>JAIUCV010000003.1:49275423-50595370 GCA_026724425.1 Erythrophleum ivorense | reverse complement strand
GGTAACGTACCATTATTTTTTGACCTAATTTTTTCCCTCTTTTTATTTAAAGTTTTTAAAATCTTTGTAAGTATTGACTTGTTATCTTATATTTGAGGATTCCAATAGTTTATTAATTTTTTTAAAAAAATTCATCCAACAGTTTTAAATATTATGTCCGAAGTTTCACATGTAAGGAAAAATCGAGAATTAAAATAAAAAAAATATTTACACAGGAGAGGGTCACAACTCTCTTCTTGATCCCAAAAAAAAAACTTACCTACGTCTGAATGTGAAAAGATTGGCTGACAAGGATTTGATTTTTTTTTTAAATATAATATTAAGCTCAAAAAGCCAGTGAGTTATTGGCGTATTTTCTAAATTTTGCATGTGAAAGGAGCGAACTTCTATTCGAGAGGAGGATCGAGAATGAGGAATTATTATTTGAAGAGAGAACAGTGTCTTAAGAAGCGTAAAACAAATTTTACTTTTGGAATGATATTTTTTTAGTTAAAATTGCTTTTGTGAAAATAACGTACATTGTATTTGTTATATAATTCTTTATACATGATGAAAATAGAAAATTAAAATTTTGATTATCCACGACTCTTATCATTATACCATATCTAACGATTTTAATATGCTAACTTTAGTTTAATATAAGATGTAAAAATATTTGTGATGGGGCATTATATATTAGATATTATGTTCAAAAAAGCCATCATAAAAATTCTACGTATTAAGTTTTAGGTTTTCATCCATGGAGGGATATATTCAAACTACGCATTTTCGAAGCTGCCACTTCGCTTGGTGCAGTTCCTTCAGTTTTCCTAGCCATGCCCGAGTCGCCTCGTTGGCTGGTCATGGTCACTATTATTCAAATGTTTCCTCATTCCTTGGACTACTCAGAAATCGACAATGGTCAATCTAGCTACTCCGATAAAGCCCCTGGATGATAAAAACAGTTAGTATAATGGGAAGAATCTAAGTTCAAGGATCCACTACTTTCTTTGTTTTAGAAACCCATGAACAAAACCATAATTCATACTGCCCAGTTTGAGCAGCAATTCTTACCTTCTGTTTCTATTATTTTATTTTTTAATTTTAGTCATTCATTTTCCTAATTTGATATATATTTTTTATTTTAAAAGAAGAAAAATATAAGATGAAAATAATTTTCTAATTTTCACCAAAAAAATTTTATCATGTGTTTTGTTTCTTTTAAAATATGAAAATCAAAATAAAAAAATATTAGACTATTAGGCTACCCATAATAGGCTAATCCAAATCCACAGCAGAAATACAATTAGAAGGAAGTTTAATTAATTATATTAAATTAATTAATTTTTTGTTAATTGATTTAATTAATTAAAATTAATTTTGATCAGATTTTTAAATTCAAATTAAATATGTCACTTATTATTTTGAGAAATTGACATATTAATGGGGAGTGAAAATCGATCATGCAATAGTGTGTGGTAATGGCTTCTCCCTCTTTTTTTTCTTTTCTCTCTCTTTCTCTTAGTCTCTTTTCTGAGGTTCAGAAGAAAAAACACAGAACACAGTGTGTGAAATCTTCTGCTCCTGGTATGGTGCATTTGGCGTGGAAAATGATCAGAGTTCCATCTGGTAACTTTCGAGCAGAATTACATGGGACATAGACCGATCGAGTAAGATCAGAATTCAGTTGTATCCAAATAAATACCCGAATCTCACTTAGTATAGTTTAGTTTTCCTTCAAAATAAATAGTTGGAGTTGAAAAAAAATATATATATATATATATATATATATATATATATAAGGTTAGAATGCTGCTCAACTTGAGAAGCAGAGAATCTAAGGATATCCTAATCAACACCCTCTAAAAAATAAAAAGAAAAGAAAAGAGAGAGAAATGGTGAAAGTAATGTGTCATGTTTAATCCTTTTCAAAAGCGAACAAAGGTGGGAAATTAAGAAGTTGTGTAGAAAAATTATCCCAGAAGAGCTTTGTGCGTGCTCAAGTTATACCCGACTATCTACCCAAGCTACACTCTGCATATATTATTGGGTTCACATTTGCTTATTTATATCACAACCAAGAACCCGTAGTTTCCTGGCAATCTCAATTCTTTGACTGTTATATATATATGTCATTTTCACCACACTAAAATGATATGCATAGCAAAGTAACAATTTTAAAATTTTGTGATTGTTAAAATCATTTTTTTTTTCAAAGGAGTGAGAGATAGAAACAGGGAGTAAGTAGCTCTTTTCTTCGCGCACATATCCCTTGCAATAGGGGATTCGTGCAGTAATTGTGTAGTAAGCAGTTTTTGCCTTTTCTTTTTTTGGATTTAGAAATGAATATAGAATATAAAAATTATAATTTAGAGAAAAAAAAATTTAACTATAAAAAAAATTACTTTTTAAAAGTTTTAACTGCAATCACAGTTTTTGTCCTTTTTTTCACCTTTTGAATTTAGAAATAGATATAGAAGTTAAAAATTATAATTTTAAAGATAACAGTTTTAACTGTGAAAAATTACACCTTACAAATTTTACCTGTTTTTAAAGTGTAATTTTCTTACAGATGAAATTTTAATTGTACTTACACTTAATTGTAAGTAAAGTTAAAATTTTTAAAATATAATTTTTTAATAATTAAAATTTTTATTTTTAAAATTATAATTTTTATCTTTCATATTTATCCCTGAATTCAAAAATTAGAACAAACAAAGCCAAAAACTGCTTTCTGCAAGGTTATTGCATAGATCCCTTATTGCAGGGGATCCATGTACCTTTCTTTCTCTTTTTTTTTTATTAAATTTATTTTTTGCATTTAGTTACTATAAATACAAGGAATCCAATTTGTTTACATTGGTACAGTTTCATGGTATCAATTGAACCAATCCGATTGAATAAAGTTCTTCTTATTTTTATAACAAGATAAAATAAAAATATATCTTAATCACAGTATATAGTTATTCAAAACTCCAGTTATTAGTAGAGAATTAGATATTATTCGTCAAGTTCATTTTCTGGGAGAGTCGTCAAGTTTGTCCAACTTCCCTAGGCCCGTAGGGGTTCTCATTTTTTTATCAATGGGCTTAAAAATGGGCTACTCTGGAAATTTGGGCTTCTTTTACGGGCAGAAAAGGCCTGCATTTGCGAAATTACCAAACAACCCCTACGATGCCGTTTCTCTGACCAGCCTGTCCGATTTTTCCAACGGCTACTTACAGATCCGACGAATTTAAAAATGTCTCCCTTTGCATCCCTCAACCTCCTTCATCGTTATTACAACGAAACCACTTCTCTCAGCACACACGCTCCTCTGCTTTCTCTCTCTTCTTCCTCTCTTTCTCTCTGCGAATTGTTCTGAAGAGGTATGGCGGAAGCTCCTTCGTTGCCCATGATCGAAGAGGAAATAGGCGACGAGTTCTACGAGAAGATTGAAGCGCCCAAGTTCGTGGACTTCACCACACCGGAAATTCGCCGTTCTCATGAAGATAGCTACTGGTTCTGCTTGCGCGTTGGTAATTTTTTTCCAGCTGCATCCGATGAGTTTAGTGGAAATTTATATTTCGCTCTTTTATTATTTTAAATGAAATTTCACTTTCTTGATCATTCTGGGAGCACTCTATCATGGATAAAGTTCTAGGATAGCTTAGGAAAAAAAATGATCTTAATCTTGCTACTTTACTGTGAAAATGCATAAAAGTATAGCTTTTTCTGATTCATATTAGGAAAATAGGTCGTTAGAAGTAGAAGGTTTGGATTCGTACTGGGAATGTTGATAATTTTCAACGAAAATATACTTTGGTGTGGGAGTTTCTCTCTTTCTCGAAGAAGAGAGTTTGCTTGTGTGTGTGAGAGAGAGAGAACTTTCTGTCTTTGTGAATTGCACCTCACGAAGATGTCCATAAAAGTTCATCTTAGTACTGCATTTATGCTATTTATTTGTAAATAATATCATATACATTAAAGTGATCTCTTTCCTAATCCATATTAGGAAAATAGGTAATTAGAAGTTATGAGAATTAGTTGTTAATAGCTAATGGTAACCAGTTTAGTAACTAATAGAGTTGTATATATATAGAAGTTTCTGAGTTGTAATGGGGAATTTGGATATCTTGAATGAAAATACATTTTGTTATAGAAGTTTCTCTCTTTGCCGAATCCGATTGTGCTAGTGTATGTGTGTGTCAGAGTTGTATCATTTTCTGTGTTTTTTCAGCTGCATCTAATGAGTTCATTGGAAATATTTATATTTCACTTCCTGTCTTTCTTACTATTTTACACCGAAACCCATCTTAATTACGCTAATTAACTGTACAAATATGCATAAAAATTTTAAATCTTCCGAATTTGTGAATTCCTCCTGCACAGGATGTGACCAAAATCATGGAGAAGAACTGGACTCTGAAGCAGTCTACAAGAATTTTGTTCTTCGGGTTGGTTCTTGTTTCACTCTTCTTGAACTTAGCTTCAGTGATATTTGATAAATTCCCAATATGGACGTAATGATGACTTTTGGCTTTACAGGTTATGGCAGCCAGAAGTCCCAATATTCGCCTCAGAAAAGCGCTGAATAAAAGAGAAGCAAGGTAGCTAGACAGAACTTACCACCTATTCCCTTACCTTATTTATTGCCTTAACTAAACTTTTTGCTAATAAGATTTTTCCTTTTTAATTTTTTGGTTCTTAGTGCAAATTTGAAATGCCCACTTTCAGCTCCTGCAAAATCTTCAAAGTCAAGGGTTTCAAGATTGGCTTTGATTTCTTCCATTTCAAAAAAGATGATTGATAACAATGCAAGAACTAGGCCTCTTTCTAAGGTTAATGCAACCCCACACGCTAAGGTGAAGCAATCACCTGCTACGGCTAAGGCTTTAACTACTCCAAGGAATCAAAAGAAAAGTTCAAATCTGGAACAGTTCAAAACTGTTCAAAGCAAAAAAACTATGAATGTGGTTGTGCCTAAAAACAGAGTAATAGCTAAAGCTCTGGTATTTCACTCGCCAAAAAAAGCAGTGAAGATCAAGAGCTCTATAGAACTGAAAAAGACACCCATGAAATCGCTGTGTTCAGCAATGAAGAAGCTTGAGCTTGATAGTGTAAAGAAGAAGAATGAAGAAGCTTCTAGAAGGAAGTTCAGGGGACGAGAGGTTAAGAGCCGTGTGTTTGATTCTTTGTATCCTAATAGATGTGTGAAAGAGGAGAAGAAATTAAAGGGTCCTTCTCAGATTCATGAAGGAGGTACTGACAATAAAGATGATTCTAGTGATATGGAGATTGATGAAAAATCAAGGGATGGTTCTCTTGAAAGATGTCATGAATTATCAAGTTCAGAAGAAGGCGAGCAGAAGAAGAGTAGTGAAGAAGATGAAGAGAAAAGGGAAAAAATCCTAGAAGCCATAAAGAGAGATGATAATAAAGAGAATTCTTTGGCCTCTGATGACGATAAAGAAAATGAGGGTGAACTCACTGAGAATGATGAAAAGGAAAATGCTTCGGGCCCTGATGAGAACAGGTACGGAATTAATTTGCATTAAAGATTATTTTAATAAGGGCATCTTCTCTTTCTTTTAACTTCATAAATGGCATCATTTTTTCCTTTGGGAAATTGGCTACAGAGCTCTGGTTATCAGGCGTGACAACCTTAAAAATGCCAAGAATGAGGATACGAGGAAAACGCAGAAGGTAAGATCTATTTTAGAATCTCATTGCTGTTGTTTTCAGATGCACAAGCTTCAATGTGTTGTGATCATGCAGGGACATTTTCTAACAGGGGTCACACCTATACCCAATATTTGTATAGACCCCACTCTTTAAATTACACATTTACACTTCAAATTTTATGCCTACTTTATTCTTGTATTCACCATATACATTTGACTGAAAATTTGATGATTATGACTTCGAAGCAGAAAACTACATCTAGTGCAACAACTGGTTCTCAAGTCGTGAAATACAGAAAATTAAAGCCAACAAACCCCAAGCCTTTTAAGCTAAGAACCGATGTAAGTAAGGAGTTCTGTTCTAGTCGGTTTCATTATTTTCGAAATTTGAATGAAGTTATAGTAACTATCTCTTGGGTTTATGTTGTTTTTTTGGGTGTTTTCAGGAAAGAGGAATTCTCAAAGAAGCAAACTTGGAGAAGAAACCTCTCTCATCCTTGAAAGGAACCACAGCCAAAGGAGGCAAGACAATGAGGAAACATCAGAATTTAAACCAGGTAAGTTTCATTTTGAACCTCAATATAAATATGCTACGAAGCACAAATATTTTAAAAAGGATATGCGTTCATGTCTGACACATATGAGATACTTGTTTTAAACACAAGGTGTAATTTTTCAAATTCAAATTTTATTTCTCATGTTGTGCTTAAAGATCTAATATTACGCATTTCTTACTTCCGTCAGAAGAATGAACGAGACTCTGATAATAACATCTGCGAAAAGAGATTAGGCCATGCAACAGAAGAAGATAAATCTGTAAGTTTACGCACAGAAGATGGTATCGTCTGAATATTATTGCTTCATGAAATTTTAGAGACTAGAGAGAAATGGCTGAAACATCTTACAACGTTAATATAGGGAAGCATTCGATGTTCTGTCCTTGAAAACTCCAATATGAAAGTGAAGAAAAAATTATACATCACTCCTCAAAGAAGTGGTGCTGGTCCTAAACTTCAGAAACCTATTGATATGGCTGAACGGCTAAAACAACGAGATAAAGCTGCTCAAAATTTGGATGACAAGTTCAAAAGAAAATCCCTAATGATGCAGCCAACACGAGTTGTGAGACCTGAAGGGTAAGTAAGTTATAAGATTAATTACAATTTTAGTCACTTAGTTTACTCGAAAAAAAGTAGTTCATCCCACTAGTTTTTTTTATCAGAACAATTGAGCCTCAAAATTCATTTCATTCATATCACTCTTGCACATTCATTATTTGAGGGTAGGGAAGTTATAAAATTAATTACAATTTTAGTCATTTAGTTTTCTCAAAGAAAGGAGATTCGGCTATTGGGTTTTTTATAAAAATAATTTAGCCTCAAAATTCATTTACATCTGACTTGACTAATTTAAATTCTATTTTATGACTTAACGAAGTTTTGCTTTAATCTCCTTTATTATTACTTTTTATTGCCTTGATTTAGATAAATAAATAAATAAATTTCTTTAATTATACTAGAATGACTAAAATTATAGGGACTAGCTCGCTGTAATGAGTCTTTCTTACACAAACTAAAATTAACTTGACTTGACTAATTTAAATTCTATTACTTGACAAAATTTGGCTTTAATATCCTTTATTATTACTTTTTATTGCCTTGATTTAGTTAAATAAATAAATCAATTTCTTTAATTATACTAGGAGGACTAAAAATTATAGGGACTAACTTGCTGTAATGAGTCTTTCTTACACAAACTAAAATTATAGGGACTAAATTATTTTTTAAAAAAAATAAACTGGAGATATTAAAAGTGGAATTAAGAATAAGTTATAAATAGTTTGTATTGCAGTGCTTTGTTAAGGAAGAAAGAAAATGGTCTTCTTGCAACACTTGGTAAGCAGCTCAGTGTCATTGATGAAAAGTCATTCAACATATTACAGCCTAAGGAAGCAGCAAAGCCTTGTAATAATGGCGAATCACCTAGAAGTTTAGCTCATGGTGCCAATTCCAGTTCTTGTTCTCGAGCAAAAAAGGCTACAACTGTTCCTAAGGAACCAAACTTTCAGACTCTTCATGTGCCAAAGAGCTGCACAAAAAACTTGACCTAAGTGTATTCTTTTCTGTTTATTGGTGGGGCGTGGGTCTAATGTTCAATAATATCATTGAATTCGTTGTGGCTTCCTGAAGATTGTTCTGAGGCCACTTGATATACGAAGGGTTAGGCAAATTTGATGATTCATAGCCCTCTATGTTGTAACATAGATGATTCATTTGTAATTGTTTTGTTTATTTTCATTTATGATGTCACTTCAGTAAGAAGTGATATGGTTCTGATATTGTTTCTGTTTTCTATAACATAGGAATATTGGTAAATTTTGAGCGTTTTAAGCTGGAATTGAGTTCATGTAATAATAACAACCCTAAAGACATGCGTTTTACCTTTGCAATTTGTGAGTGTCAAAATAAGATTTTGAAGGAAACACAGCATATAAATAACGATTAAATTAAGTTATAAAGAGAGTTGTAAACATATATATAATTTTTCATAGATAACAAAACGTGTAAATGTTACACATTTGAATAAAAATACTTCAAATATATATTTTTATATATTAATAATTGTCTTCGTCAACCTATTTACTTGATTTTGAACAAGTTTGTGGGCAAGTAAACCATTCCTACATGGCTTTTGCTGTCCAAGGAGAACGGACTCGATGAATTTTTCATAGCTAAGCTAGAAAACTTCTCAATAAAGGGATTAAATACACAAGTGCAACCTTCTTAACTCAGTTGGCTCTCCCTAACTAGATAATAGGGAACTCCTTGACTAGCTAGCAGGCTTCTCTTACCTGATTAGAAGAATACTCACCAGCTAGCTAACTCTAGCTCCACTTAACTAGCTAAGAAAAGGTTCTCCTCACTTAATTAAATAAACTACTATAATAAATTATCATGAGATAAAAGCCATGAACGAACATAAACTTCCCGTTCAATAATACAACGTCTGACATGAGGAATCATACCACAAAACCTATGGGATCATTAACATTTCCATTACAAAACCAAATCCATTAACGAGCAATCAAGTTTCATCAGACACTGAGAACAACCCTACCCACTTTTTTCCCAAACATGGACCAGATGGGTCTTCATTTGTTTATTAAAAGTGAAAGCTTTTCCTAGAGTCCAGGTATAATAAACCAGGATTTCCACACGGATGTAGGCTGCAGCACCTTGTGACTGTTGAATCAGCTAACAATAACCATTTATGTGACCAAGGGAGAGCAGCTTATTTATGTGTGCTTTTTGGGTCATTTCAGGCCCTATTGCTCTTGATGTTTTTCAGTTTCTCATTTGCAGCCACAAGTTCAGCACCTATGCCTGGTTCATTTGCTGAATGTCCTGCATCTGCAACCACCTGTTTCATCGTAGTATGATTCAGTAACTTGGTCATGTTATGCATAAGCGTTGTGCATGACTGTTTTTGCAAAAATCATAAATAAGAAAATTTTCATTAAAAAAAAAAAGCTCGCCCCTGGAAAGTCTTGATACTACAACAGAACTGTCCACAAGCAATTTAGTATCAGAAGGACTTAGGTAAAATTCTTAATATATGTTATTAGATTCACTGATGAAAATAGAACATGTTGCTATTTTTTATAATTTAGCATCACATTATCGACTCTTTAAAAACATTCCTCCAGATGTCATATTAGTGTTAACGAACCTGATATGAAACACCTAAAATTTACACACGTTTTTTTTCCTTCACTGTAACACATGGCCAAGTAACTAGAGCTCTTTCTTGCGATAGACTGTAAAATGTAACTTTAAGATCTATATCCTACCTGGAATTGAAAAAACAATTATCATATTATGATCTTAGAGCAGCAGCACCCTTACCCTAACATCTGCCTCTGGCCAAGCTTTATGAAGATCCCAGGCTGACATCATTGGGCAGCAAATATCATATCTTCCCTGCAAAGTTATGAAATACAATGTAGAGTAGAGCCTGTTTGGTCCTTTTTTTATTTTCTGGTTTCCTCTGTTTTCATTTTCATTGAAAAACATAACTGAAAATATGAAGAGTTAAGTGGACATATTTTCTCAACATTTTCTAAAATAGGTTGAAAATAGAAAGCATCCAAAAAATGTTTCTAGCATTTCCACAAAATGACCAACAACCAAAATAATCACACAATTATTGACAGTCAAACTCAAAAGTAAACCAACATTTATGACTGTTTATGCAATTTGGTTTGAAAACAAAGATGAACAAAATTTTAACTTCACACAGCAAACATATTTCCTAAATAATGAAAATTCGCAAATGAATAGATTCTGAAAATGATTTTAGAAACTAAATAAATGCACCCTTAGACTCAGAAATTTACAGATGCAATGAAGAATTTATTTATACCTGTACAATTATTGTGCTGATATGCCTTATCTTATCAATGTTATCCAACAGGAATGAATCTGTCGGAAAGAATCCCCTGTTCACAAAATAATGGTTTTCGATCCTTGCAAATGCCTACAAATACAGACAAAAATTTGTTTTCAGTACAAGTCTCAATGATGAAATGCAAGAATACATAATCATATATCAATCGTAAATAAAGAAGGGGGAAGAATGTAAATTTAATCTTCAGTTGACTGTCTCAGTTAACTTACTAAACAAATTGGGAAAGTCTCACTATAAATTGTTTTTTGTGCTATAATTAAAAATATGCTATTGAAACATGAAAGATTTCAAACTTCAGAATACAAATAAAATGCAGGCCTCTTAACAATTAAGCATCAATATATAGAACAGAGCAGGGTGTTTAGAGTGCAAAACAATTTAGCTTCTCCGCTTCTTTTTCTTACTTCAGATTCTCAGAATAGGACATTCTGCGGTTGCCACAACTGCAATGGTGTTAACCTTAAGAAATTTAAACAATCTGTTTATAGGGGGAAAAAGGTTCTGTAAACAAATAACAAAATTCATAACCCCTGAAAAATTACTATTATTATATGACCTCTCCTATATGCAACAAAAATGTGCAGTTAAGTCTCTGCTCTGTAAATTTTAGAACATGCAAAATATCAGTGTTGCTATTGTAACAATGTTTATAAGAACAGCGTTGGAAAATTAACTCAAATTTTTAAAGGTGGAAGCAAGCAACATCAGATTATGCTCAAAAGTATATAAATATAGTAAAAAATGAAATTCATTATAAAACAAAAGAAGCTGATAATGGAATTTGCACAATGCATTCCTCATAATTTTTTTTTTAAATGATATTTCAGGACTTTTTATCAGCCAAAGTCTTTTATTTCTCATTTGACCAACCTACCAGGGAAAAGTTATCATCATCTCCCTTTTTGATGTTCTCTTCGTTTGGAATAAGATGAGCAGTCATCATTTCCCATTTGGTCCATGCTCTAGCAGCTGCATACTAAGAGATGAAGAGAGGTATAAGAAGACAACATAATTATCCAAATACAGCTTCCAGTGCATTTATCAAACAATTGAAAGCCTGATATATCTTTCCCTCTTTCAGAAAGGCATCAATCGCTTATGACAAGATAATGGCCAAAAACAAAATCTTTTGACAGGACCAGAAAAACATAAAAAATAACTTTAGATTAGTCCTTTCAACATCCCTGAACCTCTCAGTCCTTGAGAAGTTGTGTGATTTCTAATCTGAGGTTCAATTTGAATTTGCAATATTCTCAATTCCAAGAATTGGGCTGTCTACATGAATCTCATTCCAAAAGATAGGGCAAATAGTCAAAATATGCAGCTAATAGCATGATCCGTAAACTTCTTGACCAGCATCTTTACTTAGAAATCTTAGTTCTCTTTCTCAAAATTTACTGTCAATGCAGCATTCCTACTTGCTCCTTCTACATGAATATTTTTCATCATTTGAAATATCTAGTCTTAGGTTGATAAGTGTTAAGAGATACTCAGAATTTAGGAAAATATAGTAGGTTAAGAAAAGAGTTACCATGTTAAGAGATATTAAAGATTTAGGGAACATTTGTAGGTTAAGGAAATAGTTACTTGTAATAAGTGTCCAAGTGGTCAAAATATTAGTATAAATATAGGTTGAGAGTATAACACAATTGCTGAGTGTTTCAATAATATATTTCATCTGGTCCCTTCCTTTTCTCTCTAACTTTTGCTCTCTCTATTTTCTCAACAATAAGTAACATCAACAGAAGACCATAGCTTATATCTTTTCAGGGCCAAGTAGAAAGTTGTAGGAGACCACAGGCTTTACTTTGTGATGGTATCAAACAGAAGCTTCTAATTTGGAAAATATTATGCACGGAATTCCCAGATATGATTGGTATAAAATATTATATCAAAGATGACGGATCAATGTATATCATTTCTATAATCCATTCAGGCTTCAGATCTCAATAGTTCCCCCCCCCCCCTTCTCTCTCTTTTTTTTTAAATTTATTTTTAATTTTTGGGTATACATCAGGGCTCTAGCCCAACCATATCTCCCTATTCTAATTCTCACTTCTCATACTGTAATTATACTTCATTGTTTTTCTACCTGTCCTTCATTGTCTTCCATGTTAACACAAATTGTTTCTTTAGACTATATCAGATATCTCTGAAACAACATATCACCAATGCACATTTCATTTCCTTCAAAATATGATTAAAGTGCTTTATAACATGTTATACCAAAGAATATTTTTCAAATACAAACAAGACAATGGTCAATAGTTGATACATAACATGATTATAGCTGAGTAAAAGGGTGGACCTCAGGAACATTAAATTGCACAATAAAGATCCGCATATTGTGTACATAGGAAACTCCACTAATAAAACAAAATCAAGATGCTTTTTTTTTTCCTTTTTTATGGGGGGGGGGGGGGGGCGGATTAAAACTCAACATGCCAATATACAAAAGAAACTACTCCAGAAATTTCAGTCAGAAGCCATGGGAGGACTTGTTGGCATTGTAAGGAATAGAATTCTAAATAGTTCAATTCTCTTTAACTATTCATACACTTGACAGTTTAGAATTCAGGCCAAAAGATGGAATATAGCTTTGACAGCCAAATAACATTTAGAGAAATGCAGGGAAGGAAACTAGACAGACACTCACTTGAGTTTCAATATCATCAGAATTTAATCTCTTCTGGTAGGCATGAATGAAGCACCCTCTCTCATTATCTGGAATTAAATCTCTAAATGGTTCCCAAGCTGGCATCAGACAAAATGCACAAATTATCAGCCACTTGCATGCCGCAGGAATTTAATAAGCAGATAAGCCAGATATCACATTAAACCATACATGAGATTATGCGAGTCTAAAACTAAGAATATCATATTAACAAGAGATCTGGAGTAAAAACAGTGAAATTATCATAAATATAAGCATGCATTCCTTCTCATGTTCTGAGCCGAACAATTGTAATCCTAGCATGCAAAGAAACTGGCATAACATGATGCTCCTGCATACTTCCATATACCAGAAAACAAGAAACCTCTTCAAATCTTTAAAAGGAAATTTTATGGTGCATGACATTTATTCACAAGGAATTCACCTGACAAAGAAACAAATAAACAGAATGTGATATATACCGTCAGGAAATATTGCAGCAGCACCACCCTCATAAAACCAATCAATCTCTTTCTTTCGCAATAGAAAAATTCCCCTGAGGATCATGCCAGTAACCTTGTAACAGAATTAGAAAATTACATATATATATATATATATATATATCGTAAGAAGTGAGCAACGACAGCAGGGAAATAAACTTCTCAGCTCTGAGTAATAGATTATACAATTTTCAAGAGAAAAATAATTTTTTATAAAGATAAGAAATCATTTGAGATATCATAAAATAATATCAACCAAAATCAAAACAAAGTTGCGTACCTTCTCTGGGTATGACTGGCTGTATGCAAGGGCAAGTGTGCTTCCCCATGACCCACCAAATACCTGCATAATTTAAGGAAGAGAATATCATAGCCTATCACATAAGAATCACAAATGTATTCTGAAACCAGAAATGAACAATTACCTGCCATTCTGGAATCTCCAAGTGTTCTCTTAGCTTTTCAATGTCATCAATTAGGTCCCATGTGGTGTTTTGTTCCAAGCAAGCATGGGGTGTACTTTTTCCTGCACCTCGCTGATAAAGGAAGTATTTATCATGAAGCAAAAGCTTCAGATATTATTATAGCACACAATCTGAAACTAACCTGATCAAATAGAATAATTCGATAAAACTCAGGGTCAAAAAATCTCCGATTACTAGGAGAAGTGCCCCCTCCAGGGCCCCCATGAAGGAAGATAACTGGCTGCAAGAAAAATGCTTAGACATGATTAGCCATATTTTTTTTAATAATTATTCTCTATTGGTAAGTTAAATACTTGGAATATAAAAAGAATGGCAATAAATTGAATCAGAAGAAACAGTCAATGTAGCTATGAAAGGAAAATAAAAGCAGAAAATTAAAAAAAAAAAAAAAACTAGATCCATCCAGTATCCTCTCATGCATGTATTAAGCTAGGCTTTGAAGGCCAACAACCCTTTGTCTCATTTCCACCCCAAACACGAAAGTATTGATGAGAATTTCAATTGCAAGTAGAATCAAGCAGTGTTACTAAAGACAAGCAAACCAGAATGTCAGCCAACAATTTATTATAGATCTATCCCAAACTCTAACAAGCAGCTATCAGGCTTAAGGAATGCAAAAATAGCCCATAAACCAATTATCCATGCAAGAAATTGTCAGCAAGCACTAAAGTGAGTAGGATATTTCATAACGGTTCCCATAGAAATGGAGTCTTTTCCCAACAATCTGAGGCATCCATTAATATGTGAGTGAGAAAAGAACACCATGCTCACAATTGACTACCTCCCATTCTACAGGAGGATCGATGAAGTAATTTGAGAGCTCATTCAGTTGCATCAGAAATCAATCTTGATAGAATCACTAGCTTAACAATAGCCCATTTCTTTCCATCCCAGTCTGCCTCAACCTCAACCAAATAAGTATATAAGCTTAAACTATAGTTTCAAAAGTAAAATTCCAAATAAAACTTCAAACAAATTTTGCATATTTAAGCAGCCAGTAGGGCAATTACTACTCACATGCCCATTCGGGTTTCCTGATTGCTCCCAGTAGATTGTGTGAAGATCTGAAACCTTCAAAAACCCTGTACTATACGGTTCTATATGTGGGTAAAGATTTCTATTCAATTCCGGAAATTCCTGCTCTGAAGCCATCAAGTAACTGGGTATCGGCTCACTTTTATGCTGGATATTTTGCACACGCAAAATTGAGTTCTTTCTCTCTGCACACCATGGAAAAAAAAAAAAACGCAACTTCTAGCAACCCCCTCCAACGAAATCGCAGAAATGGATTGAAAAACCCCAATATTATGCGAAGAAAGAATTTGAATGGCGATCACAATAAATAATTAGCTATCAGTGTTAAGTTATTAAAAAGAAAAGAAAAAAGAAAAACTAGTAGGCCGGAGAATTTTAACAGAAACTCACCAAATCACCTTAAACAATAAAAATAATTAAAAATTAAAAAGAAGAAGAAGCAGAAACCTGAACAAGTGGTTTTGTTAGGTGAGAATTGAGGAGAGAAGGAATATGAGACGGCAAGAGTGAAAATTAGCGGAGGTGACACGGATGAATTGGAAATGGTGTTCGGAATAACACCCAACTTCATCCTTGGAGCTCACGATAGCGAGTATCATGTTCCATAGGTAGCGATGGAGAATATGGTAGACCCACTCGGAAATTCGGGGCCCCGAATGGCAAATGATTTTGGATTTTGTCCTAGTATGATATATCAAATTCTTGAATTTGATTCCTTGCGTTGATACAAACAAAGAACCAATTTTTCTTAATACATCTTAAACATATGATATGACTAGCGATTTTTTTCATACTTTATAATAAATATTTTTTCTTTTTACTACGTTCCTCAGGATCCTGATGAGCTTGCACCGAACGGGGTATCCAAAATCATCGTAGATGTCAGTCAAGTTTATAAAGTTTCAATCCAAATATAAGTGTAGAACTAAAAAAGAATCATATGCGAAAATGATATGACACATTTTTTTTTCACAACAAAAAGAAAAAAAAGGCATGACACAGGAAGGGATTGAAGATCGGCAAAAATATGAAATAGATCTCAATAGTGTTTTACCATTAAAAATGCACTCACTAGTTCTAAGTCCTTTGTTTTTCTTTTTTATTCTTTTTATAATAAATAGAATGTTAATATAATTTAAGAATTTCGAAAAAATTAATATTAAATATTCTTAAAATTTAATTATAAGTATTTTTTATTTTTTTTAATTTAAATATAATTTCTTAAACATCTTAAGAAACATGTAATTAATAATTAAATATTTAAAATTGTTGGTATTTATCTATTATATTAGAATTTTAATATATAAAATTTTAAAATATATACATATATTTAATTATTATTAGTTCACCCACAATTTAACTTTAATCAAATCAATAACTTGTAAACCACTACATGTATCAATTCAATTTTAATAAGCATTGCATACAAAAATAGAAAAAATAGAAGATCAACACATATATGAAATACATCTTAGGAGAAAATTTTTGCCATTTTAAAATAAACCTAAACCCATTATGACAACCCATTTAGCATGTAAAAAAGTTAAAAATAGAAATGAAAATGAAAAATAAAAATTGTGACTTTAGATATAAAAAATAATTTTTGGTCTTTATTTTAAAAAATTCATAAAATAAGATAAATATTATTAAATAATAATTATATAGACATAATAAGTCTTATATAAAATTTTTCCTTTTTTTTTTAAATTACCAAACAAGACCAAATTGGCAATTAGGTTTGAAGGTGTTTACCATCTATATAGGTTTTTTGAAGTAAATATATAAAGAATAAAAACAAAATAAACATATAGATGACCAATAAAACTATTTTTGTGGATGTATAACTTTTACTGTTTTGTAAATTTTTTTTAATAAAATTGGGATGCGCTTCCCTATTAAATTTGTTTAAAAAAAAACTTTGTAACTTTAAAGGGATAAGTGTAACATATATAATTTTTAAAATTTTTTTAAATTAATTATAATTTATAATTGATATATTTTTATAAAAAATGATAATAATTTTTTTATATTCAATAATCTTTAAAATATTTATATATTTTGTAAAAAATTAATTTTCTTGTTATATCATACCCATCTAAAATTTTAAAATTATAATGTATTTAATTTTTTCATTCATAAAAATTTATTCTTAAAATTTTTGTAATTCATCTATTTTTGAATTTCATATAATAATTTTTTAACTATGAAATAAATTATTTTTATTTGTAATTTGAAAAAAAATAAATTTTAATTTTTATAAATGTTTAAATTTTGTAATCTTCAAATATTTGTATTTTGAAAAATATTAATATATTTTTGTTTTAAATTTGTAAAGAAAATATTTTAATTTTTTATTGTTAATGATATGTGTGTGTGTGTATATATAACTTTTACTAAAATTAAGTAAATTTTTATATAGTCAAATACTCTTTTTTTTTTCCTAAACAATAAGTTCAAAGCCTTTAATTTTTTTCAAATTCAAAATAGTTATTGATAAAAAGTCGTAATGGATAGAATGGTGGAATAATTAAAAAAAATAGGATGAGAATTTATATTATTTTTTAATTTAAAAATAAACTCTTACATAAAATAATAAAGTTGAAAAGATAATAATATAAATTCTCATCCTATTTTTTTTAATTATTCCACCATTCTATCCATTACGAGTTTTTACCAATAACTATTTTGAATTTGAAAAAAATTAAAGGCTTTAAACTTATTGTTCAAGAAAAAAAAAAGAGCATTTGACTATATAAAAATTTACTTAATTTTGGTAAAAGTTATATATATACACATATATATCATTAACAATAAAAAATTAAAATATTTTTTTTACAAATTTAAAAAATATATATATTAATATTTCTCAAAATACAAATATTTGAGGATTACAAAATTTAAAAATTTATATATAAAAATTAAAAAAAAATTTCAAATTACAAATAAAAATAATTTACTTCATAGTTAAAAAATTATTATATGAAATTCAAAAATAGATAAATTACAAAAAATTTTAAGAATAAATTTTTATGAATTAAAAAATTAAATACATTATAATTTTAAAAATTTACAACTTTTAAAAATTTAGATAGGTATGATATAACAAGAAAATTAATTTTTTACAAAATATATAAATATTTTAAATATTATTGAATATAAAAAAATTATTATCATTTTTCATAAAAATATATCAATTATAAATTATAATTAATTTTAAAAAAATTAAAAATTATATAAGTTGCACGCATTCTTTTAAAGTTATAAAAAATATTTAATAAAGATACGAAGCTTGTGGCTCCATGTCTCAATTTTTATTAAAAAAATTTTGTAAAATAATAAAAGTTATATATTTACAAAAATATTTTTACTGGTTATCTATATATTTATTTTGTTTTTACCCTTTATATATTTACATCAAAAAACCCATTTATATATGTCTCGAAAGATAAAAACCCTCTAGGCCTCGTTGATTTGTTTCGTCGGCTCGGCATTTGGGCCCATGACATTACTTCAACAAACGACGTGAGCAAGATTTAAGTCTTTGGTAGTTTTTGGCCCAAAAAAAAAGTCTTTGATTAAAAATAAGACTTAAAGCCAAGCCTTGATTATAAAAGTCATTCCATTGTCAACTGATAATTAAATAGCCAGAGTGCATGGTAAATGGCATCTGGATTTGATGCATAATAGACAGATGAACACTCTGCTCATATCATTTTTAGATTATTAAGATTTAATTTGGATGGTTTAAATTTTAAATTTTTAATATATATAATTATTTTTTAAGTTGGTTGTTAAAAATTTATTTTTATTTTATATTCTATTTCTTTTAAAATAAAAAAATTAAAATTTTTCAAAAAATATAGACCATCCAAAAGTGATAAGCACGACATGCTCATTACCTCTAACATGCACAAAATTCAGCTTTATGGAGGAACAGGCAAAGCAACATATTTTTTTTTTATACACTCGGAAACAAATGTGATATACACTAACTAATTTAAAGTGTTTTAATTTCGTAACACTATTGAAAAAATAAAAGAGAATATAAGGGCCTGTTTGAAACTATTTTTGTTTTAATATTTTCAAAACATATGTTTTTAAGAACAAATTTTTTAGAACAAAAAAATTAAAAAATCCGTTTGAATCATTATTTTGAAAAGTAATTGTTTTCTGTTTTTTACCTGATTCTGTAGAACAAAAATTACAAAACACTTAAAAAGTGTTCTGAGTTTTTTGTTTTTGAAAACAAAATTTTATTTTTTTGTTTTCTAAAATATTTCATTAAAAACACATTATCAAACAAGTTTTTTTGTTTTTTTGTTTTTGAAAACAAAAAAATTATTTTATAGAATAGTTTCAAATAGGCCCTAAATCAATAAGGAATTTGAGTAGCAATTCATGTCAAGACTACATACATCTCTCATCTTCATCCCTTAATTCTATTTGTACATTTTCACACTAATCAAATACATCGGGTAGATGGCAGGCCTATCGCATGCTAATTCTTATGTTAAGATGTCGAATATAAATACTTTGGGATTATTAAATAAGGATATGAGACTAATTAACAAAGAATTCTGAAAAAGAAAACCACTAAAATTTAATTTTAATAATGTTGACAGTAATTAAAAAAAATACACTAAAAAGTTTGAGTTATTTAGATTGGAGATTGTTGAACTTAATGATGATCTTTTTTTTTTTTGGTGGTGAAAGTTATGAGGTTTCTAAGCATACCCCTCTCTCTCTAATTTTATTGGGAATGTATCTTGGATGAGAAAATTACTTACCTATTTTTACTCGAAAAAAAGTGATATGGAGATCTTGAAATAATTAGAAAGAAGAACAAACTCATTAATGTTATGTTCTGTTTAATCTTTAAAATTGATTTCATGTAGACTCATTGGTAAAAAAATTACTTACCTTAATTTTTTTTTGTGTAAAAAGAAGAAAAGAGAAAAAAAATAAAATAAAATGAGATGTAAAAACTTTTGACCTTAAATATTGGTTTCTATTGACAAAAATTTTGAAGTTTATATTATTAATTCATATCTCATAATCAGATTCAATCACCATCCCGCAAAAATTGATATTTCATTCAGGAGAAACAGTCCTTGGTCACTCCTCTCTCTTCCTTTTCTATTCTTTCCTCTTCTCCCCTTTGCTTTAATTCCTCAAAATTTTTCTCTAAAGACTTGTAGTCTGTTCTCAAGATTGAAAAAGGAGAGTTATACAAGATTTACAACGTTGCTATTATGGTGTATATACTCTTATATATTATATTGATCTCTTGTGCTAGCTATATATATATTGCTCATAAAAAAAATAAAGAAAAATATGAATGATGAGGACTCACAAGCAGTTGATGAAAATGTGTTTAGATTTCTATTGTCTTGCTTTCCTCCAAGTTTTATTTTGCATCTAGCTTAAAACCTACAAATGAGAATGTTACAAGTAAAGAAAGAAGAAGAGTAAGAAAAGATCTAAAGAACTTTTAGAGACATTGAGCTCTAGAGACAAGCTTGTATATAGAGAGAGTTTAACTCTTAAAAAGAGAAAAGATATCAAATAATCAAAATAGAATAATCAAATTAAATCAATTCTCGAGATATCCACATATCCAGATTCCAAGATATTTGCACATCCCCTCTCAAATTAAAGTGGGTGTGGAAGAAACTAACTTGAGTTTGGAAACTAAGGTCAGAAAGTGGCCAAGGTGATGTAGTTTGATGAATAAGTTAGTAGGCTAATCAAGAGTCCTAATAAAGATGAGGCGAAGAGTATTGCACATGATATGTTGCCGAATGACATGACAGTCAATTTAATATGATTGGTGCATTCGTGGAAAACATCATTATGAGTAATTTGAATGGCACTCTAGTTATTACAATAGAGCTAGTCAGAGAAGATTGGGAGATATCCAAATCATGAAGTAGCTAACGTATCCAAAGTATTTTAGTGGTGGTGTTAGCCAAGGCTTTATACTCAGCTTCAGTACTAAAGTGAGTAGTCAAGGTTTGTTTCTTACTACATCTCGAAATGAGAGAATCACTAAGAAAAATACAATAACCAATAGTAAGGTGGTGATCAATGGGATCTCCATCGCAATTAGCATTAGTGTAAACTTGCAGAATCAAAGAGGAGTGCATAAAGAAATGGAACCCATGAAACAAGGTTCCCTTCACATAGTGAATAATACAAAGAATTGCAACATAATGAGGGCTAACTAAGAGATGTCTGGCCAAGTAATAATGAGAGAGATCAAATTGCTCACCAACTATCGATAAAGGGTAGGATTATCAAGCAGAGCACCATCCATAGGTGTAAAACGAATATAAGGTCTGAGAAGAGTAGATTCAATGCAACTATCAGTAAGATTAACTTGAGAGACAAGATTAGAGGCATGCTTAGCTTATGAGAGAAAGAGACCATCTATAAAGGAAAGGACTTCAAGGTCCAGAAAAATAATTAAGAGAACTAATATCCTTTATTTCAAAATGTCAACTTAAGAATGCCTTAAGGTTAGCAATCCTATCCATGTTATCACTTGTAATAATCATATCATCTACATAAAAAAGTAATAACACAGAACTTTGTGCAATCTGACAAATAAAGAGGGCAAAATCATAAGGATTGGATGAGAACCTAAGTTAACTTATGGTGGAACTGAATTTCACAACCACACTCAAAGGAGTTTGTTTGAGACCATATAAAGCCTTACGAAGATGACAAACCTTGTTAGGCAGACAAGGGTAGCCAAGAGGTGGGCATATATAAACTTCCTCTTCCAAGTCATTATTAAGGAAGGAATTTTGAACATCCATTTAGTTAAGAATCCATTTTCAAGTGACAAAAATGGCAAGAAGGGTGTGAGCAGAAATGATATAAGCAGTAAAAGCAAATGCTTCTTCATAGTCAATACCATACTCTTGAGTGAATCCTTTAGCCATGAAGCGAGCTTTGTAACAATCAATAGAGCCATTCGATTGAGTTTTGATTTTGTAGACCCATTTACATCCCACAAGTGCCTTACTAAGAGGAAGGTCAACTATGTCCCAAGTACCAGTAGCTTTTAAAGCCTGTAGTTCTTCTTGCGTAGTTTGTTGCCAATAATGATCTATATAGGCCTCTTGATAAGATCGCAATTCACAAAGGTGAAGCATGTAATACCTTAACCTTTTAGCCCTTACACAATGGTCACATAGGCTATCTCAATATATCTCATGCATATTGAAACTGATTTGTGAGAAAACATATACTTAAAGCATGGATAATTGTATGATTGGGAGACCATATTCATAATTCATGGCTTTAGGGACCATATGAACTCATCCATATCATTTTTTATCCATAACATATCCATTTAAGTCATAAACATCATCATTTATCTCATGCATCACGGATTTGGAAACCATGCTCCAGAAAAATGGAAGTTGCTCTTGGGTTGGCATGTTTAAATTTCTAATATGAATTTTGAAAATTCATAACTAATTTTAAAAAAATTGAAATCATGTATATAATAGCTTTTTGGAAAGCTCTAGAGGTTAAATAATAAGTAAAAATAATTTCAAACCAATTCAATTACATTTAGCTTACAGAAATTTATGGAACAATACCAAAGGTCGAGCTACATTACTAATACTGTCATGCAACTTTAAAAATTTGGTTCTCCCTCCACAGACTTCCAATTGGGGTGCTCTCAAGTGCAACAAGAATTTTATCATGTCTAATTTATTCTTATAAAATTTCATAAGTATTGGATTTCATTTGATCCATGACTGACATAGAAACATAAACTGATCACATGAACAATAATCATACTATTTCTGTATAATTTGGCCAACTTTGAGAAATCATAATAAATTATTTAGAGTTCCAAATTAGGTGCTCTTTATCTCTATGAAAAGCTCTAAATGAGACCTACTTGTTGGCCAAAACTTCATGTAAAAACTCATCCATTTGGTCAAACTTTGGTTCAGTTAAAGAATTAGTCAATTTTGAAGTTTAAAATGGTATCTCAAGGCACCAAAAAGCTTTCTTCTCATTCCATAGCCACTTAGGCACATCCAAAAGCATAATTACAACATATAAAAGCATGTCAAATGATTCAAATATCTATGGAACTCATTTTCACCATGCCACTGACATTTATATCCATGTATATAAGGGTGTTAGGATGTTAATCTCTAACATATACGTTCATTTGGCTTCAAAATTGATACATACATCATAATTGTATACATTTAAACTTGTTCAAATGGTTATATCTCATATACATCACATGGATACAATTCTTGACATCAATATACTATTATAATATTTATTTCTCTACTCCTTTTACTAAAGTCTTGCTCTTCAAGTGGTTTGGCCTCTATTCTTTAGTCCACGTAGCTCACCTAGACATAATTAGGCATATAGAGGGGAAAAGTGAGATTTAAAGGATCTTAATAACTCTTTACCCTTTCAAATATACATAATAGATACAAATTCGAGTCAAAGAATACATGTATGAAATATACGCATCTAGTGAGCATTGGTCTAGCCTTACCCATTTTTCTTGGGACTTTTGGATTTGCCTCACCCATTTTCAAGGGAATTTTAACTTAGTCTCACTCTTCTTGAGACTTTTGGCTTTGCCTCATCCAATCGTAAAAACTTTTGGCTCATTCTCACCCTTGCCAACGAACTTTTCACATCATTATACTCATTCAAGACAAAATACATTCATAAACTTATTTTAAGATGCATAATGGTACCATAGCAAGTAAGCAATAGCTAGAAACATATTTCATAGTTCAAACATATACACAAGCACTCAAAAACAAATAAACATCCAAGGCATGCGTGTGAGAAAGGTTAGAGAGCTACTTTAAAGTAAGAACATTACACTTTTCTCTTGAACTTGTCTTCCCTTTTTCAGCCAAGCTTATGAAATAAGGTGGCACCTGATTCTCTTAGCCTAAACACATCAAATAAGGCATAATTAAATCATTGGAACAAGCTCTAGCTTCTCACAAGCTCTATGCTATCTACTTTCTCATATAACTTCATTATGGTTCCATACAAGACACAATGAAGCAACTTTTGGAATTCATGATCTTGGCTCCCATTTATCGCTTAATTCAAGTCTTTTGACTCTATTTAAATTCCTTGAAGTCATCACAAATTTATTTTAAGGACCCTACACATTAGTTGTTTCTTTATGTCTCACAATAGAGCCTACACCTCCATCTCACAAGATATGATTTTTAAATTTATTCCAAAGCTTCCTTTGGTATTCTTCTATCATATTTAGTTCCATTCTAGCCTTAGAAAAATTTAAAACACTCCTTAGGTACATGGTTTTGTTTTGGCTAAGACACCCCTCTTGATTATGCATTTATGGACTTTGCTTCATTTTCTTTAGGGAATTGCCATATGAGAGAGTTCTTAGGTGTCTTGAGAACTCATTCATACTCTTAGACAACCTTGATTATTGTTAGAAAGTCTCTTACCCAATAAGTTGTAACAAAATCTTTAACTTTGCTAACATGTTTTCTAATGCATCTTAATTGGATTTCTTTGCATATTCTTGTTCCTCACACTCCAAAACCCATGATCCTTCCTTTGTTGGGTCAGAAATTATCTCCTATTAGATGGGCTATGGGCTGGCCAAAAATCACATGGAGGAAGAGCAAGAAAAGAAGCATGAAAGGTTAAGAAATTTACCTTGTTTCAAGACTTTTTCAAAAGTTCCTTCCATTACTTGAAGCTTCTCCTTGAAATTCTAAGCTCTCCCTTCTAGAATAGTCTCAAAACAACCCTATCTGAGTCACGAAAACCATAGGAAGGAAGAGGAAAAGGAGAGGAATAACATTTGTGAATGAAGAAGCATGAAAAACTAGACATTTTCTTACCTTTTAGCAAGTTTTTCCTTCCTCCTTTACCCCTTTCTTGGACACCTCTTAAAGCTGGTCTCTCTTTTGGTTGTAGGCAGAATGTATGTTGATTAAGGGTTAGAGCAAGTGGGGAACGTGATTTAAGAAGCATAAAAGTAAAGTTAACATACTTTTTCATTTTTCATTTTAGTCCCTAAACCATGGTTTCTCCGTTTGGCCTCATTTCAAATCCTTTCTGAGAACTGTCTTTTTCATCATAAAATTTAGGTTCTCTAACTTATAAAATGCCGTTGGTTTCACCCAAATTGATTTGAAATTATTCTAAACCATTTAGTCAAGGTTCAAGTCAGCCCTTTACTAAAATCTCTCACCGGAAGAGTTTTAATTGTTATAGGGATTCTCATGATTTTTAAGGCTTTTGAAAACTCTAGAAAGTTCAAAATTTTCATTTTAAAGGCCCTTCTGTGAGTTTTCCAAAATTTTCAAAAATTACGAAAATACCCTAACTTGTTTTAATAAATTTCTTATCCTTTTTGGCTCGGGTTTCTGGGCACCTTAGTTCTTGAATCCTCATTTTTTATTATTTAATTTTTTTTCTAATTTTATTTAGCCTTAAATCATTCTATTCGAGGGACTTCCTTTTATATCTGGTGAGTTTTGTACGTTTACGAAAAAATTGGATGCTACAAAGCATAGTAGAAAAATAATGGTAATCATAGAGATACATGAAAGTAGTTCTTACCCGAAAGGGGCACATGGAAAAAGGAACACTGTCAAATGCAGAATCGATAAGCAAGGAAGAATCATCTAAATGAGTGAAAATATTAGAGGTTGTTGGGAGCTCACTTTGAAAGTCATTAAGGGAATCATATGTTGGAGAACTTGTATCTGAAGTACTTGAAATATTACTATCAAAAGGAAATAGATTAATAGAAAGATTAGTAAATATAAGAGTAGAAGTAGGAGGAATAGAGTTAAACTAGAAAACACAAAATAAAAAAAGAAAAATGATGTCTTCCTAAGAGATGACATGACAGGAGATATGGATTCATTGAGAAATGGGATTCCAATAGTGAAAGCCCTTATGCTTAACACCATAACTAAGAAAGTAACAGAAAAGGGCACATGGTTCAAGTTTAGTGTACTCATGAGGTTGGAGAAGAACAAAGTAAGAAAAACTAAAGACTTTAAGAAAGGCATAGTCTGGAGAGGTATGATAGAGACATTGAAAAGAAGACACATTACCCAAGACAAAAGAAGGAAGATAATTGATGACATAAATAGTAGTGAAAGCAACTTTACCCCAAGTATGTTTGGGACAAAAGAAGGATATAAGTATAGCTCAGACAAAGTCAAGGATATTATGATGTTTTCTTTTAGCATGACCATTTTCTTGAGATATGCCAAGATAAGAAAGTTCAAAAAGAGTACTCTATTCAATAAGAAATGTGAGAAGTTTAGAATCACGATATTCCATGGCATGATCATGACAAAAAACATTAATGGATTTGGAAAATTGAGTTTTAACCATAGTAGCAAAATTAATATAGATATGAAAAATTTCTAAGCGATTTTTCATTAAGTATATCTAAGTGAAATGAGAATGGTCATAAACAAATGCAAAAATCTACAGCCTCCCATAGTGGGTGTAGGAGTTGGTCCTTAAACATCAGAATGTACAAATCAAAGGGAGAAGCAGAAATAGAAGTACTTTTATTAAAAAAAAAAGTAGGTTGTTTAGCTATTTGGCAAGAAGTACATTAAAGAAATTCTTCCTTAATAGGACCTAAAATGCCTTTAAAAATAAGCGGTTGCAATTTCCTAAAGGAATTATGACCTAAACGTTGATTACATAACTAAAGAGTAAAGATTGTGGAAGCAACACAAAGGGGTCTTATGAAGGACTGAGGAACATAAAGATTAGTGAGTATAAACAATCTATTGATTTTACACCCATTCCTAATGATCTGCCCTATCCAAGGATCCTGTACAGAACAAGCACCAAAAGAAAAGATAAAAATATAGCCAAGATCACAAAGTTATCCAATAGAGATAAGATTAAAATTCAATTTGGAAATAAGATAGGCATCAAATAATGTGAGAGTAAGTAAGGAGATGGGGACCTTATGACTCACTTTCATAAGAGAATCGTCAGTAGTGTAAATAAAATGGGTAATGTTTCTAGAAGATATGGAGGAAAGGCATAAGATGAAGAAGTGATATGATTATAGTAAGTAGGATCGAAATACCAATGATCATTACTTGGTATAGTGGCTAAGGCAATGGGAGTATTACTAGAACAAAAAAGAACTTGCTTAAGAAGGGATTCAAGATTACTGGTGGAAAGTGAGATCTGGGAAGCAAAAGAAGAGGCCTTGTTGGTAATGGCAGCGATAAACACAAGTATGGAGAAGGAACTGGAGTGAGGTTGAACCTTGCTCTAATCAAACCTTGGTGGATGAATAAGGTAGTGCTCAATCAAATGTTCCTGCTTCTTGCAATACTGACATATTAAAGAGAAATAATTAGTTGTAATGTGTCCTTTCTTTTTGCAAGTTCTGCATTCTATATTAGGACACTCAGGAAGTAGATGCCTCGACTGACAACATGGCGATGATAAAATTTTCCTCCTTTGTTAGTATCTACAAAAGCAAGATCAGTTTTAGGTTGAAGAAGACCCAATCAAGTTTCTATAGATTTAAGATAAGGAAGTGCATCCTCAAGTATAGGTAAAGGGCTTTGGTGCAACAAAGAGGCTCGGATAGATTCATAATCATCAATGAGAGCCATTAAGAACTGGATAAAATTAGTATGGTTATAGGAGTTATTAAAAGTTTTAGCATCAATAACATTCTTCAAAATCCATTCATAGAAATAATCTCCATCTATGTTAAGAAATCATAAACAGGTTTACTAAGTGCTTGCTTCAAGCTACCAAGTTCCTTCAACAACTAATATTGATGAGATAGATTTGAGGTAGTGTATCAGTTTTAAAGGTGATCCTAAACTTCTTTAGCAACCTCATAATGCCCAAACTAAAGGTGAATATTTGGTGTAGAGGTATTTTTGGGACTAAGTTATTATTTGATTATTTGATTATTCTTCCTATCCCAATTTTCTAATCTATTAGTAAATTTTTCATTAGTTTCTACATTTTTCTTTTCTAGGCATGTAATATACATGTATCTCCACAATTTCCAGCCTTTTAAGTAGCCATGCATTGCTTGCAAGCTAGTGTTGATAATTGAATCCATTAAGAATAATTGAAATAGGCTATGTAACATCAATTTTGTCCATTTGATATGCTAAAAATAGTGCCATAAAGACAAAGTTGGTCAAAAGTGACGTCAAAAATAGAAAGATCTCATTAAAAAAGAAGTCAAATAAGATTCTATCTGCCATATCAACATAATGTTGGCCATGTTAGCAAAAGAGACAACAAGGATGACACATTAGTATGCCATGTCATCATAACACATCATCATATATGGGGCCATCATTACCACATCAACAAGATACATCAACAATATGCCATGTAAACAAGTGACATATCAGCAAAAATATCCACCTCAGCATATGGGTTAGCCGAGTCTAGGAGCGAATCTGGGTCACAGTGGTGTAGCATATGAGTTTTAAACACAAAGAGTGAAGGTAGCATGTGAAGGTGCATGGAGCATTGAATGTTGATGAAATTTGACTAGCTAGCAGATTCAAGCCTTCTGAAGATAATGGTGGGGATGTTGTTACTGATGGAGGATGACAGAGAGGCAAACTGAAAAGGATGCCTCTTTGCTAGAAGAGAAAAAACTCTATTTCTAAAAAAAAACCCTAATAATAGAGGCTCTAATACCATGTCACAAGTAAAGAAAGAAGAAGAGTAAGAAAAAATATGAAGAATTTTTATGTACATTAATTTCCAAATATAATCCTATATATACGAAGAGTCTAAGCTTATAAAAAAAAGATATCATACAATCAAAATAGAATAATCAAATCAAATCAAATCTCGAGATATTTGCATATCCAAAACCCAAGATATTTGCACATAGACTAAGTAGAAACATATGAACACTTGATGAATAGCCTAAACTATAATTAATTAAATATTGCATAATTTAACTTGATATTTTTTTAATCATAATTCAAATGATCACACATCCTAAACAACACACATATATGTGAAGCTATAAGGTTAATTTCAAAATCACCATTCCCTATTCAATCAATCTCATCATCAACATTATATTAGACTAAGCAAATGTTCCTTTATCATATTTATATTTCCATGTATTTTTTTCTTCTCTCTTTCCATGTTAATATCTCAAGTAATGTATGGGAAGCATTTGAAAAATAATAGGTAGAAATCGCCTCTCTTATTTTCCTTTTCCTATTTGGCACATCATTCTTCTTTTCCTATATAATTTATTCTTACATTACATATATATATTTACCTAATATATATATATATATATGTATGTATGTATGTATGTATATATGTTATTTTTCTTTTAATTTTTGTCCCCTCCAATAATTTAATCTTGGATCCATCCTTGATCATCCTCGATGTTGTGTGGTGTATTATCTGTTCATCTTTGTATGTTCATGGTTGACCTTGTCCAGATCTAAAGCTATCAAACAGACTAACTTGACTTATGGTGAGCCAACTCACCACATATTATAGGTTAAATGGGTTGGCCTGTAATGCCTGGTATGTTGTACAATCATTGGAACGGGCCGGTTTAAAAAGAAAGTCCCCTGAGATGAGTGATTCAAGGCCAAATAAAATTTGGATAAAATTTTAAATAATAAAAAATAATGATTTGAGCCTTGAGTTGTCTAGAAACCGGTGTCAGAGTGATTCGAAAAATTTGCCGAAAGGCCAGTGGCGTTTTCGTAAATAAGTATAATTTTGGAAAAGCACCTAGAAGGGATTTTTAAATGAAAATTTTGAGTTGCTCAGGGTTCTTAGAGGCCCCAAAAATCATGGGAAGCCTTAGGACCTGTAAAGCCCCTCCTGTGTACTCTTTTTGATATCGGTTGACCCGAACTTTGACTGATTCATACGAGAAAGTTTTAGCTCCAATTTGAATGATTCTAAAAGAATTTTATTAAATTGGGAATCTAAATTTTATGATGGAAAATACGGTTCTAAAAAAAGAGATAAAACGAAGCCAAACCAAAAATGCCATTATGGAATGGCAAAAATGGAAACAAATTGCACAAAGGAAGCTTCCAAATCCCCTTTTTAATCCACGTTCAGCCCTCCCTATTTAAACCAACTTTCTTCTGCTCATTTTTAGAGAAAATTCTCAGCCCCTTAGGCACATAAAAGAGAGGGAAATTTGGAGGAAGAAAAGCCAAAGAAAGGGTGAGAAAGTGTAAGGTATTCATGCTCCTTCCTCTTGAAACTTCATCCTCCCCTTCTTGCTTCATCTTTTCATGGTTTTAATGCAATTTTTGGTGCTGATTTGGGTCCAGATCAGAGGAGGAAAATTTGAAATTTAAGGAGGAGAAAGAGGGAAGAGGAAGGGCTCTTGAAGGAAGCTTGATTGCAAGGTAGTTTCTCTCCCTTTGTTGCTTCTTTTCTCCTTCTCCTCTTCCATGGTGGGATGTCTCAAATAGAACCATGAAGAGGGAAGAGCTTCTATTTTATAATCTAAAAGAATCCATCAAACTAAGCCATGGGAAGATGGATTATACTAAAAAAATGCATGGAAAACTAGTAAAACTCAAGTTAAAAAAGTGTAGGGTGCTTGAACATAGTTTAAAATCTAGGTTGATTCAAGAATTACCCATAATATGTGAGTGTTTGTTTGAATTTCTAAGACTCCTAGGGAGCTTCCCAAGTGCCCCATCCATTAAGAAAAAATCCCAAACTCTATTGGTCTTTAATAGAAACATAAAAAGGACAAAACTCATAGAAATAGTTAGAGAATATTTTAAATAGTTTCGAGCTTGATTTGAGACTTTATATGATAAAAGAAGATAGGAGAAACTCTTGGGAAAAATTTAGAAGCCTTAGGTTGGGAGATGAGGCAATGGCTTCCTTAATATAACCTTATAAAGCAACATGGACCTAGGTTTGTGAAAGTGAGTGTGTGATGGCTTCAAGGACCTTAAATGAGGTCAAGAGGTCTAAATATGGCAAGATAATGGAACCAAGAATGTTAATTATGGTAGTTGCTTCATTAGGTCCTTAATGGAACCATATTGTGACAAATAGAACAAAGTATAGTCTTAAGAGTGAGTTGGATGTCATAACTTATTCTAAGAGTATAATTAAGTGTTGTTTATTGTGAATAGGCCAAGGAAATCTAACCCCGCCTCCTTGTATTTGTGGAACCAAAAAGGAGAAGAAACAAGCAAAGTAAAGCTTAAATTTGCACCAAGGTAGCTTTCTAACTTTTCTTGTTGCATATATGTCATTGTGTGCTTGTGTGTATGTTTATATGTTTGAGACATGCCACTTGATGCTATGTTGCTATTTTGGTACCAATATGCTTTCTTGAATGTCTTTGAATGGTAGAAATGGCTCATAAGGGTGAGGTAGTGCCAAAAGTCCTTTAATGTGGGTGAGGAGATACCAAAAGTCTCATGGCATGGGTGAGACAAGACCAAAAGTCCCTTGGATAGGTGAGGCTAAGTCAAAAGTCCCAAGAACCAAGAGTGAGGCAATCCAAAAGTCCTAGAAATGGGGTGAGGCCAAACCAAAAGTATAACAACCGGGAAAAAGAAAAGAAAAAGCTGAAAATTTTCTAAGTTTGCTAGCTATAGCGAATGTACCTGTTCGCTATAGCCTAGCTATAGCGAGAGTGCCTTCTTGCTATAGCAAAAATGATTCTAGCTATAACGAGTGCGGGCATCCTATACAAAAACAAGAGCGTAGCTCGCCGTAGCATACGCTATAGAGAAGGCAGAGGTTTGGGACTGACACGAGCTTGCCGTAGCGAGGGTTATGGCTCGCTATAGCGAGGGTTAGTCCAGAAAAGCGTAAAAAGAGAGATTTTGACCTTTTAAAACTTCCAAACTTTTCCTTTCTTTGTAAACCAACCTAAGCTTCGACTAAGAGAGAGAAAAGGGTTGTGGAGAGAGAGAGAGACTTAGAGAAGGAAGGAGAACAAGCAAAGAGGTAAGCAATCTTGAGATTTCCATAGCTTTTCTCCCTAGCATGGTATTCTTCTTCCCTTTGCCCTCTCTTGGTTTAGTAGTTGATTTGGGTTTGGTTCAGAAGAGAGAAAGTGGGAAAACCACTCTTGAGGAAGGGTAGAGCTCATGTAGCTTCATTTCTTCTTCTTTGCTTTCCTTTTTGAGAGCCTGAGAGAGGAAGGAGAGTGAGTGGAATTCTAGAGAGAGAATCCCTAGTTTCTTACATGAGTAGTAGGGGTTTGCTTCGATGAAGAGTCCCTTTAGCTTTGTGAGAGTTTATTTGAGTTATGAGAGAATAATCCCATGCTCTTTGTTGTGCTTAGGCTCAAAGGAAGCAACTCCATCTAGTTGTGAGTGTGAAATCAAGAAGGGAGAAGAGAAATTGAAAGGGAAGACTTGTATTAGCCGATAAGGTAGCTCTCTACTCTTTCTTGTTGCATTCTTGGATGTGTAATAGTCATTGTATGCTTGTGTATGTACTTGTATGATGAGACATGCCATTTGATATTGCCTTGATGCATTGGTACCAAAATGCTTATGATATGAATTGTGGAAATTGCTCGGGTGAGGTGGTGCCGAAAGTCCCTTGAGACGGGTGAGGTAGAGCCAAAAGTCCCTGAACCAAGGGTGAGGCCAATCCAAAAGTCTCAAAGCTCGAGTGAGGCTAGACCGAAAGTCCCTAAATCCTATTCTTGGCATTGATATGATATTTATGGCATGAAACACATATGTTGTGTCATTGTGACTTGTTTGCATGCTTTGACTGGTTTATATATCTTGATTGCTTCTTGAATGAGTATGAGCTATTGAGATTCCCTGAATCTCACCCCCTTCCCTCTCCCATCTTAACATCTTAGGTGGAGCTCAAGGAGAAGCAAGTGCACACCAAGGAGTCTAGTTGAGAATGCTTAGGGAAATGTGTAGTTTTTTTGTTGTAAAGAGGTTCCAAAATGAATATGCACCTATTATTTTTGGGATGTATATATATGAGCAAATGTAAACATATGTATAAGTGATGTATGAACTGTGTAAAGAGCCAAAGTAATGAGAATGTAGAATTTGGCCCTTTTGTGGCTTACATGTGATAGTGCATTTTGTTCCGTAGCATAGTGATTTTGAAATGTATAATGACTTGGATCATTTGGGCTATTCATATATGCTATGTTTGTACTTTCAAACTTGCCCAAGAGATGCTAGAGCATGTGGGAGGCCATTTGGACCCATTATGAACTATTGTGGGTGCCAAAACTGCCAATTTTGTGAGCTTTGTCAAAGTATGACTAGATGAGCTCTTCTTGATATGAAATTTGGCATGCCTCTAGAGTCTATTAAGAGCTTCTTGAGAAGTTAAAGTGGGTAATATTTTGAGGTCTAGGGAATATTTGGTGAATTGTTGAAATTTGGAAATTTTAATGGTTTGGTCATGGTACTGTGCAATAAATCTGAAAATGAATTCATGTCATTCATAGATCAAATGGTGTCCAATTGTCATGAAATTTTATGAGAATAAACTAGATATCCACAGTGACCTATAACAATTAGAAGCACCTCAATTGGAGGTCTGTAGAGAGAGAAACGACTTGCTGAAGTTCTATATCAGCATCAGGGAAGCTTTCCGACCTTCGTTACTGTTCCATCAGTTTTCGAGGTCTAAGAGCTCATGAACTGATCTAGACTTATTTTTTTCCTCTAGTTAACATCTGTAGCTTTCCAAATTGGTATAGTTTTCCCAGATTGGAGTTTTTTGGAATTAATTACGAATTTTCAAATTTCATGACAGTAAGCTGCACCAGTATTAGGGAGAGCCGGACATCTGTCTCTTTTTTGATGTCAAAGATGGTCCAAAATCTGAGATTATGGTTAGGAGTTATTTTTAGTGTGAATTTAACATCCAAATATTTCCAACAGCCTTTGGTGACTTGCTTCAAGTGTGGGAAGCTGGGGCACATTGCTAGACACTATCCTCAGATGGACAAAGCGCCTCCTCCTAGGCCACAGACCCAGGGTCGAGTGTTCGCCCTCACTCAGCAGGAAGCCAGCACGTCCCCCAGTTTGATCCGAGGTACGCTGATAGTGAATGGCTTTCCTATAGTTACTATGTTTGATTCGGGTGCTTGTCACTCGTTTATATCCTATGATTGTGTGAGGCAATTGGGTCTGGCTGTTAGTGTCTTTCCATTTGACTTGTCTATCACTACACCCACTGGAGGCCCCGTGGTTACTTCCCATACTTGTTTAAATGTCACTGTTCAGTTCAATCACTGTCATACCACTATTGATCTGATTTGCATGCCCTTCCATGATATTGATTTTATTGTTGGTATGAACTGGTTGGCCGCGAATAATGTGGTACTTGATTGTGAACACCGAACCATTTCCTTACCTGCTTGTGGGACCATACCTAGGATAGGATCTGAGTTATCTTTTATGACTACTGCCTAGGTTGAGAGACATTTAGAGTATGGATGTCAAGGGTTTCTAGTCTTTTTCTTTATTCAGGCTGAGGTAGAGGAAGGGATAGAGAAGATCCCAATTGTCAGGGAATTCCCAGGGGTTTTCCCTAAAGAGTTTGACTTTAGTGGTCTACCTCCTAAGAGAGAACTCGAGTTTCCTATAGACATAGTGCCTAGGGCTAGACCGGTGTCTAAGGCTCCTTACAGGATGGCTCCCACCGAGCTTGCAGAGTTGAAAAGGCAGATAGAGGAATTGTTAGAGAAAGGGTTTATCCGCCCTAGTGTATCACCTTGGGGAGCTCCGGTGTTATTTGTGAAAAAGAAGGATGGTAGCTTGCGTTTGTGCATAGATTATAGAGAGTTAAATAAAGTTACCATCAAGAATAAATATCCTCTCCCTAGAATTGATGATTTGTTAGATCAGTTGGTTGGGGCATTTGTGTTTTCTAAGATAGATCTTAGATCTGGGTACTACCAATTGAGAGTGAGAATTGAAGACGTCTCCAAGATGGCCTTCAGAACGCGATATGGGCACTATGAGTTCCTTGTGATGCCATTCGGATTGACAAATGCACCTGCTGTGTTCATAGATTACATGAATAGGAAATTCAGACCGTATCTAGATCAGTTTGTGGTGGTTTTCATTGATGATATCTTAGTGTACTCTAGATCTTTTGAAGAGCACGAGAGGCATTTGAGATTAGTCCTAGAAACCTTGAGAGAGAAAATGTTGTATGCCAAACTTAGCAAATGTGAGTTTTGGCTGACCGAGGTAAGATTCTTAGGTCATGTGATCTCACGGGATGGGGTCGCAGTTGATCCCCATAAAGTTGAGGCTGTGTTACAATGGGATAGACCTAGAACGATCACCGAGGTCAGGAGTTTCCTAGGTTTGGCAGGGTACTATAGATGGTTCATTCAGGGCTTTTCTCAGATGGCCTTACCATTGACGAGGCTAACTAGGAAAGAGATACCATTTGTGTAGGATGATAGCTATAAGAGGAGTTTCCAGGAGTTGAAACTCCGTTTGACCACTGCCCCTGTACTGATTATCCTTGACCCTAGTTAGCCATTTGTGGTTTATTGTGATGCCTTGGGCAAGGGGTTAGGATGCGTGTTGATGCAGTAGGGTAGAGTAGTGGCATATGCCTCTAGGCAGTTGAGGCCTCATGAGGAAAATTATCCCACACATGACTTGGAGTTAGCCACCATAGTATTTGCTCTTAAAATCTGGAGACACTATCTGTATGGTGCTACCATAGAGATCTATAGTGACCATAAGAGTCTGAAATACCTATTTGACCAGAAGGAACTCAATATGAGACAGAGGAGATGGATGGAGTTTTTGAAAGACTATGATTATGTGTTGAAATATTATCCGGGCAAGGCCAATGTGGTGGCAGATGCCCTGAGTAGGAAATCCATCCATGTGGCCCATATGATGATTAGGGAGCAAGAGCTCCTAGAGAAGTTCAGAAACTTGATCCTCTCTTGTCAGGTGGTCTCGGGTAAATTGTATCTGAGTGAAACTCGAATTGAGAATGTATTGAGAACTCAGATCTTAGATGCCCAGAGAGAGGATAAGTTCCTGAGACGGATCAGGAATGAGATCTCCCAAGGTAGGACCTCAGATTTCAAGGTGTCTGAGGATGGTATGATAGTATACCGAGATAGAATCTATGTGCCTAGTTAGAATGAATTGAGAGAAAACATTTTAGAAGAGGCACATAAGAGTAAGTATACTATCCACCCAGGTGCCACCAAAATGTATCAGGATTTGAAACGGATTTTCTGATGGCCGGGAATAAAGAATGAGGTAACGGACTATGTGGCTAGATGCCTAGTGTGTCAGAGGGTAAAAATAGAACATCAAAGATCAGCTGGGTTGTTGCAACCTCTAGATATCCCTGAGTGGAAGTGGGATAGTATAGCCATGGACTTTGTTATGGGGTTGCCCAGGACATCCTCTGGACACGATGCTATTTGGGTAGTTGTGGATAGACTGACGAAGTCTGCACACTTTTTAGCTATCAAAGCTACTCATACACTGGAGAGATTAGCCCAGTTGTATATCAGAGAGATAGTGCGACTTCATGGAGTACCCAGTATCATAGTTTCGGATAGAGACCCCAGGTTCACATCAAACTTCTGGAGGTCGTTACAGCATGCCTTAAGGACCAGGTTGCGGTTTAGTACTGCATATCACCCCCAGACAGATGGTCAGACTGAGAGGACCATCCAGACCTTAGAAGACATGTTGAGGGCGTTTGTGTTAGAAATAAAGGGTAACTGGGATGTGTATTTACCATTAGCAAAGTTTGCTTATAATAACAGTTACCATTCCAGTATTCAGATGGCCCCTTATAAGGCTTTGTCTGGGAGAAAATACAGATCCCCTCTATGTTGGGTTGAGCTAGGTGAGAGGAGTATGATAGGACCTGAGATTGTGGATCAGACCACTCGACAAATAGAATTGATTAGAAAAAGACTCCTCACGGCCCAAAGTAGGCGAAAAGTTATGCCGATAAGAGAAGGAGGCCGTTAGAGTTTGAGATTGGAGACCATGTATTCATTCGAGTGTCTCCAGTGATGGGAGTAGGTCGGTCAATGAAGGTAAGGAAGCTCAGTCCTAGGTATATTGGTCCATTTGAAATCCTTGAGAAAATTGGACCTGTGGCTTATCGGATAGCCTTGCCTCTTAACCTAGCCCAAATCTACAGTGTTTTTCATGTCTTCCAATTGAAAAAGTATTTGTTTGACCCCTCACATGTCATAGAATATGAGCATGTGCAATTGTAGGAAGATCTTTCCTATGTAGTGAAATCAGAGAGAATTGTAGATGCTAAGCTAAAACAGTTGAGGAGCAAGAACATTCCTCTGGTGAAAGTGATCTGGAGAGGTCTGACATCTGAAGAAGCAACCTGGGAATTGGAAGATGAAATGAGGCAAAAATATCCAGAATTATTCCCTTAAGATATGTATTTAAATTTCGAGGACGAAATTTCTTTTAAGAGGGGTGGAAATGTAACAACCAGGAAAAAGAAAAGAAAAAATTGAAAATTTTCGAAGGTTGAAAATTTTCTAAGTCTGCTAGCTATAGCCTAGCTATAGCGAATGTACCTGTTCGCTATAGCCTAGCTATAGCAAGAGTGCCTTCTCGCTATAGTGAAAATGCTTCTAGCTATAGCAAGTGCAGGCATCCCATACAAAAACCAGAGTGTAGCTCGCCGTAGCGTACGCTATAGCAAAGGCAGAGGTTTGGGACTGACACGAGCTCGCCGTAGCGAGAGTTATGGCTCGCTATAGTGAGGGTTAGTCCGGAAAAACATAAAAAGAGAGATTTTGACCTTTTAAAACTTCTAAACTCTTCCTTTCTCTGTAAACTGACCTAAGCTTCGACTAAGAGAGAGAAAAAGGCTGTGGAGAGAGAGAGAGACCTAGAGAAAGAAGGAGAACAAGCAAAGAGGTAAGCAATCTTGAGATTTCCATAGCTTTTCTCCCTAGCATGGTATTCTTCTTCCCTTTGCCCTCTTTTTCTATGGTTTAGTAGTTGATTTGGGTTTGGTTCAGAAGAGAGAAAGTGGGAAAACCACTCTTGAGGAAGGGTAGAGCTCATGTAACTTCATTTCTTCTTCTTTGCTTTCCTTTTTGAGAGCTTGAGAGAGGAAGGAGAATGAGTGGAATTCTAGAGAGAGAATCCCTAGTTTCTTACATGAGTAGTAGGGGTTTGCTTCGATGAAGAGTCCCTTTAGCTTTGTGAGAGTTTATTTGAGTTATGAGAGAATAATCCCATGCTCTTTGTTGTGCTTAGGCTCAAAGGAAGCAACTCCATCTAGTTGTGAGTGTGAAATCAAGAAGGGAGAAGAGAAATTGAAAGGGAAGACTTGTATTAGCCGATAAGGTAGCTCTCTACTTTTTCTTGTTGCATTCTTGAATGTGTAATAGTCATTGTATGCTTGTGTATGTACTTGTATGATGAGACATGCCATTTGATATTGCCTTGATGCATCGGTACCAATATGCTTATGATATGAATTGTGGAAATTGCTCGGGTGAGGTGGTGCCGAAAGTCCCTTGAGACGGGTGAGGTAGAGCCAAAAGTCCCTGAACCAAGGGTGAGGCCAATCCAAAAGTCTCAAAGCTCGGGTGAGGCTAGACCGAAAGTCCCTAAATCCTATTCTTGGCATTGATATGATATTCATGGCATGAAACACATATGTTGTGTCATTGTGACTTGTTTGCATGCTTTGACTGGTTTATATATCTTGATTGCTTCTTGAATGAGTATGAGCTATTGAGATTCCCTGAATCTCACCCCTTCCCTCTCCCATCTTAACATCTTAGGTGGAGCTCAAGGAGAAGCAAGTGCACACCAAGGAGTCTAGTTGAGAATGCTTAGGGAAATGTGTAGTTCTTTTGTTGTAAAGAGGTTCCAAAATGAATATGCACCTATTATTTTTGGGATGTATATATATGAGCAAATGTAAACATATGTATAAGTGATGTATGAACTGTGTAAAGAGCAAAAGTAATGAGAATGTAGAATTTGGCCCTTTTGTGGCTTACATGTGATAGTGCATTTTGTTCCGTAGCATAGTGATTTTGAAATGTATAATGACTTGGATCATTTGGGCTATTCATATATGCTATGTTTGTACTTTCAAACTTGCCCAAGAGATGCTAGAGCATGTGGGAGGCCATTTGGACCCATTATGAACTATTGTGGGTGCCAAAACTGCCAATTTTGTGAGCTTTGTCAAAGTATGACTAGATGAGCTCTTCTTGATATGAAATTTGGCATGCCTCTAGAGTCTATTGAGAGCTTCTTGAGAAGCTAAAGTGGGTAATATTTTGAGGTCTAGGGAATATTTGGTGAATTGTTGAAATTTGGAAATTTTAATGGTTTGGTCATGGTACTATGCAATAAATCCGAAAATGAATTCATGTCATTCATAGATCAAATGGTGTCCAATTGTCATGAAATTTTATGAGAATAAACTAGATATCCACAGTGACCTATAACAATTGGAAGCACCTCAATTGGAGGTCTGTAGAGAGAGAAACGACTTGCTGAAGTTCTGTATCAGCATCAGGGAAGCTTTCCGACCTTCGTTACTGTTCCATCAGTTTTCGAGGTCTAAGAGCTCATGAACTGATCTAGAATTATTTTTTTTCCTCTAGTTAACATCTGTATCTTTCCAAATTGGTATAGTTTTCCTAGATTGGATTTTTTTTGGAATTAATTACGAATTTTCAAATTTCATGATAGTAAGCTGCACCAGTATCAGGGAGGGCCGGACATCTATCTCTTTTTTGATGTCAAAGATGGTCCAAACTCTGAGATTATGGTTGGGAATTATTTTTAGTGTGAATTTAACATCCAAAGATTTCCAGAGAGCTATGGTTTGCTTGATTTCTATTTTTCTAGAATTAGTTGTGATTTTCCAAAGTTAGAGCCAAAAATCTGACTTTTGGGCTCATTTGAGAAATTGCTTTTTCTTGGTTTTTGGCTTCATATCCGTGGTTTATGAGTTGTTTGAGGCTATGTACAAGTCTTATAAATGGTAATTGAGTAGAGGATGTGAATGATGGGTTCACGGGACCCACGGGACAAAATATGACTAGTTTAACCTCGACTTAAGGTAGTAAAATACCACGATTTCGATCATTTTCTTGGGAAATCATATGGAATCAAGCCTAGAGGGAAATGAATTGGAGATAAGTTATTATGGTGTTACAAAAAGTCCCTATAGCTCATTCTTGTGCTTGACATGAGTTTGTGACACAAAAATGTAAAAAATGAATGCTTCATAGATTGATTGATTGCATACTTATACCTTTGATATGTTTTATGCCTTGAAAATATGCTTGAATAGGTGTATGAGCTATTGAGATTCAATGAATCTCACCCCCTCCTTTCTCTCATCTCATATGATCTAGGTAGAGCTCAAAATCCAAAGGATGGAAGTCAAGGAGCTTAAATCTCCATCTCTTGGCAAATCTTTCCATTTTTTATGTACTATGATGTCTAAAATGTCAATGTAGATATATAAATGTTATTTTTAAGCCATGACACTTTGAACAAGTATAAAACTATGTAAAGTTAGTGTATGTATCAAGAATAAAGTTTAATGAATAGAATTGTGTATTTTGACCACTTAGGAGCTCACTTGGGTATGTATGTTTATGGAAGTGGCATGGTGAATTTCAGTTACATGAGAATTCAGACCTTATGAGGGACTTATTTATGCTATATTTATGCTTTCTAAGTTGCTCAAATGTGTGTGGAACAATGGATGGCTCATTTGAACCAAATTTGCCTCTTATTAGGACCAAAATTGCCATAATCTTGAGCTATAGCAAAGTATGACCAAATGACCTCTTCTTGACTTGAAATTTTTCATGCAAGTAGATCTTGCCTAGATATTTTTGAAAAGCTAAAGATCAGGTCATTTGGAGGTCTGTGGAATTTTTTATGATTTTTCAAAGTTGGTATCAGAATTTCAGATTTGCACCAGTACTATTCATTTGGTCAGTTGTGAAATGTTGTCATCCGAGGGGCAAACGTGGTCCAATGGCTACGAAATTTTATAGACAGAAACTAGGTATTCACAGTGACTTGTGACAACTATAAGCACCTCATTTGAAGGTCTGAGCTAAGAGATATAAACTTTTGAATTTATGGAATAGCAATAGTAGTGCAGCATGACCTGAGTCACTGTTCCATTGAATTTCAGTGGCTAAACGTGCTTTTTATGATCTGAATCTATTTTTACCATAAATTTAACATTCATAGATTTCCAAATTGATATCATTTGCATGGATTATATTTTTGTGGCATTAATTGAACATTTTTAAAGTTTACAGCAAACACTTGCATCAGTACCAGTAGCTGTCCGAACCTTTACCCTTTTTCACGTGTCAAACACTTTCTATGTTATGTTTCATGGCCTGAAAATATTTTTGTCATAAATTAGACATGCTTAGCTTTTCATAATATCCAAGAATGCATGATTTGAATTTTTCTAAAATTAGTTATGAATTTTGAAACTTCATATCAGTAAACTGAACTAGTGGCCCAGACAGCAGCGACTTCAGTGGCTTTTTGGATGTCAAATGTTCTCCCCTTAATGATTCATGAGCTGAAATTATTTTTACCATGGGGTAGACATCTAGATATTTCTGGAATGGTAATGTTTGTTAGGTTTCAATTTTTTTGGATTTAGTTATGAATTTTCGAAGTTGTGACAGAAAAACTGAAATTCTGGCTGAAAATAATAGTGTGAGTTTGATGCTCCCCTTTGAATTCCACGAGGTGTAGGCCAAATTTGGTGATGCAAATGAGTTGTATATATGTAATTAAATATGAGAGTGTGATGTATGAGCTCATATGGTCTGCGTGACACTGAATGGAATTTTCATACGTGACGCAACACGAAATAAGACATTATTTTATTGCCATTTTCTATTCCTTTTTGTACAATTCATCATGTGAGACTTAGAAATGATAGGAAGGAAGTTAGAAATATATGGTGTTACATGGCCCATTTAAACCTACTTAGTTAGGTAGGCTGAAAACCTAAACTCAGCTCACCAAATGAGTTAAACGAGCCAACATGTTTAACCCATTAGGAAAAAAATACTAAAGTTTGTTTAGCAAATATTGCAATTTTTTAAGTAAGAAAAAGTCAAAGGTTGAAGGTTGTAGCAAATTTTGTAGTTCTTGAAGAAGTTAAAATGATTTTTCTTGCTAGTTCATGCAAATCTTGTTAAAGGTTGTAGATCTACAACTGCAATGGAGGTCAAAGGTTGGTACAATTAGATTGTCAAACGATTGGATTCTTGGAGGATGAAGCACAATTAGGTTGTACAAGGTTGAGGCTTCTGCATCCTAGGTTTTACAACTGAGTAAAGTAGTCATGGAGACGTAGACTTATAGGCTAAGGAGGATTAAGGTGAAGAGAAGACACAAGGAGTGAGTGATAGAGTGAGGAAAGGTTGAGCTGCTCAAAAACAAGACTTGGATTATGCTGTGTTGATCACAATACACATATTGGTTGGATGCTTGGTAATTGAGTTTAGGAAATTTAAAAAAAGGATATATTAAATGGGTTAGCCTGCAAATTACATGAGCTAACTTGTTTAATTGGTAGATTAGGTGAATCAAGTTAGATATGATCCTACTAAATAATTTTTCCAAGTAATGAGCCAACCCAACCCACCAAATTAGTGGGTTAAATGAGTTAAACCCGACCAACTAATGCATTTTGACAGCTTTATCCAGATCCAAAATTTATGTCTCAGTCTTTCTCTTGTATGTATTTTCTCTTTATTTTTAGAATAATTTCCAAGGTCAAGACTCCTAATTCCTATTATATATTGTTGCCTTGGAACTCTCATTTTGTTCATGTTTTGTGTGTGGAAACTATTTGTGATCTTTGATATGATTAAATTCAATTAATCCATCTTAAAATTGCAAAGGGGACATCATGGTTAGCTCTATTTTTGTTAGTATTAATATATAATAAAGAATATCTACATCTGGTTGTGTCATATCCCATCACATCCATAATATAACAAGTATTCACAAGATACTTAAATGTCATGTTTAAGAGAAATTATAGATACTGACCAAATTAAACATAATTGACCAAAGTCATTAAGCTATCTAGGATCCAATGTTCTTATGCTTTATTATGTTAAAAATCTATACGTGAATGAGGTTAAAATAGGCCCAATTTTCTATGGCATTACGCGGACTAATCTATCATATATATATATATATATATATAAGCATTGTACAGACTAATCTTCTCTGAAAGTGACAAATTTTCTATTGCACCCACATGATGGACATCGAAATCTCACCTAAAGGATTGAAATGAGATAGTTATTTTGATTAGCATCATTACGAGAGGTACCTCGAATGTAACATATCTTTATGTCTGGTTTCTATAAGTGTTGATGTACTCTCTCTCTCTCTCTCTCTCTCTCTATATATATATATATATATATATATCCATGCCAGACAATGCCAATCCTGAACTACTACTAGAAATTCTAGGTAAGAATTACAAATTTTATATATATTAGGAAGTTTATCACTTTGGATCATAAATATTTCAAGACTTAATATTAGAAATTCAATTGAAAACAAAATTTAACTACAACTTTTTTATGTTTGTAATCATATTCTTCAATAATTGAAATTACAAGGTATATATGAATTATTTTTAAACAAAAATGTATAAATATTGAGTTATAAATGAGGTTTATATCTTAGAATTTTATTTAGAAAAACATGATAGTAAAATCTTAAGAACTTTATCTAAATATTATTCAATTTAATATTGTTGTGATCAAATATAATTATGCATGCAAGTGTATGCGTCATACAAATAATATAAAATGAGTGAAGTATATAAAATCTACCGATTAGTAAAATTAACACTCTAATTTAACTCAAAATAGTTATGATTAAGTGAAATAAAAACTAATTAAAATTAAAATAAGTGCACAAACTAGTCTAAGTAAATTCAATAAGCAAGAGAATCTAAGATTATTAATCTTTTAAGTATTCCTTAGAAATCCAATTACTTATTTTTTTACTTGCTTATAATAATATTAATTTTGCTAACCAATGATTCCTATTAACCTATACATATTTTTCGAATTATCTATAGGATTTTGATTTAGTCAATTCCCTATTCTTATATGAAATTTTGTAACGTCCGGTATTATGTAAAATCACTATAATGAGCCAGTTTGAAAAGTAAGTCTCCTGAGATGAGTAAATTAAGACCAAATGAAATTTGGGTAAAATTTTAAATAATAAAAAACGAGGATTTGAGTCTTAAGTTGTTCAAAAACCAGGGTTGGAGTGGTTTAAAAATTTTGTTGAAAGTCCGTGACATTTTCGTAAATATGGGTATTTTTTGAAAAACTCACAGGATTCCTTCTTAAATAGAAAATTTGAGTTGCCTAGAGTTCTCAGAGGCCCTGAAAACTATAGAAAATCCTGGAACAGTTAAAACCCTCCAGTGTACGTTTTTCAACGGTGGTGACCCGAACTTTGACTGATTCATTCGAGAAGGGTTTAACTCCAAATTGAGTGACCTCAAAGGCATTTTATAAAATTGAGAACTTGAATTTTATGATAGAAAAGACAATTCTAAAAAAGGAGCTAAAATGAAAATGCCAATTACAAGGGACATAAATAAAATTTTTTAAACAAATGTTTCTTGAAATTTCTATAAGTTGTGCGTCCTATCTTCTTGCTTCCTCTTAATCAACTTAAGCTCGTCCAAAATAAAGAAGGGAGTTGCCAAGGGAGACACACAAGGAGACTAAGAAAGAAGGGAGAAAAAGCTAAAGAAAGGTATGGAATCTTGAGAAATTTCATGGTTCCTTTTTTAAATGTGTTATCCTCCTTCTAAGCTTTCTTCCATGGTCTTGGTGATTGGAATGGTTCTATTTTGGCCTTGAACTAGAAGGGGAAGTGTAAGAATTCAAGAAGAAAGCTAAGTTAAGTGAAAGTGCACTTGGAGAAATTAAGGAGAGCCAAGTAACATCCTTCTCTTGTTGCTTCTTCCTTTTCTTCTCTTCCTTGTGTATACATTGGTCAAGAACAGAACCATAAGGGGGAGGATTTTCTGTCCAAGAACAAGAGAGAAACTTGGGTTTTCGACTATGGGGAATAGAATATGCTAAGAAATTGCAAGAAAAACTAATAAATTTCAAGTTAGAAAAGTGTGGGACTCTTGAATGTTTTGTGAAAACTGATTTGACTCTTAAATTCCCTTGCATGTGTGAGTGTTTAATTAAGCTTCTAAGACCTCTAGGAAGCTTCCCAAGTGGCTCTCCCATCAAGGAAAAATCGAGAAGTCCATGAACCCTCTCCCCCTCTCATGTCTTGGCTTAAGCTAGATGAATGGGTTAAGAAGTGTTTTAATTCGTTTTAGCCCTAGTTTGGGTCTTTATATGATGGGAGAAGGTAGGAGAAGCCCTTGGGAAAAATTTAGGAGCCATGAATTGGGAGATAAGACAACGGTTTCCATAATGTAGCCTTATGAAGTAACATGTGTCTAGGTTTTGTACATGAATGTGTAATGGCTCTAAGGACCTTAAATGAGGTCAAAAGGCCTTGAAATGAGAAGAGAATGAAGCCAAGAACTTGAATCATGATGGTTGCTTCAATAGGCCATTTATGGAACCAAGTATGTTCTTAAGAATAAATTGAATGCTTTGGCTTGCTTCAAGAATATAATAGAGTCTTATTCATGATGTTTAGGCCAAGGAAACCAAACCCTACCTAGTTGTGCTTGTGGAACCAAAAAAAGGAAGGAGCAAGGCAAAGTAAAGCTTGCATAAATAAAAAGGTAGCTCTCCATCTCATTCTCTTTTTATTCTTAGTTGTATATATGTCATTGTATACTTTTGTGTGCTTTTGTGACTTGAGAACATACCACTTGATGCCTTGATATTGCATTGGTACCAATATGCTTTCTTGAATGACATTGATTGTGGAACTTATTCATAAGGGTGAGGTGATGCCAAAAGTCCTTAATGTAGGTGAGAAGATGTCAAAAGTCTCAAGGCATGGGTGAGACAAGGTTAAAAGTCTCTTGGATGGGTGAGGCTAAGTCAAAAACCCCTAGACCAAGAGTGAGACAAATCCAAAAGTCCTAGAAATTGGGTGAGGCAAAACCAAAAGTCCTTAGAGCTTATTCTTGAATTTGATATGAAATGGTGGCATGGAAATGTGACCTTGTATACTTTATGGTTGTGTTACTTTCCATACTTGTGCGTTTGATATATATATGCTATGAATGTATGTTTGAATGGGTATGTGAGCTATTGAAATTCCATGAATCTCCCCTTCCCTCTTTCATTTCCAGATGTCTAGGTGGTGCCCAAGAAGTGAGAAATGCAAGCCAAGGGACTTAAGAGACTATACTTTGACAATCTTGTAGCTTTTCTTGTAATTAAATGTCAAGATGGATGTGTACATGTTATTTTTGAGTTATAAATATCTGAGCAAATGTAATATCATGTATGAATAATGTATGAACCTTAGGTGGTGTCAATTTAATGTAAATGGGAAATTTGACTATGTGATGGCTTGTACCTATCTATGTATTCTGGGATGACTAAAATAAGATGCATGATATTTGGGACTACTTGGGTAGTTCATATAAGTTGTAATTATGCTTTCAAACTTGCCTAAGAGGTGCCAAAACCCAAAGGAGGCCATTTGGACTAAGTTAGTGCCTTGTAAGATGTAAAATTGGCCATAATGGTGAGCTATAATACAATCTATCCAAATGAGTTCTTCTTGATCTGAAATTTGGCATGCATATAGTAGATCTTGTTGAGAGCTTTTTGGGAAGCTAAAGAGTTCATAATATTTGGAGGTCTACAAAATTTTTGGCGAATTTTTTAAATTGGCAAATTTTCTTGATTCTGGTACTAGTACTCTTCATTTAGTTTGAAATTTCACCTCTGTCATTCATGGGACAAAAGATGTCTAATTGCTGTGAAATTTTATGGAGGGAAACTAGACATTCACAGTGACATGTGCTAACTAGAATAACCTCAATTGGATATCTAGAGAGGGAGATCTAAATTTTTGAAGTTTCTATTCTATTCTAGGTGCACAGTCATACCTCTATCACTGTTCCATCGATTTTTGAGGTCTAGATGCTTTTGAATTGATCTGGAACTATTTTTCCCCTTCTAAATTAGTACAGTTTACATGAATTAGAATTTTATGAAATTAATTATGCATTTTTGAAATTTATATTAGTAAGTTGTATTAGAAACCCTAGATAGTCTGACCTTTACCACTTTTCTATTGTCAAACGTGGTCCAGATGAGGTTTTCATGACTTGGAATTATTTTTAGTGTAAATTTAACATCTAGATCTTTCCAATAAGTTATGGTTTGCTTGATTTTGATTTTTCTAAATTTAGTTATGATTTTCCAAAATTACTAGTAGAAAATTGAAATTCTAACCCGAGACAAAACGTGAATATTTCTAGTTTTTAACTCTTGATTTGTGGCTTATGCAAAGTTTTGGGATGTTTATGATTTGTATGAATGGAAAATAAATAGAGAATGTTGTTAGTAAGTTCACGAGATCTATGAGACGTGAAATGAATTTTTAAACCTTGACGTAATGCAATTAAATTCATTATTTTTATTGTCTTTTCTTGGAGTTTCTTTGATAACACATGCAAATCATCTTGAATAAAGGAAGGTGATGCTAGATCTATTATGGTATGACAAATTTGACCAAGTGTAAATTATGCCCAAATCATACTTTTGACTATGCTAGGTTAATCGGCATATCCCTCTCCCATTAATGAAACATTCAATTCATCATAGCTAATATCTTATATTTACATTATTTATTTTGTGGCCTATTCCTAATTTCTCTTTCACAAGTTCAATCAAAAAATCCAAAGCAATCTAACTAATGACTAGTTAATTAGAAATAATAAGATCAAGATTGAATAAACAAAATTGAATATTAGTAATTTCAAGAAAAAAAGTAACAGATTCCCAATTCCTACTAGGGTTCATAACAATCCTACAGAAACAAAATTTTAATTACTAATCAACATAGAATCCAAAATAAAATTTACAATCAACAAAGAGTTTGGCATTGAAAAGTTCGAGCGAAGAGAAGTAGGAGGATCTATACTAGACTTTGTCTTCTTTATAAAGTTCTAAAGAATCCTTGCTCTTTGGTGCTTTCAAAGTTCTTTCTTATGCTTAAGAATAGCTTAGAAAAGTTATGTGTCTTTAATACCCTATGAAGCCCCTTTTTTAAGTATTCCCAAATCCTATTCCTTATCAAATATGTTTCTTAATAAGTCTCAACTTTGTATTTACCCTCATAGAATAATTAAAACTAAATTAATTCCTAATTTTTACAATTATAAATAAAAACATTTTATTTAAAACATAAAAAATTTGTAATATAAGCTTTGTAAGTTTCTAACAGAAACTTGTACGAAATCAATTAATTTTCTCCCCATATTAAACTATTTATTTATCAAAATTTATCCTAAAGTATGCAAAATATCTTAAAATAATGTGAGTCAACCAATATCTGTCATTTTCCTTCTCAATTTTTCAACATTTGGCATTTCTTTATTACAGAAGAAAAGTCTCTTGTAGCAATAGCATTCCACTTTGTGCTATACTATATGTGGTTATAAGAATATGCATGCCTTATTGAGCAACATATAATTTTTATCTGACATAATTGTTACAAAATAGTATTAAAGATAGCCAAAATCACTACATAATAGGTTGTTTTAAGGCACAATTGGATCACTTTCTTTAGAGAGATATTCACCCCCTATGTCATTGCTGAAGGGTTGATGATGATACTCTCTTAAGATATAATAAAGCTTTTATAGATTTCTTGATTAGTAATATCAAGGAATTTCCTAACAATCTTATAACTTGGAAATATTTTAAGCTTGTAAAATACTATTTTTAACCATACTTCACTAAGTCATATGGTTTCTCATCCGTGCTTCCCAAAGTCATATAACAGTTTATTTATACTTGATAGGAGATTCTGTTTATATCCTTTGTTCATTGTATATAAAAAGGCATATTCAATCTTTTGTTCATTGAAAATAAAGAGGTGCATGCACCTTTTATTGTTTGGATGAATTAATGAATATACATACCACTTTTTAATCATCAATACATGTTCATGAACTACTTTTAAAGTTGTTCATAACCAATGGATATACATCCTCCCTTTATTCATTAAAACATGTATATAAGATTAGGCTTCATGGTAAGCAAAAAGGGAATAGAGATGGATCCTGACAAGGCAAAAGCAATTCGGGAAATGCCGTCTCCCCAAACAGAAAAGGAGGTGCAAAGCTTTCTAGGTCGGCTGAATTACATAGCGAGATTCATTGCCAACTTGACTGCAACCTGCGAACCAATTTTTAAATTGTTGAAAAAGAACTACATTGGAGGATGGGATAGTAACTATCAGCAAGCTTTTGATAAAATTAAAGATTATCTATTAAATCCCCTAATTTTGGTTCCACCCACACAAGGATGACCTTTGATCCTTTACTTGACCATCTTACCGAAATCAATGGAGGCAGTATTAGGACAATATGATGCCTCCAGAAAGAAGGAGTAAGCAATTTATTACATGAGTAAGAAATTTAATGAATGTGAAGACCGCTACCCATTGATTGAGAAGACCTGCTGCGGGTTAGCATGGACCACTAGACATTTGCGGCAATACATGCTTTATTTTACCACTTGGTTAATCTCTCGAATGGATCCCATCAAATATATTTTTGAAAGCCCACACATTTCTGGGAGAGTCTCGAAGTGGCAAGTAATTCTATCCTAGTATGATGTCAAATATATGATGCAAAAGTCTGTAAAAGGCAGTGCCATAGTGGATCACTTGGCTGAAAATCCTTTGGATGAGTACCAACCATTGGATTTCCATTTCCCTAACGAGGACATATTGGCTATAAAAGGTGAAAAAGATGAGGTAGGTGATAATGATGGACAGTGGAAGATGTATTTTGATAGAGCTGCAAACATGTATGGCTATGGTATTGGAGCAGTAATTATGTCCCTTGAAGGAAAACAATTCCCAGTGGCCATTAAATTGGAGTTTGAATGCACTAATAACGTAGCTGAATATGAAGCTTGCATCAATGGGCTAAATGTTGCTGTAACTCTGGGTATAAAAAGTCTCAAGGTTTTTGGTGACTCAGCTCTTATAATTCATCAGGTGACTGGAGAATGGCAAACTAAAGATTCTAAGCTGATTCCATATCAGAAATTTCTGGCTCAATTAATCAAGCAATTTGAAGAAATCAATTTTCATCATGTCACTCGAGACAAGAACCAATTTGCAAATGCTTTAGCCACCTTTGCAGTGATGATCTAACTCGACTATGGGGTCCAAGTCCCGGCACTCCAAGTGGAAGCCAGAAATTTACCGGCATATTTGCTTAAACATAGAGGAAGAGCATGACGGGTGACCTTGGTATCATGACATTAAAACTTATATGACCAGTAGGGAATACCCAGTTGAGGCCACTGAAAATGATAAAAGCGCTATCCGGTGTCTAGCTATGAACTTCTTCATCAGCAATGGGATCCTGTACAAGAAAAGTCACGATGGCACACTGTTACAGTGTGTGGATACGAGGGAGGCCCTATTTCTGGATTGCTACAAGTTGTTCTTCCTTTTCTAGAAGCTAGCAATCGTGGGTCCCTTTTTGGATTTCATTCCACTGAACCAGACACCAAGGGGTCTCTTTTCTTTTGAATCTATCTTACACTCTATTTCTCTCATTTTCTCCTTTGAGACACAACCTCTGAAAAATCCTTTCGATTCCGTTCTTCCCTTTCTCGAAAGAACCCCTTAAGAACTCTCACTCACCCAACCCAGACACCAGAGACTCTATTTGTTTTTTTTCTCAATCTGAAAGAGCAGATCCCCTTTTCTCCCCTCTCTGATCCATAAATAATCCTCCAAAACCTCCCCCTCAGTCTCTTTCGTCTCTCCCCTTTTCTCCCTCTGAAAACCCTTAATTTTTTAGCTTGCCTTCTCTCGACTGCCCTCAATCTCCTTTCGAAAAGAAAGCCCCCTTCTCCTTTTTTTTCATCCCTCTTCTTGCTAATTTGAACCTCTCTTATAAAGGACCCAGGAGTGCTCTTTACTTTCTTCTCCTGTGCGTCTACCTTATGCTCCTTTGTACGATTGCTGCCGTGCATTTTTGCTCCCCTTGCATCTTCGTTCCTTTATGCCCGATTCACTTTTTAGAATCATGCCTCCAGTGAGTGGTCCTATGTGTCCGTAGGTGTGCGCAAGCAAGAATGTGGTCCTCCAACCTCTGCCAGTATCGTGGGTGTCATTTGGGAAGTCAGGAAAGGGAAATCGGGTAGGGTTCACATGTTATCCACTGGCTCGATGGCCCAATCCGAGAAATAAGGAAAAGGATTTTGGGTTAGAGAGGCTAAAGGGTCTGAGATTTATGGGCTGAACCAAAACGGGCTTCTTTGTTTTTTTTCCATTTTTCTATTTCCCTCTCTAAAAAAATGAATAGAGTCTCTAGTGTCAAGGTTGGGTGAGTGAGAGTTCTTAAGGGGTTCTTTCAAGAAAGGGAAAAATGGAAGCGAAAGGATTTTTTTAAGGTTGTGTCTCAGAGGAGAAAACGAGAGAAGTAGAGTGTAAGATAGATTCAAAAGAGGAGAGACCCCCTGGTGTCTAGTTCAGTGGAATGAAATTCAGGAAGGGGCCCACGATTGCTAGCTTCTCGAAAAGGAAGAACAACTTGTAGCAATCTAGAAATAGCTGAAGGCTCCCGTAAATAGTCCAAAGAAGCAAGCTGCAAAGGGTATGATTGTTTATCCATCTTCTTTTTCTTCTCTTTTCCCTATTAAGAATTACAACTCATGAAACTGCTTTAATGGTTTGACTGCTAGGATTTAATTGCTGTTTCAAATGATTTTGTTACTTTAAGTCTGTCATTAGGAGGAATAAAGCATTTATTTTCTGAGAAGTTTATTTATGAGTGTGATTTGATCAAGGGCTGTATTTGAAATACTTTGTTTGTGTGTGTTAGTCTTGATTGTGTGTTTCTGATTGCATGTATATTGCAATCCTGTTCATTCCTCAAATAGGCATAGTCTGTGTTTGATAGAATGCTTGAATGAGGTCCTATTAACTATCTGAACAATAGAATGGTTCGCTACCAGTAATAACAGATCATCTGTATTGCTTATTTAGGACAATATCAGTGTAATTTGATTATGCAGTAATAGAATCCTAGAGGTAAACATCATAGTTTGGTATCTCACTCATCCTACCAGTGTGCTTATGCTATTCCTTTTGTTTCAATGTTTTGCTATTTGCTAGATTGTTGTGTCAACATGGCTTATGCTGGGGAAAATATTCGAGGAACACTGGTTGCAATTGAGTGAGCTGAGTATTTGACTTAGTCTGCAATAGATATGCATGAAAAGAGGTAGAATGGTGAATAGAAAATTAGGACAGACAAAAACCTATGGGCGGATTGCATGTAATTGATTTTATATGGTATAACCCCTCCAGTTTTATGTAAATGTATTTGAATAAGATATAGTACAAATATACACCAAACACACACAATTTTTGTTAGTCTTTATTTCGATTTAGTTTTTTAGTTTATTATTATTATTTTTTATTTACTTTTTATTTTTATTTTTATTCACTTTTCCGTACTTTTTGGCCTTAGATTTGCCGTGTGAGATTTTCATATCTCCTCAAGTGCATAGTTAAACCTCAAAGCCATGTGTGGCAATAAAGCCTCCTTGGTATCTTTTAGGTCTTGATTTTACGCCTTCTTATTTTGGGCTTCAATGGCCCCCATTAAAATGACTTTTAAAGAAAACCTTTAAAATAAAAAATGAATGGGATCAAACTTTTTCTTTTTTTTTATAAGAATCATTTTGAGTCTTAAAGAGTTATTCTTTCTTAAAGGTTTTAAAATATATATTTCAAAATCCAAAAATGAATTTATCTTTTAAAGTGGGTCCTCCTGAAAGAAAAAATTAATAAAACAAACAAACGAAGGCTTTTATAAAAAAAAATCTTAAAAAATCCATAAAATGAAAAAATGAAAAATAAATCAACAAAATTTGATAAAAAAGAATGAATGGATAAACAAAAACAAAAGGCAAAATCAAACAAATGAAAACAAAAGGGGAAAATAATTGTTTTTGAAAACTTATGGACTATTCCCAAAATTTCTTTCAATAAAGATATTTTTTTGTAAAATAAAAAATTTATGAGTGAGCTACCAAACTATGATGTTTACCTCTAGGATTCTATTACTACATAATCAAATTACACTGATAATGTCCTAAATAAATAGCATAGATGATCCGTTATTACTGGTAGCAAACCATTCTATTGTTCAGACAGTTAATGGGACCTCATTCAAGCATTCTATCAAACACAGACTATGCCTATTTGAGGAATGAGCTGGATTGCAATATACATACAATCAGAAACACACAATCAAGATTAACACACATAAAAAAAGTATTTCAAATATAGCCCTTGATCGAATCACACTCATAAATGAACTTCTCAGAAAATAAATGCTCTATTCCTCCTAATGACAGACTCAAAGTAACAAAATCATTTGAAACAACAATTAAATCCCAGCAGTCAAACCATTAAAGCAGTTTCATGAGTTGTAGTTCTCAATAAGGAAAAGAAAAGAAAAAGAAGATAGATAAACAATCATACCCTTCGCAGCTTGCTTCTTCGGACTATTTACGGGAGACTTCAGCTATTTCTGAATTGCTACAAGTTGTTCTTCCTTTTCCAGAAGCTAGCAATCATGGGTCCCTTCCCAGATTTTGTTCCACTGAACCAGACAGCAAGGGGTCTCTCCTCTTTTGAATCTATCTTACACTCTACTTCTCTTATTTTCTCTTTTGAGACGCAACCTCTGAAAAATCCTTTCGATTCCTTTCTTCCCTTTCTCTAAGGAACCCCTCAAGAACTCTCACTCACCCAACCTAGACACCAGAGACTCTATTCATTTTTTTCTTCTCAATCCAAAAGAGAAAATCCCCTTTTCTCCCCTCTGATCTATAAATAATCCTCCAAAACCTCCCATTTAGTCTTTTTCGTCTCTCCCCTTTTCTTCCTCCGAAAACCCTCAATTTTTTGGCTTGCCTTCTTTCGACTGCCCTCAATCTCTTTTCGAAAAGAAAGCCCACTTCTCCTTTTTTTTTCCATCCCCGTTCTTGCCAATTCAAACCTCTCTTTTAGAGGACTCAGGAGTGCTCCTCACTTTCTTCTCCTGCGTGTCTACCTTCTGCTCTTTCGTATGATTGCTGCCGTGCATTTTTGCTCCCCTTGCATCTTCGTTCCTTTCTGCCCGATTCACTTTTCAGAATCATGCCTTCAGTGAGTGATCCTGTGTGTCTGTAGGTGTGCGCAAGCAAGAATGTGGTCTTCCAACCTCCGCCAGCATCGTGGGTGTCATCTGGGAAGTCAGAAAGGGGAAACCGGGTAGGGTTCGCATGTTATCCACTAGCGCGATGGCCCAATCTGAGAAATGGGGAAAAGGATTTTGGGTTAGAGAGGCAAAAGGGTCTAAGATTTATGGGCTGAACCAAAATGGGCTTCCTTTTTTTTTTTGGTTCCATTTTTCTATTTCCCTCTCCTTCTTTCATTCATTTTTTTTTTGGGTATTGTATTGGGCTCCTACCAATATGATTTTCAACTTGTGAGAACCTATGATTTGTTGATGGGTTCTTTCCTTTTTTTTATACTATTATTTTTTTCCATTTTCCATTTTTTTTATTTTTCTTTTTCCTTACATATATTTTTTTAATCATTTCTTTTTCCTACTCTTTTTTTATTTTGGTTTTGAAAAGGCACTTTTATGCTTTCATGATTTTTTTTATTTTTAATTTTCTTAATGTATTTTGTTAGTCTATTTTTTGTTATTATTTTAAAGTATGCCTGGACAAAATACGATGTTCACATTCATTACAGGCTAGCAATAAAAATTCCCTGGCTGAGAGAAAACTTAAACAAGCAAAATTGCTGAGAAAAGCATATAGAGTCAAGAAGAAGGGAAAGAAAGGAACAGTTAGTCAAAATATAAAAGAGTACAAGAAAGTGTACCCCGAAATTTCAAGGACAAAATTATTTAAGGGGGAGGAATGTAACATCTAATCCCTCCATAAATGTAAGAAATGCGATGTTAAAAGGAAGAATTTAGTAGCTGACCTCATGAGAAAAAATGGAGGTTTTGAGCAACCAAATAAAGCAAGAGAATCACCATGTAGCAAGTTTTCAAATGAGGTATAATGTGTAATAGAAAAACTTATTTTTCTTCGAATTCCAATGGCTTCCTATTAGGTCTAGAGAGAGAAACTAGAGAGGGGAAGGAATTCAAGCCAAAACAAGGTAGAGACAAGAATATTCAAGCATGAGAAATAAGAATATGCAAAGAGAACAAAGAAAGAGCCATGAAGCAACTACAAAAATTCATGATTTTGGCTCCCTTCTGTCTTTTAATCTATGATTCTTGGCTCCATTTAGATCCCTTGGAATCATCACACAATTATTTTAAGGAGCCTACCTAGAAGTTACTTCATTATGCTACATTATGGAGCCTACACCTCCATCTCACTATCTATGACTTCTAAATTTTCTCCAAGGCTTCCTCTCATACTCTCCCATCATATATATTACAAAACTAAGCTTGGAAGCAACTAAAACACTCCCTAAGTATTACTTCTGTCCTAGGCCAAGGCAAGGCTTCCTTAAAGAGTCCATGGAGTTTTTTTGCTTTCTTGGATGGGAGGTGCATGTGGGAAGCTTTCTAGGGGTCTTAGGAACTCATACAAACATTGACATAGGCTTGGGAACTTTCCATGAAAATCCAATCCATGCAAATGATACCAATCTGGAAAGCTGTGGATGTTAACTAGAGGAAAAAATTAACTCTAGGCCAGCTCAGGCACGCCTAGACTTCGAAATTCAATCAAACAGTAACTGAGGTTGGGTGAACTTCTTGATACTAGATAGATTCTTTGAAAATTCATATCTCCCTCTCTAGACCTCCAAATGAAGTGCTTTTAGTTGACACAAGTCACTGAAAATGTCTAGTTTCTCTATATAAAATTTTGTGGCAATTGGACATCAATTGACCTATATGAATGCTAGAATGTAATTTGAGTATGTAATGCTAAGTATTATTTCTTGGAAGTTTGATGTAAGTATGTATAATTGCAAGTGGCATAGCCAACATGGGAGGCATAAAGTTTAGGACCATTTGGGCAGCTCACACAAGTCTCATTTATACTTTTAGACTTACCCAAAAGGTGCCAAACCCTAAACAAAACTATTTGGACATTTTGGTATCCCATATACAGCCAAAATTGACTATAATGAAACTCTATGTCACTTTTGGCCAAATGAGCTCTTCTTGATCTCACATTTGGCACACAATTAGAGATTGTTGAGAGCTTTTTGGGAATCTAAAGAACATAATTTTTGGAGGTCTACAGAATATTTAAAGAATTTTCAAAGTTGGCAAATTTTTTAGTTTTGGTTTGATACACTATTCATTTGGTCCAAAAATGAAATCTTACTAGGGGTTCACATAAGCTTGGAAACTCTTGGATAAAATCATATTTTTAGTTATGTTCACAAACCCTTAGCATCTCTATCTTATAAATTCATAGTTCTTTCTTTGTTCTCTTTGTATATTCTTGTTTCTTATGCTTGAATATTCTTGTCTCTACCTTGTTTTGGCTTGCATTCCTTCCCCTCTCTAGTTTCTCTCTCTAGAACTAATATGGAAGCCATTGGAATTCAAAGAAAAACAAGTTTTTCTATTACACATCATACCTTATTTGAAAGCTTACTAAATGGTAATTCTCTTGCTCTATTTGGTTACTCAAACCCTATTTTCCCTGAGCACTCTACGAGAATATGGTAGATAAAGAAAAGTAAGAAAGAAATGCTTTAGATTGTCTAGAAACTTGTAATATATAGGCGATAGTGACTTTGAGCTCAATCATGAGGCGCCTGTGTGTTAGTGTTTGATGTTATAGTTTGCTTGCAACAGTGGTTACATGATATTAGGCCTGATCAACCTAATAGTAATATGACTGGAGTGCATAGCAAACGATGACATCAATCACCAAAGTGTCTCGGTAATCGAAGAGTATCTTAGTTAGTTAAAGAATGAGATGAGTCAGAAAAGAAAGGTAAAGGGATTCCAGTAACATTAGAATGATGAGAAAAGCATGCAGAGAGGAATCCCCAGTAAAGAATGTCTAAATACAATATGCATATCCTGAGTCCCTCATAATGTATGTGTTCCTAAGACCCCTAGAGAGCTTCCCACATGCACTTCCCATCCAAGAAAGCAAAAAAACTCCATGGACTCCTTAAGAAAGCCTTGCCTTGGCTTAGGACAGAAGTAATACTTAAAGAGTGTTTTAGTTACTTTCAAACTTAGTTTGGTATCATATATGATGGGTGGGTATGAGAGGAAGCCTTGGAAAAAATTTATAAGTCATAAATAGTGAGATGGAGGTGTAGGCTCTATAATATAGCATAATGAAGCAACTCCTAGGTAGACTCCTTAAAATAATTGTGTGATGACTCCAAGGGGTCTAAATGGAGTCAAGAATCATAAATTAAAGGAGAGAAGGGGCCAAGATCATGAATTTTTGTAGTTGCTTCATTAAGTGCCTTATGGAAGCATAATGGAGCCATAAACCAAAGTAACATCATGTAAAGTGTATATAATGCCAAGGCTTATTCTCATGAGTAATTCATGTTTCTTTTGGTGTGTCTAGGCCAAGAAAAATAATCTCCATTTTCTTGGGTATGTGAAGTCAAGGGAGAGGACTCACGGCTTAAGGAAAAAGTGTGTAATTACTTCTGAGGTAGCTCTCTCTACCTTCTCTCATGCATGGATGTGTGCTTAGCTTGTCTTAAAATGTGTGTATATATATTTTCAAGCCATGAAAAGTATGCTAGAATGAATTCATATGCCATGATTTTATATGATGTTTATAATGTGTACTTGGGCTTGCTTGAGTGTGGTGAGGCCAAGAACCTTTAGCCATGGTGAGGATGAGCCAAGAACCCTTAAAATTGGTTGAGATAAAGCAAAGAGTCTCCTAAAAGCAAGATGGACTCCTAAGAGCATAGTTGAATCTAAAAATGTCTTAAAGAATGGGTGAGGCAAGTCCAGTGTAACAACCCAGAAAAAGAAAGGAAAGGAAAAGAGAAGTTGAAAAATTTTCGAAGAGCTGAGAATTTTCTAAGTCTTCTCGCCATAGCGATATATGGAATCGCCATAGCGACATGCCCCTTCGCCATAGCGAATATGTTCCTAGCTATAGCGAGTGCGGCATTCCATACAGAAACCAGTGAGTTGCTCGCCGTAGCGAAGTTGTTCCTAGCTATAGCGAGTGTGGCATTCCATATAGAGACCAGAGAATTGCTCGCCATAGCGGCGCTATAGCGAAGGCAGAGGCCTGGAACAGACACGATCTCGCCATAGCGACGCCATAGCGAAAGTCGAGACTAGACACGATCTCGCCGTAGCGAAGCTATAGCGAAGGCAGAAGTCTAGAACAGACACGAGCTCGCCGTAGCGAGGTCACTAACCCGCTATAGCGAGAGCGGTCCAGAAGAGCGAGAAAAAGGGAATTTGACTTTTAAAAGCTTCCAAATCTCTTCTTTCTTCTTCTAACCGACTCAAACTCATCTTAGGAGAGAGAAAAGGACGGAGGAAAGAGAGAGAAGCTGAAGAAAAGAGGAAAGCACAAGAAAGGTATGAATTCTCATGGTTTCCTCTTAGTATGTTGCCTTTCTCCCCTTTTCCCCTCTTTCCTACGGTTTAAATGGTAGAAATGGTTAGGTCTGAGTCTGGTTCAGAGGAGAGAGAGTGGGAAACCATTCTTGAGAGAGATTAGAAGGAGCTAGTCTTCTCTTTCTTGCTTTTCCCCTTTCTTAAGAGTTGGAAAAGATAGGGATAGCTCATAGACCCAAGTAAGAGGAAAAACCTAGAGTGAGAAGCTCAGTAGAACTGATTAGAAGTAATCCCTAGCTTAAGAATGAAGTATTAAGGTATTGACTCCATGCTTTTGTGTGGTTAGGCTCAAGAGGGAACTCTCCCATCTAGAGGTGTAGTGAAACCAACAAGGGAGGAGTCAATTGACAGAACAAGTTGAGAATAGCCAACAAAGGTAGTTCTCTCCACTTTCTCTCATGCATAGTTGTGTGTTTACATTGTCTTGCTTGTGTGTATGAATGATATGAGCTATGAGAAGTGTGTTAGCATGACTATATGTTATGATTGAGATGATGTTTTAAATGATTGATTGGTTTGCTTGAGGAAATGGAAAAGCCAATAACCCCAAAGCCAAGGTGAGGATGAGCCGAAGCCCTAAGTTGGTTGAGCCATGTCTCCCAAAAGTGAGGTTGACTCCCAAAGAGTAAGGGGGAGTCCAAGTACCTCTAAAGTATGGGAAGGCAAATCCAAAAGCCATAAGGAAAGGGATGAGGCCGATCCAAGTACTCAGCGAGCTCATGAATGTTATCCATGGCCATTTCACATGTTTTAAATGTTTTCATCATGTTTTATATGCTAACATGCCATACATGCACAATGAGACTTGTTGCATGCAATATATGTATGTTTGAATGAGAGTTGAACTACTGAGATTCCATGAATCTCACCCTCCCTCTCCACCATCCAACCATGCCAGGTGGCCCAAGTGAGATTAGAGATGGGAGCAACCACCAACAAGCATGAGGCTAGGGATAGAGATGAAGAAGAATGTAAAGTTTTGTAATACATTGTATATGAGATGTAAATGATGTATATAATGTAGTTCCTCATAGTTTTTGTAAAACCATGTATATACTAATGATGAATGTATGAGAATGAGATTTATGATGAATGAAAGAGCATGCTTTGATGAGAAATGGTCAATGATAGCTTAGTATATGTGGGTGCATAAGTGGGCATGGGGTAGTAAGTTTCCCCAATCTAAGTTATGAGACACTTGAGGCATGATTGATAGCTCCTAAAGATGCTTTCTCATGTGCTCAAAGAGTCATAGAAGTAGAAAACTTAAGATTGGACCCCATTAGCCACACTTTTGGCCAAGAAAGGGCCATTTTGCACATGATGTCATAGAATAGCCATATGACCTCTTTTAGCCATGAGATTTGATATGTAGCTAGATTATGTCTAGAGCTTTCTGGGAAGCTAGAGTTCATGTCATTTAGAGGTCTATAGCATTTTCTATGATTCATCAAAGTTGACATCAGAAATTCGGATTCAGAAAATCACTGTTCATTTGGTCAGTTTAGAAATCATATCATCCAAGGGGCAAACGTAGTCCAATGGCTACGAAATTTCATACACAGAAACTAGATGGTCACAGTGACTTGTAGGAACTGGAAGCACCTCATTTAGAGGTCTAGAGAGGAAGTTATGCAATTTCGAAGTTCCTGCCCAGAATCAGACACCCAACCAGACCCGAGGTACTGTTTCATCGGTTTCCGGGAACTTGGCTAGGTGAACTGATCTGGAGATATTTTTCTCCTCTAGCTAACATCCACATATTTCCATAGAGATAGATTTTATGAGCATTGGATTTTTGTGGAATTAGTTAGACATTTTCAAAGTCCATATCAGTAAACTGTGACAGTAAAGAGGCCCCCTCTGACCAGTGAACTATTTCGATGTCAAACGCATAATGAGTGAGAGATTGAGACTTCTAAGTATTTTTAGCATGAAGTAGACGTCTCAAAATTTCTAGAGTGGCCCAGATCATGCAGATGCGATTTTTCTGCATTTAGTTATGAATTTTCAAAGTTAGCCCAGAAATGAAGCAAAATCTGCCCATAGCGAAAATGCATGTCTCCAATCCCTTTTTGCTTTCCATGAGCTTTAAGCATATAGTGGGGATTGAAACAAGTCTCAATAGAGGAATTGAGCATGAGGAATTAGAGAGAGAGCTCAACCGGTCCATATTACTTCTAAGTGGAGCTCTACCCACACATAGTGCCATATAAGAGTAAGCATAAGGTAGAGAAACTGTCTCCCTTATGAGTTCCGCATTGCCCATATGGGCTAGAGGGCACGTTGGGTATGAGCTAGAGGTTAAGGTGTCACATCCAGTATTTACAAGAAATTGGGTGAGGCTAATCCACTTGCTTAGCAAGCCTTTGTATGCTATGTATGACTTTCTTAAATAATGAAAATGTCTCTTATGCCTTATGGAAGCATAATGGAGCCATAAACCAAAGTAGCATCATGTACAGTGTGTATAATGCTAAAGCTTATTCCCATAAGTAATTCATGTTTCTTTTGGTGTGTCTAGGCCAAGAGAAATGATCTCCGCCTTCTTAGGTGTGTGAGGCCAAGGGAGAGGACTCAAGGCATAAGGAAAAATGTAATTTTCCAAAATTGTGATCGAAAAGAGCCAAATTCTAGCAAAAAATATGTATGAATATTCTAAACTTTCCCTTGAGTTCCATGAGTTGTGGGCCACATTTTATAGTGCAAATGAGTTGCATTCATGTAATTAAATATGGGAATGTGTTGTATGAGCTCACACAGTCCACGTGACACTGAATGAAATTTTTATACACGACATAATGCAATTATATACATTATTTTAATGAACTTTTCTCACTTCCTTCATGAAATTGATGATGTGATGCATAAGAAAGTTATGAAATAAGTTAGAAATATATGGTGGTGCAATTTGTGTCAATCTTTATTGTTACCCTCGATCAAATGTTTATGAGCACCTAACTAATCCATGTCGAGGGTTTCTTAAAGGGTACAAAAAATGGATTTTTCATGGAGAGACATATGAAACGTCTACAAGTACAAGTACAGGACCAATAGAGCTAGTAAATGATATGCATGGGTTACTTCATGATATTTTTGGAATGCCTAAATAGGTAGGTGGAGAAAACATGAATGATGCCAATGAAGAAAATCCAGAACAAGTGAGGGATAAACATTGTGAACAACTATCTACAAAAGAGAATAGCTGTGGCAAATTTCATCAATCAATTAAGGAGGCTAAACAAAAGCTTTACCCAAATTGTGAAAAATACACCAAACTATCATTTATTGTACATCTCTATCATATTAAGTGTCTTCATAGGTGGAGTGATAAGTCTTTGTTTATGTTATTGGAGTTATTAAGAGATGTATTACTAGAAGGGAATGTTTTGCCAAAGTCATATTATGACACAAAGAAGTTAATTTTTGGATTAGGCTTAGGGCATGAGAAAATCCATGCTTATCCTAATAATTGTATGTTGTATTAGAAGGACAAAATTAAAGATGAAGTGTGTTCAGAATGTGGTGTCTCACGGTGGAAAACTTATACTATTTCAAAGAATAATGGAGGTAGCACATCTGAGAAAAGAAAAAAACCAGCAAAAATTTCGCGATGGTTTCCTTTGATACCTAGGCTAAAAAGGCTCTTCATGTCCTCTAAAACGGCTTCAGTTATGAGATAGCATAAAGAAGGTCACACAAAAGATGGCCTTTTAAGGCATCCAGTAGACTCTCTTGCCTAGAAGGAATTTAACTCTATGTACCCTAATTTTTCGAGTGACCCTCGTAATGTTAGACTTGGATTAGCTTTAGATGGCTTTAATCCATTTAAAACTATGAGTGTTACACATAGTACTTGGCCTATCATTATAATTACTTATAACTTCCCTCCTTGGATATGCATGAAACAACCTTCTTTTATGATGTCATTGTTTATTCCTAGTCTTAAAGGTCCTGGTAATAATATAGATATCTATCTCTAACCACTAGTTGAAGAGTTAAAAGAACTATAGGAAATTGGGGTTGAAACATTTAATGCTCACAAGAAGGTATTATTTTGAATACATGTTGCACTAAAGGTCAGTATGCTTGTCCATGTTGTGGGTTTGAAATGGCTTCACAGTGGTTAAACCACAGTAGAAAGTTTTGTTATATGTGTCATTGATGATGGTTAGAACCTAACCATAAGTGGAAGTACAATCGTAGGTCATTTGATGGAACCCAAGAGTTTAGGAGTCGTCCTATATGATATGATGGGGATACAGTCTTAAGACAATTGGAAGAGCTTAAAGATGTGGGTGCAATTAAGGATGGATCACAACCCTGGAAGAAGAAAAGTATCTTATTCACTCCTCCATATTGGAAACATAATATACTATGTCACAAAAAAATGTTTGTGACAACATCATTGGTACATTGTTAAATCAGGAAGGGAAATCTAAAGATAATTATAAGGCAAGAGCAGACCTTGTGGATATGCACATAAGAAATGTGCTTCATCCTCAAACACGTCCTTCCAATGGCTCAACATTTTTTCCTAGATCATGTTACCAAATGACTAAGAAGGAGAAAGAAGCTTTTCTTATAGTTTTAAAAAACATAAAAGCACCAGATGAGTGCTCATCAAATATCTCTCGTTGTGTGCAAAGAAAGCAACTCAAGTTGATTAGTTTGAAAGGTTATGACTGTCATGTTTTGATGCAAGAGTTTATGCCTAAAGCATTAAAAGGTTCTCTTCCTGATAAGGTGACTTTAGTTTTGATTGATCTTTGTCGCTTTCAAAGAAATCTGTTCTAAGGTCCTTAACAAGGATTATATTGAGCAATTGGAGTCTTAGGTGGCCAAAACACTTTGTCAACTTGAAACAATCTACCTTCTTTCATTTTTCAATATTATGGTACATTTGATAGTTCAGTTAGCTTATAAAGCACAAGTTGGAGGACCAGTACATTATCGTTGGATGTATCCAATTGAGAGGTATGAGTTAACTTCCTTTAAGATGATATATTATGTTTATAAAGGACAAGTTTGTTGATAATATCTCTCTTCTTTTCTTCTAGGGTATACTTGCAGGTATCTTTGTACTTTGAAATCTTTTGTACATAATAGAGCACAACCTGAAGGGCCAATTGCAGAAGGGTATTTGGCTCATGAAAGTTTGACAATGTGCTCACGATATCTAATAGGAGTTGAGACTAGGTTTAACCGACCTAGTCAAAATGATGATGAAAGTTGGTCAACTTTGATAGAAGATTCATCTTCTAAACATGATGTACAAAGACCATTAGGAAGGAAAAGACCTTGTAAATTCAATTTAAGGAGGCTAAGGAGATTAGGTAGAGTGAAACTTGACAAGAAAACCTTGTTACAAGCACATCAATATGTGCTTTTTAACAATGATGCAATCACCCCATTTCGGGAGTAAGAAATGTCTTCACTTTATTCTATTTAGTATGATCAAAACCTCTTTTTTCTCCTTAATAAATAGTTGTTTTTTTCAAACTTTATTATAGGGAACCTTGTGCAATTCTTAGGGGACAAAGATGACCATGTTGATTGACACAATATGAAGTCCAAAGAATTCATAGTCAAACATTCAATGTTTGGTTTCGTGAAAGGGTAAGCACTACAAAATAGATGTATAGTAAGCAAATTTTGATTTGCAATTGACTTTTACATTTTGAGAATAAAATGTTTTAGATAGCACGCCTAGAGGAACAAGGAAGTGCAATAGTTACAAATGAACTCAAATGGTTGTCACATGGTCCATCTGAAGTAGCAAGGAGGTATACTAGATATCTTGTTAATGGTTTCAAGTTCCATACACAAAAGCAAGAAAGATATTTGACAACTTAAAATAGTGGGATCATTGTAGCTGATGTTATTACAAGTTATTCTAGTGCAAGAGATACAAATGCTAGATCATGTGAATTAAACTACTATGGTGCCTTAACAGATGTGATTAAATTAGACTATTCTGATAGATACAAGAAGGTTCTTTTCAAATGCAATTGGGTAGATCCCAACAGAGGTTGCAAGGTGGACAAATTTGGATTGACTCTTGTAAATTTTAATTATTTGAAGTATACAAGTAATGATATTTGTGATGACCCTTTTATTTTTACATCCTAAGCCTAAAAGGTATTCTATGTAGAGGATAAGAGGCAAGGGAATTGGCTTGCAGTTGTAAATGCCAATGTTAGGGATATGTATGACATAGGTGATGAGAAATCCAATGAAACTAAACAAATGGTTGAACTCTTAAATGAAAACGCAACTCACAATACACATATTGAAGATGAATGGATTAGAGAAGTGGTTGATGATGATGAGCCGTTAGACATTATACCAAATGTCCAAGATGACTTGGAAGATTTTGGTGAAGAGAATTCCTTTTAGTATTAAAATGCATTTCATATTGGATGTTGTATCAAACAAGGTATATAAGTAGTTGTTTAATATTAAAGGTCATATTCTTCTTATAGGCATATGGGTGCTTCTAATGTAGATTTTATATTTGGAATTGTATATTGCAGGAAATTATGGCAAAGCGTAAAAGGCTGACTACTGCTCGTCGTACTGGCCCACAAATTGAAGAACATCAAGATCATCCTACTTAAAATGTAGAGAATTTGGATTGCTCAAATGAAAGCATCTTGCCTCAATCTAAAACGCAGCCCATTCCTACTACTAAAGAAGCCAATGGGGGAGAAGGTATAAATCTATATAAAGTTACTTTATGTAGCATATAAGATATATAGACCTAAAGAATTAAAATTAGTGAAAATTTTACTTTTAGCATATGAGAGTATAGGGTCTAGTGGAGAGGACATACAAGCAAATCTAAATAAGTAAAGACTATTAGAAAATCAACTTCTAGAAGATGCAGATATCCAAAATAGCAAAGGTACACACTATTTATGTTCTATGTTATTCAATACAGATTATAACTTGTAATATGTTATAATAGTTCATGTTAATACAAGGGGTCCTACAAGAATGCTAGATATATGGGACATGCCAGAAGATGAGTTTATTATTGTTGAATTGGATTCACTTGTCCGTCTAATTGGTAAGGAAAGAAGAACTTTAACTCGGTTCATTGGTAGCTTGGTTAGGAAGCATCAATGTGCTCTAATTAATTATGAATCATGGAAAGATATGCCCGATGACTACAAACAATCAATGTTGAAAACAATTATGGTATTATAGCTTTTTTTTAAAAAAAATTGTGATGTCTAACTCTTACTTTGTTTACTCAAAGATTAGTTGTCATCTCTTTGCCCCACTTGTTAAGACGAGATTTGGATTTGTTCCTAAGTTAAATGAGGACAAAGAAGAAATCTTGGTAAATATGTTAAAGTCAGAGATGTGTGACAAATGGAGACAATGGAGCATGATTTAAAAAAAATGGGATATAAATTACTAATAAAACTGATTTGAACATCTCTTCATCTGCCCCTTGAGTAAGCAGAAGGAAAATAGATAAAAGAACCAAAGATCAATCATTTATTTACATAAGAACCATAAATTACTATAAGAAATTGAGCATTATATATTACTGTAAGAAATATACGAGGGGTGGGGTTGTTTCATAGACATTCAGGCAACAAGAAAAAGAAAGAAAGAAACTAATAATTTATGGTTCTTATTTACATAAGAACCATAAATCACTATAAGAAATTGAGCATTATATATTACTGTAAGAAATATATGAGGGGTGGGGTTGTTTCATAGACATTCAGGCAACAAGAAAAAGAAAGAAAGAAACCAATATATTACTATAAGAAATATTATGAATATATATTAAACCAATATTAGGAACATTGTCTCACATTATATGAAACATAATAGAATACCATGAAACTATTGTGTAAATATTCTTAGACATCATCCAGATTACGACTCTTTAATGTATAGTATATGAAACATGATTGTTCATTAATGGAATTGAAAACTTGTTTGTGATTAAAATTTCAATCATGTAATATATTTTCATTGCTCATTAATGCATGGCATAGATAAAGTTTATTTACATGAACATTTACTAATATAATTGTTATATTTATGCATCATAATTGTTGCAATGGTATAACTATGCTAGTCTTATAAATTATAAGAAAAATATAATTATTCTTTCCTATTTGTTGATGGCTAATCGATTTGTTGCATTCATAATAAATGACACAATGAACAAAAACTGATAAAATATGATAGAATACTACAATAGATAATGAATTAACATGATGAAATCATTTAAAAGTATTAATGAGGAGTGAAACCATTTGGAAAATCAAAGACAGCATAATAATAGCTATAACTATAATATTTAGTTTAAATGTTCCTCATTTGAATTAATGGATTTATCTTGTATATTTTATGTCATACCAAATTAAATTAATTAACTTTTGATATATTCTGATTAGATAAAAATTCAAATAATAAATAAATTTGACTGCTTTCAATAATTTTAAAATATCTTTTATTGTAGTGATTTTGTTTGTTAAAAATAATCATTTTATTAGGCTAGAGATACCATCATTTTGGAAGACCCTAGGGGTATGACTAGTACATACCGTAACTGAATTCTGCTGTTTATGAATTGAAAAATAAAATGTTTGCCCCTTGAAGCAAAAGCTTTTGGGAGTTGAAATTTGAACTAAACACAAGCTCATCATACTTTGTGTGGAAATTTAATTTTAAATAAGGAAATGCAAAGCAGCAAAGATCAAAGTCTTAGTAATAGAGACTTTAATAGTATGTAAAAAACCACTTCAATTCATAAGCTTTAGGCTCTTAAATGAAGATCCATAAATGATTTTATTATAATCTGTTTCACTAAATCACATGAGTGACCCCTGTTTAATTTTAATTTCCTGGAAGAAAAATATAATTGGCTATGCTATAGCTTTTAGTTGATTTTTGGGAGCAAGCTTTGTGACTTATATTGTTGTGTCTTTCCTTTCCTATGTGGGTTTGATTGTTTGTGTGCACTGTGCTAGTTTCCATCCCAAACTAAAATGGCAAAATAGTGATAAGACAAGGTTGCAGTTACTTTTTCTTGATACTTTTTGGGAAGTGAGTTTCTGTAAGCCAATACATAGGCAGACATCCATCTACTAGCTACTCTATTGTCGTGCAGCTTGTAGTTCACATACAAGCAAAAGCATTCATCTCTTTCTTGTTTGTTATCTTCTGGTTGTTGCACTTTCTTCTATAGATTCCATTTGTTTTTAGGTGAGAAAAAGAGCCACATAAATTCTTGAAATTACTTGTTTGGGCAATGAGTGATCTATTTTTTTCTTGCTTTGGTCAGTGTCAATTCCATTTCCATAGTTTATATGTTTCATAAACTTATAGTTTCATGTATCTATATTCCACTTTCACACCTGAAGGTATTAGTCATATGAATATTTTTTTATTGTAGATAACCTCTCTTTCTTTGTTATTGCAAGTTTATTTGGTTCTTTATTTTTGCTTTATGTTGGTTCCTGGTTTTTGTTCAAAAGGATGATTTATTTAGATTAAGTGATTTTTACTTTAAAATTTTGGGCAAAACAAGGAATAGGAAAGCAACCTAGTCGTACAGAAATTTACATTGATACGCAAACTCGTAAGGATGGAAGAGTTATTACTGAGCAGGCTGAGCAGGCTACTAGAGTAATTGTAAGTTTTTAATTGTGGAAATCTATTTTTTTTATTCTATACATTGTTATTAAATGTAATTTTTGTGAAAGATATGAATGAGTTTAATCAAGTTGTGAGCATAGGTTTGTTGTTCTCCTCATTTGGCCATTCACTTCCCTATTTATTGGTTGGTTGGTTAACTTGTGCTATAATTTTTATATTCATTACAAATTTAGCATGAGATGAAAAAGGTCATGGATGGAGAAGGCAGCTCACAAAATTCTGAAAACAATGAAAGATGTACGTCTTGGAAGGATGATGCATATTTTAAAGTCTTGGGACCTAAAAAGAGAGGACGTGTGCGCTATTTGGGAAAAATTCCATCTTCCAAGAACACTAATGCTAACTCATCGTCAGATACAGCAGTAAAAGCAAGACTCTAAAAGGTTGAAACTTTATTGACCAATGTTTTAACTATAATTCAACAACAGTTTTCTAGAGATGAAGTTAATGATCTTATAAAGGTAGCATCTCGAGAGGTTTGTTAAATTTTTCATATTACATCTATGATAAAATTTTATATCTAAAAGGCCTATAAGGAGAATTTTGATTTTTTGCTTTCTGTATAGGTCCCAGATGGTAACAGTGCTTCTAATGGCCATCCAAGATCTTCAACTTCAAGCAATCATAATGAAAATAGTATATCTATGCATTAATTGAATTAAAGTTAGCTATCTTATAATTTGGTTATGTTTCACTTTACTAAATCATAATCTCATTTTTTACATTGACATCATTGACTTTTATGTAGATTGAGACCAAGTTTCAGCTTATTCAAACGGAGCATCTAGGATATGAGCTATTCTGCAAAGCTAGAAGTATTATGCATATGTGTATTCACTTATTGACTTAACATTTTGGTTTCTTTTATCTTGTGATTTGGAAAAGTATTATATACGAGTAGATGGATAGATTCCTTATTTTGTATGAAGATGATTATTAGAATTTCTTTAATATAATGGAATGAATTTTTAGTTACTTAAAAATTTATTGTGTTTTGCATATTTATTTTTTCTTTTGTGTAAATTAAATGAGCACTGATGTAATGAAAGATAAGTTTTGAATGTTAAATGATATAATCATATCCGATAGCCATGGACTTATTACTGTCACTAAAGATTTCAGTAATAATAAAATACCTATAGATAATAGTAGCAAAATAATTGTGGGTAAAGGTTTTAGTGACATTAAAATATCTGTGGCTATAAGTTTTACTAAATTTTGCATTACAAGTTTTAGTGACAATATAACATTGTAGGTAAAGGATTTAGTGACAGTAAAATGTCTATGGGTAAAGGTTTGATGAAAATATTAAGATCAGTTATAATGACAATAAAGCATCCATAGGTAAAAATGTTCAATTTATACCCACATTTTATAAAATCGTAGGTATAACTTATACCCATGGTTAAAAAATTGTGGGTATAAGTATAGATAGTTTGTGGGTATAACTTATACCCATGGTTATACCCACACTATTTGGAGCCAACGATCTCCGAACACATGACCTAATCGTCACTATCCAACTAAGGGAAATTTCCATGACTCTTACCTATAGATAGTCTGAAGATCTCTCAAGTATGGCATTTTCTTGATTCTCAATACTCATCAGGAAAACAGTTTGGGAGTTGCTTGTGGACCTCTTAACATGATGAAAAAATTTTCAGTGATGTTGGAAAAATTAATAGACATAGATGCTTTAATGCTCACCCTAAGCACGAGTCTGATGTATTTTAAAGAAAGGATTTGAATAAGTGAATTACAACTCTTAAGAACCTTCTAATTTAAAGAGAGTTATTGGGTATGTAAAATTTAGATGGAACATATATAAGTTAAATTTGAATAGAATAAATCTTATTTAAATTTGGTCAATTAAACCAAATTTTAAATTATTTATTCATTCAAATAATTATTTGAATTTATTTAAGTAAAACGTATATAATAATGATAATTGTTTAAATAAATTATTATACAAATTCTTATTATCATAACTTATCTTATTATAAATAATTTTGCTTGAATTTAATTGTTCTCTTTATATTAGTACACACCCAATAATAATTAATTACTTAAATCAATTAAGCCTTCTCTAACAAAATTTATTTGATTAAATTAATTAATAAACAAATGTTGCATGGCATGCAGATGCATCCTATAATCATTTTTTAACAAAATGAAAATCTCAAAATAAATTTAATGGTGAAAGAACAATTGCTTCATCCACAATTCCAGTTTGTTTTCTTGGCCAATCGAAAGTTCAAGCTACCAAAGCACAACTGATTAACCAAAATCGAATTTCATCTGTTTTTGAAACGTGGCTTGTTGCATGGTACTGCAATATTTCACACACAATGGCATACATTATTATTTAAATAATACTCTTTCGTATGAGGTGGACAGAGTCTTCAATAGGCACGAAGACGACTTTGAGTGGTTTAATCTAAGAGGGGAAAGACTTCACAACCAAAAGGCGATTTCCATAATTGTCAGTTTTGGTCACAACAGGGAGCTCGGAATGGGATTTATCAGGTTTGAAAATGATGAGAAGGTTATACGCATCATTTTAATCGTCACTTTTAACGAGCTTAATTTTAAGTGTGCCTGGAGTACGTGCTAGCGTCGTCGTGAAGACCAATCAATTAATACAGCACACAAGACGATGACTCTCGATTACATGAAATTCTCTGTGCCCAATCACAGGTAATTGTCGTGAAGCTTCGTAATATATCTGCGTCTCTAATTATGAATTCCGTTGTTTAAATTTCATATATGTGGACACAAAGCCTAGGAAAAAATTTATCTAGGAACTTGAATTTTTCAAAACAATTTTCCTTTTCTTTTTTTCCATATTGCATGTTGGTTGCTAATTATTGCACCAATTTCAATTCTTTAAAAAGGTACATATATATATATATATATGAATATTTAGATGAGTGGCTCTCTAACTCTAATTTAATGAGTATAATTAGTTAGGAGATATAACCCTTATCTCCAAATATGAGATATGCTAGTATAAATATTTTTCTTGCTAAATATGTAGTGGTTATTATTATAAGAAATTAACAACATGTTTATGAGTGCTAAATGGAAGTAATACTTATCTCCCACCATTGCCATAGATACTCTTGAATATCTGACTGTTGGAAATCTTTTGAGTTCTAAAACTACTCTAGACAGTGTGTGAGTCTCTCTTCACTCTGACCTTAGAGATTACAGCACCTCTTCAATTTATAAAGTATTCTGAACTTAGGGACCCCAGCAACTCTCCAATTTATAGAGCTCCAATTCTCCAACGTCTCCATCAAGATGCGAGAAGAGCAACGGATAAAACAATTATCGCCATGAACAGTTGCTACCATGAATTGCCATGAACAAACTATTGATTGCCATGAATGGACCCCTCATGAACGTTGCAATAACGGAAATGAATGGAAGAACATAGCAACAAAAGAGTAATGTTACATTCTCCCACTTAGTCTATATACATAAGAACTTTTGTCTAAATGAAAAACACTTTATCTACCATAGCTGACAAGATACCAATTGTAATTGCCATTGGCTGCCATCAAAATAATCAATTGTCAGATCATATATAGTCTCCATTCCTGGTTTATCATGTCAATGCCTAATATCATCTTTTACGGTAGCTCTACTTCTATATTTGCTATATGTATTTCAGAAGTACTTTGGTTGTGTTTGGATTGTGGCATTTCAAATTTCTTGTAATTTAAAATACAGAAAATTTGAATTGTTGCAATTTAAATTCTTAGAATTTTAAATTCCTAATTTGGATAGTCACATTAATTATAAAGTTCCTTATGTGTGATTATATATATGTATTCATAATATATAAATGTTTATATTTTTATACGTGTATAAATCTAAGCACACGTATATGTATGTATATGTGTGTGCATCCATATATATATATATATATATATAGGTATGCATATTGTGCTCCTGGTTCTTGGGTGGTGCACTGGGCCTCAAGTTTGGGCTGATTGGTGAGACCAGGCTTAAAATATAATTTATCAAATAGCAGCTACCTCGTGACATTATAATAGTAATTAACAATGGAGCTCAAAATTTGGAGCTTGAAGTGATGGTTTTGTAAAGCTGGCTTAACTTAGGATATGGATTGTCATTAGGTTAATGTTTGGTATGCGTATTGTTCTTTCTTACGGAATCATCTGATACTATCCGGCTTCACGATTGAGATTTAATTTTGAAGTGGAGGAACCATTAGTATCCGGCTTTTATATATATAGTAGATAATTCCTAGTATAATATATGTTGTACTGTTTTCCAAAGTATGCTTCCTTGCTCTAATTAAGAGTGTAGTTTGATGAAGAATAATTGAAAGTCATAAGAAATTTTACCTTCGAATGATGATTAGAGACTAAACTCTAGTCGTAATTAACTTCATACTTGTTCTTCCCATAGTTTCTTGATTTTGTGCTCAAAATTCTTTGTCATATAAGTGGAAATATATAGAAGTAGGACTTCCTTTATTTACGATATATATAAAGTGTAAGTTATGTTTGGTTTCTTAAATAATTTTTTCTTTAATGCCTCTTAAATTTAAAGATATGCACCTTCTTATTTTTAATTAAAATTTGTATCCCCCGTTTGCATCTTCTAATAACCATGTTAGGGCAAAGCTTCTTCCAAAAAACAAAAGGACTCTTTCATGAAAAATTAGAGCGTGCGATGGTTGAGTTTCAAAAGAATTTGAGCGGTAGATTAAAAAAAGAAAAGAGGGATATGAAAAATTTATTGGTGAGGAATGTTTAAAAAACAAACCGAAGTACTTAAGAAAAAGAAATTTCAATGTTTGAAAAAGTGTAAAGAAACTAGTGAGGAATAAAAGTAACAAAGCAACCGATATTTATTCATAACAAAATCATCATTGTGATTACATGTGCTGATTTATTTAGAGCAATATAAGAGAGCTCGTTGAACAGTGATGCTCACTAGATAATGACACCGCAAGTATACGGGTCGTAAGAGTAGTACGTGATGAATTAAGGTCGTCCCCTCAAAGAATCAGTATGATTGGTGATTAGGCATTAGAATTCTCATGTTCATTTTAGTTAAACAAATCAAATTAGAATCGAGTTTTTATGAAAATTAATTCAAATGCAATTAACAATAATGAAATATGGTTTTAATCGAAAACAAGCAATTAAAAACACCCTAGGAATTCTAATCTCCTGTATCCACAATGTCAATCATTCCCCTTTTTAATTAATTGGCTTAATGTCAATTTTAGAGTTAAGGTCTAATTGGGCGCAAATGTCTTTTGATCCATTTAAACCCCTATATCAACTCAACTCTTGATATCTCAAAGGAATAGTTAATATTCAATTAATCTCAGACCTTATCTCGACTACATAGGGCCCTTAAGTATATTTCTATCTCAAGTACAAATTAAACTATATCTAATCCTAAGTTATTTAACTAATGTTCTATAAGTAATTCCCTTCTTTCAAAAGTTAATTACCCAACCCATAATCAAACTAAAGCAGGCCAATCAATAGAATGAAATCATAATTTAGATTAAACATTAAAATCTTCAATAATCCAACATAATCAAAAGGGAAATAATCTCCAAAGATTAAAAGTTTATAGAATCCCTAAGAGTTACAAAATTTAGCCACTCATGGCTTGAAACCCACAAATAATCTCAGCAAACATATCAACAATCATCAACTAGAAGGGAAGATGGAGTAAAAATACTCAATAGGAAGAATAAATGACAGAATCACTGATTTCCCGATCAGTATGGAGCTTCCCCAACACCTCTTGTGCATTTTCCTCCTCTCCTAATTGGCCAGAATACTCCTCTTTTGCTGAATAATGAAGCCTTAGCCTTCTCTCCTCTATTTTAGCTCGTTAATCAAAGCTGTGCATTTTAGAAGTTAATCTCACTATGGCGAGGAGTGACCCTCGCTATGGCTAGAGATCATAGGTTCCCAGATTTCTACTACTCTTGCTACTCCTGCGCTATAGTGAGTTGCCCCCTGGAATTTGTATGCCTCGCGATTTTGCTATAGCGAAGTACCTTCCTCACTACAACGAAAGCGCATCCTCGCTACATCGAATTGTGTTCTAGTTGTAGCGAGAGAACTTGTTCCACTTGCATTTTTCATTTCTCAGCTTCCCCCTCTTTTCTCAATTCTTTCTATAATCTTTTACTTTTCCCTGAAATCAAAATCAATCATAAAATGAGGCTCAAACTAATAAAGATGTTGCAATTGAAACACTTTCTTTATTTTGTTTGATTGAATACATATTTAACCGTATTAATCAAGAGAAAAGCACTTTGCCTCCTTAATTTAATCTCAAATATATCTCTTTTTCATCCTAAATTAGGGAGTCATTAAACTCCCCCACACTTAAATCCTTACTTATCCTCAAGCAATTCTTAGAAAATATCAACCAATATGATTATTAATTACTTCTTTTCCATAATAAACACCCAATCAATCAGAATTTCAGATCCCCCCACACTTAGAATGAAACCAATGTCAAAAGCAAAAGCTCAGCAAAACTCAAATTGAATTTCGAAAACAATGCAATCATAGCAACACCCTGATTTCTGAAGTGTGTGTATGCTCCACAGATAGATTTTTAAGAAGCAATCAAGTAACCTTCAATAAACCCTCACTGCATTTTCAAGACCTAATCCAACTATCTACTCTAACTTCAATCATCAAAATTCATTAAGAGAGGCCTTTATTGTTCAATCATATAACTACTTTCAATACAATCATTTTTTCTCTTTTTTTTTCTCCTCCCCAATTCTCTTAATCCTTTCGTCGCGAATGACAACATTAGTTATAAAGCCACCCGGTTACTCAAATTAAGGAAATCCTCAGAGTGCTCACTAGCATACTCTTAGTTTTACCACTGTTTGACGTAAAAGTTCACACTTTTTGGTGCAAACCCCCGGTTACTAAGTGATTTCAACCATTGGAGTAGAGAAATTTTTTTTTTAAATCTAAATATCCCTCTCAAATGATAATCAGATATCCATTAGAAGCAGATAAATTGGGAAGATCTAAAAAAAATTAAGAGCTAACTAAAGAGAAAACTTGAATAACTTCAATAATCATTTTGTTGAGAAGTGCTCCTATTACGGGTGCACATTACAACTACATTACTTACTTTATTCATTTCAAGTTTGCTTAACCCCACATTCATTGATTAGTATTCATCTAAAGAAAGAGGGGCTAAATTTGGTTAAAATTGGGGGCGTTATGGTGGACTGCTTATTATTGATAGACTTTTCTTTATTAGCTGAATTTGTATATCCACCTAGCCTATGTTTACCTTTCCCCACACTTTAAAGTTAACATTGTCCGCAATGTGTAAAAGGGAAGAAACAAAAAGCAGAAAAATAGAAGTAGACTGGGGCGGAGGTAAGGGATGTAGGGAGATAGAAAGAGATGAGATTCCCCTGATAAGAAAAAATAAGGAAGAGAGGGGTGTGCATGAACAACTCCTACATCTGATAGACCAAAAATGTATAAAGATCACACAGTAAATAGTAAGTTGGCATTAGAGATAATATAATAAGTATGGGATTAGCTAGTGCAAATTCAAAAATATAACTATATATAGCTATCCAAAATGTAAAGTAGGGAAATAAAAAGAAGAAGCATGCAAGGCACAGGAAGGTCCTATGAATCAAAAGGCTTAAGCCTATCCTACAGTGCAAGGTGCTGTGGGAGAATGATGACCAAGGATTAAGGAACCTCAGGGGGTGGAGGTGGAGGTAGAGGTGCAGGCATCAAATAGTCCATAAGCATCTGTAGCTGGTCCTTCATTGACAAGACATGCCCCTCTAGCCTGTCAATGGACTCCCTCACCCAACCCTCAAACTCAGTGTGAGGTGGTGCATCCTGCCTCATTGACTTTGGAGTACTCAATTGCTGCTATGGGGGAGGAGGTGGAGATGCCTCAAACTATGCCTGTGCAGGTGCCAGGTGTCTGCTGGGACGCCCTGGCTCATCCTTCATACTATCATATTTAAAAGGACCCTTTGGCTTGAACTGCGCGTCATTTTTGGAGACTCGGATCCCCCCTATAGTGACTAACTCAGTAAGCATGTAGGGGTACGCCAAGCTCGCCCTATCAGACCTCGCCACTTGTTTGAAGTTAAGGTACATAAGCCGAGGGATATTCACCCGCTGCCTTGTCATAAAGCACCAAGTTAACGTTGCTCCTTCTTGGATCATATCAGACACATGTGAACTTGACAAAATGTTGCTGGTGATGAATTGCAGCTAATACCGAGCAGGCTTATTCAATTGATTGACTAGATAGACATTATTGACCAACCTTGCTCATCCTTCCTATGCAATAGTGGTTTCCACCTCCTTCTATGGAATAGACTGCGGATTCTCCAAGTAGGATTGGAAAGCATATTCCACAATGTCGAGTAACTCATAAAAGTCTTAAAAGACTTTCTCATTGATGCATACCCAGGCAAAGCAGCAATAGTATTCATCTTCCTCCTCCTCGTGTCTTTAAAATTTGTGTAAAGTTCTTGGATCATGAGCAGAATCTGATGCACCAGCTTTTTGGTGAAACCGTGCAATCCATGCCACTCAAAGTCAGGGTATGTGAGATCCAAGACATGAGGGTCATAGTATCTATCTTCCATTACACCCCAGTCAGAGAAGAGCCTCTCAAAATAGAATTATGCTCTGGTTGAAGCAAACCGATCCTTATTATAAGATTTCTTCTTTTGCTTCGAGGAGGAAGCTTTAGCAGTCTTGGTTTGCTTTTTGGGAGCCATGACTGTGAAATTCAAATAAAAAATGGAAAGAAATCAGTGTTAGCAGTAAGAGAGAACCACAAAATAAACAGGGGAAATGGGATGCCTACATGCATAGTGAGGAAAAGATAAAATTAATGAATCAAATGCATGTGACATGCTTGTAAAAAGGAAATAAACTTTGAAAAGCATACAAGGGAATAGGAGAAAAGAGAAGATGGAAGCAACCAAAGCAAAAGCATCCAAAAACAAAAGAGCAGTTTCTAGAAAACACACAAACTCGCTATAGCGAGTTAATTCTCATTATAGAGAGAACGAACAGGTTTCTAAGAAAGTTGATTCAGGCTGTCAAATAACAAATTAATGGAAGCTCTCTGCACAGAAACAGTCAACCAACAGAGTGCAAGCAGAAAAACTAACTGATTGACCCCTAATTACACAGATTCATGCAAAACAAAACTCAACCCTAATGTCCATAGAAGCGACTAAAACAACAACGAATCAGGAGATAAACAAGACAATCTACTGACCTTATGTAAGGAAAGTGATGCCCGAGGGGAATGGGAGTGTTGAAAGTGAGAAATTTGGCCAAAGAAAATGATGAAAGGTAAGGAAAGCTTAGTGGCACAATAGCGAGGGGTAGCGAGAATGAGAGATAGGGGACTGTTAGTAGGTGACGTATAAAAATTTTTTTTTATATGGATATGGTCAATGACCTCACTATTGCCAGGCAATAGCGAGGACTTCACTGGAATTAGTACCACAAGCAGAGCTACTGTCTTCACAATAGCGAAAGTTTCTCTCGCAATGGCGAACATACTTAGATAATTCTTGATAACTGATGAATTTCGCTATAGCCAGGCTATAGCGACATACTCTCTGGACTTTGTACCAGGTTGGGACACAGAGATCTCGCTATGGCGAAATGGTCTTCTTGCTATAGCAATAACACTTGACATTGCTTACTCTGACTCGCCACAGTCAGGCCATAGCGAGGAACTCTCTGGTTAATGTACTAGATGTAGAATAAGCAGCCTCGCCATAGCGAGATAGACTCCTCGCTATAACGATTTTTTTTTTAATCCCCCACCTAAAAGCTCACAGAAGTACTCTCTAACCCTATTTATACCTCCAATCATGCAATTAATCAACCCATTGCCATCAAACTTTAACCAAATATTAGCAATTGATCAATATTACTAGAATAAGGATATGCACTTCAAAATGTGGTTAGAAACTCCTTAAAAATCATGTCTGGAGTTGCTCTTTCCTGCCAATCACTTGGTCCCCAATATCCAGCACTTTAGTACCAACACCGAACCTACAAAACACACAAGGAAAAATGAAGGTCAAACCAAAAACAAAAAAAGAACATTAAACTCAAACATAAGAATAAGAAGGAAACTTGGGTTGCCTCCCAATGAGCACTTGGTTTATAGTCCTCAACTGGACTTTGTCAGCCAATTAAGGAAGTTGAGCTAAGCGGTGGATCGTTGTCTATCGGTCGATCTCACCACCCAAATAATGCTTAAGCCTTTGACCATTTACTTTAAATTTATCTCTTGACTTCTCATCTTGAACCTTAATAGCTCTATAAGATGTTACAAAGATCACCTTGAACAGACCAGACCACCTTGATCTTAACTTACTTGGAAAAAGCTTCAAACAAGAATTATAGAGTAATACAAAGTCTCCAGGTTCAAACTTCCTTGGTAAGATGTGTCTATCATGAATTCTTTTGGTCCCTTCTTTGTAGATTCTAGAACTCTCAAAAGCTTGCAATCTAAACTCATCTAGCTCATTTAGTTGCATTAGTCTTTTCTCACCCACTTTAGCCATATCAAAATTCAATTTTTTTATAGCCCAAAAGGCCTTATGCTCTAACTCAATGAGCAAATAACAAGTTTTGCCAAAAACTAATTGATATGGAAACATACCTATTGGAGATTTAAAAGCAGTTTTATATGCCCATAAAGCATCATCAAACTTATCCGCCCAATCCTTTCTAGTGGGACTCATAATTTTTTCCAAAATTCTTTTTATTTCTTTGTTGGACACTTCACACAACCCGTTGGTTTAAGGGTGATAAGTCAATGCCATTTTATGGGTGACTCCATATTTTGTAAGCAAACCTTTGAACAATTTATTGTTAAAATGAGTCCCCCCATCACTAATGATTGCCCTAGGTGTGCCAAATCGAGTAAAATGTTCTTTTTCAAAAATTGTACCACCATATTGGCATCATTAGAATGACAAGCTACAGCCTCAACACACTTACTCACATATTCAACAACAACTAATATATATTGATGGCTCTTAAATGAAACAAGAGGCCCCATAAAATCAATGCCCCACACATCAAACAACTCTACCTCAAAAATACCAGATTAGGGCATTTCATGCCTCTTTAAGATGTTGCCTGTTCTCTAACATGCATCACAATGACAAACAAACAAGTAAGCATCTTTAAATAATGAAAGCCAATAATATCTAGATTGCAACACTTTGTAAATAGTATGTTGGCCACTAAAATGACCACCATATGGAGCAGCATGACAAGCATGAAGAATATTATTTTGTTTAGTTTGAGGCACACACTTTCGCAAAATTTGGTCAGCACATTTCTTATACAAAAATGGTTCATCCCACACAAACCATTTCATATCATGCAAAAACTTTTTCTTTTGATAAGATTTTAATTCATCAAGCACAATACCACTGACCAAGTAGTTAGCATAATCAGCATACCAAGGCACAGATACACAATTCACAGCAAATACAAACTCATCAGGAAAACGCTCATTACTCAATAAATCATCCACACACTCAGAACTATTCACAAGCCTAGATAAGTGATCAGCAACTTAGTTTTTAGTTCTTTCCTATTAGCAATCTGCACATCAAATTCTTGCAATAATAAAACCCATCTAATTAGCCTAGGTTTAGATTCTTTCTTACACAAAAGATATCTGATAATAGTATGATCAGTATGAACTATAACTTTAGTGCCCATCAAATACACCCTAAATTTCTCAAAAGCAAAGACAAAAGCTAGCATTTCTTTTTCAGTGGTAGAGTAATGTACCTGTGCTCTAGCTAGAGTTTTGCTTGCATCATAAATAGAATAAAAAAATCTTACCATGTCTCTGGCCAAGCACAGCTCCAACTGCATAATCACTTGCATCGCACATAACCTCAAAGGGTAGTGACCAGTCAAAGGCCATTATAATTGATGCTATGATAAGTCTTTGCTTAAGCTTTTCAAAAGCTTTCAAGCAATTTGCATCAAACTTAAAAGGGGTATCCTTTTCAAATAATTGAGATAGAGGCTTTGCTATCTTTGAGAAATCTTTGATAAATCTCCGATAGAACCCAGCATCCCCCAAGAAACTTCTAATAGTTTTCACATTAGTAGGTGGTGGTAATTGCTCAATCATTGAAACCTTAGCCTGATCCACTTCCAATCCTCTTTTTAACACTTTATGCCCCAACACTATACCTTCACAAACCATATAATGACACTTTCCCAATTTAGGACCAAATTGGTATCCTCACACCTTTGCAAAACCCGTGTTAAATTATCCAAACATTCTTCAAACGTGATGCCAAATACTGAGAAGTCATCCATAAGAACTTCCATGATATGCTCAATCATGTCAAAGAAAATCGACATCATACATCTTTGAAATGTGGCAAGAGCATTACACAATCCAAAAGGCATATGTCTGAATGCGAAAGTTCTATATGGACATGTAAAAGTGGTTTTTTCTTGACCCTCAGGGGCAATGGCAATTTGATTGTATCCAGAATAGCCATCTAAGAAACAAAAGAATTCTTTTCCTGCTAACTGATCTAACATCTGATCGATGAATGGAAGTGGGAAATGATCCTTTCGTGTAGTTGTGCTTAACTTCCTGTAGTCCATACAAAGTCTCCAGCCTGTAACTAATCTTGTGGTAATCATTTCATTCTTCTTATTGTTCACCACTGTCATCCCTCCCTTCTTAGGGACACATTGCACCAGACTTACACGGTCACTATTCGAGATGGGATAGATAATACCAACATCAAGCCACTTAATAATCTCTTTCTTGACCACATCTTTCATATAGGATTCAATCGCTTTTGATTCTCCACTGATTTCTTATGGTCATCTTCTAAGAGAATTTTGTGCATGTAGATGGTCGGACTAATCCCTTTTATATCAGCTATGGTCCAACTAATGGCTCTTTTGTATTTTTTTAACACTTTTAACAGTTGTTTTTCTTGGGCAAGTGTTAATACAGATGAGACTATGACTAGTAAAGTCTCTCTTTCCTCCAAATAGGCATATTTTAGATGCGGTGGAAAAGGTTTCAACTCCAACATTGGAGGCTATTCAATGGAAGGTGGGAGAGCATGAGTTTTTCGTGAAGTCAGCTCCAGTGATTCAAAATGCCCATTATGCTTACCCACAGGTCTAAATGCATTAAGCTTATGCTCAACTTCCATTCTCATCACTTCTCCTGTACTTGGCTTACCAACAAGTACTGCTTTAAGAGGATCGGTGAAAGCAAAAGAGTTTAATTCTTCTTGAATTGTTTCCTCAACAATAGACACCCGTGAGCATTCTTCGAGACTATCCAGATGCTTCATAGCTTTCTCCACACTGAAGGTGACTTGCTCATCTCCAAGCCTCATTATAATTTTTCCTTTTTCCACATCAACTAGTGCCCTGTCAGTAGCTAGAAACAACCTCCCCACTATCAATGGGATATCTCTATCCTCTTCAATATCAAGCACAATAAAATCAGCAGGATAAATGAACGAGCCAACCTTCACTAGCACATCTTCAATGATTCCATGTGCATAAGAAAGGCTTCTATCAGCCAGTTGCAAGGTGATAGTCGTTGGGTTGGCCTCACCCATCTGTAGCTTTCGAAAAACAGATAGAGGCATGAGATTCACAGCAAATCCTAAATCACAAAGTGCTCGACCCTTAAATTTATCCCCAATCATGCAAGGGATAAAAAAATAACTAGGGTCTTTGCACTTAGTTGGAAGATTAGATTTAAGGATATTAGTGGTCTCCTTTGTCAAAGCCACTGTTGCAAATTTAGTGAACCGCTTCTTCTTGCTAAGCATATCCTTAAGGAACTTAGCATATTTAGGCATTTACTCTAAAGCCTCAAAGAAAGGGATATTGATGTGGAGTTGCTTAAACATGTCTAAGAACTTCTTATACTGCTCATCAAAAGCTTTCTTTTGCAATCTCTATGGAAATAGAGGCAACGGCACCACTTTAGCATGCACCACTGCCTTTTCTTCATATTTTTCCACTTTAGACTTCTTTTCCTTGTCCTCTTCTTTTTCATTCAAACTAGCAGTCTTTTTCTCTTTTTCTCTTTTTTCTGTTGAAGTTCTTCACCTTCAATCTAAACAGCACCTGATGGACCCTTGGAATTCACCTTAGTTGATTCCTTCACTTGAACTTGTACTTCAAGGAGCTCTTTACCACTTCTCAAAGTGATAGCTTTGCATTCTTCCTTAATAACTCTCATTGGATTAGGAATTGTATCACTTGGCAAACCTCTTTGATGTAGTGCATTCACAGTAAACACTAGCTGCCCCATCTGTACCTCTATATTCTTAAGGGAGGAATCCACCCTTGCATTAATACCAGCTTGCTCTTCATTATTCTCGATCTAAGTGATCATGAACTTAGCCAAAACATACTCTAAATTTGTTTTGGGCTCTTGAATAGGCACATTTTTCCTTGTCATTTGAGAGAACCCAGGAGATTGAGTTGGCCTTACTCCAGAAGATGATGGCTGATTAAGTGAGGGACCATTCTTCCAAGAGAAATTTGGATGATTATGCCATGCAGGGTTGTAGGTGTCTGAGTATGGGTTCTGATTCTTTGGAAAGTTACCCACATAGTTAACTGATTCTGTAGATGCAAAGGGGCAATAATCTATTGAGTGTAGATCCCCACAATTTTCATAAGTAGTTGGGGTCACTTGAGTAGAACAAACACTCATATGCTGGCTTCGCTGCACTTGAGATTCCAACATATCAAATCTCTTGTTCAAAGCGGAGAGGATAGTTGCAAGTGGAACGGAGGAGTCTTCTTGAGTATTAGCAACATAGCTTTCAGATAATGTGTCCAGTGCCAGAATAACATCATCTACAGGCATTTCATCCCAACACCCATTTAAAATGGCATCCAACATTGTATTAGTTTGTGGGGTTAGACGCACGCAGAAATTCTGAACAATAGCACAATTATCCATCCCATAACTCAGGCACTGGCATAGCAAATGTTTGTATCTCTGCCATGTAGCATACAAATGCTCATTTGAGGTTTGCTTAAAGTTGATAAGCTCACATCGAGCATCCGCTATTCTATTATTTGGAATAAAGAGAGTTCTGAACCTTGCCTCTAGCTTATCCCAAGTGTCAATTGAATTCTCTAGTAGAGTCAATAACCATTCCTTAGCCTTTCCTTGTAGAAAGAGTGGGAATAGTCTAAGTCTCAGAACATCCCTTGGTACCCTATTTTGCTTGAATGAATCACACACTCCCAAAAATGACAGAATGTGATGGTTGGGATCTTCATCAGACCTTTCACCAGTAAACTGTTCATTGAGCTGTAACATGGAGATCATCATAGGCTTTAGCTCAAAATTAGCAGCTCGAAAGTCTGGTACTACAATGTTAGGCTGAGTAATTCTCATGGTTCTTCCCACAAAATCCTTGATAGTCCAATTCTGATTATCTTCGTGTGCCATATTTCTAGTAGGAATGTTCATCTCACTTTCAGGTTGGATTAGCATAGATCCCTCAGTCAAAATATCTATCAAACTCTTTTTCTTTCTAGGTGTTCTGTTGGATCTAGATTTAGGTGGCATAAACTAAGTACCTGTGAAAACAAAAGAGTGCAGATCAAGAGTCTCACTAAGCCAAGGAAACAAAAAGGTAATTACTAAGGACATATTAATAAAATTACTATAACTAATAAATGAAAGCATAAATAAACAAGAGAGTAAATGAAAAGAAACTAAGTGTTTAAGCTAAAACTACTCAAAGCTCTCTAATTCTCTTCACCAATTGCCTTAATTCCCCGGTAACGGCACCAAAAACTTGATGCTCACTAGATAATGACACCATAAGTATACGGGTCGTAAGAGTAGTTCGTGATGAATCAAGGTCGTTCTCTCAGAGAATCAGTACGATTGGTGATTAAGTATTAAAGTTCTCATATTCATTTTAGTTAAACAAATCAAATTGGAATTGAGTTTTTATGAAAATTAATTCAAATGCAATTAACAATAATGAAAGATGGTTTTAATCGAAAATAAGCAATTAAAAACACCCTAAGAATTCTAATCTCCTTTATCCACAATGTCAATCATTTCCTTTTTTAATTAATTGGCTTAATGTCAATTTTAGAGTCAAGGTCTACTTGGGCGCAAATATCTTTCGATCCATTTAAACCCCTATATCAACTAAATTCTTGATATTTCAAAAGAGTAATTAATATTTAATTAAGGTCAGACCTTATCTCAACTACCTAAGGCCCTTGAGTATATTTCAATCTCAAGTACTAATTAAATTATATCTAATTCTAAGTTGTTTAACCAACGGTCTATAAGCAATTCCTTTCTTTCAAAGGTTAATTACCCAACCCATAATCAAACTAAAGGAGGCCAATCAATAGAATGAAACCATAATTCAGATTAAACACTAAAATCTTCAATAATCCAACATAATCAAAAGGGAAATAATCTCCAAAGATTAAAGATTCATAGAATCTCTAAGGGTTGCAAGATTTAGCCGTTCATAGTTTGAAACCCACAAACAATCCCAGCAAACATATCAACAATCATCAACTAGAAGGGAAGATGGTGTAGAAACACCTAATCCGAAGAATAAATGACAGAATCACTAATTTCCCGATCAGTATGAAGCTTTCCCAACACCTATTGTGCGTTTTCCTCCTCTCTTAGTCAGCCAGAATACTCCTCTCTTGCTAAATAATGAAGCCCTAGCCTTCTCTCCTCTGTTTTAGCTCGCTAATCAAAGCTGTGCGCTTCAGAGGCTAATCTCGCTATGGCGAGAAGTGACCCTCGCTATGGCAAGAGCTCATAGGTTCCTAGATTTCTACTACTCTCACTACTTCGGCGCTATAGCGAGTTGCTCCCTGGAATTTGTATGCCTCGCAACTTCGCTATGGCGAAATACCTTTCTCGCTACAGCGAAAGTGCATCCTCGCTACAGCAAATTATGTTCTAACTGTAGTGAGAGGACTTGTTCCACTTATATTTTTCACTTCTCAACTTCCCTCACTTTTCTCAATTCTTTCTACAATTTTTTACTTTTCCCTGCAATCAAAATCAACCATAAAATAAGGCTCAAACTGATAAAGATGTTGCAATTGAAAGATTTTCTTTGTTTTATTTGATTGAATACACATTTAACCGTATTAATCAAGAAAAAAGTACTTTGTCTCCCTAATTTAATCTCAAATATATCTCTTTTTCATCCCAAATTAAAGAGTCATCAAACAGTATCAGCAATATCACGTACCGTGGCATACATTATTACTCAAATGATTTTCTTTCGAATAACGGGTAGAAAGGTGTGAGTGGGGCCGGGGGGGAGGGGTAGCGGAAGTGGGAATTTCAACAGGGTGAAACTTGACATTGAGTCCTTCGTTGGAACACAGCTTCAAAACCAAAAGGTCTTCTTCATCGTTGTAATTTTGGGTCGAAATAACTTGCTCGCACGTGTCACAGAATTTGAAGGCAATATTATATTCATCAGGTTGATCTTGAGTTTTCTTAATGCAAAATGTACCTGGAATGGTATGACTGTCAGGTGGACCAATCAATACAGGATAAACTGGAAAAGCATCAGCTTCAACTCTCCATTTGGGTGATTCAGCACATTCAGATACGCAGGAAATTCGATATCCAAGGGTTCTTCTGTCGTGATATATACCTGCGTTAGCATTGTATGAAAAGTCACCTGCTTAGGATCAATGGCCAATACCACCGAAATCGGGCAGGTTTGGTTTCCGATTTCATCAACTGAAATTCCACGGCTAGAGTTTGTGGCATCAAGAATGAGGTATCGTTTACCGGCTTCCATAGGATTGTGGTAGACGTCAAACACAACTTCCGGAGCTGGGGTTAGCTGTTGCGTGCAGAAGGCAAAGTGAAGGAAAAACAGAGCAAGCAATACAGTCTTCATTGGAAGTTGGGTGTACAGCATTGTGAGGACGTGCAATATAATAGAAAAGGCTGGGGGTGGTCAGTAAATGGGACTTTGCATGGCTTCAATTTATAGAGTTACAACACCTGTTGGATGATCCAGGTAGTGATCCTGCTGGGCTGGAATTGAATCCTGTAATGAAAGCGAAAGATAAATATCATATTTCAATTGTAAATTAAAATAACATTAACTCTCGTACGGAAAGTCCTGGTAGCCAACTGAATCAGCTCTTTTCTGTAACTAGAGTGGTCCTGCATTTTCTCAATTTTCTCAATTAAGGTATATTGAGAAAATGCAGGACCACTCTAGTTTCTTAAATGGTAAACATCATTTAACAGTTAACACTAATTAAATGCTAAAAAGTAAAGAACAATTAACAATAAATGCTACCTCTCGGCTCTACCTGCATACACACAAGTGGTGATAACTACCTTAATAATTGTTCATGTGCCTAGAGTGTTACTTTCGTCATGATCACCAATCAATACAGGTGTTGGTCCTGCAGCAATTGTTCCTAATATATTTAGGTTTTCCAAATTTTCTTATTTTTATTTTCATATTCTTCGTCTTGGTTCACTACAACCAGAAACAGGGTTATTAAATGATTTTTAAAGTTTGAACAAATCCTTTAAAAAATTGTGAAAATTATTAAAATGAAATTTTGCAGATCAATAGATGAAATGAATTCTAATTCAGACACTAATTACATTTTTGAAAAATTAAAATTATATAATATTAGATTCTCTAAACAACTTCAACATTATTCCCACTAGTTAAATGATGTAGTAAAATCAATATTTTCATAAATTACCTCCACCATGAGATGAAATATGTAATAATAATTATAGATATTTTTTTAGAAAAATCTAATAGTTATGATAGTTTAAGAAATAGAATTAGATATGCAAGGAGAAAAATGATAGATTACTACTTAATAGCCAAAGCAATTAAACATGTCAAAAATTAATTAGAAAATAAATATTGTTTCTCAAAAACAATTGTGAATTTGGATGTAGTGAACCAACATCAAGAGCAAGAAAATATAAATGAAAAAAATTTAGATCTACCTATAGAAAGAATTATCGAAGCATCAAACTTGGATATAGATAAACAACTTGCAATTGTCATGGCCGGCAATCCTCAGTCTGACTCGCCACAAGTTTAGATTCTTTAAGTTGAAAAAATTTTGAAAACATAATAAAAGATTGAAATCGTTATAAAAAAGGTATTCTTAAAATTTTACCACATAAGACAAGATCTGTACTTAGTATTTAAATACATTATCAAAGGACGGTCGATCCGTGACATATAAAGTGCAGCACAGTTTCCTCCTACATAAAAGATGTGGACAGAAATTTTTTTTTTTGTTGAAAATGTGAATAGAAAGTTAATTGTGTATAGTTGTGGCAGTTTCTAGTACATAGATTGTTTCTGACAAAGTTGATAATTTTGGATAGATTTTTGGAAAAGCCAAAAAGTGAATAGCATCTCATGAGATAGGCTTTGTCATGAAAGAGAAAACATTTGCGAAAGAGAAAACATTTGCAGAACACTTACGTAACAATTTGGTAACAATTTAAGTGATTCGTCTTATTAATTCTAATGCATGTTCAATAATCAGAACGTAAAAAAGTTTGCATGTTTAACAGCACCATGAAAAATATAATAAATTAAAAATTCTGTTGCATAACTTGTTTCAGTATGATAGCTACGGTATAGTAGAAGTTCTCGCGAATGTACAGTTACTTTAAAAAGGTTGATGTGCCCTGCATAAGGCAATCCAATAATGATTATATTGAAGAAGAATAAAGCTGTTTTAATTTCAAACAAAAAAGTATAATGAAATGTGAAGAAAGGAATGTGTATAAATCACTTTGGCTTATTTTATGGCCCTTTCCAGCAGTTTATTGTTTTCAGGGTTTCTTATAGGTGGGCTGTCTGTAATGGATCAAAATTATGAAAAAGAAGGAAAGAGTAGAAAGAAAATAGGAGCTTAGATTGATTTTAATATGGTAATTCTTGTTATAAACTTACATGATGATCAATTTCTCCGCATAGTGTTACATAAGTTTAATGTAGATATACTGCACTACTCAAATGAAGGTCTAAAAACAAAATAAAAAAATAAAAAATAGAAAATAATGCTAATGTACGTTCAAGGTCTAATGTGTAGTGTTTCAGCGAAGGAATTAATTTTGACTTGTTGCTTTTACAGAGACTTTTACACTACCAATGAATCATTCAGTGCCATGCCACACATTTAGAACACTGTTAAAAACTTTTACTGCAAATGAAATATCATTGTTGCTCTAATTAATGATGTGTCACTTGCTTGTTTAGTGATATTGTGCTGAGGTTTTCATTGGTAGTGGATCAAATTTAAACTGGTGTGCGAAAGTAGAAAAACAAAAGAGAACAGAGAGAGAAAAGGAAAGAGTTTGGAAACATCAAAGAACTGTTCACCATTCAACATCCATTCTCTCTGCATTTGATTATAGCTTCATATAACAATTAAATAATTTGTGGGTGTGCACATGGTTGAGGGACACACTACCCAAAAGTATATACTCTATATTGAGAGAAGCAATGCATGATGAATAATTTTGGAAGTGTCAAGTGATAACAAAGATTTTGGTTAGCTTAATTTGGGATTTTGATGTTAATTGGATCTCTGTAAGAAATGATTAATCCTTTGTGCCGTTTTGCCTCATGAACAATATTTATCTCTTGTATCTTAATATTTATACACTTTTAATTATATTTTATATTTTTAAATTATGTATTTGATCAAGGGACCAACATGAACCAAGTATAATAGATCATTCTCCACTACTTTTTAATCAAGAAGAAGAATATTAGTAGATTTAAGACTACCAATTAACTTGTAAGATCTTTTTATTAAATGATATCATGCATATAAAACTTATCTATTAACTTATAGGACTTGTTTTTATAATAATATTATTGCATATATTAGACTTAATTTTAATTTTAGTGATAATTTAATTTTTTATTGAATTATAATTTAAAATTTATATTTTGTTGTGATTATTGTGTACAAGTCATTTTTTGTTATGTTTATATACATGTTTAAATATTAAAAGTATTAAAAAAATTAAAAACAAGTTTTAATAAAATAGAATAGCAGCAGTTGCAATAGTAATGGCTAGTGATATCACTATATGTTTAGACTTTTTTTTTTTTGGCTACATTTGTGGAACAACCACTGTTAAATTCAATTACTAAATGCAACGATTGTGCCAACCATCACTATAAACTTATTATGACAATTCTTCATATAGTTGAAAATAACTGTTGCACTGTGGCTCACAATAAACATTTTAGTTGTGGATTTTGCAACCGCTTCTAAACTTCTAAGTGACAGTTGCAACTATCACTGTGTTCAGAAATAACTGTTGCACAAACCAGTTTTTCCTTGTAGTGACTATTTTCTTAAGTACAATACAATATATGTATTTAGTAATGGAAAACGTGAAAAATTAAAAGTTATAAGAGAAGATAAAAATTTTGACTTTGAAGAAATAGAAGAAATTGAAATAGAACATGCTGAATTAAAAAAATAGAATTAAAAATTGCTATTAAAAGAAAGTACTTCTATAGTAAAAGATAAAGGAAAAATAAAAAGAAAAATAAGAGAAGAAGATGATTTACAAATAGACCCAAAACTAGACCTTATACTTAAACAAAGTATGAGCAAATATTTGATGATACTTAAAATAACAATTCTCCTAGGCAATCTTGACAAAATAAAGAACCATTTCCAACTACAAATAGTCGACGGGATGATTTAAACAAGCAAAATGTAGTCATAAATGGTAGATATTTAGATATGAAAAATCCTTGTGATCAATATGAATGGTGTGAGTAATATTATTGGATTTGCATAGATAATGTACAATGAAAATATTTTATATAAATGGAAGCACAAGATCCTTTCGAAGGTATTATTTTTCATATTATGAAACTTTATATTCAAGTTCTCGGATATTTTTTGGAAACAATTTAAGAATGAAATATAAGTATTTATAGAAACTTAATGCCAAATAGGACAAAACTATCACTATTGGGCACTATTTCACACTATTTTTAATAAAACAAAAGACTTAAATAGCTATCAAACGCTTTATTTAAGTGTCCTACACATGTTTCCTCTTTAATGACAAAACCTATGTAACACCATAATATGTTAACATCAACTAGTCTTCACTTAGGCTTAATTCCATGTGATTCTCAAAGAAAAAAAAGTAAACCGTGGCATTTTAAAGCTATAAGTTAGGGTTTAAACGATCATATTTCACCCCGTAGATCTCGTAAACCTATCAATCATATTCTCTACTCAAAACCCATTCATACAACTCATATATAATATAAAACAATTCATGAACCACAGATATAAAGCCAAAAACTAGAAAAATGCAATTTCTCAAATAGGTTCGAAAGTTAGATTTTTGGCTTCAATTTTGGAAAATCATAACTAATTTTAGAAAAATGAGAATCAAGAAAACCATAGCTTTTTGGAAATCTATGGATGTTAACTTCACATTAAAAGTAATTTCAGGACATGAATATAGCCTTTGGATCATGTTTGACAATGAAACAACCACAAAGGTCCGGCTGTCCCTGGTACTAATACAGTTTACTGTCATGAAATTCAAAAACATCCAATTAATTTTACAAAACTCCAATTCATGCAAATGATAGCAATTTGGAAAGATACGAATGTTAGCTAGAGGGAAAAAATAGTTCTAGACCAATCTAAAGCATTCAAACCCCAAAAACTAATCAAATAGTAATGCAAGTCTGAAGGTACACTTGGAACAGAATGACAACTTTAGAAAATTATTTGTCCATCTACAGACCTCTAATTGAGGTGCTTCTAGTTGGTATAGGTCAATGTGCATGTATGGTTTCTCTCCATAAAATTTTGTAGTAATTGAATATTGTTTGGCCCATGAATGACACAATTTCATTTTTGGACTAATTGCACAGTACACTAATCAAAACTAGAAAATTCTCCAACTTCAAGAATTCACCTAATATTCCATAGACCTTCAAATATTATACACTTTAGCTTCCCAAAATGCTCTTAACAAACTCTAGATGCATGCCAAATTTCAGATCAAGGAGAGTTCATTTGGATAAAAAATGACACAGCCCACCAATATGGTCACTTTTGCTTTTCATAATGCAACTCTTTGGTCTAAATGACTCCTTTTTGTGTTTGACACCTCTTGGGCAAGTTTAAAAGTACTAATACATCACATATGAATTGCCCAAATAGTCCAAACCATCATGCATCTCAAACTCACCATACTACAGGAAAAAATATACTACTACCTATAAGTCACCAAGTGACCAAATCTCATATTTCCATTGTATTGGCTCTATACATGGTTTACACATAACTTATATATACTTCTACACTTGCTCAAATATTTACATTTCAAAAACAACATGTACATATGAACATTGACATCTCTTTATATCAAAGTCCATACAAAACTACACAAAGTGCCAAGAAATGGCCATTTATGCTTCATGGCCTCCAATCTTTGGCTCTTGAGCTCTACCTAGACTATATGAGATGGGAGAGGGAAGGGAGTGAGATTTATGGAATCTCAAAAGGTTATACACTCATTCAAGAAAGCAATCAAGACATGTAAACATGTTAAAGCATGTAAGTAAGCATCCAACCATTCAAAATCATACAACACATGATTTACATGCCATAAAAATCATATCAATGCTAAGAATAAGCTCTAGGAACTTTTAGTCTAATCTCACCCTATTTTGGGGACTTTTGGATTGGCCTTACCCTTGGTTTAGAGACTTTTGATGGCTTCACTCATCTATGAAACTTTTGGCCTTATCTTACCCATTTCTAGAAACTTTTGGCTCTACCTCACCCATCACAAGGGACTTTTAGCACTACCTCATCCTTTAAGAGCAATTTTCACAACCCAAAACATAAGCATATTGGTACCAATGCAACAAAGTAATATCAAAAGGCATGTCTCATAATACAAGTGCACACACAAGTATACAATGAGTATCATACATCTAAGAATGCAACAAGAAAGAGTAAAGAGTTACCTTGTAAGCCAGCACAAGCCTTCCCTTTTGATTTCTTTTTTCCTTTCTCAATCTCACAACAACAAACTAAATAGAGATTATTCTCTTAGGCCTAGACACAACAAGTAGCATGCAATTACTCTCTTTGAACTCAAACAATTACTCATAAGGCTAGGGGATTCTTACATCAAAACAAACTTTACAAAATATTTAAGAATCCCTAGTTTCTCCCTCTTAAATTTCATTAACTCTTCTTCTAATTTTTTTTGCATTTTCTAACTTCCCACACTCTAATTCAAGGGTCTCATACTTGTTCTAGGTTGGAACTTCCTCCTCTCTCAAGCTCTCAAGTTGGTAGAACCAACATATACAAGAAGCAAAGATACATAGGTATCTATCTTGAATTCTAGCCTTCTTCAAGAGTGGTTCCCTTACCTTTATCTTCTCTTTAAATCTCTACTCTCCCGCTTATGAACCAAGCTTAAGACAAAACCAATTCAATAACCAAAACCATAGGAGAGAGGGTAAAGAGAGAAGAACAAAATTATAAGAAGAAAAGTAATGGAAATCTCAAGTTTTGCTCACCTTTTCCTTGGTTTCCTTCCTTCTCTCTTGGCTTCTCTTGGTCTTTCTCTCTCTCTCTCTCTCCAGCCCTTTTCTCTATTTTAGTTGAAACATAAGTCAGTTAGAAGAAAAGGAGAGCTTCTTGAGTCTTTAAGAAGTGAAAATCACTTTTTCTCATTTTTTTTTTGAAATAACCCTCGCTATAGCGGAAAATAACCTTTGCTACGACAAGCACGTATCAATCCCAGGCCCCTACTCTCGCTATGGCATGGTATTGTAACAAACTCCTTGGTTTTTGTATGGGACGCCTGAACTCGCTATAGCTAAATGCATTCTTGCTAGAGCAAACTAGTATATTCACTATAGCTAGCTGGCTTCTCACTATAGCGAACAAGTACATTCGCTATAGTCAACAGGGGTCCTGGCTATAACTAGTAGACTTAAAAACATTTCAAAAATTTTAGTTGTTACAGCCCATCTTATAATGTACTATTTACCTGTTGACTTTTCTAAAAATCTATGCAAAATTAATATCAACTTTCTTAAAAATAATATATATGTACTAGAAAGCTTCAAACTATACACAGTTAACTTCATATCCACATCTTTTATGTAGAAGCAAAATTTGCTACATTTTTTTGTGCCACGTAAGTACCTTCCTTTGACACATACCTACTTATCATAGATATTGTCTTTTGTATTAAATTTTGACAATATTTTTTGTACATGTGTCAATCTTCCATCATGTTTTCAAGATTTATCTAAGTTAGAGAATATAAACTTACTAGGCTATCAAATTGATAATTGCCTACCATGACAACTACAAGTTGCTCCTATTTATCTTAACTTTTGCTTTGATAATTATTTTTGTAAGTAGACTCAAATTTTGGAGATGTACAAAATCATGGGTAAGTGTGTTGATCTCATCTTGTCATTCAAGTGTGGCCTAATAATCACATGGTAGATAGGTAGAAAATATTCTTTTACCACTTATCAACTTAAAATCTATGCCTAATTATGTTAACTTGGCTTCTCTACTAAACCATGAAAGATTTTGGATTACAAATTCATCAAAAGTAAATGTATTTAAAGTGAAATTGATATTTTCATGTTGTTTGTGAAATCAAAAATTTATTTCTTTAGCCTCTTCTAATTCTCAAATTTGATAAGGTTGATAGAATTTTTTTTTTAACCCTTTCACCAATATTTCATGAATCTATCATTTTTTTTATAATACAATAAATCATTATTTTAATAAAACATAAAAAATTCATAAGTTGTTCCCATGCTTGATTTTGGATGTAATTTTGCCTATAATAACCCATTTGATATATGAGATGATCTAACTATCATGGTTAATAAGAATATATAATTTTAGAAAATTATAATTTTAAAAATAATTTGTGAAATATTTTATTTGAGTCTTTCACATAATCTTGTAAATTGATTAAATTCGATATGTCTCATAATTAGAGCACATACCTCCAAAGGTAAAATCTTTTTTTTTTCAAAAAGATAAATCATTTTGATATTTTCAAAATCATAGTTTTTTTTGCTCTTCCAATAAGCTTATTAAATTCATAATGGATTCAATATGATCAAAATTTGTATAATTATAATAATTTTTGGTAATGTTTTTCAAAATTAAGTTTTCAATTATTTTTCTTTTTGACATTTTTCCAAAAGTTTAGAAATAAAATTTATCAAGTTTTTCTTGAACTAACTTTTCTTTCCTTCTATATATGTTTTCCATATTCGGTTAATATGCTTATAAAGTTGAGAAGGTAAACCAAGATTATAAAAATATGAGATTTGTTTATGATAAAAAATTTAAGAAGTATATTAGGCTCTTCTACTTGTTCTAGCACTTCTTTAAAAACTTTGAAAATTTTGAGATCCCAAGTTTGAGTATAAGGATTCCAAAGCTCTTGGATTTGTCAAGTTTTTATTGAAATGGCTTTTCGTTCCTTCTATATGGGCTTTCCATATAGTTAATATGCTTATAAGGTTGAGAAGTAAATTGAGATTATAAAAATATGAGATTTGTTTATCATAAAAAATTTGAAAAGCATTTTAAGCTTTTCTACTTGTTCCAGCACTTATTTAAAAACTTTGAAAATTTTGAGAGCCCAAGTTTGAGTATAACGATTCCAAAGCTCTTGGATTTGTCAAAGTTTTTCTTGAACTAGCTTTTCTTTCCCTCTATATGGGTTTTCCAAATATGGTTAATATGCTTATAAAGCTAAGAAGGTAAACTGAGATTATAAATACAATATGATGATAATGTTAAGGTTGTCACTGATCAAGAAGGAAATCCAAAAGGAACTCGAATTTTTGGTGTGATCGCCCACAAATTGAGACAGTTAAATTTCACTAAAATAGTTTCCTTAGCACCCAAGATATTATAAGACGAGACCTTGATATATTTATAGTATTTGAATGAAATATATGAGATTTGTTTATCATCAAAAATTTGAGCAGTATTTTAAGCTCTTCTACTTTTTCCAGCACTTCTTTAAAAACCTAGCAAATTTTGAGATTCCCAAGTTTGAGTATAAGGATTCCAAAGCTCCTGAACAAAACTTGGCATATATGGGAATGTTAATAGAGTAAAAAATTGTTATGGTACCAATATAAGATTTACACTTGGTATTTGGAAATTTCCATGAAAAGGCTATAATGACTCTCCCATTTTTGGCATTTTTCTTAACTCTAATCCATCCTTCTTTTTGAGGATTTTTCCCTGTATCCATTGTTTAGATATTTGCTAAGGTAGACTGCAAGAAAATTATCAGTTCCTCTAATATAATCGATATTGAATTTATATTGATAATTAAAACTATACTATTTAATCCTTCTTGAAATTTTCTCATTTCTTTATTTTTAAAAAATCTCTAACTAGTTGATTATTAGTTCTAATAATGAATTACTCAACAACGAAATAAATAAGAAAGTGTTTTTTTCTATTTTTTATAGCTAACAATTCTTTTTCATAAGTTATATAATTTATTTCATTCTATTTGAATATTACAAAATTGTAACCACATACTAATTCTTCATTTTTTATTTTTTTACTTTAGCTCATAAAACTACACCTAAGACTTGTTATTAATATTTATTTTTGAAATTAATTTCTCTCCTATTTCAGGAAAATAAAATGTTGGTAGATTATTAATTTCTTCTTTTATCTTTTTTACTATCTCAATATCTTTTTTTCCACTCAAATATTTTATTCTTTTTTTAATTTTTCCATTGAATGTTTATCTTTACTAGAAATATTTTTAATAAAATTTCTCCATATTTAAGTATTCATACAAAAAACTTTGTAATTTTGTAATCTATTCATTCATATGGAAATTTTTTTTTGAAATAATATGATCTTGTAATTTTATTCCAAACTTTATTAGTCTTAATCCTAAATATTCAATCTCTTTTTGATCTACTTCAATCTTTTTTGAGATTGAGTATGATTCTTATTTCTACAAATTTATCTCATATCATTTTTAGGTGTTTTTTATGATCTTTTTCTCTATTAGAGAAAACCAAAATATCATTTAAATAAACTACACATAAATCTTTAAATTTTTTAAAAATTTTGCCTATCCATTGCTGAAAATTTTGTGGTGCTATACTTAAATCAAAAGACATAATAGTCCCTTGGTAGTGTCCATATGAAATGCTAAAAGCAGGAAGTTCTTTTGACTTTTTTGTTAACTTAATCTGATAATATCTAGATTTACAATCAAATTTATTGAATATTTTTGCCTATTTAATTCGAGTAATTAAAACATCTTTTCTAAGAATAAAGTATCCATTAAATTCTAGATTCTAGTTTAACTTTTTTATAGTTAATTACCATTCTTGCTTTTCCTCTTTTTATTTTTGCATGACTTTTTACCATAAAGTGTGGACTAGTTGTAGGTTCAATTAATCATTTTTCTAGTAATTCTTGGTTTTAAATTTTAAATTTTTCTATATCTTATTTAGTATAAACCATTCGTTTGACTCTAATTATTTTATTAGGGTCTTTTAATTTTATTTCACAATATGTAGGATTTCTAAAAAAAATAATTTTAATGGGTTGTCACTAAAATCTTCGTTTAATAATAGATAAATTCAGTGTTTGGTGTATAATTCATATATTTTTCTTCTTGTGTTTAAAAAGTGAATTTTTTATTACATTCATGTTTATGATGTTTTACTAAAGATATTAGTATTTTCAATCCTCTATTATAAGATTTATTTGATTATGATTAACTTCCACTGGATAGTATTTTTTTAAAGAAGTTTGTTCTTAAAAGAAAATCTCCATCTATAAAAAAATATAATATTTTTGCATGACAAGAAAATTGATATTTATTGGCAGTTTTTTGTGATTTAGTGGCAGTTTGGTTTAGCCTAATTGATTCAGCAGCGATCGGCTGACTGCCAGCACATCAGCCATGGACACTCAATTAGCTGCGGTTTTATTTGATCATGGGAATAAGTGCTGCTAATTTTTTAGCAGCGATCACAACTGCCGCAAATTGATGCTGCCAGGTTCAAGATTCCGATTAACGATTCTAATCGAACATTCTAGTTATCATTGGAATTTGATCTTTTTTCTTTTGCTGCAGTTTTGTAACAGCTGCTAATTGCAATTTTTTTAATGAAGTATAAATTTATATTTATATTAGTTACAATCCTAAGTATACATTATTAGAAACCTTTTTAAATTATCATTCATTGTTAAAATATCAAAACATGTTTATAATATAATTGTAAAAAGAAGCAATTTACACATTCGTTAAAATATAAATTGTTAGTGATACAAAATCTTAATAATATTAAAAATATCAAGAATTACAATTTTTTTTGGCCGTTGTTAGGTTGTTCTTCCAATTCCTCTGTAGTGTCCTGATGTGCACATACCCTTTGGTTCCAGGAGCATCCTCTTCTTCCCATTCCTTTTTTTCCTTCCCTTTAGCCTTCACGTTATTTTGTGCTTCAATCTTGTCCTTCACCAGTTTATCAGCTTTACCAGTGTACTCACAGATAAATTACAACAGGAAAGAAAATAAATAAGAAGAAATACCAGTAAGATATTGATGGATAGAAGACATTTCAACTCATGAAAGGCTGAAGAAAATACATCCATTAGTTATCCCATATTTTCTAGGATACCCATTACCCAATGCAAGTGACAAGTGAAGCACATGAAATAAACCATATAATTTGCATTATGCACAAGTTAAGCATCACTCCCTTGAAAATTACCGTTTATTATTTCATTTTGCAACTCACTAACATGCATCAGACTCTCTAGAAAGCCTAATCTACTGTTATTCATCGAAAAGTAGTTCAAAGTTTCTGTTTAAAACAGTTAAATCATAAATGCCAGACTTCGTATCTGCAGTGCTTCTAGGATCAAGTAGCAGAAAAGATTCCCAGATGTACCAAAAGAAACATGCCTGCAGGTTTTATATTTCATAAGATAGACTTAACTATTAGTCTAATTTGATGAAATCCTTTTCACTTACATATGTACATATCATTTGATAGTGGACGGAAGAAGCAATATGCCGTACAATCCACAAGGCAACCATATGATCTTTCTAACTCCCAGATAAGCCTCAAGTTCATCCTCTATTTGGTTGTTTTGTAAATGCCCATTTAACAGCACAATTTCCTGAGAAAAAGTCATTGTGGGGGAAGTGAATCAGAAAGAATTTTCGCTTTGTTTATCCAATTCACAATTCTTCAATTCACATAATTTAATAACAACCACAAATGAACAAACCCATATGAACAGACCCATCTATCAAAGGACATCAACCACAAATGAGAAAAAGGAGGCTTCAACAAAGGTGGTCAACAGATTTTTAGATAAATTTATAAAACATAATCAAATAAATCAAAGATATATAACTAAGAAATCAGAACTTCACAGATCAGAAAAATAACCAAACCTTATTTTTCTGAATGTTATGCTGATGATTGAGAACACACATTCTACATCTTTAGACAAGGAGAAATGATTAAAATCAATCTGATGACCATCTCTATATCTACACACACACACACACTAACATTTTTTTAAATTTAATTAGGAGTAAGGTTGGAAATGAAACTACCATAAGTTTCCGCCGATCTATTGGTGATTGAGAAGAAGTAATTCAAACATGATATTTTCTAAGTAATTTTATTGATAGTTGAAATATTTAAGAGGACCTACCCCCTAGGCAAAATTAACATGACATATTCATATTTAAAAATGAAAAAAATTTATTTCAAATTATTCAAAATTTGAAAACAGCAACAATCAAACCATTGGCACCAAAGTAAGTAATCCAAAAGATGCCAAGGCATTCAAGGAAACAATACAGTCCATATCATTAACCTACCGCTTATGACATTGAAAATGTTAACATGAGTTCTCAAAATGAGATTGGTTAATAGAAAGGGCACCATACTACCATGACATATCACTAGTCTAAACTTAAAAGAGCCTTTGAGCTTGTCCCATCTCAATCTACGGGCTTGGGTGAATTGATGAGTTGGGTCAGCCATATAAAAGCTAATTTTTTAAAAGGCTCTAGCCTATCTCAATCCTTAAGCCTAGTCTACAAAATAATATGAAAGCTGAGAGCATGTGTACCAATTTAAAATTCGATAATTAAGGAGTTTAATATGGAAAGAGCCATAAATGAGGTTTGGCCAAATTATTATTATTATTATTATTATTATTATTATTATTATTATTATTATTATTTTCTCTACCTAAAGGGTTAGGTGTAATTGGTAAGAATTAAGAAAAGATCATCTTTTTTTTTTTTTTTAATAACAGTTCAATTCTTTAGAAAATATGTTATTAGTCAAATCCTAATTGTAACAAGTCAATGTAGCATCCAAAGTACAACAACAACAACAACAACAAAGCCTTTTCCCACTAAGTGGAGTCGGCTACATGGATCAATCGACGCCATAAACATCTATCATAAATCATATTTTTAGATAGACCATTTAAATCTACATCTCTCTTAATAATTTCTCCTATAGTTTTTCTTGGTCTTCCTCTACCTCTAGTTATTGGACTATTCTCCATCTCATCTACTCTCCTAACTGGGGCTTCTATAGGTCTCCTCCCCACATGACCAAACCATCTAAGTCTCGATTCTACCATCTTTTTCACAATAGGAGCGACTTCTACCTTCTCTCTAATGCATTCATTTCTAATTCTATCTCTTCTAGTGTGTCCACTCATTCAACGCAACATTCTCATCTCTGCAACATTTAACTTATTTTCTTGTTGACTTTTTATTGCCCAACACTCAGTTCCATACAACATTGCAGGTCTTATAACTGTGCGGTAGAATTTACCCTTAAGTTTGAGTGGTACTCTTCTATCACAAATAACACCCGAGGCACTCCTCCATTTCATCCATCCGCTTGAATCCTATGCTTTACATCTTCTATTTCTCCGTTTTGTATGATAGATCCAAGATACTTAAATCGTGTGACTTGTGGTAGGATATGTTCTCCAATTTTTACTTCTACACTAGAAATGGTGTGCCTCTTACTAAACTTACACTCCATATACTCCGTTTTACTTCTACTTAAACGAAATCCATAAGCTTCCAAAGCTAGTCTCCACCTCTCTAACTTCTCATTCATTTCCTCTCTCGATTCTCCAACTAGGACAATATCATCTGCAAAAAGCATGCACTGTGGCACCGGCTCTTGGATATGTTCAGTAAGCACATCCAAAACTAAAGTAAAAAGATAAGGGCTCAGAGTTGACCCTTGATGTAAACCAACAGTTATCGGAAAATCTTCCGTAAGTCCACCTTTTGTTACTACGCTAGTTGTAACCTTATCATACATGTCTTGGATTGCTCAAATATAAGCTATACGAACTCCTTTTTTCTCCAAAGCCTTCCATAGAACCTCTCTTGGCACTCTATCATATGCTTTTTCTAAATCGATAAATACCATGTGTAAATCTCTTTGATTCTCTCGATATCTCTCCATTAATCTTCGCAACAAGTATATTGTTTCCATAGTTGACCTTCCTGGCATAAAACCAAATTGATTCTCCATCACTTGAGTTTCTTTCCTTAACCTTCTCTCAATTACTCTTTCCCATAATTTCATAGTGTGGCTCATGAGTTTAATTCCTCTATAATTTGCACAATTTTGAATGTCCCCTTTACTCTTATAAATAGGGATTAAAGTACTTTTCCTCCACTCGTCTGACATTCTTTTAGATCTCATAATTTCATTAAATAACTTTGTGAGCCAACTTATGCCTTTCACTCCTAAACCCTTCCATACCTCAATGGGTATATTATCCGGTCCAACTGCTCTGCCATTCTCCATTCGTTGTAATGCTTCTTTTACCTCTACCTCACGAATCCTACGATAAAAAGTATAATTTTGATCCTCTTCTCTAATGTCTAGTCTATCCGATTGCAATAAAATCTCATGCCCTTCATTAAAAAGCCTATGAAAATAATCCTTCCACCGTTCTCTGATATCTTGTTCCGTTACTAACACTTTCCCTTCTTCATCCTTGATGCATTTCACTTAGTCCACATCTCTTGTTTTTCTTTCCCTACTTTTAGCTAGCTTATAAATACTTCTTTCTCCAACTTTAGTACCTAAAGATTGGTATAATCCATCAAATGCCCTTGCTTTCGCTTCACTCACTGCCTTCTTAGTGTCTTTTCTTGCTACTTTATATTTTTCCCAATTTTCATTACTCTTACATAATGACCACACTTTGTAACACTCTCTTTTAACTTTAATCTTATTTTGTACACTCGCATCCCACCACCAAGATTCTTTATCCCTAGGTCCAAAACCCTTTGATTCACCTAATATTTCTCTTGCTATCTTCCTAATTTCTTTAGCCATTCCATTCCACATATCATTAGCACTTCCTTGTATTTCCCAAGATCCTTCCTCCACAATCTGTCTCTGCAAATTCCTTTCTTTATCCCCCTTTAGTTGCCACCACTTAGTTCTTAATACCCTATCTTCGCCTTTGTTTTTTACTCTCCTCTTAACTCTTACATCCATAACCAAAACTCTATGCTGAGTAGTTAAACTCTCTCCAGGGATAACTTTGCAATCTATACAAAGTTTTCTATCTGATTTCTTTATAAGAAAGAAATCAATTTGAGAACATACCCTTCCACTTTTATACGTGATAAGGTGTTCCTCACACTTTCTAAAACAAGTGTTAGCTAATATAAGATCGAACGCTAATGAGAAATCTAGAATAGTTTTACCCTCTGCATTATTCAATGTAGCATCCAAAGTGCACTTTTAAAATTGTTTGGGAAGAGAGTAGTCCAAAATCCAGAGGAACCCTCACAGTAATCAATTTTTTTAGCATGATTCAAGAGAAACTTCCTTGGATATCATTGTGGACCAACAAAATTCATGTGTTGGTCCAAGCATAGGGCCCACGAGGGGACAAAGGTTTGAAAGCAGTGTAGGCCTAGTTCAATTGATGATATGAAAATTCAACAACAGAATAGCTGGACAAATAACTTCATACCTTAAGATAAATGGAACTTTCAATTTTTGAGGAATAGTGTCACCAAATCCCGAAAGCTTTTTTTTTTTAAATAACCTACCTATGAAAGTTCAGAAAGGGGAAACTAGAAACTAAAAACTCCATTTGATAAATCAAGAGAAATAATGTCTGTGAGATAGAAAATGAGAAGAATAAAACCTTTATAGTCTGTGGCTTCGTGCCTTCATTATTGGACTCCCTCCCACTATTTTCGAAGTCTTAACACAAACACACACACACTCTGTACATCAAAGGAATGGTAAATTAGAGTTGCTAATGTAAGTTTTAACAGTGAAAGGTTAAGAACAAGGTAATGCAGCCACAGACAAAGTGTCACAGTATCTCATACTTCATTTTGGTAAGTAGTAATAAACAATAATGCTCTTTAGTTAAATGTTTCTATAATAAAAGAAGCAATGTAAGTTAGGATAATGATAATCCATTGCAAACAACCATAGGGTTCTAGACTTCCTCCCTCGCAACTTCATATCCATATCAAAAAACTTATAAAAAGGACAAATTCACAAAGCTTACTCAAGAACAATTTTCCAAATATCAAAACATTTCACATTAAGAGATGTAATTTGTTTATGTCTCACAGACCAATTGGAATCAACGACCACAGTCTTCAATTACTCAACCAAGTTAATTTACTGTTGGTGTTCTTTCAACTAAAATCTACTTAATTTTTCCACATTCTAACGACAGATATTTTCTCACATATTTCCTATTTTCATGTGCAGCATGTACATTATTAACTAATTAAGTTCACATAATTAATGCAAGTGGTTAAAGAAGGAAATTCAGTGCATGAAACAGTATTTGCAATAAAAACAAAAATAGAGACAAATGGACGTAAATACCACTACATCAGCAGGGATAAAAAGTTGATTAACCATGTACATAACAATTTGTTCATAAGCTAGGGGGTGAGTATTCTTAGTCTAATTTAATAGGATTATGTATTTGGGCCAACAAATTTAAATTCAAGTCTAATTATTAGATTAATACAACTTTAAGATCTACTGGGTTTGGCTCAATTTGAACAACATGATAATTCATTAATTAATTTGTTCCTTTTCCAAAATTTGTATAATTTCTCTCTATGACAAGCAGATGTTAAAAGATTAGAAGCTAGTTTAAGATCCTTCCTGGAAGTCCCAAGATGCAACAAACAAATTCTATTGGTCCAAATAAAAGAGCTCTTATAAGATAATCAAGTCCAATAATTAATTATTTGAATAAAGGTTTTTCTCTGGAGTTAGAGATCTCCCACATTGCAATAATTTGTAATCAAACTCAGACAGAATACACCTAGGAAGAATTTATCACACAGATATCTCATATTTGTACTACCATATAAAGATGCTTCACTATTATTCATTGAGAGTTTGACACTTCTTTTGTATAAGAAATTAGAAACAACTTTTTAAGTATTAAAGATATACTCAATTATACAAAACTATCATATTAGTATTGTAGTTATTTTTGTAATAACTATTGATCCTTGCTACCCTTTGACATCATCCGACACAAACAAGAATGTACTAAGCATGCCCAAATTAACATAATTGGCTTAATACACTTTAACCCTGTAAAGAAATATGATTTTATCAATGAATCAAAAATATTTATTATTTTCCAATTCAGTGTAGCCACATATTCTGCTAATTATTCATTTAATGAGTGTACTAGGTAGTAGGTAGAAAAGAAATAGAAGAAAGAAAGAGAGGACAAATAAGAACAAGAAATGCATTTGGACAAACTTATACTTGATAGATGCATTGATGATTTTTACTCCCTTCTTTTCCCACCAAGTTTACATCCACTTAGCACAGCTTTAAAAAAAATGCAAGCACAGATAAAATTGAAGAAGACAAAAGCTAAATCAGATTAGAAAGATGAATTCCTCATATCACAATCTCCACATATTCACATTATTCTTTATTCTTCCCTCTTTCATTGACCAGGCATCCCCAAATAAGATGCAATACAAGTTATCATGTTGTCACTTGACTAGAGATTCTGATGGAAAAATATTTTGAACTCAATTAGACAACCATTTTCCAATAGAAACCCAGCTCACAACCCTTTAATAGATTACAGCATATCTATTACAATTTTACAAACCTTTATAGGTGTCCTTGCCATCCTAAGATCAATGGCATATTCAGCGTAGTTTAAATAGCCAAGTATAAGAGCATATTTATGTCACTGTTGCACCTGAATCATGCCAAAAGAATATACATATTAAAATGTTTATATTAATGTATCATAATGAAAATGCAGGAAAAAAGAAAACTACAAACACAGAATCAAGGATCATATAAAGTCAATGCTTAATGATTCACATATGAATTCCATAAACAACTTAAAATTTAAGCAAAACAACTGACCTACAAGTTGACAATTCGAATTTATACCTTTTATCTGAATTTTTTTTTTCCAATCATGAATGAGTTGTTTGAATTAGTGCATATATAGAATTATAAGATTACACAAAGCATCATTAGTCACATTGCCAAAGTCTTATTGGTAGTTTAAGTACAATAACAAAAACTATATAGAGCTTATCTGGAGCGATTAAATAATTAATTTATCTAGGAAGTGGAGAGAGATCTAGTCTACTGTGCACTAATGATGCCCTTAGATAGTTCACCATAAATTAAACAACCTATTTTTATCTGAATATACATTGTTTAGGAGAACATATTTGAGGAATGAATTGGATTTGGGCTCTCAATCTGTAAAACTGAAACTTAATGCACAGTAACCAGAATAAGACCATATAATTGACTATATAAACAGGACACAAATCATTCAATTTTCCACTAGAAAAAGGCAACAAAAAACATATCAAAATCCACACTCTGTTAAATCCCAGGCTAGGTAGTGTTGCATATCTAATCATCACCTAGAAAAGATTCACCACAATGATCAGAGTGTCACAGTTAATTAGTAGCCCCACACAATCAAGCCACAAAGATCATGAATAAAACTAGTGAGCAGTAAATTGAGATACGTAAACAAAACTTACTGGTTTTGGAGCTTCTAATTTTGTTTGCAAATAAACATGTAAGAAAGTAAACATGAATGATATTAGCTCCAATGGCTGTCTACAAAGATGACCATCATCCTCTTTTAATTTCAACCCGTATGAACAAATTTCTCATCCTACCCAAACTTACAGGCAACAAATACACATATAGAAAGTGAAAAAGTTGCAAAAAAGGTTTGTTCCTCGTTATAGTGTGGAAGTTAAAAGCATGGAACTATAAGATAATCATATAGAGTGCATTAGAGAAGATATGGCATATCCAAATAAAATTAACGCAATCCCAATCAGTTAAGTTATCAAGCAATTATTTAGCTTTAAGGAACTGTGTGCAAATTAAAATGAAAAGGAGGTAATAGGGAATGGACAAAAAAATTCAAAGAGAAGACAAGAAACCTCAGTACTTCTAAACAGGGAATTGCAAATTACCTTGATTGGAGCTATATGTATTCAACCCAATATCTCTGATTGTCCAACTCCATGAGCAATTCCCTTGTAACTCTGATCTAGAAGTCTCAGCAATCTGGAAGATTACATGAATACTTAAAAAAGAATCCTTATATTTCAAAATCTAGCAATCCACTGAATACGCCATTATCTACAAATACAAGAGAACCATAAAAACATTATTTGTGAACAAAAAACAAGAAAGCTACCTATGGGCCATACAAAATAACAAGCATTGTGAGAAGAATTTACTAAAAATAGAGAAAAAACTTGCACCAACAGAAGATAATACAACAACAACAACAAAACATTTTCCCACTAAGTGGGGTCGGCTACATGGATCAATCGACGCCATAAGCACCTATCGAAAATCATATTTTTAGACAAACCATTTAAATCTAAATCTCTCTTAATAATTTCTCCTATAGTTTGTCTTGGTCTTCCTTTACCTCTAATTATTGGACTATTCTCTATCTTATCTACTCTCCTAACTGGGGCTTCTATAGGTCTTCTCCCAACATGACCAAACCATCTAAATCTTGATTCTACAATCTTTTCCACAATAGGGGCGACTTCTACTTTCTCTCTAATGTATTCATTTCTAATCCGATCTCGTCTAGTGTATCCACTCATCCAACGCAACATTCTCATCTCTGCAACATTGAACTTATTCTCTTGTTGACTTTTTATTGCCCAACACTCAGTTCCATACAACATTGCAGGTCTTATAACTGTACGATAGAATTTACCCTTAAGTTTGAGTGGTACTCTTCTATCACAGATAACACCTGAAGCACTCCTCCACTTCATCCATCCCGCTTGAATCCTATGTTTTACGTCTTCTTCTATTTCCCCATTATGTTGTATGACGGATCCAAGATATTTAAATTGTGTGACTTGTGGTATAATATGTTCTCCAACTTTCACTTCTACGCTAGAAGTGATGTGTCTCTTACTAAACTTACACTCCATATACTCGGTTTTATTTCTACTTAAACGAAATCCATGAGTTTCCAAAGCTAATCTCCACCTCTCTAACTACTCATTCATTTCTACTCTTGATTCCCCAACTAAGACAATATCGTCGGCAAATAGCATATACCGTGGTACCGGCTCTTGGGTATGTTCAGTAAGCACATCCAATACTAAAGTAAATAGATAAGGACTCAGAGTTGACCCTTGATGTAAACCAATAGTTATCGGAAAATCTTCTGTACGTCCACCTTTTGTTACTACACTAATTGTAGCCTCACTATACATATCTTGTATTGCTCGAATATAAGCTATACGAACTCTTTTTTTCTCCAAAGCCTTCCATAGAACCTTTCTTGGTACTCTATCATATGCTTTTTCCAAATCGATAAACACCATGTGTAAATCTCTTTGATTCTCTTGATATCGCTCCATTAATCTTCGTAAAAATATATTGCTTCCATAGTTGACCTTCCCGGCATAAAACCAAATTGATTCTCCATAACTTGGGTCTCTTTCCTTAATCGTTGCTCAATTACTCTTTCTCATAATTTCATTGTGTGGCTCATGAGCTTAATTCCTCTATAATTTGCACAATCTTGAATGTCCCCCTTATTCTTATAAATAGGAATTAAAGAACTTCTCCACTCATCTGGCATTCTCTTAGATCTCATAATTTCATTAAATAACTTTGTGAGCCAACTTATACCTTTCCCTCCTAAACCCTTCCATACCTCAATAGGTATATTATCCGGTCCAACTGCTCTGCCACTCTCTATTCTCTTTAATGCTTCTTTTACCTCTACCTCACAAATCCTACGATAAAAAGTATAATTTTGATCCTCTTCTCTAGTGTCTAATCTATCCGATTGCAATGTAATCTCATGTCCTTCATTAAAAAGCCTATAAAAATAATTCTTCCACCGTTCTCTGATATCTTGTTCCGTGACCAAGACTTTACCTTCTTCATCTTTAATACATTTTACTTGGTCAACGTCTCTTGTCTTTCTTTCCCTACTTTTAGCTAACTTGTAAATATTTTTTTCCTCAATTTTAGTACCTAAAGATTGATATAACTCATCGAATGCCCTCAATCTCACTTCGCTCACTGCCTTCTTAGTCTCTTTTTTAGCTAATTTATATTTCTCCCAATTTTCATTACTCCTACATAATGACCACACTTTATAGCACTCCCTCTTAACTTTAACTTTATCTTACACGCTTGCATCCCACCACCAAGATTCTTTATCTCTAGGTCCAAAACCTTTTGATTCACCTAATATTTCCTTTGCCACTTTCCTAATCTCTTTAGCCATTCCATTCCACATATCGTTAGCACTTCCTTGTATTTCCCAAGGTCCTTCCTCCACAATCTATTTCTGCACATTCTTTTCTTTATCTCCCTTTAGTTGCCACCACTTAGTTCTTAACACCCTATTTTGGCCTTGTTTTTTACTCCCCTCCTAACTCGTACATCCATCACCAGAACTCTATGTTGAGTAGTTAAACTCTCTCCAAGAATAACTTTGCAATCCATACAGACCAACAGAAGATAATATGCTCATAAATTATCAAGAACAAGAAAAGAACCAATGACAAAGAATATCAAATCAAGACAGTAAAACTCTCTACATATTCAAGATCTATCATGAGATCCTGACTACATGTAGAGCAACGGATCATTGAAAACTTCAATATAGACAATCAAGTTAACAATAAACAATATACAATACAATAATATCCCAACCCCTAAAGAAGGTGATCTCATTAAAAAAAGAAAAGCAAAAAGTCAATAAATTTTACCTTGCTTGCCTTAATTTCTGCGAACCCAAATACCCTAGGCCATTTCTTCTATGATATGAGCCCCAGAAGCTTCGTTTCTGGGAATGGATTTAGCTGAATAGAGAATAGAAATAAGAGAATGAGGATGTTCAGGATTCTGGCGAATAGAGAATAGAGATGGAGGGTTTGGGCAAAATCAGCGAACGGAGAGAAACGAGAGAATGGAGAAAGGAGATGGAGGGTTTGGGGAACAGAGAAAACTGAGAGCAGAAATGAGGGCTTAGGTGGAGATGGAAAATGCAGAGAATGTGAGAGTGATGGAGAACGGAGAGAATGCGAGAGTGATTGCGAACAGAGCGGAAATGGGGGGTCTGGCGCAAGGATGAAAGTGAGGAAGGGGAGTTCGGTGCGAGAGTGAAAATGGGGGGAACAGAGCAACTCAACCCCCGGCAATCAACACCGAAATCACCAGTAATTGATTTGTTTTCTGACGGCTTACCAATCGCCGGAAAAACCGCATGTAAATTGCACATTTACTGGCGGTTTGACACCCGCAAATTTCGTTATTTTCTAAATATTATTTATTTTATTTATTCTCCATGAGAATTTCTTTGTCACCTATCGCGTGAGGCATTATGGGTCTTTTTAATTTTTTCTATTTTTTTATTAATAAAGCATTTCCTCTGCACACTTGTTGTAGTTCTTATATTAATTAAAATATCCAACTAATATTATTTATATTGATTTAATTTAAAATTTGATATTATTTATATCCATTAAATTTAAAATTCCCTAAGACATAACTATAATATTTTTTATTTTGGTTGAGAAAAAAGTGTTTTTTTCTCAATTTCAATTGTTATATTGTTATGATATTTATATTTTCTTTTCTAGTAGAGTTTCTATTAGGAAAAATAGGTATTTGAGAATTGTGTGATTTTTTATATTTATTATCACTTTCTTCTTAATTAAAAGTACTTATTGGCTTAAACTTAGGATGTTTATTTCCTACAATGTTTTCTTATATCTTTTAAATATAAATTTGATCACACAATGATCATTTTTATTAGTTTATATTCCTATTTGTTAGTAACATCATCTAATAATCATTCTAATGGTATTTCTAAATCTTTAATATTCATTAACTATGTTAAATATTAATATCAAATCCTCCTTAAAGATTTCAATTGTTCAATTATCCATATTTTTTATAGGTGTTTTAGTTATATTAATCAATTCATGGATTGTTTTCCATTCTATGTCCAAACTATAACTATCTTTCATAATAATATTTTTAGTTTAAATTCTCAATGCTACAGTGTTTTGTATATTAGGATATGTAATTGAAATGAAATAATTTGATTTTACTTTAAACCAAATTGTTTCAATCACACAGTTGAATTGGATTTCACTTATAATCAATTGAAATAGATTGTTTATACATCTTTTATCAAGATAAAAGCTAATAGGAGTATATATTCTCTATTGGAATAAAGTAGTTATTTCAATTTAAATAACTCCTACATAGATATATCTAAGCTCAAAATATTTTTCCCAAGTCTTTTGACCTTAATTTTGCCAAAGATTGAAATTTTGATAATTCCATCTTCACCGTTCTTCATTGGGGTGATTCCCCTAAATTGTTCAAAATGTCTAGCATTCTAAAAGTTTATTTTCAAAATTTTGTAGACTTCTTTTTGAAATCGTTTTAATTTATCTAATTGACTATTTTTTACAATATTATATTCTTTCATAATTTCTCCTAATTTTGTTATAGTTGAAGTTTCTTCTTTAGAAATAGGTCTAAATTCATGAGCATTCATTATGAAGATAAATTGAGATTTATTATCCAATTCATTTTCACTTGCACTAGTCATTTCATAGAAAACTTATTAATCATTAGAAATATCTTCACCAAAATATATTTCTAATTTATTTATATATAATATTTTTATCATTTTCTTAGCAAAGTTTCCTTTTTTAGAACATTGTGGAGATATATCACCTTCTTTATTATAGATATAACATATGCAAATCTTTTTTTTTAAGATCTGTTTTTATATATCTTTTGTTTTTCTTAATATGTTTGGGTTTTTCAATATTTTTCCATTTATATTTTTGTGTTCTTGGTCATGATTTAGTATATCCAAATTCCCAATTTTTAAGAATATTAGAACAATATTTATTTCTTAATTGATGTTTAACTTATTTAGTTGCTTTGGCTATTAAGCAATGATCTATTATCTTATGTTTTTCATATCTAATTTTATTTCCTAAACTATCATAACTATTAGATTTTTCTCTTAAAAATTCTCTATAGTTATTATTACATATTTCTTCCCATGGTGGAAGTAATTTATGAAAATATTAATTTAACCAAAATTTTGAATCTACATCATTTATTTGGTGATAATGATGTTGAAACTAGTTAGAGAATTTATCTAATTCCCAATATTACATGGTTTTAATTTTGTAAGAATGCCATTAGTATCTAGATTAGAACTAATTTCATCCATTGAGCCATGAAATTCCATTTTTAGAATTTTCACAACTTCTCAAAGGAATTGTTCAAAACTTTGAAAATTATTTAATAACTCATTTTTTTTGAGCTTGTCCTATTATTGAATCTTTTCATTTTTTAAGAAATTGCAAAGTATCCCCTTGCAATATTCTTGGTAGAAGATCTAAGAATTTTGCTTTTGACCATTTGTCTTAGTCGCTTATTATTATAATAGACAAATATTGTATCCAATCAATAATAACTTATTCATATTGATTATAGGGAACATTTCTCAAATATAAATTTGTACCATTTATGGCTACATTTTGCTTATTTAAATCATCCCTTCTACTACTTGTAATTGGAAATAGTTTTTCATTTTGTCTAGATTGCCTAGAAGAATTGTTATTTTAAATATTAACAAATATTTGCTCATACTCTGTTTGAGTGTGAGGTCTAGCTATCGGGTCTAATTCCATATCATCTTTTTTTCTTATTTTTCTTTATATTTTTCCTTTATCTTTTTCTATATAAATACTTTCTTCTATAATAATTTTTTGATTATGTTTTTTCAGATTCAACATGTTCGATTTTATCTTCTGTGTCTTTAGAGTGAAAATGTTTATCTTCCTCGATAACTTTTTATTTCTCAATTTCTTCATCACTAGATATATCAGTTGTATCATACTTTAGAAAATAGTGATAATTATGAGTTCCAAATAGAATTCCTTTAATAGAAATTCTATTTTTTTTGAAAATTACCAGTGTTTAAATATTAGTTTTTTTCAATATTTAATCAAAGATTTTTCATAGTCAAACTCTTCCATATTTTTTTGTGATTTTTTTTCCTTTTAAAACAGACACCTACTATAATATAACATATGATTATCCTCTTCATTAATTAGTGTTTCTGATTGAAGAATTTTTTACTTAAAGCTTTTACTTACTAACTATTTTATGATTTTTTAATGATTTTTTCATCTATTTTGCCAAAGCAACTAGTAGTAAGATCTATAATAGTATTGATACTAAGAGTAGAGAAGTGGATTTCAATTTTTTTTTTATCAATATGTAAACTATGTTCATAAGAGCTTTTATCATCCTTTTTGTGTACATTTCCCATACAAATTATGTATTCAATCTTAGACATACCTAAGATTCCTATAAAACCATCCTAAGCTACAAATTTTTCTTCTAAAAAATCCTAACATACAAAGCCAACACGTGACGCAACAAGTAATAATAGAGGATACAATCACTGAAGCATATATAATTTTAGATTGCTAAAATTGAAGAACAAATAGTTTAAATGGTACATAAGAGTATAAATATGATAAAAAACTTACAAACTTGCTACAAATATTATTTCTTTTCATTGCATTGATGCCAACTTTTATTGAAGTTGCATTTAATGTACAATGGAAATATTTTACATAAATGGAAGTTCAAGATATTTTGAAAGGTAAATTATTCACACTATGAAACTTTGTACACAAGTTCCTTTGGATGTTTTTGCCATACAATTCAAAAATGAAATATAAACATTTACAGTGATCTAACGTCAAATGGGACAAAATTAATATTATTGGATACTATTTTACGCTATTTTTAATGAGACAAATGACTTAAATAATTGCCAAATTCTTTACGAAAGTGTTCTGCACATGTTCCTCTTTAATGACAAAGCCTATCTCATAAGGTACTATTCACCTTTTTTTAAAAAAAATTATACAAAATTATTAAATAAAATATAAATGTCATATTTCAATTACAAATAAAATAGTATCAAGTCTCATAACAATACTTATAAAGAGATTTCTAGTAACTCGCCTCCCTGTAGCTAGAGTGGCCTTGCATTTTCTTAATATATCTCAAATGGAGGATCACTCTAGTTTCTTAAAAAGGTAAACATCATTTAACAGTTTACAGTAATTAAATGCTAAAATGTAAAGAACAACTAACAATAAATGTTACCGCTTGGCTCCACCTACGTACACACAAGTGGTGATAATCAAGTTTTTAAAATTAAATTGATCATTATTGATTCATGACTTACTAAGTTGATTGTAATTAAGTTGTGGTCAAATTGGTAATTAATAAATATACATTTTAATTTTAGATATTAAAAATATAAAATTATAAATTATAACAAGCAAATACTAAAAAGATTTATGCATTATTTTATTACTAATTATACATCAACATAAAATTAAACATGATACTTTACGGGATGTTCACACATCAACATGTTCAATTCAACAACATTTTAACAAATCAATGTATCATGCCTATTATATTGGTTTATCGATTTTTTTTTATTATTATAACAACATCAGTTTTTCGGATTATTTTTTTAATATTATAACATCGTAACAACTTCTTTGAATTATCATGTTCTACGTCATAACAACTTCTTTTTCAAAAATGGAAGATCACCCACAAAATGAACCCCTCACATGTTCTGCGTTTAATATGAGAAGGAAAATGGAGGATCACCCACAAAATCAAACCCTCACATGCTCTGCAAAACGCTTACTGCATCTGATACCAGCATTCATGGGGGTTCTTTGTTCCTCGCAGAGCTGCTGAAGGCTGTTTTGGTTCAATATCTCGCTCTTATATTCACTGATTTCGCCATAGTTAGAGAGGCAGTTTGTATAGAATAGCATAGCAAGTCCCACGTCGAGTGGATTAAAGTGAAAAGGGGAGACGTGCGGCTATAAAATGAAAGGGAGAGAAATATTAAGTTTTCATTTGAGGCTGAGCTGTCGTTGGGTAAGCGATTAGACCCAACGACCTCGAAATTTGATTTGATGGGACTTTATGGTAAACCGAGGATTCTGTAGAAAGGTCTGGTTATTAGTGGTTTGATTGGTTTAATCAGATTTATGATCTATATGGATGGAGTTATGATTATGATTAAGTCATTAGTATTATTGGTTGAATTGTTTGGTTCTTATATTTTTAGTTAAATTGGTTGGTCCAATATAGTTTTTATAGTGTGATCGGTGGGCGTAGGGTGGTACCTTGGGATCAATCAATATAACATAGAGGGATGATTCATCAAGCTTGATATGATATGTGAAATTCTCCATACCCATTCACCCTGCCATTATCATCGAGCTTGATAATATAAGTATGCCTTTAATTATGAGTTCCCTTGTATAAATTTTGTGTATGTTGACGCAAAGCCTAGAAAAAATTTACTGAAGAATTCATATTTTTGAAAAAAAAAATAATTTTTGTCTATATTACGTTAAAATTTGGTTGCCAATTATTTCACCAATTTCAATTTTTAGGATTCTTGTGGGAAACTTCTTTAGAAATTCCAACAATATTTTATCCCAAAAGAAATTCTAACAATAATTGAATTGAAAAAGATTAGTAATAGTTCTGAGAAGAAAACGAATTAATAATAATTCCTGAACATGAAAAAAAGGGGGAAAATAACAATGAGAAAGACAGACCATTAAATGATAGCAGATGCTGGCTGAAATATGAATAAGGAAATTCAGTAATAAAATAACTTATAATAAGCTTTCATAATTCCATGAGTTCTACGATTGACACAGAAAATTCAATGAAGGAAACAGTTCATGAAGAATAGTAAAAGACATGTGAAAAAAGAGGTTAGAAAACAGTTGCGCGAAAATATCAACCAAATTCGTTCCTATTCAAAGGCCAACATGTCCATTACTATAAGGAGAGTAGCATACTAGCATTTCACTAGTCTCTTCCTTTTAGATAATATTTCTCCACCTTCATATAAACCTCACCATTTTTAAAAAATGAGCAGGGGATTTGGTTCCACAGCAATGAACTTGGATCTAGATACTTCTCTAAATCTGGACCATCCAGATTTAATGTTTTATATTTTTAATTTTTTTATTTGGATTATTATTATGTTTAAAATTGATAGTTAAAATATCATTTTTATTATGTATTTTGTATCTTTTGAAATAAATAAAACATCAAAAATGTGAAAATTAAAAATATCAAATTTGGATCGTTCAAATTTAATTTAAACAATTTATATCAAGATAAGTAGGGGAAAGATGAGTAGTGGATCTAGTACAACAATATCTCGCACACCATGAACAGAATACATTATTACTTAAATAATACTCTTTCGCATGACGTGGACAGAGTCTTCAACAGGCATGAAGTCGACTTTGAGCAGTTTAATCTCAGAGGGGAAGAACTTCAGAACCAGAAGGTCATTTATTTCCAAAATTGTTAGTTTTGGTCACAACTGGAAGCTAGGACTGGGATTTACTTGCTTTGAAAATGAAGCGAAGATCATGGACATCGTTTTTGTCGTCACTTTCAATGAGCTTAATTTTAAACAGCCTATAGAGTTACCTTTGTCTTAGGGAACAATCAATATATATAGGAATCTTTTATTCCAACTAGCTTAATATACACATGGTGATGATTGCAAATTTAGACCATTCATTTTACTAAATATAGAGACAAGCCTAATAGTTTGATGTAGGATATCTTCGAGCGACAAAATAAAGTAAAGGTGAAAGGGATGGATCTTAGAGAACCAGTGGGTAGATAAAAATAAAACATAGTTAACTGTAATTTCAGGAAGGCAACTCATTATATATATATATATATATATAATTGTAATGCATAATACGCTTTGTGAACATAAAATATACATACTTAATATGCCTTCAAACATTTTCTTTTTTAAATCCTTACCTTAAATCACATATTAATCTTGTAGAATATAAATAAATACATATATGCATATAGGATCAAGTATAACTTTTAATAGGGGGAATATTTATGCCAATACTTCATATTTGGAACTATAGTTGTACTTCTTGACAAATCATACTCATCAAATTGAAGTTAGAAAATCACTTAATTGTGTTGAAGTTAGAAAATCATCCATTTTAACTTAACTGAAACCAACGAATCACTCACCTAATTTAATGAATCAAGTTGAAGCCAAGTGAGTTCTCCACCTTGACTGGATGACTATATTTAGTGTAATTGGCTTGTCAAGACTTCAATTAAATTTGATATTATATTTTCACAGTGCACCAAGGTGTTAGACTCCATATATCATTTGTGATCCCAATGAAATGTGTACATCAAATACAATCCAAGTTGCTCCCTTAGGGGAAGTCACATATACTTTCAATCATGTATCATACTTGAACAAAAATGTATAAATTATGAATATGAACAAATAAATACATAGTAATATACATGATTCATAAAAATGTATTTGGATAAAAAATAAATATTATGCAAAAGAAATTTAAACGTTTCATAAAAACATAGCTCCACTCATAGCTAGCTGAGTACAAGTGGAGTCTGCATATGCTGACAGAGCTTAATTATAGGAAAACTAACAAGGTCTCTAATAACCTTAGATCAAAAAAGAAAGACAGTTATTTGACACGCTGTCATATAAACATTTCAACTTGGCTCAAAAATTTCAAAATTTCATAGTGTCTAGTATAAATGAAAATCTAACTCCAAACTTGTTTCCAACCACTCATAATGTTCCATAACAACCTCAAAGTCATCAACATAGCCTTTGAACGTCATATATGATGAAATCAATTTCTACGTTAGGGTTTGAAATTGGGAAAATTGAAATGAAGTTACCATTTCAAAATCTAAAACCATAAGAATGAAATCCATGCCCTACGGATGTCAAATCAACCACCAGTTATGTTTTGATATCTTTAAAAAGTGAGTGGGTGAAGGTTTAACGTACAAATGAGATGAAAAAGGCCTTGCATATGGTAATAAAGATTAACAATCAAGAAAGAATGATCTAAATCTTGTAAGAATGCATGAAGAAATAGAGGAAATGTCTTACCTTAGGAAAAATTGAACCAACTACACAAAAAATAAAGAAGGAAACGAAGATGGTATTCCAGGAAAAATTCTCTGCAGATTCACTATTGTTAGGCTATATGGGGAATTTTCGGTTAAATTACGTTCGTCCCAATTTTTTTTTTAATTACAGTTGGCTCATATGAAACTTTCATTGTTTTTATTTAGACCTTAAAATCCTTTTAGATAAGTCCCTCTTCCTTAATTAGTTATTAAAATTTTCATCATGAAACCTAATCCAAAATTTTGCCATACTACATCATCTCATAGAAATGATAAAAATCTTTAATTGCACTCAAAATCATTTCTATCAAATTAAAAATATTCTAAAATTCTAAACACTAGATTTATCAATGTGGATTTTAACAAGTGAATGTATGCCAATAGTGTTTCCTTCTTGCTCAAATAGAGATTAGAATGTTCTCTAGTATTCACATGTCCATGCTCTTCACTATTTACATGTTTTGATCTCCTATGTTCTGAATTTATTCTGCATTCTATGCTCTACCATAACTCGCAGCTATCCAATGGGTTATGTACATGCTGCACTAGAATCTTGGTACCAAATAACCGCCTTGGGAGGACAACATACGTCTTAAATTGCAATTGTTGTTGTGATTATATTGTAGTTATTGTGTTGCGGGTGATGCAGATGTTGCAATATGGGTTGCAGTTGTGATTTTTTAAAGTTACATAAAATATTTAAAAATGTATATAATTGCTTTAACTTTAAATATATATAACATATAATATTTAATGTCAATATTAATTCAATAAACGGATACTTTATGCAAGAATATTAATGCCACTTACAGAATTTAAAATGAAAAGGTAAAAATCAAAATGCTAATAAGTCAAAGATAATATACAAGCACACTTCCATAATTATAAAAATCCTCCATTTTATGCTCCATTTGCTCATGATAAGAAAATTTTGATATATGGTGATAATAAAATTCTTGATAATTTATTGAAGTCTGATGGGCTTGAGTTGTTTGATAATAATCATGTGACATATAAAAAGGTTGGTGATAAAACATTGATGGTAGCTTTAACTACTTTGTGAAAAATTGAAACAGAAAAAATCTTTTAGCTAGTATATCAATTTATTGCCTTTTATCTCTTCTCCTATTACTAGTTGACCTATTTGTAAGACCGATATTTCTTAATTTCTATCGTTCAGTTCATTAAATCAAATTAGTATATAACATAGCAAATAAATTTATTCTACATTAATAATTAGTAAGTCAAATGACATTATTTAGAAAAATTCAAACTTCAATAAGTTATAGATTGCAAATAAATAATTATTATTTGAAATAATTGTTATCTTTATATTAGCATTTAGCATTAAAAATAAAATAAGCTTATCTAACATTGAAAAATTATATTGATATTTGTGTATATAAAAAATTCATTTTCCCTCCTCTTAGAATATCCCTTTTATGAAAAATTTTAGAAATTTCCAACCATCCTTTTGTTATGAAACATCACCATTCACAATCATAATACGTGTCTCTCTACCTACCCCAAGCCCATCTTCTTTAGCATCTCCTTTCCTTCAAGCTTTCCATTCCCGTTCTCTAGTCTCTTTATCTACCCCAAGCCATCATTCTTCAAGCTTTCATTCTCACAAATGCATATGCTCCTTGAAATGCATCTTCCTTCCTTCCTTGGCAGAGCTCCATCCACCACTTAGCTTAAGCTTTCGTTTTGGTGGCATGGGTTTATGAGCGATTGGACACTTTTCTAATTTTATGGGTACATTAACTTCCTTCCAATCTTCTTTCTTCTGCAATTTCTTAAGCTTCTTGTATTTCGATTGTCCAATTTCTTAGCTTGCTTTGATTTTTTTTCTTTTTCTTTTTATTTTTGGGGAGTTCATTTGTATTCTTCTTCTCTATTCTTCCAAAAGATTGATAGCTTTCCATTATGATGCACTGTGCTCTATTGCTACCACAACACATCTCTGTTATAGTCACATCAAAGGCTTAATGTGGTAACACCCTATGTTTTCAATCACATCACAATCATGGGGTGATACAATTGCGATGACTACCGCAATGGCAATATTGCGATTGTATTATAAATGTAGACCGTAATTTAAAACTATGGTTTTTCCAAAGAAGACACTATAGAAGTTTTAATGGGTTCATCGGATAGTGAGTGAGTAACTAAAGTCCAGCGAACTCCTTGATATGAAAAATGATATGATTGCAATACACACAATTATTAGCTATAATATCTCAGAAAGAGCATAGCTATTTTAAGAAGCAATAGTTGGTCCCTAGACACTTCGTATATGCTACATAATGAAGTTATATGTTGTATAATGAAAAATACCTTGCTTTAGAAATATCACAAACACTTTTTATACACAAAAGATTTGTTCACTTGAAAATAAATCTTTTTATATTGACTTAATATATTTGAAAATTTATTTTCAAGTGTTATCAAATGTTATAAATACAATCAAATAAGTTTATTTCAAATTTAGGAAAAGTTATTCTTCAATCAATTAGATATAATTACAACTTCTAATAGGCTAACAACTTTGGATATACGTACCAAGATTCCTCCTTATGCTTAGTTACAAAACAAGGTCACAATGTTTCTTATTAGAAATTTAAATTAAAAGATAGAGAAGCTACATAAACAACTTTCAAGAATAAGCAACCAATACTAAATGTTATTGTTTAAGACATAATTAAAATATGAATTTACTAGTTTGATGCATTGTTTAGAGGAATATATAACGAAGCAACAATCAAAGTAAACAGACACCTCAACAAATCCAAATTGCATTTTTAATCCTATATTAACAATTCAAAATTCCAAATGCATATTGGGTGAACCTCTAACAACCATAACTTCTAATCATCATAATTAAGGTTAAATACACGATTAATAATCATAAATCAAGGTTGAAAGTCATTACAACTAATTACATTTGGAAATAGCAGGGAAATTTGAACCTTAATGTTATTAGGGTCATTAATTAGAGAATCACAATTATTTGAATGTGCAAGTGAATTTAATCATCAATGAGGAACCTTTGATTCCTCCATCCATCAATTCAAACTCACAAAAACCTCCTACAAGTATTTCTAAACCATTCCTTAGTATTATCATAAGATAAACAAAGGTTTTTAGGTGAATATGAGAAATTGAGCACCTTCGCCGCGACTAAATTCTCTCACACCGCGGCCAATTACTCTCAGGTTCAGCTTCTTACACTTTTACAAATTTTGCACATTTAGCCACGGCCAAATACCCCTTTTGCTGTGGCGAATTACCCTCTAAAATACCACCAAACCTGCCTCTCACACTTCGTCGCGGCTAACTTCATTGTTCGCTGCGGCCAATTGCTCTCTGTTTTCTTCCCTGGCAATGTTGTCACATTTGGCTGAGGCCAATTAAATTTTGGCCGCAGCCAATTATCCTCTGCTACTCTCCTGGGTAACTTCATCACTTTTGGCCAAGGCTAATTAAATTTTGGCTACGACCAATTCCTTTATGTTCCTATAACTTCTAAGATTTCATCTCAAGCTCTCCAATTCCCCCTCTAGCAATACTCTAGGCCATTTTAACTTAGTTTGTGAAGATTTAGTATCTTTCTTTTACCAATCTACCAAACACATCTATCATTACCCATTCAAAACTCAAATATAGATCCTTAACCCTCTAGTCACCATAAACCAGTGAGTTCATAGATCAATGATAACAAAGAGTTCATACACTACTCACATTTCCATTCAAACATAAGTCCCATTAGAAAATTTCATACACTACTAGTTTAAATTGACATCTGATGTATTAAACGATTATAGTCCTTATGCTTGGCAATTCATGATGCAATGCAGCAATTACATAAAACTAGTAGTCTAGTTATATGAATACAATTTGACAAGGTTTCAAGACCTACCTACTACTAAACCACATAATAAGCTTTCATTAATTTTTTCCTTGCTACTCAGAAGTCCGGTCCCTAAAAATATTACCCCACAATTAGGGTAAAATATACAATCTCAGTAAATAAGAGGCAAATTCTATATATATGTATATATTAATCAATACAATGCAATTTTATATCATCAATGCCAAAATCATCAATTCAATTTGCAAATGAACTAGTTGGGATACTAATGACTACTGTCCCATACCAGCAATTACACATAACATGTTAATGGCCAATAATATTGGGAGTAATCCGTCCATAGCACCAACTCCCTAATGAGTACAACTTGGGCTCAGTGTATTCAGGGTCTGATCACAACCCGATGCCCAATCGAAACACATGCACGGGTGGCAGTCGCATCACAACTCCACCATGGACTCACAAAGTCCAATCACAATAACAATTCAAGTAGTCAACTAATCATTTAGCATTTCAAAATCAAGCATATGTAATAAATATTAGATTAATATGAGTATATACATTGAATTAGGAAGGATAACCTAGTTACCTCAATGAAGCCAATTACTCTATCTCTAGCTACCATTATAATTCAAATGCACACCAAGCCTAAAACAAGTATAGTCGTCCTCATTTCTAGCAATAAATCATATATCCAAAGAGTTAAACTAACAATGGCTACCTAAAAGTTACTTACTTAGCTTCTTAAAGGGTCAATTACACTAATTCAAGGTCAAGACAACAAAGCTCACAATGGTTCACTCCCCACATATCCATTTTCGCACATGTACAAGCCATGCACTAAAAGTTAATCCAAATGATGGGAATTTAGTACATATATCTCATAAAAAGAGAGAAATCACTTACCTATACATCTAAGAGGTTAAATGGATTGAGTTGAGCCTCAACTACCAATAACACATCATGGGACATTCTCAAATTCGGATTTGAGTCATATAGCCCAAAAAATTCAATTTTTCACCTTCATCTCCTTGTAATTTCACACAATAGCAGAACCTATTATGAAAATAAGCCCTTAGGGACATTTTCTAGTAAAATAACACACAAAATAGAAGGGAAATGCTTACCCAATCATCCCCCTAACCTTCAACTTTGAAAATCTTGCAACAATCATCTAAAAACCAGATTTCATCTTAATAAGAGATGAAAATTCTCCAAATGACAAACCAATCGAACCAAAATGTAAAGGAAGATAAGAGGGTCAAGTTATATAGAACCTACCTTGGCTAAATCTCCCTCTAAGAGTGCAAATCTGAACTAAAATATTGAGAAACCCTAGCCCCCCTCCTGACATGCGAATTTCTTCTCTTGCCTTTTGTGTTTTCTGCTAAATAGGGGAGGAGGCTACTAAAACTTTAGGATTATTAGGGAGAAATGGGCCAACCCATCAATCCAAGGTCCATTTAGGCTTATTTCTAGTCATTGGGCCATTACTTTGTGAGGTAGGTTGCAAAAACTCTTAGGGTTAGGGAGGAATGTATTGACCCAAAGGCTTAATTCCTTATGGGTTCAGATTTTGGTTGATTTGGGCCATGGATTCTACAGTTGTATGGGTTAAATAAGGGTTGGACCAAGCTTCAAGGGTCCATTATTCTAAATGGGCTGATGCTTAACATGTTAGGCCATGATATATGGATCAATTAAGTTCAAAATAGGTTAGGCTTCCTTAAGAATAGAGTTGGGTCATAATTAGATGAGACTGGACCTTTAATAATGTTCTTGACACACATAATTTAACCATAGGCCCAAGTCACATTTAAATCTATAAATATTATCATACTTCTTCAAAATGGTCCAAGTAACAATTATTATGTTAAGATACTCAAATTTGTTATTTTCCTTAAGCCCTCTTAATAATTTCATAACCCCTAAATAATTACTATAATTATTTCTGGGGTGTTACAGAACCCGTAGCAACAACTAGCATAAAAGTACACAATAAAAGTAATGGAAGATTTTCAACTATAAAGATTCAAGGAAAGCAAAATATCACTCAAAAAAACAAAGTGACAACCCAAGGCCTATAGACCAAAAATTTTGGAAGAGTTAAGCCTATTAGTCACTTTTTGCATATGGCAGCTGTTAAAGTCAAATGCCAACAATTAAAAAAAGTTTAGCTATGAAACTAAAGAAGCATAACCCCCATTACCATTAAAAGCATATGATAAACCCACAAGGCCCTAATAAAACATGAAATACTTGAGAGATCATGTGCCTTCCCTTCTATTGAGTATCATGAATGAAAACTCATGGAGAATTGTGAATCACAGCTTCAGAATTCAACCAGTATCTTTTCACTCCAAGTCTGCAAGTACAATTCAAAACAAGAAAAAGGTCACTTACTAAATGACAAAAGTAATGATGAAGTAGCAACAAAGATGGCAAGTGGCAAAAGTGAAGGATTATAGTAAACCTATTGAACTATATGCAATAATTTTCCTAGATAATTCATCTTTAAGATACTAGTAAGTCCTTAATCAAGTCATAACAAGGGGTAAAAATTTAAAACTTTTTCCTTTCAACAATATAGTGATAGCACATGCATCCTTTTCTTATCTTGCAATTTATACTCTTTGCATGCTTCACACATCATTCATCATTTAAGACTCATAATTTTCCATAACATGACAAATAGGTGGCACCACAAGCTTTACATCAAGAATCCAAATAAAATGGTCATATTAGGTAGTACATAGCTTCAAATGGAACTTTCATACTTCTTTTGACCAAACATACAAGATGGATCATAATTGGCCTTCAGTCTTTTTCAACCTACTCAATTCATTAATGCCTAATTATTCATGATAATACCCATTTTAGGATACAAAATTCCATAATCAACCTACTAAAACTCATACCACAAGGGCCATACAAAAAGGTTCAAAATTTTGGCCTTAAGGGACCTCACACATAATCCTTCTCAATTGATTAAAATTCCACAATAATCAAAAACCATTCTAAAATCTAGTATAATATTTAAATGCACTTGAAAGCTTAATTAGCTGCTAGCCCCATATGTGCTTCATACTTTGCAATAGTCTAAAATAAATAACAATTGAAACAATACAATTCTTATAATATAATACCATATTCATATTAAAAACCATCCATCACATTATGCTTGTCTTAGCCAACCACGGACAGGGGAATAAAACCAGTTTAACACCATAATTATAAGTCTAGTCTTGGCCTAAAGGAGAAAATGAAAGAAAGCCATGCAAAATACCATTCTATACTCAAATCTAAGCATAAATCTCGATTCTAAGAGAAAGAAAATGATAGGATTTGGTATCATACTATCCTTGAACATAATACTCATTCATTTCATAAATCAAAAGTCAAGACACCCTAGTTTAGCATCAATAGCAATATTCTAATGAGGTTCAACATCCTATTTACATTGCATTACAAGAAAATGATAAAATGTAAAGTAAAAAGCCCCAGTATCCAATTCATTATAAAAAAACATTCCAAAAGAAAACTAGGTACACAAAAAGCTTCTCCAAGCTCATGGCTTTCAAGGAGCCACTTGTTTGCCCTTACCCTTTGCACTGTAATCACTTGGCATAGGTTGGATCATATATAAAGAGTGAGATATGTAATCTCAACAGCAAATTCCACCATTCATAGTATACATAATATCACTCAAGCAAAAGAATATAAATATGCATAAACATCATTGTAAAGGCACTTAGGTTGGCAATCACTTAAGCTAGCTAATGGCAATACTCATGAACTTGCATACTTTTTCTTGGCTTGGGAAGAGCTTCTGTGCTCAATTCCTTATCAGATCATACTTGATGCCATAAGGCACTTCTAACCATAAAGGCTCGTGAAAAAAAACATATAATTAACTCATGCCATAAAACATTTATAATTGCAACATACATTCATATACAAGCATTCCAATTACAAAGCAACATACATGCACATAAGGAAGGATGGAATTGCTGCCTTGGAGGGTCACCACCCAAAGTCAAGCAGAAATTTCTAGCTTGAAATTTCTCCTTAGCCCAAGGCTTTCCAAGCACTACCAATTAACTTAAAAAGCCTAAAACACCATATTGGATAGTAAAATAAGTAACTAGGCATTTAACCATGCAAAACTCCCAAACTTAACACCAAAACATAGCATGTAAAAAGAGCTTCTATACCACACTTTTGTTTCCAAAACATGCTTTAACTTTCTAAACTCTACCATTAATCATCCTATGGTCTTAAATAGGTCATTTCAACGTTCAAACTAGGGTAAAACACATAAAGTTCATTACCATCACATTTTTTGCCATTTCGCTTATCTTAGGTGAAAATTATAACTTTCAATAGGTGGGATTTTTCATGCATTTTAAGCCTTTTAAATTCCTTATATTAACCCAAGAGAACACTTTAAGTGTCTAATTTGTCAAATTCTACTGTCTATATATATAATTCAAGTCGACGACCCTCTTTGGCCACAAAGCACAATATTGCATCAAACTTGAGGTCATTCCATTTTCTAGGTTCAAATTTCAATTTCATCATTCAAATAACATTCTTACATCAAATAAGAGTAAATTTCCAAAGTATGCACACTTTAGCCAAATTTGGCATCATACTAATCCAAGACCACTTTTAATTCACAAAATTAAATCCTTAATATGTCAATTTATTCAAAGCATTCCAATGTTTCAAAATCCTATCCTTGGCCGAGGCATATACACAAAATAGACCTAATATGAAATTTTCAAGAAAACCTATTCCAATCCTTATCATAAGCATTTGTTCCTACTATTATCAATACTTATATCCATGGGAGGTAACATATCACATCTTCATCATAATGGCAAAAAATTTTCAGCTCCTTAGGGTTCAATAAAACGAAAAATTTAAGCTAACAAATGGAATGGGAATGGCCTAGAATGTTACCTCACTTACTTTGCTCAAGCTTATTTTCAAAATAGTCAATAAAGGGAGTATGAACAATAACTCAAGATCAGCTTTTCAATGCAAAAATTACATCAATGAGAGGCCTTTGAGGAGAAGAAGAAAAGTCTCCATTACGAGGAAAGCTAAAAAAGGTCAAGAACTTACCTAAAATCTATGAAAACCATTCTTCTCTCTTCTGCCAATTTCCTCTCTATTTTTTGTTTGAATTTTTAAAGCTTTCTCTCTCTATTTGCTGGAAGGGAAAGAAGAGACAAAAGTGAAAAGAATATGTGCACATTTCCCAATACTTGAAATTAACACATTTTTGGATAATTTTGCCCTCGATTTGAATTTTTTTATCTTACCCATGAATCTCATGTTTTTATTTTTCTCCACTAATTTATTTATTTTATTTGCTCTCATACTTAGAAAAATATAATTTGGGCCCTCAGTGCTTAAAATTGCAAATTTTGCCTTTAAGTCATTGAGTTTCTTGATATATGTGAAATGAGGACTTTGGCCTATTTTAATTGTTCTTAGGCCTCCAATAACTTTTTTAACCTTATATTAATGGAAGATAATTTATTTTCTCATCATACTGTGATTTTTTTTATAATTATCATTTTGCCTTTATTCCTGGCATAATTTTCTTGGGCACCCCTGAAGGGACCTAAAGTGAGCTTTTTGACCTTTTTTTTTCTTAGGCTTCTATTCCTTTTTATTCTTTTTCTTATCTTGATCCTTGGGTTAATCCATTATAAATTTACTATCGTTACACCTATGGTAGCAATGACTCTAAATGGTGGTGACAAAAAACACCATTGAGAGTAAGGGGGAGAAAGAGAGAGAAAGCAAGGAGGGCACGAGAGAGCTTCCTAATTTTGGGGGGTTAGGATTTAATTTTAAAAGTATTTAGTAAGGGATTGTTGAGAGAAAATTCACTCGTTAATTCAAAATGTAATTAGTAAGGGTACTCCTTGTTGCTTCCTCTTTGAATGCATGAACATTGGATTTAATAAGGGAATTTGAATATGTAATAACACAAATATGAGTTGGGTAAGATAATAAAATTTAGGTAGATTAAATTAAAATTTGAATTTTTAATTATTTTAGGAAGCTTGGAATTTAAAATTAAAAAATGCGAAATAGAAAGATTGATTTTGGTCTTTAAAAACTTAATAGAAAAAAGAAAGGGAAAATTTAAACCCTAACTCTATTTTGAAAACTAATTTCAAGTCTAGTTGAGATTATCCACTATGTACTCGTTTGTTTATTCTCAATTTCTCTACTTTATCAACCCAACACATCAACTTTTGAATAAGAATAAAATGACTCATTTTCAAAAATGTATTTTCTAGTCCTTGTATTCTATAATGTCTATTAAACAACAACAATAACAACAACAACAACAACAATAATAATAACAAGCATTGAAATTTAGAATTTAAATAATTAAAAAAAATCAAATAATGATAATTAAATTAAAAATGTAATTAGAAACATAAGATTAGGTGGAACCTTGCATTTTTCAACTGCATGACCCAAGCGAAGTTATTTTACTAAACTTATTTCTTTCTCATCAATCTTTATCAAACTTATGCTATAGGGGTATAGGACTTGTACTTTCTTGTAATTTCCTATTGGTTCTCCCTAAGATATTTTTCAACACTAGCGCACGTGCCTCCATTAAAAATTGAGACTATAAGTTTCCTTCCTTTCCCTGTATATTGATAGATTTCTCCTCTTCTATATGTTTAGTGTTTTTATTCGAAGTATCTCCCTGATCTCATTTTTCTGTTCAACGTCCAGCCCTCCCTTGTAAATCACAAGATGAGTGTGAGAGAGATTAAGGGTACCTTTTCTCTTTCTCTATTTTGGTCCAACACACCTCCTCCCTTACACGTCAGACATCACACATGCCCCACCACTTGAAGCTTTGCTCTCCTGCTGTCACACCACCACTTGAAGCTTTGCTCTCCTATTGTCACACCATAATTCTCTCTAGTTTCACTACATAGGAAAAATTTTCGTACAATTGAATATATTCATATTTTATGACATGTGAAGTGTCTGGTAAGTACTTTTTCAGTTGGAAGACATGAAAAATATTGTGGATTTTTGCAAGGTTATGAGGTAGGGCTATCCGATAGGTCAGGAATCTGATTTTCTCAAGGATTTCAAATAGACCAATATACCTAGGACTGAGCTTCCTTACCTTCATAGACTGACATACCCCAATCACTAGAGACACTCAGATAAATACATGGTCTCCAATCCCAAACTCTAATGGCTTCCTTCTTTTATTGGCATAACTCTTCTGCCTACTTTGGGCTATAAGGAGTTTCTTTCTAATCAATTCTATCTACTGGGTAGTCTAGTTCACTATCTTAGGTCTTATCAAGCTCCTTTCACCTAGCTTAACTGATAAGCATGAATTTTATATGTTTTAATCCTCCTAACTTAAGTATTTTAAATGTTAAATAAGGCTTAATGGATATACTTAGGTGGATAATTGATTTTAGTGGCCATTTTTGCACCTTATGAATTAATTTGCAAAATTATTGAGTTTTAATGCATGAATTCCTTTTCAATAATTTTTTGGCTGTTTCTACTTAACACTTTTCATTCTTTTATGTAGATTTCAATGGCTAAATGATGTTCGAATGAGAACTTGAGTTAGAGAAGAGAAGGGGAAGAATTAGGCCTCAATTGTACTTCTTGTTATAGCTTAAAAATAGGAGAATGAATTGTGGTTGGCACATGAATGGGATGCTCTCTCATTGCATGCATTATATGCATGTACATTCACATGAAGCTATGGTCACTCACGTTACATAATCATGCTGCACTTTCACCTTGTTCCTACGTCCATTCATTCACAAGGCTGCACATCATTCACACATGCAAAGAAACACGTGAGGTGAAGCCACAAGATCATGAAGCTGAGCATGAAAGACTACGTGAGAAAGAATTAAATGGGTACAGCACCACATGAAAGGTGAGAAGAAAAGGAGAGAAGGGCTGCCAAACACACACATGCAGAAACAAAGAAAGCAACACGAAAAAGGAGCTGCATGAAGAACACCTGAGCATGTGGAAAATATGTGGAAGAGCTTGGGTTGATGTGGATGCATGGGCCGAACGAGTTTAAGAGGAAGAAAGAGCTGTGGGCTGCAGCACGTGATAAAGAGAGTTTTAAGGAAGATATCACTCACACGATGAAGCAGCCAACATGAGAAACACGAGCTGAATGGTAGCTGAAGCACGAGCTGAAGCTTGCATGAGCTGGGAAGGAAGAGCTGGATCGAGAAGCAACGTGGAGTTGGAAGTACAGCAGCTAAACGAAGAAGGCATGCAGAAGCTACGCCTTTAACACGTTAAAAGCAAGCTGAACGAGCTGAACTCGAGCAGGAAGAGAACACGTGAAAAATGCATGAAGAAGCTGGAGATTAAAGAGAAGAAGTGACGTTGGATCGAGGACTGAACGAGGAAGCAGAGAATGATGAAGCTGCATGATACGAAGAGCTACGCAGAAAACGCGAAGAAGAGCTGCATGGATAACATGAAGAAGCAAGTGGATTATTATATTCAATGGGGCCCACACTATCTGCAATGCAAGCTTGTGATATATATATTAAAAGAAGAAGCTGAGAACATGGAGAAAAGCATATGACAGCATGTAGACTCATTAAAAATTCACGTGAGAGCCTTCATCCAATCCATCACGTCATTCATGTTTGATTCCATTCATCTCACGCATCTTCATTGATTTACATTGTCCAGAATCCAGCCCACTCACGCCTCCTTCATTCATTGAATCCATTCCATTCACGCAACTTCATTCCATCATCTATATATTCATTCATTCGGCCACTAGGAAAAAAATCATCCATCCAACACACCCTCTTCAACCATTCCATCGTCCACTCCATCCTCATCCACTAATCGCCCATTCATTCATTCCATCTTCCATCAACATCCCATGAAGTTCTAATCTCCATCTTGAGGCTAGCTAGGAGGAATCCTTGGAGAAGCTTGAATCCATGGAAGAATAATTCAAAATTTTGGCTAAGAATTTCTATATTTTTCCTACACTTTTTCTCTTTCAATTATTGTCTTGGTTAAGTTATATTTGATAGGGAATTTGTGTAATTGTAATTAGTGGCTGGTTAGACACTAATTAGGAAGTATTTTTGTTGATTAATTGATCTGATTAATTTCAATATTATTTGACTTCCCATGTATGATTCAAAGGTGTTCGATAAAATACATGAGTGAGCTTAATTGTTTAATTTGAAGATTCCTTAATGTTTAGTTGGTTAATTAAATATTTAGGATGATTCAGAGGCTAATCAAATTAGTTAATCAATCAAATTGGATGTTCGTTGATCTTAGAAACAAGAATTGACAATTTAATGCGGGATTGAGGTCTCAATTCAACGTTAGATCGTTAATTTCTTGAATCTTGAGTGGTTACCCAAGATAATTTGTTATGAACACAATAAGGGACTCTTAGGCCAGAATTAATCATAATTGGATTAGGATAAGGATAGTGGATACCAAGGGACGAATCCAAAGCTAGTCACAAGACCATCTTTCAACCATAATCCATACAATTCGGTAGAATTTAGAAATTTTAATACAATTTAGTTTTAGGTTAGTTTAAACCCCCTAATTTAGGAATTTTTAGAGTCTTTTAACGTTTGGAAAACTCAATTAAACATTGAACGCCAATTCCAAGGGAGATGACCTAGGTTGTGCCATTAACTGCATATTCTATTAGCCTAGTATTATTTTGAGGGTTATGCGACAATCCACTCATTAACCCCACACAGAGGGAATCTACACTTCCTCCCATACAAGCCCTTATAAGAGGCCATCTGAATATTGGAATAATGACTATTATTATATGCAAATTCTGTTAATGGTAAATACGCATCTTAGTTACCCATCATCTCTAAAACACACGCCCTTAACATGTCTTATAGGGTCTAGATGGTCGTCTCAATCTGAGCATCTGTCTAGGGGTGATATATAGTACTAAACTGCAACCTAGTCTTTAAGGCATGCTGTAATAACCTCCAGAAGTTCAATGTGAACCTAAGGTCTCTATTAGATACTATGTTATTAGGTGCTCTGTGAAGTTGCACTATCTCTCTAATATACAATTGGGCTAATTTATCTAGTATGTGAGTAGCCTTGATAGCTAAAAAGTGGGCAAACTTCATTAGCCTATCCACAACTACCCAAATAGTATCGTGTCCAGAGCATATTCTAGATAACCCCATAATAAAGTCTATAGCAATACTATTCCACTTCCATTTAGAGACATATAGGGGTTGTAATAACCCAACAGGTTTTTAATATTTTATCTTCACCCTCTGACACACTAAGCATTTAACTACATATTTTGTTATATCATTTTTCATTCCTGACCACTAGAAAATTCTTTTCAGATCTTATACATCTTGGTGGCACTTGGGTGGATAATATACCTATTCTTATGTGCCTCTTCTAGAATTCTCTCTTTCAATTCATTCTGGTTAGGCATGCAAATTCTATCCCAGTACACTGTCATACCATCCTCAGATACCCCGAAATCTAAGGTCATATCTTGGGAAATTTCACTCTTGACTTGTCTCAAGAATTCATCCTTTTTCTGGGCATCTATGATCTGGGCTCTCAACTCATTCTCAATTTGGGTCTTTCTCATATATAACTTACCCGCTACCACCTGACAGGAGAGGTTCAAGTTTCTAAACTTCTCTAGGAGCTATTGCTCCCTAATCATCATATGGGCAGTGTGGATGGATTTCCTACTCAGGGCGTCAGCCACCACATTGACCTTACCTAAATGATACTTCAAGGTAATCTTTCAAAAATTTCATGCATCTCCTCTGTTTTATATTCAATTCCTTTTCGTCGAATAAATATTTCAAACTTTTGTGATCACTATAAATCTCTATGGTAGCATCATACAAATAATGCCTTTAGATTTTAAGAGCAAACACTATCGCAGCTAACTCCAGGTCATGTGGAGGATAATTCTCCTTATGAGTCTCAACTGCTTAGAGGCATATGCCACTACTTTACCCTATTGTATCAACACATAACCTAACCCTTTCCTCGAGGTATCACTATAAACCACAAAGGATTTATTAGGGTAAGGGATAATCAGTACAGGGGTAGTGGTCAATCAGAGTTTTAACTCCTGGAAACTCTTCTCACATCTATCATCCTACACAAAAGGTGTCTCTTTCCTAGTCAGCCTCGTGAGTGGCAAAGCTATTTGAAAAAGGCCATGAATAAATCATCTATAATACCTGACCAAACTTAGGAAACTCCTAACCTCGGTGGTAGTCCTAGGTTTATCCTACTGTAACACAACCTCTACTTTATGGGGATCTATCGTAACCCCCTCATGTGATATCACGTGATCTAAGAACTTCACCTCAGTTAGCCAAAACTCACATTTACTAAGTTTGGCATATAACCTCTTATCTCTCAGGGTCTTTAGGACTAATCTTAGATGCCTCTTATGCTCCTCAAAAGATCTAAAGTACACTAGAATGTCATCAGTAAATACCACTACAAACCGATCCAAATACAGTCTAAATACTCTATTCATGTAACCTATGAACACTGTGGGTGTATTCATCAGCCTGAATGGCATAACAAGAAACTCATAGTGCCCATAGCTAGTCTTGAAGGCCATCCTTGGGATGTCTCCAATTCTCACTCTCAGTTGGTGATACCCAGATCTAAGATCTATCTTGAAAAACATTGATGCCCCAACTAACTGATCTAGAAAATCATCAATTCTAGAGAGAAGATATTTATTTTTAATGGTAACCTTATTCAATTCTCTATAATATATACACAATCTCAAGCTACTATATTTCTTCTTCACAAATAATACCGAACTCCACAGGGTGAAACACCAAGGTGTATGAACCCTTTCTCTAACAACTCCTCTATCTACTTTTTCAACTCAACAAGGTCGATGGAAGCCATCCTGTAAGGAGCCTTGGACATTGATCTGACCCCACGCGCTATGTCTATAGGGAACTCTATCTCTCTCTCTCATAAGGTTGACCACTAAAGTCAAAATCTTTAGGAAAAACTTCTGAGAATTTCTTAACAATTAGGATCTCCTTTATCCTTTCCTTTACCTCAGTCTAAATAGAGAAAAAGACTAGAAACCCTTGACATCCATGTTCTAAGTATCTCTTAGTCTGGGCAGTAGTTATAAAGGATAACTCAGCTTCTATCCTTAGTCCTACTAGTAGGTACAGATATGATTTAGTATTCATAATCAAGCACAGCATTATTGGCAGTCATTCAGTTCATACCAACAATCAAATCAATATCATGAAAGGACATACAAATCAAATCAATAGTGGTATAGCAATGATTAAAATGAATGATGACATTCAAGCAAGCATAGAAAGTAACAATATGGCCTCCAATGGGTGTAGTGACAGATAAATTAAACGGTAAAGTACTAAAAGCTAGACCTAATCACCTCACACAATCATATGATATAAACCAGTGACTAGCACCTAAATCAAATATAGCAATTGCAAGAAAGCCATTTACTATAAGTATACCTCGAATCAAACTGGGGGACACACTGGCCTCCCGCTAAGTGAGGGCGAACACCCTGCCCTGGGTCTGCGGCTTACGTGGAGGCACTGCATTCATTTAAAGGCAGTTCCTGGTAATGTGCCCCGACTTCCCACACTTGTAATATGTCATAAGAGACTGCTGGGTGAATGATTGGCTCCAAAAAGGCTGCATTTTTCTATCTTTTTATGGCCTTTTGTTCCATGGCACCTTACCTTTTCTCTTGCTGCTGGGTGCCACGCTAGAGCTCTCCTCAAGTGTCGGTCTCTTCAGTTCTGAAGCCCTTTTTTGACTAGTTAATGTCACTATAAGTATGATAGCTCGTAGGTTATTCTCAATCACCTTGTTGACCCCCACAAGGGTATTAAACTTTCTAATCCACTATGGAGTAATTCTGTTGCTAATTAGGGGCCTTAATCCCATCTCAAATTGCTCACATCTCTAAGGCTCACCATTGTATCTCTAGAGGTAAGAGGAATACTGAGACAACTCAATGAATTTGTCCACGTACTAGTCCATAATCATCTCATATGTTTGCTTCAACCCTATAAATTCCATTTCTTTCTTTTTCCTCACCGAACTAAGGAAGTATTTTTCATAAAACTCTACTAGAAAGTTCTCCTAGGTAATCTGTATATTATTGGTTTCCATCAGAGGTTTTGTGCTATGCCACCATTTATTAGCTCCTTTCTATAGCATGAACATGGCAAGCTAGGCCTTTTGTTATGAAGTGCACTCTATCACTGTAAAGATCTTTTCTATTTCCATAACCCAAGCCTCCACCTTATCTGCATCTAGTTCTCCATCAAATGCGGGAGGACTATTCTTCTTGAACTGACTCAACAGTTTTGAATGATTGGTAAAGTCTGAGCTAGCTCTTGGGGAGGCGGAGGTGGAATGCTAGAGGTGGATAACTGAGGTACAGGGGGCTTCTCTCCTAGCTTCTTCTTACCTATCCAAGGTATCTTACAACTGTATTATCATCTCATGTTGTTGATGTGTAATGTATCTCTACTGTTCCAACATCTCTTACTGCTAGCCCATCATGGTCTCATACTGATCAAGCCTCTCCATGATGGTTCATAAAGGATCCTTAGGCCCAACTGGACCTCTAGCTTAGCTCTTTGAGCCCTAAGTGGCTTGCCCCTACCCCCATCTGGTCTCCACCATCTTATTTAAAAAGAATCACAATCTTAATGCACAATTACATCTCAAGCACATATACATATATATTGTGACAACCCTACCTTCTAATTATTGTAATTATGGTTAAATGTATGATTAATAATTAATTATCAAGGTTTGAGAGGTTACAATCTATCACAATGTGAAAATATGGAAAAAATTTAAACCTTGATGTTAGGGTCATCACCATACCACCACACAAAATAAAATTTGCATAAAAGAAATCCTACTACCATAAGGGGTTTATGACTCAACCATCCATCAGTTTCAATACCCAATAACCTCCCATAATTATTCCTATATCATCTCTTACCATTACCGTTAAAGAAATTGGGGTTTCTAGGTTGAAAAGAGTAGGTTAGGGACTTGGGCTGCGGCCTATACCTTCCTCGCCGCGACCAAGTTACTATCTGGATTTACTAGACAAATTTCACAAATCTCGCCGCGGCGAGTTGGACCTTCGCCGCGGCCAACCTATGTGGCGCCACGGCTGAAATGCCTCCTAGAACTACTATTCTCAACTCCCACGATTCTCGCCTTGGCGCAATATATTTGCGCCGCGGCGAGTTTTGCTTCTGACCAACCCTTATTTTATTTCCTCGACTCACGCCGCGGTAGGACATAATGGGCCTGGCTAGTTTTGGTTCTGTTACCCTCCTGGGTGATTTTTTCACTTTGCGCCGCGGCGAGGTTTATCAGGCGGCGGCGCTACTCGCCACTGTCACTCCCTGGGCCAATTTTCTTCCCTTGTGCCGCGGCGGGATTGGTTATGCCGCAGCGCCCTTCGGCTCTGTCTCTCATTAGGCCGTGACGAAGCCCTCTTAGCCGCGACGGAACTTCCTCTGTGACTACATTACCCAAATTTTGCCCTCTACACTCCAAATCTCATCTTAGAAACACTTCAGGCCCACCTTCCCTATTTTATGTGATTCTAATAGTGTTTATCTACCCTATTTACCCATCAATCCGTCCATTACCATTACAAAACTTAAATACTACTTCCTACTTACCCAACCAACTCATATCAGCAAATTTATGAATATATAACAACAAGAACACATGCATTAGTAGCAATTGACATCCCATGCACATTCCATAGAGATTCCATTCAACAATAGCTTATGTCCATATCCAAGGCATCATATGACTACAATTCCCATATGATAATCCATATCACAATTTCAACAAAACTATATATATGATACTATAAGTTCATACATTGATATTCAACTATAATGAGACTTAAATCATTAACGGTTACATTTCAATCAAACAAAATATGAACGCCTACATTTGGCAACATGAATACATAATGATGTTATGTAAACTAATAACAAAACTGCATCTCTACTAAATAAGCCAGCCTAAGTGTAGCCTTCTCCCATATGTTGGAGCTCATGGATTTTTATCCACTTGCTTCCCTTTATCCTTACCCGAAGAACCTTCACCTGAAATGTTAATCCCATGAAATGGGGTGAGATATAAATGTCAGTAACTAAGGCAATTCCATCACATATCCAGTTTAATTAGCATATATGCATGAATTAAAATCAACATCAGAATCATATCAATCATATCAGTAAATGAAACGATTAGGCTATCATGATTACTATCCCATACTAGCAATCATATTATCACATGTTAAAGGCCATTAACACTGGAAGAGGCCCGTCTATGGCACCTACTCCCTATTGAGTACAACCGGGGCTCAGTGCATCTGGGTTTAATCATAACCCGGTGCTCGATTGAAGCACATGCAGGGGTGGCAACCGCACCACAGCTCCACCATAGACTCACAAGATCCAATCACAATTCAACAGATAGCTAACCAATTCATTCAACATTTCAAATCATTCATATACAACAACATATGAAATTAAATCAAATATATACATGGAATTGATATAAACCCGGTTACCTCACTTGTAAACAACTTTGCAACAGCCACCACAAATCCCAAATTCGGATTAGAGTGTCCTTCACCAGAAAACTCAATATTCCACCCAAAATCCTAAGCAAATTCGTATAGAATTAATACCCATTTTATAAATTAGCTATGGGGGTCTCAAATTAACAAATGAAACATCAAAATGGAGGGTTTAAACTCACCCAAAGTCAGCCCTAACCTCAACCTACGAATTTCACTAAAAAAATCCCCAAATTCTCACATTTCAGATTTTGGGTAGAGTGAAGATACTTTAAATGAAAAACTAATCAGACCAAATTAAAGCGAAAGATGAGGGGATTAAGTTGTATAACTATTACCTTAGCTGAATCTTGCTCTAAATGTGAGAAAATACAGAATTTTTGCCCCAAACCCTAGCCTCCTCTCCAAGCTCCGAATTTCTCTTTGTGTTTTGTGTTTCAGCAAGTGTGAGGAAGAGGCTGATGTATTAGGGTTTTAGTTGGGTCAAAAATGGGTCATGGGCTGCTCTAAGGTCCATCTTCATTTGGGCTTCAGATTTTGAGTGTTGTTCTAAGGTTACTGGTGTAGGTACAACCAAATCCGAATTTGGTTCTTGTAGTGATTGGGTAAGTACTTTTCAGGTATTCCTTTGTGGTTTAATTCTTTAAGTATTGGATTTGCTATTATAAATGATGATTAGGAATAGTAATGGTCTAGTTTTGTGTCCATAGGCTAAAGTAGCATTATAGTTGGCTCTCAAAGAATTGTCTACAAGTGAGGTAATAGGGTTAATGTTAAATTCCATACATATGTCTAATTTAATTTTATATCTGTTACACAATTATAATTTTGAATGCATAATGAATGGTTAGCTATCTGGTATGTTGTGGTTGAACCTTATGAGTCCATAGTAGAGTTGTAGTGTGACTGCCACTTGTGTATTGTGTTTCGATCTGGCACCAGGTTGTGATCAGACCCTTATATGTACTGAGCCCAGGTTGTGCTCATTGGGGAGTTAGTGCCATGGACGGGCCTTTCCTGGTATTAATGGCCTTTAACATGTGAAATGTGATTACTAGTATAGGATAATAGTTATTGATAGCTTAATTGTTTTATTTGCTGACATGATATTATTTCTTATGCTTATCTGATTAATTGCATATATGTTAATTAAATTGGAATATAAGAATGGAATTTTCCTTTGCTTATTAAAATTTGCATCTCACCCCGTTTCATAAGCTAACTATTTTAGATGAAGGTCTTTCAGATAAGGATAAAGGGAAGTAAGTAGATGAACATTCATAAGCTAAGACCATATGTGGAAAATTTTGCTAGTTTTTATCATTTTTTTATGTAGCATCATCATCATGTAATGATGTTGCCAAGTGTAGGTATTTTGTGTTTTGGTAAACAATGATGTAACTAATAGGGAGTTAGACTCTTTACAACTTGAAATTTGAAGTCTGCATTTATATATATGATATAAAACCTTATTAATCCTATGATATGGTCTATTATCTGAGAATATAATCATGTGATATCTTAATTGTTGACTTAGACTAGTAATGCATGGAGCCTATATTAGAAATTTATATTTGGATGATAATGTTAGTAGTTATGAATCCTTCTTATTGTCATTGAAATATATAAATTGCTTGTGTATAATAATATATGAGTAGGAATCAACACCTAGGATTTGATTTGGCAATGAGAGACATGCTGAGCATATTAGGTAGATGAATATACTAAGAGCGCTATATATTAAGGTAGAGTGGCCCTAGAGTATTGTTAGAGAGAGAGTTGGAGTGTATAGGATAAAATTTTGAGGTATAGATACAAAAGAAGGTCATGTTGTGGCCAAGAATATTTGAGTCGTAGCCAAGAGTCAATCAAAAGTGAGGAGCGCCATGACACGAGTTGTCTCGCTGTGACGCAAGGCAATAAATTCACCTAGGGAGAGTGATAAAGAGCAATCTCGTCATGGCATAAGATGTTTAGCGATGGTGCAAGTCAAGGAAATTAAGAAGGGAGTACTCTAAAAAGTAGATTCATTGCAGCATAAGAGGATTAAGTCACAACAAGAATTGAGGGAGGAAAATTCTGGGTTCTAACAGCTAGTTTCACCATGCAGATTGTGAAATTTTCTATAATAGGTTCCAGGATGCTCTCCTACCACAGTGAAATTCACGAAAGTGTGAATAGTAGTTCCCAAGAGCACTTATGCAGCGACAGGAGTCCCCAAACTTAGTTTTTAGGTTCCAATAACCAACTTAGTCACACATAGGGAGGGTCTAAGTCACGGCAAAGGTTCCTAAACTCCTATTTTTGACTTAGAAACCTTGAGATTTACTATGATAATATTATGAAATGACTAAGGAATATGTATAAGAGGATTTCGGGAGTAAATCAATAGTAAGATGAATCAAAGGTCTTAATTGATAATTATGATCACTTATGGATTCAATTAATTATAGTTGCTTAGCTAATAACCTCAATGATATCAAGGCTCAAATTTTTCCACTTTTTTCTAATGTAATTAATTGTAATGACTTTAGACCTTGATTTGTGATTATTAACCACTCAATTAAGCCTAATCATTGTAATTTGGAATTAGAGTTGTTGCATTTCTGTCCATTAGTAAAAACCCTTCATAAAAATATTGAATCAATAGTTGATTAGTAATCTGGTGGTTGGGGCAACTAGCATAGAGCTTATTGAATCTTTCTCAATATTCATAAAGAGTTTCTCCTGCCATCTGATGGATCCCACAAATTTCCTTTCAGATGAAGGCTGTACAGGAAACAAGAAAAAATTTCACCAAGAAAAGGCATTTCAATTGGTCCCAAGAATTAATGGCATCGAGAGGAAGATAATAGAATCAATCCTTAAGTATACCATCCAGAGAGAAAGGAAATGCCATGAGCTTTATCTATTGAAACTCTTTACAGTTTCATGGTAGAGCAAACAACATGGAATTCCTTCACGTGCTTGTAAAGGTTATCTCTGTCAAGTTCATGAAATTTAGGAAATAAGTGAATTAATTCAAACTTAATTCAAAATTTGTATCTAATTCTAGGTACTAAATACAAATATTTTGGTAATGGACACCAAGAGTTGCAAGTTCCTTAATGGTTCTAGCATGTATATTATCACCCAAGTTCCTATTACCATTTAAATTAGCATACATGTTCATATTAGCATTTGCTTGCTCTTGTTCAGCCATATTACAACTAGAAAAATAAGGTAAACAACTAATTTCTTGCGCACAATCAAAATCACAAGAAGTACTATCACTATCCTCTACACTAACACTACTTTTCTTTATCCTTACTTGTGTTCAGAAAGTTCTTTCAATCTCAGGGTCCAAAATCAACCAATTTCTCACCAGAGCACCACGTCACAAACCAATTATGCAAGCAAAAACTAAGAAATAACATAAGAACTAGCTGAAAAAAATTAAAGCAATAAATCTAGAAAATAGAAAAAATGTCCTAAAAATCAAAAAATACTTGAAAAATGGAAAACTTAAAGAAAATGAAGGAATTTGACCAATCCAAGGGCTACCTCACAAGCTATGACTTTTTCTCAGCACCACCCCAAATATCAAAGTACCAAATTTCAAAATTTTCTGAGCAAGTCATGTAAAAAAAATCAAAGCACACCAAAAAGTTTAGTTGGTAACTGAATTAACACAATTCCATACACCAAAAAGCAAGAGAATTAAAATCAAATCAAACTAACAATTTCCTAACACACAAAGACACTCAAAAATAAAGAAATGTCACACAAAAGAAAGCAACAAAAATAAAAGGATTAAATCTAGAAAATTAGAAAAATCTTTAAAAAAAATACTAAAAATTTTGAAATGTGCCATAAACGTTGGATTTTGAACTAAAAACATAGTACCATATAGCTAAAGCTATAACTTTTGCTTATCTCACCCAAAAACTTAAGGATACAAAGTTTCAAAATTTTCTAGGCAAGTTGTATAACATCCTGAAATCAATTAAGTAGAATTATAAAGAATTAACGATTTAATTTTAAAAAATGAGAAAAATTATGGAAAATAGAAATTTTAAGAAAAATAATTATTTCGAATATTTTAGGATAAATAATCATCACATAGCAATTATGGCAAAAAATAAAATGCTATTTTGGATTTAAAATTTTATTAGATCAAAAAAGCTTATTGAAGCCTTATGTTTAATTTAGTTATGCCAAGAATAAGTTATTAAGGACCAATTTCAGTTTTATGGAGACTAAACTCAATTAAGCCCACTTGACCATGGCCCAAATACATAGAAAACAAACCCAATTGGACCATGAGCTCTTGGGTCAGCCTAAACTCATTCAAAACCCTAAAAGTAAGCTACCCATTTTACTTCCTTTGGCAAAATAGTCATTTGGACTGCTAAGAAAAAGAGAAAAACATAAAGGAGAGAAGAAGGGCATGGTTTTTCACCTTCCAAGCTTTGATCTACCAAAAAGACACAAGTTTTGATCCAGGTGAATGAAGGAAAACTTGCTCTACTCATCTTTCTCTACATTTTAAACTGAACAACTTGTCATTTAAAGGTTTTTCATCAAATCCTAAGTGCTGGGAATTGGGGATTTTGATGTTTCCTTATAAGATTTTTAGAGCTTGGAGTTAGTGAAATCATAGGATAAGTGTTTACCTTCATTTTGTAGTGCAACCTACTCAAATTTCATGTTATAGGCTAACTTTGGTATATGGCTAATTTTATGTGCAAAAATTCAAGTTTTAAGAATGACTTATGATGTGTTCTTGGTAGTTAAGGCTTAACCTAACCCATTTGATCTCCCATATGTATGGGTAAGTGTTTCCTCTCCTTTTGTAAAGTGTATATGCTGAATTTTCATCATTTGGACTGATTTTTTATGCATGGCCATTACATGTGCGAAAATGGAAATGTTAGGAGTGATCCGTTGTGAGTTCTTGATGTTTTGACTTTAACTTGGTGTAATGGACTCTTTAGAAATGTTGATAAGTAATTTTTAATGGATTTTTTTTATGAAATTGGACAATGGATATGAAGTTCTTTCACTAATAATGGCTAAATGATTATAACCACGCTTGTATTAGGCTTGGTGGGCCTTTGGAACATGTGGATAGCTACAGGAAGAGTAATTGGCTTCATTGAGATAACTAGGGAAATTCTAATTCTATGTATATGTGCATTTTGATCTTATATTTGCTGCATATATGTTTTCTATACTAAATAAGTAGTTGGCTACTTGATTGTGTTGGACCATGATCATGTCCTTAGTGGAGGTATGGTTAAGCTGCCACCTATGCATTGTGTCGTGATCATGCACTGAGTTGTGACCAGACTCAACGAAATGCACCAAGTCGTGACTGCTCAATAGAGAGTTAGCACCATGGACGGTTCTTTTCCTCTGTTATTGGCCATTAACATATTGTATGTGATTGCTAGTATGAGATAGTAGTTATTGGTAGTCCAATTAGTTCATTTGTTGATGATATTAATATCTTCGATATGTTTTTCTATATAAATACATTATGTTGATTAATCTGTATATATATATATATGAAATTTTTCTCTTATTATTGAGATTGTATATCTCTCTATGGTTATGGACTAACATTTTCAAGTACTAGGCCTCTTAGTAGTAAGGAGAAACTAATGGAAGCCTATCATGATGATTTAATAATGTATAGGCTTGAATGCCTTGTTTAATTGGATTTATATAATAGGCATGCTAGTATTACTTATTATGTTGTATAACTGCCACATTACATCATATATTGTGTAATATCCTATGATTTAGAAATCCAAAATCATTCCTAAAAAATAGAATAAATTACTTACGAGAGATCATGGGTCTAGCGAAGACCAGTATGAATTATGAGAAACTAAAATCAAAATCATTTGGTTAATAAACGTGAACCCCAAAGTAAAGTGAATTAAGGCCAATTGAGATTAGAATGTTAATTAAAATATCTAAAAATGTGGTTAAGAGCCTAAAGATAGCTCAAAATCAGAACCAAAATGGTTGAATGAATTTAAGGAATAACGCAATGGCAAAATTGTAATTTTAGGAAACTTTTTTAAAACTCAAAAGAGGAAGTTTTAAATGAGAAATTTGAGTTTTTCAAAGTTCTCAGAGGTCCTAAAAATTATAATAATCCTTAGAATAATTAAAATCTCTTTGGTGTATGATTTAGGTCATTGGTTGACTGAAACTTTGATCAGGTCATTCAGGGTTGTTTTAAATCCAATTTAGATGAAACTAAAGGTACTTTATGAATTAGAGAACTAAAATTTTGTGATGGAAAAGACGGCTCAAAAAGAAATTGAAATGAGCACAAATGAAGGAAACCAAATTTGTTTTCATTCTTTCTCTAATTCTTCTCCATGGTTTTGACATCTCAAAGAAAGGTGTTTTGAATCTAGACTCATGGAGAAAAGGGACTTTAACAAGGATAGAAATCATTTGATATAAATTATAAATAATAAAAGAATCATTGGTTTGAATTTAGGAATCATATTTTGAAAATTGAAAGTTTAGGGTTCCTTTAGGTATAAAGAATCACCTTGATGTTAGACTCATTGATTTAAGTTTGCGATGGCTCTAATGAGTTTAAATGGGGTCATGTGACTTAGATTGAGTAAGAAATTGGAGCCAAGATAATGAATTGTATGAGTTTCTTCATTATGCTACAATATGGAGCCATATGGAAGCCTCGAACTAGAAGTAGCTTATATGAGGCTCGTGTGAGGCTAGATATGTTTCTATTGATACCTTTGTGTGTTGTTTGATGTGCCTAGGCTAAGATAATCAAACTCCTTTTTAGTGTGCTTGTGAAGTCGAGGCAAGGAAGTAAGAACCAAAAAAGAAAATTTGTGCTTACTGAGAAAAGTAGCTTTTCATCCATTCTTGTATACTTATCTTGGTTGTTTAATTATCATTGATTGCTTGTACATATGTTTGAACCATGAATTATGCTTATTGCCATCGATTTGATGATATGATATCATTGTGGTTCTTAAAATGCATTTGGTGTGTATGGCTCTTAATGGGTGAGATTGTGCCAAAAGTCCCTTGATTTGGGTGAGGTGAAGCCAAAAATTAAGGATGATACAAGGCCAAAAGTCTTGTGGAATGAGTGAGCTAAGTCAAAAGTCCCTAAAATAGATAAGGCTAATCTAAAAGTCTCATATAATTGGGTGAGGCTAAACAAAAATCCTAGAGCTTGATTTTGACTTCCATGAATCTATTTGATTTCATGAATATGATTATGTTTGATGTTTGGATGAACATGATGCATGCTTGCTTACTTTAACATGATAACATGCCATATAAGTGTATTTGAAGGATGATTAAGCTATTAGGATTTTTTGAATCTTACTTCTCCCCATATTATATCTAACCATGTCTAAGGAAATCTTAAGAAGCCATGGATGGAAGCCAACATGCATGAATGAAGCTACTTTGACAATGGTTTAGAAATTTGTATAATTTAGTGCATATGTATGGTTGTACATATTATTTTTGTAATGTAACCACTCGCTCATATGTAAAAGTGTATGATTATGACGTACAAACCATATTTGGATGGAGATTATAAGAGTGTAAACCCTTTAAAACCCTTTCCTTGAAGTGGTAGCAACTTGTTGGTTCACTCATTTAAGTGTTTGGGTGTAGCAGGCTTTCAAGTCATAGCTCAATTTTCTCAAGTCGCAGTGAAAATGAGCTAGTAGTATTCCAGTAGCGAATTTGACCACGGTGCAAATATTTTTGGCCACAATGCAAACACTTGGCCATAGCGTAAAAATTTTGGCCATACGCAAAAGTCATCCAAAAGCTAATTTGGTCATTGTGCAAATATTGTGGCCACAACACAAATAGTTGGCCATAGCATAAATATTTTTAACTATGGAAAAAATTGTATCTATATGGGAGAATTGATCCAAAACCCAGTCTAGCCTTGGCATAAGTTCTCCAAGTTGCAACATAAGTGTAGAATTTAGCTTTTAGAAGTTACAAAGGCCAAGTGGGCTGCAACACAACGATTTTAAGCAGTGGCCTAAGTCTTAAAACCCCTAATTTAGCTATTGATTCCTAATTTTCACCATGGTAAAGATGAGTAATGACTTTAATCTAATATATATAAGTTTTTAAGCTTCTTGGAGGTATTTTGGTTGAGATAAAAATTGTTAATAAGAATTTTAAATTCCTATGAACATAAATCTCATTGTATAACTTGATGGTGAATATTGATTATTTAAAAGTTTTAAATTTCCTCATATTTTTCACCTATTGCTAACTCATTAACCAAATTAGACCTCAAATGCAATCGATTAAGAACATATTTATACTTAATTAGCTTAGTAAATAGTTAGGATTGTTACAAGTTAAACAAAAATTCTAGCAAACAAAACAATTGATGCACACAACTGTAAAGGCTAAGAACTAAACACAAAATAAAGCAAAAACACACCAAAAAGGCAGCACTAACATCAAGTTAACTTTTCTAAATAATTGAGAACCCAATTTCCTGAGCAATGATGCCAAATTTGGTAACTATTGTCGAATAGTTACAAATAACTTGGTTGTGAAAATAAGTTTGTAAATGGTGAGGCAACCAAAATTGTCTCCCATAGAAACAAATTCCAATTACTAAAAGAAACTTTCTAAATGTCAAATGAAACCTAAGAACTAATAATGTCAAAGATTTATTGGGGTTTAATGACTAAAGTTAAAACTAATTCAAGAAGTAAAATATAACTACTAACTAGAATCAAAGAAAGTGATAATAACCAAGCAATTAAATGTAACTAGTCATGAGTGAATTCCTTAAAATTCAATTATCATCATCCAAATTATATTTCACTAAGGTCTAGACCTTATCCTCTTTAGTGTATTCATAATAAATTTTCCTAAGTGATCACTTAAGAATGCAAGAACCTAGTAAGTTAATGATTCTTGAAACCTTAAGACTTCACTAGCTTAATAATTCTAAAATTAAGCATCATTGAACACACTTAAAAACAAAGATTAAGTAATCTTAAAACTTCTGCACTTTCATCCTAGATGCCTAATTAACCAATTAAACATCAAAATTTCTCAAATCAAAAATTAAGCAAAAAAATTCAACAAGCTCATACAATAACCATTGCATTAATAAGTTGAAAATTAAAAGGAGAAGGAAATGAAAAGTGCATCTATAAAATAAAGAAATATTTGAACAATTAATCCTCCAATTCAATCTCTAAAGTGTCTATTTAATAGCTCAATAATCTCAAAAATTCAATTTAAAAATATAGTCACAATCATCAAGTAATTATAAGCTAAACCTAGTCTTATCAAAAAAGAAAATTGCAACTAAAAAGGAAAAGAAAGGGATAAAGGAGTTAGCCAAATCTTAGAGTATTTGTCTTGGATTCAAATCTACACTTCAAGGTCTTCATCCCAAGCTAGCTATGTGGAGAATTTAAGCTTTCATTAACCAAAAATTAATGGAGAAAATTGAATATAACATTTTGGCCATTAGAGCTTGAATATGGTAATGACGTTATATGATAAGTGCTAATTTTTATATATTTTTACCCACATTTATTATTTTTTTTATAATTAATTTGAGTTTAAATGGATTTATTATACAATATTTGAATTTTTTGGTCAATTTTGAAAAATAATATAATTTTGAATTAATTAGGAGAATTTTTGGGTTTAAATTGATAATATTTTATTTTTCATATTTTTTTGATGGGTTGAATATTTCCAATATTTAAAATATTTATTAAATTTGTGCAGATTTTTTGAGATGAATTAGGAATCAATTGTGTAAGACAATTTTGGGCAAATGAATTGAAGATTTAAAGTGAATCAAGAGTCAAGATTGGAGCAGAATTCTTTTATTTTTATTAATTACTTAGTCATGGCATTTTTGTAAATAGGATATTAGGTTTCATTTTGTTTTCTTGTGGACTGAAAACCATAGAGAGGACGCCTGGAGAGGAGGATTGCGACTTCTTCATTTTTCTTTGGCTTTTCGAACTTCAGACAGAGAGGTGCCCTGGAGGAAAAACACTGAAACCACCATCATCATTTACACTCTTCTTTCCAACACCTGTGGGCCCCTTTTCTCTTCTCACCAACACATCGCCATCCTATATATTACCACCATCATTTATCACTATTCTCCTTCATCATTTCTTGATGGCAGAGAGCTTGAAGGAGTTTAGAGGAACAAAATCCATGGAAGCTTAAAGAAGGGTGGCACCGAGGTGAAGCATGGAGGAGGAAGGCTAGAGCTCTTGATTTACATGGATTGAAGACCATTGGAGAGTTCTTTTCTTTCTACCTTTTTCTCTTTCAATTTCAAGAACTTAGGGATTCTTTAGTTTTACGAATTTTTATATGGATTTAATGTTGAGACCTGGTTTTAGGTTGGACAATGATTTTATCTTGGATTGTAATTGGAATTGGTGTTATTTGGGATTAGAATTATGTTTTGTAGTTGCTGGAATTTTGGTTTTCTAGACCTTATAATGTTGATTGGATTGATGTTTGAGTTCTCTTGCATTAATTTGATTAATATTATGATTTTAATTGCATATCTTGGTCTCTTGTGTTACTTGATTGTTGAATTAGGTAGTATAATTGCTTAATTGTTCAATTAGGTAATTAAATCAATTTTTTTTAGAATTAATTGAATCCAATTATTGAAAGATTTGATGAGTTTAATTGGCTTAATTACTAGCAAATTACTTGAATTAGCTAAGGGTTTCCTAATTAAGTCAAGTGATGTGCATTTAAGCTTAGGGTTTCCTATCCTTGGATTAAGTTAATTAAATTCATTGATCTACCATCTAGTCACTCCTCTTGGTCTCAATTAATTTTTGGTGAGTGATGAGAGCCGAAATCCCCTTGCAAAACTTTGGTTGCCTCCTGTTTGTTCTTTGCATTTTCACAATCACTTTAATTTCAATTTAGAGTAATCTAGTTTAATTACTTGTTTAGTTTTTCTCTTTTAGTTGAAATTTAATTTCTTAATTAAAACTCCCTCCCAATTGCATGCATTTAGTTCAATTAATTCTGCATTTAGCATAAAGATAGTTTTCTAGAATTTGCATAATATTTTAAGCATCAAATAATCACCTAGAATCAATCTAAACTAACTCATAAATTGCTCCTTAGAAAGAATGACCTAGGGTTGACCTATACTATATTAAATCAATTTTAGTTTAATTGAGTTTTTAAGTGACTAAGGCATCATCATTATACCTTTGTGAATCTCAACTCTATGCAAGAAAACCTAGTGGAGCATTATTCTATGCATCACATCCCTCATGAGACCTGGTGAACCTAAGAGTGTGTTTCATGTGAGGAAGAGGGAATGCCATGTGTCTTGTGTGAATGGAGAGAAAGTCATGTGTGTAATCAATACATGTCCTCATTGACACAAGCGTGCTAAAGAAGATGATTCAGGATGCTTCTGGAAGCCTCCACTTAAATATCCATACAAACATTTATGTAAAAATCTAGATAATTCTAGGATAAATCTAGATGTTTCTAGGAGACTTTGTAAATACCTAGGCTTCTTGTAAATATCTAAAATATTTTTGTAGATGTTAAATATAGACCATTGGATCAAATGAATCATCACCATCCATTAAGGAGGTGGAAGCCTATAAATACCCCCCAAGATGGAAAATGGTACACACTTCAATTGTACTTCATTCTTGTAATACACAAGTCATTCTCCAAACTCTCTTATCTAGTTCTCTCCTTCTCACTTGTTGCAAGCTTCCTCTTGTGTGCTTAAGCCTCTCATTAAGGTTTTAGGTAAGGAAAGGCTAACTCAGGTACTAACTGAGTGTATCTAAGTATCGTACAATTGTTGGAAAAACCCAAGTCCATAATAGTTGGTATCAGAGCATTGTCCATTTTGCTGGGGAAAGTTCTTAATCCAAGTAAAGATGGTAAGCGAGACCACTCATGTTCAGGCTATGGAACAATTGAAGGCCTCAAAGAAGAAAGGAAGCAAGTCAAAGTCTAGGGAACAATCTAGGTTGATGGAAGACCTAGGGGATTAGGATACAAGGTTTGTGAGGATGGAGATCGTGATTATTGAAAGTCAAGACAAGTTTAAGGAGGTTGATGCTCGAATGGAGGAGTATGATTCCTGCATCAGGGGGAATGAAAAGCTTCATGGGTAGAAGTGACCAAGCAACTAACTAGGTTAGGTGAGACCACGCGAAACTCCCTCCTTAATGAACTTAATTCCTTGAGAAATGAGAATACTGCTCTTAAGGAGGAACTTCAATGGGTATTGGTAGAGTTTAGAGAATTAAAGAGTGAGATGACTCTAGTCAAGATGACGATTGCAAGAGATAGGGGAGCTTCCGCCTCTACTCTAACTCCCACTCCTTCAAGGGTGGATGTTCCTAAGCCCAAAGCTTGTAAAAGGGAAAGGAATGCGAAGGAGATTAATAACTTCTTATGGAGTATGGAGCAATATTTTTTGGCACTAGGCATCATGAAGGATGCCAAGAAGATTGATAGCACGTCTCTCTTCCTAGAAGATACTACCACACTATGGTAGAGGCAGCGACATGGTGATGTTAGAAGAGGTACTTGCACCATTAACACATAGGATGAGTTCAAGAAAGAGCTCAAGAAGTAATTCTGTCCCAAGCATGCTAAGAGGGATGTAAGAGTAAGATTGAGGCACCTTACAGAAAAAGGAAGCGTACGAGACTATATGAAGACATTTTCTGAAGTGCTCTAAGAGATTCCTAATTACCTAAACTCTAACACTTTCTTTACCTTTATGGATGGGTTGCAACTATGGACAAAGATGGAGCTAGAGCGATGCAATGCTAAGGACCTTACCACAGTCATGTCCATAGCTAAATCCCTTATTGAGTTCCAGAAGTCTGATAAGGGAAAATCTAAGTCAAACAAGGGAAAAGGTAGGGGAGAAGGCAAATTAGGCAAGGACTAAGCCTAAGGAAAAGGGCCAGAAGAGCAAAAAGGATGGCAAAAGTGGAAAAAGACCACCATAAAAAATGTTTCCTTTGTGAAGGCTCTCATTTAGTCCAGGACTACCTTAAGAAAAACAAGCTCTTAGCATTAATCAAGGAGAAGGAGTTAGAGCACTAACAATGGGAAGTGGACTCTCTGTAAATCCTTAACGCCATCAAAGCAAAGATAGAGATGCCTAAGTCCCAAAAGAAAGGGAATTTGTTCGTACAAACTAAGGTTGGTGGGGAGGAAGTTCGAGCCTTGGTGGATACTAATGCCACAAACAACTTCCTGGAGTTGAAGGAGGCAAATCAAATGGGAATCTAGTACAAACAAAAGCTAGGATGGCTTAAGGCAGTAAATTCTCTTCCAAGGATGATCCATGGTATGGCCTGCAACCTCAAAGCTACTTAGGTGAATGGTTTGGCCTAGTAGATTCACTGTTGTTCCCATAGATTATTATCCAATGATACTTGGCATGGACTTCATGACAAAGTAAAAGCTATGCCAATTCCCTTCACCAATACCATGTGCATTCTAGAAGAAAGGAACTTGTGCATAGTGCCCTTAATACCAGCTGAGACTGGTCAAGCCAAATCCCTATCAACCATGCAACTTATCAAGGGCTTTAAGAAGGCATAGCCCATGCTCCTAGTGGCACTCAAGGAGGAAAAAAGGAGTAATGCCTCCAAAATGCCCAAGGAAGTCCAAGGTGTATTGGAGGAGTTTAAACATATCATGCCTGCAGAGTTGCTGAAGAAATTACCTCTAATAAGGGAGGTAGAACACAAGATTGAGCTAGAACCTAGTGCAAGACCCCCTATCATAGTGTCATATAAGATGGCACCTCCTAAACTAGAAGAGCTAAGAAGGTAATTGAAGGAGTTGTTAGATGTTGGAAATATCCAACCATTGAAAGCTCCATATGGTGTTCTGATATTGTTCCAAAGGAAGCATGATGGGTTACTTTGGATGTGTATTGATTACTAGGTACTAAACAAAATCATGGTGAAAAACAAGTATCCTATTCCATTTGTTGTTAACCTATTCAACTAACTTGGAGATGCAAGGTGGTTCTCTAAGCTTGATTTATGGTCTGGTTATTATCAAATTCGCATCGCTAAGGGAGATGAGCCAAAAACAACAAGTGTCACTCGATATGGCTCTTTTGAGTTTCTTGTCATACCCTTTGAACTCACTAATGCACCAGTCACCTTCTACACTCTAATGAACAAGGTATTCCAACCTTTTTTAGATCACTTTTTGATGGTGTACTTGGATGATATCATCATTTATAGCAGGACACTAGAAAAACATGTTGAACATCTTCGACAAGTCTTTAAAGTTTTACAAGACAACGAATTGCATGTCAAAAAGGAGAAATGTTCCTTAGCTTAAGAAGAAGTAATGTTCTTAGGTTATGTTGTTGGCAAGGGACAACTAAGGATAGATGAGTCCAAGGTTTGGGCTATACAAGACTGGGAGCCTCCAAGTTACCGAGCTGAGATCATTCCTTAGATTGGTGAACCACTATAAGTGGTTCATCCATGGCTACTCCTCTCTGGCAACCCCATTAACAGACTTACTAAAGAAGACTCACCCTTGGGATTGGGACAAAAAGTGTCAAAGGGCATTTGAAGCATTGAAGCATACAATGATGAAGGAATTAGTGTTGTCGCTACCAGACCACACCAAGAGTTTTAAGGTGTACACTGATACTTTAAATTTTGCCATTAGAAAGGTGTTGATACAAGAAGGACACCCCTTTCACCTACAAGTGTCAAAAGTTGAATGACACCGAACGACGATACTCAGTGTAAGAGAAAGAAATGATTGTTGTGGTTCATTACTTGAGAACTTAGAGACATTATCTATTGGGATCCAAGTTTGTGGTAAAGACAAGTAATGTTGCAACCAGTTATTTCCTCAAGCAGAAGAAGTTGACACCCAAACAAACTAGATGGCAAGATTTCTTGATCGAGTTTGATTTTGTAATGGAGTACAGGCCAGGCAGGACAAATCTAGTAACGGATGCATTGAGTAGGAAGGTTGAACTTACAACCCTAACTCAACCTAACTTTCTTTTAGTGAAGCGTATCAAGGAGGGCTTTGAAAAAGATCCATAAGCCAAGAACTTGGTGGAGCTTGCAAAGGGAGGCAAGACAAGGAAGTTCTAACTGGAGGAAGAATTGCTTCACACCAAAGGAGGATCTTTGTAAGTTCCAAGATGAGATAGCTTGAGGAAGGAAATTTTGAAGGAATGTCATGATTCACTATAGGTGGGTCATCAAAGTATTCATCGCACACTAGCACTTACAGAACGAGGATATTATTAGCCTCAACTGTGTGACGATATAGAAATTTGCGTGAGAACTTGTCTTGTGTGCCAACAAGACAAGGTGGAGCAAAATCAACCCACCAGACTATTGGAACTATTACCCATTCCTAAGCGACCTTGGGAAAGTGTCTTAAGGGATTTTATTATTGGATTGCCAAAAGTGGATGGCTTTGGCAACATTATGGTTGTGGTTGATTGATTTAGCAAGTATGGTGTGTTCATCCTAATGCCTACAAAGTATAATGCTAAAGATGTAGCCAAGTTGTTCTTCAAACATGTGGTGAAGTATTGGAGGATTCCTAAATTGATTGTAAGTGATCAAGACACTCGATTTACTAGGAGATTTTAGACAAAGCTATTCAAGCTCCTTGGCTCCGAATTAAACATTTCTACAAGCTTTCACCCTCAAACTGATTGGCAAACTGAAAGGGTAAATGCCTTGCTAGAACTATACTTGAGACATTTTATAAGTGACAACTAACAAGATTAGGTAAAGTTACTGGATGTAGCCCAATTCTCTTACAACCTCCAAAAAAGCAAGTTAACGAAGGCGAGTCTATTTGAGCTAGCAATAGGGCAACAGCCATTGACTCCCCAAACATTGGCAAAAACTTATTCAGGGAAGGGCCCCAGTGCCTTCTTCTTTGCCAAGGAACATTGAGAAAAATTTAAGTTGGCTAAAGCCTATTTAGCAAAAGTGACCAAGACGATGAAGAAATAGATGGATAAGAAGAGGATGCATGTGGAGTACGAAGAAGGAAATATAGCCATGGTGAAACTCCTCCCTCACACTCTTCATTCATATCAAAAGGTGCACAAGGGCTTGTTACAAAGATATAAAGGGTCATTCCCAATTGAGAAGAAGGTTGGCAAGCTTGCATATTGAGTTACCTTGCCATCCCACATCGAGGCACACCCCGCCTTCCATGTAAGCTTCTTGAAACCATACCATGCTAACAAGGGGGAAGTGGGTTGAAATGAGTCTAAAAAAGCTCCCACTGCCATCACTGCAACCCATGAATGTGAGGGCCAAGAGATTTTGGCACATCAAATCATCCTAAGAAGGGGAACTCACCCAAGCTATATAGAATACTTGGTGCATTGGAAGGGCTTGCCTGATAGTGAGGCAAGTTGGGAGCTATCATTACACAAACACAAAAACTTAATTCAAGCACATAAAGACACAATGAGCGTGTCATGAAAATAGGTAGGGGAGATTGACACAAGCATGCTAAAGAAGATGATCCGGGATACTTTTGGAAGCCTCCATTTAAATATCCATACAAATATCTATGTAAAGATCTAGATAATTCTATGATGAATCTAGATATTTCTAGGAGACTTTGTAAATATCTAGGTTCATTGTAAATATCTAAGATATTTTGTAAATGTTAAATATAGATTGTAGGATTAAATGAATCACCACCATCTATTAAAGAGGTGAAAGCCAATAAATACCCCTTAAAATGGAAAGGGGGAACACACTTTAGTTACACTTGATTCTTGTAATACACAAGTCATTCTCCAAGTTTTTTTGTCTAATTCTCTCCTTCCAACTTCTTGACAAGCTTCCTCTTATGTGCTTAAGTCTCTCATTGGGGTTTTAAGTAAGGAAAAGCTTACTTAGATAAGTGCCACATAGTCATTGGAAAAATATCATGCATGAAATGAGAGTGAGAGACTTGGTGCATAATCTATCCGAGTTTGAGAAACCTGTGTGAAGCTTTTCCCATATGTCAACGTGAGAATTAGTGGGCCATGTATGTAATTGAATTTGCCTTTCCAATCTATCCTTTAATGAGAGAACCCAAGAGAGCCATATTGAATCTGCACTTATTGCGTGAAAAGCCCATACCATTCATCTCTTCTTCTTCTTTTTTCAATTTTTATTTTCTAATAATTCATTAAAAATTCTAGACATTATTCCCTCTTTTAAAATGTAAACATGTAGCTTCCACTTGTAAATCTTAGCTCTTAATTCAATCTTGTAGACTTCAATTCTCCTTCAAATTAATTTCTACTATTTAAATTCCATATCTCCATTAAAAATATGCACAAATAAAAAAAAATATTCAGTAAAAAATTTACAAAATTATTTAAAAAGAATTTATACATTAAAAATCAAGAATTTTACAAATTAATTCTTAAAGTGTAAAAAATGACCAATCAAATCAAATCTCATCTAATAAACTCCAATAAGCCATAATTCATCATTAAAAAGTGCAAATTAAATAGGAATAAAAAATATATATATATAAATAACAATTATCGGTGGTGTATGAATTCTATTATTTTGTTAAAAATATGAACACCTAATATTTGATAATATGTTTAAAACAAAAAAATCATAGCCAAAACTAATTACAAGTACTAAACGGTATATTTCCTTTTCAATCAAGTCCACAAGTAGGCAATAATTACAATTCTTCTAAAACTTTGAGGATATTGTGAAGAGCTTATATGTTTAGAATAACTCATTTTTAGTTACTTTATAGGTGGCTGGTTGATGAAGAGAACCATGACTTGGTACTAGAAATGTTTACCCTTTATACAAATTCCAATATTTGTTTTAGCCTCTAAATTAAGTGACATAAGCTAATAATGTAAGAAATAGTGTCACTTGGAAGGTAGAAACATTGATGAAGCCTAAGGTCTCTTTGAAATGTAATGATTTTGTACTTACCATTGTTCCCTTAGGTCTATTGGTGTGGTAAGTAAAAGACATTTCTCCATATTGTTTTTGACCATATATGAATTTTAAAAGTTATTTCTTTTGTATAAAGAAACACATTGATTGAATTTGGAAAAGCAAAGTGAAGATAATCTCTTTATGGCTTTGGCCTAAGAAGAATGGATTGAGTGGGGCTAAGAAATTCCAAAAGCATGAACCTATGACCTTAAAACATGAATTAATTAGGAGATGCTTAACTAACATTTGAATATTTTGAAAACTCCTTTCTAGTATAGTTGATCATGTTCAATTTAATGAAATGATTGTTAATGACACGGATGTTGGCAACTCAGGTTTGGGGAATTAATTTTTACTAGATAAATCCTTTTATCTTGAACTAATCATATATAGAATTAAATTCTATAACAATGAATAGGTTGGTGATGACAGTAAATTTGATTTTCTTAATTAAGAGCTAAGAGGGTATTTAACAAATTTTAAATTGTAATAACTCTTCTTGAAGGTGGTGATAGGTATTAGAGTTGGAAAATATTGTTTTACCAATTAGGCCTAGGTTCTAGTTAATTAGGCTAGTTTAGATCCATGATGAGTGATGATATTTGCATTGAGGATGTTTTAGGAATCTCCAGTGATGTTTCCTATCAAGAAAGTTGTAAAAAGTTAGTATGATTTGCTACTAAAATGGTGGTGGTCAATGAATAAATAACATCTCATTGTGTTATTATTGCATATCCTTTCTATTTTACATATTTATATCTTATAAACTAGTATGCTTCTTGATCTTTTGAAATTATGGATAGTTATGTTCAACTGAGAAAACATTTTTAGTAAAGTTGCATTACTTTGAATTTTTTAAGTTGTTAATACGTGCATGGAATCAAAGGGAATGATTTTAGAAACATTTATAAATTTGATGTTGGTCACTCGAGAAAGTATTTATGGATGAATTAAGTTATTATGATTCCATACACAACTGTCATTTTGTTTAATGGAAGAATTTGGTATAGAACACTAATTGCTAATAACAGTTCTATTAACCCTTAACATGCCTTGGTTAATCCCTAACTAGCAAGGGGAACAAGAGATGCTCGCCTTGTATATCATCCAACACATGTAGAATGGAGGTATGTGTTTTACGTGAGTTTTAAACTCATAACATATGTATTTTACACAAGCTTTACACTGACGATGCATTTATTTTATATATGGTATCCAGGTCACCATGTTATGCTTACAAATATGGAATTAACCATGTATCTTGTGCCCATTACATCTCTGGTTTTAAGGTGTGACACCTAATATGGAGTATACCATAATTTTGCTTATGTTCTGCACCATTATTAATTTCTTATTATACATATCTTATTTGTGGTTGAATTTTGCTAGTCTAAATTACATTAATTTTGCTAGTCTAAATTACATTGCATATAACTACTTTTTTTTTCCTTTCTATATATATATATATGTGTGTGTGTGTTTAGACATAAACATAGACATACATACCAGAATGTTTCTATTTGAGTGTTTTCATTGCTATAGCATATCTTTGTCATTAGTTGAATATTTTTGTAGAATTAGTGATCACTGTAATAACATAAATTTAGCACATATTGAATCTTGAACTTTGCTCTACTTCAATTGCATGGTATTTTGTTTCATTCAAGTTATATATCCCATAATTGTTTAGCGATAGGATTTGGAACCTTTTACTTTTGCCTTTTACCTTGAATCTAGATTTTAGCATTGAAAATTGTATTAACTTACTAACTTATTATGATTTATATTGGAATTATGTAAAGATCTTCAATGTTCTTTTAAAGAGTTTGAGAAGATGATTGTTGATCAAATTGTAAATTAGAGTTACCCTTAATTACTACCATTTCATAACCATAATCAGTTATGGATTGAATGAATTCACACACTTGGTACTAGATGCTAATTTTGACTTTACACTCATTCCCCTATTTCCTTGGTATTACTCCTCTAATAATGATGAACTATCTTGTTTACAAATCCATTATGTTTACCTGTTCTCTTGAATAATTACTTATATGGAAGGGGATTTAGTTAGGAACTTAATGAGGAATGTTGAATTTTCTTCTATGGTCCCTATTTGTTTTATCCCCATATGGTGTCATATTTTTTGGTGTCTTGTTTGCCATGAAACATGCATGTTGCTACCTTATTGGGTTTAGCATGGTTTAGACTATGTTTTAAGCATGAACATGCATATCCTAATTAAGTGTATGGCAAATTAAGTGATAAATTTATGGCCCTATAAATCCCATAGGTATACATCATGCCATTTATAGAGCTAGTGGTGCCCATTGGAGGCAAATGCCATTCATAGGTAGGCATGAGAGGACTTTGCTATTTGCATCTTACTAAACCATCTTGTCCCATGTACCTCAGATCCTTTATGCAACTAAACACTGTAGTTGTTCTTGTTGTGGATCGAAGGGAGCTAATTCAATTGGGCACCAAAAATCCCCCCTAAGTATTGCCACTGGAGTTGATATTATTTTATTTTACAATTGAAATCTGATATTTATCTTTTTGCTTTTATTGCAAGATCTAATTTCGGCCTAATAGGATTATTACCTAGATCATCCATGAGGAGTTGTATTATATGTCATGCAAGGCTAGTAAGTGGAAGTACTATCCATAGGAAACAAAGGATGCTCTATTTGCTAAATTCATGGTATGTAATTAATGTTATTTAATTATCACATCAATTATTCATTTTTTTCACATTTATTATTCACTTTTATGTTTGTAGGCCATATATCACTTTGCCACAAAGAAGGAACATATCTTGGCAAGGAATGTGCGGGATCGCACATGTTCAAACTAATACTCCAACATGTTGCACTTTGCTAGGAAAGCTTCCTTGAAAGCAACAAACACAATCAATATTAAAGAAACCCAAGGCCTTGGTTTGCCAAGCATTAATACGAAGGTCTAAGATGATCTCTTAGACATTTAGACAAAGGAAGACTAATAGAGTATTTTCCACAACTACCAAGTGGAATCGGGCCTCCACTCTTAAGAATCCTTTTGCACATCAATGGGTCCATCAACTTCATTTAGCGTAAGAAGATAGTAATTAATTTTATTAGTTTTTCTTTTATTTAAAGTCACTTTAATTTTTCCAACCATTAATCAAATTCTAATTAACCTACAAGAGGATAAGTTGAAGCAATAAGTATCATATTGGGAAATGTACAATGTGATCCACAAGAAGAAAGGTACTAGGCAATATGTATCAAAGTACTTGAGCCAATTTATATGTAAGGTTTTGCCTATTATTTATATTTTTTAGCTTTCTATTCTTTAGATAGTTAACAATTTTCTAATTGTGTGTTTAGGAGAATCTTGGCATTGGAATGACCCCAAAATATGGGGAAGACCTTTCAACATATCCTCCCATCAACTCAAATGTGTGGAGGGAAACTACCAAGCCAAATAGAAAAGGACTTGTCCACAGTCTAGGTAATCTTAGCTTCAAAGCAGCCTGGTCAAAATCTATGACATGTCCATTCAAATCCCACCCCCTCAATAGGACTAAGTGAATGCTACATTGGCCTTGGTCATCACAACCATCAAGCAATGATTCAAGGAGCAAATGGATCAACAATGACACATCTTTGTACGAGTGTCAACAAGCATTCTTGGTTTCCCAATAAAAATCATCATGAAATTTGCCTTACCGTGACTAATGCCACCACCTGCTACAATAATTGGTTCATCTGAGTCACAAATAAATTTTGCTAACACCAATGGAGTGAGAAGGGGATAGGGGATGAAAAGTGTTGAGAAGAAAATTTGGATACAAATAGCTAACTTTTTATTTTTATTGTCTATTTGTGTTGAATTTGTCATTAACGACTTATATTTATTGTTTTATTTAAAAATGTTCTATGTTATTTAAGTAATATATATAGTTTTCTCTTATATTCAATTGTGCCATTATATTGTTCTATATTGCTTTTAAAGTTATCAATATAAAAAATATTTTAAAAAACTAAAAGATTAATAATTTTTCTCTTAAAGGAATCAATCCCCGTCATATGGTGAAGGAAATTGATAAAAATGACTTGAAATTAGTAAGGGAAATTTACTAAGGGATTTTCATCAGAATTTTGTTAAAGAACTTAGTGAGAGATTAAGGAGGAAATATTTCCCTTACTAGTTTGCAATTCCAGTTTAGTGAGAGATAGCTCCCTCCTTAATCCTTTGCTAGTCCTTTGTCGACTTGATACAGCAAGGGAATATTCTCTCATTATATTTCCAATTTCTTGTATTCGAACTTTAAACATTAACATACCACTCAAACAAATTTTCAGCATACTGTAACTTATGGACAATATAGAAAAAGGTTATAAAAGCCTAATGGATTCAAAGCTAGCCAAATTGTTTGTTTGAATCACAAACCATTAATACTTGTTAATGTAAAACAATAAGATAATTCTACTAGTTCTGCTCCATATATTAATTAACAATTACTTTATATGCAATGACATCTAGAAACAAAGACTTGCACCACCACTAGCTTCACCTCCTTGTTTTACCTCCTTACTTTAATCCGATGATTTCTTCCACACAAACATCAAAAGCCTAAGTATGATAACCACCAAGGTTGTTAGGATCACTAGCAACAAATCCAACATTGAATCACCCATCGAAATGCCCAGCATTAATTCAAGGGTGAGGGTGAAGGTGAAGGTGACAAAGAGAGCAAAACGAAGATAAGGTATGGAGGAGAAAGAGCATAATGAAGATTGGAGAGAGAGCAATGGCAAATGTGACAAAGGAGAAAGAGCAACTGGGATTTCACAAGCACCATGGAAAGAGAGAAATAGGGATGGACACCATCGTGATGGAGAAGGTTATAGAGGACGAGCAACCATGGTGGAGCAACAGCGACAATAAAATCACAAAGGAGAGTGAGAGATGGAGGATGAAGAAGATTAATAGCTTCTGATTTGGGGGTCTAGGACTATTGATTATAAAATTTCTTAATAAGGGATTGGCAAGTGAATTTTCCCTCACTAATACATTTATCTTTTAGCGAGGGAAATTTTTCTCACTAAACTTCTAGCAACAGATTTGAATTAGTGAAAAAATATGCCTTGTCATTCCCTCGTTAACAGGTTACAAATTTTGGTGCTAGTATTCACGCTTTTGTCCCCAAACGTCAATGAACCAATGATGGACACTATCCTTGCAGAGGTCCCTAGCTATTTTACTATTTTCTTGTGTTATCTTGGCACTTAGAAAGATGGCGTCATTATCAATTTGACATTTTATAATTTTTTTGTATTTTTTTATTACACAATAGTATAATTTTGTTCCATTGTTAGTCTTTTAGGGTACTAAAATAATCTTAGTATAATCTTTCAAGGATTAAAGAACATGTAGAGTTGAAACAAGATTGACTGATGGCATTGTTTGGACAAAAGGATTAGAAAAAGTTTAAATGTAACAACCTTTAAGAACATACCAAAGTTTCCTATTCCTAGAGATGGAAAATTAGTTTTAAAATAGAAGTGGCAATTATCAAAAGTTTATGAATGTCAAAAGTTAATAATACCAATGTGTTAATGTTTAATCTTTATTATGCAGCACTTAATTGTTGATTTATATTATCAAACTTCAAATTTGGGAACTGTTTCAAAAATCCTACTTCAACACTCAAAATAGTGTCATTACCAATTCAATACTCTACCAACTTTTTATAGTACTTTCCTCTTTTAATTTTTAAAAACTTTTAAATACGAGAATTATTTCGCTTTAAAATAAAGAGACCATTCTTTCTCTTTATCCTCAATTTGGAGAAGAAATATAAAAACGTTACCCTTTATTTGGATAGGGAGAAAATTAGAGGGCAGATAAAACTACAGGAAAAATAGGAGAGAAAATGAATTTTTCCTTGTTTGGATTGGAGAGAAAATTAGGAGGGAGAGAAAAGTTGAAGAGAAAATAATTGTGAATCCCTTCAAATATGGAGAGATTTTAAAAAAAAAAATTACTTTTTATCTTCTCAAATTATTCTCTTAATACAAATACCTAATATTGAAACACTAAGAATATTATTATCCTTATAAATTAACAATTTTTTTTCCTTTTATATTTTCTCCTCATCTATCCAAACATATTGAGAAAAAATATTTTTTTTTTCTCTTGCTTTTTTTCTCCTTTCACTATTCCCCACTCCCGTCCAAACTTAACATTAAAGTGTTAAGAGGGGAAATTGTTCTCCAATTACTTCCCCTTTAATTTTTACATCTGTGAAAAAAGAGAAATTATTCCATTTTTATTCTTTCCCTTTCCATTCCATTCATTTTATTCTCAAATATTCTAGGAATAAATTTTAAAATACTTGAAATTAAAATGTTTACTTAATAAATGCCACTTACGAATTTAGGACTCAAATAAAGGTAACCAGCATCCCCCAAAATAGTCCAATCTATGGTCATTTGGTCATTTTGTTACCCGTAGTGGCCTTGGCAAGAACAACATAATTAACTATTGCTTGTAGTGAGCCAAAGCCTCTCAGTTCAGCCAAAAATCCACTTCGGTAATTAACAAGACCGACAGAATTTCCAGAGAAAATCATCTGCCAAAGTCTAATTGCAGGATTTCAACATGTTCTATAGAAACAGATCTAAAAGTTCAATAACACCAATATAAAGATGTTCTACCACAGAGGCTCCATGTTAACTATGTATGATGAAAAAACAAGCAGAATCATTAGCACTATCTAGAAAGTTATAGCCCTCTTCGGCCCAAGGAAGACCACATCAGTTGCAGTCCAATAGGATACAGCTTAAAATTAATGAGATAGACTCTAAATTCACTTGTATAGTTGTTTGAATCTTCTGCAGGCCTCCAAAATATTTTCTCTGTGACCAAAGGCACTAACCCTGACGAAACCTTCCCCACCAGGTCCAAAACCACTGCCAGGAGTTGTAACCACGTGAGTCTTCTCAAGAATCTCGCTGAATACATCCCATGAGCTTCGGCCTGGGAAATGAACCCACACATATGGTGCATTTTTCCCTCCATATACTTTAAATCCGAGAGACTCAAATGTCTCCATTATTATGTTAGTATTTTCTTTGTAGAATCCAATAACCTCTTGCATAGCCTGCATTCAAATTCAGCAAGTCTATTACGCAACTTATCTTTTATGTTTTCACAAATTGTCACATCAGCTATTCCCTATGCCCCAAATAACATATTATCAAAGGAAAAGAAAAAAATCCTCAAAGCTCAACTTTGCTACCCATTGTCACATCCTCATTACTAAAGCAAGTGATAACAGTTTATTACTAACTACAAAGGTGGGGCTAATGCATGCAAACTTGAATGATACCAAATTAGGAGAAGCTGAAAAAGCATCAAATGGATAGAAGACATGGCAGACCTTCTCTATGATGTACGAAGAAGTTTATTGGACTTCATCAAATACAGGTAGAACAGTAGAACCTAGCATGCTTGTGAAATGAATTTAAAAACTTTGGCAATAAAACAATAATTAACCTTGAGGCCTTCTGGTGAGAGGCAAGCCAGACCACCTGCCTGGGATATATTGGATGCACCATTGAAGCTAGTACATACAATGCGGTTGAAGTCCTTGGCAACAGGAAATCCATCTGAAAACAATAACTGCTTTGGAACCACTGTCCATCCCAACCGAACTCCAGTGAAACCAGCATACTTGCTAAACGATGCTGTCTCAATAGTGACCTGCAATGGTTGTAAGGAGTCAAACATGTTACTAAGCTATAGAAATGCAAAAGGTATTAATTGATGGTCAAAAGCAGTTTCCTAACTGAATTCAAACGGCTGCTGCATCTTGGCCTAATACAAATCTTTGTGACATTTATTATAGACTATTTGACCAATAGTTTCCTTAATAGAGACTTTGCTTGATGCCATCATCTCATCATTGAAAAAAAAAACCATAATAAAGAAGAAAGAAGAGTTGGCAGAAAATTGCCTATACAAGATGACATCTACATTAAGCAAGTACAACTTTACTGTAGCCCTATGAAGCACTGACAACACTAAAATCTGAGGCATACTGATATTGGACATGGCAAACATTCATGGAAATGAATATTTGAATCCTGCCCCGATGTGCCATAATGCAGGAATCATCAACTAAGTCTAGTCAAAATAACCTATGACAACAATATATAACCAAATCCAAAAGATAAGGGACTTATAGCTGAATAAATTTTTAATGCTAAGGTCTAGAATGGAGCAGCAACACATAGAACATATGAAGTGGCATACAACATATAATAAGAGAAGAATCCACCAGATGCATCCTATGATAAACAATGAATATTTTACAATGAAATTCAAAACAACTTTGTATGATCTTAATGGTTAACAAAATGCTAATTGTTAAGAATCATAGTCAAAGATTTAAGAGTGAACATAAAGATCAGTCTTTTAACAGAAGATTATCAGTTCCGGACTGACCTCTTTGGCTCCAGGAATTTCAAAGATAGAACGTGGTTTGTCATCTGAAATATACATTGCATATGCAGAATCATAGACAATTATAGACCCATTGTCTTTGGCAAACTGAACTAGTCGGGTCAGTTGCTCCCTTGTTGCTACAGCACCAGTAGGATTGTTTGGCGAACAGAAAAATATTATGTCTGTTCGAGAAGTTGATGATAAATCAGGGAAGAAACCATTTTCTGGATTACACCTCATGTATTCAATGTTTCCATACTTCTCAACATCCTTCAGATATAGGCCAGTCTGACCCATAATAACACTTGAGTCCACATAGGCCTGCATAAAAAAAATCCTGACGTTTATAAAGATCAGATACAAACCAGGTAACCTGAGCAGAATAAAATTGATATGTTCACTCCATTCTTTGCATATTCCTTCATTTTTCTTTTTTCTTTTTCTTTTTATTTAACTCATCTTTTGTAAGAATATAATCTTGAAAATTGTACCAAAAGAAAATTTACAATGCTTATGAACAACCACTCAACCAACTAGAATATGTAAATAGATAGTTTGCCACACAAACAAACAAGCCCCTTGAAGAATATACTGATTCATTCCAACTTCGTTCATTTCAAGTGCCTATATGGAGGGACAATCATATATTCAACCACGGGAAAAAGGTAGCACATCCTAGTGGTCATTGCTTAACTTGTAAACCAGGGAAAAAAGCTGCCAGTTTTTAAAACCTTTCTTAGAGACATTGAGAGGACAGCAATGTGCAGTATATTAAGACAGGTATTCATACAAGTTAAGTTGTCAGCAATCATTGGAATATCATAAAAAGTTGATTCTTGACAAGAGACCAAGCCGCAAGAGCAGCAAAAGGTTTAAGCACTGCCAAAGACACTTAGAATATGTTTAAGAGTCGGGAGGATAAGGGAAGGAAAGGAATCTAAAGAAAATGGAAGGGTAATGACGGAAGGGAAAGAGGCAGTTAAATGCTAATTTCCCTTCCCCTACTTTGGGTAAGTTTTTTCCTCCAAAATCATTCAAATTGGAAGAACTTAAGAATATAAAGGAGGGAGGATTTGAAAGATTTTGGAAGGTCAATTAATAATCTTTCATTATCCTCCACTCATTATTAATAACTCCCAAACAAAGAAAAGGTTTCAATGAAACCTTCCTTTCCCTTTCCTTTCCCTCCATTATCCCCCCATCCAAACATACACTTGGGTTATGCTTAGACTGAGGAGAATGGAGAAGGGAAGGGAAAGAAAATTTAATTTAGATCCAAATCAAGGGGAATGTCTAAATCAAACCTTCCCTTCTCCTCCATTCTCCTCTCAATCCAAACATCACCTTAAGCTTTTATGTGCTTCCATATGTCAGTATCCCACTTTTTAAAGTAACTAGCGTGTCTTCAGATATTTTTTCTGTGGGTTTCATTAAAAAAAAAGGGGGGGCTGGGGTCCCATGATAAAAAAATAGGACATTAAAAAATATTCTGATAGGAAGTTCTAAACAATACATAAACAATAATTGTAAACAATAAATATGAACAGGGTAAAGCAGATTGAATGACCAAAAGGAAAAAAACACAGGAGGGAAAAAAAAAAAAAAGGAAAAGATGTGGAGGCACTGTACAAGATACAGTAAGAATAGTGAACAATGATCAGTGGTAAATGAACAAGAGTAGTGCCATGGGTTTTATAATAGTAAAGATGAGTGGCAGTAGCATCTTTGACCAGTCAAATACTGAAAAAGCATTTTTCTTGGAAGATTTAAATTACTAACAATATTCTTTCGGGTCCTCTTGTATCAACAAAAGTAAACAGTAGCTTGTCCAACTATTTTTTATTGAGCATGAACAACTAAATAGATGAGATGAAATCAGCCAGCCGTATCAATGGTAAAATCAAAATGGCCTTTCAATTGGGACAAGGGGACAAACTTAAACTCAACATATTCACCATATTAAAAGCAGAAATGAAATGTTTAAGAAATTAATGATGAGATCATAAAGAACAACCACACATATAAAAATTACCGGGTATGATGGGTCTTGCACTGCCATTGTTACATTTGAACCAAAGACCATCTGCCACAAAACGAATATGAGAGAATGCCATTTAGTAAGATTTAGAAATAATTTGTTGGTCATGGAAAACTCAACATTCAAGCCCCCCCCCTTTTTTTTTGCGATGAAATTATTTAAAGAACTATATCACTAAATAGTGCAGAAAAATAGTAGGATCACAAAGGCAGAGTTAGACATCATATTTAAGAATACAGATAACCTGGAGGCGAGATATGTCACATTTTGCTCCATCTGAAACAAATATATCATCTTCCTCAACGCCAAGATCGCTGTAAAATGTTGAAGCAATTGCACTTCTTAATGGCTGCATAGATTATTAATCCCAGTCATTCTTCAAGCATCTTAAATTTCATGGAAAAACAAGTAGGAAATAAAAATATAATTTTCAATACGCTTATAAATAAATCAGAAGGCACCTAATGCCTCAATGGTCAAATCTTGTCCTTTATATAACTGAATTTTTTTTGGAACCCAGACCAAAGGTTGTCTTATTTATGAATAAAGACAGCAATCCTCCTCCCAAAACAGAGTAAAATGGAAGGATAGATCACAGCCTAAGAGCTTACAGTGGAAAGAAAAGTAAACAAGCAAACACCTTTGGCATTCAAGAGGCTAGAGAACTCTCCACACATTAAGCCAAATTCTTCCTCACCTTCTCTGACCTTCAACCTTCCTATATATTTACTCTAATCACCCATTCTCTCTCTCATCCCCCATTCCCCATGTGACCAGTTGGTTACAACCTCTTTGTTTTAGCCCTCTAGCCACCTCATCATCACATATTTCAGCATCTGACCCTATTTCATTATTCTTCCCTTTATCCCCCTTCACGTAGACTTTCACCATTTCAAGTCCAGTAGCTTCAGGCCCATCATTTCCTGGCCCAACAAGACTCACCTTGTCCTCAAGGTGGAAAATGGTAAGCTACACTTTAATGTCTTCAAAAGTTTCCCAAAGTGTTCTCAAGCTCTATCAATATTTCCATTTACTAAGTACCTCCATTAGTCCAGTGATCAATTTTTGAATCTTGTCCACCTCTTTTGGCTCTCAAACGCCACCATTGTCACACTAAAGTAACCTTAACAGGTATTGAACTACATTCTCAGGGGTGGGACTGTGCCCTTCTTTGACAGAAATTGACACATTTGGATGACCAAAGTCCCCATGAAGTTCTGACTCCAAACAAGGATGGCTCACCTATGTGTGTGAAGAAGAGCAATACCAGCATTTGTGTAAGGAAGACACGCAACCTTGTTAGTGGATCAGTACAGTATGGCATGGTAACTGCTCGATGCTCAATAGGGTCAACAAACAGAATCAATTCCCAAAGGTTGAGCCTATCAGGCACAGCATCCAAACTTCTTTGCTGCTCTATTCTTCGAACTGCAACTAATCCAGAAAAGGTTTCTGAAAGCAAACTTCTCGAATTCCCTGGGTAGGATCCATGCTGATATGTTACTCTGCAAGATCCACAATGCTAATATGACTTCGAATCAGGGACTCCATAATAGAAGGCCATTGAAGATCATTATCAATTGTTAACGCTCCAAGCAATTTTCTCCTAAAGTTCCCAAGGACACATTCTCTCATGTACTCTCTAAGAACCAATATGCAGTTCAAAACACATTGAAGCTCCATATCATTTAACATCAAGCATAAGTTAAAGTCAGCCTCTGCTTTACAACTTCTAACGTTTTGATGGAACTGTTGTTTTCTGGAAAGCTCCCATGGTCAGGTAACAGAAAACCAGTTGCTCCTTTTGGAGATTTATATGAAGGAATAGAAACTCTAGATGCATAACTCAGATAAGAAGCCGCTTGCTCTGGATGGAGCTAATTCTCCAGTATACTAAATCCTCCAATTTTTGTTGCCTCTTCTGGAACAATGGGAGAAACACACCCTGGACAACTGCTAGCAATCCCAGGCCATGCACATCAATGTTGAGGACATCCTTCTGGACCAAACATCGTGTTTTGATATATAGTTGTGAGGTGCTGATGATAGAAATACAGCGTCCTAAAACAACCATGCTTTGAAAGAAGGGATTCCAATTCATCTACACATCTGAACCAATTGTATACAGCATTTCCCTCTAATAAAAGGCCTTCTTTCCCTATGGAAATCATAGCTTTCTCCAAATACCTAATGTTTATAAATGACCATGAAGAAGTGACCATCATTAAAATCGATAGCCAATCCTTTCAAAAATCCAACAGATCAAAAGTTATAGCAGATATATTTTCACCCTGTGGTTTTGGTATATTTTCAAGGTGGTGTACAATTCGTTGTAAGGGTCCCTTCAAGCTAGCATCTATGTCAAGAGCTATCATTCCAGAGTTCCCAATAAAATTGTGCTGAGCCATCGAGGTGATCTCTCCCAAGCCTACTTGCCCATTTTATATCACTAACAGCATTACCATAAATAGCAAGACATCAGCAACGAACACCTGGATGACTCAGGGATAGAGCTTGTGCACACATGTACCTGGCAATTACCCAAAGAACTCCATCTTTGATACCACCACAACTGGAGGTCCCACTAGATGTTTCTGCTCCATTGGGAATCAGGTAACAGCAACAAACACTCCCCCACCACCTACAACTACATCACTGGCCCTTCTTTCTTCTGCCATGGTAAGTAGTCGAAATTGCCAGTTCTTTCTCCCATGGTTTGCCCCAAGCATCTCAGTGGTACAAAGACAATACACGAGTCCTCTTCGTCCTACTCTCTTGTCGTCAGGCCAGTACCAAGGATCGTCGAATTTGACCGCTGTCAAACACATAGATGAGTTCGTATTGTCCCTTGTTCTCATTCATCGTTCACTAAGTGGATGACAGCAATTTGTGGTAATTTTTGGATGAGGAACTGGCATTATCCATGGCCACTGGTTTATCAAACCCAACTTCGTAATTGATCCAAACACCCTTGGGCCTTCAATCATTCTGATTAGCCTAGCCTCTTCTAGAGCCCAGTTTTGTTTTTCTCTCCAATTCAGTTTTGGACTTCTACCCCATCTGATTACCCATACCCAATCCAGAACACAATTAGTCTCCTCTTTTCTGTTTCATCATCTTTTGCTATCAACAAAATATGTTGTCAACTCCCACTACAACGTTTTGCACAAGTCTTTTCTCCATTACCACCATGCTTCAATCCTCTTTTCTTGGCTTGTTCAGTGTTGAATGGCATATGAAACTCTATGGATCTGTTTGGCGCTAAACCTCTGGCAGAAGCTGGTTTCACTGCACTCTCTCATCGTGCTTGCTTGTGCATTGAGGAGGTAACATTTGCTCTAGTCTTCAAAAACTTAGATTTGTCAGTGGCAGTTGGTTGTACCTCACCTATGGGTCTGTTTGAAGCTAACTTGATAGACTCAGAAATTAGAAAAACTTCTGTTCTGTTCTCACAAGCCACTGCAACAGCAAATCCGATAACAACTTCGGGATTCTCTTCTCCAACTTTCTTCACTTCTTCCTGAACCTTCAATTCTGTCAAATTTTCTTTTGAAAGCGATGTAGGCCCCGGTTGTTAGTCTCTAGTAGGTGTCTCTTCAATTTCTTCCTCATTCCCCTTCCTCTTTGCAATCTTTAGTATGTCCCTCAACATCTCTTTCATATCCTTCATCATTTCTTTCATCTCTTCCCTGTCTCTTCGCTATTTCTCCATTTGTATCTCCCTCTTCCATTTTGCAAACACTCTTTCACTTTCTTCACTAAGTATTCCCATTGTTTCAGCTATTCCCGAATTGTCACCGCTTTGATACCAAATTGATGGAACCCAATCCAAAGCTTGTCTTATTTATGAATAAAGACAGCAATCCTCCCCCAAAAACAAAGTAAATTGGAAGGATAGATGACAGCCTAAGAGCTTACAATGGAAAGAAAAGAAAACAAGCAAACACCTCTAGCATTCGACAGGCCAGAGAACTCTCCACACCCTAAGCCAAATTCTTCCTCGCCCTCTCTGATGCTCAACCTTCCTATATATTCACCCTAACTACCTACTCTCTCTCCCTTATCCCCCTTATTCCGCATGTGACCAATTGGTTACAACCTCCTTGTTTTACCCCTCTAGCCACCTCATCATCACATATTTCAATATCTCAGCATCTGATCCTATTTCATTATTCTTCCCCTTATTCTCCTTCATGTAGACTTTTACCATTTCAAAAGTGCAGTAGCTTCAGGCCCATCAATTTTCCAAAGGATAAACACTAAGACTTATTCAAGGGATTCCAGACTTCTTGTTTATCACTCCATACAAAGAGACTATTCTCTTGTTAAATCAAATTTTTCTTATAATAAAAGTTCAAATTAAATGGAAACAAAACATATTCAAATAACAACAATATTAAGTGATAAAAGGAAATTACAAGCTTTTCCAATTTCATCTTTGTTCTGAATTATAACTTATGCTAAAAAACACAGCTACCAAAGACACATGATGGCACACAAATCCAATCTGCAGAACTTGATTCTATATGCAAACAGAAATATTCTCACCTAAACCTTTTACAATTCATGAATTGATCTTCCAAAGCAATATCAGTTAAGAAAAAGTTATAACGTATAATACGCAAGCTCAAGGAGTAAGTGGAGGTATCTACCACATTCTTAAGCTATGAAACTTGCTAACTTTTCGCTTGACATCTTGCTTAAGTAATTTCACAATGAATGCCAGATATTAATGCATGGAATGCGTTCTGCCAGGAAATAAGGGACAGATAAACAAACTATAAGCAAGGGTGAAAACTTTATACCCCCATAACTAGAATTTGATATGTGAGGAAAGGTAAGTGATGATGAAAGGATTTATGAAAAAAAGAATAAAACAGACAATACCTCTTAAAATTGTCAATGCTGCATACCTTTTCACCTTGTTCAGCTCCATAACCACTATAACCCTCTATGGTAGACAATGCAAGTGATCTCTGATAGCAAAATAAAAAGCAATCTGAGTGCTTACTTTGCAACAGGCAAAGCACTAGTTTTATTTAATTAAGTAAAATATAGCATCATTTATCATGCCACTTTCTAGTCAGCAAAATAAAGTGTGTTTTTTTTTTTTTGTATGTGTGTGTGTGTACACCTATAATACATCTTTTCTTTTCATATTCTATGACCTATAGAAGATAAAATTAAGCAGATGCAACTAAGTATAGAAGGGTCATACAGATGGCCGCCACAGAGAAACTAAAGACATTGAGAAAACTTGTTCTATAAATCACATGTGGTCCATATCAAAAATCCTTTGAAAATTTGACTATAGGAGACTCTGTCTTTCAGATGGCCATTCTACCTCAGAGTGGCACAAGAAGTCAGGTAATACGTGTCAGCACAATTAAGTATAAAACAACATATGATAACTTTTCAATTTCATTTACAATCACTAGACTCATTTCATTAGCCACTACTACAATCCAGTAATACTATCAATCATGAAGCTCCAACGCCAGCAGTAGCTTAATGGGAAAAACAAAAATCACAATTTAAAATATAGAAGATACATTAGCTCCATTCAAATGAAAGCTTGACCTTTGCCATTGCAGAAGTTATGACTTCAGGAATGGGTTCAGTAGTATCACCAATTCCCAAACTTATCACTTTTGCATCAGGGTACTTCTGCAAGTGTGCAGACTTTCTTCTAGCAATCTATTCTCCAGAATAAATTTGAAAAACAAAAGAAGTCAGCACAAAAGAAAGAGGAAAAGTAATGCAATATTACATACCATATAAAAATCAACCTCAAAATTTAAAGAGGGAGACAGAGCAGAATCATCCATTGCTTCAGCTTACGTAGACTAAACAAAAAATAAATAAAGATGGTGTATGTTGCCTCCATTTCCCTCTTTTATTGGTCTTTCTTAAGGTAGACAGATATACAAATTTACAGATTCAAATGTTTTGTTTGGAGGCATATATTATTGCATAACATCTCATTTCCATTATTTTCTGCTCTAGAGCAATCAACTATGATGACTTCACTCAAATATAACATTAGTTTTTCTAGTTAAGGAGTAAGGTGAGAAAAAGCATCATTTTGAAAGTCACCTGGATGACAATTTTAACTTTGATGAAGTAAATGAAACTGGACTGATCACTAGTTAAGAGTAAAAGAAACATCAATCAATGCAATTGTTTACATGTTTAATCCTGTACTCTGAATTATGAAAAAATAGTACCAGACCAACCTACTTCAACATATGAAATGCTGAGCCCAAACGTGCACACTAGGACATAGATATCTTCGTGTACAAGAATGGAGAACCTTTTTGAAAGAGAGCATAAAATGGGGAAAAAATGCATACTGAGTGTAAACCATAGATAGTCGGATCAATTGGTTGCACTGTGATAATCATTAACCAAATCCCAGGCACTGGAGTAATAGATCCATGAAGAAGAACAAGAACAGAAGCAGAAAATGTCAAATGGCATTACAGACCTCTGGAAAGAGATAACCAGCTTGAAGTTTTGCCATATTTGCATTGCGGGAAACCTTTGTCTTGTAAGCTTCAAAATGAGAAGGAAGGAAGCATATTATCATTCTAGACTTCAAATGACAAAGGAGGATAAATTCTCATCTCTTCTATTTATAGCATGTTCTTTTGCATATGCAATGTTATACAAAGTTCATAAATCAAATATACATTTATTTTAGACGTTAGTTCTGAAGGTTATCTAAATTTTGAAGCACTGAAAATAAGAAGGTTATGGAAGGAACAATTATATACAATCACATTTAAAATTCTAGCAACCAGGGTCCAAAATTACTTGGAGGGAATTCATCAATTGCTTGGTATTATTCTATGGGGTTCAATACTACAGTTTATTAACAGAGTGAAGAAATGATGATGCAATATATATGCTGAGAAAAAGAATGGCCAAATAATCATCCCCCAACTCTTCTTTCAAAACTATTGAAATCTTCTCATTAATGCAAAAAGATAAATTTGTATTGAAAGTATGTCCTTTCACTTCCCCAAAATAAATAAGTGGGCCTAGCATGAGCTTATTGCCTCTGTAAACAGCTTTTCAAAGATTATACAGTGTACCACTACAACCACTCTTCCAGTACATATTCTACTAGATGCTAAAAAAAGCCAATTCGAATATAGAAACCAACTTTAAATAATTAAGGCCAGTATCTTTGCAACTTGTACAAGGTTAAAAAAGTAATTTAATGATTTTTTATTGAAAAGGTGACTATTGAGAAACCTTGAACTTGAAACTTTTTTATAGGCGTTTGTTCAGCAGCAGCTAACAACTGGTTCACAACTACAAGTGTATAAAACGGCCCGGAAATGGCCATCAGTAATCTACAGAAAAAACTTTATTTCATGAACTTGTCAAACTAAATCATTTGAAAAGGGATCCTTGTTTTGCTATAGAGTAAAAGAGAAGAAAACAGCATGATTTAATCCGCTTTCAAAGTCAATGAGCATGCTATAAGGTCAACGAGAAGTAAATAACACCTTAACATCGCCTACACACCAATATTGCCTAACCACAAGAATCATAAACTTCACTATAGAGAAGGAAAAGAAGCTATGGATGGGAAAAGATTTCAGGGTACCAGTGGGCGTTTCTCGGGGTGCCGCAACGCATTTACATATGCCCACGCTTTTTGCGTACAATGACACATTTTGACTCCTGCAGCATCCAAAGGGACCACAAAAAAACAAATTTGTAGGTAAGCTTTAAAGGGTGGGATCTCATTTTTCTAGGGAACCAAACAAAAAGCAAGAAATGAAATGAGTTTGAAGTGAAACAAATACCTTGGATTGACGTTAGAGGGAGCTAAGAAAGTGGAGGAGGAAGAAGAGATTGAAATCGTGAGATTGTGGGTAATGGTCATGGAGGACATCTTCAAGGGAGATATTGGCGAAAAGTTGCTTTGCCCAGAAGTGAAGGGGGTAATCACTTGCCACTATAGGCCTTGAAAGCGGCTGCGGCTCTTGACAGTGTATTTGTAGGTGTGTTGAACGCCCAAACCCTTTTCGGCTGTTCGGAAGCAGATACAGTGGCCTGTTTGTTTGCCGTTGGAATTGTATTGTTAGGATAAAAACTTTCTATCCTCTTTAAAAATCATTACTTTCTTTGAAAAAACAAAGCTATAATTGAAAAATCACTTAAATCACATATTTTTAATTGCATTTATCACAAATTATTTTATTTAATTTTATTTTTTTTATCATTTTTATATTATCTTTTATTATATTGAGAGGTGTACGCCAACTCAATCAACTGATAAATCTAGTTTAACCTTAAATAAATTAGTTAAAAAAACTTATTATGCCGGATTAGATTTCGAATCAATCATTTTGATCAATTTAATTCAACTCAACCTTATCATATATATATATATATATATATAAAAGCATTTTTTAGAATTTTGAAAATTTTAATTATTTTCAAGAGTAATATATAATTTTATAAAAATTTATATAAAAAATTTTTTTGTAGGGATAATATGTAATTTTATAAAAATTTATATAAAAAATATTTTTAAAGCTATTTTTTTAATTTTTATCAAAAAAAGTCTGATTTGAACTAACCAACTCAATTTGCCTCAACCTGACCCAATTACTAAATTGATTGGATCTAGGCAAAAATTTGACCTGAATATATTCCTAAATATATTTTCATTTAAAAATTAAATCAAATCATTTAAACAAAAAAAAAAGAGTCTGAAAATTCCACAATATAAATAAGAATAAATTATTCTTCAAGTTTTGTTAAAATTATATAAAATTTTTTTATTTTTAAAATATACATTATAATCTAATTTTAAATTCTGTACTAAAATACTTGTCGTTAAAAAATATATTAAAAAATACTTTAATTATATATGTGTATGTTAATAAAAGATATTTTAATAAAAAAATTAAAATTAAGTTAAAGTATAATGTAATTTTTATTTAAAAAACTTGTACATATTTTAAAATTAATATATATAATTTTAACAAAATTTGAAAAAAAAAATTATATAATTTATTCTAAATAACTGCGACACAATAAGGGGATACCTTCTACAAATGAATCAGCTTATGGTTGTTCAAAACAGTATTTTATATAACGTATGTCAGTTACCAGTTCAACCTGCATAATTCTTTTACATGTATTTTATGAATTACAAGTTTACATTAAATCATTACCTAATAAAATTAACTAATAAGCATTGATTTAATAGTATTGAAATCAACTTAAAAGTCAGAGATTAAAATTTGAATTTCAATTAGGGTCAAAACAAATAAAATATTTAACTAAAAATTAAAAACTTACGGGACAATGTGTAAAAAAAAATATTACGGATCATGGACTGGAGCAAGCAAAGAACCAAGGGCCCATTACCAACAAAAGACCCATCATCAAGGATCGATCGGATGCCTAACCAGATTACATGAGTGGCAATATGTCTGTTTTGTCTTATGCGAGTTGAGTCCTCGTTTGGCAAATAGAATAAGTTAGCCTTTGGCTGTTGTTTGGTTTGTTTTAAATTGTACGACCTCAAATGCCTTTGTTGTTCGTCAGAAAGCAAAAAATGAATTAATGTGATTTAGAATTTTACTTGCATCTCATCTAAGATGTGTTTAGTTAAAAGAAATAAATGAGAAGAGAATATAAAATATAGATAAATAAAATAAAAAATAATTTTTATATTTTATTTTTAAAAATATTTTTTGACAGTTAAAATGTTGAATTAATAGATAAAGTAAAAAAAATAAAAATATAATAAATATTACATAAAATATATAAAGATAATACATATTTATTTTATTTTTAATAAAAAGTTTGTTTAGTTTACTATGACATGAGTTTTTTTTTTATATAATTTATATAATATTTATTATATTTTTATAATTATTATTTTATTAATTAAATTGTTATTTTAATTATTAAATTATTATTTTAAAAAATAAAAATATAAAAAATTATTTTTTATCTCCCTTATCCACATTTTAGGTTCTATTTTTTAAGTAAGCGCTTGTTTAAAAACGTAATAAAAAATTATGTCAATACAAAAATTTTTAATATTTTATTTTATGTTAAATGTCATTTTTAAAAAGGCATAACGAATTTTTTGAAGCTCCATTGACATGTTTTTTATCGCGTCTTCAAACAGGCGCTCAATATATCAAACGTGATTTTAAAAAAGCATAACACGTTTCCAAACATGGTGTAAATCTAACAATCGAACCTTCATTGGATCCTCCCAAAACATTCAAACTTTTTCTTCAGTCCCTGTCTTTAGCACTACCCCCAACCATCAGATCTCTAATTTGGATTCACGATTTTAAATCATCGAAGCTATAATGCAGAGCAATATCAGGATGTTGCAGCAACTGTTGGCTCAAGAACTTGCCACTGTCTCTATAGTTATGGCACATACGCGTTTGGATCTTCTGCAATTGCATTTTGGATCTGTTGTGCTGTTATTAAGAAAAATGAATGTATTTTAATCCCTTTTTCTTTTTTCATTTTAACTTAAACCAACCCATCCATCAGTTTTTTACTAACAGCACAACTGCACACATCCATCAACTGAACTGCAGAGGATCCAAATTCAGCACATACTTTTCTACAATCAGCTGTAGACCACCTCCGATTGCGTTGCCGACTTGGAAGATTACTTGCACAATGCCACACTCCTATTCCACCCTTATTCTTGCCACTATCCAACAAGTTCCTTGCTCAGACCACGATTTCTCCCCAGCCGCTAAGCACACACCTCTGCCTTTGGTTACGGAGGAGACAACAAAAGCCATTCCATTTCTAATATCCGATGCAAGTTGGAAAACCGAAGGCGCTACAGACAACAAAGACCAAGATGATGCTATGGCTACAAATGACCTCTCTCTGGCGCCAGCAGCTGATGCCCAACCAGTGACGAACCAGCTTTCGCAACCACAATGAAGATGTGGCAAATAAGAGTGAGCTAGAACTCAAAGAGGATGAACCAGACCTCACAACTGCGTCTGACTCCGACACTGCTTTACTCAGGTATATACTTTCCCTGCCATCGAGTTTGACTCGCCATATGCTTCCTTGTGGACAGGATGAAAGACACCATAACGAATCAGAACATGAAGGAGTTCCTATGGGTAATTCACATACCCATTTGTAATTCAAGTTTGTGGTGGATTGTTGGCGTTGACATAAGGGGAGAAAACTCGCTGTAAGTTGTTAGGTGGTAGTAGACCTAGATGTTCATATTGGTAATGCTCTAATTACTATGTATGGGAAGCTTGGACTAGGAAATTTAGCACTGAGGGATTTTGAAGAAATGCCTGTGAGGGAATTGGTTTCTTGGAACTATGTGATTGGTGCATATTCTTTGGTCATAGAACATTGGAACTCATTGAAGTAATTTCGAGGCGTTTTTGTCAGTATTGATAATGAATTTAACCTGGAGAACAAAGTAGTAGCTGTAAGAATTAATGGAAAAAGGGTTAATGCTTTACTAAGGATTAATCCAGATATGGATCTGCAAGTCCATCTTGTGTTGCCACTGAGAATAAGAACTCCAAATTTGGCATTAGAAATGAAAAGCTCCAATGGTTTTTGGATGCTGTGAAGGAACATCCTAATAAGTTAAAGCTTATAGGGGCCCATTATCATCTTGGGTCAATAATTACCAAAGTGAACATTTTTGGGGATGCTGCTGTTGTCATGGTCAACTATATTGACCCAATTCGAGCTCAGGGTTTTAAAGTTAATTATTTAAATATTGGTGGTGAACTTGGGATAGATAATTATTATTCTGATGTTGTCCTTTATACACCCAGAGATCTCATTGATATTGTACGAGAGCTTGTCCCTTCACGTTTACTTGCCCAACAGAGAGCACTGGAGGCTAGAGATGTAATTGAAAAGAATAATGGTGATGGAGGTGCTATTTCACAAAGACTTGAGGAAAGATACAAGAGGCTTCAGTTAATTGATGCTTATTTTACAAAGTCACTACTAGCACCCAAAAAAAAGAGAAATATTTAGACTAGACCAAATTTTAGACTTATAAATTGGGTCGCCTTTAATTAAGTCATTGGATAATATCAACTTAATTGAGGTATATTTGTTGAACAAGCTAGCTAAATGAGGCTTTTTGATGATAAAATAGACTATAATATCTTTGAGTCATGCATTAGTCTATGGAATTTTTGAAATATTTAAGCAAAAATTGCTTAATAACATGCAGTTGAAGAAAGTAACTATTTATTAAATTTAGATAGTTTTCTATTATATGCCCATTCTCCCATATTCTAGCCTATAATTTAGCATAATGCCCACAAAATTTACTAAAGATAGTTAATCATGATCAACTAAAGATAAGGGACTATACATAAGTTAACCAAAAGTGCAAAATATCTAGATAAAGGAATCTAAATGGTTTTATGCACTTTTTCTTGCATGCTTTGAATGATTATAATTATATATGATAAGGGTAAGTTTAGGGAAGGTTAAGGGACAATTGAATAGGTATAAAATAGTTGGTTTAAGGCCCTTTATTGGAGTGGTATGATTAGTGGTTTGGTATGTTTAAATATCTAATATGTGCAAGATTATCTTATGCAATCTCTATATGATTAATAGTACCTACATGAGATATTTTGTGACAAGTGCTATTTTATATCTAGATTAAACTTATGCATGAGTGATTGATTAAATTAAGATAAACATGCATTAAATATTAGTGACATGAGTTTTGGTGTACTAACATATATAATTGCCTTATTGAATCCTTTTGGAAACCATCAAAATTATGAAAAAGGATTTCTTCAGTTAAAAACCTATAGAATATATGTTAAAGCTCCATGAATGGAAGACCAGACTAGGAGCTATTCTCATGCATTGATAATTGTGATATTGAATATAATCCCTATGCATGGATAACTAAATCCTAAACACTTCACATACATAGATGACCTCTTTTTATGAATTACCATGACATGAACTTAATTAAGATATTCAAAATGTTAAAGATACTATAATAAGGATAAAGGGTTCCATTAGTATTAGTGTAGGCATCCAATAACTATACATGTTAAATTGAGAAGCATGCATACTTTATACCCTAAGTATGATTGACTTGTTTAATTATAAGACTACGATTTATGATTAAACTATCTATGGCCTGCACCTTGTTACATGAGGATTATAATTTGGCTTGTTTGGGTTATGTTATTAATATACATCTCACAAGATGATTATGTTAATCATGAAGCATGACCTTTATAAATTGGAATATGATTGAATTAAGATAATGATTGAGCATATGATAATTGATTAAATGATATGATGATTATACATGGCGTTGATATATGCATATTGATTAGGGGTGTTCATAGGTTCGGTTTGATTCGGTTTGATTCGGTTTTAGACTAAAACCAAACCGAACCAACCTTGTCGGTTCAACAATTTTTTGGACCTTTTCAGTTTTGAATTCTAATTGGTTTGGTTCGGTTTTTGTTCGGTTTGGTTCATGTTTTTTTGGCCAAAAATATTTTTTTAAGATTTTATTCTTTGCAATATATAAAATTTAATTTCTAATATTATGCATCTTATTAAATTTTAACCAATAATAATGTATTTATAATTTATTATTTTTATTTTTATTTTTAGTCTAGAAAACACTCATAAATTGACAAAAAGTTTTGAAAAGTAAAAGAAATAAAATAAAATAAGAGTAATATTTTATAATAAAATAGTATATGCAACTTGTCGGTTTGGTTCGGTTTAACCGAACCAAAAATGCCATGAACTGACAACTGAACCGAATTAATTGGTTTTAGATTTAGAAAAACTAAACCAAACCATTTGTTAATCGGTTTTTATTGGTTTGGTTCGGTTTGAATGGTTTGGTTCGGTTTTGTTCACCCCTAATATTGATGTTGATGTGTCAAACTGCTTGATATCTAACATGACCATGCATATGAGAAAAGCTTTTTCAAGTAAAGCATCCTTAAGATGAAAATAAGCCTCTAAAAGGAATAGAATCCAATAAAAGATGGTCTTCAAAAACCAAATTCTATGAATTCTCAATTTTTTACTAAAATTTCCAGAAGATAAATTTTTTGCCAAAGAAAGAAAGGAAAGAGTATGATCATGTGTGAATAAAGGTCTCCCAAGAACAAGGTTATGAGAAAGAGTCACTGAAGATTGAGAGACTTTCAAGTGGCTTCCAATTCAAGTTTATATTAAAGGTCTGTGGGTACACACTAAGGGACATCCTAGATATGTTTACTTCATTCAATGAAAGGGTTTCGATGATCATATAGTCTAAGGAAAACAATTTTTCTACTTGATAATGCAAAAAACCTAAGCCTCACACCAAGTGGTATAGGATGCTTAGTGGGTTACCTATAATTTCAAAAATCAAGTTCGTATCAAGTGGTATAAAACCCTTAGTATGGGATCTAAGAAATAGTCTTCACTATGACAAGCACTTTCAAGGTAGAATCATGTAGGTTTACTTAAAGAGGGCATACGCAGGATGATGATAAGATAATGTGCTCACAGAGTACTATTTATATGAACTACAATAAGGCCTTGTAAAGGTAGAAAGGAAGCTTGGCAATACATACCAAGTTATGTGGCAATTAGAATGTTGTAACAAAGCCTACTACATTGTGTTTAAAAGTAATACTTGCATATAGTAAGTGACATGATAATAAAATAAACAAATGCATTATTATGTTTGAATGTGAGTATTAATCATGTACTGATCATTATGTGTACAATGATAATAATCATGCCATTGACAATGATATATGAATATGATATTTAAAACATGTTAGGTCATATGGCAAATGATTTTATTAAGAAGGCTAAACACAATCTAGAATAAATGTGCACATATATGTTTCATATATTTGACATTCCTATGTATATGAGATCTCATGTTTATATTATTATGATGTAATGTGTTTATTATCTTTATGTGCTATGGACAAGAGGAGAAGAAAAAGAAAATGTTTTTTGTACATGCGGCAAATGAACTATTACTTTTTCAAAGTCAATAATTGTTCTTACTAAGAATGTCAATTTTCACTATACTTAGCAATATGTTTAGATGGAGATCAAACTTTTGCTATTTGATGCTTATTGTTGACCATTAGTAGATAGTGCATAACACAATAAAAATAGAGGAACCTTGCCTATTTTTGTAGTTGGTTTGTAAAAATAATTAGTTAGTGTCTCCTTATAATTAGAAATTTATATTGTTTAATAACCTTGTTGAATTTATTCTACTTTATATAGATAATGGGACATTTACAAAAGTAGTTCTAGCATTTACATGTTCAATTAATTAAAAAAAATTATGTTTGAATTTTTCTCTATAATTCTACAACATAAGTAAGGGGTTTAGTAGTGCCTTATAAGAGCAGTTCATCCTAAGGAATCTAGAAAATTTTAAAGAAGTTTAGAACTAAGTCTAAGATAGGAATGGAATTAAGATAGCCTAACTTTGTTTGACATTCAAGTGTTATTAAGTGATGGTGGTGCCAACACTTATAATCTTGTATATCAAGATTGTTGCAATGATTTTGCCTCACACATACATTTATATTATTGAATCTAATCACCTTAGTAATGAATTATTTTGTTTGTGTAGCAAAACTTTGACATCAATCAAGAGTGAAAACTTTATGACCCTTTAGAGATCAAAGACCACACTTATGGACAAGAGTAAGTTGGTAAGGAGACATCTAGCCAATGTAGAATGTAAACCCAAAGAGAGCATAATGGAAAAGAAAGAAGGTGAATGGTGGCCTGAAATCAAACTTGAAATCTAAATCCCCATCTGGTGAAGGAAATCAAACTCTAGGAAAGAAGGGCATCTGCATTTGGTGTAAGAAACCACATTGAAATAAATTTTTTTTGGCTAAAAAGAACATATTCTACAAATGTAAAGAGCCCAAACACTTCTAAAAGGAACGTCTACTGAATAAGGAGCTGGTACTAGACCAGAAGGAAGAAACTCTAAATTATTAAGAAGTGGAACAATTCCTTAACCAGATACTAGGTATGCAATTAGAAAGATTGAGATTTTGGTTATGCCTAAGATATTTAAATTGCGTAATTACAATAACAACAACAACAAAGCCTTTTCCCACTAAGTGGGGTCGGCTACATGAATCAGTCGACGCCATAAATACCTATAATAAATCATATTTTTAGATAAATTATTTAAATTTAAATCTCCCTTAATAATTTTTCTTTTAGTTTTTCTTGGTATTCCTCTACCTCTAATTATTAGACTATTCTCCATCACATCTACTCTCTTAACTAGGGCTTCTATAGATCTCCTCCTAACATAACCAAACCATCTAAGTCTTGATTCTACAATCTTTCTCACAATAGGTGCGACTTCCACCTTCTCTCGAATGCATTCATTTCCAATCCGATCTTGTCTAGTATGTCCACTCATCCAATGTAACATTCTCATCTCTGCAACATTGAACTTATTCTCTTGTTGACCTTTTATTGCCCAACACTCAGTTCCATACAACATTGCAAGTCTTATAACTGTATGGTAGAATTTACCCTTAAATTTGAGTGGTACTCTTCTATCACAAATAACACCCGAAGTACTCCTCTACTTCATCTACCCCGCTTGACTCTTATATTTTACGTCTTCTTCTATTTCCCCGTTATGTTGTATGACGGATCCAAGATATTTAAATCTTATAACTTGTGGTATAATATATTCTCTAATTTTCACTTTTGCGCTAGAAGTGATGTGTCTCTTACTAAATTTACGTTCTATATACTCTGTTTTACTTCTACTTAAACAAAATCTATGAGTTTCCAAAGCTAATCTCTACCTCTCAAACTTCTCATTTATTTCTGCTTTCGATTCTCCAATTAAGACAATATCATCTGCAAAAAGTATACACCGTGGCACCGGCCCTTGGATATGTTCAATAAGTACATTTAATACTAAAATGAAAAAGATAAGGGCTCAGAGTTTACCCTTGATATAGACCAATAGTTATCAGAAAATCTTCTGTAGGTCTACCTTTTGTTACTACACTAGTTGTAGCCTCATCATAAATATCTTGAATTGCTCGAATATAAGTTATACGAACTTCTTTTTTCTCCAAAGCCTTCCATAGAACCTCTCTTAATACTCTATCATATGCTTTTTCTAAATCGATAAACACCATATGTAAATCTCTTTGATTCTCTCGATATTACTCCATTAATCTTCGTAACAAATATATTACTTCCATAGTTGACCTTCTTGGCATAAAACCAAATTGATTCTCCATAACTTGAGTCTCTTTCCTTAATCTTCGCTTAATTACTCTTTCCATAATTTCATAGTATGGCTTATGAGCTTAATTCCTCTATAATTTATACAATTTTGAATGTCCCCCTTACTCTTATAAATAGAAATTAAAGAACTTCTCTTCCACTCGTCTAGCATTCTCTTAGATCTCATAATTTCATTAAATAACTTCGTGAACCAACTTATGTCGTTCCCTCCTAAACCCTTCCATACTTCAATAGGTATATTATTCGGTCCAACTGCTCTGCCACTCTCCATTCACTTTAATCTTCTTTTACCTTTGACTCACAAATCCTATAATAAAAAGTATAATTTTGATCCTCTTCTCTAGTGTCTAACCTATCCAATTGTAATGAAATCTCGTGACCTTTATTAAAAAGCCTATGAAAGTAACCCTTCTACTGTTCTCTAATATCATGTTCTGTGACCAAGACTTTTCCTTCTTCATCCTTAATGCATTTCACTTAGTCCACGTCTTTTGTCTTTCTTTCCCTACTTTTAGTTAACTTGTAAATATTTCTTTCTCCAACTTTAATACCTAAAGATTGGTATAACCCATCGAATGCTCTCGCTTTTGTTTCGCTCACCACCTTCTTAATGTATTTCTTAACTTCTTTATATTTCTCCCAATTTTTATTACTCTTACATAATGATCACACTTTACAACACTTCCTCTTAACTTTTACCTTATCTTGCACGCTTGCATCCCACTACCAAGATTCTTTATCTCTAGGTCCAAAACCTTTTGATTCACTAAATATTTTCTTTGCCACCTTCTAATCTCTTTAGCCATTTCATTCCACATATCATTTAGCACTTCCTTGTATTTCCCAAGGTCCTTCCTCCACAATCCGTCTCTGCAAATTCTTTTCTTTATCCCCCTTTAGTTGCCACCACTTAATCCTTAATACCCTATCTTTTCCTTTGTTTTTTACTCTCCTCCTTACTTGTACATCCATAACCAAAACTCTATGTTGAGTAAATAAACTCTCCCCAGGTATAACTTTGCAATCCATGCAAAGTTTTCTATCCGATTTCCTTATAAGAAAGAAATCAATTTGAGAACATACACTTCGACTTTTGTACGTGATGAGATGTTCCTTACGCTTTCTGAAACAAGTGTTAACTAATATAAGATCGAATGTCAATGAAAAGTTTAGAATAGTTTTACCCTCTGCATTTGCTTCCCCTATGCCATGTTCTCTATGAATACCCTCGTAACCTGAAGATACACTTCCCACATGACCATTTAGATCCCCTCCTAGAAGAATCTTTTCTCTTAATGGTATTTCCTGAACTGAATATTCTAAATTCTCCTAAAACTTTACTTTGTGATATTTTTCTAATCCCATTTGTGGTGCATAAGTGCTAATAACATTAAAAATTTCCTTTTCCATTACTAACTTTAATGCAATGATTTTATCTCCTAACCTTTTTACATCCACTATAACATTTTTCCAAAACTTATTTACAATTATACCTACCTCATTTCTAGATTTAGCCTTACCAGTGTACCAAAGTTTAAAACTTGAAGTGTCTAATTCTTTCACTTTTTCTCCTACCCATTTAGTTTCTTGTAAACACATAAAATTAATTTTCCTCCTAATCATAGTATCTACTATTTTCATTGACTTACTCGTAAGTGTACCTACATTCCAAGTCTTAAAACGAATCCTAATCTCGTGAACTAACTTCTTTACCCACATTTGTTCACGAAAATGTAGAAACCCTTACTTATTTTTCACTACACTCAAGCGACGATGCAGTGGCTCTTACTCATTTGTCATTGTACTCGAGCTATACAATGTGTTACTTTAGGGCAACAACCTAACATTATGTTTAATATATCGATTATCCATGTCATAAAGATTCGATAAAGTTTTACGTTGGCTGTCGATTGCCTAACACAACCCTCCTCTTTTTTCCGGACTTAGGACCAGCTATAAAAAAAAATGATTTGCATCAAGGCTCCTTATAGGCAGAGTTTTAAATTGCCTAATTACTTCTTTTAAATAAAAATAAATCATTTAATTGATTTATCTAAAATGGATATTAGTATCATCTATAAATTCCTAATATTTTCTTAGGAATGGTAGAAGACACAGGATTAGTAGATAATTTTACAAAGCCTTCCTTTGTGATATAGTAAGATTGCCAAAATAAAAAGAAGATCATAGTGTTAGTTCTTGATATTAATTCAGCCTTGTATGCCATTTAAGATATTTTCAATATAGAGAGATAAGTGAACTAAGAAGATAAACGAGGAATAACTTAGACTATTTATTTAATCTAGTACCCTTAATACATAGACTAGTGACTATAAAGGTAACAATTGAGAATGAATAACTGTTTAGAGAGAATGGCAATATTGTTAGAAGACAAACTTTGATTTTTCAACGGTGAACTTGGTAGTAGGCAAACCCATAGGTCAATTTAGTATAGTGTGCACTAGCCCTATAATTCAAAGGAATTACATTTCTCACATCTTAAGTCTTGGTTTAGTTAAAGAAAAGCTCTTTATACCAAAAATTCATCATGATTAAGGAACCTTGGATGTATAGTAGAAGTTATTACCATTCTACTTTTACAACCCGAACTATGATCTTAGAACTAAGTCATAATTAACTATAATGGAATCTAGTTAACTAACTTTTTAAAGTCTAATAAAAGATAATAAGTATTTAGTTAAAGGTTAACTTTAAATGAATAAGATTTTAGTATAATCAACACATAGTCAACTATGAGTAGATATAGTTAACTACCACTTGAACTAGTCAACTATATGATTAAGGTATAGTTAACCCAATTTAAAGTTGTTAACTAAAACTTTGGGTAACTATAAATGAGAAAGTAAATAATTCAAAAAGGCTCTAATTCCCTTCAATCTAATTGTGAGAACCTTGAGGTGAACGATAATATCCCTAAGATAAGCTTGAATACGTGACATGATAAAACAAGAAGGTAGTATCTTATAATTCTAGCAAGCTTAAGCCTTATAGAAAGGATCATCCCATTTTTTATTTAAATATGGCTACCATTATAATTGGATAACATAGGTTGTATAAAGTTCACTTTGAGCTCAAGGAATTGAAATTCCTTGGAGATTTGAAGAGATTAGACCAGAAAATAAGTAAAATAACTTATGATTATTATGATCCAAATAAAGATAATCTAATGTTTTAGCAAGTGATGAAAGAGAAAATGGATTATTTTTCAGAGGTCTAAAACTTCATATGTTTCCCTACCTATGATACATCTTAGGAATTAAGCGTGATTAGAAAAGAAAAATAAAAAAAAATCTTATAGGTGAAAACATAAAAGTTAGGCAATTTTCACTGACACAACTAGGATTTTGAAACTTCAATAACCCTTAGGTCATGTTTGGTATATGGGAGAGTCTAAGATTAGAATATGAGAGGGAGTAGGAGAACTTATTTTGTCTCTTTGGTATGCCAGATCAAGGCACCCCATGGGAAAACTATCTCCATCAAACTTAAGAATCCAGTCTCCTCCATAATATGGAAGGAAAGTGCAACAATCTTGGGAGAGTAAAATTTGGTAACCAATTTGCCCCTAAAGTAAACTGCGACTTGCTCAAGCTTGAAATGGATGTCACTTGCCAAAAATTGTGCTCGAGCTTGAAAATTGATGCCCCTACCAAAAAATCCACACCTTCTGCTAAAAATGAGTGACCTATGCTAGTAGTAAAGAGGTCGAACCCCAGATTCAAGCATAAATGAACAATGGATGGAGTTTAAAGTTTCATTCTCCTTGGTTGAATGAACGATGGATGAAGTTTGAAGCCCCAAATTCATGCACAAGATGAAGTCAAACAATTTTTTTATTAATTCTAATTAAAAATAATAATATTTTATTAATTTTTTATTTAAGGACATTTTAGTCATTTTATCGCTTTTCTTTTCCATCTTCATTTTGTTTCTATTTTACCAAACATTAAAAAAATAAAAGTATTTCTATTCCTTTTTATGTCATACCAAACATGATTAAAGATTATAGGATTCTTTTCTATTCCCAATCCATATTCAATATTATTTCATCAAAACTATATCTCGCATACCAAATGAGGCCTTAGAGATTTCCTAACTAGGAAACAAAGGACACTCAAGAAGTGTGTGGGCCTATTTAAGGCCTTTTAAATTTTGCAAATGAGATTTCCAAAAGGAAGGGAGATTGTAACATCTCTAAGTTTTTTAACTAATAAACTAAGGCTAATATAAACATTAAAAATTGTTTAACATGAATTCTTAATAGAATCTTAAGAATTTGGAAGACTATGATGTTTGGGACATCATAGCAATTTGCTAGAACCACTAGGAATTTCATAAGCATTTTTTTGGGAATTTTTATGGATTATTAGAAATTTATTTGAAATTTATTGGAATCAATTGAAATTAGTTTCTAATTACCAAGTAATAAGTAATTACAGAATAAATACTTAGGAAATAAATTTTAGAGAATTCATTGGACCCTTAAGTGCCCTAACAATATAAGAAAAATATTTTGGTAATAAAAATACTTTGATAAAATTCAAGGGTCAAAACATAATTAGCAAAAGTTCAAGGATGAAAGTCCAATTTTTGCTAGAATTAAAATACAATTTTTCTAGAGCCAAAATATAATTTTTCCCAAATTAAAGATAGTAGAGTTAAGAAGAGATCTTTATATAAAAACAACTGTATTAACGATTAGAACAATTTTCATAGCTGAAACTTGTAACAAATCATAATATAACTTTTCGAAAATCAAGTCAATGCTCGATCAATACCAAGTTTTTATATCATGCTTCTTCATCTGCTAGATAAGACAAATGAGAGGAAAATAGGCTTCTTGAGAGAGTCAAACCATCCCTCCCTTTTATATATAATCCCCTTTTCCCTTCACTTTACAACACACACGTACATTCACTTTGCCAAAATTTTGAAAGGCTGAGAGCAAAAGAAAGGAAAGGCTGAGAGAGAAAGTGGAAGCTTGAGAGAAATAGAGTTTGTTAAAGGAGAGAAAGGCATGGAAGGAGGGAGTAAGGATGGCAAAAGATAGTAAGGAGAAGGGTAAAAGCAAGGCAACAAACCAGAGGTAAAAACAAGGTACAGATTATTACATGAGGATTATAATTTGACTTATTAGGGTTATGTTATTAATATACATCACATGATATGATTATGCTAATCATGAAACATGACTGGATAACCTAAAATATGATTCAATTGAGATCATGATTCTACATGTAATGATTGATTAAATGATATGATGATTATACATGGCCCTAATATATGCATATTGATGTTGACATGTCAAATTGCAGAATATCTAACATGAGCATACATATGAGAAAAGTTTCTATAGGTAAAGTATCCTTATGATGAAAATAAGACTTTTAAGGGAATAGACTCCCAGCAAGAGAAGGTATTCATTGATGGGATTTTATGAATTCCCAATTTTTACTAAAATCTCCAAAAGACAACATTCTCAGAGGATGAAATCCTAATACAAAGTAACCGTCGTTATTAGGGACATAATTTATGTCAAAGAAAGAAGGGAAAGAATATGATCATGTGTAAACAAAGGTGGGCCAAGGTCCTCAAAGGTTTAGTCATAATTCTCTTATGGACAAGGTTATAACAAAAGGTTACTAAAGGTTAAGAGGCCTTCAAATGGCTTCTGATTCAGGTCTAGGTTAAAGGTTTGTGGATCCACATTAGGAGACGTCATAAATATATTTACCCCAATTAATGAAAGGGTTTTGATAATCATGTAGTCTAAGAAGAATAATCTTTCTCATTAATGGTACTGAAAACCTATGCCTCACACCAAATGGTATAGGATGATTGGTGGGTTGCCTATGATTTTGAAAACCAACTCTATATCAAATGATATAGGACACTTGATAAGGTACCTAGGAAATATTTTTTACTATGACCAACGATTTCAAGGTAGAATCATCCTAGTCTCGTTAGAAAGGACATGCATAATATGATGATAGGATGATGTACTCAAGGAGTATTATTTATATGAACTATGATAAGACCTTGTGAAGGAAGAAAGGAAGCATACTAGCACGTATCAAGTTACGTAGTACTTAGAAAGTATGTAACAGAGCCTATTGCATAATTTTTAAAAGTAATACTTGCATATGGTAATTGGCATGATAATAAAGTAAACATATGCATCATTATATTTGAGTGTGATTGTAAATGATGTCAACTATAGTAATCATGTCATAGACTGTGATATGTGAATATGACATCTAGAATATGTTAATTTACCTACAAAGATAATTTTATGAAGAGAGCCAAATACAATTTGGAATGAATGTGCACATGTATGCTCTATATGATTTGATGTTCTTATGTACATATGATCTCTTATTTATATTGTTATATTGTAATATTTTAGTTATCCTTATATGCTACGAACAAGAGAAAAAGAGAAAGAAACTATTTTTTTTAGATACACATGGTAATTAAACCATTACTAGTTTTCAAAATGGATAGTTGTTCTTACTAAGAATGTTAATTCTTACTATACTTGATAATGTGCTCAGATAGAGATTAGGCTTTTGGTATTTGATGATGATTGTAAACTAGTCCACCAGGAGACAGAATATGGCGTAGTAGACAGAATATAGCGTAATGGAGATAAAGGGACCTTACGTATTGTTATAGTTGGTTTGTAAAAATAATTAGCTAATGTATACTTATAATCAATTTTATATTATATAGTAACATTGTAATTTATTTAGACATGTGAACTTATTTTGCTATGTATGGATAATTGGAGGTTTATAAGAATAGTTCTAGCATTTACATGTTCAATTAATTAAAAAAAAAATTTACAATTCAAAATTTTTTCCATACTTTTGTAACATAAGTAAAGTAAGGTGTTTTAGTAATGCCCTAAAAGCAAGGGTATTACAAGGAGTGTTGGCAAATATAAGGGGTTTATGTTTTGAAGTTTATGAGAGAATGGAATGAAATTGAATGGAAAGGTGATGAGTGGAATGGCATGTGATATTCCATTGATTAAGAGTTTAATGAGGAAAGGGAGGGATTCATTAAAGGAATGGAATGGCTTATAATTTTATTTTTTAATATTACCCTTATAATTAGAATATAATCCTAGCAAGCTTTTAGCTGAAGAGAATATAATTGTACTTATACCATTTGTCCATTTCATTCTTTCCTAAACCCTTAAATCTGGATTGACAAAGAAAAATTTGGCTTTCAAATAGCAACAAGAAGTCTTGAAGTTTCTCACTTGTTATTTCATTTCATCCTAAAAATCCTCCTAAACAATGGATTGTCCCATATATATTAACTATTCCATTTCTTGTCATCCATCCAAACTAAATTCAAAGCTTTTATGAAATTCTTGAAAATGGTCACTAATTAAACATTCACATAACCATGATTCCAACCACTACTTACAAAACCTGATTGGATAGATCAATCTAACTAGAAAATCGATAAACTAGTCATCAAATCGACTCAATTGACCTATAAAATAAACCTATCAAAAAAACTAGTTAAACTAGTGAAAAATAGGCTAAATTGTCATTGAATTTTTTTTAATAAGATTCCTTCCTATAAAATAATATAATTCATTTTAGCAAAATCTAAAAAACTAAAAATAAAAGATAGTAGGAGAAATAAATGAATGAAATGTAGTGAAATTTAAAGAAAACATAATATAAAAGAAATAGAAAGATGTATACTTGGTTATTTCAGTGCTCACTCTCCATGCTCCATTTCTTAATAGTATCTCTATCAAATATTAAAATATTAGCTAAAATTACTTCTTTTTCTTCCATTTGCCTTTTTTGTTTTTATGTCTTTAATGACAAATTGAATCTTAATATAATTTGAAATTTTCAAAAGTTTAATATTAAATACTCTTAAATTTTAATTATGGGTAATTTTATTTTTCAATAAAAAAATAAATTGTCAAACATTTTAAAAAATATTAAATTAGTAATTAAATGTTAAAATTTTATTAGAATATACATTTATATAATATTTTAAAATATATATTTAATTATTAATGATTCAATTACAGTTGGGTCAATAAACCATAAATTAGTGCCTCTATTGATTTAATAACTATTTTAGTTTTTAAAACATTAATTCTAACTAAGTGGAGTGTTTCATATGAAACATTTATTTTATATATATATATATATATATATATATTATTTAATGTTGAAATAAATTGAAGATTGAACTATCCTAATTAAAAATATATTTTACTTATATATTAAATAATTTCATTAATATTCTGAAGTTATTGTAGATATTAAGTTGATTGCTTTACTTTTTAAATTTCATTTAAATTCCACTGATAATTTTATAAGGCTATGAAATTGTTCAAAATAAACATACTTTTGACTTTGAAGTTATTCATTCTTATAACATGCGTGTACATTTTTATTTTTGTTAAAAATAAAAATTTAAAATGGTATAGCCTGATTTAGTAGTAATTAAACAAACAATAATATCATTGAATGACCTAAATCACATAAAGTAAAATTAATTTTGAATTACAGTTTAATTATAAATTATAATCTATCCTTAACAAAAAAGTAGAAAAATAAACATATTGATGAAATAACAAGATGCATGGATTCAAAACGAGTTGTGCTTTACAAATGAAAGGAAACAAGATAAAATATAGGTAACTGGACAATAACAACCATATATTTGTAGTTAAAACTAAAGTAAAGCAATAGTTTTAACTACAATCGCTAGCTGTGATTTAGGTCTTGTACAAATATGTATAAAGTGTCCGCGTGATGCATATCCCCATCATCATTCAAATTTTCAAGAGCTTTTTAGAAAAAAAAAAAAGAACAGTATATAGTTGGAAAGAAAAAAATTAAAGAATTTATAATATTGCAAATTTTCTCTTTAATTTTTAATATTAAAAGTTACTTAGCTAATTTACTACACATTATTTAATTTATTTCTTTTTAATTATACGCTATATATTAATCTCATAAAAGATTTGAATTTACATATAAATTATTTCATCGTTTAAGGCATGACTATGCCCCAAAAAAAAGAAAAAGGGCTTGATGTCGATGGCCCAGCAAAAAGTCCAACAGCTGGAAAAGCACACAAATCCACCTACGTTCGAGAAGAAGAAAACAAAATCGATATTCTACTTGTTACATTTGTCTAATAAAAAAACAATTGTAGTACAACTTTAGTACTACAACCCTTTCTAAGAAACATCGTATTAAATACAGACTCATCAACTAACAATCATTTTTAAAATTAAATTTATAAAATTTAATAATTTTAATTCTTTCATATTATCTAACATATATATAAGAAGTACAACTTTAGTGCTGTTCAAATTGTACTGATATTATTGTAACAGTTTTTTTATTTCTTTTTGCGGGACCCAATAATACTTAAGTCTATATCTGTTACTATGGTATTTTTTTTTTCTCTTACTTCGTATTTTTTTTGGGATTCTTTTTAGACCTTTTCTTCTCTTCTTCTTTTTTTTTGGCTCTCATGTCACTTCTAGTTTAATAAATTTGTAGTTAAAATTATAGTAAAGCAAGTACGGGGTGCAGGTAAGCTATTTGCTTGGTATGTGTCTATATTTTTTTAAGAAATAAAAAATTTTAATTGTAAAAAAATTAACTATAAAGATAAAATATTTTAACTAAGAAAAAGTATACTTTAAAATTTTATTTACAAGGATAAAATTTTTTTATTTGTTAGGCTTTTAAAATAATTTCAAAATTTAACAATAAATATTTTTAATTTGTTATCATGAAATCTTATATTAATTTTTAAAATGTAACCCAATATCAACTACCTTATTGACTGACTTTTTCAATTTTCAAAAGTTTAATTTTATTATTCTTGAAATAGTAAAATACTATACAGTTTTTCAAAAGGTAAATATTAAATAAGATTGAAGCAAAATGAAATTAAAAAAAATGATAAAAAATATTTTAGACAATTAATTAATACTAAAATCAATTACCCAAATGAGATTTTCTCTTAGTTCTATTATTCGATTTGCCTATGAAATGGGTATAAGTAATATTTCAATGTTGCCATGATGGAAATGTATTCAACTTCTTCAACGTCCTTTGGCCCAAAGTCCATCATGCATATGGGACATGGATCTTCTAAAGTGAGGATATGTGAATTGCCCCTAAAGTGAGAGACTTTAGGGGAGCTTTACTATTAAAAAATTGTTAAGAAAAATAAATAGAAATGTGAGACACTTTAGAGGTATTTCACCTTTCTACAATTCAGAGGATTCATGTTCATGCATAAGACATGGATCTTTTGAAATAAAGATGAAGTGAGAGACTTCAGGGGAGCTTTTGTTATTAAAAAATTGTTAAAAAAATAAGTAAAATGGGAGAGATATGAGACACTTTAAAGGCACTCAACTTTTATACAATTCAAAGGATTTGTATCCATGCATAGGACACAGATCCTTTGAAGCGAGGATGAAATGAGAGACTTTAGGAGGGCTTTGCTATTAAAAAATTGTCAAAAAATAAATAAATAAAATGGGAGAGATGTGAAATGCTTCAGAGGCACTTCACCTTTTTGCAATTCAAAGGATCCATGTCCATATAGGACACAAATCTTCTATAGTGAGAATCGGTGAATTACCATTGAAGTGAGAGATTTTAGGGAGGCTTTGCTATTAAAAAATTGTTAAAAAAATGGAAGATATATGAGGCAATTGAGAGGCACTTCACCTTTCTGTAACTCAAAGAATCCACGTCCATGCAAAGGACATGGATCTTTTGAAATAAGGATTTGTGAATTGCCCTTGAAATGAGATACTTTAGGGGGACTTTACTGTCAGGCCATATTATTTCTAATATCACCTTACTCATTCAAGATGGATTACACATGCTATCAAAGGAAATCCAAGAAAATGCATTAAAAATAATGAATTTAATGGTGTTATATCGAGGTTTAAAAATTCATCTCGCATCTTGTGGACCCCGTGACTTACCAACAATATTTTCTATTTATTTCCCATCCATGCAAATCATAAGCATCCCAAAAATTTGCATAAACCACTAATCAAGAGCTAAAAACCAGAAATATTCACGTTTTGCCTCGGGTTAGAATTTCAATTTTTTGCTAGCAAATTTGGAAAATCATAACTAAATCTAGAAAAATTGAAATCAAGCAACCTATAGCTTTCTAAAAATCTCTAGAGGTTAAATTTACACTAAAAATAATTCTAAGCCATGAACACACCATCTAAACCACGTTTGACAATAGAAAAAAGGCAAAGGTTGGACTGTCCAGTACTACTAATACAACTTACTACTATAAACTTTGAAAATGCATAATTAACTCTACAAAAATCCAATCTATGCAAACTATACTAATTTGAAAAGTTATAGATGTTAACTAGAGAAAAAAAATAGTTCCAGATGAATTCAGAATCATTCAAACCTCAAAAATTGATGGAACAGTGATAGAAGTTTGACTATGCTTCCAGAACAAAACAGAAACTTCAAAAAAAATCATATCTCCCTCTCTAGACATTCAATTGAGGTGATTCTAGTTGGCATAGCTCACTATGAATGTCTAGTTTCTCCTACAAAATTTATGGCTATCGGACATCGTTTACCTTACGAATAATAGAGGTACATTTTTGGACCATATGAATAGTATCAGTACCAAAATAAAAAATTTGCCAACTTCAAAAATTTGCCAAAAATTCTGTAAACTTCTAAATATTACACACTTTAACTTTCTAAAAAGCTCTCAACAAAATCTTTATACATGTCAAGTCCCAGATCAAGAAGAACTCATTTGGATAGATTGTGCCATAACTCACCATTATGGCCAATTTTGCATCTTATAAGGCACCACCTTGGTCCAAATGACCTTCCTTGTGTATTGGCACCACTTGGGCAAGTTTGAAAGTACAATAATAGCATATATGAGCTGCCCAAGTGATCCAAAACACCATGCATCTTATTTTGGTCATCTCACACCCAAGGGTACACTAATACATACATGCCATCAAGTGTCAATTTTTCTCATTTGCATTGATTTTGTGCCACATATGGTTCATACATCATCCATATATAATATTACATTTGCTCAATAGCTTATGTAACACCATAATGACTTAACTCCAACTAATCTCCCTCTAGGCTTGATTCCATATGATTTCTAAAAAATAAGTATAACCGTGGCATTTTCATACTATAAAATGGGGTTCAAACACTCATAATTTGTCCCGTGGGTTCCGTGAATCCATCATTTACATTGTCTACTCAAACTCTATTTATACAACTCATACATAGCATCAAACAACCCATAAACCACGGATATGAAGTCAAAAACCAAGAAAATGCAATTTCTCAAATGGGCCCAAAAGTCAATTTTTTGACTCTAACTTTGGAAAATCATAACTAATTCTAGAAAAATGGAAATCAAGCAACCCATAGCTCTCTAGAAAGCTCTAGATGTTAACTTCACAATAAAAATAATTCCCAACCACAATCTCAGCTTTTGGATCATGTTTGAAATAAAAAAAGAGACAGAGATCCTGCTGTTCCTAGTACTGATGTAGCTTGCTGTCATGAAGTTTAAAAATTTGTAACTAATTCCAAAAAAATCCAATTTGGGAAAAATATACCAATTTAGAAATTTATAGATGTTAAATAGAGGAAAAAAAATAAGTTCAAATCATTTTACTCGCCCTTGGACCTCAAAAAATGATGGAACAGTAAAGAAGGTTGAATGGCTTCCTTGATGCTAACACAGAATTTCAAAAAGTTCATTCTCCCTCTACAGACCTCCGATTGAGGTGCTTCTAGTTGGTATAGGTCACTGTGGATATTTAGTTTATCCCCATAAAATTTCATGGCAATCAGACACCTTTTGGTCCATGAATGATAGATTTATTTTTGGACCTAGTTGTACAGTACAATAACTAAAACCAGAAAATTTTTTGATTTCAAAAATTCACCAAATATTCTCTAGAACTCCAAATATTACCCACTTTAACTTCCCAAGAATCTCTTAATAAGCTATAGAGGCATGCCAAATTTCATATCAAGAAGAGCTCATTTAGTCATATCTTGACAAAACTCACAAATTTGGCGGTTTTGGCACCCAAAATGATTCAAAGTGGGTCAAATGGCCTCCCACATGTTGTAGTACCTCTTGGGCAAGTTTTAAAGTATAAACATAACATATATAAAATGCTCAAGTGATCCAAACCATCATACATTTTAAATTCACTATGCTACAGCCAAAATGCTCTATTGTATACAATCCACAAAAGGGACAAATCTCACATTTTCATTACTTTGGCTCTCTACATAGTTCATACATCATTCATACATACTTTTACATTTACTCAAACATTTACATCTCGAAAATAATAGTTGTATATTCATTTTGGTACCTCTTTACAACAAAAGAACTAAAATAACTATACAACTCCCTAAGTATGCTCAACTAGCTCCTAGGTGCGCACTTGCTTCTCCTTGAACTCCACCGAACATGTTAAGATGGGAGAGGGAAGGGGGTAAGATTCAGGGAATCTCAATAGCTCATACACTCATTCAAGGAAGCAATTAAGGCATATAAACAAGTCAAAGCATGCAAACCATTCATAATTATATAACACATGCTTTTCATGCCATGATTTCATATCAATACCAAGAATAAGCTCTAAGAACTTTTGGTTTAGCCTCACTCGAGTTTTTAGGACTTTCAGATTGGCCTCACCCTTAGTTTAGGGACTTTTGGCTCCACCTCACCTATCTCAAGGGACTTTTGGCACTACCTTACCCGAGCAATTTTCATAACTCAAAACACAGGCATATTGGTACCAATGCATCAAGGCAATAACATATGGCATGTCTCACACAACAAGCACTTACACAAGCATATAATGACTATATACATCCAAGAATGCAACAAGAAAGAGTGGAGAGCTACCTTACTAGCCAACACAAGCTTTTCCTTTCAATTTCTCTTCTTCCTTCTTAGTCCCATAAGCACAATTAGATGGAGTTGCTTCTCTTGAGCTTAGGCACATCAAAGAGCATGAAATTACTTTGTCATAACTCAAATAAGCACTCACAAGTTAGGGGGCTCTTCATCAAGGCAAACCCCACTAAATATATAAGAAACTAGGGATTCTCTCCTTAAAATTCCACTAACTCTCCTTCCTCTCTCAAGCTCTCAAGAAAGGAAAGCAAAGAAGAATAAGTAAAGATACATGAGTTCTAGCCTTCTTCAAGAGTGGTTTCCCATTTCTCTCTTCTGGACCAAACCCAAAACCCAACTAATTCAACAACTAAAACCATAGCAAGAGAGGGCAAAGAGAGAAGAATAACATGCTAAGAAGAAAAGCTATGAAATCTCAAGCCCTGCTTACCTTTTCCCTTGTTCTTCCTTCCTTCTCTTGGTCTCTCTCTCTCTCCACAGCCCTTTTCTCTCTTTTGGTCGAAGCTTAGGTCGGTTAAAAGAGAAGAAATGAATTGGGACGCTTTAAGAAGTAAAATTCTCTTCTTCTTTTTTACGTTTTTCCAGACTAACCCTCGTTATAGTGAAGCATAACCCTCGTTATAGCTAGCACGTATCAGTCCCAAATCCCTACTTTCTCTACGGCGTGCACTATGACGAGCAGCTCCTTGGTTTTTGTATGGGATGCCCGCACTCGCTATAACTAGAAGCATTTTCGCTATAGCAAAAAGGCACTCTCGCTATAGCTAGATCCTTTCTTGCTATAGCTAGATCCTTTCTCGCTATAGTGAATAAGTACATTCGCTATATCTAACCCATTTTTCGTTATAGCTAGCAGACTTAGAAAATTTCAGGACTTTGAAAATTTTCAACTTCCTTTTTTTTTCTTTTCTTTTTTTGCATATACAGAGCCCTTATGAGTATTGTCCCTTCCTTCCCAGTTTGTGGGTCATTGACCCTGCCTTCCTGGTTCGTTGGGGTTTGTCCCTTCTTGCTTAGCACAAGGGAAAAATACGCTCGTGAGGGGGAGGATTCTTCCCACTTATATGGGTCGCTCCCAGGACCATTCCATCCGATGTGGGATTTTACATTCCACCCCCCTTAGGGGCCAACCCGTCCTCGAGTTGCACATTCAAACGACTGGCTCTGATACCAACACATACAGAGCCCTCACGAGTATTGTCCCTTCCTTCCTGGTTCGTGGGTCATTGACCCTGCCTTTCCGGTTCGTTGAAATTTGTCCCTTCTCGCTTAGCTCACAAGAAAAGCAGGCTCGTGAGTGGGAGGATTCTCCCCACTTATATGGGTCATTCCCAAGACCATTCCATCCGATGTAGGACTTTACAGTTTACAACTTAAAAATAATATGTACACATCCACTTTGACATTTAAGCACAAGAAAACTATATAATTGCCAAAGTCTAGTCTATTAAGCTCTTTGGCTTGCATTTCTTTCTTCTTGAGCACCACATAAACATATGGAGATGAAGAAGGGAAAAGGGGGGTGAGATTCATGGAATCTCAATAGCTCACATACCCATTGAAGCATACATTCATGGCATATACATATCAAAGGCACAAGTATAAAAGCCGCACAACCATATATCATACAAAGTCACATTTCCATGCCATAATTTCACATCAAATTCAAGAATGAGCTTTTATGGACTTTTGGTTTTGCCTCACCTCATTTCTAGGATTTTTGGATTTGCCTCACCCTTGGCCTAGGAACTTTTGACTTTTCCTCACTTATATCAAGGGACTTTTAGTATCACCTCACTCTTATGAGCTAATTTCACAAATCATTGATATTCAAGAAGGCATATTGGTACCAATGCAATATCAAAGCATCAAGTGGCATGTTCTCAAGTCACAAAACTACTCACAAGCACACAATGATATATATATATATATATATATAACCAAGAATGCAAAGAGAATGAGGTGGAGAGCTACCTTGATATTTATGCAAGCTTCTTTTAGTCTTTTTCCTTCCCTTTTTCAATTCCACAAGTACATTTAGATGGGTTGGGATTCTCTTAGCCTAAACATCATAAATAACACACAATTATACTCTTGAAGCAAGCCAAGACACTACATTTACTTTTAGGAGTACAAGTGGTTCCATAGGTTATATACTGGTTCAATTAGTGGCCTTTTGAAGCAACTTTCACATTTTAAGTTCTGGGCTCTATTCTCTTATCATTTCTAGGCCTCTTGACCTCATCTAAAGTCTTTGAAACCATCACACACTCACTTACACAAGTCTAGATACATATTGCTTCATAAGGCTCCATTATGGAAACCATTGTCTCATCTCCCAAATCATGGCTTTTAAAATTTTTTCAAGGGTTCCTCTTACCTTCTACCATCACATGAAGTCCCAAACTAAAGTTAGAATAGATTAAAACACTCCCTAACCTCATCAACTAGCCTAGGCCAAAACATGCACACTCGGAAGAGTTCATGGAGCTTTTAATTTTTTCTTGATAGGAGAGTCACTTGGGATGCTTCCTAGAGGTTTTAGGAGTTCAATTGAACACTTACACATGCAAGGAAATTCAAGAATCAAAATAGATTTTACAAATCATTCAAGGGTTCTATACTTTTCTAACTTGAATTCTATTAGTTTTACTTGTAATTTTTTAGCATATTCGAATTCCTCATGATCCAAAATTCAAGTTCCTCACTTGTTCTTGAGCATAACTCCCTCCCCCCTCATGGTTCTAGTTTGGGCCAAAACATAGGAGGAGAAGCTAGGAAAGGAGAAGCAACAATTTGAAGGAAGGTTACTTTGAATCAAGTTCACTTCAAGAGCTCTTCTCCTTGCTTTAGCCTCCTTTCTAAAACTCTAATTTTTCCCCTCTAGTTCAAGGCCAAAATAAAACCATTTCACTCACCAGAAGTATGGAAAGATGAAGCAAAGAGAGGACAATGAAGTTGGAGGAGAAAAGCCATGAATTCCTTAAATTTTGCTTACCTTTTTTCCTTGAATTTTCCCTTCCTTTCTTGGCCTCCTTGTGCGCCTCTTTCTCCAACTTTCTCTTCTATTTTTGGATGTTACTCAAGTCGGTTAGAATAGACCAGAAATGGGACGCCACTTTATATAAGGAAGCTTCTTGAATTATTCATTCCAAAAATAACATTTATGTCCCGCATACGTGGCAATTTTGTTTTAACTTTGTTTTAGTTCCTTTTTTAGAACCGTCTTTTCCATAATAAAATTTAGGTTCTCAATTATATAAAATGCCTTTGGAATTATTCAATTTGGAGCTAAAAACTTCTCGAACGAATCAATTAAAGTTCGAGCTCACGGTCATTGAAAAACATATATCGGAAGGATTTTAATTGTCTCGTGACTTTCCATAATTTTCAAGACTTCTGAGGACCTCGGAAAGCTCAAATTTCTCTTTTAAAAAGCTATCTTGTGAGTTTTTCAAAAAGTGTCCATATTTACGAAAATGCCATTGGCCTTTCAGCAAATTTTTTTAATCACTCCGACCTTGGTTTTTAGGCAACTCAAAGCTCAAATCCATATTTTTTATTATTTAAATTTTTATTCAAACTTTATTTAGCATTAAGTCACTCATATCAGGGGATTTTCTTTTTAAACTAACTCATTACAATATTTTTATGACTTATCGAACGTTACATTTACTATTAAAAAAATTGTTAAAAAGAAAAATAAAATAGGAGAGATGTGAGATACTTAGGCTATGTGCAAATGGGGTCCACCATGAGTTGCTAATGACAACTTAGATTTAGATCTTTCCACCTAAAACACATATGACACGCATCCTCTAAAATAAGGATATTTAAAGTACTTTTGAAAATTTTCACATCTTTCATTCTTTTTTTTTATTAAACATAATTTTTTTATTTATAAGAGAAATCTTATAAAATCTTTCACTTCAAGGAAAATTTACAAATTTCTATTTTAGAGAATTCGTGTTTAAATAAATGAAGACATTTGAAAATTTATTTTTATTCAACAATAAAAATCATGCAAATGAAAAATTCCTATCTCTTAAATTTTAGTTGGAATTAAATTAATTAAAAATTTTGAATTCCCTATAAAATTTTTCAAACATTTGGTTGACCCTGTATTCAAGGTACATGAATGAAAAGTAAAATCTTTCATATTTTAACTATTAAAAATTTTATCCTTTTAGGCACATTTATCATGCAATGTTTATGTCTTAAAATCCTTTATTTTGTAAATATTAGATAATTTTAAAAACTTTTTTGTACAAATATGCATTTCAAAACTCAAAATTGTGAAATTATCAAATAAATCTAAAGTATTTATATTATAAAAGGAACAAAGACAATTAGCTTAGGTTTGGAAATTTTATATAGAACAAAATAAAAAAAGAACAAAACAGAATAAATTTATCTTCTTTTTATTTAAATATTTAATATAGAATTACACAAAATAGAAGTGGAAGGAAGAAATCCATTTCATTTTATAGAAATAGACAGTTCATACTTCAAGATCTGAAGAATGTGAAGGATAATGATCAATCTCAGAGCTTTTTTTTTAATTAAATATTAAAGGATAAAATATGTAATACGGGAGTTATTCAAATAATACACATTTTATTCAAATACTCATAAACATACATTTTTTTCAAGTTTTACTTTCATAATTAATTTTATTTTCTTTAATTTACTCTCTTAATTTTATATCAAATTTTATTTTGTTTCAATATGATCCATTAATTTTATCTTAGAGTTTACTTTCATCTGTTAATTTTATTTTTTTAAATATAATTATTTAACTCTATCTTAGATTTCATTTGGTCCCTCAATTTCATTTTATTCCAATTTATCCTTTTAACTTGCAAAAACCACTTTCTAACCACTCAATATCTTGAATTTACAAAACATAATGGGGTGTTGATATATAAAAAGGACATTATAACAAGTAAATTTAAAATTGGCAAAAGGTTATTAGAATTAAGTTATCAAAGAGCCTTAAAAGACTTCTCTATTAAGCATTTTAATTTGTTGGTGTTAGATGGAAGACAACATTTAAAGTTTTTAAAAGTTAAAGGACTAAATTTGAAAAAAATTAAATTAAAGGACAAAAGTGATACTTGAACTACAGTTAATGGACCAAATTAGAACCAAATGAAATTAATGGACAAAAATGAAACCAAAGGTAAAGATAAGGGATTAAATTAGAATCACATGAAAGTTTAGGGTGAAACCTTAAGTGAAGTTATAGAACCAAATTAGAATCAAATGAACTTAAGGGATGAGAGTGAAATTTCAAATAAAATTAAAGGACCACAAGTGTAATTTTGCTTATAAAAAATAAGTTTAAGTTGGATATGGGGGCCTTATAAGCATGAGAACCCCAACTAACCTAACATAATCTAACTCATTTATAGAAGGCTTAAAGACTCAATAACTATAATTTATTGTACCACATACAAAGAACTTACACATCAAATTATATAAGTTGTTCATAATAGAATGACTTTAACATGGTAAGCCATCTTGATCAGATAACTTTTATGGCTCTATTAAGCAACTTGACCTAATCGCCATTATTAGCACACCGTCGCATAAGCTTATAAATAGCGATCCTCAACAATAGACAAAGACATCATAACCAAGGAAGCCTATACATAGTGATTTCAACCACTACTTACAAAACCCAATTTGATCAATCAATCCAGTTATAAAATCGGTAAACTAGTCATTAAACCAATTCAATTAATTTCAACCTATCAAAAAACAAGTTAAACCAATAAAAAATTAGTTGAATTGATCATTGATTTTTTTTTATAAGATTCCTTCTTATAAAACAATACAATTCATTTTGTTGGAAAGATTTGAAAAACTAAAAATAAAAGGTAGTAGAAAAAAAAAGTTGAAATAAAATGAAATTTAAAGAAAAGATAATATAAGAGAAACAAAAAAGTATATACCTGACTATTTTAGTGTTACTCTTCATACTCCATCTCTTAGAAATATCTCTCTTAGATATTAATGTATTTAGTTAAAATTACTTCTTTTTCTTTCATTTGTTGGTTTGTTTTTATGTCTTTAATGATAGATAAAATCTTAATATAACTTGGGAATTTCAAAAGTTTAACATTAAATATTTTTAAATTTTAATTATGGGTAGTTATATTTTTCAATTCAAAAAATGACTTTTCAAATATCTTAATTCAAATATTTTAATAAATATTAAATTAGTAATTAAATGTTAAAATTTTATTAGAATATATTTTTTACATTAGAATTTTAATATATAATATTTTAAAAAAAATATGTTTTTAATTATTATTATTATTATTATTATTATTATTATTATTATTATTATTATATTTAGGTCTGATTTTGATGTCTCAAATATGTAGTTAATTAGCTTAGTAGCTTTTAATATTAGAAATTAAAGAGAAAAGTTTGCAATATTATAAATTCTTTAATTTTTTTCTTTCCAACTATATACCTTTCTTTTTTTTTTAAAAGCACTTAAAAATTTGAGTGATGATGGGGATCTGCATCACACCAACACTTTATACATATTTGCACAAGACCTAAATCACAACTAGTGATTGTAATTAAAACTATTGCTTTACTTTAGTTTTAACTACAAATATATGATTGTTATTGTCCAATTACCTATATTTTATCTTGTTTCTTTTCATTTGTAAAGCACAACTTGTTTTGAATCCAGGCATCTTGTTATTTCATCAGTATGTTTATTTTTATACTTTTTGTTAAGGATAGATTATAATTTATAATTCAATTGTGATTCAAAATTAGTTTTACTTTATGTGATTTAGGTTATTCAATGATATTGTTGCTTGTTTAATTACTACTAAATCAGGGTACACCATTTTTAATTTTTATTTTTAACAAAAATAATAATGTACATGCATATTATAACAATGAATAACTTCACAGTCAAAAGTAAAATATATTTTTAATTAGGCTAGTTCAATCTTCAATTTATTTCAACATGAAATAATATAATGTGTGGTCATTATGTAAGAGTAATGAAAATTGGGAGAAATAAAAAGTAGCTAAGAAAGACAGTAAGAAGGCAGTGAGCGAAACGAGAACAAGGGCATTTGATGGGTTATACCAATCTTTAGGTACTAAAGTTAGAGAAAGAAATATTTACAAGTTAGCTAAAAGTAGGGAAAGGAAGACAAGAGATGTGAACCAAGTAAAATGCATTAAGGATGAAGAAGGGAAAGTCTTGGTCACGGAACGAGATATCAGAGAGCGGTGGAAGAGTTATTTTCATAAGATTTTTAATAAAGGCCATGAGATTTCATGGCAATCGGATAGATTAGACACTGGAGAAGAGGATCAAAATTATACCTTTTATCATAGGATTTGTGAGACAGAGGTAAAAGAAGCATTAAAGCGAATGGAAAGTGGCAGAGCAGTTAGACTGGATAATATACCTATTAAAGTATAGAAGGATTTAGGAGTGAAAGGTATAAATTAGCTTACAAAGTTATTTAATGAAATTATGAGATCTAAGAAAATGTTAGATGAGTGGAGGAGAAATTCTTTAATTCCTATTTATAAGAGTAAGGGGGACATTTAAAATTGTGCACATTATAGAGGGATTAAGCTCATGAGCCACACTATGAGATTATGGGAAAGAGTAATTGAGCGACGATTAAGGAAAGAAACCCAAGTTACGGAGAATCAATTTGGTTTTATGCCAAGAAGGTCAACTATGGATGCAATATATTTGTTGCGAAGATTAATGGAGCGATATCGAGAGAATCAAAGAGATTTACACATGGTGTTTATCGATTTGAAAAAAGCATATGATAGAGTACCAAGAGAGGTTCTATGGAAGGCTCTGGAGAAAAAAGGAGTTCGTGTAGCTTATATTCGAGCAATACAAGATATGTATGATGAGGCTACAACTAGGGTAGTAACAAAAGGTGGACTTACAGAAGATTTTTCGATAACTATTGGTCTACATCAATGGACAACTCTGAGCCTTTATCTTTTTATTCTAGTATTGGATGTGCTTACTGAATATATCTAGGAGCCGGTGCCACAGTGTATGCTTTTTACAGACGATATTATCTTAGTTAGAGAATCGAGAGTGGAAATGAATGAGAAGTTGGAGAGGTGGAGATTAGCTTTGGAAACTCATAGATTTCGTTTAAGTAGAAGTAAAACGGAGTATATAGAGTGTAAGTTTAATAAGAGACATACCACTTCTAGCGTAGAAGTAAAAATTGGAAAATATATTATACCACAAGTTACATGATTTAAATATCTTGGATATGTCATACAACATAACGGAGAAATAGAAGAAGACGTAACACATAGGATTCAAGCAGGGTGGATGAAGTGGAGGAGTGTTTCGGGTGTTATTTGTGATAGAAGAGTACCACTCAAACTTAAGGGTAAATTTCACAGTACAATTATAAGACCTGCAATGTTATATGGAACTGAGTGTTGGGCAATAAAAAATCAACAAGAGAATAAGTTTAATGTTGCAGAGATGAGAATGTTGCGTTGGATGAGTGGACACACTAGATGAGATCGGATTAGAAATGAATATATTAGAGAAAAGGTGGAAGTTGCACCTATTGTGGAAAAGATTGTAGAATCAAGACTTAAATGGTTCGGTTATGTTGGGAGGAGACCTATAGAAGCCCTAGTTAGGAGAGTAGATGAGATGGAGAATAGTCTAATAATTAGAGGTAGAGGAAGACCAAGAAAAATCATAGGAGAAATTATTAAGAGAGATTTAGATTTAAATGGTTTGTCTAAAAATATGATTTACGATAGGTGTTTATGGCGTCGATTGATCCATGTAGCCGACCCCACTTAGTGGAAAAAGGCTTTGTTGTTATTGTTGTTGTATATATAATGTTCCATCTGAAACACTAGTTAGGATCAACTTCACAGTCTACTTGTTGCGTCTATCTAATAAAAAAAATGTTGACAAAGTAATTTTCTTAAATAAACACTTCTTAAGAAATAACATATTATATATAGACTCATCAACTAATAATAATTTTCATAATTAAATTTATAAAATTTAATTGTTTTAATATTTCATATCATTTAACATATATATATATATATATATATAAGCCACTTTAGTACTGTTCAAATTGTATTGCTTATTATTGTAACTGCTTTTTTAAATTTCTTTTTGCAGGACCCACTAATACTAAAATCTATATCTTACTAGAATAATTCTTACATACACTTAGTGCACTACGTCATTTATACACTTAACAGTTAAAATTTACTCTATACATAAACCTCACATTTATTATGTATGGATTTCATCTGTACAAATTTAATTCTGACCCTTGATTTTTTTAGATGCATCATACTCCAAGTGCACTTAAAAAAATTTCTTTTTATTATGGTGTTTTTTTTTTCTCTGATTTGTATTTTTTTTTTTGAGATTTATTTAACACATTTTCTTCTCTTCTTTTTTTGGCCCTCATGGCACTTCTAGTTTAATAAATTTGTAGTTAAAATTAAAGTAAAGCAAGCCTGGGGTGCAAGTGAGCTATTTGTATGATATGTGTCTATATTTTTTTTAATAAATCAAAATTTTAATTGTAAAGATAAAAATTTTAATTGTGAAAAAATATTAACCGTAAAGATAAAAAATTTTAACTAAGAAAAGATTATACTTTAAAATTTTATGTATAAGGATAAAAATTTTAATTGAGGATAAAAATTTTTTATTTGTTAGGCTTTTAAAATAATTTCAAAAGTTAACAATAAATATTTTTAATTTATAATCATGAAATCTTATATTAATTTTTAAAACGTACCCCAATATCAACTAGCTTATTAATTGACTTTTTTAATTTTCAAACTTTTAATTTTATTTAAATTTCATTATTCTTGAAATAGTAAAATACTATACAATTTTTCAAAAAGTAAATATTAAGCAAGATTGAAGCAAAATAAAATTTTAATAAAATGATATAGAAATATTTAAAACAACTAATTAATACTAAAATCAATTACCAAAATGAGATTTTCTGTTAATTCTATTGTTTGGTTTGCCCATGAAATGGGTTCAAGTAATATTCCAATGCTGTCAAGATGGAAATGCATCCAACTTCTTCAACGTGCCCTGGCCCATGATCCATCATGCATATGTGCAAATGGGTCCCCCATGAGTTGCTAATGAAAACTTGAATTTAGACCTTTCCACTTATAATAGATATGACCGGCATCCTCTAAAGCAAGGATATGTAAAGTATTTATAAAAATTTTCACATCTTTCATTCTTTTTTTTTTAAACAAAATATTTTTTTTATTTATAAGAGAACTCTTATAAAATCTTTCACTTCAAGGAAAATTTACAAATTTCTATTTTAGAGAATCCGTGTTTAAATAAATGAAGACATTTGAAAATTTAATTTTTATTCAACACTAAATATCAAAATAAAAATCATGCAAATAAAAATGTCCTATCTCTTAAATTTTAGTTGGAATTAAATTAATTAAAAAATTGAATTCCCTATAAAATTTTTCAAACATTTGGTTGACTTTGTATTCAAGGTACATGAATGAAAAGTAAAATCTTTAATATTTTAAATATTTAAAATTTTATCCTTTTAGGCACATTTATCATGCAATGTTTATGTCTTAAAATCCTTTATTTTGTAAATATTAGATAATTTTAAAAACTTTTTTTTACAGATATGCATTTCAAAACTCAAAATTTTAAAATTATCAAATAAATCTAAATTATTTATGTCATAAAAGAAGCAAAGACAATTAGGTTATGTTTGGAAATATTATATAGAACGAAATGAAAAAAAGAACAAAACAAAATAAATTTATCTTCTTTTTATTTAAAAATTTAACACAGAATTACACAAAATAGAAGCGGAAGGAAGAAATCCATTTTATTTTATGGAAATAGACAGTTTATACTTCAAGATCTAAAGAATGTGAAGGATAATGATCGATCTTAGAGCTTTTTTTTTCTTAAATATTGAAGGATAAAATATATAATACGGGAGTTATTCAAATAATACACATTTTATTTAAATACTCATAAACATACATTTTTCTATAGTGGGACTTGAAGTCCCATCTCCTTTAGTAGGAGAAGAGGCTAACATATATTGGATTTTATACACCTATCAAGAGTTAACACACACAAAACTCAAGCATACTTATACAAATGTCCTTGTTAATTTGGAGATCAACAACTAGCATGCTGCTCAACGAGTATCCATTTGGATTTGAGTTTATATATAAAAATGGTTAAAATACACTTTTGATTGTTTGAATTTTTTGTAAGTTTTACTTTTGTAATTAATTATATTTTGTTTAATTTAATCTTTTAATTTTGTTTTAGATTTTATTTTTATTCTTTAATTTTATTCTATTTCAATATGATTTATTAACTTTATTTTAGATTTTACTTTCATCTTTTAATTTTATTTTGCTATAACATAATCATTTAACTTTATCTTAGATTTCATTTAGTCCCTTAATTTCATTTTATTCCAATTTGTCCTTTTAACTTACAAAACCACTGTTTAACCACCCGATATCATGAATTAACAAAACACAATGAGGTGGTGATATATAAAATGGGCATTATAACAGGTAAATCTAAATTGGTAAAAAGTTGTTAGAATTAAGTTATCAAGATGCCTCAAAAGACTTTTCTGTCAAGTACTTTAATTTGTTGGTGTTAGATGGAAGAAAATATTTAAAGTTTTTAGAAGTTAAAGGACTAAATTAGAAAAAAAAAATTAAATTAAGGGACAAAAGTGAAACTTGAAATAAAGTTAAAGGACTAAATTAAAACCAAATGAAATTAATGGACAAAAATTAAACTAGAGGTAAAGATAAGGGATTGAATTAGATCTAAATGAAAGTTAAGGAATGAAAGTGAAACCTTAGGTAAAGTTAAAAAATCAAATTAGAAACAAATAAACTTAAGAGACAAAAGTGAAATCTCAAATAAAATTAAAAGACTATAAGTGTGATTTTTTATTAAAAGGCTACAAGTGTGATTTTAAAACATCAGGTTTCTCTATAAATGTGAGAAATGTAACGTTCGGTTTCTCCCTAAACGTACAAAACTCACTAGATATAAAAAGGAATTCCCTCGAAAAGAATAATTTGAGGCCAAATTAAATTAGAAAAAAAATTCTAAATAATGAAAAATGAGAATCCAAAGCCCAAGGTGTAACATCTGATCCCTCCGTAAACGTGAGAAACGCGATGTTTGGTTTTTCCGTAAATGTCAGAAATGAGTCAGATACAAAAGAAAGTCCCTAAAATAGAAGGAATTGGGGCCAACTAAAATTAGGATAAAATTCTAAATAATAGAAAATGAGGATTTAAGTCTTGAGTTGCCAGAAACCAAGGTCGAAGTAATTTAAAATTTTTTTTGAAGAAATATGGGCATTTTTATAATTTTTGAAAATTTTAAAAACTCATAGGAGGGTTTTTTTAATAAAAAATTTGAGTTTTTCGGGGTTCTTAAATGCCCTGAAAACTATGGGAACCCCTGGAACGGTTGAACCCCTTATGGTGAGTGAAATAGAAGGAATTGGGCCTAACTAAAATTAGGATAAAATTTTAAATAATAGAAAATGAGGATTTAAGTCTTGAGTTGCTTAGAAACTAAGGTCAGAGTGATTTGAAAAATTTGTCGAAGAAAGTAGGGATATTTTTGTAATTTTTGAAAAATTTTGAAAACTCATAAGAAAGTTTTTTAAATGAAAAATTTGAGCTTTCCGGAATTCTCAGAGGCTCTAAAAACCATGGGAACCCCTGGAACAATTGAAACCCTTCCGGTGAGCGATTTCGGTTATCAGCTAACCGAATGGTTCAGAATGGTTTTAGATTCAATTTGGGTGGTTTCAAATGCATTTTATAAGTTAGAAAGCCTAAATATTATGATGGAAAAGATGGATTTTGAAAAGGAGTTGAAATGGGCCTAAAATGAAAAAGCCAAAAAAAAGAACTAAAATGCAAAAGTAAAAAGTTGCATAAAGTGACTTTTAGCTTCTTCTTCTTATCCACATTCTAGCATCTCTTCATTCCATGATTTGTTTATGCCCTAAAAATAGAGGAGGGAACCAGCTCTCTTAGGCGCACAATGAGAGGAGATTTTGAAGAGAGAAAAAGCAAGGAAAAGGTCAGAAAATTTATGGAAATTCAAGCTTTTTTTTCTTGCAAGTTGCTCTTCCTTCTTCTCCTCTTTATTTCCATAGATTTGATGATGTTTTTAGGTCTGTATGGAGGGCAAAACAAAGGTGGAAAATTTGGATTTAGAGAGGAAAGCTAGAAGAAAAGGGAAAGTATTCAAGGAAAGCTTTAAATCAAGGTAAAAATCTTAGTCTCCATGCTTCACTTCTTTTAGCCTTCTTGTGTGCAATTCGTCCTCCCTATAGCCAGTCAAAGGGAGAGTGGCTTGTGGTTAGTCCAAAGGAGAGAACTTAGAATTGGAAGGAGAATCCTATTGCAAAGGGTGCTCTTGAAAAACTTTGGAAATAAGGTAAATTTCATAGCTTTTCTTGCATTTCTTGCTTGCTCTCCTCCAGGAGTGTTTCATCTAACCTAGAGCCTAGCTAAGAGAGGATGAATTTTGGTCATAACAAGGGAGAATCATAGGTTTTAGAGTGTGAAGAACAAGTATAGGCAAACAAATCCAATCAAGAAGCATTAGATTGTAAGTTAACAAAGTTAGGGGTTTTAAGAGTATATATGAGCTCTCAAGATATTTAGGAAACCTCCCCAGTACCATTCGCTTCAAGAAAATAAAGCAAACTCCATGGGCCATAAAACATGTGCAGGTTTGGGCCTAAGTAAGTTTGGTCACCTAGGGAGTGTTTTAAATTGGTTCAAGGCTAGAATAGGACCAGATATGATAGAAGAATATCAATGAAAACCTTGAAAAAAATTTCTTGAAAAAAATTTAGAAGCCTTGGTTTATGAGATGGAAGTGTAGCATCCATAATGAGACATGTGAACATCATATTTTGTCTTAAAAAAAATTCAAAAATAATAACAAAATCAAATTAGAAAAAAAATTGAAAAAATCAAAAATTGAAAATCAAATTAAAAGGAAAAAAAAAGAAGTAAAAAAAAGACAAAAATGACTTAAAAGTAAAAGCCCAATTACTTTGGTTGTCAGCCCAAGCCCATCAATCTTATATCTCACAAAAAAAAACTTCCAGACTCAATTTTTTTAAAAAAAGAAGAGCAAGTTACCAGCTCTAATCCAATTTGTTCAAGCCCATTAGCACCACCCCTTCTCAACCCCTTAATCTCAATGAATAACACAAAAAAGAAAAAGAAAAATGAAGGATCAAAATAAACAAAAAGACCTCCAACCTAAACAATAAAGAAAATAGACTAAAACAATTCCAGCCCACCTTCTCTGGACCCAGAGGCCCAATATCAGAAACAAAATAAAAAAAAAAGAAGAGAGCCTAAAGAGGAGTCAAATAGACTGAAACAACTCCAGCCCACATTCTCTGGATCCGTAGGCCCAATATTAGAAACAAAATAAAAAAAAAAGGCTGAAGGCCTGCATTTTGACTCCCCAAAGCCCTTTCACTCTCCCATTGATTTGTTCTGCCGTAAGAGGAAAGCAAAGTAGAGACACAAGAATGGCCTGACATTTCAGAGGAATACGAAAATAGAAGGAGCAGGTAGCATTTCAGAAAACCAGCAGAGAGGGGAGTAGAGGATCAGGGGTGTGCTCGAGGAGTTGACCTCTCTTCATGTCTTTTTCATTGTGGAAGGTCGAGAAGAGAGAGAGGCAAAAACAGAAGGGAGAAAGGGACGCATGAGGGAAGAAGGGTTTTTTTTTTAGGAGATGGAGAGAGGACTCGAAGTTCGAGAGACAGGGAGCAAGAAGGGAAAATGGATAGCTGATTTCAAATAAGGGGGACTGAAAAATTGAGGCAGGGGTACAAAAAGGAAAAATGGGAGGAAGGATTCGAGAGAGATCAAGAGAGTGAGAGAGGAGTTTTGAGAATGGGAAATCAAAAGTGAAGTCAAGAAAATGGAGAGAGGGCAAGAGAAATTGAGAGCATTTCTTGGGATTTCCAGAAGGGAAACTTGCGGCTTAAGGGAGGTGACCTTGGAAGAGAATTCATCATTCCTTAGAGGTAACATTCCACACTTGACTTCCCTTGAAATTTGGTGTTATTCTTTTGAGCATATTGTTGAAAACGTATTAAGAGATTGTTCCTGCTATATGGCCTAATTCTGTGGAACAATAGGTTTTGATTTTTATATTAAAAAAATTCTTTGCCCCTGTATGCTCTGATTTGGCTCTGTATTGATGGAAGATTATTTTGTTATGCAATTATGAATTACTTCCTACTATAAGAAATGATTTTGGGCATGAAATTCGAGTTTTGGTGTTCTGAGATTATATGAATCAATTGATTGACATTAGAATGTTTACTGGATTTAAGGTTTGAATTAAATTATTGCCACAATCTCCTTGTTGGGTCCTTTTAATATTCTACCTGTTGTAGTCATTATTCCCCCGTCATACATTCTTCTTAAGCTAATGGTTTTTCTTGACATGAGTTTAACCTGGGTTACTGATTTGGAATTACACATGAACCCTATTCGGTGTTTACTTGCAGCTTTAGTAATCTTAAGCATGATTGTAACTTGGTTCTCAGCTTGAAATTGAAAGGAAAATCCTGTTTAGAACCTGCATATTGTCTTGGTGATTCTTGAACATGAATTGAGCTTGATTTTTGGTTTGTAAATGAGCACAGATTCTGCTAAAATTTGCTGTGTATACCTGATGTGGTGAACATAATCATAACTTTGTTTTAAACTTGTTTTTGCTGCACTTGCACCGTGAATCATTAGAGTCAATGATCAAGGAGGTCTTTTAATTGGTCTAAGCATGTGGAAATGGTATTGGTGGAAGCTACCTTCCAATGAGAATGTGGCTGGAGTTTTTGACATGCATTTTTCCCAATTGACACAAATGCAAGTATTTACAGATTGTGAAGGACAATTTGATTCTGATGGTTGATTTAGTTCTTGTCCAATCTTTACTTTAATGTGCTAATGCTATGATGGAATGAAGATTATGGCGTAGCTTGTGTTGGTTAGTTCTAAATATTGTAGTAGCTACATTGAAATGAATACTCTATTCTCTATGCTAATATGAATTAGCCACTAATATGAATTTGGTTCTAAGCATGGATTCTGATAAATCCTATGTTTGCTTTCACTTGCTGGAATGTTATCATGAAAGTCCTACTGTATCTACCTTTGTTTATTTGTTTCTTTCAGTTGTTAAAATGCTAAGCAAACTTGCTGACCTTAGGCATTTGTTTACGGATGCTATGCTGCTTCATGAGTAAGTATGCTTTAGTGGAAACTAATGCATAGTTTGCTTTCTTTGTGTGAGGCTCGCTGCCTAGTGGTTCACGATTTGGTGAATTGATATGCAAGGGAAGCTATGCTGAGAGACTTAACTTGGTCAAGAGAAAAACCTTATTTCTTTACGCATTACAAATGAGACGTAAAATGTGCTTAAAATACCTTGATTGGATGTACAAAGCCACACACAATCATTATTTACTGTGTATTTGTAAAATATATTTTATTTTATTTATTTCTTTTTCATTATTTAGATTTGTCGTGTGAGATTTTATATCCCCTCAGGCATATAGGGGTCATTCGGAACTGTGTGTGACAATAAATTTCCTCAGTTACCTGGTTGAATCATAAAATGCTTTCTAATAAACCTTTGGCTCAAATAACTCTCATTAAATTGGTTTTTTTCTTTTTCTCAAGAAAAGAAAATTTAAAAAAAAGGGAAAAAAACAAAAAAAAATCAAAAATAAGAAAAGCAAGGAATTAATTTCACTTGTCTAAACTTTTAAACTTTTTCCAATTTTTCTTATAACAAAATTAGAAATTAAAAATGGGTTGTAGAAATTAAAAAAAAAAAGGAGAAATACTAATCAAAACATAAAAACCAAAAAAAGAAAAAAAAACAAAATTAGCAAAAATTAGGAGAAAAAAAAGAATCATTAATAAAAATTTAAAAAAAAAGATAAAAGATAAAAATGAAAAAAGAGTACAAAAATAAAATTAACTTTATCTTTAACAGACTAAAATACGTCAACTAATTCTAAATCCGTTTTATTTGCTAAAGGTAAAAATAATTTTTATTTTCTTTCTCTTTTCACAAAAAAATAATAAAAATAAATAAAAAATAAAAAAAAATAATGAAATAAAAGACGAAACATGACAAAACAAAAAACAAACAAACAAATGATTTGAAAATTTTGCACTTAAGTAAAAATGTCACCCCAAGAACTAAAATAATAAAGTAGAAAGAAGAAGAGATGAAAAACATCCTTTATTAACTTCAATGATATAATAAAAAAATCTAAAACAAAAAATTAATGAATTAAAAAACCAAAAATTAAAAATTAAAAAAAACATACAAAAAAATATAATTAAAATATATGAAAAAGATCAAAAATGGAAGAAAGAGTAAAGAAGTGAGAGTAATTCAGTTTTCATAAATTAAAACCTACAAGCCAAGTTTAAAATCATTTTGATTGTGAAAGTCTAAATGATTTCCATATTCTTACTCTTCTCACCACAACAAAAGAAAACACCAAAAAACAAAAACAAACAATCAAATACTATTCGAACTACGTGGACTTTGATCCCTCTCGAAAGGTACGTAAGCTCTAGACTCTCATTTTATGTCAAGTCCGTTCTTATAAATAACTATTTTCTTTTAGTTTTATTTCTTTAATTTCTTTCCTCTTATTTTAAATTTTATTTCTTTAATTTCTTTTTTCTTGTTACTCTTAATTTTATTTCATTTAATTTCTTTACTTCTTATTTTGTATGGGATTTGTTAAGGAGAATTAAAATAAATTAAAGGCCATGGTAATTTTGCACAACTAACTTACGGTAATCGTTCTTAGGAACGAGTGTAGTGGGGTGCCTAACACCTTCCCCACTCACAATTGACTCCCGAATTCATTTTCTAGTTTGTAAACTATCTTTCTCGTTTTCTAAATAAAAAAGGCTTTCCCAAAGTTTTTCCTTTTCAAAATAAAATTTTGGTAGCAACTCTACTACTTTTATTTTGATTTTGGTTAGGCGCCATGCGGTCACATTTTCAGGTATGACAAAACATAAATAAGCAACTTATAACTAGACTCCTTAAAATGAATTTGTGATGACTTTAAGGAGTCTAAATAGAGTCAAGAGACTTGAATTAAGTGAGAAATGGGAGCCAATATCATGAAATACAAAGGTTGCTTCATTGTGTCTTAAATGGATCCATACTGTGGTTATATGAGAAAGTACATAGCATAGAGCTTATGAGAAGCTAAAGCTTGTTCCAATGACTTAAACATGCCGCATTTGATGTATCTAGGTCAAAAGAAGCAAGTGCCACCTAATTCCATAAGCTTGACCAAAAAAAGGGAGACAAATTCAAAGAAAAAGTGTGTGACATTAGCTTCAAGGTAGATCTCTAATCTTTCTCTCATGCATTCCTTGAATGTTTATTTATCTTTGAGTGCTTGTATGTATGTTTGAGCTATGAGAAATGTTTTTAGCTATTGCTTATTGGCTATGGTACCATTATACATCTTGAAATGAGTTTATGAATGTGTTTTAGTTTGAATGGGTATAGTGAAGCCAAAAGTTCCTTAGCAAAGGTAAGGATGAGCCAAAAATCCCTAATATTGGGTGAGACAAAGCTAAAAGTCTCAAAAAAAAGTGAAGTTTAGTCAAAAGTCCCTTAAAAATAGGTGAGCCAAATCTAAAAATTTCAAAGAAAATGGATGAGGTTAGGCGAATGCCCTTGAGAGCCTATGTATATTATGTATGAGTTTCTTGGACATGAAAGATGTTTTATATATGTTCACTAGTAGCCTATATGCCATACATGCATTTCTTGACATATTTTAGCATCCATTATGTGTGTTCAAAAGGGTAAAGAGTTATTGTGATTATTTGAATCTTACTCTTCTTCTTTATATGCCTAATTATACCTAGGGGAACTAAAAGGATTCAAGAATGGAGGCCAAACATCTTTAAGTATGGCACTTTAACAAAAGAGTAAAGAAATAGATATGTTAATAGCATATTGATGTCAAGAATTATATCCATATGATGTATATGAGGTGTAACCATTTGAAAAAGTTTGAATGTATATAATTATAATGTATGTATCAATCTTGAAACTAAATGTATGTAAATGTAAGTTTTTGCCATCCATGAGCCTATGTATGCATGTGTATAAATGTGAGTAGCATGGTGAAATTAAGCTCCATGATGATTTGAATCATTTGGCATACTTCCCTAGGCTATAATGGTACTTTGGGACATGCCCAAGTGGCCATGGAACCATTAGAAGATCATTCATTGTCTTAAAGAACCATTTTGGACTTTAAAATTGATCAAATCTTGATCTGAACTAAAGTTTTACCAAATAAATGAGTTTTTTTAATGAAATTTGGCCAAGAAGTAGGTCTTATCTAAAGCTTTTCATAGAGCTAAAGAGCACCCAATTTGGAGCTCTGGAGAATTTATTATAATTTTTCAAAGTTGGCCAAATTATGCAGAAATGGTATATGCACTGTTTATATGGTTAGTTTATATTTCTGTATCACACATGGGACAAATGAAGTCCAATGCTCATGAAATTTTACAATCATAAACTAGACATCATAAGCTTTCCATAACCATTAAGATCACCTTATTTAAAGCTCTGTAGAGGGAGAGCCAAATTTTTAAAGTTGTATGACAATACCAATAATGCAACTCAACTTCTGGTACTATTATATCAATTTCCGTGAGTTAAAGGCTACTGGATTAGTCTGAAATTATTTTTAGTCATTAGGGTTAAGTGCTAAAAAAAGAAATTCTATATTGTTTATGATTATTAGGTCTTTATCTCATCAAACAAATAACATCTAAAGATTTTCAGAATAGTATGGTTTGCTTGATTTTGAATTTTTTGGAGTTACTTATAAATTTTCAAAGTTTATATTAGAAATCTGTGACAACAGACCCAGTAGCTGGACCTTTGATATTGTTCTATTATTTTTCGTGGTCCAATTGATGTTTTCGTGGTTTAGAATGATTTTTATCCTTTAGTTGACATTTAGGGTTTCCAGAAAGCTATCATTTACTTGATTTTGATTTTTTTATAATTAAGTATGATTTTCCAAAGTTCCTACCAAAAAGTTATCATAGCAAACCCGAGAGCAACTTAAAGTTTTTGTGTTCCATGGTTCTCAATCTGGGTTGTAACCCTCTACTTGTGTTATTTCTGATATGTATGAGTATGTCATGAATGAAAATGAGTTGAGACAAATTTAAATGACTCATATGGGCAAAATTAAAACAAACTCAGGATCTATACGTCTTAGTTCCATTGCCAAAGTGTGCAAATTCCACTTAAATAAGTATAAAATGCTTTGAATATTATGTATGGGGTGTATGAACTTTAGATATTATAGATTTTGCCAATAAAAAATAAGTTTGAGTTTGATATGTAGGCCTTACAACCATAAAAACTCCAACTAGCCCAACACAATCCAACTTATTTCTTAAAAGGTCTAAAGACTTAATGGTTACAATTTAAACTACCTACAAAAGACTGACACATCAAGTTGTTTAAGTTGCTTAAAATAGAATGGTTTTGATAGTAAGCCATCTTGATTAGATACCTTCTATGGCTCTATTAAGAACTTTGACCTAATCACCATTATTATCACACTACTATAGAAGCTTATAAATAGAGATTCCCAACAATAGACAAAGACATCATAACCAAGGAGACCTATACATAGGGACCTTTTGTTCAAATGATGACATAATAATAGCTTTGCTAGGATAAGAAAGGTTATGTTTTTGCTTACGGATAAGATGGAATTTCTTCCCCTTGACTTATAACACAAGGAAAGCGAATGACATTATAACCTTTGTTATAAATTGTGCTTGCCTCGTATTCTATCTTAGATTATATTATGTTTACAATGGAAAAATTATCTTTTAGAAGAAAATCACTCTATCAATAATCAAGCAGAGTCCCTTTGATAGCCTTGTCAAAATCACTCCACAAGCTAAACCTCCTTAACATTCAAAGTTGGAAGAACCCAAAAGACAAGGAACATAGCTTCCAAACTATGAATGAGCAAACAAGCACAATAAATACACAAAGCATTAAAAGGTTATCATTTTGTATGCCTTAAAGTAAATTTTAATTTTGTTTCTTACAATAACCATGATACAATTGTTATATTTAGGAATGTTCATAGGTCGGGACGGGCAAGGCTTTGGCTTGCATGATGCTCGGCCCAATTGTTGCTAGGGCTCAGCCCGATTTAATACCGAGCAAGGCCAAGCTAAACCAGGCCACCCAATATTTTTTTAATTTATCATAAAAATTATAAAATCACTTCAAAAAAAAAAATTTTTTTTATATAAATCTTTATAAAATTATATTTTATCTTTAAAAAATTAAAATTTTGATATAAATATTTATAAAAAATATATATTTTTTTTATTTTTTTGACTTGGTTGGACTAATATATCCCTTAGGGACAACCTAAATTTATTATTAAAATTATAAAATAATACCTAAAAAAATTTATATAAATTTTTATAAAATTATATTTTATCCTTAAAAAATTAAAATTTTGATACAAATCTTTATTAAAAAAATATTTTTTAAAAACATAAATTTATTTTTTGAGCTAGGCCGACCCAATATAACCTTAAGGGTAGGCTCGGCTTGACCTTACATTTTTTTATAAAAAAATTTTGTGCTTGGCCCAACTTAGCCTGGCAAAGGCGGGCCCACTGGGCCTTTGAACCCGATGAACACCCCCTAATTATATTCTTATCAAATTGTATGCCTTGAGAAATACTATGACTTAGATGAAGTATCATCCTATTTGGTAAGCATACCAAGAAATTTTGCATATTATAAAATCTACACCTTAGATAGCACAAACACCTTGCTTAGGGGAATAGCTTACAAACCTTTGCATTATGACCTTAGTAAGGCCATGACCTTGAGTATGCACTATAATAAAAAAATTCTTTAATATGGGATAGAATTCCCCTTACTCATTTTACATAAAGAGCAAAGACAAAAAAAAAAAAACATAACCTGTAAGATTAATAAGAATTAGCTTAACCTTTAGCTTCCCCACTATCCTATTGAAGGACGATCTATCCTTAATTATTGAATGAGAAAGAGAATAAAATAAGATTTAGACCTTAGCCTTAACACCAAGTCATAGGAAGCTTTCGAAAGAAAATGATAGGCATGTTAGACATTAGATCTTATATGACTTTGAGACCTCAGATTGTAACAACCAGAAAAAAAAAAGAAAAGAGAAAAGAAAAGGGAAAGAAAAGAAAAGCTAAAAATTTTTGAAGGCTAAAAATTTTCTAAATCTGTTAGCTACAGCCTAGCTATAGCGAATGTACCTGTTCGCTATAGCGAGAAATGGGCTAGTTATAGCGAGAATGCCTTCTCGCTATAGCGAAAATGCTCCTAGCTATAGCGAGTGTGAGCATTCCATACAAAAAACCAAGGAGTTGCTCATTGTAGCGACGCTATAGCGAAGGCGAAGGCCTGGGACTTACACGAGCTCGTCGTAGCAAGGGTTATGGCTCGCTATAGCGAGGGGTAGTCCGAAAAAGCGTGAAAAGCAAGATTTTGACCTTTTTTAAACTTCCAAACTTTCCTTTCTCTTAGAACCGACCTAAGCTTCGACCAAGGAGAGAGAAAAGAGCTGTGGAGAGAGAGAGAGACCTAGAGAAGCAAGGAGACCAAGCAAAGAGGTGAGTAATCTTTAGATTTCCATAGCTTTTCTCCTTAGCATGTTGTTCTCCTCCTTTTGCCTTCTCTTTCTATGGTTTTGGAAGTTGATTTGGGTTTGGTTCAGAAGAGGGAAGTGGAAAACTACTCTAAAAGAAGGGTAGAACTCATATATCATCATTTCTTCTTCCTTGCTTTCTTCTTTGAGAGTTTGAGAGAGGAAGGAGAGTGAGTAAAGTTCTAGAGAGAGAATCCCTAGATCTTACAAGGGTAGTGGGGGTTTTGTTTCAGTGAAGAGCCCCTTTAGCTTTGTGAGTACTTATTTGAGTTATGAGAGAATGATTTGGTGCTCTTTGTTGTCCCTAAGCTCAAAGGAAGCAACTCCATCTAGTTGTGAGTGTGAAATCAAGAAGGGAGAAGATAAATTGAAAGGGAAGACTTGTGTTATCCGATAAGGTAGCTCTCTACTCTTTCTCGTTGTATTCTTGGATGTGTAATAGTCATTGTATGTTGTGTATGCGCTTGTATGATGAGATATGCCATTGATGTTGCCTTGATGCATTGGTACCAATATGCTTATGATATGAATTGTGAAAATTGCTCGGGTGAGGTGGTGCCGAAAGTCCCTTGAGACGGGTGAGGTGGAGCCAAAAGTCCCTGAACCAAGGGTGAGGCCAATCCAAAAGTCCTAAACCTCGGGTGAGGCTAGACCGAAAGTCCCTAGAGCTTATTCTTGACATTGATTTGTTATCATGGCATGAAACACATCTGTTGTGTTATTGTGACTTGTGTGTATACTTGACTAGTTTATATGCCTTGATTGCATCTTGAATGAGTATAAGCTACTGAGATTCCCCAAATCTCACCCCCTTCCCCTCCCATCTTAACATTCAGGTGGAGCTTAAGGAGAATCAAATACACCTCATGGAGCCTAGTGAGCATACTTAGAGACATGTATAGTTCTTTTGGTCCTTTTGTTGTAAAAAGGTGCCAAAATAGATATGCACCTATTATTTTTGAGTTGTAAATATGTGAGCACATGTAACCATATGTATAGATGATGTATGAATTGTGTAAAGAGCCAAAGTAACGAGAATGTAGAAATTGGCTCTTTTGTGGCTTATATGAAATGATGCATTTTGTTCCGTGGCATAGTGATTTTGAAATATATGATGTTTTGGATCACTTAGACATTTCATATATGCTATGTTTGTACTTTCAAACTTGCCCAAGAGATGCTAGAACATGTAGGAGGCCATTTGGACCCACTTTGAACCATATTGGGTGCCAAAACCGCCGATTTTGTGAGCCACGTCAAAATATGACTGGATGAGCTCTTCTTGATATGAAATTTTGCATGCCTCTAGAATCTATTGAGAGCTTCTTGAGAAGCTAAAGTGGGTAATATTTGGAGGTTTAGAGAATATTTGGCGAATTGTTGAAGTTTGAAAATTTTAAGAGTTTGGTCATGGTACTGTGCAATAAGTCCGAAAATGAATCAATGTCATTCATGGACCAAATGGTGTCCAATTGTCATGAAATTTTGTGAACATAAACTAGATATCTACAATGACCTATACCAACTATAAGCACCTTAATTGGAGGTCTGTAGAGAGAGAAACGACTTACTGAAGTTCTGTATCAGCATCAGGGAAGTTTCTGACATTCGTTACTGTTCCATCGGTTTGCAAGGTCCAAGAGCTCCTGAACTGATCTGAACTTATTTTTCTCCTCTAGTTAACATCTGTAGATTTCCAAATTGGTATAGATTGCCCAGATTGGATTTTTGTGGAATTAATTACGAATTTTCAAAGTTCATGACAGTAAACTACACTAGTATCAAGGACAGCCGGACCTCTGTATCTTTTTCAATGTCAAAGATGGTCCAAAAGTTGCGATTGTGGTTGGTAGTGATTTTTAGTGTGAAGTTAACATCCCAAGCTTTCCAGAGAGCTATGATTTACTTGATTTTCATTTTTTTAGAATTAGTTATGATTTTCCAAAGTTGGAGCCAAAATTCTAACTTTTGGGCTCATTTAAGAAATTGCATTTTTCTTGATTTTGGCTCCATATCCGTGGTTTATGAGTTGTTGGAGACTATGTACAAGTTGTATAAATGGAGTTTGAGTAGAGAATGTGAATGATGGGTTTACAAGACCCACGGGGCAAAATATGACTGGTTAAACCCCAACTTAAAGTAGTAAAATACCACGATTTTGGTTATTTTCTTTGGAAATCATATGGAATCAAGCCTAGATGGAGATGAATTGGAGTTAAGTTAGTATGGTCTTACACAGATCTAGGGTGAAGCCATAGGAAACTTGTGAAAGAAAATGATAGAATTTATGTGACATGGGTTTCTATGACTTCATATGAAGATTATTAAGTGACTTCCAAAAGAAAACAATTGGTTTATGCGACCACAAGTCATTATGACTTTAGAGTTATGAATAAATATGATAAATTAATGAAATTCGCATTTAGACTTTAACAATCAATAAAGTACACATAAGAGAGAGTAAAGAAAATTCATAAGCTTAATAGATCTTGAAATAAACAATAACTATAACATCTCTAAATTTTCTAGCTAATTAATTAAAATTACAATAATTATTAGAAACTATTTAATGTGAATTCCTTGTGAAAGTTTAAGTTACTAGAGGAAATTGTGATTTTAGGGTACTCTAAAATTTTATTTATACAACCATAAATTTTTAGGAAATTTTTGGAAATTTTTATGGATTATTATGAAATTAATTGGGATTAATTCCTAAATATCAAATAATGAATAATTATAAAATAAATATTTAGGGAATAAAGTTTTAGAAATCTATAGGACCCTTAGGGGCCTAAAATATTAAAAAAATATTTAAGAAATAAAATATTTATGTGAAAATTTAAAAAAGTTTAGAGTTTAAAGTGTAATTTTGACTAGCAAGCAAATGCATTTTTTAGGCCCAAAACATGATTTTCATCAAATTAAAAATGGTAGAGTTAGGAAAAAAAATTTATATCAAAACGACCATGACAATAATCAGAACAACTTTCATAATTAAAGCTCACAACAAATTGTAACACAACTCGAAAATAGAGTCAAAGTTCCATTAACCAAAGTTCATGCTGTAGCTTGCTTGCAGATTAAGTCATGTGTAGCTTCTTGGGAGAGAACCAGCCACTCTTACCACTCCCTTTTAACACATTAATAGCTCATAAACCTTCCCCTATCCTTATTTTACCAAAATCTTGAGAGAAAGGAATAGAGAAATAGATATCTAAGAGGAAGTGCAGAAACAGAGTGTAAGAGAGCATGAAAGTGAGAGAGAAGGAGAGGTCCTGCAAGACAAGAAGAATAAAGAGAGGAAAAAGAAAGAGAAGGACAATGACAAAAAGTGAAGGCAAGGCAGCAAAACTAAAAATAAGAGCACTGACCATTTCCTCCTTCAGCTCTTTCATTTTCTAGCTTGTGGAAAGGAGTAAAGCACTCCATCTAGTTGTGGAACTCTTGTTGTTTAAGCTCTAAAGATGACAAGAAAACCTATAAGAAACAAGCAAACAACCCAATCCATGAATTTTGCATAAAAAATCTTTTATGGGACTCATAGCTTTGGATTTTTGTTCAAAATCTTGCGTGCCTTGTTTGTGGATATTTTGTCATCCTAAAGAATGCACATGTAGGTAAAAATGGCAAGAAAAAGGTTAGAAATAAATCTGGTAACAAAATGGGTTCATAGTCAGTGAAGATGAAAATCAAGCATCAACTTTGGGTCCAAGTGTTCAAGGGTCCAATGAGATTCAAATGGGTTGAAATTTTAGTATGTTATGCTTGTCATATAGAGAAGTTATAATGTCAAATTTTGTAAATTTTAAAGTTCTTTTGGTCACTCAACATAGCCCTAAAAATTCATCTTTCTCCAATTCAGTCATTTCCTAGGTAGTTTTGCAAAATTGAAGAGTTAAGAAATAAACAAATCCTTTTTTATATGGGCTTTTTCCTATGCTTATTTAACACATAGAGGATGTTCCATGTCAAATTTGGTAAAATTTGAAAGTCTGTACAAAATATGGCATAACTTCAAAATTTGTTGTTTCTATGAAATGCAAAACATAGGATGTTTTGCTCTATCCAAGTCATAGCACAAAAAACAATGTCATAGCTTAACTTGGCTCTATCCCACTCCTAGGATAGGCCAAAAATTAACTCAGTTCATGGCAGAAAAAGATCAAGTCACAATACTAGTTCTTTTAAAGTGTTTTTATGCACTTTTTCTTACATGTTTTAAATATTTATAAGGAATTATGTTAAAGGAAAGTTTAAGAAGTTTAAAGGACAATTAAATAAGTATAAAATGATTAGTTTAAGACCATTGAATGAAACTATATGATTTATGATTTGATAAATGATTCTCACATGAGAATCTATGCCAATGAAGTAAACATGAAATGATTCTTGTATAATTTATGATATGAATTATTATATAGGTTTAAGGAACAGTTAGCCTCAAGAACCTCAAAGTAAATTAAAAAGGCACGCAATTAAATATGTTACAAGAGTAAGGAAAATACATATTTACATATTAGTATATCTATAGTTAAAGACATATAAGATCTTTATATTACCATGATTGGGATCTTTTTATGACTTGGACCTTTTCTAAACATGGACCTTTATTGGACATGGACCTTGGCTGGATATAGACTTGTACATGACCTAAAGGACTAATCTAGGCATATTTATACCCAAATACTCAAGGAGATAAACAAGAACTTCAAAAGACACTAAAAATAGAAAAGTCATTATAAGAGTTATAGTTTTCTAAGAGTTTACTATTCTTAGATTATTTTGTTATTAACCCCAGTTTGCATGACCTATTTTCTCTATAAGTGATTGAAATATATATATATATATATATATATATGTTCAATATTATGACACTTGTATGCATATCTATATCTTGATGATTGTATATTGATTTAAATTCAATAGTTATAAAGAAAGATTGTTTGTGCCTATGAATATGACTTGGATAACTTGGAATGTGATTTAATAAGGAAGATGATTATGCATGTGATATCAGTACTGGTAGAGAGATGATGATTTCATATACATGGCCCAAACATAAAAATGTTGATACATGTTATATATGTGGATGTTGATGCATCTAATTCATTATATTTGGTATAAGTATGCATATGAGAACAATTCCTATAAGTGAAGCATCTTTAAAATAAAAATAAAGCTCTCAAGGGATAAAATTCCAATGAATGCTAGTCTCTATAAAAAGAGATAGCTCTTCATTTATATAGAGAAGTAAAAGTATGATCATATGAGTGAAGGATTTGAATAATCTAGAATTATTAAATTAATGTTCTAAACATAACATTAAAATCCATAAACCAATAGTCCTATATCAATTCTTAGAAACAAGAGATAAACTAAATGCGAAAGTGTACCTGAATCCATAGTCAGAGATGCAATATAAGATTCAATAGGTTGATCTTCTAGATTGTCACCATATGAGATTTCTAAATGTTTTTTGTGAAAGGGAGGTAGAGAGTATTTCTAACATATGTTCAATTTGGGGACCACAACCCTTATTTATAAACATAATTTGTGATATTTACAATTTGGCTCTTTATCAAATTATAAATATCACTTTGGTCTTTACACATAAATTTCCATGACAATTATATCTTTAAGCCTTAAAACTTTAATTCCAAATGAGATCACTTTATTTAGGTTTAATTAAATAATGGCCACACACTTTTAATATATATATGAGTGGCCCCACATACTGAATTTTATTTCAACAATAAGAATAAAGGGATCAAAGTCCACAATTTTATGTCCCATTCTCCCCTGTACAAGGTTTTGATAAGGGATCACTAAAAGTTGAGAGGCCTTCATGTGACTTCAGGTTTTAAATTACAATTTGTAGATCGACAATAAAGGTCACCTTAGTTATGTTTACTCTTGTCTAGTATGTTATATTTTAATGATCATGAAAATAAGGGAAAATAGTTTTTCTTCTTGATGACATTAAAAACTTAGATTTCACACCAAGTAGTATGGAATACTTAGAAAGCTACCTATGATCGTGAAAACCTAGGTCTATATCAAAACATGTTAGAATATACCAATTCCAGGTGGTACAACAAAGATGATTAATTTAGCCTGATAGACCAAGCTAAATTAATATTTATTGGAAGATACTAGTGATAACATATGAAATAATGCTTCACATATATATTATGATACTTGCATGCAATTATGTATTGACTACCTTGAGATGATACAATAAGTGGTATGATAAGAAAGTAAACATATGCATCATTATGTCTTAATGTGATTATGAATGATATGTTGATCATAATGTGTAGGATTATAATAATCATGCCATAGATAGTGATATTTGGATACTACATCTAAAACATGTTAGTTCACATGAAAAGGTGATTCATGTACAATAAAAAATGAATGTGCACCCATCTACTTCATATGATTTAATATTCTTATGTACGTATGATCTCCTGTCTATATTATTATTATGCCGTAATATGTATGTTATCCTTATGTGCTATAGACAAGAAGAGAAAAGAAAGAAAAATATTTTTTGCACACACGATAGCTAAATCATTACTAGTTTTCAAAACTAATAAGTGATCTTACTAAGAATATCAATTTTCACTAGAATTGATAATGTGTCTAAATATGATTTAGGATTGACTAATTTATAGTTGTTAGTAAACTGAAGAACTCAAAGTAGATTAGCCTTCTAGAATTTAGAAGATGACACTATAAGAACTCAGAGAGTTTACTTCTTCTATTAGATGGTTGTAATAATAATTAGAAGATGCTATGTTATTTTAAGTCTTCTTAAGTCATCTAGGCTTGGAATGTATAATTTATGTTGATATTAGAGTATTATCAAGGATAATTAGTGTCATTATTAACAACATTTGTAATTATATGGTATGGGATGTATAAATTTAGTTATATGAAAACCATGTTCATAGATGGCCTTGATGCTTGAATAAAAAATAAGAAGAGAAATCAAATAAGTGAAAGTTTTAATGCTTTAATTTTCACTAGAATTTTGCAACATTAATAAAATAAGAGGTTTAATAGTTTACTAGAAGAAAGGTTGTTGCAATAGCTACTACAATTATTGATTAACTAGACTTGTTTTTCTCCGAAAAAAAGGTGATATGCCACTAGAAAAGAAAGAAGATCTCAATAACTAATGACAATAGCCTCATCAAAACTCTTTTTAGAAACAAATTGCCAAGATATAAAAAAAAAACAATCTTTGTCTCCTTTTCTATGATCAAACAGGATATAGATGAGGAAAGCTTGAATGTAAAATCCTTTGAAAACAAGTGAGATTAGTAAAAGCAAAAAAAGTATTTGAATTGGCTAGTTAATTGTTTTTTTGGTCAAAAGTCAACACCAACTTGGATTCCTATCACTTTAAGCTTTACAAACTTTCAAGGTATGACCTAATTTATATGCATGACAAAATTTAAGTACATCTGGTTGAAGGAAAAAATTAGGTTATAACTTAGCATGCAACTTGGGCCTAAAAGTTTAGAAATATTCTAAAATGTACTCATTAAAATTACCAATCTTGTTTAGTAAAAATTCACTAATTTTCATCTCTAAGGACCTCATAAACTCACTCAAGTTAGCCTGCAAACTCTTATTCAACCTATATAAAGACTCTCATTTGGCCTCTATAAATATTCCAAAAGGTACCCCTAGGATTGCAAGACAACTCCCTCACCTTTTAATGGCATTTTTTCAACGTAATCTCATTGGAAGATCTAGATGGAGAAGTTGTGAGCAAAGAACTTGTTAGTGGAGCAATAATAGAAAGAGAACCCATAGAAGCCCTAGATAACTGATCAAGCTCCCCCTAGCTAGGATGCATCATTAGTTGCATAAAGATTTCACTGTTCTCAAGGTGTATCTGACATAAGTAAGTAAAAGTAAGGAGATGATTAAGATAAAACAAACTTGATGCCACCACAAATATATTTACCCATATAAGTTTAAGAGAAGTGACATATTGTAACATCCTCCTCCTAATATGATTTTATTAAATAATAATTACGTAACTTTAAAATAAATTAACTAAGATTAAAATGTATTCAGTCAAAAGTTATTTAGAGACTTAGTAATAGCCAAATAGTAAAGATTTAGTGAAATATAAACTTGTAAGATATAAAGACAATTTACTGAGCCATTTGAGAATTTATAGGAATTTTTGAAAATTTCTAAGAATTATTTAAACTTTATTCTAAATATTGGATAAGAGGAAATTATGAAACAAATGCTTGGAAAAATAATTTTTAGAAACTCTCAAGGCCATAAAGGCCTTAAAAATATTTTAAAAATATTTACAAGATGAAAACATTTTGGTCAAATTTTAAGATTAAAATATAAGTATTAAAAATTTAGGATACATAGTCACGATTTTAACAAGGGCTAAAATGCAATTTTTGCAAGACCAAATTATAGTTTTAACCTAGGTTAAAACTATAATTTGGTCTTGCAAAAATTGCATTTATAATTTTTCCCAAAAAAATAATGCTGCAAAAATACCAAGCAAGAAAAGTTGGAAATTTTGATATATTTTCTCCATAATTGGTAATAATTTTTATACCTAGTATTACACAAGTTAGTATCATTTTTATCTACAAAACAGTATTTGTTAAGGCAAGTCACTACCTTCTTAAGGAAGCTAATGAAATGTAGGGAAATTAGGGGGATATGTAGAAAATTTAGAAGTGACATTCATACCCCTTATATTTACTCTAGTTTGCTTTTTCCTATCTTCAGAAGCTGAAAAGATAGAGAGGGAGAGTGTTCAAAAATAAAGAACTAAGAGGAAAGAAGAACAAAAAGAAAGACAATAGAAAAAGGAAGAAGGGGAGGAATGTGTACCTAATTGAAGCAAACTTGATCCATAAACAAGATAAGACTTTGGTTTTACTGAGAATCCTTACTTGCTACTTTCCATTTCCATCCTATTCTTAGTTTATCTCTTCAGAAAAATGGAAGCTTTAATGGTGGAATATTGAATATGTTTCTTTGATGCCTTCTTATGCCTGAGATGATTTTTGTTGAACATATATGCTTGTAGTGAGTATGGAAGAACCTATGTCTTCTTCTTCTTCTTCTTCAGTTTCTTTTCATTTCTCTCTTTAACCATCAATGGTGGAATCCTTAACTCCACCCCTTAAGAGCTTTTTTAAGCTTTAAATGATATGTTTAGATAAGATTAAGTGGTTGTAAACCCTTTCAAGCTCCCAAAAAGCTGCATCCCTTTACTTTCATTCTTTCTTCCCTTGCTTTCTCTCTCTATTGAGCATATGTAAAAGTTAAATGTTGATTGATCGCTTAATAAATTATGTTTTTATGGTTGTAAAGAGTTTATATGATGATAAAAATAGCTATGGAGGTCCTTAAGGTTGAAAAGAAAGTTTTAGATGAACATTTTTTTTGTGATGACCTTAATTCTTAATTACTATGATTAGGCTTAATTAAGTGGTTAATAATCATAAATCAAGGCCTAAAGTCTAATTACAATTAATTAGATTAAGAAAAAGTGGAGAAAATTTAAACATTAATATCATTAGGGCCATTAATTAAACAACTACAACTAATTAAATCTACAAGTGATCACAAATACCAATTAAGGCCTTCGATTCATCTTACTACTGATTTCAACTCACAAAACCTCTTATAAACATCCCTAAGTCATTACTCAACATTATCATAATGAATCTCAAAGTTTTTAAGTCAAAATGGGGGTTTGGGAATCTTCGTTACGACTTAGGTTCTCTGCGCTACGATGGAGTACCCTCAAGACCTACTGTTCACATTTTTGTGACCACGGTGAATTAGATTCTCATCGCGGCCAGCATCCCTTGTGCCGTGACGAGTTTGCTCACTGAGTCAAGTTCCGTCACGGCTAACCTATATATCCTCGCAGTGAGATACTTCCTAGTACTCGCCCTAAAATGTTTTGAATTTTGCCACGGCGAATTCAGTTCTGTTACCTTTTCTAGGTAAAATTTCGTCTTGTGCTATGGCGAAACTCCTCATGCCATGGCGAAACTCACTTCTGATTGACTCTTGGTCGCAACTTGTGATATTTGGCCGCGGCTCATCCCCCCGCTACACTTATAATTCCCAAATTTCATCCCATATATTCCAACACTCCTTCTAGTAGTATTCTAGGGCTACTCTACATTAATTTATAGGGCTCTAATGACATTAATTTACTTAATTTACCCAACATACCTATTATTATCAATTCAAGACTTAGGGGTTGATTCTTACTCATTAACTATCATGCATTAGTAATTTATGTATCAATGACAGTAAAAAGGATTCATAACTACTAACAATCATCATCCAAATATAAATGTCAATATAGGTTCCATGCATCGCTAGTTTAAGTTAATAATTAAAGTATCATATGATTACATTCTCAAATAATAGACCATATCTTAGGACCAACTAAGTTCCATATCATATATATATATATATATAAGTGCATACATCGAATTCCAAGTTATATAAGCCTATCTCCCTATTAAGTACATCATAGTTCACCAAAACACAAAACTCCTACACTTGACAATATGATTACATGATGATGCTATATAAAAGAATAACCAAAATTAGCACATATCCTAAGTTAAATAAACCAAAGTGTAGCATTCCTTACATAGGGCCTAAGCTTATAAATTTTTATCCACTAGTTTCCCTTTATCCTTACTAGAAGGGCCTTCGCTTGAAATAGTAAACCCATGAAATGGGGTGAAATGTAAATTTTAGTAACCAAAGGCAAATTCTATTTATATATTTCAATTTAATTAACATATGTGCATGAATTCAAATAAGTATCAAAAAATATACTAGTCATATCAGCAAATGAAACAATTAGACTATTAGTGACTACTATCTCATACTAGTAATCACATTCCACATGTTCAAGGCCATTAACATTAGGAGAGGTCCGTCCACGGTACCAACTTCTCAATGAGTACAACCTGGGCTCAATGCATACAAGAGTCTGATCACAACCCGATACCTTATCAAAGCACGATGCACGGGTGGCAGCTGCACCATAGCTCTATCATAGACTTATAAGGTCCAAATACAATATATATATCAGATAGCCAACCATTCATTTAACATTCAAAAATCATACATTTACAGAAAATAAAAAATTAAAGTAGACATATGCATGAAATTAATAATAACCCCAGTTACCTCACTTGTAGACAATTCTTTAAAAGCCAATGAAATGCTACTTCATCCTATGGACACAAAACCAAAAACCATTACTATCTCTAATCATCATTTATATTAATAAACTTATTACTGAAGGAGTTAAACTACAAAGGACTACTTAGAAAATACTTACCCAACTATTATAAGAGCCAAATTCGGATTTGGTTGTGCCTACATCAATAACCTCAAAATAACACTTTAAATTCTAAGTAAATTTGCATGAAAACAATTTTAATATCATAAATCAGTTGTAGGGGTCCCAAATTAGCAAAAAATACGTCAAAATGAGAAGTTTATATTTACCTAACAACACCTTTAGTTTCAACCTTTGAAATTCCACCATGAAAACATTAAATAACAACTTTCAAAATTTAGGTGTAGGTGAAAATGCTCCAAATAAAAAACTAATTAGGTTAAATTAAAAAGAAAGAGGAGATGGTTAAGTTATATACAATTACCTTGGCTAATTTTGAGTCTAAAAGTGGAAAATAAGACTAAGAAGATGATGAAAACCTTAGCCTTCAAGAGATCTCTAAATTTTTGCTTTGTGTCTCTAAATGTTTCTATAGAAGGGTGAAAGGGCTGAAGTAAAATTAGGGTTTAAATGGGTTATGGGCTAACCTAAGGGCCTAAAATCCAAATGGGTTTAATTATAAGCTTGTTGGGCTATGGGTTATAAGGTTACATGGGTCATATATAAGAGTTGACCTACTATAAGAGTCCATTAACATTTGGGCCTACTCAAATAAATATTGGGCCTATAAGAAATGGGGTTGGATCTCCCTAAGGCTAAGATTCGGCTTCTACACTTAACCCAAAGTAATAATTAAATTAATTATGAGACCCAATTTAATATCCCCCTCTCTTAATTAATTTTCTGAATTAAACCTATATTAACAATTTATTCCTCTATAAGTTCTACCTCACCTTTCCACTTACTTAGTTTTACTAATTACCTAGATTAATTCCCTAATCATCATTATTAGTCTTAATTAATTTCGAGATGTTACATTTTCCCCCATAACACCAAGGTTGAAGACAACCATGAAATTGGGCGCCACTTGATTCTATTCCCCTATGGATGAAGCTTAAGTGCTATGGCACCATAAAGCTATGCTGTGATGCCTTAATAGAAAAAAATGTTGAGGAAATGTTTTGTTTTCCCAAATTTTCTTGAAAGTTTCTTATACCATTATGATGCTTACTTATTGATTGGGTCTTAATATGTATTGTGACCCACTTATATGCTTGTGTCTTTCATTTAAAGGATGGTGTTGTTAAATGTATGTAAATTGATCTTAGATTTCTTTGGAACCTTGAAAATCAATAAAAAGCTAAATTTATGATAGTAATTCTTATGTTCAAATCTATAAATTGAAACTTATGTATAGAAGACTTTACTCTAAATTTTACTCCTTCATAGATTATGATTCCTATACATGGAAGACTTAACTATAAATGATGTCTATGTATAAATAACCACCCTCCTTCATGTACCATGACACTTATACATGGAGGACTAAACTCTGAATGATACCTATGTATAGATGAGTAATGCTTAGGAATATTGGATATAGACTATGGACTATGGACTACTAAAATATCTAAAATATTAAAAGACATTATAAAAGGAATGGGTTCCATTGGAAATCATTATGAGTAACTAAGAGCATTTTATTGCCTATGCTATGTGATGACATTTGTGCCAATATATATGTGTACTCTAATGTATTTATCTAAATTGACATGTTATTGCTTTGAGAATAAAATTTCAATATGCATAGTATCATACATATGTCTTGAGCATATATGAGATTTTGAGAATCTAGATATCATTAGTATTCACTCCAGGAGAGATGATTCTTCAGGAATGACCTCCATACCAATTTTTCTTAAAAGGTTTACCATGAAACCTCATTGATGCATGTGATGTGGATTCATTCAAAGGAACACCCTAGAAAGCAAGTTTAATGACTTAGTTTCTTTATAGCATGGACACTCTAGTGGCTATCTTTCTATGTAAATACAATGGACCATGGAAAACACTCCTTTGCCTGCAGTTATACAATATTTTTCGGAACTTAGACTTGTATTAAGTGGTATGGGACACTAGATATAGTGCCTATATATATTTAATTTAATTAAACTATATCATTGAAGATGACATAGTCATGTTTCCGTCAAAAGATAATATGTTGAATGCCTAAATATTTTGAGATATATGATGATTATGAGAAATTTAAATTAATAGCTTATATGCATGGCTTTTATTATGAGATATTTTCTATTATTTCCATTTACTATTAATTATGTGATTGCCATGTATTTTACCTACTATTTGTATGATGCAATTATATCTCAAATAGACAAGAGAAATAAAAATATTTTTTATAAAATGTGGTAGATAAACCATTATCAATTTTAAAATTATTATTGTTTTATTAAGAATTGTTATGATTTTCACACATTTTGGTAATGTGTTTACATAGTCAAGATGTCCACATCATGTTATGTCACAGAAATTAAATGGATACCATGGAGATATTGGGAGTAGGACTAGGCCTAGTTTAAGTTATGCTTAGCATGAAGACAACCACTATCATGGAAGAGAGTCAACCAATTCCTCTCCTTTCGAGCCTAACCACCTAACCTAGCTATGTAGATGACATGGAGTTAGTTCTTGTTGAATATATATGACAACTTCATGAGAGTAATTGTAATAACATTTTATGAACTTTGATGTATGGCTAAACGTCTTTAGACAAGTGAGTTAATCAGTCCCACTTCTTGAAAATATTGTAAGGTTATCTAAAATTAGTTGCAAGACTTTTTCTTACTTTTATCTATGAGAAGATAAGTTAGCTCTCGCTTATACTAAAAACTAATAAAGTAATACTAGTACTTTGGTAAAATAAATGTAAAATGTAAAGGGAGTTACAAGCATGATGCTAACGTATCTTAGCAACAATTCTGAGCTTATCGATTATAAAGGAATCTCACCCTTATAGAACTTGCTAGCTAGACTCATTAAAAGGTCCACCTCATTCTTGATTGCACTATCATTTAGCCTCCTTACCTTGTTAAGATCATAACCAATCTTAACCATGTAATGTTGGGTAAAAGGGAAAAGGCCAATAACACTTCATGCAAAAAGGAAACGATAAACCCATCTTAAACTTAGAAAGTTGCCCTAAAAAATATGATGATTGGGCCTACTACTAATCATGAATGCACCTAAAATTGAGGTATACTCTTCAACATAAACAAAGTGACAAAATAAAGGAAATAGCAATTCTACCCTCATGAACCAACAAAGAGTCATAAAACTCAAAATGCATTAAACTATCAATAGGGTCAACTAATAAAAAGCTACCTTAATTGACACTGTTAGAAAGCTAAAATGACCATTCAGAGGACAAATGCACTCCTATTTGAAGTACATCCTCGTACAACATTAAGGAGGCTCCATTGTCTTTTGCATCAAAATCCCCTTATTGATTAGAAGGTAAAGGCAAGATAACATTAAAAGGAAAACAATGATCATTCCAAGACTAACAAAGGTCATCTTATGTAATAATGCTCTTGAAATCACCTAGGAAAGGTATGATCATGGTAAAGTAAGAGAAGTAGTACTTAAATAGATTAACATGAATAAAAGAGATGAAGAAAAACAAGCAAATGAACAAAGTTAAAATGAACAAAACTTAAAATGATTGACAATAAAAAGACTGACAAATAATCCCTCACATCATATAACCAACCATATCCCATAGTACATTGCATGCAAAAATGGTGAATTATAGGAACGTAAAATGATAACACTAGTAAATCATTGAAGAAAACACTTCATAAAAATGCCAATGCTCAAAAATCCAAAAACACAAGCCTTACATCCCTAAGTGATAAGCATGATTTTTATGTATTTTATTTCCCTTAACTTAAGCATTTTAAATGTTAAATAAGGCTTAATGAGTTTTCTTAGATGGATAATTGATTTTTATGGCCACTTTTGCACTCTAGGAATTTAATTGCAAAATTAATGAATTTTAATGCATAATTTTATCTTAAATAATTCATTCCTCTTGTGCAGAAATTGTATCTCATGCTATGGTATTGAAATAGAGAAAAAAAAAGACCCAAGTCTACAACACATTCCCATACTTAAAGCAACAAAGGCAAAGCAAGACACAAGCACCACTCCCTCATTCACGTAGCACAAGAAGCATGAGGACGTTGGAATGAGTAGGAAACCATGAAGAAGCTCTTGAACAGAATAAACACACGAGCATAGCCAAATGTGGAAGTAGAAGAGAGTGGAACCATGAGTTTGCATGGAGAAGAAGCATGAATCTGGCTTTGAGTGAGTTCTGGTTAGAATGGGAAAGAGCATCAAGTTGAAAAGAGCTTGGGCAGCTCTCATGTAAGCTACACGAGCAAAAACAGAGGAAGCAACTCGTGGAGTACAAACACAAGTAAGGAATAGCTACATGAGATGAGAAGCAGGATGGTTCTGTTTTGAAAAGGATGAAGAAGCTACGTGGTATAATAAGAAAAATACATGCAGAACGTGCATGGAGAAGAAACCAGACCTGGAGGCGCTGAGAGAGAGACGGAGCTGCTGTGTTCATTTGTTCATATTCATGGCTGGAAAGCTGGAGAAGGCCAGAGGGAGAGCTGCCTCATTGATTCTTCTTCAGTTTCTTCGGACTCTCCTTAGCCTTTCATACACACAGGGACTGTGCAGAGGTAGGAAGCTGATGGAGGAAAGACGTTGAAAACGCTGGGAGAGCTGGAAGATTGATTCACTGATTCTCTCGGGCAAAAACCTACAGGATGCTGGAGGGCTGGAACGCCGAAAAAAGGGAGTGGAGAGAGTCTTCTTCATTTCGAAGGAGGCTGGAGAGCTGTAGGCACCGAGAGAAACACTGGAAAACTGTTGCATTCATTTTGTTTTTCTCTTCAGTCTGGATTGGGCAGAACTGTGCTTCGTTTTCTTGTTCTGGTCTTCACGAAGAGCTACAAGTTAGTGAGCAGAAGAACACACACAAGCCCTTAGAGAAGCAGCTGTAACATGCAGAATCTTTACGTGGGGAAGTTACAGAATAAACGAAGAAGAAGCTATGGTTCTGGTACGAAGAAGAGGCAGCCCCTGTTTGAGAAACATGAAGAGCTGCATGACATGAAGAAAGCTACGTGAGAGAGCTTGAAAAGGAATTCATGTGGAATATAATAAAACAACATGGCGTGGGGTCCACCTCTTATATACATGAAGTAGCTCCAGGCAATTGGAATGAGGGGCTTAGCACGTGAATTGATAAATGAAGCACGTGAATAGGTCTGAAGGCTGGAGGCAGGGAGGATTCACGTTAAAAATAAGATTTATTCACTCACACGAGGAGGCCATCATTGATACATACCATCTCACGCCCCCTTCGTCCAGACCATCTCACGCCCTCTCCATTCCATTCCATCCTCCATTTTCCATCTCCATCTCACCACCAAAATGAAGCTCTAATCCATCCCTTGTGATTAGCTAGGAAGAAGGCACTTGAGTTGAAGTTTGAATCCATGGATAAACTCAGAAATATGGCTAAGGATTTCTATTTTTCTTACACTTTTTCTCCTTCATATATTGTCTTGTTTAAGTTGTATTTGATTGAGAAATTGTGTAATTATAATTAGTGGCTGTTTAGACACTGATTAGGAAGCCTTTCTATTGATTAATTGGTTGAATTAAATTCTGAATTTGTCAATTTCTTGCAATTACCCATGTATGCAATCAAGGTGTTTGATGAAATGCATGTGAGAGATTGAACCTTTAATTGTTTAATTAGAGGACTCCTTGGTGTTTAGTTGTTTAATTAGACATTTTTGGATGATGGTTTAGAGGTTAATTACTTAGTTAATCAATCGAATTGGGTGTTCATTGATCCTAAAACAAGAGTTAGCAATTTAATGCGAGGTTGAGTTCTCAATTCAACATTAGATTGTTAATTTCTTGATTCTTGAGTGTTAATTCAAGATACAACTGTTATGAACACAATTAGGAATTCTTAGGCCAGAATTAATCACAATTGGATTAGGATAAGGATAGTAGATACCAAGGGACGATTCCAAAGCTAGTCACAAGACCATTCTCCACCCATAATTCATCTAACTAGGTAGAATTTAGAAATTTTATTTTAGATTCATTTTACTTAGTTCAATTAGATTGAAACCCCCCTAAATTAGTAAGTTTTAGGATCTTCATACACTTAGAAAATTCAATCAAACATTGCATTCCAATTCCGAGGGAGATGACCTAGGTTGTGCCTCTAGCTGCATATTTTATCAACCTAGTTTTATTTTGAGGGTCGCGCGACCGACCGCATCACTAAGTTAACCTAAAAAGAATACCTTGAGTTCACATTACTATAAGCTTGGCTAACTTGTTGCTAGTAGGCTTGGGGTGAAATGTTATGGGGGGCTTATAACCATAAGAACCTTAATTGACTTAACTAGATCTAACTCATTTATAGAAGATCCAAAGATTCAATGGCTGCAATTCATCAATCCATATACAAAGGATTGACATCACAAATTACCTAAGTTGCTCTAAATAGAATGGCTTTAGTACAACAAACTATCTTGATGAGATGATTTTTATGGCTTCACTAGACAATTTGGTTTAATCACCATTATTAACACACTACCAAGGAAGCTTATAAATAGATATCCCTAACAACAACCAAGGACATCATTGATCAATCAACAAACTTAAGAGACATTACCTTTTACTTTGTTTTAAAATTTTTTTAAAATTTTTTGACAATCTAGTGATATATACACACACACATGTTTCTGTGATCTTAAAAATATTTGAATAAAGATTTGCTAATGTAATATTTATGTATTACTTGCAATGTTGAAGACATATTTAAAAATGCAATTGTTAAAACTAGATAATTTCCAATTATTTTTAAATTGTATACCTAAATAATATTAGTTGTTGTGTGACTTTTTTTTGGGTCAATTGTATATGTATAAATTTCACATAAATTGAGTCTTATTTTTTTAAATATTTATTTTGAAATTCTCTAAGTAAATTGGAGTAATGATTAGTTATTTTTGAAACAAAATATTTGTTATCTTTATTATTATATTAAAAACAAAATTATAGTCTTTTATTAATATTAATTTAATTACCTTTATTATTATACTAAAAATAAGATTACCATGTTATGTTATACAAAAAAATTAACTTTTTTGACATAGGATAGATTGAATAAGAAGTTTTTGCAGCATATGTTTAAATATTAAGAGAGTTTAATATAATTTTTAAAATAAAATTATTATGTATAATTTAATTAAGATTGTGAGTGTAATTACTCTAATAAATAAAAAAGTTAAAGTCATTAATGTCGTGCAGGATAGCAGGAGTAAGTAACTGCCACTTTGCTGTCATGCACGTGAGTGCGCCGCAACTTTACAGGGCCACTGCTCCTTCAACCACAGTTCGGCAAGAAATACCATTCAAAAGATCCAATCTAGTAGAGTTTGAGCAGTGCACTGGATCAACCAGGAAATACCGTTTAAAAGAAAAAGAAAATCAAATAAAAAAATCAATGCATCCAAGCTTTTAATTTACATTACAGTCTATACTACAGTGTTCGCTCAGAGTAAGGGCACCGCAGATCTGGATCGTGAGGGCAGAGATCTACCTTCTTTGATTTCATTTCAGGTGACCTCTTTTGACTTTCCCAAATGATTAATCTTCTATTTTTGCTCTCTTTTGAAGCTTTCTCATTTTGTTTCTTTTCATCTGAAGTTTTATCTTCTAGGTCTATCAGCTTCGTTTAATGCTATCTTAGTCGGTTAAATTTCATATTTATTGATCTGTTTTTAACTTTGTTCTAGTGGGTTGAAGCCTGTTTTTGGTTAACTTTGGTAACGATTTGCCATTTTGTTGACATTTGATTATTAACTAATATCTGAAACAGCTATTGGTTAAGCTTAACTTGTCATCAGTACTTTGTCATTTGGTATATATGGTATTATTTTCTTTACTGTTGTAACATCTAAGAGTGGCAAGTTTGTCATATTGTCTTATAAAATAACTGCAAATAGACACCAACTAACTATGCTATGTCTTCTACAGAAAAGAGACATGAAAAGAATTATTCTTTATGGGGTCTGTTTAAATTATCTGGGGATAGTTATATTCGCTGTGTGCAAGTCACTAGCTTGTTACTGCAGAGATTTAGTTGATGTTATGCTCTCCTGCTTGGCACTCCAACGTTAAACCTCTGAGGTTTGATTGGAAACTGTGGAGAGAGCAGTTTTTTCATCATTTACTTGAATTTTCATAGAGATGGCATGAGATCGTGGTTCAAAGTATCTAGTCCAGTGTGTGTCACCACATAAATCGCTTGACAGGTGATACATCATACACCGGAGAAACATAAAAATTAAGGTGAATACCTTGTAATGTCCTACGGAAATAGTGGTTCAAGTCATAGATTGCACTACAATAGCTTATACTCTGCGTTGTTATATTATTGTTTACAAATGGTGAATTAAACACAATGTTGTCAAATGTTTCCAGATGTCACTAGTTTCCTTTAGAATATAGTTTTAGATTTTGACTATTCTTGGTATTTTATGTTCTCCATCTTCTAAACAGTTGATTCTTTTGCAATTTATATTCAAAACTATACTAATTATTATATCAGAATAATGTACATTTTTGGGAGATGTGGCTGTACATTGATATGAGGTTGTCAGTTGAAGTGCTCTGGCATGTATATCATCTATGAATTTACTGTGATACTTGTAGAGCCATTTGATAGCATACTGGTGTTGTGCTATGAGCAACCTTTGGCATTTATCGTGCTATTTCGATTTACTTCTCAAAAAATAAATGGTAGGCTAAGATTTAAGAGTAAATAGTATACCCATATGGAACTTGAGACAGTTTAGGCAGCAGAGACATTAGGCATTCTTACAATTGAAAGAAATGATTGGAAGACACATGACAATATATAAAAGGCAGAAATTTCCTTTTATTGGAATTACCATAATTGAGCTTATCGCTAAAACTTGTGCCCAGGTTTGAGAGGCTCATTGCCAGGATCATGTCAAGGAGGCCAGTAAATCTTTCACGTCGCGTAGCTGATGGTCAGAGTATACCATTTGTGGGCTCAATTCAGTCTAAATCTCGCAGCTCCCCTTTACTATCCATTGGGCTTGTTGTCGTGGTACTTCCCTATACATTCCTGTCTTTTTCTTAGATTGTATCCCTGTAAAAGAACATATGGTATCCTTAAGTTTAACATGCAATATTTTTATGTGCCTGTTTGTTGCACCATTAGTGCACCACATATCTCCTACAATCTCCCTTTCCTTCCCCCTCCCCTTTATGGTTGTTTCAACATATATGTTCCATTACATTCATCACAGATTCAACTGGTTTGATATTTTACTGAATTGATCTTTGCAAATTTCAGGGTGCAATCCTCATCATTGGTTATTGTTATAGCAATTCAGGTTTGTAAATAATCTGTTGGCTAAAAGCCCCATAAATAAAGAAAAGATCATTTCAAAAGCAAAAAGGAAGGATCTTGAATCAGTCTCCAACAGTCTAACTTCATGCTTCAAATACCACTTGACACAGTAAACTTCAACTCCTGGATCTAGTCTTTTAGAGCTTGAATTTTCTCAACTCTTTTTAGGGTGGATTTGATTTTGTGAATAAAGAGGCTGCTACAAGCAGAGCAAAGTACAGTGGAGTATACAAATATCATACCCTCAATGCACTGAAGGAAAATAAGAAGCTATAAATAAAATATAGATAGCAACCACAACCTCAAGCCCTACACATGGAATAACTCAAGAAATAACACTTTCCCTTATAAGCAAGATAAGCAGCATTTGAATTCAAACCTACTTCAAGATCAGCTAAATTTCTTTCCTTCCCTCTTAACACCCTCCTGTCTCTTGTGGAATCATACCCTCTACGTTAGGCAAATTAATGCCACTCTTATACCAAGTGAACCTTCCAATTCCTTTATGACCTTGCCAAATTTAATAAATAATTTAACTGTGAATTATCACATTATACAAAACCAAAAGCAGAGAATAACAAATTGGTATGCAGAAGCAAATGACTGGTAGATTTTGTACTAGTCTTATGGATCCTATATCATCCTGCCATGATAATTGCATTGTTTGTCAAATCCTCATCTTTAGCAAAATATTTACCATATAAAATGCAGCAAAAATCACCACATGCGCCAGTAATAAAGATTTACTGAAAATTAAATTTTTTTTTTAAATTCCATTGAAAAACTGATTTTGCTCAATTTTATTTGGTCACTTGGCAGGTGGAGCAAGTGTTGATATTAAGGGTGTAAGCAGACTTGAAGGTAATATTTATACCATTTTTTTTATGTTATTAAAATTCAAGCTTCCATAATAATTTCATATGGGGCAAAATAGTCAAGCACTTGATTGTAGCAGAAGTAGTGAAGTACTGAATTAATTAGATTTCCTCTTTTCTCTAAATTTATCTAGTATTATGGGTATCTCTATTTATTTTTCTTTGTTAATTTGGTATTCATCCAGTCATATGGACGTAGTGTGCTTTTTGAAAATTTGATATCACTTGATATCTTGTTCTCAAAAGGCGGATGATGTGTTGTGAAGCTTGAAAATGATCAGCTTCTTTGTCTGTTTTTGGTAACATAGATGTATAGATAGCATTGTCTATATTTTCAATTGGGATCTATTCTTTATATAAGCATTATTTGACAATTGATGCGGGGATCATATCTGGTGCTTTTATGCTTTCCTTCATATTGTTTTGTGTTGATATACTTGAAGCTTATTCAATTTAAATGCTGTTCTGGCCCTGAAATTCTCTCTCTTTCTCTCTCTCACTCACTATTTCTATAATGAATGTATGCTACATCAGACTGCTGAAAGATCACATTTTAACCAGCTCCACGCACCCAAAATGGAAAGGAATTCCAAATGAAATATAGTTATGAATTCAGAACTTACAAATCATTTTGAAATAGGAGAAAGAATAGCTTTCTTGTAGTTTCTTCACCTTGTTTCTATCTAGTTGTAAGGAATAACTCACATGATTTTCTTAACTATGCTTAGTAATTTGGCTTAGTTATGTTGAAAACTAAGTTACAAAGAATTAATATCATCATGTCTAAAACTTAGTATTCATTATCTGAAAAATGAAACTTATGCATAGATGTATTCTCTGAAGGTTCTGATATTTGGAGTGAGCATGAAACCTCATTTAGTTGAGTGTTGTTCTGGAATTATAGTTCTTCTTCCATGTCCTGAGCTGTGGTTGTAGTATATACTGTTATATAGATCCTGGCAATTGTGTATCTTAATCAGTATGATAGACTTTAATAATGCTGTGTCTTGTTACTATAAGTAGGTGCTGTTTCATCTTAATCTGTCCCATAAACATTAATAATGCCATGTTTAGTTGCTATAAGTAGTATTCTTTAGTCAGCTTTTAAAGTAGAGCTGTTGACTACTGTACTTGGAAAATGGAAATCCTTTTTCAGTTCAATAATCTCTGATATGCATATGCAGGTGGTGCTTCATGCACATTAGAAGTTCTACAAGCATTGCCTGTATTGAAGAAAGCATATGGAGATGGCATGCGTAAGGTTTTGCATGTTGGCCCTGACACTTGTTCTGTTGTATCTGGTTTGTTGAAAGAAGAGGAAACTGAGGCCTGGGGAATTGAGCCATATGAGTTAGATGATGTTAATGCAAACTGCAAGACTCTTGTACGCAAGGGCATTGTGCGTGGAGCTGACATAAAGTTTCCTTTACCCTATCGTGCAAAGTCATTTTCTCTTGTCATTGTGTCAGATGCACTGGATTACTTATCTCCAAGATATCTGAATAAAACCCTGCCAGAGTTGGCAAGGGTTGCTGCTGATGGTGTTGTCATCTTCTCTGGTACATCCCCTCATGAAGTTTCCTTAGTTCCAGATTAAACATTTTTGTAATTGGAATTTTACAGTTCTAGTCTAGAACTGGGTTTATGTTAGGTATATTTATTTGACTAATGAGTGTTGCATTCACCTACATGACATGATGGCACGTTTATTTTTGAATTAGTGTGAATACCTATATGAAATTTAGTCACTAAATCTCAACAAGCTAACCATATAAATGATGAGATGTGTGATAAACTGCTGATCTTAGCGGTTCTGCAATTTGTCATAGCATGGTGCAATTTTCCTGTGCATTGTGGTTCTCCTTCTATCCTGAGTTACTCCTCCATATTGAAGCAATCCATTTTCAAGTAATTGATGTCAATTTTAGTTGATACTAGTCATATGTTTTATCTAAATCTCTCTATTTTGTTAAACTTTATTTGATCTTCATCTTTCTTGAATTTATTTTTTCTCCAGCTCATGTTGGCTGTGATAGAAAATGAAGTTTAGATGTACATTTGCTTTTCTTTTCCTAATTTATTATCTTTATGCATAGGTTATCCAGGTCAGCAAAGAGCTAAAGATGGAGAAGTGGCCAAATTTGGTCGTCCAGTAAGTGACTCTTATTTATTGGATTTCAATTTATGTTTGTCATAGTAGGCATTTGATGTGGCTACATGCAGCTATGGTGTTAGACCATGGCTCGTCGCCATCAATTTGATTGCTAATTTACCAATTTTATGTTGATCATTTTTGTACTTCGTCAGCAGGGGAATTGCATTAGTGATTAATATGTATAATTTAATTATGTTTTGGGATGAAGGAGAAAAAAGGGAAATACTTGGATTCATATGAATTCTTGGTGGTGGATGGATCTTTAACAAATTGTATTATCTTTCTTTTCCTCACGAATCTGTTCAACTTATAACTTGCCGAGCAAGCTGTTCACTTCTTCAAGAAATAGTCATTAAGGACATTATTTTTGTGGAGTAATTTGGAAACAAGTTATTGGAAGGAAAATATAAGAGGAAGATGATAGGATTACCTGATTCAAGTTAAAGAAGTGGGTTCTCATGTCTAGAAATCATAATCTTGAGACCTCTTAATAACCAAAACTAGACAAAGTAGGCATTGGAAAGTTGATTGTGGATAGAGGGATTCCAAGGGATTGGGTGATTGTGGATCAAACTCGTTTTGGAAGAATAGAATTTCCTTGACATTGCTTTCATATTGACATATTAGATATTTTATTACCTTTGCATTTGTTAATGAATTAGGAGCAAATCAATTTGATGTTAAAGAGTGATTTTAGTTAAAATTGGAAAATAACCTGTTAAGTAAATATTTAACAAATATTGACAATGATGAAGTAAACCACAAGTTTTAAATAACAACACTTGGAAGGCTACGAAGGCAATAGCTAGTGTTGTTGAATGCCACTTTCTATATCACAGTAATTAATTCCCTAATTGTGTATCTGATGGTAAAATTCTATGTCCATGAATCTTCTTTTCTTATTATTCAGCATCTTTCTCCCTCTGGGACTTTATCTCCTGTCAGCCTTTTTTAAAATCATCTTAGCTTGCGCCAAAAAAAAAAAAATCTATAGATTTGATCATTGAAGATTACTGTGTGAATTGGATTTTCCTTCTATGAAGGCCAAATTGCGCAGCTCATCTTGGTGGATAAGGTTTTTTGTTCAGACTAGTTTAGAAGAGAATGAAGCTGCAGGAAAGAAGTTTGAGCAGGCTTCAGCCAAGAGATCATATAAGCCAGCTTGCCAAGTATTTCACCTCAAAGCATACCCCTGAGATTTTACTGTCATATTTTTCACTCTAAATTAAGGGTCACCCGAAGGGTAAGCTCCATACATTTTGTGGAAATTATAGTTTTTACATTCCAAATTTGGATCGTATTGAGACATTAGATTCAATCATGTATCTTCTTATTGGGATGATGGTTTAAGTTAATTGGTTAATGCCATTGTATCACTACTTGATTTGGATAGTGTTTAGACGAAGTAATTATGATACCCTATTGATTATGTAGCTATAGGTTTTAATGTTATGTTCACAAATATATCAACCTCTACTTCTGGCCTGTAAATTGCTGGGGACTTGCTTAGCTAGAAGGCCAGAACGAAGCAGGGTGGTGGTAATTAGGAATAGCAACAAGGCGAGGCAGTGGCAAGGAGGCCTTTTTATCAAATGGATTCTCTGCAGTACTGTATATTGTGCTGTAAGAGAGAGAAACAAGTAGTAGTCCCTACCTTGTCTGAGGCCCACACCTCTAGTTTTCTCTCTTTAATTGTATAGGGTGCAGTTATTGTAGAGGATCCAAACACATTCAAATGGATTTAGCTTTTCCAGGCTCCCAGTCCCCACCGCTCTCCTACCTCCCCATTCCCCATTGCCAGGAATAAAATTTATCTTCTTCCCAAACCCATGCAGGGCAATTCCCACGTGAATGAACAAGAATTATTGCCATTCCTATTAGCATTGAAGGATTCACCACTTATAAGTAGCCTCAAACCGTAGGCATTGTAATCAAAATCATCATTATTGCAACTAGTCTCTTGTTGACGAATGCTAATTTGAAAACTTGGAAGAAAAAAAATATGTACTTGAACGCTAGACTTATGACACAGAAACGTCTCATGCACCATATGGACTCTTGAGGCTTTGCATACTCTGTCACCGATAGCCATGACATAGAGAAGCCAACAAATCATTCTAATTCAAATCTGCAATCTGTTCAAGTTCTCCGTTCTTCTGTGATTCTTTTCTTTGGTGCTCTCTTCTGTGTATTGATCTGATCCAATTTTATCGGATGTCCTCAAAAAGACTAAATGCTAATAGTGAGTTGCAAAAATAGGAAGCAGTGTTAGTGGAAGGGCAAAATTACGGGTGAGAAATTCAAGTTGAAGAATTTTAAATTTTAAAATTATTATGACAGACTTAAAGACCATAAATTTTAATTTGAGGTTTTGAATTATCATTTTTTGATGCAATTTAAAATTTTGGTCCTTACGTTATTCAGTATAATTTCAAAATATAAGATCTTTTAATATGAATATTTTTTAATTTAAGACTTTCAACTGTAATTTTTCCTAATGAAAAAGCTTAATTCACGTGACTATTGTTTGTATATTAAGAGTAAAATTTTATTATAGTGCTTATGAAAATTTTGTCATAACATGAGAGATCCCAACAACAGTAAAACTTATCTAGCATTTGGTCCATCAAAACTATGGGTTAATCAACTTAGGCAATATTTGAAAAATTTTAAATTTTAAAATTATTATGAATGACTCAAAAACAATATATTTTAATTTGAAATTCTGAATTATAATTTTCTTGTACAATTAAAATTTTTAATTTTTTGGTTATTTAGTATAATTTCAAAATATAAGATATTTCAATATAAATATTTTTAATTTTAGATTTTTAACTGTAATTTTTTTAATTAAAAAAGCTTAACTCACCTGACTATTGTCTGTATATTAAGAGTAAAATTTTATTTTAGTGCTCATGAAAGTTTTCTCATAACATGAGAGATCGCAATAACAGTAAAACTTTTCTAGCATTACGTCCATCGAAACTCTGGGTTAATCGAGTTAGGCAATATTAATATCAAACCTAATCTTTAGGCATAAATTTTGAAATTATTTTTTCTGAAAAAACCTAACCAAAGATAAACCTGTAACGTATATACCATGATCAAATCTATTTATAATAAATGTACAAAAGATTAAATATTTTTTATAATATTGGTTAAGAATCCTTATATATTTTTTAGACTACTCCCTTTTGAACTATCTTATATATTAATATTAGTATAATATGTTTATATCATATCTTTCATTGATATATACTGGTTTATAGCTTTTGAGTCAATTTAAGTGTATTCTAATTAATTATTTCCTTGATACCAAAAAAATAATAATTATCTTTTTAATCTAGTAAGAACATTTATGAAAAACCTTCAAATAGTCTGACATATAAAGAACATATCAATTCATAGTTTGAGTAAAATTAAAAACAAGGTTCATAAATCGTACAATATTGCATCCTTGTCTCCTAATCTATTTATATGCTTTTAGGTTGTTTGGTGTCTTTTGTCTTGTAATTAATAAGGTTATCGCAATTATTCATGCTGTGCGGGTTTGAATCTCTTTGGCATCAAGAGTTTTTATTGGTAGTTATTTCTCTCCAAGGAAAACCCCTAACACCCAGTTTTTGGGTGGGTTTCTATTCGTCTCTTAGCAGACCCTGTCCTTATATTGATTTCTATACCAAGAATACCGAGCATAGGTGTTATAAAATTGATAGATGTAGGCCTGAAAGTAGAAAGGGATTCCTGAATATAACACTATAATGCTTGACCAATAATATTAAAATTACCTATTAGCACTACTATTTTATGTAAAGAGAACAAGATAAAAAACTATGCATGTCAACTAGTACATTTCAAAATTACACATATATTGAGTATTATATATACCTATAAACATAAAAACAAAAATGGCATAAGAATAGATAACCCACATATTGCAACCAATTAGCCAAAGCGTGAGCTGCTTCATTATCCCGCATATTGCAACCAATTAGCCAAAGCGGGAGCTGCTTCATTTTCAGATGAGTCTAGATTTCTTTTACGTCCAAAAATCCTTTATATTAAAGAAAAGGTAATACAATGAGTGTGAAACCTATACAGGTGGATCTTACTAGACCCCATCTATTATGTTGCTTTTTCTTTAAGTCACATGAAAGAATCTAAACTATCCATGGCACCCAATAGGGAGAGAGTCTTCTAAAGTTTTGGCATTTTGTTTCGAAGTTATTCCACAGAAGTACACAACATCGAAGAGAGAGAGATTAGGAAGACTACCACGAGAAGGTTTAAAACCTTTCTTCACATCTCCTTCAAGAATAATATACCAGCAGCTTAAATCAATCGCAAACTCAGCACCAACAATGTCAACAATGACTCCCATTTGGTCTGAAGTGTTGACATACGAACTCTTTTTGCCATTGCAGAGGGAACACACCCTCTCTCATCTCTAACAATACAGCTGAAGAGTTTTCTCTTCTCCTTCGCTATTGCATTTCAGGTGCTGGGAACCATAGGTTTTTTGTATTTTGGACTTTGGAGTTCAAATTTTTACAACTAAGGGCTGAAGGTAGTTATGATTTTACATCTAAGAAATCTCTTCCATTTAATTTACATACTAAAATTTTGTGCTTGTCTAATTGAATTTCATGAGCTGCGAGTGTATATGTAGAAGTATAAATAGAAAGAAATTACTAGATGATTTGATTTTGTAAGAAATTCGTGATTTTAAATTATTAGAATTGCCTTACATATTTGTTCCTAGATTCTTTATAGTACTGTATTATATGCAGTAGAAGAGAGAATGACACAAAGAAGTAAGAATGTATATTAGATTTACTCCTTATCTTTTCAAATTTTATAAGATGCTATTGAAAAGAGAATGAAATCCTTCATGTTGCATTGGGTTGTTGCTACATAGAATTTGCAGGACTAGAGACGGTTGGGCATGGGAGATTAGCTGGGAGAAAAATGGATACTGAATGTCATTTGTTCATTTAGGAATAAATCCATCTTTCATTGTGGTGTGCCTTGCCTCATTAAAGCTATCTAACAGGTTAAAAAGCTGTCATGAAGAGATTATTTAATGTCTAGTAATGAACAGCTTCTAGAACTAATTAAACTATTAAATACCATTAAATTTGTAATAACTTTAAACTTCAGGGGTGTTCAATATAATTTAGTCATTAGGCTGTCTGCTCACATATAATTGAAATAAAATGAAATAAAATTTAAGCTATCTTATGATATTGTATTAGGATAAACAAGTTACAAATTTTGTTAAGATATAGAGTTAATTTTAAATGGTATTAGAATCCTTTTTTTTTCCTCTTCAAAGAAAACATTATTCCTTTGAAGCATAGGCAAAAAAATTATTATTTTTTAGACAAAAATTCGCTTACTTGTGTCTTGACTCGAGTTACATCTTTAGTAAACATAAGTGTTGCTTGTGATGCCTTAATACATTTGGGTTTGATCCATGGCTCTTACTTGTCCATTTTTTCCACTCTTAACTCCCAAAATCTTATATCTCCTTTGTATCAAAAATAAAAATCATCACTCACAAAATTATCTAACAATATCTTTTATAAATTATGGTTCCCTCTTCTTTTCGTTCTTTTTTCTTCACATTATATTATATATATTTTGATTAAAATGTTTTAGATATTTATTTTGATTTAATCTTGTCAGATGTTTTTGCCAAGTTGAATTGATTATTTGTTACAAAGCTTTCAGGAAGGAAGAAGAGCATATTTTTGATAGGAAAATTCAAGGGCTCGATTGGGAATAGGTCATGTTTGGTAATCTCTATGTAAATATAATTTTTTTACATAATTTTTATGTAATATTTATTATACTTTTATAATTATTATTCAATAATATCTCACTGCATTATTACTTTTTTAAAGTAGGAATATAAAAATAATTTTTATCTTTAAAATCATTTTTTTAATAAATTTTTTTTACAATTATACTTTTTTTTTTTTTACTTTTTACATACCAAATGAGTTTACATGTTATAATGTTATTAATCATAACACTATTAAAATAGGCTTGGCTTAGCCCAGTCATGAAAATGGGTGGAGTGGGCCAATGTTCGAATTGCCCATTTTGTACCAAAGCTTGCAGCCTATCCCATTATAGCCTTTGGGGTTGGGACAAGTGGGGACAGGCCAACCCAAACAGGTTCTTATTTTTTTAATGCTCCTCCAATCTTTTTTTTTCCTAAGTAGGCTTGTCTACGTTTTCTTTCTTCCTTTTATATTTTTAAATACAAGTCCAACTCAATAACCTAGCCCACATCACATGACACAACCAAAAAAAGAAAGAAGACAAAATCGCATTTAGAGAACATTGGGAGTAGAGGGACTGTAGCCTAGTTTTAAATTTTCACATTAAAAAAAAAATGCATCGCGTGCCCTTAGCCTAGGGCTGGCCCAACATTTTTGACCTTACATAGCCTTCCTTTGACATGGCCTTTGAGGGGTTCGTTAGGTTAGTTATTTGACATCCTTAACAGGGTGAGTTTCGTTTGAAAGATAAAATTTTTAACATTTTAATTATTGTGAACAAAACAAGTGAAAAGAATGAAAATAAAATAAAATAAAAATGATAAGAAACTCATATTATCTCAAACACACCAATTTGTAGGTGGTTAAAAAGTTATGGTGTGGACTGTCTTAGCATTGGATCCATCTGACCATAACCCATCACACTTCATTGGTTTATAAGCATTTAATTAATCGTTAGGATACTCAACGCATCTCTCCCTCATCACTTCCAACCCAGTCTCCCATCAAGAAGTAAGATACAAAAGTGCCTTTTTTTTTTTTCATTTCGAGTGAATTGATTTTTCAAATTTTCAAAAATATGTTTTATTTTAATTTAATTCTTTAAAGACTAAGCTTTTAATTGGAGTGGATCAAAGATTATTTCCGTTGATGCTTGTGTTAAGCCTATAAATATATCATTAACAGGACATTTGATGTTGCTTTACAAAATAAGTGATGTGGCTATTAAAATGTTACATAAATATTCTTTTAAACTTTGCCTTCAAATTCTCGAAAGATATAAAACATGACATTTTGATGGTGGCAAAGGCATTTTATAATTATATAATTTATTTTATTAAGTCACAACACCTATTTTACTAATTATCTTTAGAGATAGAGATTTAAAATAAGATATTTAATTTTTGAAAGTTAAATTAAAATAAAGTGTATCTTTAAAATGACAAAAAAATGTCACTTCTCTTTTCCTTTTTATTTTATTTTATTTATTTCTACTCTTTTGTCCATTCGGCAATCTGATATAGGCCAACAATGCTCACGGGCCTCCCAGACGGAGACTCGGAGGTGCCATGGCAGCAAGAGACCTGAACCACGACACAAAGACACTTCCTCTCTTACCGTTTCTCTCTCTTCTCTGCTTCACTTCCATCTTGCTCGTTGTCTCTCAGTTCAGAAAGGCCTCCATTCCTTCAGCTTCAAGGTCCCTTCATCCCTTCGTAATCGGTCAACGTGAGCGGTCCCAGCACAATGTCCCGGCTGGGTCGTGCGACTATTCGGATGGAACGTGGATCTACGACCCGAATGCGAGAACTACGAGGTACGACCATACGTGCAAGGAGATATTCAAGGGCTGGAATTGCATTTCCAGCAACAAATCGAACGCCAGAGAACTCGTCAAGTGGCGGTGGAAGCCTAAGCATTGTGATCTCCCGCAGTTCGACCCCATTGAGTTTTTTCAGAGTAACAGAGACACAAGCATTGGTATTCTATCTCTCTGTTTCTATTACAGGAATTTGTTTATTTTTGGTTACTTAAGAACACATGGTTACCCGGTTATTCTTTTGTTTATAATTATACCAATATCTGTGCTTTTTTTTTTGGCATATTTCATGTGCATTTAACAGTGCAGGTTTTGTTGGGGATTCTTTAAATAGGAATATGTTTGTCTCTCTTTTCTGCACTCTGAAGAGTGTCTCCAATGAAGTGAAGAAGTGGCGACCAGCTGGTGCTGACCACGTATTCACATTTCTCCAATACAATCTGACCATTGCATATCATCGTACAAATCTTTTGGCTCGTTATGGTAGGTAAGCTGTTTTTGTTATGTTGGCATCACTTATGATCCCTTCCTCCTATTTCTGCTGCCTTTGTGACGCATGCATGCCCTGAAAGCAGTATTCATTCTCCACACTTTTTCCTTCCTCTCTCCTCCTCCATGTCTCCCGGAACTTTAATAAGGGAAACATTCATGTAGGTAAGGCTGCTTTATGTGAGGTTGCATGCGGGAAAAATTTCAGCCTTGGTTAAGTTTTCTGGGCTTCCTGCCATGCTGGTAGAATTTGAATGCCAACTATTTCTGATTTTGTTATGATCGAGGGTATTTGCTATTAGGTACTAAAGCATCTTTTAGAGTTTGTAACGGTGTATGGATTAAATGGATTTAAGAATGAGAGTATTCATTGCGGTCTTATTGCATCATGTCTTTTCTTGTTCAGTCTATTTCTTGTATGTGTATTATTATTAATAAGTTTTTGTGGTCAAGGTTGTAATAGAAGACGCAGGCGACCCACTGATTTGTGGAGACACCCTTTTTATAGATATTAATTACTTACCTTCTGTAGATATTTGTCATTATGTGTATTAATATTAATAAGTGCCTGTGGTCTCAAAAGGTTGTAATAGAAGCTGCATGCAAGCCTCTAATTTGTTTTGACAGCCCTTCTATAGATATTTGTCATTATGTGTATTATTATTAATCAGTGACTTTGGTCTCAAAAGGTTGTAATAGAAGCAGCATGCGAGCCACTGATTTGTCGTGACAGTTCTTGTATAGATATTATTCATTTTGACCAAGAACTTCTACTTAATTATTTAACTGGTTATAATTCCTTCAGGAATTTGATCAAGAGGGTTAATACCTGTAATTTTGGAGAAAAATATTTATGTTACTGTTTATATGGCCTCACATTACAAAATAATATTAAGAGGTTGATTTTGTTTAGTAGGACCACCATACCCTGGAAAAATGCTTTATGATTGCTATAGTGGAAAAGAACCTTTGTATCTTGGTCTGTTGTGTGAAATGGGTAGGTTTGTCCTGTCTATACTTCTGGGAAATTCTTGAAGTTAAATGAGAAGAGAATACAATGTTTTATGCTTAATTCTGCTTGATACCTTGTGTTCCTTTATTGTTGGTGGTTCTGAATTTTTATGGCCTCTATTTGTTAGTACTCTGTAGTCATGTCCTATTGAATTCTTTTTGCTTGACTTGCTTGAGTCCGTAAATTGTGCTGACTTTTTTACAAATTTTTGCTTTTCTTCAGTTTACTACATATGCTGTAGATTCATGACTTTACTTTTCCTGGATATAATAGGTTTCTTCCTTTATATACTATTTTGGGTTGCTCATAATTAAAGACTGTTGTTTCCTTGTTTCATGCAGATGGTCAGCTAATTCCAGTGGCGGTGTCTTAGAAACTCTTGGATTCAAAGATGGTTTTAGAGTTGATGTTGATGTTCCAGAAAACACATGGGTACAAGCTCCACGTTTCCACAATATTCTAATTTTCAACACTGGGCACTGGTAATTTTTTTATCTTGTATGTATTCTGTCAATTTGTGATGTAATCTAGCAGCTTTTTATTCTAGTTGTTGAAATTAAAAATTGAATATTCTTAAATATAGGTGATGTAGAATAAGATCAAAACCAAGGAAAACTCTCAACATATTCTTACTATAATCCACTGATAAAAGTTGTTATCCTAAGTTAGCTATTATGCTTTTATATTGGCAATTGAAACTAACAACCCTTCTATAACTAGGAAAATAAGCCTAAACTCAAGAACCAAGCAATTTAAACTTATGATTCTAGAAGTTCTATTTCAAAACAAGAAATAGGACACTAATCCTATCACAAGATACTCCATGACCCAAGCAACAAATTTAAAATCATAAATTATTAATAAAGAAATCATAAATTATCTTTGCCAAAAAAAAATTAGAAATCCCATTTACAATCACATCATTAATTAATTCATGCTGCATTATTCTCCCCTTGCTAGAGCATTATGAATTAGAAAAGTAACAGCAAAAGACAACAGGCAGCAAGAACAAGGATAAAGAGAATTGAGGTGATGGTTGGGGCGGAGGAAGATGCATCAATGGGCAGCAAAGTCAAAAGTTAACTTGTCCTCTCCTCCATAGGTTACATATCAACATTAATGGTGTTGACCTTTTCACTCTTAGAATCAGTATTGCTATCCTCTTCAATTTGAAGTAAATTCACATTCAACTTTAACAGCAGCTTGCTTGCTTTAAACATTAGCTTTTTCTTGTTTCTTTCTCAAGTTCTGTCTTCTCTTCCCAAGTCTCAACCTGTTCATCATCAACATCAGAATCTACCATTATAACATTATTGTCTTAATCCAGCTCTGAGGGAACATCTGTGGATTCTATTATTTCATCTCCCCTAACAGGGTCAATTATGACTTCTTTCTGAAATTTTTGCTCACATTATTCATGGTGTTCTGCTAGCTTAATTTTAATGTTCGAAGGTGGAATCAAATATTCTACTGTATCTGGTCATACAACAAAGTCTATGGATGTAGTTCAATTTCATACCATCCCGATTAATACACAGGTCCTTTTAAAAAACTGAAATTTTGGAGAAAAAAACAGTGAAGAATCTTGACATATGAATTGATGAATTTAAAGTATTCAGCAAGCTCTTAGGTGTTAATGGGATAATCTATCCTAATTTATCGAAGTTTGAGGGAAACAAAAATCATTAAATTAATGACAGAAAGTAAGAATTTTACTCGTAACATTGTTAAACAAGATGCAGGAAACAAATTGATACAAACCATTAAATTTTTTTTTTCTTTTTCCCATTTGATCTTCTCATCATATAGTAAATATATTAAGCTGTAGAGACTCTAACCTATTAATAATCACTTAAATCAAAATTTGATATGAATAATGAAATATCCGATTTGTAAGAAACATTTTAGAAAAATTTTGTTATATACATGACATTTTCAAATAGTTATCTGATGCTGTTGCTTTGCTATCCAGTTTAATGGTGTGCTTGGTCATTGAAAATCTCAAGGGTTCTGAGGTTGTGAAATTTCGGGCACGAAGAACAGATGAAATTTATGCTCTGATATTTTGATTGATGTAGAACCAGAGAGCCAAAATAATACAAAAACAGAGTGATCCTCAAGAAACATTGACTGATTTTTAAGAAAGAACAAAACCGGAGACAAACTGAAATAGGAAATTGGAAACAAGAACAGGAATATTTTTATCAAAACAAAGGATTTAAATGTCTAACTAACAAAATTGAAAAATCTAATTGAAACAAAAACCCTAATTCTGAATTTGAAACTCCAATGAATGTATTCTTCATTTTGCATCAACAAGTCACTGGTAGGACCAAGTACCCATCTCTCAAGTCTGAGGATTTTGTGCATTTGTCTTGTGGTTGCATTGCCTTGAATTTTTAATTTTCTTGAAGGTTCACTTGGCTAAAGTTGTATGTAACACAATTGTGTTTTATGATCTGGTTTAACCAATGCTGTTGATATCTTTCACTGCTTGCACTCTATCATCATGCATGAGATGATTTTATATTGGTATTGCATAAACAGGTGGTGGGCCCGTTCAAAATTTGATCCTATGAAGTCACCCATGCTTTTCTTCAAGAATGGTCAGCCAATAATCCCTCCATTACCTCCTGATCAAGGCCTGGATATGGTTTTGGAGCACATGGTATAGTATTGCTTTCTCTTCCTCTCTAATGGTCAGAAGACTCAACTTATATGCAATGTTGATCAAGAGGTTTGAAATCAATTTCTTTTTTAGCATTTTGGGGTGAGGGATATTGTGCATAATTAGTCTACGTGCTGTAAGATGGTTTCTGTTGAAGGTCTCAAAAATGAATTGATGTCCTAGCTATATGTTATGCATAGATTTATAAAATACCTACCTCCTGCTGGAAATAAAACTTAGGAAAATTTCTGTCGGGAAGTAAAGGAATTTGTCCCTTGAGAACGTAGATTGGTGATTATGCCTTTTTTTCTTTTCAATGGTAACGTACTGTTTCGAAACTATCTCTAGCCTCAAAATCTATAACATGTATTTTCCAAGAAGTGTGAACATCTAGGCTAATCAATTTTTCCTCTTGGAATTGATGATGTTTGAGACACTCAGTATAAATTTAGTGTGATGATCTGATGCATGGACTAAATTAGAGCTACTGTGATATTATAACTAGTTTAAATAGCTATGTGATAGGTCTGGTTATTTGATATGATAGATGTAGTGGTTTTCTTTACAGATCCCATATATTGAGGAAAGAACACAATCTGGTGCAATAAATTTTTTCCGTACACAATCACCCAGACATTTCGAAGGGGGTGACTGGGATCAAGGTGGTTCTTGTCAGAGGCATCAACCTTTATCAACAGCGCAGGTGGGTATTATTTTGTTGTTAGTTCACTGAACATTAGTTTGCATCCAATGCATAACGTTTGTAATTCTTCCCGAAAGCATGATTGGATTTTCCTCTTCGCATAGCAATTGCCTTGTGTACTCATCTGCTTTTCCCTATACTAGCCAATAAACTAATATCACAAGTTTTGTTTCTCTTTCAGGTGGAAGAACTCTTTTTAGTGAAGAACAATGGAACAAATGTGGAGGTTCGACTGGTCAATGAACACCTCTTTAACGCCCTCAAGGGATCTGGTTTCAATATTTTGGACATCACTCAATTGAGTGAGTTCAGAGCTGATGCCCACCCTTCTACAGCGGGTGGAAAGAAACACGATGACTGCATGCACTGGTGCTTACCAGGAATTACAGATACCTGGAATGACTTGGTTATAGAGCGTCTAAACAATATCAAGGGTAGAAGTTGATGTATTAGTTATTCATTTTCAACCAAAAAAAAAAGAAAGAAGAACAGAAACGAACTGTCAATATACGGTTTTCTGTAACTACGTTTTTGATTGGTTATGATAAGGTTGTTTCGATGATTCTACGTAGTTGAGCATAATTGACTTGAAAATATCCATGTGGCGGCATGCATGAATGATAGATTCTAATCCTATTCGAACGCACACGAAAACATCTCCCCAGAAATCTTATGTTGGAGATTTCATAACTAACCCCTAAGGAACTTCACTTCTGTTTTTTTGTTCTGGATTTTATTGTATGATATAACCTACTCTTCTCCGTGGAGGCCCAGCGGTAGTCTTCTAGTTCTCGGGTTTGAGATTGTGTTTAGATTTTGGACATGCTCCCCGATGGGAAGAGCCCTGCTAATTTGACGGGAAGTTATCTAAACGACGATATAATTGCTTGAATAAGAAATTACGAAGATGCTTCTCTGTACTTCTGTTTGCATAAACTCGTTATTGCTTTCTGAAGTTCCAGAGATTATGAAACTAGGAATGCGCAAAGAAGCTTATGTGGCTGTCTCTAACTAACTTCGCCTAAAGAATCTCGGATAAAATCAATTGAATAAAATATGACAATACATAATAGTCCTGTGGCGGCGGAAACGTTTGATTGTGTAAGCAACAATTTCCTGATGAAGTTTAAGATAGTATAAAATATTAAAGTCTTATATTAAATAGTATAAGTTTTTTAATGGGATAAATAAGGCGGTTTTTTAATCTCAACAACTAATTTTTAATGAAGGATTTCTTATTTTACTTGGGTGCCTATAGAACCGGTGATTGGCGACTTTGCAAAAGACTACCTGCAAAATGTTTTGATTGAGAGAAGATTGAGTGAAATACCATGTAGTGTACCTAACATCCAACCTAGATAATATAAAATATTAAAGTCTTATATTGAGTAATTATTATTTATAATCTATTAATCAAGATTAAATAATTTAACAACTTAAAAATATAAATATAAATAAAAACACAAAACACAATTTAACTAGGACAAAAAAGGAAATCAAAACTAAAGAAATAAAATCAAAATTTACTAAATATTACTTTAACTAATATTTATTAATTTTATATACTAAAAATATAAGATAAATTCTGTATTCATAGAATAAATTTTTTAAAATAATAAAAAAATATAATCAATTAGGGACTTATCACTGGCCTCTTTTAATTTTAGACTTAGCTGCATGTGTTACCCTAAATTTTACAGTGAAAGTCTCAATAGAACTAGACTTACATTGCTACTTTTTCAGTGCTTCATCTATGACTTGACTTTGTTTTTATGCATTTGCAAACTTATATATATACAATAAAGTTGGTCTGGGCCTAAATTGGTTGTTCCAAGGACAGCCCCCCCCAACTATTCTTGATTTTATTTCTTTATTCGCGTTTTGCAATTTTATTAATAGCTGCTCACTAAGAGTAAGCGTGAAAGAATGAAGATGAAGTAATTGGTCGTTATCCTAATTTATTGGAGCTTTGCTTGAAGGCCTTGATATGCCTATGCTACTAGGCAATTAGCTTAACAAGTTAGGAGAGATATGAAGCCACAAATGAATATTGAAGAGCTTTTTTTTTTTTTTTTTAATGTATTGAAGAACTTTCATATAGGCTAGAGTTTTAAACCTTTTCTCACTCCAAGGATCAAAGTTATTTGCACAACTCCCCAATGAGCCAACTGGTTTATGTATAAAGGGAATTATCAAAACAAAGAGTAAGTAATGATCTCCACCAACTTTTTTAGACTATATAATTAATTAATTTCACAAAATTCAAGAAAATGTCCTATCCAACCTAAAAACAATAAATGTAATAAAAATTTTATTAGAAATAATAATAATAATGTCTTACGAACAACATACAAGATTAATAATTTTACCACCACATAATAATGTCTTGTCCGATTATAGAAGAATAAGGATAATATAAAAACTGAACAACACCAAAAATCAAGCTGCAGATTTAATTAAAAGTTTGACAGACATGATCTCAAAAGTATAAGATGAATTTGTTTAACTAAATAAATAATGAAAATGAATAAACAGATGACAGAGAAACATGTCAGCGGTTCACTTTCATCTTGAATCCGTTTCTCAAAAAAAATCTTTACACTCATAACTTAGTTTATTTGGTATCCCCTAGTGCTTACTTTTGGATTGCAAGCTTATACATATAGCCTTTGAAGTTGGAAGTTTCCACAAAGCAAGCAACCTAATGATCACCTCCATATAACTATGCATCCAAGGGATCGGACCATATCTAAGGTAGCTTCAATTTAACATAATCTAACTAATTCAGCAGACATGTATAACGGATTGCCCTGGCTAAATCAAAACGTCCAAGACTTTTCATCAATAATTTCTTCCTTAGTTCTAGATATCCTATGCCATCTTGGGAAGAAGGAAAAAGAAGTATATTCTCAGGTTTTAGATCACAGCGGTTAATTTTATTTTGTGAATGCAAGAGTCCCTTAAGAATCATGCGCGTATAAACTTCTATTCCGTTTTCAATGAGTGAGATAATCTTGATTTGGTTGGCAAGAGTACCATAAAACTCAATGATTAGATTATATTGTTGCTTTCTTTTGAAAGCGTATATGCAAATATACATATCGCAATAGTAATAACGTGATGAATAAAGTATCGTTTCCACGAGAATTTGTCACTAAGATAATTGCTAAGTATTAAAATTGTGCACCTTAATCTAAATCAAGCCAATAATAAAAGGTGATATGAAATTAAATTAAACTAAAGACATAAAAAAAAAAAAGAGAGACACCATTCTAGATGAAATTGGAAAGCAAAATGATTTGGGATTATGACTCATTCTAATATTTCATATAAACTAATTATCTCTCTTCATCTTGCTCTTAATGTCATTAATAGCCTAGGACTCTAATTTATCTATAAGCATCTTCCGAATTACATATAGGCATTCCCCTAACTAATCCATAATTCCTTATGCAATTAATTTAGAGGATTAATCAAAAATGGGTCCTAATATGACTATGTGAAGCCAGTAGGTATATTCCTATCCCACAAGTGAATCAATCCACTCAATTGTAAGTTTCATAAACTCATACTACCTAATCCATGGTCAAGTCTTAAAATTCCTTTTCCAAGTTCATTTAGGCTATCCAAATCATCTAATGGTTTCCACACACTTAGAAGCATGAAGCACAAGGATTAAGTAATTAAATCATACCATTAATTGCAAATAAAGAGAATAATTGCAACATATTACAAGTTAGAGTTTATCATAATCCCAAATCAACAAGTTTAGCTCATAATTACAAGAAATAGCAACATCAAGAACAAAGAATAAACTTAATGGGTAAAGAAATACAAGGAAAAGCAAGGGAAGAAGAGAAAAACGAATTTAATCGGTGAATCTTCCTTAAACCCAAGCTTCTTCCATAGCATTTGAAGCTCCAAACCCTTCATTCTCCTATCCAAAACCTTTAGAATGGTGGCCTCTCTCGAAAAGTGCTGAAAACCCTAAAAAACGCGGCTAAAAATTGTGCGTTTTGTATTTTTCACGAATTGCGTTGTGGCTCAGATGAATTTCTTTCAGCAAAAGGGCCATGGCGCGAAATTTTACGCCACGGCCAAGTAAGCTTCTGTTTCTCCATGAGCCGTGGCGCTTAATTTTGTCGCCGCGCCGCTGAATTTTCTTCAGCGGCAGTTTTGAGCGCAATTTTTTTGCCTTTTCTTCTTTGTTTCTTTCTTTTTCTTTTTCTTTTTGATTATTTTTCAACAAATCTCAATACTTGTTCTTTGTATTTCAAAGCTTCTAAACTTGTTTTTTTTATAATTGTAACCCTACAAAAATATAAAATTTATCTAATTAATATTTATAGTCTACCAACAAAGATTAAATAATTTAGCAACATAAAAATATAAATAAAAAACACAAAATACAACTTAACTAAAACAAAAAAAAAAGATCAAAAGTGAAGAAATAAAATCAAAACTTACTAAATACTAATTTAACTAACATTTGTTAATTTTATAAATAAAAAACATAAAATAAGTTCAATATTCATATAATAAATTCTTTAAAATATTAAAAAAATCATGAGAATTAACTTATCATATATACAAATGTACCGTTCTCCTTAGTGATGTGGTTTCTGTAGCATTGAAGTATTTATGAGCCACCAATTAATAAAGGATCTGAGTACGCATTCTTCTTTTTTGTAATAAGGGATACATTATTGAATTTTTGACAGCTCTTGCTTCTTCCTTGCCTTTTTATTCATCCATAGAAACAGCTTTAAAAACTATACGGGAATCCGCCATTCCTAATACCATTGATTTTACCAAAGCCATAATTGATTAACCCGGAATGACAAATAGGAAAATTATTATATTATCTCTCTACATATAGTGTGCAGCCCTAATCTAAATAAAGGAGAAAAGAAAAGTCTAAGTAGTTATTTTATAATTTTCTCCATGTTTTGATTTAAAAAATTGATTAATTCAAACAATTTAATTACAAAAAAAAAAATACAACAGAGCTTATCGTAGATCTAAATCATAAGTATATAAAATAATGTGGAAAATGTAATTATCCGCCTTGATCTTTGCTTTTAAGTAATTTCTCTCAAATTTATCTCCAGTAAAATTAATTCCGTGTGCGTGTGACATGGGAGAAATTGCACATACTCTTGCGTCCTCATCTTTGCTTCCAATTACAATTTCTCCTCCGATTGATTAATTGTGATGAGATAGATAAATGAGCCCATTAATCTTAAAAATTCATCAATTTGGCAGATGTTCCAGTTTGGGTCAAATTTCAGAGTAGGCAAGTGTAATTTTTTCTTCTTCTTGTTATGTCAAATAGAAATAACGCCTTATTTAGATGGTAGGGGATGTTGTTATGGAGCTAATAAATCAAGGGATGAATAATTAATAGTAAAATTAAATTGATCGAATAATAATCATCTTAGGCTAACCCAGGCGATTGGGTGGGTAAGAATTTAGATCAAGGGTAACGAATTCAATCCTCCTCTTGCACCCCCAAAAAAAAAAGGATCCAATAAACGATTAGGATTTTTTGACCGATTAATCAATTGGTATTAATTATACTAACTGGGATGTATTTGTGTGCAGCACTATGATGAACTATCAAAAGCAAATGAAAACTCAGAAAACTACGTTGTTGTCCCAGGAAGCTTAGCACTAAGGGAAAGACCGCATGCGAACTTATGACTCAGGATAAATAAAACAATATTAAAGGAGTTAACCATCATGGAGTAGGGTTAAAGAACAGCCACAGGCTGTCAAAATAAATAAATAAAGGAGAAATTAATTTTCGACACATACAATATATCGGTGACTTAATTTAAATATTCATCACATAAGTATCCCAACTTAAAGAAAAGAAAGCGAAGCATATATACTGAATAAACAAGAAAAACTCAACGGATTTTCCTCATCTGCAATCGATTTAAGTCTTCAAATGTCCGAAAATGAATGGAATACTAAAGAATCAATTATTGAAGGAAAAATATTTCTTTAACATGTTTATAATCCGTATTGTGTTGGTTTGTTTTAGTAGATAATGAAGTATAACTAATCTGAGAGTCTGAGTTAAATTTTATCTTCATTTAGTTTAAATCTCCAAATGTGTACCGATATCAAAGAATTGATCTTAAAGAAAAGAAACTAAGACAAAACTTTCAATTCATACAATCAGAAATTTAATGCACATGTTACATAATAATTTATAACGCAATCATATATATATATATATATATATATATATATGTATGTATGTATGTAGTAAAAGGAATAATAATTGAAATCTGCGTTACCTTCAAGGCTTAAGCAATACAAGATTGTTGATGGAGGAAACGATGAACGTAAGCCTAGAGAAAGCAAAGGCAATGACAAGGTTGCTGTATATGGCGGTGGATGGTGGTGGTCGTTAACGATGGTGCCGGCAACGATTTATCAGAGAAGGAGCAAGTAATCTGTACGTGCAACCCATTAGCTCCCTTGACTTTTTTATATAGGCATTAGAGTTTCACCAAATGTGGAATTCTAAAGTGACATTCTATTGATACAAAAATACAATAAATTTAAAAATAGACAAAATTACATAAATTTTGCTCTGAATTTTATTAAAATTATATAAATTTCTTATCTATTTTTAAAATATATATAAATGTTTCTTAAAATAAAATTTTGACTTACACTTTAGTCTAATTTTAATTTTTTTTAGTTAAAAAATATGTATTTAGATATATAAAAGATATTTTAATCAAAGAAATTAAAATTAAACTAAGTAATTTTTTGTTTCAAGAGAGAGGTATGTATATTTTAAAAATAAAAAAAAAAGATTTATATAGTTTCACAAAACCCAAAAAATATTTGTGTACTTTACTGCTAAATAATATCCTATTTCCTCTATGTCAATCACAACTTTAAGTTTTATAGTAATTTTACGCTTTGTAAGTTAACTTCAATCAATCTCTCGTCTAAATAAAAATTATTATATCAATTACAAATTGAAAATATATGTCGTCAAGTTCCCAAAATATGTCAACATTTTGTTATAGTGAGTAAGTATTATATATAAAATATTCAATTTGTAGCAAATTTAAATATCGCATTGTCATTGTTTACGTATTATATTCAATTTTCAATTTTTTACGCTTATTTTCTTATCAAGAAAATGTGATATATTATACTTTATTTTTTTTCCACTTCTCTATTGGGTGAATTTTTACCAGTAATCTATTTAGTGCATGATAAATTTATGTGCAGTGACTATCCATAAAGAGTGAGACAGGTATCGGAGTTCAGTTATTGAGAGACTTTTATATCATAAGATGTTTGAGTCCAGTGAAAAATATTTTGAGAAGCGGCACTCGCAAATCTTAAACAAAATTAATCTCACAACAAACTGTTTGATAATATATATTAAAAAATTTTAAAAAAATAATGTCGCTCATTCGTTTGCTCTTGATTCTCTTGCACGTTCTTCACAGATTTTTCTTGTTCTTTTCCTGCTATTCCTTGCATATTTATTATGGTGTACAAAAGCAGTCTATTATGAATAGTAGTGGTATTATTGTTCTTGGCGCCAAAAGTTGCCAATCACCTTTCAAGGTATATTTATATTTGGATTAAATTTATATGAAATTTTTTTATATCTTTGTAATTATATTATTTAATTAAAATATGACAAGTGTATGCTATTTTAATAATAACATCATAAGTGTATAATTTAATTAAAAAATTATATAATTATTTGAAGAATATGTGTTAAGTTTTAATTAAAAAAAATTAATAATAAAGATATAATAAATTGTATATAAGTTTTTTCTGGTTGTAATTTTTTTTGGTAATGCTTTGTTTTTCATTTATGAATAAAAGGGTATCATGAATATAGATTTGGCCTACCGTTTTATATTATATCGCAAGATTTCTTTTCAATTGTTCGTTTCCATGGTTCTTCCATTCTTTTCTTTTCATGAGGATCAATCAGTTTATGATTATATGAAACGGTAGCTTCGTTTCATGAACAAGAATAATTATATATAATAAGAATGTCATTTTTGTTTTAGTTTCTTTTCTTTAAGATCAATTATTTGATATCGGTACACATTTAGGGATTTAAATTAAATGAAAATAAATTTATTTCTTGTTTGGCCCGATGCGTCTCTTTGTTTTCTTTTCATGAAGTTAGGATTAATTCTGGTAGGTATAACCGGCTGAAATTTTAAATCAAATGACTTGAGTGATTGAGGATTTCTTGTTTTATTTACGTACAAAGTATTATTATTTATTGCATATTATTAGCAACGTATTTAACTTACCTTTTCGTGCTTCAATACAATTTTTTTTTTCTTTTTGGATAAAAGGGAGACCTAGTTTCTTTTCTGAATAAGTGTGAGATCATTGGAAAAAAACTGTGAGATCATTGTTATTTTTTCTAATGATAAGTCAAAATATTTTTCTTCTCTCCCAGAGAAAGGAGACATAAAAATGGAGTTCGACCAAAATGCAATGGTTTTTAAATTGAACTGATCATTAAATTAATGGATATATTAGTTTATAATTTATTAGTTTAATTATATATTAATTTATAATTTATTAGTTTGACTGTATTCAAACTGTGATGCAATAATTAAATATATGTTTTTAAAATTTTATATATAAATTTTAATATAACAAATAAACATTAATAAATTTAAATATTAAAATAGTCCCAAAATTATTATCAAGTAATTTAAACTAATAATTAATTGATTTAAAAATATATTAAATATAATTTTAATATATTAAAATTTAAAATAATATATTTTTCAATTTCTGGCACTTTTATATATACCCCTGCAATTCAAGGTCCAATCATCCAATCTGCAGCTGCAACTCCCTTTTTCTCCCACTTCAATTGGGAAAATCCACTATTCCCGACAAACAAACAAACACATCCCACTTTGATTAAACTTAAACTATATCCGACCTTTGAGATCATCTACATATATTGATTTGTAAAGAAATGAGAAGCCTCTGCTCCCTGCTTTCACCGCAAGACTCTGTCATTCTCCATGTCCCGCCATTCTCTGCCTTCGTCACCTTTTGTTTCAACACCTTCGAGCTCTAGCATCGAAGAAGCTGAAGCTTTGATTCGGAAATGAAACCCCGAGACTTCCTCATACGCCAGAGTCACCTCCCTCTTCTACAATGAAAAAAGCGAGGCCACGCACGACATCAAGTGCGTTAACCAACTCCATCAGTCATGCACTTCTTGGTCTCACACAAACTCGTTTTATTCTGGTGCCACATCAAATGATGAACAATAGAGGAGCTTGAGTATCTCGTTATAAATAAATGGCAGAACCTGATCCTGCATCCCGTATATATGGTCTGCACCAATGGATACCTGAAGCCCATAATTCTAAACTTCAAAATTCAGTGGATTGTTGGCTTATTTGGTTTTAGCTGGTTTTATTGGTTGTTGATGAGTTGTTATTGATTTTTTATTAGTTTTCATCTTGATTAATTTTGTGCGCTTAATGAACAGGACTAATATATAGCGTCGGTTTTCAGTTAAATTGGTTGATTTGGTCTGGTTTATGTCTAAGTTGAGTTCCAAGCCAAGGATGCTGGAAGGCCTAGAGATCTGAAAAAGCTGACATATGAAGTTGTCGCGATTGGATATAAATTGATATTGGCATACAACGACTGCAGAAAAGTATTTGGTCCTACAAGGACAATAATTAACACCTATATATACAGTAATTAATAGAAGAAATATATTCAATTTCTTTAGTTTTCCGAATCGTTTGTCCTTGAATTGGTAATTGGAGTATTTGTAGCATTGTTTGACATTTGTCCCTGCTTAAAGAAAAATTTAACAAATTGATACATTATAACTAACTTCATCCTCAAAATTATTCTTGAACTATAAACATTCTTGTATGAATATCTTTGTACTTTTCAAAAGATAAAATTGATTTAATTTTTTTTGTGAAAAAAATTTTATGATGTGAATGCTGATTCAAAACTATGTCTAATTAATAAATATAAAAGCTTATATACATTATACATCCATCTCTTCTTATTTAAATAAATATAATAATAAAAAAGAAGAGGAATTTACATCCATCTCCTCATAATAATGACAGTTTCAAACATGCCATTAATGAATGCTGCTAACCAACCATAACATTTTAGGAACTAGATAAAAGAAGCACCTGAAATCCATGGTAATAGAAAAAAATTTAGGGAAGTTCGATGTCGTCTGTAGATCTCCCTGATTGATGACCCGATCAATAAGATTGGTTCACAAATCACACCCAGAAATAAAATCACGATTTAAGACAAGCCCAAATTCAGAACGGATGAAGTTGAAATATCCGACGTGTATATATATATATATACATATTACAAAACTCCACTTGTTGATGATGCAATTCCCAGTAGACGACCACAAGCAAGACAACCCATGATAAGGGACCCACCCCATATGTGTTCGTTAACTCCTAATCCTTCATGTTATATTGCATATTTTTGTTAGGAAATAAATGTTTAATATTTTAATTTTGTAGTAAATATGGCTAACTATAAGAAAAATATGTATAGATAGGATATATAACTTTATACATAAGTTTTTATACCATAGACAAATTTTAGTTTAATTATGATTAAATTTTAAAAATTACTCATACTTTGCCCTTTTTATAATGTATATACAATAAAAATTGAATAAGAATCAACTTAGAACTAGACTGTTGAAAATCTAGAGTCAAGAAGTTTCAAAGTAGTAGTTTTGGAGATTAAAATATTTGTGCCATGACATAAATGAGACAAGTTATAGTGCAATTTGAAGGATGATTGAGGTTTACGCCAAAAGGCAATTGCACTGTGACATAAAAACTTCAAGTCGTGGCACAAAATGGATTTTGGCATTTTTACCTTGCATAGTATGCAATTGTATTACAACTTAAATTATTTATGTCACGGCGCAATTCACACTCATCAAAATGCTGCCATTTTAGTTGGTAATCTTGGCTAGGTTTTGATAAATATACTTCTCTCATTTGCTTGGCCCATCATTGTGTGCTTCTTAGAGGCTGAGGAGGAGCTCTTGGAGGCATTTTGGAGCAAGGGAGTACTAGGCATTGAAGATTGAAGAGAAGATAACCATCCATTACTAGTTTTCTCTTCTTTTCTTCTTTTCTTTGCATTTATTCAAATGTTTCTAGATCTAGCTTCAACTTTGTTACTAGTTTTTATGATTATGTATGGTTAAACTTCTTAATCTAGGATTATTATAAACCTTTATATGGATTAGTAATTATTTCACACTTTGTTTTGTGATTATTGGAGTTTATATAGCCTTATGCTTCATGCTTTCTTATTGCTTAGCTAATAATTGGAATGGTTTGATATTTTATTTGAACTTGAAAAAGGAAAAGTGGAATCAGGTCTTGAGTTGAATTACGTGAGTACTTAAAACTCGAATGAGTGAATAGTTTCATTAATAAGATAGGAATATACTCATTAGCCCCATATAGTCAAATTAGAAATTGTGCTACTAAATTGAGCTTGGTTAATTTTATAAGGCATTATGGAATAAACTAGGTAAATCTATATGAGATTTAGAAAGATACTTATAGGTGCAATTAAACCCTAGGTTAACATGTATTACCATTGACAGCAAAGTTTAAGAGTGCCGAATTAAATTGCTTTGAAATATTTGGACGATTTATAATTCTAGATGCCTCTATCCACTTGGTTTTCCAAACATTAGTTTTGATCTTAAAATTTTGCATAGTAAATAGTTTTATTGGATTTTCGCTACATATTCACTTGCAATTGATATGCTTAATTTAAGTTAGAGTGTATATTTTGGTACTTGATGAGTTTTAACAACAAATCTTCAAGGAAATGATCTTATCTCATTACTATATTATTGTTGCAATATGTGTATTTAAGTGTACACTTTTAAAAAGCAACAATATTATACCATAAATTCTGCTATTAACGTGAATGATATTTTTTGGGTCATTATGCTTGTGCATATTTACAATTTTTTTTTCTCTTCCACAAATTAGGAAATCCATAAGCATAGGATAGTAAAATGGGATTATATAATACACACACATGCATCATGCACCAACCTATATCATAGAAGCTGAAACATTTAGAAAGCAACAATAGAATAATGGAGAAATGAACTGTGTACGAATTCTTATTAATTTAAAACTAGAATATGACAATTAATATATTTCTTAAACTATTTTACCAGGAAGAGAGTAAAGAATACATACACATCATAATGGGGGCAATTGTTAAGAAGATAAGCAAATAAGAAGAAAGAGCCCAAGTTTTAAACTGTATCTTAAAACCAACTCAAGAAACTTGATAAAATTATCTCTTTTACAGATAAATATATTTGAGAATGGACACCATATACTTACTCAAGTCCAGAAAATGGCTATCTAGATTCAAATAATCTATGGTATAACTTTTAAGTTACGAGGAAGACAATACATATCCAGGTTAAGGAAAACTACTAGCATATGGAAAAAGGATAATAACTGCATGTAAGAAGGCCAACTACTGGTATGTTTGGTTCTGCGTTTGCAAAGCTCAAAACCACGTTTGCGAAGAAGCAACAATTTGTTGTTTCTACATAAACGTGGTTTCGAAAAGAGATTCTAAACATGTACTACATTATGTGAGAAAGTACTATAGGACCCATCACCAAAAGCATGCATCTAAATGCAATGTCGGAGAATTAAATGCGTAACACGGTGTTTGAAACCTTAAGCAAAATGGAACTTGTTTTTATACAAAAAGAAATAAAAAATGGAACTTGTTAAAAGTAACCTATGCAGAAATAAAATCAGACCAACCATCTCTAACAAGTCAATGAATAAAGGAACAGAACAAATCAAAATAAACAGCCACCAATGAACTATCTAACAGTATCTGAACACAGGATTGATGATTATAGTCACAAACAATAGCATCATTTAATTGCTTAGAAAGAGATCTACAGAGTGCTACATAGGATATTAGTAGCCTCTCATAATACCTAACCTTGTTGGGCCCCATTACACTATAAGATCGAGATGATGGAGCAGTCATACCTATTCCTTTTTCATTTAGCTAGATTGATATCAATTCATGCCATATGCCCTTTAAGCGGAAGTTACAGGCCATGCCATTGTGTAATGAACATTGCTAATTATGAAAATTGACTGGAGTTTTCACTTCACTAAAATATTATTTTTGCAATTTTGATCATAAAAGATTACATTATTAACTGATACCTCACTTTCTCTCTTTCAAGAGTCAATTATTTCTTCGAATCTCCACTACATTATTATATCATAGGATTGTGGAATCTACGTAATTGCATCACATAATTGTAAGCCATAAAGTGAGTATCCAATGGTGGCTTGAGGTGGGTTTTGCTTATGCAGAGCAATCAAAGTCATGGTTTCTTAACTTTTTGTGCTTTTAAATTAAATTTTAGGATATATCAATTAAAATCTTATATTAACTAATTTATCAAAAAATAAAAAAAAAGCATATGCTACAAAAAGTAGATTTTGAATATTCTAGCTCTAAAATATAGTCTATCCCAATATTCTACTTACGAGTAAGTTAAACCAACACGATCCTATTCCAGCCCCAATTAACGGGCTCCTTGATCAAGATACTGTTAGAGGAAAAAGTATTGTGTCAGAATATTACTGTGCGAAAAGCACTACACATATATATACTATATTTTAGCACGAGTTAACTTTAATTTCCCTTGAACTCCTCATAGATCATGGTGTGCTTTTAACAACTTAGTAGCGCATAGCCACAGAGTTGTTATTAAATGCCCATAATTCCAGCTTCTCATCCAATGTTTTGCATGGAAAGCTATACAATTTACCAATTTCACCATTTACAAATTGCAAAAGCAAAGTATGTAAAATTATTGAAATTAACGTGTACATGGAAGAAAAATTAATTAAAATAAATAAAATGATATATGATAATTAAAAAAAAAGAATTATATCATATTTTACCAAAGTTACATTAGCTCTAACAAAAAGTATTTGTAGTGACTCCTAGTTCCTTACACATTGTGGATGGTGTTGCTTTAACTGTTCTTGTAATTGCTACTCTTGGAGTGGATTGTTAATATTGATTGCAAGAGAAGAATTTAAATATAAGTTTGGGGATTGAATCAAAAGAATTAAGTCATGTGGCATTATAGTGAACCAGGGATTGACCCAAAGGTGCAAGACATCTACTATGGGGTTATTGTAAACAATGAGGCCTTAGGTGATTCCAACTATGACATCAGTGAAGGCAGCACATAATAAGAGTGCTTGACTCTTCCAAAGTTGCCAAGTTGGTTGGCTGGCATAGAAGAAGATAAATTAGATGTGCCAAAATCTTGTTGCATTAGTGCCAAGATATAAGAAAAGGAAGCATTACCTATATTAGGCGTAGATGAAGTTTTTGCACGAGTGTCGTGATGTTGTTGCACTTTTGTAACATTGGGTTGTTTAGTTGACATGTAGCCTTTGCATCTTTTCCCTAGCCTCTCTATCGGAATTTGAGGCCATTGTAGATCAAGTGTTGGTTTAGTAGATTAGGGCACCATCGTGATTTGTTATTCCTTAAGAGTAGGCAAGATATTCCTAGATTCTCAGGCTATAGTCTCTTAGAAATCTATGGGTATAGGGTCTTACAAGTGCAACTTATATAGTTTTTCTACTAGATTAGCCTAAATAAAAGAAAGATAAAACATTAAAGATCAACATAACATTTATTAAGATAAGAAAAACAAACAATGGCGATAACTATTTAAAAGTTTACTATATAGCTAGTAATAGCATTAGTTAAATCCATCCATTGTTAGATATGTTTCTAGTACCATTGCATGTACTTGGATGTGTGATTAAGAAGCTCTATATTATAAAGAGTTTGAGCTATGGTGTCTCACCATTATTCCATGAAATGATGAAAGTTACATGTTCTATTATTCAATTGGTTTGGGTTCTTCCTTGGAGTTGTATGGCATAGAGGGCATCCAACTTTATTGTTCTTGAGGGATTGGATGATACCTACCAAATTGGCGGAAGACACAATCTAGATGATGCTACTTTATGATGTAAAAGCATATGTGTAGGACTAAAGCTCTGTAGATATATGGAGATGTTAAGTAGTACTTTAAGATTAGTTGGCACATGTGCTGTTATTCATATAGGCATCAAATAACTTATGGGCAAAATTATTGAAATATTAATTAATTAAGGAGTTTCAAAGATGTGATACATATTGATAAAGACTCTAAAAAAGTTAACAAATCTTGTTGTCTCCCATTCTATCAAGTAAAACCCTATACTAGCTAAGGGCTCCTAAGTTGAATAAGGGGGTTGACCAACATTCTTCTATTTGGGAAAGTGAGCAAGCATATTAACCAAACAATGAGAAACAAATGGAGACACTATAGATGTAGCAAAATCAACGGTTAAGCATTCATACATGAAGCCCAAAGGTGGAAGGAAAAGATAATCCTCTATTTGAGGATCTAGGGTTGGCAATCTCTTTAGCGCAAGCATGGTGAATTGATTCTATGCTCATAGGTATAACAATGTCAAGTATCCACCAATATTATGTCAATCCACATAAGTGGCATTGTAGACACTAAATAGAGGTGATCTAACATTGTTGACCCCTAATTGTGTTGGCCAACTTCTTTAAAATCTTAGAGCAAAGGGAAGTGCATCAAATAAATTTTATGGCCACACCTATTTGACGTTAGACAACCATTCATTGATTTAATAATCTAGGCACATGTGAATTGACATACATGCATGTCATCCACATCCTCTGGTAGTTCATTAAAGTTTTCAACTAACTAATTAATGTTTAGCCATTAAGCTTCAATCTTATCTTTTGGCAATGTCATCCTAAAGAGTCACTCACATGTTTTGTCTATGTATAGTTTGTCGAACCAGAAATGGGATCCTCTTCATATGATCGGTCCAACTACATAGCAACATCCTTAAGTGTGATCATGCACTTACCTCAATTGGTGTGGAACCTATGTGTCTCATGACCCCACCAATCTACAAGTGCTAACACAAGTGATAGATCATACTTGAATTGCCTAAGTTGGCTAAGTTGTAAAAACTAGCTTGTTAGAGACACTCCACAATGGCCTGAGATGAATCACATAAACGATTTTCATGTTGAACATGTTGTGAGCAAAGCATACAATGTCCCTACATAAAAAGGTAAATGATCTTGCCTATGTGTGTAACATAAACAAACAATTAATAGGCTTATTAAATTATCTTACTTGACCATGCCAAATGGTAGACAATACATGCAATCTTTAGAGGTACAAGAGTGACTTGTCCTCAAGACTTGGATCGATCACCTATTTCGGACCAACCATGTCTTTCATAAACCTATAGGATTTGATGGACATAAATTTTGACATCAATGGATACAAGTCTGAGTTCAAATTCATTCAACAACAATGGCTCATATACAATGGTTCTTATGCATTTTTATTATAGTGTACTACAATGGTTCTTATAAATTTCTATAGTTTGCTATTAGTTGTCATGGTGACAATGTGGACATGTGGCACAATTATGATTAATTTGTCTACATAGCCTATACCTAATTAGCTGTCCTGAAGACTTAAAGTCCATCTCATTTTGCAATAGAATGGAGTGAGGTTGACCTCTTCAATGGAGCATTAATTGATCAAGTGCTAACTTCGAATTGATTGGCTATTGCTAGTACTCTTGCCCTCTGATTGGGAGGAACTCATTGACATATGCACTTTGCATGGTGTCCAGTTAGAAAACCTAGTCTACCAATTGAAAAGGGTCTAATGAGACCTTGGCACAAGCTATAAGAACATGTTGGCATGGATACTTTTTCACTTAAAATTCACCACTATCACTTGTGTGCTGTGAATTTATCTTGGAGTATCAGTTAAGCTAACAATTTAGCTAATCATATAACTCCTCAACCTTGAATGCTGCGACATGCCTGTCAAATGCATTTATAATGCACACAGGGGAATGTCATGCATTTATCACCATATTCTTCACAAGTGGTTGACAAATGACTTGACCTGTTGCTTTTGTCCATTAACTTGCTTAGCATGATTCACAAAGTATTTATTCACATAGTAAAAAGTTTCCTTCACTAGGTCAGATATAGGCAAAGATTGGATGCCTTTGAAGACATCGTTTATGCATTTAGCCAAATTCATCGTCATGTGATTGTATCAATGACCCTTGATGTCATATGCCTAGGTCCATAGTATTTTTAGGATATTTGTAATACACTACAACAATGTCAATGATTTCCAACAGAAAGATATGATAGAATTCCAATAGAATGACTTTTGAATTTTTTTTCACACTTTTACTTTTAAAAAATATAGATAAAAATGTATAAAATAATAAAAAGAAGTAAGGAACTTACAATAATAGTAAAAAACCTGGGTGTGTGACTATTATGCTTCCAGTATCATTTATAAAATTATAATATAATATAATATATGTGTAAATAAAATGATATATAATTAAAAACATATAATGTAAGTTGAAATAGATTTAAAATTTAACTAATTAATAAATAATAAGTTAGTAATAATATAATATAAATATCTATTTAATTTAAATTATAATTTTATTATAAATTATATTATTTATATTTATTATTAAGAAAATATATTTATTTAATAAATCAATTATTATATTAATTCAGATAAATAAATGGATATAAATAATGCAATAAAAACAAAACTTTTTATAAAAAATATTGATAAAACTTGAATATATTAATTTTTTCTTATATTTTATGTTTTAAAAAATTATATAATATAAAAATATATTATTATTATGATCATAAGTAAAATATATTATTATATGTAAATAAAATATTACTAACATATATAGCAATAATAATGTAGTTGCTATGGATATAAATAATGACAACGCAATTGCCGTTGCTAAATGTTGTTACTAGAACTTTATATATATATATATATATATATATATAAATATCAACCATTTTGTTGTCACAAGTGGTTAGTATTGATATAATAAATAAATAAATAAATAATAAATTAATAAAATATATATATTACTTGATGTATATATTATTTTATATTTATAATAAATTTAAAATAATTTAATGTAAGTAATTTTTAATATAAATTGTAAATAAATTATAATTTAATAAATATATAAATAAATATAGATAATCTTAAAAATACAATTTTTATTAAAAATATGAATAAGTTTAAAATGAATTAATTTTCTTCTATTATTTGTTATTAAAAAAGATAAAGGTATATAATATTATTATAATAATACATTGTTTGTAAATTAAATAGTACAATATAATGTAATAATAAATTATATATTATATAATAATAATGATACTGTTTATTTTTATATGTATATTCTTCCTTTTTTGTGTATGTATATGTATATATATATATATTTAAAAGAGTCGTTCAAACAATAGTTGTTATACATTCTTGTTATATATATATATATATATATATATATGATATTTTCATTTAACTTATCCTCTCTTTCCACTCTATCTTATCCTCTCCTTTTATATCTCAATCACTCTATTTTACTCTCTTTGCAATATGAATTTTCTTTGATTTTACTATACTGCTTCAAATTATGTTGATCACTGTCAATATTTATTTTGGTGAGTTTTGTTCATTGTGGAGATTTATTTAATTAAAAAAATAAGAGGTACATATATATATAGTTTAATAATATATGTATGAAATATTTATGTATTTTATTAAATGTAAATAATTGCTTTATTGTATAGAAATATTATTAGTTTAGATTTATAAGTGAAAATTAAAAGTTGTGGTGGTGATAATAATTTAGGTGATATAAAGAAAATGTTATTTATTTGGTAATAGTTATAAGATAAATTCTTTTAATAAAAATTGTGAGATAATATTTGAATATTTAATTATCATAGAAAATGGAAATTCTTAGTAATCGGAGGTAGATGTATAATAGGTTAAATCTTGGATGTAAAAGATATACGGATGAATTTTTACAAAGAGTAAAAGAATTTATTAGTTTTACTTGTAAAAAAGGACCGAATTCAGGAAGAGGAAAAATTAGATGTCCTTGTTCTAAACATAAAAATATAGCATATCTTACGATTGATGAAGTAAAAATTGATATTTATAAAAGAGAATTTCAACTTGGATATTGATATTGACATGTTATGATGAGATTGAACCATCTTCAAGTAACATTAATATTGAAACATGTAGCTCATCATGTTTAGTAAATGAAGACCATAATAATAATTATGAATGAATGATCTTTGATGTAGTTGGTCCTGATTTTGATATTGATAATATTAATGAAATAGATTATAATGATAATATTAGTCATATTGAAGAATCTCCAAGTGTAGATGCCCAAAAATTCTATAATTTATTACATGCATATCAACAACTATTATGGCCAAGACGTAGTACTCAATTTGAGTTATTTGTTGCTACAGAAATGCTAAGCATTAAAGTTGATAGTAATATGTCATAGTATAGTTTTGATTGATTTGCACATCTTATGAAAATAGTTGCCCATCTAATAATGTTGTACTTAATAATTGATACCAAACTAAGAAACTAGTATTAAAACTTGGTCTATCTACACAAAAAATTGATGTTTGTATTAATGGATATATATTGTATTATAAAGATGGCATAGATAAGATAATATGCAAATTTTATGAAGCACCTTGATATAAAACTAATTGACCTGGTCGAAAAAAAAGTTCAAAAGAGATTCTAGTAAAAAGAATGCATTATTTGCCAATAACCCTTAGATTGCAAATGCTTTATACTTCAATGAGATTTGTTGAGCTTATGCAATGACATTGGAATAATAGAAGGTGTGAAAATGTATTATACCATTCATCTGATGGAGAAGCATGGAAACATTTTGATAGAGTATATCCTAATTTTGCTATAGAACCACGAAATGACTAGGTTTATGCACTGATAGGTTCACTCCATTTAGCTAGTCTGCTTCTCCATATTCATGTTGGCCTATGATAATTACTCCTTATAATATTCCTTCTGAGTTATATATGACTGCTTCTTACTTATTTTTTACGACAATCATACCTGGACCACAAAATTCTAAGGTTAAGATTGATGTATTCTTACAACTATTAATTGATGAGTTAAAATTATTATAGGAAGGAGTATGTATTTATGATGTCTCAAAGAAGCAAAATTTTAAAATGAGGCCAGCATTAATATGGACAATAAATGACTTTCCAATATATGAAATGTTGTTAGGGTGGAGTATAGCTGAAAAATTAACTTGTCCTTATTGTATGAATAACTCAAAAGCTTTTATCCTAAAATATGGAAGAAAAAACTCTTGGTTTGATTGTCATTGATAATTTCTATATATGCACCATATATTTAGGAGGAATAAAGATGTTTTTGAGAAAAATAGAGTTAAAAATAATCTCTCTCCCCCAAAATTGGATGGAGAAGAATTATGACAACATGTGAAGATCTATCATAACGTAGTAGATCAAGGAGTTTTAGACTAGTAGGCTATTGGCAATATCATAATTGGACAAAGTGGAGCATATTTTAGGAGCTTCCATATTGGAAATATTTGTTGATTCGACATAATTTAAATGTCATGAACATAGAAAAAAATGTATTTGATAATATATTTAATACTGTATGAACAAATGGAAGACCAAAGGCAACATAAAAGGTAGGATGGATTTAAAAAAATATTGTAGGCAAAGAGACTTCGAGCTACAAGAATTAGCTAATGAAAAAGTGGTGAAACCAAAAGTTAAGTTTATGTTCACGTTAGATTAAAGAAAGGCTATTTATTAGTAGGGCAAAAGAATTGAAAAAAGCCTAATGGGTATTCTTTGAATCTATCAAGATGTGTGGATTGTAACATCATAGTGAAATAGTTTTTCTTTCTCACAAACAAGCTTCATACATGAGATTCATGGAAAAATGCAATAAAATAATGCATTATTTTTGTGTTACGTATGACCCCGATTGTCCATTTTATGCCTCATGGATCATATAAACTCATTTATATCATTCTCTACTCCAAATACATTCATTTAGATTAGAACCATCACAAAATATTCCATTCTTCCTGAGTTTAGCACTGTCATATACAAAATAAATGCTTTGGCTTCGAATTTACTGATACAACTTTCTATTATCAACTTTGAAAATTCATAATTAAATCTAGAAAAATCGAAATCAAGTAAATATACCTTTCTAGAAAGCTTTGAATGTCAACTATAGGTTAAAGATTATTCCAGGTGATGTAAATATCAATTGGACCATGATTGACAATAGAAAAGTACCAAAGGTCTAGTTGCCCAAGTTTGCTATCACATGTTATTGATGTAAACTTCAAAAATTTATAACTAATTCTAGAAAAATCAAAACTCAACAAACTATACTATTCTAGAAAGCTATGGATGTCTACTAGAGGCTAAAAATAACTCTAGACCAAAACAGACATGTTTAGCCTATGAAAATTTATAGAGACCATGTCTTTGTTAGGGTATCTCCAGTCATAAGGATAATTAGGTCCATTAAGAGTAGAAAACTCAATTCAAAGTACATAGGTCCATTCTAAATTCTTGATAAATTTAGAACTGTTACCTATAGACTTGCCATTTCCCTAAACTTGAGCTAAATACATGACATATTCCATGTATCCTAACTCAAAAAGTACTAGCTTGACCCCTCACATGTTATAGAATATGAAAATGTGACCATGTCTACATATATTTGAGTGTGCTCAAATGTCTACATCACACATACAACTCATGGTTACAATTTTTGACATCAAAATACATTTACAAAGCTCATTTCTTTATACATATGCCAAAGTCTTGCTTCTTATGCTTGTTAACTCTCACTCCTTGGCCTACTTGGCTCATCTAGACATAGTTAGATATTGGAGAGGGAAGAGTGAGATTTTAAAAATTCTAATAGCTCTTAAACCATTCAATCATATATAATAGGCATATTTTTAAGTCAAAGAATGTAGGCATGCAGATTTAGATGCAAGTAGCCATTCATAAAACAATTTCTAGGTTCAAGAAGCTCATACACATCATATATTAGCTTTTAAGAGTATAGGTTTAGCCTCACTAATTTTCCTTAGGACTTTTGGCTTGCCTCACCTATTTTCGAGGGACTTTTGACTAAGCCTCACTTTTCTTAAGACTTTTGGCTTTGTCTCACCCAATCTTAGGGACTTTTGGCTCATCCTCACCTTTGCGAAGAGACTTTTAGCTTCACCAAACTTATTCAAGTCAAAACACATTCACAAAACACAATTTGTGTATATAATGGTATCATGGCATGTAGAAAATAACTATACACAATTCTCATGGCATAAACATATGTACATACATCCAAAGACAAGAAAACAACTAAGAATGTATGAGAGAAAGGTTAGAGAGCAACCTTGAATGTAAACACATACACTTTTCCTTGATTGCTCTTTCCCTCTTTTGGTCACACATTGGCAAGTGGGTGGAGTATAATTTCTTTAGCCTAAACACATCAAATAGGAGCCAATTACATTCTTGAAACATGCTCTAACACTACACACATACACACACACACACTATGGAAGCCCACTTTCTTATATGGCTTAATTATGGTTACAAGAAGCACCTAATGAAGCAACTATAAGCACCTAAGATTAGCCTTAATGTAATACCATATTTATCTAGCTTATCATATCTCAACCAAAGGTCATTTTCCATTTTCCAACACCTTTCCTAAGAAAATAGACTAAAAATAATAGATTATTTTGCATTGCTTAGTGGATAAAATTTTTATTTCTGTCCTGTGGACCATATGAACTTTCTCATGTAATTCTCCTATTTAATTACATCCATATAACCCCAAATCATCTTATAATGTTGCCATAAACTCAAGCTTAGAGCATATTTACACAAAATAACGCAAGTCAATCTCGGGTCCAATTTGACAGATTTCTAGTGTAACTTTGGAAAATAATAAATAAATCTAAAAAAATAAAAATCAAGCAAACCATAGTTTTTTGAAAATATCTAGATGTTAAATTTATACTAAAAATAATTACAAACCATAAAAATATCATTTGGCCCATATTTGACAATAGAAAAGCTACATATATCAAACTGCCCATTGTTTCTGATACAATTTACTAATATAAATTTCAAAAATGCATAAGTAATTCCAAAAAAATCTAATTCTAGAAAATTACAATAATTTGTAAAGCTAAATTTAAATTTAAGGCAAAAATATTTCTAGACAAATATAAACATGTTTAGCTACTAAAAACTGAAGGAAAGTTACCCAAGCACAACTAGTATTCCTGATATTGATACAGAACTCTAAAATTTCATAACTCTTTACTCAGACTTCCAAATGAGGTGCTCTTAGTTGCTACAAGTCACTGGAAATGTTTATTTTATGTATATAAAATTTCACGTTCATTGGATCACGTTTGGCCCATAAATGAGACATAAATGCAAACTAACTATATGAATAGTACTTATATCAGGACAACAAAAAATTGGCAATTTTGAAAATTCATAATTAATTTCACAGACTGCAAATAATCTGATCTTTAACTTTCCAAAATGATCTAGATGAGCTCTACATGCATGATAAATTTCATGAGCAAATTCATCCATTTAGTCAGTTTGTAACATAGGGTTGCAAAATGCACCTTATACTTCTAAAGGGGTCTCAATGGGTCCAATTTTTCTTCCTTTGCTTCTAGGGTCATATGAGCACGTGGGAAAATATTAAAATACTCTATCAAACATATCTTAAAGGGCTAATAACCCAGATTTCATAATTCCACTCATCCACACCAAGATATATAAAAGATTACATATATGCTACTCTTGCCATTCATTACCAAAATTGTGCAATATCATTCATTTGGCTTTAGTTCTCATACGTACATTAAGTATTCATATATTTACACATGTTCCAAAGGATATACATCATCTACATCTTCATGTTACATTCTTTGATATCATCATAGTTATAAAGAGAACAAAAGACACATTTTCTTGTCAATCTCCTTTCTTCAAGCTTAGTGGCTTCCATTCCTTTGCTCACTTAGTCCACCTAAACATTTTAGGACAATTGAGAGGGAGGAATGAGATTCCAATAATCCAAATAGCTCATCTTCCTTTTAAACATACATACTTGATGCAAATTTCAAGTCTAAAATGTATGTATGTCAAACATGGGATTCTTAATCATACATAAAGCATTTTCTTCATTTATGAAGGCATAAATAACATACATAGATTCACCTAGGAATTGGTTTGGCCTCACCCATTTTCTTTAGGATTTTTGGACTTATCTCACCCATTTTCAAGGGACTTTTGACTAAGCCTCACTCTTTCTAGAGACTTTTAGCTTTGTTTCACTCAACCTTAGGGTCTTTTAGCTCATCCTCACCCTAGCTAAAGGGTTTTTGGCTTCACCAAGCTCAAGCAAACTAAATACATTCCTGAAAATATTATTTAAATACATAAACATAGCAACATAGTACCAAGGCATGCGATCATTCACTAAGAACATATTTCATGGCTTTAAACATCCACACACATATTCAAGACAAAAAAGATATCCAAGCATGCATGAGAGAAGGAGGAAAGAGCTACCTTGCTTGCAATAACAAACTTTTCCCTTTGCAACTGGTTCTTCTCCCTTGGCTAGGCACCTACAATAAAGTGGAACTTGCTTCCTTTGGCCTAAACACATTATATGAAAGTCAATTACACTCTTGGAACAATTCCCAAAGCTATAAATTCATTTTAAACACTAGGTTATTCTTATAGCTTATTTATGATTCCATAATATACCTAATGAAGCAACACCCATAAACCATGATCTTGGATCCATTCTTTTCTTTCATATATGGTTCTTGACTCCACTCCTCCTAAAATCATTATTTAATGTCCAGATTATTATCTTATTTTTTCTAGCCCTTGACTCATTCATTTCAAGGGGCTTGCTTCTAAAACATATTTGTTTCTATCATTTTTACAAAAACCAAGTATTACACCTTGAAACCTTGAGAGAAAAGTAGTTACATGCTAAACTTAGTAAATGTAAGTTTTGGCTCATTGAGGTTCAATTCCTAGGCCATGTAATCTCCCAGGTAGGGGTTATAGTAGATCCACATAAGGTAGAGGCACTGTTACAGTGGGAGGGGTTTAGGATAGTGACAGAGATTAGGAGCTTCTTAGGTTTAACAAGGTATTATGGAAAGTTCATTCAGGGCTTTTCTCAGATAACAATGCCACTGACTAAGCTTATTAGGAAGAATGTAGCATTTATGTGGGATGAGAAGTGTGAGTAGAGCTTCAAAGAGTTGACCCATAGGTTAACCACAGCCTCTGTTCTAGTGCTTCTTGACCCTAGAGAGACTTTTGTAGTCTATAGTAATACTTCAAAGAAGGGGTTAGGATGTGTGCTTATGCAGGGAGGCAAAGTGGTAGCTTATACTTCTAGATAGTTGAAACCTTATGAAGAAAACTACCCTATACATAATTTAGAGCTAGCAGCTGTTGTATTTGCACTTAAGATATGGAGACACTACCTATATGGAGTAGCCATAGAAATCTATAGTGACCACAAGAGCCTTAAGTATTTGTTTGAGTAGAAAGAATTGAAGATGAGGTAGAGGAGGTGGTTAGAGTTTTTAAGAGATTATGATTTCACCCTGAAATACCACCCAGATAAGGCTAATATGGTTGCAGATACATTGAGTAGGAAATCGATACACATGGCCCATATGATGATTAGAGAGCAGGAACTTATTGAAAGGTTTAGGGATTTAAATCTCTCATGTTAGGTGCATTCAGAAAAATTAATGATGAGTGAAACTCGGATAGAGAATGATCTTAGAAGCCAGATAAGAGATGCCCAACATAAGGATGAACAAATGAGAAAGATTAGTTAGAGCTTAGATGTCCTAGTGTAGCACTCCCAATTTCAATCTGTCTGAGGATGGAATAGTGAGGTATAGGAGTAGGACGTATGTGTCTAGAAATTCAAAAATAAGAGAAAGGATATTAGAAGAGGCACACAAAAGTAAGTACACAATTCATCTAAGCAGTAACAAGATATTTCAAGATTTGAAGAAAATGTTTTGGTAACCTAGGATGAAATTAGACATAGTTGAGTATGTCTCCCCGCGTCTAGTGTATCAGGAAGTTAAGATAGAACATTAGAGACCCGTTGGGTTACTTTAACCCCAAGATATCCCTGAGTGGAAGTGAGATAACATAGTTATAGATTTTGTCATGGGTTTACCCAAGACATCATCAGGGCATGGTGCTATATGGGTGATAGTGGATAGATTAATGAAGTCAACACATTTCTTGGCAATGAAAGCCACTTACACCCTAGATAAGTTAGCTGTATATCAGGGAGATAGTAAGACTAGATGGTGTACTTAGGAGCATAGTATCAGAGAGAGATCCCAAATTCACTTTAAAATTCTGGAGATCATTACAAGATTCCCTAAGAACTAGATTAAGATTCAGTATAACCTATCACCCTCAGATAGATGATTAGACAAAAAGGATCATCGAGACCCTAGAAGACATGTTGAGGGCTTGTATTTTAAATTTAAAGGGTAACTAGGATACATACTTACCTCTAGCGGAGTTTGCCTATAATAACAGTTATCATATTAGTATTCAGATGACACCATACAAGGCATTATATGGGAGAAAATGTAAGTCCCTAATTTGTTAGGTTGAGCTTGAAGAGAAGAGCCTCATAGGCCTAGATTTAGTGGACCATACCTCTAGATAGATAGAGACAATAAGAAAGAAACTTCTAATGATGTAGAATAGATAAAAAAGTTACGCAGAGAGAAAGAGAAGGCCGTTAGAGTTTGACCCCTCTCATGTCATAGAATATGAAGCAATTATAAGAATTCATGACTTTGGCTCTATTCTTTCCTTCAATCTATGACTCTTGACTCTATTTAAACTCCTTAGAGCCATCACACACTCATTTTGGAGAGCTTAATTAGGAGTTACTTCATTATACTATATTATGGAACCTACACCTCCATCTCACCATCTAGGTTTTCTCTCATATTCTTCCATCCTATATAGTCCCAAACTAAGCTTAGAAAAATTTAAAACATTCCCTAGGTGTGTAAACCTCCTTTGGTCAAGCTTATGCTTCCTTAAGGAGCCCATGGAGTTTTGCAAATTCTCTTAGAGGAAAGGACACTTAGAAGGCTTCTTAGATATATTAGAAACTTATATAAACTCTTAGATACCTTAAATTATTACTAGAAAGCTTCCTACATATCAAGGTACACTTGAATCCCTAGTCTTGGTATCTTGAATTCTAATGCATTTTCTTTGATTCTAATTGCACAATCTTATTCTATACACTCCAAAACCTAAGTTTTATACTTGGTTGTGTTTAGACATTGCTCCCTACTACATGCTCTCTTCAAAGCCAAAATACACCCTCAAAGGAACAACAAGAAGAAAGCATGGAAAGCAATGGAATTACCTTAGTTTCTAGCTTGGTTCAAGTGCTTTTTCAATTGATAAGCTCCACTCCTTCAAACTCTAATATCTCTCCTCTGAACTAGACCCAAATCATATCACACAAAAAAGCCATAGAAAGAAAGATAGGAAGAAGGAGAACAACATTAAAGAAGGAAGAACCATAAAAACTCTTCATTTTCCTTACCTTTTTACCTTATTTTTCTTCCTCTTCTTCTCCCCCTTTGGTGAGTCTCTTTTCCTTGGTCTTTCCTTCTATTTTGGGTATATGCTATGTTGGTTAAAAAGGAGATGAAGTAGGACGCCTCATATAATCCAAATGTAAAGAAAATTGTTCATTAAAAACTCCCTTTATGTCCTGTTTTGTGGCTAATTCATTTTAAACTCATCTTAGCTTCTTTCGAGAACCGTCTTTTTCCATCATAAAATTTAGGTCCTCAAACTTATAAAATAGCTTTGGAATCACTCAATTTAGATTTAAAACCTTCTCGAATAACAGGAGTAAAGTTTGGGTCAATCAACGCTAAAAGATGTACACTAATAGAGTTTTAACTATCTTGGGGTTCCTGTAATTTTCAGGGTCTCTGAGAACCTCAAAAAGCTTAAATTTTTCATTCAAAAAGCCCTCTTGTGAGTTTTTTAGAAAGTGCTTATATTTAGAAAAATACCACTATACTTTCAGTAATTTTATTAAACTATCCTGACTTAGGTTTTTGGGCATCTTAGACCTCGGATTCTCATTTTCTATTATTTAAAATTTTATCCTAATCTTATTTAGCCTTAAATCATTCATTTCAGGGGATTTGTTTTTCAAACTAACTCGTTTCGGTATTTTTACAAAAAATGGGATGTTACATGGATTCAAAAGAAGAAAGGTTATTTAGACTTACAAGTCATGATTATCACATTTTTGGAATGTTTACTGCCAATCGTGTTTAGTACACTTCTTGAGTAAATCTGGAAGCCTATAACTAAGTTAAGTCAATTATTTAGAGAATTGTGTTCAACAACATTGAAGGTTGATGATATAATGCAAATGGAGTAGAATATTCCTTTTATTCTTTACAAGTTAGAAAGAATATTTCCATTAGGATTCTTTGACTTTACGGAACATTTACCAATCCACTTACCATTTGAAGTTAGGATTGTGGACTTGTTCAGTATCGATGGATGTATCCCTTTGAACGGTAATTGCTACTTATGTGGTATTCTAATCATTTTTAATTAGTTCATCTGATATCAATTTATTGTTATGTTTAACTACTTATTGACTATTTTAGTTATACAGGTTTTTGAATAGATTAAAACGTAAAGTTGAAAATAAAGCTTATGTTGAAGGTTCTATATGTGAGGCATATTTATCACAAGAGGTCTTGTACTTTTGTTCATACTATTTTGAGTCACATGTAACTTCAGTGCTAATTAGAGTTGGTCGAAATAATTATATTGATGAAGCAAAGTCAAGTGAGCCAACTTTATCAATTTTTACTCAAGTTGGACATTTGCTTGAAAAGTGTTCATCTAGTTATCTAAGTGATAAAGAAATAGACGCCGCTCATCTTCATGTTCTATTGAATTGCGATGAAGTAAAGTCTTATCTCGAGTAAGATTCAAATTTATTACTATAACTTGTTTAGTTTGTGATTGGACCTAACATTTATATCATCTTACAAGACTTTTGAACACGAGTTGAAAAGAGCAAGTCCATACATTAGCTTCAAGGAAATCGATGCCAAGATTGAACAACAATTTATTGTGTGGTTTAAGTCTTATGTATGTAGTGACATCATTATTTATGTTATATTATAAATATGGGTATACATTTATTCATTTATTTACTTATATCATTATATCTTAATTCTATTATGTCAAATAGGTTCTCAATCAACCATTATCTAGAGATAATATGTATTTCAAAGATTTGGCTTGGGAACCTTTTAGAGAGGTGTAGACATGGCTAGGATACTTTATAAATGGATATAAATTTCACACTAATAATTGGAGCATTGGAAAGAAGACTATAAATAGTGGAGTTTGCATGAAAGGAACAGGAGAAGATGGAGATAATGACTATTTCGACATACTTAAAGAGGTGGTACAGTTACAATATCTAGGAGAACTTATAAAAAAATAGTACTGTTTTACTGTGATTGGTTTGATTCAGTTATAAATCAAGGGATGAAGATACACAAAGATTATGGAATTATTGAAATTAAACACACAAGGAGGTATGAAAAATTTGATCCATTTGTATTTGCAGAACAAGTTATCTAAGTATATTATGTGCCATATCCTGAGAAGAGTAGAGATAAGCGCGATTGGTGGGTTGTCCCTAAAACTAGAGCAAGGAGTGTGGTGGATGATAGTAATACCTTAGAGTTGGCTTATCAAGACGATGAATCACACATTAGCATAGTAGATAATGAGATATTATTTGGTACATTACGAGAGCAAGGAGAAATGGAAGAGTTAGATCTGCATATAGATTTATTAGTTGAAGATGTAAATGTTCATATCAATATGCAAGATGAAGCCACTGAAGAAGATGAAGGCAAAGATGAAGGTGAAGACGAAGATGAAGATGGAGAAAATAATGTTCAAGATGAAAATAATGATAAAGAAGATGAATAATCATTGAATGAAATGTATTTTATTAAATAATAAATTATTTGAATATTTTTGATGTTATTATGTAATAGATATACTTTTTTATTATAATATTACTTATTAATGAAATTTTATACAATATAATATAAATATAATTTTATATTGTATGAATATAATGTTTTCTTCTATTAAATTTAGTTTAGCTCTTTCTAGTTTTATACTATAAGATATAAAATTTTTTCACTAATATTAATATATTATGAATTTTATAATAAATGATTTTTAACTTACTTTATTAATTTTTTTTCTTAATTGTATTTGTAATTTATATTATTTACAAAACTTTATTAAATAAAAAATAATAAAAATATATGTCCGTCATTTAAAAGTTAAATCTTTCATGTAAAGAATCTATTTTTAAATAAATATTACATATACTTATATGTCTTATATTTTATTTTGTATCATAATGTTGTGTGCATATATATAAATATGTTTTTTTCTTTATATTTTTATCTTATTATTTTGTTAAAATAATAATTTTTTAAGTATCATTGATTTATTTTAATTTATTAGGATATTATTTTTTATGTCAATTTATTTTAAAACTTTTTTATAACATGGATAAATTAAATAAATTAGTATATTCATTTAATAATATAATATTAATAAATAAATTAGTAAAAATATATTATCAATATTTATCTTTTATTAATCACATATTTTTATATTTATATAATCATATATAAATTATAATTTATAAATATAATATAAATTAAAAAATATTTTGTGAAGGACACCCTTCATGTGAAAGGTGTCTTTCATGTCAAACACTCTTTACATGAAAGGTAAAGGACACTTTGTCACTTTGCCCTTCACCCTTCACATCAATGATTGAAATGATATATATATTTTTATTTAAAAGATAAAGATAAAATATATTTTCATGTGAAGATATCTATTTTTTAATTTTACATATGTTTTATATCTTTATATATATATATATATATGTTCCATATCTTTATTTTCAATCTACATATTCAGATTTTTTTCTTATGCTTCTTTTCTTATCTTCTCTTGCATTCTTTCTTATTTTTTAAAGGTAAATGATATTCTTACTTATTATTCTTATTTAATTTTATTATTATAATATGTATCAGATTAAATGCTCTATAGTTGAGTATATATCAAATCAAATAATTGATGTGAAGCAACAAGTGAGGCTATGATGCATATACGATGAAACAACATGAAGGAGGGAGTTTATTTATGCCTACAAATAATTTTTGTATATAGATAGGTAGATATAAAATAAATTACTAATATTTATCTTCTTTTTAGATGTTAGGAAAAATATCACAAGATGAGTCTCTTTATCTTCTAGTTTGGCAAGGATGTGAAGTTGAGAAAAAGTTAACCAGAACAAATAAAACAAAGAATATTTTTATTAATGACTTTTTTTTCTAATATCTATTTACCCAATATTTTAGTTATATGCAAATTTAATTAAAATAAATTTAATTTATTTTTCAATTAGATTTATACTAGATGGTTAGATTGTTGGTAAATATATTCTTGTCATTATACAATACAATTATAATGGTCTATATAATTGTCTTCTAGAAGTTCCCGAACCAGTTAGACAATTATGGTTTAACGAGTTTGGGGTATAATTTAATGTTATATTATAAATATATATATATATATATATATGGTATAAATTGAGATATTTGTAATTAAAAATAAGTGAAAAAATTTATTCTTGTAGAAATATTACTGCTGGATTCCAGAATGACACCATAAAATTTATCAAGTATTTTTGCATCATGTCAAGAATAAATTGAAGAACTTAACTGGATACGCACGAAGTTGAGGAAAAAAGCCAAGCTGGATTAGAGAAGATATATGGGATGAACAATGTACTAGTTGGAATAGTCTACAATTCCAACAAAGAAGTGAAAAAAATAAGAAAAATAAAGCATCTAGCTCTAGTTCTAATCTATTTCTTTATGTTGGAGGTACTATTCCAGCAAGTTATTATTGGGAGGAGTTTTGAAAACAATTAGGCAGAGCACCAACTCCAGCTGAGCTTCACTATCGTATCCATTATAAAAATGGCAAATAGATTAATAGAAAATCAGAAACTATATTTATAAGAATAATTTTATATTCAATATATTTTTAATTTTTATTTATCAATAATATATACTAATTTATGTTTTATGATTTTTTAGAATTAATTTTAATTTTAATTTATCAATAATATATTAATTCATTTTTTATGATTTTTTTAGAATGAATATATTAAGCTTAGAGGTACAGATCCAAATACTATAAATATTCCTTTTATGGAATCAATATCTTCACAACAATTATCTGAAGAAATAAATCTTTGGATGCAAATATCTAGATGAAGAAAGAGTGGAGGAATGATCTATGGTCTTTGAAATATATCACAAGAAATAGAAGGAAATCCAATATCTAGTTTTAAAAACAAAGTGCCAAATTATGAAAAGAGATACGCAAGTAATGTTAGAGTTATATTTCCTCAAGATGAAACACATCCAGATATTGGCCTATTAATCTTGATGTTGGTAGTGTGTTACGCCCATATAATTTACAATTTCAAGAAAATAAAATAGCTATTCAAGCCCTTCAAGGATAGATTAATACATATAAAAGTTGTTATCAAAATCTTTGTAATGAAAATAATAATATATAAATTTTTATGTTTATATTAATTTTTTTTAATTTTTTATTAATTATATATAGATATTTGTGTATTGATATGATATTTCAAGTATAGTACACTGAGTTTGATTAGATTGATATGTTTGTATTTTTAATATTTGATATTATATATATGCATATCTTGTACTTTATGCTTTCACAAAATTTCTTTCATCTCTCTTACATCCTCCTTTCCTTCGTCCCTCTCACATCTTCACTTCCTTTATTTCTCTCCCACCCTCACTTTGTCATCTAAGGCAACCAGCATCATCAACGTATAAATTACAACAAGAGTAGTTTTCTTATTAAGTTATTTTGATTTCATGTTTTAAGAAATTTATTTACATAAAATTCTTGTCTTTTACAAATTAATTTATTTAGATGTATCCACAAGGATCATCTTCTAGTAGGAGTTGCTCACGATCTCAACATACTATTTCAAAGTCTCAAAATCCAACTCCTGAGTCCCAAATTCTAGCTTCTATTCAAAAACAATTTTATTGAACATGAAGGCAATGAGTTATTATTTAATTTTCTAATATTATTTCAATTTATTTTAATTTTAAGTATTTGTATAATTAACTAATAAATATTCAATTTTTGTAGATTTAAACCAAATAATAATAAAGTTCAAGCATGGATAATAACTATTTTTAAAAGTAAATGTGAAGGTCCTTTGAGTAGTTGGAAAGATGTTCCTCTTGAATATCAAACATTATGATTTGTTGAATTTAAGATAAATTTTGTTGCTTATATTTTTTATATAATCATAATATCATGTATTTTATATTTTAATAATTATAATCTTTAATTTTTTTAGAAGTATTATGAGTGAGTTCTAATGAGAATGATAAAATTTGAAAGAATTGAAAAAAGAAAGTGATTGATTGGCTTAGAGATTTAATTGGTAATGCACGTAAGACAGGAAAAAAGTCTAATTGGATTGGAGAATCCATTTGGGAAGAGTTGTGTGAAAATGAAATACTTCAAAATATCAATCACTTCAAGAACGAATGAAAAAGAATAGAGCCTGTAGTTCTAAGTTTGGTTCATCGTTACATATTAGTGGATCTACATCAATGCTTGAACATGCCAAAAGATTGGTAATTAATTTTATTTTTTTAAATATTTATTAATAATTTTAAATATATATTTATCTATTAATATTAATTTTTATTTTACAGGTACGAGAATTAGGAAGACCATTAACATATTTTGAGGTCTTCTTAAAAACTCATCAACATAAAGGAGTTTGGATTGATGGAAAATCTCAAATTGTTTATGTAATTATGATTTTATTTTTAATTTGTATTTGTAATTATAATTTTATTTATAAAATTTTTACTTATTCTGTTATTTGGTTTTCAGGATGAATATACATGTCTTAAAAATTTATGTGAAAGCAGAGGAGAGAGTGTTTCAAAATTAGATTTATGGCTACAGGTTGCTGGAGGGAAAAAAAAAGGTTCAGTTTGTGGTATTATGAGTATGTCTGATAATATATTAGGAAATCCTATGTTTGGATATACTGATAATCAATATCTAGTATATCCTCACTCTTCTTATATCTAAGAAATTATAAGGAAAGAATTTATAACTTTGGCTCAACAAACTCATGATGCCCAATTTGAAGAACAAAGATTACAAATTGAACAGCTTTGACAAGAATTAGATGAATTCAAAAGTATTGTTCAACATCTTTCACAACAACAACATCAAGATGATGCTGGGTGAAGTTCTTTTTATAAACAAGATAGTTTTTATTTAGATAATGAGAATGTAGACGATAAATTCAATGAGAATGAAAATATTTGTTAAATTTTGTAAATTTTATGTAATATAATATATGTAATTAAATTTATATTAGATATTTTTTTCCTATTTTATTTAAATTTAATATTTTTATTTCATAAATTATATATTATTATATATTATATATTTATTCAATAAATTTCACTATTTATTAACTTATAATGTGTATATATGTATATTAGTTTATTGTATATAATATATGCATGCCAAAATTCAATAATATACATTAACTTAATATTATATATATATTAAGTCATAATATATTGGATAGTAAAATTAGATGCCATGAAGGTAATAAAATTACATTGATATTATTAGGCACGGAGATGGTAAAAAAATTAGGTGCGCGAATCAAACTTGATTATTCTTCCAATTTTTTTTCATTTCTTTCTATAAATTTCAAGTTTTTCACATGATGTTACACTCTTCTCTTTTGCACGATTGCATAACAATTGCTTTATTACTTTTCTCTTCTTTCTCCCTAGATAAATTTCAACTGCTTTCCATAGTATCATAATTTTTTGGTTTCGCTTTCTCTTCATTTTTGCAGATGAATTTCAAGTGCTTTTCCCAGTGTTTAATTATTTGGTTTTGCTATCCTCTATTTTAGCTCTCCAGTTGGTACATTTTTTTCTACAAATTTTTATCTTCTCTTTTATTTATTACATTCATTTCTATTTTGTTCTAATTTTCTTTTTTTCTTTTTCCCTCTATTTGTATATTTTATATTTTGAGTTATTATTATTTTTTTTTGTAAGTGATTATTTATTTTTCAAGTTGGAATTTTCATGTTAAATTTTTGTATTTAGTTTCATTTCTATTTTCTTATTTTCTTAATTTCATTTGATTTGATTTTTGTTGAAAAATTTTGGTTCACAATACTACATCTAAGAATTTTGGAGAATTTTGAAGGAGAATAGCACAAGAATTGCATAATAGAATGTAATGCTTAATATTGAAACCCAAAAAATGCAATGCAAATCTAATAAATAACTGTAACCCAAAATATTATAATAAAGAAAAGATAAAAAATTATAAAAATAATAAAACAAATTAAATATACCTTTACTTATTATTATTAATTTTGATTAATCCTATTTTTAAAAATTTTTATATCAACTAAATTATTAATTATTATGCTACATATATGTAAAATAATTTTTAACAAGATCAAATAAAATATATAATTAATTAATTATTTATTTATTAATAAAATATATTTTTTAAAAATTAAATTTTAAAAATTTTCTAATTTATTAACTTTAAAAATTAAATTAAATTGCAAAAAAAAGTATTTCTTACCATAGTTTTGTCAAAAAAAATCCGACAAAAGAATATATGACAGAAATTGTATAGAAAAGAATTGCGACATACTTATGGTAGAATATATAAAATTTTAATTCAAATTATGAATAGTGTTTTGCACGCTTTAACACCATATATTTCTAGCTTACTTCCTATTATTTCTAAATCTCACATTATGAATTGCACAAAGGGAATAGAAAAATAGCATTAAAATAATGACTTATTTCGCATTGCGTCGTGTATGAAAATTTCATTCGGTGTTACGCGGACCATATGAGCTCATACATTACACTCTCATATTTAATTACATAAATATAACTCATTTGCATCACCAAAATTGGCCCATAACTCGTGGAATTCAAAGGGGAGCATCAAACTCACACTATTATTTTCGGCTAGAATTTCAGTTTTTCTGTCATAATTTCAGAAATTCATAACTAAATCCACAAAAATTGAAACCCAACAAAATTTATCATTTCAAAAAGCCGTAGATGTCTATCCCATGATAAAAATAATTTTAGCTCATGGACCATTAAAGGGAGAACATCTGACATCCGGAAAGCCACTGAGATCGTTGCTGTCTAGGCTACTGGTTCAGATTACTGATATGAAGTTTCAAAATTCATAACTAATTCTAGAAAAATTGAAATCATGCATTCTTGGCCATTATGAAAATCTACACATGTCTAATTTATGTGAAAAATATTTCTAGGCCATGAAACATAACACAGAAAGAGTTTGATATGCAAAAAGGGGCAAAGGTTCGGGCAACTATTGGTACTAATACAAGTGTCTGCTATAAACTTTGAAAATGTCCAATTAATTCCAAAAAAATCAAATCCATGAAAATGATATCAATTTGGAAATCTATGAATGTTAATGTTATGATAAAAATAGACTCAAACTAGAAAAAACACGTTCAGACACTGAAATTCAATATAATAGTGACTCAGGTCGTGCTGCACTACTGTTACCGTTCTAGAAATTCAAAAATTCATATCTCTTAGCTCATACCTCCAAAAAGGTGCTTCCAGTTTTTACAAGTCACTGTGAATGTCTAGTTTTTGGTGATAAAATTTTGTAGCCATTGAACCACGTTTACTCTTCGGATGACACAATTTCACAACTGACCAAATGAACAGTACTGGTGCATATCTGAAATTCTGATACCAATTTTGAAAAATTATAGAAAATTACACAGACCTCCAAATGACCTATCTTTGGATTTCTGAAAATCTCTGGGCAAGATCTAATTGCATGCAAAATTTCAAGTAAAAAAGAGGTCATTTGGTCAGACTTTGCTATAACTCAAGAATATGACACTTTTGGTTCCAATAAAAGGGCAAATTTGGTCCAAATGAACCATCCATTGTTTCACACATATTTGAGCAACTTGGAAAGTATAAATATAGGATAAATAAGTCTCTCATAAGGTCTAAACCCTCATGCAACTCAAATTCATCATGCCACTTCCATAAACATACATGCATAAGTGGGCTCCCAAGTGGTCAAAATGCACAATTCTATTCATTAAACTCTATTCTTGATACATGCACTAACTTTGCATAGTTTTACACTTCTTCAAAGTGTCATGGCTCAAAAATAACATGTACATATCTACTTTGACATTCTAGATATCCTAGTACATCAAAAATGGAAATATTTGCCAAGAGATGAAGATTTAAGCTCCTTGGCTTCCATCATTTGGATCTTAAACTCTACCTAGATCATATGAGATGAGAGAATGGAGGGGGTGAGATTCATTGAATCTCAATAGCTCATACACCTATCCAAGTACATTTTTAAGGTATGTAACATGTCAAAGGTACAAGTATGCAATCAATCTATTCATGAAATATTATACTTTCATATTTTTGTGTCACAAACTCATGTCAAGTATAAGAATGAGCTTTAGGGACTTTTGGTTTGGCCTCACCCCATTTCTAGGACTTTTGAATTACCTCACTCTTGGTTTTTAGGAATTTTGACTTAACCTCACCCATCTAAGGGACTTTTGGCCTTGTCTCACCTATGCCATGAGACTTTTGGCATCTTCTCACCCACATTAAGGGACTTTTGGTACTACCTCACCCTTATGAGCCATTTCCACAATTCAAAGACATTCAAGAAAGCATATTGGTACCAAAATAGCAACATAGCATCAAGTGGCATGTCTCAAACATATAAACATACACACAAGCACACAATGACATATATGCAACAAGAAAATGTAATAAGAAAAGATGGAGAGCTACCTTGGTGCAAATTCAAGCCTTACTTTGTTTGTTTCTTCTCATTTTCAGTTTCACAAATACAATGAGGTGGGGTTGGATTTCCTTGGCCTATTCACAATAAACAACACTTAATTATACTCTTGGAACAAGTTATAACATCCAACTCACTCTTAAGACTACACTTTGTTCTTTTTGGCACATATGGTTCCATTAATGATCTAATGAAGCAATTACCATGAGTAAAATTCTTGGTTCCATTCTTTTGCCATATTTAGACCTCTTGATCTCATTTAAGGTCCATGAAGCCACCACACACTTACTTTTACAAACCTAGGTCCATATTGCTTCATAAGGTTATATTATGGAAGCCATTGCTACATCTCCCAACCTAAGGCTTGTAAATTTTTCCCAAGAGTTTCTCTTATCTTCTTTTATCATATAAAGTCCTAAATCAAGCTTGGAACCATTTAAAACATCCCCTAGCTATCTCTAAGGGTCTTGATCGATTTATGCTTCTATCAAAGACCTATGGAGTTTGGGATTTTTTCCTAATGGATGGGGCACTTGGGAGGCTCCCTAGGAGTCTTAGAAACTCAAACAAACACTCACATATGATGGAAAAGTCTTGAATCAACCCAGATTTTAAACTATGTTCAAGCACCCTATATTTTTTCAACTTGAGTTTTACTAGCTTTTCATGCATTTCTTTGATGTAATCCATCTTCCCATGGCTTAGTTTGATGGATTCTTTTGGATTATAAAATAGAAACTCTTCCCTCTTCATGGTTCTATTTGAGGCATCCCACCATGGAGAAGGAGAAGGAGAAAAAGAAGCAACAAGGGAAGAGAAACTACCTTAAAATCAAGCTTCCTTTAAGAGCCCTTCTTCTTCCTTCTTCGTCCTCCTTAAATTTTGAATTTCTCTCCTCTGATCTGGATCCAAATCAGCACCAAAAATTGCATTAAAACTATGGAAAGATAAAGCAAGAAGGGGATGATGGAGTTTCAAGAGGAAGGAGCATGAAAATCTTACACTTTCTCACCTTTTCTTGGCTTTTCTTCCTCTAAAATTCCCTCCTTTTGTGCACCTAAGATAGCAGCTCCTTTTCTGAGATTTGGGCAAAAGAAAGTTGGCCTAGAAAGGGGGAGGCTGAACGTGGATTTAAAAGGAGCATTTAGAAGCTTTTTTGTACAATTTGTTTCTATTTTTGCCTTTCCATAATGACATTTCTGGTTTGGCTTCATTTTAGCTCCTTTTTGAAAATTGTCTTTTCTATCACAAAATTTAGATTCTCAATTTAATAAAATATCTTTTGAATCATTTAAATCGGAGCTAAAACCTTCTCGAATGAACCAGTCAAAATTTGGGTCAACTGACGTTGGAAAGAGTACATCAGAGGGGCTTTACCAGTCCTGGGGCTTCGCATGGTTTTTGGGGCCTCTAAAAACCTTGGAAAACTCAAAATATTCATTTAAAAAGCTCTCCTAGGTATTTTTTTTTTCAAAATTGCACTTATTTACAAAAATGCCAATGGCCTTTTGACAAATTTTTTGAATCACTCTAGCCCCAATTTCTAGGCAACTTACGGCTCAAATTCTCATTTTCTATTATTTACAATTTTATCTAAATTTTATTTGACCTTGAATCACTCATCTCAGGGAATTTACTTTTCAAATTAGCCTGTTTCAGTGTTTTTACAATGTATACACACGCCACCTACCTTTTAGGTCGGTAGTAAATGTATATATTATTTGTTATTAATTCTATATATTTTAAATATTTATTAATAATAAATCTATATACTATTTATTACTAATTCTAAATATTATAAATATTTACTAAATTAATTCTTACAAACTATTGGAAATTATTTATTAATAATCATCATAAATATTATTTTTTAATTTTTAATTTATATTACATTTATATTAAATAATTTTTTAAAGAAAATTTATTTTACTATTTATTAATAACTATTATAGACATTATTTTAAAAATTTTTGGAATCAATTTTTTATTAACATTCTATTTATATTAAATAAATTTTTATAACAAAATTTTTATTTATTCATTTGACATTGATGTGATAGCGTGTCAAATGTGGTAGTAGAAAGAGAAATATAGTGAAATGTGATAGATTAGTTTGTAGTAACAAATTTGCTACAGTAAAAATAGCTACAGCTTATCCAAAAACATATTTTTGTTGGAAATTATAAATTTCCAACTGTTTGCTACTAAAATTTATTGTCAGAAATTGATGACTTTCTAGGAGTGATATGCACAACTGCATGCTCATGTATCATTGTCAACTTAGCTATCTTCTCATCAATGACCTAATGCTTATAAACATAACTTGTGCAATACAATAAAATGAGGAAAATTAGAAACATGGATTGTTAGAAATGTATAAGGTCACTTTGGGAAGGGAAATGCACCAACATTTTTAAGTTCTCCTTCAGCTCAAACACCTTGAAATGTGCATAAAGTTGCTAATCATATGCCAAAGACAAAAAAAAAAAAAAAATAGAAGACCAAACAATGGCTACCACTTGGTTTATAGATTAGCAACCATGGCTAGAATTGATAGATGCTTATCCAATATCAAACAAATCCCTTGTTGTTTTGTTGCCATGTGCCTACGCAAGTTAAAAAGGAGCTACGCCTATGCTAATTGTGTTTCCCTTTCCACTACCACGAAAGTGAAGGACATAACATTCTTGTCTCCATCTTAGGATGTAGCCATCAATAAGGTCCCTTTGTATTTTCTATAAAGGAACATCCCCTTGATTTGGATAATTAGCTTTAGGTGGTTGAATGCGTCTATATATGGCTTATAATACATGGTGAATTTCTACCAATTACCAAAAGCAATAGTGACCGCATAGTATTTTGCTTTCCAGGCCTTATTGTATGACACAGTGTATTTAAACAACTTTTCACCTACTCAATGATTTGCCAAATGGATATCTCAGACATCTTAGTCAGCATTGCCATAATACATGATAAGATAATATTAAAGTCTAATTTTGGATGATCTTATGATGACATGCTAGACAAACATGTATGTGGTCTCCCCTATTTTATTATCTACTAGTAGTTTTCATTTACATTTTTGCATTCCCTCACCTTCCATTTGCAACTAGTGTCATAATTAACACATCGATATTATTCATACTTTGCATGTGAATAGTACAACTCGAATGTGTAGTGTGCTTTAACAAAGTATAATTTCACAACATGCCATAGAGCTTTCTTATTGCATATTGCAATTTGATGTATAACTTCTTATTGTTGTTCAAATTCATTTAATAGACTACTTAAGAAAAATCATGATCCTTGGCCACTGCCATATTAGCTTGTGAGAAGAAAATTGGGACCAAATCAACATACCAGGCCATTGGTGTAGCTGGAATGACCTTAGTAAGATCCTCTCCACCCTTCTCCCCATCATCATCAAACTCCTCGTCCTCATCATTAGCATCATTATAATTGGGATCATGTGTTGTTTCTAATTTATCCATTATATTTTATTTTGGGTCAAGCAGTGGATGGGATGAACTCGGCTATAAATTGAAAACAACTTGATGGGTGTCATAATGTTGGGCATAAGTTGGTGATGGATAGAACTGTCAACATTTAGGAGATATGAAGAGAACAAAGAAGATTGTTATTGGCGCTATGTTGATGGTTGGTTTATAGGGGTGATGCTGGAACATAGTCCTCCCCTACTCGTTAAGATTCAATGCTAAAGTCTGGTTTGACAGTTAAAATGTTTGCATACAACTCTACTCCCATTTAGCTAGGATGTGAAATCTGAGTGTACTTGCCATATCCTTTGTACATCAAAATTATCTTCCAAGATAATTATTTGATAGCATGTTAGGCTTATCGACGCCGGGTGCCTATATATCAACTTAGATATGAAAGAGGTGGTTAGGCAAAGTTTACGACTTCACCCTAATTAGTTTATTTCTGAGTTGATATATAAGTACCCGGCATCAATAAACCTCTTTCAACTCCCTCAAAGTAATGTTGGTGCCAACTGTTATTATTTTGGATATAGTGCATTGCAATGTCACGTCAAATACTTTGATAAATTATTTCATTTGCATGTATACGAACAAGCTCATTCCTTTAGTTTATTTTCCTTTCCTACAATAGGATGTTTTTTAGTAAATAACCTTTTTGCTACTTAACAAGACTAATTTTTATGACAGTACAATAAATTTAGAATTTTTTTGGGTAATTAATTCTTATTTTTATCATTGGTTATGAAGTTTTTTATAAAATATCTTAAGCTTTAAATTAAATATAGAATAAAAATAACATATAGAATAAATATAGAATTAAAAAAATTGAATAAATACTACAAAATTAAATACATAAAGAATAAAAAATAAATACAGAATACATATAGAATAAAAAAATACACAATAAAAAAAATTTCCAGAATAAATATAGCATACCCACAGAATAAAAAAATACAGAATAAATGTATACTTAAAAAATCTAGAATAAAAAATTGAACAGAAATATATAATTAAAAATATAGAATAAATACAGAATTAAAAATACAGAATAAATACCAAAAACATACAGAACAAAAAATATAAAATAAAAAATTTCCAGAATAAATGCAGACTAAAAAAATTCAGCATAGATACAGAATTAAAAAAGTATAGAATAAATATAGAATACATACAAAATAAAAAGATTACATAGAAGAAATTTTGCTTTCCAGATCAAATACAGCATACAAACAGAAAAAATTATAGAAAAAATACATATTAAAAAGATACAGAATAAATAAAATACAGAATACACAGGTAATAAAAAATATCAGCATATATACAGAATATGTGAATGATACATACAGAATAAAAATAATACAGCATAAATATATAATACAATCAGAATTAAAAAAACCTAATAAATGGAGAATAAATATAGAATATATGCAAACAAAAAAAATGAAGAATAAAAACATACAAGAAAAAAATGCAGAACCAAAATTAATGAATTAATTAATATTTTCATACAATATCTAAAACATCATAATAAATAATCCAGACTAACATACTAAATAATCCATTCACTTAAATAAGATTACAGAAAACAAACATAATAAAAAATTTCTTCACTTAAATAAAAAAATAGAACCATAAAGTAATCTTTGCAAATAAAATATTCTTTGTGCAACAAATAAAAAGCGAAAATAGTATAAAATAGAAAAAAATGATATATTAATAAAAAATTACATTTACCTTGAATGTAGACAATGAAAGACAAATTTGAAATTTGGAGGACCACTTATGGATATAGAACAGAAGAGACGTGAAGATGTTTGAAGATCAGTGAAAATGTTTGGAAGGTTTAAACTTTGAAGGCAACAATTCGACCATTTTTGATCAAAACCTGGGCTGTTAATTAATTAATTTTTTTTTTGTGAAATCCATGTCAAAGGAAAAAATTACCCTTAGATGCTATAGTTCCATGGAAAATTGGATCTAATGAATCTGATTTAGAGGTTGTACAGTTTTCAAGAAATAAGAGGCAATTTTTGTTACATATTCATTAGTTCATAATTGTTTAATCATAACAAATAATGAACATATGATTAAATAGATAAATTTAAATGTTATAATTAAACAATAATTATTACATGATTAGTTTATGATTAGTATAATTAAGTAGTGATTTTGGCAATACTACCATATAAATAAATTTAAGGTTTAGTAACAAATAATAATTATATAGTGATTGATTAATAAAATTAATTAGACAATAAATATTAATGATTATTGATAAAATGGTAATAATTAAAATAATTATTAATGCATTAAATAAATTTAAAAAATAAAGATAGAAAAAATGGAAAAAAATTGTAGAATGTTGTCAAAAATACAAAATATTGTGTGAAAGATTAAGGACAATATTAAGTACTTTTATAGGTGTGATAAATTGGAATAATATCATCAAAACTATTTTTCACAATAAACAAAAAAATATATTCGATCATATATATAAAAAATAATGGTTACCAGTATCACAATGAGTCCTCCGCCTTTCATGTTGTGGTTGCCCTTGGCCTATGGGTTCTTCATGTTCTTAATCTGGTTGGTAGTTAATAGGATCAATTGGTGCAATATTTAAATCGAATGTTGAGGAAGAAATTGATTGAATCGACTGTTATGGGGTAACAAACCCCTGACACGATGATCCCCCAATTTAAAAAAATTGACCACCATACTTAGAATTAGAAATATTTAGATAATCAAATAGTGACATAAAATGACCCAAAGTAAGAGAGATTGGGAGATCCAAATTGTGACAACGGTGATGGAGGCACATAATAGGAGGGACTTACACCTCCAAAATTAGTATATTGGCCAACTGGCGTAGAAGAAAATGGATTAACAGTGCTAATATCTTATTCTGTTGTATCTCTGACTAGCATAGATAATGTCACTATATTGGTGCCAACATGATGTGGTTGATCCTTTATGACTATGGACAATTGAGCTAACATATAACCATCATACCTTTTGTTTGGCCTACCCTTTTAAGTTTTTAGGACTAGCAAATTAGGTGCTAGTGGAGCGAGTTGGGAGGCCATTGTGAAATGCTGTTCATCGATAGCAATTAAGATGTTCATCTAGTCTTGACTCACCTTCTCTTGAAACTCACAGTACTCCATTGGCGGAGGGTTACGAATGCTCAGCTTATAGAGTTTATTAGCTATATTCGCCTAAAAAAAAGATCATCATTAAATGATTAAATATATTTTTATAAGTGAAGGAAAATAACAATGGCCACAAATATTTTAACTTTATTGCAAAACTAGCAATACCACTTACAGGGTGGATCCACCATCAAGTATATAACCAATACCATTGCATATAATCAGAAGTGTGATCCACAAGTGCAGTAGCAAGGGGTGCCTAAGGTAGACAATTTTGCCGTGAATTCCAAAACCTAACAAATGTGAAGTGCTCTTTTGGCCAATTCATAGTGGTTTCTCCACTTAACTAAAATGTATGTAAGGCTGTTAAATTGACTGGAAGTATTGGTATTAGTTGCTATTGGCCAAATTGATGTAACGCATAATCTGGGTGATGCCACTTAATGACATGAAAGCAAATTGGTGGCACTGAGGCTAGCCAAATGTCTCGGCCATCCAAGCAGTGTTGCGGGATGAGATCATGAACATCGTCTAATTTATATGGTTGCCAAATGATCTGTGCACCAAATATTAAAGTGTCATAATAATTACCACAAAATATACCAAAAATTTTGTTCTTATAACAAAATCAAATCTCATTATCTTATATTGCATCCAATAATATCTGATATTGTCGCAAGGCTATGTCCTACATATTGGGAGGTTTGCCTACATTCTTCCACCTGTGATTACAGGGAAGTACATCACAACATATTTATAGAAAAAGAAGCTATAATAGATTAAAACTAAATAAGTGAACTTATAACAATATACAAATATTGTTAATTATCTTACTTGAAACCCAAAGGTGGTAGTTTTGGATAGTATCTGATTGTGGATCTGGCTGTGGTGGTTTCTCTAGAGATAACATTGGAAATCTGTCCTATGTCGAAAGGTGAAGGAGGGTCATACATCCACCTATACCTTGTTCAGTGAGATTAGTTGCATTGTAGAGTTCTTTATACATGTGAGCTAATAATGCAGATTCTTAACTATATCTACTAGCTTGTTCAAAATTTCATAGTAATGGTAAGTACATCAAATACATTTTATGACTAGATTTGTTTGGCATTATGAAACTCTCGATCAATCTCATTATGTATGCCCATACAAATTGTTGCACTTCATCATCATCTGTATTGTCTAGTAGGTAACTGAAGTTTTCTACCAACTAAGTAATTGCCATCCTTTACCCATAGATTTGATCATCTACTAGTCTGATCTCAAGCAACCACTCACATGTGTCTTTCTAAATATAGTTTGTATGAGTAATGATAAGGATACCTATACAAGGTAGGCCTAACTGAATAGTAACATCCTCTAGAGTTATCATGTACTTTCCTTGGGTGGTGTGAAAAGTATGAGTCTCAGGACACCATCTCTTTGCAAGTGCTTATACAAGTATAGAATTATACTCGAATTGCTCTAGTCAGGTTGCCTAATAAAAATTAGCCTACCATGAATAGTCAACAATTGTAGGTAGAGAAGCAAGCAAACGATTACTATGCATGACTTGTGATGAATGAAACAATCTATCATTCCTTGCCCAAATGGCCTATGAAACATATCTTAGCTAAAGTTACAAAAACAAGTCATCCTTTAGTCCTGGTTGGATCACTTGTGATGGGCACGCCATTTCTTTAATATGCTTGTACTAACAAATCCATAAAAAAAATTAATAATTTATAAACATATTAAATTTAGGTATAAGCATCATGAGTATAATAAAGATATAGTTAATTTAAACTATAGTATATGAACACAGTTTACAATCAATTCAAGTACAAGTAGTATAAGCAATTTATACACATAGTAAAGTTATAGGAAATTTTCAATATATCAAACTATGATACAAAGAAATGATTACAATTTTAGCTACTTAATACATCATATTAAATTGTGGAATATAAGCAATATAGGCATAATTAATATGATAAAGATACAATCAATTCAATTAACATAAGTTATGCTACTAGCCATGCTAATTGTGTGAACAAATGGAATGATTATGACTGATTTGTCTACATAACTCATACTTGTTAAGTTGTCCTAGTTGTGTCCAATTCATCTCATTCCAAATATGAGATGAGTGGGGTCGACCTTTCGCTTGAATTATTGAAGGACTAGGAATCAACTTTGGACCCTCTTACTGTGGCAAATACACCTCACCTCCAATATGTTGAAACTCATTACTATATGCAGAATGTATTGTTTCCAAATGAAAAACTCGATCCACAAACACAAACTGCTTTGCATCAAGGCCAATGTGGGCACAAGCTACAATAACATGTTGGCATTGGAAGTGCTCAATTTGAAACTCACCACAGTCATATTTAAGCTTAAGCAAGTTATACTTGCAACATTAACAAAAATGACAGTTTCGCACATTGTAGGGTTTCTGAACCTCAAATGTGGTGGCTTTCCTATTAAACTAGCATGCAACACATGCAGCGGCAGCTTGTTCAATTGCATCCATCTTCTTCTTAAGTGTAAGACAAAATACTTGACTAGCTTCTATCTCTATGTGTACTTGCTAAGCTTGTTTGACAAAGTATCTATTTACCCTATATAAGGTTACCTTTCCAAGGCTAGTAATAGGTAAGCTCTTGATACCTTTAAAGATACTATTCATGGCCTTGACCAAATTCATTGTCATGTGGCCATATCGATGCCCCTCAATATTATATATGCATGACCATTGCTCCTTTAGAATGTTAGTTATCTACTTGGCCGCTTGGCTGTGTAAAATAGCCATTAACCACATGAAGCTCCTATTCATACCTAATATATGAACTTCTCTTTTAGCCAGTTGGTCCCATATGCTTTATGGAGGTTAGAAGCCACATGCTGAAGGTAGAAAACATGATGTCTATATGGTGGTTGGCACCTAACTTGTGAATCAAAGACAACAGCTAAAATTGAAGGATGTTTGTTTGACAACAAACATATTCCCCTTCTATCATTTACTACACATCTTTGAAAATTGAAAAGAAACCATGACTGAACCGATTGTGTCCTTTCTTTACTACAGTAAATGCAAAAGACATGATTTTTTGGTTACCATCATGTGATATAGCCATAAGTAGTATACTTTTGTACTTTTCATATAATAACATTCTATCGACTTGGACAATTAGTTTAAGATTATCAAATGCATCAATGTATGGCTTGGATGCCTAGAAAACATGACGAAACATTTCTTGGGGCTATCCATTAGAACTACTTGCAAGCATTGTTTATTATAAAAATAAACAACTAAGTCAGGTATGAAATGTTGAACTGCGACCAACTAATTTGGCAGTAAAGTATATGAGCTTTCCTAGTTTTTGCAAGCTATAATAGGGATCAATGTTTTGCTTTCTATGCTTCTTATAAGATATTTTGTATCCAAACATGCTTTGCATCTTTTCCATAATTAGGGAAACTTTAAGCTTAGGCTTTTCAGTCACCATTGCAATAATATACAATGATATGATATCAAAATCTAATTTTGGGTGATCTTGGGATGACAACATAGAAAGATATGTATGTGGTTCCCCATATTTTGTAATCTCCCAATATATTTTGTTTACCTCTTTACATGCCCTAACTCTCCAACTGTAATTGTGATAATAATTAATACATTGATATTTTTTGTTCTTTTTAGAATAATAATACATGTGAAATGTGTAGTGCATTCAAACAGAGTACAACTTTATTGCATGACATAACGGTTTTATATCTATATATTGTATACTGACATTCAACTCTAGGTTGTCACTTAGTTTGATAGGCATACCTCTTCTAGGGAAGTCAGGACCACTTGTAGCCTCTGTGTTGACCCGTGAAAAAATGGCAATTGCTGGCTCATCATGCCCACTTGTAATTCCATGAAAACTAAGATCTGTCAAAATATCCCAATCAAGATTACTCTCCTCATTAGACTCATTATCATCATCATCATCATTGTCATCATCATCAAAATTCATAGTAGAATCATATTCATTCTCATCCTCATATTCATCCATTATGTCTTCTGTCATCACAAGTGGATATCGAGGTAGACTATTGTCAACCATTTGATGGGATAAGCTTGGCTGGCACATGTATGCCATGGGGGAGATATTATATTGTGGAACATAACTTGTTTGTGGATCAAATATGTGAATATCTCCAACATAAGAGCTAAATAAGGATGTTTATTCAACTAACTCATGGATATTACTTGTAGATGGGATTGTGCATGTTATGTTTTCCTTTATTGGTCGTAATTCAAGGTTTAGATCTAGTTGATTAGTTGAGATACAAGCATACAACTTGGCATTTGTCAATTGGGGTAGGTATCGCGAGTTCACTTGCCACATCTCCTGAACATTTGAATCATCTTCTAGGTTATACACCCGGTATTGCATTGGACTTAGAGAGACTGGATACCTATATACTAGATTAGATACAAATTGATTTGAGGAAAGCCATAGTTTTTGCTTATTTAATTGCTTCAGCTGCTTTAATGTGATATTTGAGTCAACTATCATTACTTTTAATCTTGGACACTCAAATGTGACGCCATTTGGATTATCATACATTCATCCATTTACATATATACACACAATTTCACTTGTATTATTTATTATATTTTCCTGCAATTTAATTTAAACATAAGATCTTGCAACAATACATAATTAACAGACTAAATGATAAAATTCTAAACTATTTGTATATTTGTTTATTTATTTATGTTAGTTTAATCTATAGAATTTCTTTATTTATGTTAGATGAATCTATAAAATAATTTAAAAAATATTTATTTATGTTGGTTTAATCTATATTTTTATTTATCTATTTATGTTGGTTTTTTATTAAAAAAATATAATACTTTTTTATATATTTTTTAAAAAATTTTTACTTTAACCTGTTATTTTTTTTTCAAAAATTATAATTTTTTACAATTAAAAATCAATTATATTTTGTTAGGATTTAAATATAGTTTTTTTAGAAAAATATATCTTTAAAAAATAATTATATAATACAATTTAAATATAATATTTGTAATTAATACAGTAGGATTTGAAGAAAATGTAATGTTTTTTAAAACAAAAATTAATGTTTTCTGATATGTTTAAACCTACTTTTTTTAAAAAAAATATTTTTTTAAAATTTATGGTTACACGTAATTTTTTGAACCTATTATATTTTTTTAAAATATTATTATGTTTGCTTTGTGGGATTTAAACCTATTATAATTTTTAAAAATTATAATATTATTTTAAAATTAAAAACCTACAATATTTTTTTAGGATATAAATATAATTTTTTTAAAATCCTATTATATTTTTAAAATATATTTATTTCATTATAATTTCATTATGGTTAAAATTATCCAGTTAAATTATTTTTTTCTAATTTACAAAAATATATTTCATTATTTCATTATATTTGAAAGTAGTTTTTTTTTAATTGATTCCATAAAAGGGTACAAGTATATTTTAAAAATTAAAAACCTTTTAATTTGAGGTAAGTCATAAAAACATATTTGATTAACATATTTATTATTTACACATTTTAAAAAAATTTGACAAGAGTTCAATTAATATCACATAAACAAAATCTAAAAATATGACAAAAACTACAAATAAAATCATAAATGTGACATGCATCACACACGTACACACACGCACATATATGTCCAAAAAGAATAACATATTAGTTATTTATAGATTTTTAAAAAATAGCATATTAGTTATTTACAAAATTAAACAAAACTAATGTCCATATAGCAATCTCTAAGTTTGTACCAACATAAGCAAAATACATAAATATAACAACAAACTAAATACAAACAAAATAATTGCAAACATTATTAAAAAAATAAAATTAAGTTACAATTACACAAAAAAATGCAACCATATAATGTAAACTACCTATATGTCCAGAAGGATAACATATTAGTTATTTACAAATTCAAATAAAATTAAGAAACATATTGGCAATAATAAAATCAATTCCACTATAACCAGAATATATAAATGCAATAATAAAATAAAGACAAACAAAATAATTTGAAATATCATTAAAAGAAAATTAACTTACCTTTATCATTAAAATATTAACATTAATCCACAAAAGGAGAGTTAAAAGTTTGAATTATCATCAGAGGTAGAAGTTAAATCAATCTACTCTTTAATATAGATGGAAGACAAAGGTTCAAAATTCTTGAACCAAATATTGGAGAGCACTGCAGCAACTAATAGCAAATAAAATGGGATGAATGAGCTGCAAGTGTAAAGAGCAAAATGAGAGCACTTGAACAAGGGTAAAGAGCAAATTGACAACACTTATAAGCTATAGTCTATAAGCATGAAGGGAATTTATCTACCTCGTGATGATATGACCATTCAAGCAGAAGGGGTAAGGTCTGTAGAATTTAATTTTTTAATTAAAAAATATACATACATACACTGAAGTCAAATTGGTACAATTAGACTTCAGTGTACTTTTTATTAAAAAAAAAAAACTTAAACTGAAATCGAATTGTAACGGCTCCCACTTAACTTTAAGGCGATCTTGTAGTTACAGTCAAAAGTTTTACAAGTGACCCCTTAAAACGATTAAGGGATAGAGATAAGTTGCCATCAAAACTATTATTTAGTCACTACCAAAAAACTGACAAGTGGCCCCTACTCATAAAATACTGAAGATGGAGACTTTGGTGGAAACTTTCAAAAGTCATTGCCAAAAGTTCCACAAGTGGCTTCCTTTCAAAAAATAATTAAGATAGAGACTTTTAATGGTGATTTTCTTAGTCACTGATAAAAGTCAAATTTTAGTGGCAGCTTAGAAAAGTTACCATTAACTATCTTCACTAAAAATGTAACATTTTGTAGTGAAGAAAGGAAAAGTGAGAATACAAATATAATTTCGCTAATAAATGCATCCAGACTACATAGATAGAGGTTTAGTCCATAAGATATGAGCACGTCAATTTCGTATGCACAAAATAAATTGAGACTCAAAAATGATTTTTTTATAAAATAAAAATATTTTTACTCAAAATTATTAATTATCATATTATTCATTATTCTTTTCTACCTATACTCTCTTTTTTGTTTTTATTTATTCTCTTACCTTTGTATTTTATTTTCATATACTTATATATGTTTATTTTAATTTGATATATTATATGCATTTATTTTGATTAAATTTTTTATATTTTTATTGTGATTTTATTTTTATATTTTAATTAAATAAAAATTAAGAAATTAATTAAAATAAATTATAATGAATATTAAAAATTATTTATCTATTCAAATAATATTAATTATAAAGTCAAACCTCTACATACCATTTTTTCTAATTCGATAATAAAAGAAATTTTTTAAAAAGATTTTCCAAACTCAATAATAATGATAAAAGCATTTATAAGATGATTTTTGCCACATAAAATTATTTTTCTCTCACTGTACTTTTCCTGACACTCTATTTCAAAAAAATTATTTTAAGGTAAACAAAAATCCACAGTAATTTTTTATCAACTTAAAACCAATCTTTCTCCATACTCATCAACTTAGTTACAAACTCAGCATCAATGATTTAAGAATAATATATATATATATATATATAATTAGGTTGTGGGCTATTCTGACTTTGCTATTGTGTGATTTAAAATATTTAAATTTTTTTATTTACATTGTTATTAAGTTATAATAAATGATGCTTTAAGTAAAATTTTCACTACTTCAAATCCTAGCGAACACCCTTCAACCAAATACCATTTACACCACCAAGTATTTAATGGCTAATAACCATTCAATCACATTGTAGTATGTTATTTGCTATTGACTGTAAGTGAAACGTATTAATTACAATCTTAACAACGTAAAAGTATATTGTAACTTCTCATAGTTTTGCATATGATATACTCAACATAACTATTAGCCTAATTATTATCCCAAAATAAATAGACATATTGCTTAAAATTAAAAATATCTTCCAAAACAATCAAATATTAATTATAATAAGAGTGACTCAATCAATTTTAACTGTCCAGCCATTCTTGTCCTCCAGATATCCTAATTGGATGCCTCTAATTATATCAAGCAGCTTCCTTGATATTGTTTCTTCTCCAGTTTTAAAATCAACCCTGCACAAAATTAACAATGTCAATTAGCACTTTTTTTAAAACTATTATTATTATTATTATTATTATTATTATTATTATTATTATTATGCGACGGTACAGGAAATGAGAAATTGAATGTTATGTACCTTTTCTCTTGGAAGGTTATACTCTGAACAGGAGAGATTCCAACAGCAGTTCCAGTACAGAAAACCTCATCAGCATTAAGAACTTCTTCTACCGAAACTCTGCGTTCCTCAACCTAACAAGATTAATAGAAAATGTTCTCTCAGTAATTTTTTTATACAAAAATTCAGTTTAAAATGAAGGACAGGTAGCATTCCAAAAGGCTAGATTACAGCAGCAAATCTTTCTGTCTAAAAGGGATACATATATATATATATATATATATATATTACAATTAGGGTATCTTTGCACTTTGTTTGAAATTCAATTATTTTTCATATCATCTTAAGGATTCATTCCAATATTAGCTTGATGCATTTAGAATTTTACTCCAAACTCCTTTTTATATAAATTGAACCCATATTTTATGGGCGAAATTTCAGCATTTGGTTTATTTTTTGCAGTCCCTAATCTCAGCTGTTTATATATAGTCTTCTATATTTGTAAAAAGAAAAAGGTGTCAACATTTAAATATTTTCTCATGATTTCATGTACAGAATTAATAATCACCATGTAACCCAAGTCACGAGCGATGTGAATGATGCTTTTTCTTGTAACTCCAGGTAAAATAGTTCCAGCTGCTGGTGGAGTTGAAATTACATTACCCTACAGATGCAAGAAGCGCAATAATTTAACACAAAAACTAATGAAAATGATTTTTGTCAAAAAAGAAAAAAGGTCATAAATTAAATACCACTAATTAATTAATATTACCTTCACAATGAAAACGTTACATGAAGATACCTCCTCGATATATTTATGTTCCACTGCGTCTAAGAAGAGGACGTCGGAAAATCCTTTAGCCTTTGCTTGTTTTGCCACTTGGAAAACCTGCATTGAGTTGGAGGCGTCGATGTTAAATCGACCATCATTCACGTATTTAGTACTAAACCTAATCTTAGGGATGATTTCAAGTTTTAAATTAGATATTATTTAGCAAAATTTGAAATTAAATTTTTTTAAAAATAACAAAACATAAACTTGTAACACATCCCATCATCAGATCCATTTATAGCGTATGTACAAAAGAGACTATATACATTTTAATTATTATGATCAAGATATTCTCAAACTTTGTCAAAATTATTGTCCAAGTTATACCTTCTCTTGGCGATCTTAACGTTAATAATAGTGTAATATGTTTGGTACGATTATATAATATTTTTAATTAACAAATATTGATCTATAGTATTCGAGTCAATTTAAGGGTATTTTAATAAATTTTTTTCTTAATCTATTAAAAAAAATTATGAAAAAAATTTCAAAATTCCAAACATAAAAATATGTATGGATTCATAGTTTTAGCCAAGCTTAAACAAGGTGCATGAACCGTACAGTATTTCATTTTTATATCCTATCTATTATTAATATGCCTTTTAATTAAGTTATTTGATGTCATTAGATCCTAGAACTAATGCGCATTTCAAACCATTAATATTTAAATATGGAGGATAGTAGAAACTCATGATGACTACATACAAATAATGAGTAGTATATATATAAAAGAAAAACATATGAATAGATATTCAAATAATTTATATTTTTTATAATTATAAATAAACGTGGTTAAATAAAAAATAAAGTTTTTATGTGTCAATAGGTATAACATTTACATAGTATTAAAAATTTGCAATAAATTTTTAAGTTCAATTCAAACATGAATATTTTATAACCCATTTGCAATTATTCTTCAAGTATGAAAACTAGCAAATATTTTCTATACTTTTATAAGTTTTCATTTAAATTCATTTGCTCACTTTTTTAGTTATTTTTTTAAAAATAGAACCCATACTTCTTCATTAATTGAATTGCAACTTTGATCGTCATTTTACTGGAATTTTATTTTTTTAAATTAACTATTCACACGTTATTTCCAATTCAACACGATTATATCATATCATAAATAGGGTCAAACGTGAAATCTCTATCAATAATTCTGTTAACAGAAAAGTGAGCAAATGAATTAAAATGCAAACATGTGAAATAATAAAGGTAATATTTGTCAGTTTTCATAGTTTAGAGATTATTTACAGGTGGATTATAAGTTAAGAGGGTATTTGCATTGTTCCCTATAAATATACTTACAACCCTGAATGTATCTATTATTATAACATTTACGTGATTATTAATTATATATTACATTTCGAAATAAAAATCTAATAGTGGTTAAATAAATAATAATGAAACAAATTTCATGTGAGTTGAGTGAACATATTTAATTATAGGCAGGTAAATTAATTTTTGACGCAATCATAGGAGATTAACTGTAATGTACTCAATAAGAAAAATTATATACTTACAAGAAGGAAAAAAAAAAGGCAAAGAAAGAGAGAATAGGAAACCAAAAAGAAAAAAAAGAAAGCAGAATTATATACTTACAGGTGAATAGTTACTTATATTTTTGGCTCCACCAGTTCCCCCAGGATAAGCTCGAGGAACTTTATCTTCAATCAACAAGTTTAGATCACCGGCTTGTCCCTGTCATATATATGAAAAACATATTGATAAATGCATAATTAACTAGTAGAAAGGACCTATATTTTTAGTAATGCATGGAAGTGTTAATTTTCATTGTCAACCAACAAATTGGTACATATCAATATCTATTTTTAAAAATAGTAGAGCTTTGGAGATCTTTAACAACAGCGACAAGTACTTTTTTGTTTTTGAAAAAAATAAATATTGAGGGATGATATTTTTCAAATTTCAGATGGATAATAAAAACTTGTAGATCGTTACATAACTACATGCTACCTCTTCTTGTATATGTTAAGTTAATATTATATGTTGAACTAAGACACTAAAACTTTTAAAGCACAAACATATTTCTTTGAGGCTTTTGATTTATATGGGATCATATATAATTTTTAATTTTTTTTTGGAAATTCGTGGGTAGTTATTTATAATTTGAAAGTTTATGTTATTTTAAAATTTGAAAATAAAATAAATAAATAATTCTAATTAACAGGTAGATATAATTTAAAATATCAAAATTAATTGTGATTTTCTCATTGATACAAATAAAGAAAATTTTAATTAGTAAATAATTATGTTAAAAATATCAAAATTACTTACTTTTCTAAGAAAAATAAAAATGAAGCAAATAAAAAAAATCAATTTACATGCTTCAAAATGCGCGTCTAGTCACTGGTATAAATTATAGACCTAACTATAAGTTAACTTTTTTTTAAAAAAAATAAAATTTATAGTAAGTTTGTTGAATTTTCAAATCAATTATCTTTAAAACTGATAAATTATTAAATTTAATTTCAAGTTTCAAGTCTATGTCATGATAATAAACAAAATGATAAATCCAACCAATTAATTGATAATCGTACTGATTAATCTTTTTTTAATTAAGCATGAATAATTTTCTTAACGGTTCATCATCTTACTCTTCTTTTATTTGTTTTGATTAAAAAAATGAAGCCAATTTTGAGAATTACATGAAAGTTGAAACATTAGAAATAAATCTCACCTTGTACTTGTTGCCAATTGGATTAGTGTATATTAAGAAGGTGCATTCGGGTGCTGGCGCAATACCCATAACTGCTCCGCTTCCAAATAATAAAGGCCTAATGTACAATGATCCTTTTCCGTATGGAGGTATCTGAAATTAAGCTCCAATATTAATTAAATATAATTTCAATACCCAATTTAATTTCTAAATTTTGACAAACAAAAATTTACGTCCAACAAAGAATTCCCCCTATATTTAGTGTTTTTGTCTGATGACTCATTTAAAAAAAGGTCAAAATTTTTTAGTTTAAAATTTTTTCTAAGAAAATTTCAAATTTTTATTAATTTATTATGAAAATTAAAAAAAAATAATAATTTTGGTGTTTCTTTGAAAATAGAAATTTAAATAAGTTTTAAAGCCTTTAAAATTTTGCAAGTTTAAATATAGTGTGTGACTTATTCATTTTTGAAATCAATTTTTATTAATTAAATAATACTAAATTTTTAAAATTTCATAAATAAGATGTGTATTAACAAACTCTAATCCTTTACTATCATATCCTAACAATTACATAAAACGTGAAGTTTAAAAAAATATGAAAAAATAAATATATTATTTATCCTCTCACATGATTAATCACAAAAATATAAAGGGATAAATTTAAATAAATTTATTACATTAATTAAACAAGATATAAACAAGAATCATAATCAATTAGAAATACAATTAGATAACTATGATATAAACAAAATAACAATTTAACATTATGAAATTATAAAAGAAATCAAAAGAAAGAAAGTTGAAGCAATACCCAACGCTTATTTGCTCGAACAACTTGTTTGATGCCATTTACATATTGTTCAACAGAAGGTGCAGCCAACAACAATCTCTCAGCTCCCATCTGCATACGTAATGCATTCTCTTCAGGTCGAAAAATTTGTATTCCACCATCTTTTGTTCTGTATGCTTTCATCCCCTCAAATAATCCCTATTCTCCTTACACAAATACAAATATTTACAATATTTTGTTATAAACATTACAACTGATGAATTTTATAAACTATATATATATATATATATATATTGAACAATAAATTTTTTTAATCTACTAAAAAATGAACGTCAGAATTTTCAATGAAAGAGAAAAGTTTCCACCATAGTATAAGAATTTTCAATGAAGAATAGTTTAAGAATTTAGTGTTTAGTACAATTTATGAACATCAAAAGTGTTGCTTTATTATAAAGTTCTAATTGTGAGTATTATTCTTTTACTAAAATGACTACTATTAATAAGAAAAGTGATGATACTTTTTTTTTAAAACGCCACATTTTCTAGTTAGGACACAATAATTGTTAAATATAAAATAATATTTTATTTATTTTAATAGATTTATTATTATAATTACACTCATTAGTTATAAAAAATTAAATTAATTCCTTTAAGAGTTATTAAATATTAAATAAATTAATATTTTAAATAACTATTTAATAAATTATTATTGTATATTTAGTAACTATTGTGTGAGAACTAAAGATCGTGCTATTATCTGATAATATACATAGTATCATCTCCCAATAAAAAATTGGTAAATAAACACCGAAACAATGCTTTTTTACCATTAAAAAAAGTTTTAACTCATTTATATATATATGTCTGAATTAAACTGCAGATCTATTATTATAAGACAAATAGTAAGTTATACCTGTCCATAATTTAAAACTGAAGAATTGGGATTAAGTTCGATAGGCCCAAAAGGTATCAACGCCCCTTCAGAGAATAAACCACAAGTAGAGCTTTTCATTATATACATTTGATCCGTACAAATCACGTCATATCCAATTTTGTCCCAATCCATGTTGACGGATGTCTCTTCGTTATCCCTGCATTCGCGCCACATGCCCAAAATTAGTCTTTAATTAGTACGAGGTCTCTCTGTTTCAATAATGCATGATTATTCAGATAAAATTAGTCTGATCATGAACCAAATTGTGGGTTTGATTTTTGCATATTTTTAAAAAGTGTAATCTTAAGATCAATTAAATTTTTAATTGAAAATTAATGATTAAATGAGCTGTTCTAGTTTTAAAAAATAAGGTGCACAAGTTATAAATACTGCATAGAAAAAATCAAGGGCAAGAATTGAATTGAAGACTCTTAAGTCGATGGATCAGTTTTTGTGCAATATAAAACTTGAAATCCATTGATTGATCAAGTTTAGATAAAATTAGTTTCTCAAAAAATAAATTGAGTTTGAACTCTTTTTTCTGTTCTGAAAAACTAATATACTCTTAATTGTATAGCACATTTGTAGCACGTCCTGCTGATTGTTATACCGACTATTTAGTTGACTCTGAAAGGAATTTGAAGAGAGAATTCAATGAGTAAAAAACTTTCTTAAGAAGAAAAAGGGTAAAATTTTTATATAAACACTTAATGGAAACTAAATGTTTTAGAGGAAAAGGGAAACAGTTTTAAAAGCGTCATTGGGTGGTTTTTACGTCATTAATCAAGCCCCCAACAATTTTTTTTGCCACGAAAATGGTATTTAATTCGCAAAAATTAAATCAATGCAGAAATTAATATATATTGTTCCTGGCTATATTCCACAATTTAGTTGGGGAAGAAGAAAAAAGTTAAAAATACCTTTGAAGATTTTGGCCCTCTGAAGATATTCCTGCCATAGCTAATTATTAAGAAACGAAGGCCAAAATTTTCTGGGAGAGGTTCAAGGATGAACTGATGCTGTTCGCTATAGCTTTGCTGGTTGTTACCAACATTAGCTCAATATTTATACGTAATGAGAAGCCTAAAAATAACTCCGAAATCTGAGAGATCTTGAGATTATATGTGAGGAGCTTGACAACAAAGCATGCTTGCATGGAAGATTATGAAACGTTAATTAGAAGCAAACAAACGTACTAACTTTAAATTTATGTTATATATGTGTCCTTGTGTCAGTTAGCTCAATTCTCTATAATTAATATTTTTATTCAACAGAATTTACTCAGCAACAGAATTGCATTAGTTGAGAAAGAATTTTTGGAACCAAGGTCAATCTAACGCTCTTTCAACTAGAAAGAGCAAAAAGCTTTTGAGTTGGTATGTAAGTAATCGTCTCTCTACTCGGCTAAACCTTTGAGTTGCTGTAGTTAATGACTTATAATGTTGCATGCGAAGGAGGTTGATGGTGGACTTGGTGTAATCAAAATATTCTTTTTTTTTAAATTTTAATATATTAGGATTTTAAGTATTATGAAAGGTTTGTGTGCAAATGGTATTCCTTTTAATGTGTTAGGGAATCTTCAATTTCATGAAATAGTGTCAGCAACAAATAGAGGTCCTAAAGGGTACAAGGTGCCTTCTTATGAGAAGGCAAGGACTATTTTGCTATATGAATGCAAAAAGTAGATTAAAAAGGATTTGGATCTTGTAAAGGACACTTGATATACTTATGGCGTTTTTATAGTCTCTTATGGATGGACAAATTGTAATAACCAAACATTAATAAATGTTATTACAACAAATTGTAAGGGAGCAATGTTCTTATATGCAAAGGATTTTTTAGGAATTGAAAAAATTGGTAAAGAAATTGTTGATTTTTTATTGGGAGCTATTGAAAATGTGGGTGCTTTTAATGTTCACCAAGTGGTGACTGATAATGCTGCTAATTGCAAGCTTGCTGGAAATGAAATTATGAAGGTATAAAAGCATATTTTTTGGTCCCCATGTGTTGTACATACCTTGAATTTGATTTTGAAAGATTTTACAAAAGCTTTTCATTAGCTAGAAGCTACATGCAAAAGGGGCAAATAAATTGTGAAGTACTTTGTCAATCATTCATATGCTTTGACCATTTTTAGAACAAATTCAAGGTTGAAGCTTTTGAAAGTGGCCAAAACTCAATTTGCATCTCATTATATTTTGTTGAAAAGACTTGCTAGAGGCATTAGCCACCACTGTTGTACTTAAGACTTGGAAAGATTAGGCTAAGAGTGGAAATGAAAGAATAAAGTTTATGGGTACTTTAGTTGTTGAAACTATAGGAGATGAAGAATTTTGGAATGAAGTGGAAAATATAATAGCTCTTACTAAACCAATTTATTTACTAATAAAGTTTTATGATGCTGAAGGACAAAAAATATTAGAGTTTCATGAGAAGATGGATAACATGGTTGGTGAACTAAAAGAAATAATGCAAGTGAATAGGTATGTTTTCACTACTTTTGTTTTTTTTTTAAATTTACATATTAATTTATAGTAATTTAATTTTAAAATGATCATTTATTAATTGAATCAAAATTTTATAGGCACAAGGATTACTATAATAAAATGGAGGAGATTGTGATATCAAGGTGGGAAAAGATGAATTTTACACTGCATTGTTTTGGGTTTGCACTTATCCTAAGATTTTATGATTATAATTATCTTAGTTTACCATCACCTAGAGGCATAGCTAGAAAGCCTCCCAATAAGGATAAGGAAGTTATTATGGGAGTAATGGAAGCTTTTGAAAAAAATAACAAATAGTGATGATGAAGCCAAATTGTTACATGAGCAATTTGCTAGATTCCACTTGTGTAAGAGGCTGTTTGCTATGTCTGTAGTACAAGCTGATGCAGTAATAATGGTGCAATAGATTGGTGGGCTATGTATGGATCAGAAACTCCAGAGTTAGCTAAGGTTGTTAAAAAGGTGTTATTTCAGCATATTACTAGTTCATTCGTGGAGAGAAATTGGAGCACATACTCTTTCATTCATAGTGCCAAGAGAAATAAGCTTAATTATGCAAGAGCTAACAAATTAGTATTCATTCATTGAAATATTCATTTGTAGTCTTGTTTCACTGAAAGTTACAATGATGACCCTTATAAAAAATAGGATATTAAGCCAGAGGATACTTGCATAGATGATTCTAGTGTTAAATTGGAAAAGATGAGAAGGAAATGACTAGAAATTGAGTTTGTAGATAATCAAAATAGTCAAGAAAAAGATGCAAAGGGAAGTCATTTTACTTCTAATTTTAGTGGATCAAAAGGAGGTTCAAGTTTTGGTACTTCCAAGTTTGAATACGTTAATGCAACAAACTCAATTATCTAGATTTGCAACAAATGAGAATGCTAAAGGAAAGGAAAAAGAACTAGATTAGCAATATTCTAATTTATGTATTTCATATTTTTATATTTTATTTGAACTTGTTTGATTAGGATTTAATTTATAAATTTATGAGTTATGAATTTGAAGTATAAGTTTTAAATTATTCATTTTTCTATGTGATTATATTTATTAATTTTTTCTTTAAATTATTCATCTATTAAATATATAAAAATATGACATAAATTGGATATTCATATTTTTGTACTATACTACTTATCAAATTAGCATATCAACTAAGTATACCCTCTCGTACAGTAAATTATATAAATTAGCATACCAACTAAGTATACCCTCTCATACTGTAAATTATACAAATTAGCATATCTTGTACTTATACTCATACCCTGTACCTTGGTGAATTACGTATTAGGCAACACTATTTCTCAAATTTGTATGATTTCTCCTCCCTTGTATCCATAAATAAAAAATACTATCAAATTACTAAAAACTACAAAGGGGTTGTTTGGTTAATTATGCCCCCAAATTCATCAAATTATAAAATATTAATTGTCTATATGTGTTTTGGTAGTAGAAGTGCATGTCTTTTTCTTGACTACAATTGATTTCTCATTCTCTATTGGGTTAGAGAATGAAATTCATTATGGTCTAGGAATTGAATTTAACATTAGAAAATTAGGCACTTCTTTAATTCTATTGGGAGGTGGGAGTTGGCAAAAATTAAGAGCTATATGAGAGAAAGCTTCTAACTTTTTTATGTTGGTGTTAGGTTTGGCATCTTATTGTCTTAGTTATTGTGGTTTATACATATGTTTGTGTGAATTGCAATCAACACAGATATATAAATTTAGCCATCCCATCTTAATAAATATGTTGTGCCAAAGTTCTTTATATAAGTTCTATGTTATGTGACGATCTGCATTAAAAATGTTTCTTAAGAGGAAGGCAATTCAAATTAAAGTTAGATAGGTTATCAATATAGTAAGTACCATGAAGCCTGCTCTCCTTTGACAACACATAGAATAGAATGGGTTTTGAAGTTTGTTATGGGTTTTATACTTTTATGGCAAGAAATTCAAAATTAGTTTTTTTGTTTTCACTAACAACACAACAAAGAGGACACAAGGGATTAAATACACTTGTTAGTTAGCTTTCAAAAAAACAAGGGATTATTCTTTGAGTTGAATTTAAGTGCTTTCATTTCTCTTTATCTACTCTTTAACTCTTTTGGAGTTGGTTTAAAAAAAGCTTTGGTAAGCATTTCTCTCATCTTTCTTTCGATAAACGTTTTTTAGGTTCTTAGTAGGAAGACTAGTATTTTAAGGTTGCCTTGTGAAACCTTCTACTTTAAAAGTTTTCTTAGTGCTTAGTTAGGATAAACTCAAGGTCAAAGGTTTGTTATTGATAGCATTTCAATTTGTATCATGATTATCCTTTGATTATAAAACTTTCAAGCTTTGTGCTTAAGAAAAGGATATAGAATTCAACTTTTGAATCTAAACCTTTATATATGCTGATGTCATCTTCCTCTTTACTTGACTTTATTTTTGTCACACCATCACCATTTATAAGACTTTATATACTAAAGAGAAAACCTTGTACTTTGACCGAAAATCTTGTTGACAAGGTCTCAAATTTTTTAATGTAAAATGCTAGATCTTGTTGACAGGATCTTAGATCTTGTCTACAAGATGTGGTTCCAACCTTAGAATTCCCTTGATTTAATACCAAATCAATTGTAGTATATGTGTTTAAATAGAAACATTACCACATAGGGCATAAAACATTCCCCATCAAATATTTTCATGCCTTTGGTGAGGGAATTAATCACTTTTAAAGGGCAAATTCATTGCATCTTGCCTATATGGCCCATTTAAACCTTCCTCAATTTATTTTCATCCATGGCATACTTAAACATATCAGAAACAACTTGATTTGAGGCTTACAACATGGATCAAGAACCATTTCACATGGATTGGAACCCAAAAATAAGAAAATCTCACTTTTAAACTTGGGTTCTCATGGTAGTTTTCTACTAGCAACTTTGGAAAATTATAAATAATTCTAGAATGGTAGAAATCAAGCAACCCATAGCTTGCTGGAAAGCTCTAGGTGCTAAATTTATATTAAAAATAATTCCAAGCCATAATAACATTGTTTAGACCATGTTTGACAATAGAAAAGTAACAAAGGTTAGACTGCCCAATGTTTTTGATACAACTTACTAATATAAATTTCAAAAATTCATATCTCCTTCTACAGACATTCAATTGAGGTGCTTTTAATTAGTATAGGTCAATGTGAATGTCTAGTTTATATTTGTAAAATTTCATAGCCATTAGACATCATTTAGCCCATGAATGAAAAAGGTAAATTTCGGACCATGTGAACAGTGGTACTATCAAATTATGAAATTTTAGCCAACTTTGGAAATTCACCAAAAATTCTATATAACTCTAAATAATATGCATTTTATCTTCCCAAACAGCTCTAAACAAAACCTATATGTATGCCAAATTTTAGACTAAGAAGAGGTCATTTGGTCAAATCTTAACATAGCTTTGGAATATGGTCATTTTAAAACTACAAAGGGGTTTAAAGTGGTCCATATGGCTTCCTACATGTTTTAGAACTTCTTGGAAAAGTTTGAAAGTATAAATACACCTTATAGGAACTGGTCAAGTGGTCCAAACTATCATACATCTCAAACTGATTATGCTATAGGCAAGAATACACACTTACAAGCAAGCCATCAAGTACCCAAAGTTTATTATCTCATTGATTTGGTTCCAAATCTGGCACATGCACACATATACATGCTTTTACATATGTTTAAGGGTTTACATCTCATAAATAACTTATACATACATACTTTGACATCAATTTGCATAAAAAGCTATTTCATTGTCAAAGTATTACGATTCACGCTCCTTGGCCTCCATTGTTTGCTCCTTAGGCTTCACCTAGACAAAGTTAGATGAAAAATGGGGGAAAGTAAGATTCAAAGAATCCAAATAGCTCCATCACCCTTTCAAGCAAGCATACAAGGCATATAATTATGTCAAAGAATACAAGTATGCACCAAACACTTTCAAGAATCATTCAAATCATGTTTTCAAAATTACATAAATATGTCAAGATCAAATCCAAGTTTTAGGGACTTTTGTTATAGCCTCACCCTATTATTTAGGACTTTTGGATTAGCCTCATCCATTTTGTAGAGACTTTTGACTTAACCTCATCCATTCCAAGAGACTTTTGGCTTCACTTCACCTATTCTAAGGGACTTTTGGCATAACCTCACCCATAAAGAGAAATTTCACAATCAAACTCAATTCAAGAAGCATATTGGTACCAAAACATCAATTCAATAGCTATAAACATGTCTCATCACTCAAACACACATACAAACATTCAATGACAATCACATGACCAAGAAATGCATATAAAAAAGGATGGAAAGCTACCTTTCTCAAGAAGCACAACTTTTCTCCTTTAGATTCCCACTTTTCTCTCTCGACCTCACAAGCATATTCAGGAGAGACTTGATTTGCTTGGCCTCGACAAATTAAACAACACATAAACAAATCAATGGACCCATCTATAGTCTCATAAAATCTCTATATAAGCTGCATCTAGCTTATACCACCATTATGGTTTTATACGTGAGCATAATGAAACAACTCATATAGCTCAAGATCTTGGCTCCAATTTCTCACCCAATCTAAGTCACATAACTCCATTTAAACTCTTTAGAGTCACTACCAACTCAATTCCATAAGCCAATTTCCAAGTTGCTTCTTTATGTCTACAAAAGAAACCTAAACTCTCATCTTTTAAACCATGGTTTCTAAATTCAAACCAATGGATCCTTTGGTATTTATTATCATTGGAATCAAAGAAAACTCTCCTTAAGTACTGGTTCTTTCTCTTAGATGAGATGCTCACATACTTAGGAAGCCCATAGAGTTTTATTAGTTTTCCTAGGGAATTTGCCATCCATGGAGCTGACTAGATGTCTTGAGGACTTAAACATGGTCTTACATAATATAAATCATCACTAGAAAGCTCCATAAATCTCTAAGTATAATCAAATCCCTAGTTTCTAATACTTATCACCTATATCCTCTTTTTGAGTTCTATTGCTTCCATATTAATCTCTACACTCCAAAACCCTTGTTCTCATTATGATTTCATCAAAACTCAACTCTCTCTAAATTGGTCCAGGTTTGGCCGAGCCTATGGAGTAATAAGGAACTAAGAAAATGGTTCTCCCATGCCATGAGTTATACATCAAATGGAAAGACTCTTTATGGTGGTTATTTTGATGTATTTGGTTCCTCGTTAAAAGCTCTTTCCTCCATGGGTTCAGACCAAAACTCCATCTTTTTTGAATATTAAAACCATAGAGAGAGAGAAGAGAAGGAGGGGAAAAACATTAACAAAGGCAAGATAGGCAAAATTGCATGAAAAATTACCTATATGAAGCTCCTTTTCCCTTGCTTCTTCCTCCTCCTTTCTCATGCCTAAATTTCTATTCCAGAGCTGGAGAAGGTTGGTTATGGGATAAAGAAGGCATGCTGGTTTGATATGGAGAGGAAAAAGTGACTTTATGACATTTTTCAAAATGCCTATTATGTCCTTCTATTACATTTTCTCTGTTTGGGCTTGTTTCAACTCCTTTTTGAGAATCGTCTTTTCCATATGAAAATTTAGGTATTCTAATTCATAAAATACCTCTAGTTCCATCCAAATTGGATTTAAAACCTTATCGTACCCTTCGGTTAAACTTTTGGTTAACTCATTGTCGAAAATGCACATCGGGAGAGTTTTAACCATTATGATGGTTTCTATGGTTTTTGAGGCCAATGAGAATCCTAGAAAACTCAATCTTCCCATTTAAAGATCCCTCTTTTGGATTTTTCTAAAACTTGCCAAAATTATGATTTTGCCACTAGCTCTCGTATCTTCTTGTTTGGCTGTGTTGGCTCTGATTTTGGCTATTTTAAGACTCTAATCCACATTTTTAAATGTTCTAATTAATATTCAAATCTTAATTAGCCTCAATCCACTTGACTTTAGGGCCCTCATTCATTAATCAAATGATTCAGATTTCAGTTTTAGTCTATTGTAGTTTATATTGGCCTTCGTTAGGCCCCTGCCCCCTGTATGTAATTCATTTCACCTTTTAGGGATGATTTAGATTTCCAAATCATAGGATATTACAATTTTGATAACTAAATCAATTTTAAGAAACTTCACATTAAGAAGTAAACTTCTATTTCTAAGATTTTTTTCTTTTTTAGTTTACCAAATTGATATAGACACTTGAGTCTTTCAAACAATCACTGGGTTAAAGGAGCAAGTAGACTTACTTGGCATTTTTGTATTGTTAAAGAATTTTAAAAAGACTGCACTTATACTTCTATTTAGCCTTTGCCCTACATGTGACAATCTAGTATATGCTCAAATGAAGATTAAACTTTAGAACCAAAAAAATATTAGGTATGAACATAGTTTTGTGATGAACTCTAACTTGTAATATGTTGTAATTACTCTATTTATTTGCAATTAATGATGTGATTTATTTACTTAATCCTTATGCTTCATGTTTCTAATTGTGTGGAAACCATTAGATTATTTGGATAGCCTAAATAAACTTGAAAAAAGATTTTAAGACTAAATTATGGATTGGATAGTTTATGAAATTTGTAATGTTGAGTGGATTGATTCACTTGAAGGATAGGAATATACCTACTGGACTCATATCGCCATATTAGGACCTATTCTTGATTAAGTCTCTAAATCAGTTGCATAAAGAGTTATGAATTGGTTAGAGGAATACCTATAGGTAATTTGGAAGATACTTATAGGTAAATTAAAGTTTTAGGCTAATAATGACACTAAGAGTAAGGTGAAGAAAGGTAATCAGTTTATATGAAATGCTATAGGAATCATAATTCCAAACCTTTTGCTCTCTAATTTAATCTAGAAAGGTGTCTCTCCTTTAATTTATAATTTTTTAAGTTTTAGTCTAGTTTAATTTCCTATCACCTTTATTGTTAGTTTAATTTAGATTAAGGTGCATAATTTTAGGATTTAGCAATCATCTTAGTGACAAATCCTTATAGGAATGATACTTTATTTATCATTATATTACTTGTATGATATACATACTTGCATGTACGCTTTTGTAGTGTAATAAGTTTTTGGTGTCATTGCTAGAAATTTGTTCACAAGGCTTTTGCTAATATTTATACCAAGCTCACTTGATCTAAACTTAAGCTTTGTATTGTTTATTTTTATTTGTTGTAAATAGTTGAGTCTTTTGGTTTGTGTTTCATTTTTGTGTTGGTGTTGTTGATATTTATGTTTAGTTTTAGTCTTAGTTTTGATTCCTATTGAAATCATTCTCCATCTGTATATTCTCTAAATAATTTTGGCACTGCTCTTAGTAGTGATCTTTCCCACAATTATCACAAGTAATATACAAGCATTGAGAACCACTAACATGAGTAGCAAAACTAGTGTTCAAATTAAGGTTATCAAACCTTTAATCAAATTTAGCCATCTGAACTATCAATTTTGCAACACCATAATTCTCTAGCTCATCTCATATTATTTCTAGGCTTCGTTCCATACAAATGCAAGAATTCAAGGAAAAACCATTAAATATAATCAATTAATTTGCATTACGTCATGTGTAAATTTCTCATTCCATGTCCCATGGATCATATGAAGTCGTCCATCTTATTTTCATATTTAAATATGAAATAAAATGCATAACAAGCTCAAGAAGTGGCTAATAACTCGAGCCAAGGGAGTATACACATTAAAATAAAGTGTGCAGCCTCGGACTAAAATTCCATATTTCTGTCATAAACTTTGAAAAATTATAACTAATTCTTAAAAAATTGAAATCAAGCATAATATACCATTCTAGAAAGTTACAGATGTCCAATTTATACTAAAAATAATTCCAAACTACAACAAGGACTTTTAGCTACTGGAAACTGATAGAATAGTAACAAAGGTTGCCTGTCACTACTGGTATTATCCTCCAAATTCAAAAATTCCTATCTCCCTGCTCAGATGTCCAATTGGGGTGATCTTGGTGGATATGGAATGATTATCATGTCTAGTTTATACCTGTAAAAGTTCATGAGAATTGGATATCATTTGCCCCTCGAATGATATAGCACAAGAAACTGATCATATGAACAGTATTTGCATCAAAATAACAAAAAAAATGCCAATTTTGAAAAATAGTAATTAATTCCACAGAGCTTAAAATAATTTGCTCTTTCACTTTCCAAAAATATGTAGATGAGATCTATATGTATACCAAATTTCATGAGCAAATTCGTCTATTTGGTTAGATTTTGATGTTGGGCTACAAAATGGCTCATTTTGTGTCATCAGAAGGGCCCAAATGGTCCATAATTGCTTCTATGACAACCATGGCCACTTGAGCACGTGGGAAAGCACCAAAATTGTCTACTAAACTTGTCTCAAAGGTAAACAAATCTTGATTTCTCAATCTCACTCATCCACCGTAAGTTATACACAAGAATGTACATGCTAGTTCTTGCCATTCTATACCCATATTATGCTATTTCATACATATGGCATTAAATCTCATACATACATCATACATTTAAATACTTACATATGTTCATAAGGTCATACAATATATACATTAATGGATTACATGATGTGCCACTCATATGGTTACAAATTGGCATTTTCACACACTTGGTTGTCAAACTTTCCTCATCAAGCTTGGTGGCCTCCATTTCTTGGCTCACTTGGTCCACCTAGACATATTAGACATGTGGAAGGAAGGAATGAGATTCTAGGAATCTCAATAGATCTTCTCCCTTTCAATCGCACATAAAGAATGCAAATCTGTGTCTAAAAATACATGCATGAACATTGTGGAACATGTGATCATTTAAGAAGCAATTCTAGCAATCAAGAAGTCATACAATACATCCATAGGCTTGCAAAGTAAGTGGCTTAGCCTCACCTATCCTCCTAAAATATTTTGGACTTGCTTCACCCATTTTCTTTTAGTCTTTGAACTAAGCCTTACTCTTGGGAGACTCTTATCTTTGTCTTAATCATTTTTAAGGATTCTTGGCTCATCCTTACCATGGCTAGTGGGTTCTTGGCTTCACCATACTCAAGCAAGCCAAAGTAAATACACAAAGTGTCATGTGAATGTATAAAATAATAGCATAGTACCATGGCACATGACTACATGCTAGAACACTTTTTCATGGCTTAAAACTTACATACATAGATTCAAAGACAAGACAAATATTCATCCATGCATGAGAGAAAGAAGAGAAAGCTATCTTTATTACAAATGCAAACTTTCCTTCTTGAATTTGGTTGCTCTCCCTTGGCCACACACACAAAAGAAGGTAGGACTTTTTTCTCTTGGCCTAGACACATCATTTGGAAGCCAATTATACTCTTGAATCAATTTCTAAAGCTACACATTCATTAGAAAAACTAGGTAGTTCATATGGCTCTTTTATGGTTCTATAATGCACTTAATGAAGCAACCCTATGAAAACATGATCTTTGCTCCATTCTATTCATTCATTTATGATTCTTGACTCCTTTTAGGTCTCTTGGAGTCATCACACAATCAAATCAAGATGCCTAGCTAGGTGTTACTTCTTTAAGCCATAATATGGAACCTATGATACCATCTCACTATTTATGGCTTCTAAAATTTTTCTAAGGCTTTCTCTCATCCTCTTCCATCATATATGACTTAAAAATAAACTTGGAACAAATTAAACTATCCTTTGGTGCTTCATCTAGTCTAGGCCGTGGCTATGCTTCATATAAACACCAAGTGAGTTTGCTTTGTTTTCTTGATATAAGATGCATATGAGGAGCCTTCTAAGGATCTTAAAAGCTCATCCAAACACTTATTTAGGCCTAGTAACTATTGTGTCAATTCAAATTTTTGGTGGAGCACTTAAAACCCTAACTTTGCTATCTTGAAATCTAATGGCTTGGCTAGTCTTACCTAGGGCGAAATGGAGGGGAAGAGGAATAAGAAGATTCAAGCTTAGAAAGTAGTAATTTACCTTGAATTCTTGCTTTCTTTGGCCTCTTCATTTGGTTGGCCTTCTCCCTTGAATTTTGAGATTTTCACCTCTGTTCTACCCTTAATACAGACCCAAACACTTTATTAAAACCATGGAAAGGAAGCTTGGGAAGACAGGAATAAGTTTTAAGAAGGGGAAGAATGCAAATTCTTAAGAATTCTTACCTTTCTTGCCTTGATTTTCTCTTTCTCCCTTCCTTATCTTGTGCACCTAAGTCTCTTGAGTTTTCTCTAATTTTTGGACAGAATAGGTCGTGGAAATGATAAGGGGAAAAAACATGAAACTTAAAGAGGTTTCAAGAAGCTTCCACTATCTTTAAAATTCTAATTTTATTCCTTCATCTTGGCATTTTCATTTTTGGTTCATTTCAGCTCCTTTTTGAGAACCATATTTTTCATCATAAAATTTAGGTTCCCAATTTTATAAAATACTTTTGGAATCACTCAAATTGGAGCTAAAACCTTCCCAAATGAAAGGGTCAAAGTTCGGGTGAACTAATATTAAAAAACATATATTGAATGGGTTTTAATTGTCCTGGGACTTCCCATGATTTTCAAGGCCTAGAACCCGAGAGAACTCAAATTTTCCATTTAAAAAGCTTTTCTGTGAGAATTCTAAAATTTGCCTAAAATTACAAAAATGCCTTTACATTTCGTTGCATTTTCGTTAAAATTTGTCTGACTATTCTGGCTTCGGTTTCAAGACACCTTTTGTAACATTATATATTTCTAGCTCATTTCATAATATTCTCATGCTTGACAACATAGATTCCATAAAGGAAGTAAGAAAAATCCATTAAAATAATACATTATTTAGCGTTGCGTTGTATATAAAAATTCCATTCAGTGTCATGTGGACCATATGAGCTCAAAAATCACATTCTCATATTTAATTACAAGAATACAACTCATTTGTATCATTAAAAGTGGCCTACATCTCGTGGCATTCAAAGGGAAGCATAAAATACATGTGTATATTTTCAGCCAAATTTTCCTCTTTTCTGTCATAATTTTGGAAAATCATAACTAATTCTAGAAAAATTGAAATCATGTATTCTTGCCCATTCTAGAAAGATACACATGTCTATTTAATGTTGAAAATATTTCCAAACTAGAACATCCAATACAAAGGACGTTTGACATTTAAAAAGGTCTAGAGATCAGGCTATCCACTAGTGCTATCACAAAATTCTACAGTAAACTTCAAAAATGTCCAATTAATTCCAAAAAAATCCAATCCATGAAAATGATACCAATTTGGAAATATATGGATGTTAACTAGAGGAAAAAAATAACTTCAGACCAGCTCAGGCACGTCCAAATCTCGAAATCCAATCAAACAATAACTGAGGTAGGGTGAAGTTCCTGATACTGAATAGATTTTTTTTAAAATTTATATCTCCCTCTCTAGAGATCCAAATGAGGTGCTTCTAGTTGGTAAAAGCCACTGTGAATGTCTAGTTTCTCTGTATAAAATTTCGTGACAATTGGACATCATTTGAGCCCTGTGTGACAGATTTTATTTTCAAACTAGTATGAACAGTGACATGACCAAAACCAGAAAATTTGCTAACTTTGAAAATCCATCAAATATTCTGTAAATCTCTAAAAATTATGTTCTTTAGCTTTCAAGAAACTCTAATTTCATGCCAAATCTCATATCAAGAAAAGTTCACTTGGACAAAAAGTGATACAAGGTTCTATTATAGTCAATTTTGACTCCATATGGGATACCAAAATGTCCAAATGACTTTTCTTGGGGTTTGGCACCTCTTGGAAAAATCTAAGAGCATAATTAAGACTTGTGTGAGCTATTCAAATGGCCCCAAACTCTATGCATCTCATTTTGGCCATTCTATCCACACTTATACACATTTCCATAATGTCATCCAAGAAGCTCATTTGCCAAGGCATGTTCAAATCACATTTTAAAGGTCACTTAACATATGTTCTCATTCATACATGACATATTATCATAATTACATGTATTCATGACATCACGATACATATACATCTATGGATTACATTATTACATATTATGATAATTACATGTGTTCATGACATCATGATACATATACATCCAAGGATTACATTATTTGCCAATTGTATGGTTTCAAAGTAACAAAATTCAAGCACTTTGTTGTCATCCTCTCATCCTCAAGGTGGTAGGCTTTCATTACCTTGCTTCCTTGGTCCACATAGCATGTTAGAACATTAGAGAGGAGGGGATGAGATTCAAAGAATCCCAATAACTCATCTCCCATTCAATCATACATAATTGATGCAAACAAGTATCATAAATGCATGTATGGTCATATTGACATGTCCAAGCATTCAAGAAGCATTTTCATCATTTGAGAATATCATACATAGCATACAAAGGCTTGCCAAGTAAGTGGATTGGTCTCACCTAATTTCTTGTGGATGTTGGACTTGCCTCACCCATTCTTTAAGAGATTCTTAGACTCAACCATGCTCTTGGGAGTCTATCTCACTTTTGGGAGACTCTTTACTTTGTCTCAACCAATCTTAAGGGTTCTTAGCTCATTCTCACCATGGCTAAGGGTTCTTGGCCTCACCACACTCAAGCAAACCCAAGCACACATTAAAAATATCATATAAGAGCATATTGTAACATCATGGCACCATGGAATTAAAGTCATACTATAACACTTTTCATGGCTTAAAAATACACATACATACATTCAAGACAAGATAAGCACACATCCATGCATGAGAGAAGGTGGAAAGAGCTACCTTGTACATAATTACACACTTTTTCCCTTGGATCTCCCTTCCTTGCTTTGGCCACACATACACAAAAGTGTAGAGAATATTTCTCTTGGCTTAAACATAATTTATGGAAGCCAATTAGGTTCATGGAATTAATGCTAAGGCCACACAACTTGCTTGAACTCTAAGTTGATCTATAAACCTCATTATGGTTCCATAATTGCACCTAATGAAGCAACACCCCTCAATTAAATTCTAAGCTCCATTCTTTCTTGTCAAATATGATTCTTGACTCCTTTTAAGCCTTTTGGAGTCATCATACAATCAAAACCAAGAGCCTAGCTACATGTTGCTTCTTTAGGTCATAATATGGAACATAAAGCACTAACTCACTTTTTATGGATTCTAAATTTTTCCCAAGGTCTCTCCTCATTTTCATTCATCATATATGACTCAAAAATGGGCTTAGAAAAATTTAAAACTCTCCCTAGCTAGGAGAACCTCCCTTGGCCAAGACAAGGAGCATTTTTGGCTTCCTTGGGGCTTTCTTTATTTTCTCAAGGGAAGAAGCATATGGGGAGCATCTTAGGGATCTTAGAAACTCATTTAAACTCTTATTTATGCTTAGAAATTATCATACAAAATCAAATTTTACAAGGTGCAATTGAAACCCTAGAAATTGCATCTTGAAATCTAATGGTTTTTTGTTAATTCTCTTTACATATTCTTAATCTCCATACCTTTTTTCCTTAGATTCATCCTTGGTTCTATCTAAAAATCAAGTCCTCCTATGGTTTCTCGTGTTAGGAGAAATGGAGGAGGAGAGGAACCAAAGGTAGCAACCATAAAAAGAGAAATTACTTAGTTTTTTTACTTTTTCTCACTTGAATCTTGCTTGCTCCAAGCTCTTCTCTTCAAATCCGAATTTTTTCCCTAAGTTTCTCCCTTAAAACAGATTTATAAACTTCACTATAATCAAAGGAAATAAAGGAGAATGGAGGAGAGGAGGTTTGGATAGAAGAAAGTATAAAAAACTACCAAGAATCCATAGCTTTTTCTTGATTTTTCTCCTCCTTTTCTTCCCCTTCATGTGAGCCTAAGAGAGCAGATCATATTCTGTATTTTGGGCATAAATTTCATGCTTAAGAATATAGGAGAAGAAAGGAGAAGTGCGTGGGAGTTTCTAGAAACACACTTCTTCAAAAATTTCAATTTCGTCCTTCTGTATTGGCAATTTTGTTTCGGCTTCATTTTATCTCCTTTTTTAGAACTGTCTTTTCCATTCTAAAATTTAGATTCCCAATTTAATAAAATTCTTTTGGATTCACTCAATTTGGAGCTAAAACCTTACTGAACGAATCAGTCAAAGTTTAAGTCAACTGACGTTGAAAAACGTACACCGGAGGGGTTTTACCAATCCCATGGTTTCCTATGGTTTTTGGGGCCTCTAAAAACCCTAGACAACTCAAAAATTTCATTTAAAAATCCCTCATATATTTTTTTTCAAAAGTTGCACTTATTTACGAAAATGTCATTACATTTCGTTAGTTTCTATAACAATTTATTTCTCTATCCTAACTCCATTTTTCTTTTAGTTTGAACTTGGGATTCTCATTTTTAAGAGTCTAAAATATTTTTCAATTTTTTTGGAACCTTAACTATATCATTTCGGGGGACTTGCTTTTATATCCAGTGAATTTTATTCTTTTATGGAGAAACCGTACATTACGTTTCTCACATTTTCTTTGGTTTTCAGAGAATCGAATGTTACACCCTTGAATTACCATTATTTAAGATCTAGAATATTATTCTAATTTTATTAGATCTCAATTCACTCCATCTAGGCGATTTCCTTTTGTATCCAATAAATTTCGTACATTTATAGAAAAACTATATGTTACGTTTCTCACGTTTTTTCGTATTTTTGAGGAGATGGATATTACAAATTTGATCATAATATCAAGTTCATACTAGTTGCCCTATTTGTCTACCATAATCCATAATTAAAAGCAAAAACTAAACACAACTAGCAACAACACTAACACAAAAACAATACACAAACCATAGACTTAACTACTACTACAAAAAAAACTATTCATGGCTTAAATTAAATTCATATTAAGTGAGCTTAGTGTTAATATTATTAAAAAATTTGTGAACAAATCCTTGCCAACAAGTTTAAAACATGATGCACTACAAAAGCATACACACAAGTATATATATAACACAATTATATAATGATAAATAAAAGTATCATTCCCAAAATGATTTCTTACTAAAATAATTGATAAGTATTAAAATTGTGTATCTTAATCTAAATCAAGCCAATAATAAAGGTGATAGGAAATTAAACTAAACTCGAAACATAAAAAAAGAAAAAATAAATGAGAGACATCATTTTGGATTAAATTGCAAAGTAAAAGGTTTAGGATTATGATTCACTTTAACATTTCATATAAACTAATTATCTTTCTTCACATTGCTCTTAATGTCATCACTAGGTTAGGACTCTAATTTAACTACAAGTATCTTCCAAATTACTTATAAGCATTCCCTTAACCAATTCATAATTCTTTATGCAATTAATTTAAAGGCTTACTCAAGAACAGGTCCTAAGATGGCAATGTGAGATTGGTAGGTATATTCCTATCTTACAAGTGAATCAATCTATTCAATTGTAAATTTCATGAACTCACATTATCCAATCCATGGTCTAGGCCTAAAATCCATTTTTCAAGTTTATTTAAATTACCCAAATCATCTAATTATGTACACATAATTAGAAGCATAAAGTACAAGGATTAAGTAAATACAAACACCATTAATTGCAAATAAATAGAGTAATTACAATATATAGCAAGTTAGAGTTCATCACAATTCCAAAATAGCAAGTTTAACTTATAATTATAAGAAATAACAAACACTAAGAATAGAGTATAAACCAAATAGGTAAAGAAATACAAGGAAAAACAATGAAAGAAGAGAAAAACTAATTTAATCAATGACTTTTTCTTAAATCCAAGCTTCTCCCATGGCCAATGGAACTCTAAACCCTTCTTCTTCCTTCTTAAGAACTTTAAAGTGGTGGCCTCTATAGAAAGAATGGTAAGACCCTTCTTAAAATCCTAAAAAAATGCAATAAAAAACTTTGCATTTTGCCTTTTTGCAAAAGGCACTGTGTTGGTGTTCAAAAGCACCACAGTGCTTGTCAAATTTTTTTTCTACAATGGTCAAAAGCATTATGCCATATTTTGTTTTGTGATTGGGTGTCATGACATAACAGTACTTTTGAGTGCTATCTTTTTTTTTTTCTTTTTTTTTTAGCCATTTTTTTAGAAAATCTTAACTTTTGTTGTTTTGCATTTTGAATCTTCTAAGCTTGTTTGTTTATATTATAACTTTACAAAAACATAAAATTCATCTAATTATTGTTTATAATTTATTAATAAAGATTTAACAATTTAACAACTTAAAAATATGAATAAAAACATGAAAAACAATTTATACTCAACTAAAACAAAAAATTAATTTAAAATTAAGGAAATAAAACCAAACTTACTAAATATTAACTTAACTAAAATTTATTAATTTTAAATACCAAAAACATAAAATAAACTCAATATTCATATGACAAGTGTAACACCATAATCTTTTAGCCTCACTTTCCCATACATAAGCTTCATACATGATTTTCAAGGAAAGTGGAATAAAAATAATGTATTATTTTGTGTTATGCAAGCCGTTAAATTTTCATTTCATGCTTCGTTGACCCTGTGAACCCTTTAATATCATCTTCTACTCATATTCCATCCATATAAGTCATAAATATCATAATATAACCTATACAACTCGAGATTCGAGCGACACATTAGAAAAATTTAAAGCTGGTTGCGGGTTCCAGTACCAGATTTTTAAGGCAGTTTTGGAAAATCATAATTAAATCTAAAGAAAAAATCAAAATCAAGCAAATAATAGCTTTCTAGAAAACTCAAAATGTCAACTATAGGATAAAAATTATTCCAAGCCATGAAAACACAAATTGGACCATGATTAATGATAGAAAAGCACCAAAGGTCCAGTTACCTAGGTTTTGTTGTTATAGGTTACTGATATGAATTTCAACAATTCATAACTAATTCTAAAAAAATCAAACCTAGTAAACTATACCATTCAAGAAATCTATGGATGTTAAATTGAGAAGAAAAATAATTTTGGACCATGTTAAGCTCATTTGGAAACTGAATTTCAATGAAACAATACACAAGGTTGGTTGGCGTTACTATTTTTGATGCAAAAGTTCTTTATCTATAGGCCTTCAAATGAGATGCTTCCAGTTGCTATAGCTCACGTGAATATCTAGTTTTCCCATGTAAAATTTTAGATCATTGGACTCGTTTGGCTCTCAGATGACATAGAGATGTAATTGCTTAAGTGAATAGTACGAAGACCAAAACTAACTTCTGATATGAATTTTGAAAAATCATAAGAAATTCTATAGACCTTTAATAATGTGTTCTTGAACCAAGAAGAAAGCTCTATATGAGATCTAAATGTGTGCAAAATCTCAACCTCAAAATCGATCATTTGGTCAAGTTAGGGTTCAACTCGCAAAATAAGTTATTTTTTCTCCTAAAATAGTTCATCTATGTGACAAATGGTCTTCCCTTTGAACCAAGAGCACTTGGGCACGCGAGAAAGCTTAAAAATAGTCCATTACACTTGTCTAATGAGTCCAAATATCTATACATTACAAGATCACTCTCCCACTCCTTGATATACACATGAGTTTTACAAACACATCTTTGCCTTTCAACATCAAAAGCATGTTATTTCATTCATATGGTTCTAATTCTCATATATACATCACATATCTATGTATTTACATATGTTCAAGAGGCTATATATCATATACAACATGAAATTACATCATTTGACTACCATATGGTTTCAATACAAGCATTTTGTAACGCCCGGTACATCGTATAATTATTCAAATGGGCAGGTTTGAAAAGCATGTCCCTTGAGATGAGTGATTCAAGGCCAAATAAAATTTGAATAAAATTTTAAATAATAAAAAACGAGGATTTGAGCCTTGAGTTGCCCAGAAACCAGGGTCGGAGTGATTCGAAAAATTTGCTGAAAGGCCAGTGGCATTTTCGAAAATAAGTGTAATTTTAGAAAAACACCTAGGAGGGCTTTTTAAATGGAATTTTGAGTTACCCAGGGTTTTCAGAGGCCCCAAAAATCATGGGAAGCCCCGGGACCAGTAAATCCCCTCCGGTGTACTCTTTTCGACGTCGGTTGACCTAAACTTTGACTAATTCGTTCGGGAAGATTTTAGCTCTGATTTGAGTGATTCCAAAGGCATTTTATTAAATTGGGAATCTTAATTTTATGATGGAAAAGACAATTCTTAAAAAGGAGCTAAAATGAAGCCAAACCGGAAATGCCATTATGGAAGGGCAAAAATGGAAATAAAGTGCACAAAAGAAGCTTCCAAACTCCCTTTTAAGCCATGTTTAGCTCCCCCTCTCTAAATCGACTTTCTTCTGCCCAAAACTCAGAATGGAGCTGCTGTCTTAGGCACACAAAGGGAGGAAATTTTAGAGGAAGAAAAGCCAAAGAAAGGGTGAGAAAGTGTAAGGTTTTCATGCTCTTTCCTCTTGAAACTTCATCCTCCCCTTCTTGCTTCGTCTTTCCATGGTTTTAATGTAATTTTTGGTGCTGATTTGGGTCCAGATCAGAGGAGGAAATTCGAAATTTAAGGAGGAGAAAGAGGGAAGAGGAAGGGCTCTTGAAGGAAGCTTGATTGCAAGGTAGTTTCTCTTCCTTTGTTGCTTCTTTTTCTCATTCTCCTCTTCCATGGTAGGATGTCTCAAACAGAACCATGAAGAGGGAAGAGTTTCTATTTTATAATCCAAAAGAATCCATCAAACTAAGCCATGGGAAGATGGATTATACCAAAGAAATGAATGGAAAACTAGTAAAACTCAAGTTGGAAAAGTGTAGGGTGCTTGAACATAAGTTAAAATTGGGTTGATTCAAGACTTCCCCATCATATGTGAGTATTTGTTTGAGTTTCTAAGACTCTTAGGGAGCCTCCCAAGTGCTCCATCCATTAAGGAAAAATCCCAAACTCCATGGGTCTTTAATGGAAGCATAACTAGGTCAAAACCCTTAGAGATAGCTAGGGAATGTTTTAAATGATTCCAAGCTTGATTTGAGACTTTATATGATAAAAGAAGATAGTAGAAACCCTTGGAAAAAAATTAGAAGCCTTAGGTTGGGAGATGAGGCAATGGCTTCCATAATGTAACCTTATGAAGCAACATGGACCTAGGTTTGTGAAAGTGAGTGTGTAATGGCTTCAAGGACCTTAAATGAGGTCAAGAGGTCTAAATATGGAAAGAGAATGGAACCAAGAATGTTAATTATGGTAGTTGCTTCATTAGGTCCTTAATGGAACCATATTGTGACAAATAGACTAAAGTGTAGTCTTAAGAGTGAGTTGGATATCATAATTTGTTCCAAGAGTATAATTTAGTATTGTTTATTGTGAATAGGCCAAAGAAATCCAACCCCACCTCCTTGTGTTTGTGGAACCGAAAAGGAGAAGAAACAAGCAAAGTAAAGCTTGAATTTGCACCAAGGTAGCTCTCACTTTTTCTTATTGCATTTTCTTGTTGCATATGGTGTCATTGTGTGCTTGTGTGTATGCTTATATGTTTGAGACATGCCACTTGATGCTATGTTGCTATTTTGGTACCAATATGCTTTCTTGAATGTCTTTGAATGATGGAAATGGCTCATAAGGGTGAGGTAGTGCCAAAAGTCCCTTAATGTGGGTGAGGAGATGCCAAAAGTCTCATGGCATGGTGAGACAAGGCCAAAAGTCCCTTGGATGGGTGAGGCTAAGTCAAAAGTCCCAAGAACCAAGAGTGAGGCAATCCAAAAGTCCTAGAAATGGGGTGAGACCAACCCAAAAGTCCTTAGAGCTCATTCTTATTCATGACATGTGTTTGTGACATAAAAATATGGAAATTGAATGCTTCATCAATTGAGTAGTTGCATACTTGTACCCTTGACATGTTATATGCCTTGAAAATGTTCTTGAATAGGTGTATGAGCTATTGAGATTCAATGAATCTCACCCCCTCCTTTCTCTCATCTCATATGATTTAGGTGGAGTTCAAGATCCAAAGGATGGAAGCCAAGGAGCTTAAATCTCCATCTCTTGGCAAATCTTTCTATTTTAATGTACTATGATGACTAGAATGTAAAAGTAGATATGTAAATGTTATTTTTGAGCCATGACACTTTGAACAAGTGTTAAAACTATGTAAAGTTAGTGTATGTATCAAGAATAGAGTTTAATGAATAGAATTATGTATTTTGACCACTTGGGAGCCCACTTGTGTATGTATGTTTATGGAAGTGGCATAGTGAATTTGAGTTGCATGAGGGTTCATACCTTATGAGGGACTTATTTATGCTATATTTATGCTTTCTAAGTTGCTCAAATGTGTGTGGAACCATGGATGACTCATTTGAACCAAAGTTGTCTCTTGTTGGGACCAAAATTGCCATAAGCTTGAGCTATGGCAAAGTCTGACCAAATGACCTCTTCTTGACTTAAAATTTTTCATGCAAGTAGATCTTTCCTAGAGCTTTTTGGGAAGTCAAAGATCAGATCATTTGGAGGTATGTGGAATTTTCTATGATTTTTCAAAGTTGGTATCAGAATTTCGGATTTGCACTGGTACTGTTCATTTGGTCAGTTGTGAAATTGTGTCATCCGAGGGGCAAACGTGATCCAATGGCTACAAAATTTTATAGTTCAAAATAGGAATTCATAGAGACTTGTAGCAATTGGAAGCACCTCATTTGGATGTCTGAGCTGAGAGATATGAATTTTTGAATTTTTGGGATAGTAGCAGTAGCTCAGCACGACCTGAGTCACTGTTCCATTGAATTTGGGTAGATAAGCGTGATTTCTCTGGTCTGATCTATTTTTACCATAAAGTTAACATTCATATATTTCAAAATTGGTATTATTTCCATGGATTGGATTTTTGTTGGAATTAATTGGACATTTTCGAAGTTCATAGCAGACACTTGCATCAGTATTAGTAGCTGTCCAAACCTTTACCCATTGTCGCGTGTCAAACGCTTTCTGTGTTATGTTTCATGGCCTGGAAATATTTTTGGAATAAATTAGACATGTTTAGATTTCTATAATGGCCAAGAATGAATGATTTCAATTTTTCTAGAATTAGTTACGAATTTTGAAACTTCCTATCAGTAAACTGAACCAGTTGCCCAGACAGCAGCAACCCCAGTGGCTTTTTGGATGTCAAATGTTTTCCCCTTAATGATTCATGAGCTGGAATTATTTTCAACGTGGGGTAGAAATCCAGAGCTTTCTGGAATAGTAAATTTTTTTGGGTTTCGAATTTTTTGGATTTAGTTATGAATTTTTGAAGTTGTGACAGAAAAACTAAAATTCTGGCCAAAAATAAGAGTGTGAATTTGATGGTCCCCTTTGAATTCCACGAGTTGTGGGCCAACTTTGGTTATGCAAATGAGTTGTGTGTATGTAATTAAATATGAGAACGGGTTGTATGAGCTCATATGGTCCGTGTGACACCGAATGGAATTTTTATACGCGACGTAATGCGGAATAAGGCATTATTTTAATGTCATTTTTCATTCCCTTTTGTTCAATTGATCATGTGGGACTTAGAAATAATCGGAAGCATGCTAGAAATATATGGTGTTACACATTTGGCAATTCCTTTGTTAATGTTTTTGTCTTCAAGCTTGGTGACTTATATCTCTTGGCTCACTTGGTTCACATAGGCATGTTTAGGTAGTGGAGAGGGAAGAGTGGGATTCTAGGAATCTTAATAGCTCTTAACTCGTTCAATTATACATAAAAGCTATGATTTCAAGTCCAAGAATGCATGCATGAACCTTTAGCTACTAATGATCATATATACAACCATTTTTATGTTTAAGAAACTCATACATATCACATATTGGCTTTCAAGAGCATTGGTTTAGCCTCACCCCCTTTTCTTAGGACTTTTGGACTTGCCTCACCTATTTTCAAGGGAATTTTGACTAAACCTCATTCTTCTTAAGACTTTTGGCTTTGTCTCATCCAATCCTAGGGATTTTTGTCTCGTCATCACCTTTGCTAAAGGTCTTTTGGTTTTCACCAGCTTATTCAAGCCAACCAACACTCATAAAACACATATTATGCACATAACAATACCATGGCATGTAGAAAATCACTAGAAGCATTTCTCATGATAAAATCATACATACACATATCCAAAGATAAGAAAACAACCAAGCATACTTGAGAGAAAGGTTAGAGAGCTACCTTGGATCCAATGCTACCTACTTTTTCTTTGGATTCTTTCTCCCTTTTCTCGGCCCAACCATGAAACTTGAAGACACTAGGTTCTTTTAGCCTAAACATATCAAATGAGACATGCTTAGATGATCGGAATGAGCTCTAGCCTTGCACAACTCCTATGCATGCTCACTTTCTCACTTGTCTCCATAATGCTTCCATATAAGACATAATGAAACAACTATTAGAATTCAAGATCTTGGCTCTATTTTCTCTTTTATTCTAGGTCTCTTGACTCCATTTAGACTCCTGGATCCATCACATACTCATTTTGAGGAGCCTACTTAGGAGTTACTTCATTATACTATATTATGGAGCCTACACCTCCATCTCACATCCTAGGCTTTCCAAAAAAATTTTAAGGCTTCCTCTCATATTCTCCTATCATATATGATGCCAATCTAGGCTTAAAAGAATTTAAAACACTCCCTAGGTGCATGAATGGTGTTTGGCTGAGACACCTCCCAAAAAAAGGACCCATGGAGTTTTGCAATTTCTCTTGATGGAAGATGCACTTGGGAAGCTCCTTGGGGATTTTAAGAATTCATATAAACTTAAAAACAATTGAAAATACCATTAGAAAGCTTTTATCCAAACCACAGTGCAACAAAACCCCTAACTTTCATATCTTACATTCTAATGCATTTTAATTGATTCCACTTGCATATTCTTGTTCCTCTCCCATCTAAACCTCTAATTCAAGCATGCTTTAGTCAAAATTACATCTCTTTTAGTGAGTTCCTAGAATGGCTGAACCAATAGGGAGAAGAAACATAAGGAAAGAACATGCATTTCAAGTGACATCTTACCTTGTTTCATGGAGAAAATTATGCTATAAAGAGTTTCCTCAAATTCCTCCTATCTTCCAAGAAATTGGCCCTAAAATTGCTCCTTTAAAGAAGCTAAAACCACCAATGGAAAGGGTTTAAGGAGAGGAAGAAGATTTGTGAAAACAAGACCATGAAAATTTGTAAATTTCCATACCAGACCTGTATGGAGCTACTTCAAGTTGGTGGAAATTGAGGAAGAAGAAGGCATGCCACTTTATGAAGGGAAAAAAGGGATTTTTATAACATTTAGCTTTATTTACATTTTTGCCATTAAACTTTGTCCATGTCGTTTGAACTTATTTTAGATCCTTTTTTAGAATTGTATTTTCCATCATAAAATCTAGATTTTCTAATTTATAAAATAGTTTTGGAATTACTTAATTTTGATTTGAAACTAATTCAAATTGTTCGATCAAAATTTTGGTCAATCGATGGCTGAAATTGTTCATCAGAAGAGTCTTAACTATTTCAGAGTTTCCTATAGTTTTTAGGGTTTCTGAGAACCCTAAAAAACTCATTTTTTTCATTTAAAAATCCCTCCTTTGAGTTTTTCAAAAGGTACCTAAAATTACAAAAATGCCATTAAGCTTTTAGCAATGTAATTGAACTACTCTGATTCTGGTTTTCTGGCATCTTAGACCTTGGATCTTTATTTTTGATTATTTAAAATTTTATCCAAATTTTATTTGGTCTTAAATCATTCTCTCTAGGGGACTTCTTTTTATATCTGGTGCGTTTCGTACATTTAAGAAGAAATCAAACATCACATTTCTCATGTTTACAGAGGGATCATATGTTACAATAAGTCCCTTAAAATAATAAAAAAGAGAGAATTATGTTTAAGGACTCAGAGTTAAAAATATTTACTCTAAAGAATCTAATACCATTATTTTAGGATTGATTACCATTGATTTTAACAAAAAAAAGTTGAACCCAATGGTAACAGGTCTTGTAGAGTAAATTTCTTCACTTCTAGGTCCTTCTTTATAATTCTTTTTTAAAAAATGATAATTTAGGAAATTATCATTTTCTCATCTAAATGTATAGTCCTAATTAATATACATATAAAATACCAGTGGCTTACAAAAGGAATTCTTGCATCTAGTGTGCAAATAATAGATGGCTTTTGCCACACTTGACACATCTCTATTCTTTTTCTCCAAGTTACCTTCTTATATAGAGTAGAATCATCCATGTATTTATCCATAGACAACACCATTTTTAGTATATCCATACATTAAAAATCTATGATTAAACTTTGAGGTTGATGATTGTCTTGTCGACTAGGTTTCTTTTTGAAAAATTTTCGTGATACAATATTAAATAATCCAATAATGAATGTAGGCATTTTTGTTTTATCTTTTTTTAGGGTATTGTGAGTTGATGAGTGCTCTAAGTTCAACATTAATTTTTCAATTTTATCTAAATTTATTGCCTTGGCTAGGGAGCTACCTTTTCTTATAAAAATCAAACTGATAAAAAGATTGAAAGGAGTTAATACTACTCAACTTTGAATCCTCCTTGAAGAAATTTAGAATATTGTTTTATGAAATTCAATGTTTTAGGTTTTGAATTTCCTACCCTTGAATTATTTTTGTTTTGGTTTTAGCTCAATATGACCTTATCAAGTTGTTTAAAAAACATGTGGTGGTTATTGTTTCTTATTTAACCTTTATTAGAGAGGTAACATGTGTAATGTCTGGTTTTCGTTAAACAACAAAAACAGATACGTTTTCAAAGCAAGTCCCTTGAAATGAATTAGGTAAGGTTTCAAAAAATTTAAATAGCATTTTAGACTCCTAAAAATGAGAATTTCAATCTCATATTGAAAGAAAAACAGAGCTAGATTGGAGAAACAAATTTAAACAAAAAGTTAACGAAACATAATGGCATTTTCTTAATTTTAAGCAAATTTTGGATTTCACATAGGAGGAGTTTTGAAATAAAAGTTTTGACTTCTTTGGGGTTCTTAGAGGCCCTGAAAACCATGGGAAACCCTAAGATAGTTAAAACCCCTCCGGTGGACATTTTCCAACATTAGTTGACCCGAACTTTAATAAATTTGTTTGGAAAGGTTTTAGCTCTGATTTGAGTGATTCGAAAGACATTTTATTAAATTGAGGACCTAATTTTTATAATGGAAAAGAAGATTTTCAAAAAGGAGCTAAAATGAACCAGAAACAAAACTGCCAAGACGAAGGGACAAAATTAAAATTTTTGAAAAGTGTTTCTTAAACCTACCTATCCATAGGTCACGCCCCACCTCCTCATTCATTTAGCCACATTTGTTTTTGCCCTAAATCAGAGAAGAGAGCTAAGGTTTGAGGTGCACCAAGAGGAGAAGAAAAGAAAGAGAAAAACCTGGAAGAGGTATAGATTTTCTTAGTTTTTTCCATGCTTTCTCTTTAGCAAACTTCTTCTCCTCCATTTCTCATTCTTTCCTATGGTTTTATTAGAGTTCTTGGGTCTATTTTGAGGGTAGAATAGAGGAAACAATTCAGATTTGAGGGGAGGAGGCCAAGCAAAGTGAGAAACAAGTAAGAAAAACTAAGGAAACAAGGTAAATCTTGATCCTATGGTAGCTACTTCTTTTTCCCTTCTCTCCTTGGTTTGTCCAACATAGGGAGCTGCAAGAAGGCATGGATTTTGGGTAGAACCAAGGATGAATATTAGGAATATAAGGAAGAATAATCAGAATATGCAAAGAAAACAATAAAAGAACTAAAAAATTACAAGATAACAAAGTTGGGATTTCAAGTGTCTCTTGTAAAATCTGTTTTGATACAATAATTCCTAGGCCTAAATGAGTATTTGGATGAACTTCTAAGATCCCTAGAAGGCTCCCCATATGCATCTTCCACTAAAAAAACAAAGCAAATTCCATGGATGCCAAGAAGGGAGCATGGCTCAGCTAAGAGAGTCCCATGTACCTAGGGATATTTTAAATTTTTCAAGCCCATTTTTGAGTCATATATGATGAATGAAGATGAAGGGAAACCTTAGAAAAAATTCAGGAGGCCTAGGGAATGAATTGGTGTCATAGGTTCCATAATATGTCCTAAAGAAGTAACACCTAGTTAAGATCCTTATTTTAATTATCTGATGAGTCCAAGAGGCTTAAAAGGAGTCAAGAATCATAAATGAAATGAAAGAATAGAGCCTTGAACTCAATTAAGGGATGTTACTTTGTTCGGTACATTTTGGAACCATAAAAGGGGCTATTAGTCTAAGTTAGTGTTTAAGGAAAATGCATGACTTTAGAAATGATTCCAAGAACCTAATTGGCTTCCACATATTGTGTTTAGGCCAAGAGAGAATAATCCCACACCCTTATGTGTGTGAGACTGAGGGAGGGAGCATATTTCCAAGAGAAAAGTATGCTTATATGGCAAATGTAACTCTCTCTTCTTTCTCTCATGCATGAATATGTGCTTACCTTGTCTTTGAATATGTGTGTATGTATTTTAAGTCATGAGAAGTGTTCTAGCATATGCTTATATTCCATGGTACCATGATGTCGTAATATGTTTTCAAATGATGCATAGTATATTTGTTTGGGTTTGCTTGAGTGTGGTGAAGCCAAGAACCCTTAGCCATGGTGAGGATGAGCCAATAACCCTTAAAATTGATTGAGAAAAAGTAAAAAGTCTTTCAAGAGTGAGGTTGAGTCAAAACCTCTTAGAGCAAATGGGTGAGGCAAGTCCAAAATCTATAAGAGAATAGGTAAGGCTAATTGACTTACTTGGCATGCCTATGTATGCTTTGTATGACTTGTTCGAATGCCAAGAATGCTTCTCGAATGATCATACATTTCATTATAATCACGCATGCATTTTTAAGACTTAAATTGCATTCTTTATGTGTGATTGAAAAGGAGATGAGCTATTAGGATTCTATGAATCTCATTCCCTCCTCTCCAATATCTTAACTTGCTAGGTGGACCTCATAAGCAAGGTAATGGAAGCTATCAAGTTGGAAGATAAGAGATTGATAATAATTTGCCTAGTTTTGTAGCCATATGTATGGCAAGTGATGTAATCCTATGATGGAATTTTTGTATAATCATATGAACATATGTAACTACCTAAATGTTTGATGTATGTATGAAGTTTGGTGCCAAATGAATGATAATGTAGGTCTTACACCTTGGATGGCAATATAAAGCATGTGTAATCTTGTGTATGGCATGGGGTAAGAGAGTGAGTTTTCAATTTCTAGATTTATACACCTTTGAGACAAGTTTAGAAGGCCATGTTGGTGCATTCCCACATGTTCAAGTGATCATGGTTGCCTTGGAAGTCAAAATGGACCATTTGCACCCTTTGTAAGACTTAAAAGTGACTATTTCACAGCTCAATGTCAAAATCTGACCAAATGAAGGAATTTGCCCATGAAAATTGGCATGCATATAGGTCTTATCCATAGATTTTTAGGGAGATAAATACTAGATTATTTGGAGCTCTGTGAAATTAATTATGATTTTTCAAAGTTATCATTTTTCTATTGAATTAATGTAGACACTATTCATTTGATCAGTAACTTGGGCTATGTCATTCAATAGCCAACTGATGTCTAATGCTCATAAAATTTTACAAGATATAAACAAGTAGTGTCTCTCTCATGCTTGTGAACTATTCATTTGATCAGTAACTTGTGAACAGCATTTGCTTCCTTTCTATCTTTTTCTCTCAGGTCAAGTTACACACAAGATATATACAAGTAGTGTCTCTCTCATGCTTTCCTCTTTAAGCTCACAATAAAAATTTCCTATTACATAAATAAAAGGATAGGTTAGGCACATAAGCAGATCTTTTTGCTCTTTAAATTGCCCCAATAATTAGATTTGATTACTATTTGGACTCTAATTAGTATTCACAATAGATGCATGATCTGCTCTTTAAATTGCCCTAATAATTAGATCTGATTACTATTTAGACTCTAATTAGTATTCACAATAGATGCATCAAGAGACTTTAAGAACAAAAGATAATCTCTATTTGTGCTTTTCTGTTTTGGATAGATTATAATGTTTGGCCCAGAAAACTCCCTCACAGAGCACACACGTAGAGAACACAATGTACTATCTCATGATCGTGTAAAATTAGTCTTTTTAGTCAATTTGCTTAATTGCTTTAAAAAATGAAATTAATTTATTAATATTCGAATTTGAATTTTAAAATTCAAAATTTAAACTTTAATTCATTAATTAAATTAATTAATAATCATATTTTTTAATTAAATATAATTAATTAAATCCATTTTTTAACTAGGCTTTATAGACTTGGGTAAGTCCATTATGGGTAGCCCAATAATCCAATATCTGCCACTCATACATGATGAGATGAATTGTGATAATTGTCATATCTAGTCTTCCTAAAACCAAACTAAAACCAATGAGATATAAAAGGAAGACCTTGGAATAAAATGAAATAAGGCCAAGCAAGTTTAGAATAATAACTTAAACATCTAGAAATGAGGATACAAGGCTAAAGATGACCTAAAACTGGAGCAAAAAGGGTTCAAGAATCTTAATCACATATGCAGTGGCAATTTCGTAATTTGAGCAACCTTTTAGAAACCTAAATGAAGAAGCTTTAAATGAAAATTTTGAGTTTTTCAGGATTCTTAAAGGCTTTAAAAATCATAAGAACCTTTAGAAGAGTTAAAACCTTTTCGTTGTACGATTTAGGCTGTCGATTAAATTGAACTTTGGTCAGATAATTTGGAATGGCTCTGTGTGAACACCGTATTTTGTTGGTATAACAAAAATCAAAATAGCAAAAATACAAAAAAAATGAAGAAAAAAGAAGCCCAAAGCCTTAGAAAACAAAAAAAATTATTATAAAAAAATCAAAAATAAAACAGAGAAAAAGCTAAAAGCCAAAAAAAAAAGAAGAAAAAGATAAAAGAAGACTTAAAAGCGTCAAAATCCAACAAATGATAGTAAAATAGATGAAAAGATTAAAAAAAAGAATTAAAAAAAGTAAAAAGAATGAAATTTTAAGAAATTGAAAAAAGAAAGAAATAAAAAAAATTTCTACAATCCAATATCTGATAATAAAAGAAAAAAAGAGAAATTCAGCCCAATAAAAGTGGGTTGAGAGAAAATGTATGAACTAAATTCCTGTTGGGCCTACTCGATCCAACTCGGATCCATTCACTATAAACCTTACCCTCATCTTTGGCCCTGAGCTCTCTTTGGCAGCCTCCCACTCACGCACGACTTCACATACAACACTGAGCATAGACACAGGATGCACAGAAACAGAAAAAGGGGGAAAAAGCAGCAAGGTATCCATCAAGCTTCCTTCACGCCTGTTCCACCATCAGAGGCAGAGAAACAAGAAGGAAAAGGAGAAAGAAGGACACAGATGGAGGAAGGAAAGGAGATGACAAAGACAGAAAAGGATGGATCAGAGGATGGAGTTTGAGGGGGTGAAAAGGAGAGAGCATCCAACGAGGATTTGGAGGGAGGTTTTTAGGGATTTTAGAGGGGGCTGGAAAATGGAGAGAGGAGAATTAGGGGGGGTGCAAACAAGGAGCTTAGGGTCGCAGGGAGGAAAAGAAAAAAAAATTGAGAGTAAGAGGGACCGAAATCGAAAGACAGAGGCTGAGGATTTTTTTCAGAGAAAAAAACAAGAAGAGAGGAGGAGAAAATAGAGAATGAAAGGGGTTGAAGCATATGGCAAGGGATAGATGCAAAGAATGGGAGAGGGAGGTTTAGAGGCCCTTTTCTTTTTCTGATTTGCACTTGATAAGGGGGAAGCCAAGGATACACTAACAAATTGAGAGAGTTTAAAGGAGAATAGAAATGGAAGAGAAAGGCTAACAGAGAGGGAGGATATCTAACAGTTCGGGCTACAGTGATCTTCGTGAGGGACATTCTCCATGGTAGTCAATTGATATTGAAGGTAAATCCAATTTGCATTCTGATAGTCCCCCTTGTTCTTGAAATTGTGAGTTTGTGAGCTTAAAAAAAAAGGGAGGTGGTTCTCTGTTGATTCTTGGCATGGTGTCTTCTTATGTCCTTATTCTCATGTGATGATTAATAGTCCTAGAAATGCTAAATGGTTTTGACTGCTTGCTGGTTAACTTTATGCTAAAAGTTTGTTACACACTCCTGATTTAGTTTTACTTGAGGAAGCAATGAACTTATTTCAGTAATCCAATTTTTGGGTTAAATGTTTACCTGATTGCTGCTTTGGTTGATGCTTTACTTGATCTGCAAGGGTTGCAGGTGAAGACCTATGTTGTGCCATGTAATTTTGTTAGTATTGAATCAGAATATGAGCTAAGTTCAAGGGCTTTCACTGTGTGGGATGAGTGAGACTAGTTATTCCCATATGGAATATGCAGTGAGAAAATGAGTTGAGGTTTATATTTGAGAGATATTATGTCCAGTGCAGGAGGGTAGAAATTGATCTTGAAAGTTTTGTTAGAAATCCCATTTCCATCTATTTCAGTTTTTTAACTTGAGCTGGTCATTGCATTTTCATGCAACCATGTTACAATCATGCTCTTTTGTCATTAGAAGCACATCAAATCTTTGGCTCTCGCCTAATGTCTTTAATCTTTGGTTTTACTGGGGAGAAGGGTGGTCCTCATATTGTTATATAAAGTGGGTCTTAGTTATAGATGGAATTAGTTATAAATTCTTTAAGATCATTGTCTAAGTGATATAATCTTGCCTCCTTCCCTGCTTTGCTTTGGCTGATGTTAAAAGTTTTCGATGTGCGCTTAGGAGTTTACAATCCAGATACTTTAACCATATGCGGGTAAAAAGAGATGTATTTCGTATTTTTGTTTCCGTGATTAAATGACTTGAGCTTGTACGAGATTGGGAACTTTCATCATGGAATTGGAGTTAATCTCATGATTCACGTTCCGATATTGTCTATGGATTCTTTTTCTTATACCTTGTATATTCTGAATAAGAATTTTTTTCTGATTAATGATGTTTAGTGACTTCGGTTGGCTAATCTCTTTAAGTATTTGGGATAATAATTGTTGATTATTGTTGACTGTTGTCTACACAAATGGTTTTCAAGCCAACCTATAATGTCTTTGTAATTGTGCCTTAATTATGAAGTTGATATAATTCTTGGAGGTACTCCCCATTCTCACGGTTGTTCGCCTTTTGTTGCATATGAGCCGTGTATTGGGAGAGGCTTATTGGGAGCTAAACAAAGATTGAAGAAATGACTAAGATGGAGCTTCACTGGTTCATCTCTTATTATATAAAAATGTTTATGTAATATGATATATGCTTAATATGAGGGTTGACTGGATACACACAAAAGCACACATAAGCATAACTGTTTACTAACAAATATCCTGCTTATCTCCTACCTTGGGTATTCCTCTTATTTCCTTTTATAAATTTCCCGTTTAGAATCGTCGTTTGAGAATTCTTGTCCCCTCAGACATGTAGGGCTACTCGGGGAACCGTGTGAGACAATAAGTCTCTTTGGTGCTTACTGGACTTTTCTTTTGTATTTTAATGAATTTTGGGTTCTAATAACCCTACCCCCCATTAATCTTGCTTTCAAAACTCCAGAAAAAAGAAAAAAAGAGGGGAAAAAATGAGAAAGAAAAGACAAAATCAAACAGATAACAAAAAAGAAAATAGGAAAAGCAAGTGAGAAATTAATTTTTTTCAAGACTTATAGACTTTTCCTATAGTTTTGTTTTGACAAAAGTATATTTTGCTTAAATAAACAAAAAAATAAATACAAAATAAAAAATACATATTAAAAGAAAATCCAAAATCAATCATCCAAAAAGGGAAAACAAACAAACAAAATAAAATAAAAATCAAGAAAATTAAAAATGAAAATGCAAAAAGAAATTAATTAAAAAAACCCTAAACATCAAAGTCAAATAAATTAAAAAAAATTAAAAATGCAAAAAAGGTAAAGAAGTAAAATTAATCATACTCTTAGCAAATCAAAATACATCAAATAAGTCTAATCTCATTTTATTTGCCAAAAGAGGAAGTGATTTTTATTCTCTTTATCTTTTTCACTAAAAAATAAAAAAACAAAAAAAACATCAAAAAAGATATAGAAAAGAGAAAAAAATGAAAAGATAAAACAAAGAAAACAAAGAAAAAATTGGAAATGCAAGAAAAGTAAAATTAAAGTTACCCTTAACAAATCAAAACACATCAACCAATTTCTAAATTCGTTTTATTTGTTAAAGGAAAAAAATAATTTTTATTTTCTTTGTCTTTCCACCAAAAAAAAAAAATAAAGCTTAATTGTTTAAGATAAACAGATAATATGAAAAAATAATTAAAAAAAAGAGGGGAAAAAGAAAAAAACAAAAAAGGAGAAACAAAAACAAAAATAGACCAACACAACTTTTAGGTCAAATTATGTGGACTTTGATCCCTCTGAAAGGTACGTAAGCCCTAAACTCTAATTCTAAGTCAAGTCCACCTTGGTAAATAATCATTTTCTTTTAGTTTTATTTCTTTAATTTCTTTTCTCTTATTCTAAGTTTTATTTCTTTAATTTCTTTTTCTTTTTACTCTTAATTTTATTTCATTTAATTTCTTTACTTTTTATTTTGTACGTGATTTGTTACGGAGAATTAAAATAGATTAAAGGCCATGGTAATTTTGCACAACTAATTTAGGGTAACTGTTCTTAAGAACGGGTGTAGTGGGGTGCCTAATACCTTCTCCACTCATAATCAACTCTCGGATCTATTTTCTAGTTTGTAGACCATTTTCCAAACTAAAAAGGGTTTTTCCAAAATTTTGCCTTTTGAAAAATAAAAATTTGGTGGCGACTCTACTTATTCTTAATTTTGATTTCTGTTAGACGCTACGCGGTCACATTTTTGGGTGTGACAGTATGGCGACTCTACTGGGGACATTTTGAGAGTCAAACCCAATTTAAGTTAGTCGTGCAATACATTATGGCCTTCCTTTTGTTTTGGTTCTCCTTTCTATTTATTGTTTACCTCATATGTTTAGGGTAGATGACATGCCATTCACATGCTTGCTTTATCTGTTTTATTTCATTGATTGTATATATAACATGTGTTAGAATAGATAACATGTGGAATAAAACCTTAGGGTAGATGATCGCATCTGTATATATCTGTCTATATTTGTATAAATGCCCTTTTTCTTGTTCTGCCAATCTGCTTAGCAAATGAAAGTTAGGTAGTTCATAGGGTGAAAAGGTAGATACTCTCCTTACACATATCACCGCAACACAAACATATCACACATTATGGGCCCTATACCTGGGTCTAAGTACTCCCTAGGTTAGTAGGGGTTTATATTAATTTCTCTGTGAATCCTTGTGCTTCCTGAGGCTGTCATGAAAATCTCACCTAAATTGTACCTTATTATATAAGTTTAATTTGTATAGGATCTTTTTCCTCTCAAGGTCAAATCTATATAATGAGATCCTCATCTTACAATGAGGGCAATTTAGGGACCAACAATTTTAGGAATCATAGACCTACCCTAAAAAAATGCACTAATAATCAAGCCTTAGATACCTCCCAGATGGTTAGAGCCAGACTTTGGCAAACTTGTGATCCTAACCTAAAGTTTTCCCTTGTTAGGACAAACGAAGGCAACTTTTTTTTCTTTTTTAATCGTTCCATCACCAATTCCATGCATCTAATAAAACCCATAAGGAAGGTGACACACTGTCACTGTTTACAGGAGTAGCTAATGGGATCTCACCACACAATTAGATATACCTTCACTGTGATGAAGGTAGAAGCTAATTAAACTAACCTTTGCCTAGTGGGTTTACAAGCCTGAATAGACCACAACCACATTTATCATAATCTCTTGAAAGGGAAGCCTTTAATGTACGTCCATCACATACATAAAAAGGGATAAGATAAAATAAAAAGGGATGCACAATCTGTAAAGTCTCACATCAGATGGAATGGTCTTGGGAATGGCCCATATAAGTGGGGAGAATCCTTCCCTTCACAAGCGCTCTTTTCCCTTAAGCGAAGGATGGGTAGCCAAGCCCTCGAAGCTTAGGAGGAGACAAAAACCTTGGGAGCGCGTGCTTGCACTGTGACCAAGGAACAATACTTGTGAGGGCTCTGATACCAACAAATGTAACACCATAACTTCTAGCTCATTTGATGTCATTTATAAACTTTGTATTATCAATCCCACAAGATCATATGAAAAGGAGATGAAAATAATAATCTTTTTTTGTGTTGCACTATGTCAAAAAAATTCAATTTGGTGTCACGTGGATTGTGTGAGCTCATACCATACTTTCTCATATTTAATTTCATTATTAAAACTCATTTGTATCATAAAAACATGCCTACAACCCATGGAAACCGAAATGGAGCTCAAAATAAACAAGCACATTTTCGGCCAGATTTACTCCATTTTCTAACCCAACTTTGGAAAATCATAACTAAATCTAAAAAATTCAAAATCATGCAATCTTCATCATTATGGAAACCTTAGGATGTCTACTTCACATTAAAAATATGCCCAGGTCATAAAATTTCATCACACAGGACGTTTGACATCCAAAAATCTACAAAGTCGCTGGCTGCTTGGGCTGTTGTTCAGTTTACTAATATAAATTTCTGAAATTCATAACTAATTCTATAAAAATTGAAATCATACAAATTCAGTCATTCTGGAAAGCTACAAATGTTAACTTGATAGTAAAAATAATTCTAGAATGAAACAAATATGTTTAGTCAGCTAGACCCTATGGAACAGTAACTGGACTCATGGGGTGCTACTGATACTAACAGTTAACTTCAAACATGTATAACTCACTGTTCAGACCTCCAAATGAGGTGATCTTGGTGGCCAAAGAAAGATTATGACCTCTAGTTTATTCATGTAAAATTTCATAAGCATTGGACATCATTTGGCTATTGGGTGACACAGAATTCAAAATTGCTAGTATGAACAGTACCCATATCAGAATCCATGAAAAATCCCAACTTTGAAAATTTATCAAATATTATCTAGGTCTCCAAAATTATGATCTTTAGCTTTCCAAAAATTTCTTAATGAGAACTAATTGCATGCCAAGTTTCAGGGCAAGACTAACTCATTTGGGTAAAAAGTGACATAGGGTTACATTTGAGCCATTTTCATGCCTCTTAATGGTTCAATGATGGGCAAAATGGCTCCTATGGTTCTTGTGGCCACTTGAGCACGTGGGAATGGTCTAAAAAGACTCTCTAAACTTGTCTCAAAGGTGTGGAGACTCAAAACACAGAATTTCATTCTCCATTCCCAAGCTATGTACTAAGAGGCATACACTTGAAATGGCCATCCAATACCCAAAAATTGCAATATATTCCATTTATCCACAAATTTCATACATACATCATCTATTAGGATATTTACACATGTTCCATTCATTGTGCATCAATTCTAACAAAAGATTACATCATATGCCACTCCTTTGGTTACAACATAAATAAAGTTAAAAGCTTTATAATCAAGGTTTCATCTCCTCACTTGGTGGCTTCCATTTCCTTGTTCATTGGCTCCACCTAGCATGTTAGGATATTGGAGAGGAGGGGATGAGATTCAAAGAATCCCAATAGCTCATCTCCCATTCAATCACATATAATATGTACAAAGCAAGATTTTCAAATGCATGTGTAGAAAAATGGAAGTCATGGACATTTTCAAAGCAACCTTGGCATGTGAATCAATCATACAAGACATTCAAGAGTTCCCCAAGTGTTTGGATTGGCCTCACACTTCTCCTCATGGATTTTGGACTTGCCCCACCCATTCTTTAAGAGCTTTGGACTCAACCATACTCTTGAGAGCCCACTTCACTTTTGGGAGACTCTTTGCTATGTCTCAACCAAGCTCAAGAGTTCTTGGCTTATCCTGACCAAAGGGAAGAGTTTTTGGCCTCTCCTCACTCAAGCAAACTCATACAAACATCATAGATGCATTTAAAACATAATATGGCATCAAGGATCATGGAATATAAAGGCATGCTAGCATACTTTTCTTAGCTTGAAAATACACATACACACATTTTAAAACAAGCTAAACACACATCCATGCATGAGAGAAGGTGGAGAAAACTACCGTGCACAATTTCAACACTTTTTCCTTAGCTTTCAAGCCTCCTCTTTCGGCCACACACCCACAATTTGGTGGAGATAGTTTCTTTTGGCCTAGATACAATTTATGGGAGCCAATTAGGTCTATGAAACATATTCTAAGGCTACATCACTTGATAAAACACTAGATTGCTATATAGGCTCCATTATGGTCCATAATCACACCTAATAAAGCAACGCCCATCAAATGACTTCTAGGCCTCATTCTTTCTTTTCAATTATGATTCTTGACTCCTTTTAAATCTCTTGGAGTCATCACATCATTAAAACAAAGGGCCTAGTATCATGTTACTTCTTTAGGTCCTAATATGGAACCTATGGCACCAATTCACTTTCTTTGAGTTCTAAATTTTTTCTAAGGCCTCTACTCATCTTCACTCATCACATATGATTCAAGAATAGCCTTAGAAAAATTTAAAACTCTCCCTAGCTATAGGAACTTGCCTAGGCAGAGACTATGGGGAGAAGAAGAGTTCATGGCCTTCTTGATTTTTCCTTGATGGGAGACACACTTGGGAGGCTTCTTAGAGGTCTTAGGAGCTCAATCAAACACTCATATATGCTAGGGAATGCATGAATCAAATCAGTTTTTACAATCCCTTCAAATGCACTACACTTTTTCTACTTAGAGTTCATTAATTTTTCTTGCAATTTCTTTGCTTTCTTGGATGGGAGGTGCATGTGGGAAGCTCTCTAGGGGTCTTAGGAGCATGTTTAAACATTAAATTAAGTCTAAGAACATTCATATAAAATCATATTTGCAAGGGAGCATTTGAATCCCTAATGGTTCTATCTTGTCTCCTAATGCTCCTTTCTTGATTTCTATTGGTTCCTTCTTAATCCTTGCCATCTAAAACCTCTAATCCCTCCACAAATTGGACAGAAATCAGCCCATAAGACTTGGGCTCATGGTTGTCAAATTCGTGCAAGAGGGAGGGGGAGGGAGAAACTACCAAAGAATGGAAGTTTTACCTTGTTTTCTTACTTCCTTTGGCTTGTTCTTCCACTTGGTTGGCTTACTCCCTCAATTTTCGAAATTTCCCTCTCTATTTTGCCTCAAAAATAACACCAAATTCTCCATTAAAATCATAGAAAGAAAGCTTGAGAGGAGACGAGCAAGGTTTAAGAAAGAAGGATATGGAATTTCTTAAAGTTTCTTACCTTTTTCTTGAATTTCTTCTTCCAAAATCCTCCTCCTCTTGTGCGCCTAAGAAGCTGGAGTTTTCCTCTGAAATTGGGCAGAAGAAAGTTGGTCTTAGAGAGGAGAAAAAGAATGTGGCATATAAAGAAGCTTCCTTTAACACTTTAATGCCAATTTTACCCTTCATTCTTAGCATTTTCGTTTCTCCTTCGTTTTAGCTCCTTTTTGAGAACCTTCTTTTCCATCAAAACAAATAGGTTCCCAATTTAATAAAATGCCTTTGAAATTACTCAAATCGGAGCTAAAACCTTCTCGAACGAATCGGTCAAAGTTTGGGTCAACTGACGTCGGAAAGAGTACACCAGAGAGGCTTCACTGGTCCTGGGGCTTCCCATGGTTTTTGGGGCCTTTGAGAACCCTGGAAAACTCAAAAATTTTATTTAAAAAGCCCTCCTATGAGTTTTTCAAAAAGTACCCATATTTACGAAAATGTCATTGGCCTTTTGGCAAATTTATCAAATCACTCTGGCCTTGATTTCTGGGCAACTCAAGGCTCAAATCCACATTTTTTATTATTTAAAATTTTATCATAATTTTATTTGGCTCCAATTCCTTTTATTTCAGGAACTTTCTTTTGTATCTGGCCCATTTCTGACGTTTATGGAGAAACGAAACATTTACGGAAGGACTGGATGTTACATTTCTCCCCCCTTAAATAAATTTCATCCTCGAAATTTAGGGGTACACTTTCTCTTATTCTTTTATATTCTAACTAACTGTTCCTTTCTTTCCCTTCTTCCTGGCTCTATACACTTTTTTAGCGATTTCATTCTTTCGAATTTTCTTGTAGCAAGGGGATTTTTCATTGCTAGTTCTTAATTAGAGTCTTATTGCTATAAAATACTAGCTAGTTATTTCTTCTAAAGGAAAGAAATTTCTAACTCTAGAGACCTATCCTGGGAGAGCTTACTAATCATATCGGGTTAATGTTAACCCATTCGCAGGATTAACGTTTCTTTTAGTGGCCTTATTTACACATCTCGGGAGGTAACTTATTTTATATCACGTCTCCCATATCCTTTCTAAATGGCTTTTCATAATATCTTATCATCTTTTCTGATCATTAGAGCCATCAGAGGTTTTTATCTATTTACTATTTTGAAGTATATTGTCCACTGTTCATCTCTATATTCTTTCTTACTAGCTCATCCCATGATTACATTCCACATTTTTTCTAACATAGGCCTCACATCTTAGTTACTTATTGGGATTACAGCTCTTTTAAGAAGTTTCTGCTTTTAATGGTCTCAGTTTCTCTGTTTATTACTATATTTGTCTTTATAGGCCGGGACTTTTTTTTTCACTTTCTTTACTCACTTATAGTGGTATTTTATAGTCCCTCATTTCAGCACTGATAAGCCTAACATGTGTGTCTTATACTGGCATCGAAGAGCTACTACCACTGACTACTACTAAGTTCTGTTGGGATGCTAGCTATTCTCACAAGTTTGCTCATTGGAGATATACTGTACCGCTTGCCTTATATAAAACTGCACATGACCCTTTTTTAAATACATAAGCTGGCATGTGGGGATCTCTCTATCCCTTAGTCAAAGCTACTATCTGCCAGGTAGTGGTTCATCTGGCTCTAACTCTGGAAAGCTAATTTCTTGCTTTCCTCATCCTATACACTATGCTCATATCTGAAGAGAGCTAGTCAGTGGTCTAACTGTCTGAGTAAAGCCTTTATATCTCTGTGGCAACGGTCTACCAAACTCAAGAGGTCTGTAGTCTCTAAGACAAAAGTTAGTTGAAACTGTACTGGTCTCTGAGACTAACTGCTCTGTAAAACTATCTCAAGCTATCATCTCACAGAGAACTATCACATTGTGGCTAAGGTTCTCTGTAACTCTGTGGGATCTACTGTGACCCCTGGGTCTACTGTGACCTCTCAAAGCCCTGTTAGGGTCTACTGCAACCCGCTGTGACATACTAGGATCTACTACGATCCATCTCTAGGAGACATCAAAGCCTAAGATCACTGTATCTAATAGTGAAATACATACTCACCAAGTCCGGTAACTATCGCCCATAATAGTTGAGGCTAAACTCAGAGGTACATCATGCTCTTCGTGCGAAGTGGGTTCTATGTAATCTGATTCTCTAGGATCCTGTCATACTAATACTAGGGAACGTTTTAAATTATTTTTCATCGCTCCTCATAGGATCCTCATATTCCCACTTCAGCCCCTTTTTGCTTGGGCTTTCCTTTCTTACTCTATTGACTTACTTACTTTATGTGTACTCATTCTAGTCTTCCTCTCTTATCCTGCATATCCTGCAGTTTGTAACTATGCCCACATTCTACTTTTAAGTGCTTTGGCACTAGAGCATCTCACACATTAAGTGTGGTTAATATCTCTGGTAGGAGAGAGGCTATGCACTGGTCCCTTCTCATTTCATTTATATGTACTATAAGGGACTCGGTCTATGCATACTGAATCTGTACATTTTTTGCTGGAAATCCCTTTCTGTATGCTTTTCTCATTATTCTGATATTATTGGAATCCCTTTACCTTTCTTTCCTGACTTATCTCGTTATCTAGCTAACTAGGATACTCTTCGATTATCAGGACACTTTGGTGATTGATGTCGTCATTTGCTACGCACTTAAGCCACATTACCATTGGGTTGATCAGGCCTAATATCATGTAACCATGGTTGCAAGCAAACCATAACATCAAGCACTAATACACGGGTGCCTCATAACTGAATTCAGGGCCACTATTGCTAGTATATTACAAGTTTCCCAACAATCTAAAGTATTCCTCTCGTACTTTTCTTTATTTGTCCTATTCTCGTAGGATACTCGGGGAAAATAAGAGTCTTTCTCTACTTCATCCCGAGATCACTTTACATTGCCCGATTGTTTTTACTTCGAGCATTATCATGCGAAAAAGGCATCTATGCCAAGGATAAGTGTGCTTTCTCGAATACTCAAGCACATTAACTAGATATTTATTCTTAATCTAATATGTCTTTGGCTTGTACACTATCATATTTTCTTTCTTTCTACCTTTCTTATCCTCTTACTTAGGTAAAAGGATGTTTTACTACTGGCTATTTCTGTTGCCAATTTAGGTTTTTCTATGCTCGAGAGCACCTGCATTTTTTTGGGGTTCCTCCATTTATTCACTCTCTGTAATATCAAGGGGGTCTATTTTTTGCTCATACTCTTACTTTGCTTCTAACTAGACCATCCCTCAGTAAAAAGAATCCTATTTCATATAAGCCCCAGGAATTTCATTCTATGGCGCTCTCGGCTTACGCTCTTTCTCTATGTAACACGAGGCTCGCCTTTTGAGGCGGTGTCTAGCTCCCTCGAGCTTTTCTGAGAGTACAAAGGCATTAGCTCTTGTCTCAACTCATTTCTACGTTTGGATCAGAGCTAGGCTTTCTCTCTATTTAGCCTCTTTAGCCTCATCCCCAGGAGCACAATAGATTATCTTTAGGGTTCTGCTAATCCAATTCAGAACATGTACTCTCAATGTCTAGATTCTATCTTACTGAGAACTCATGCTATACTAATTGCTCTAATCATGCATATGCCTTAACCCCTGCATTCTCATATTAGGGAGCTCACCTAACTAATTATCGGACCCCTATCTGTTTATCTTTCTGGGCTTAGTTTACTCATTTAATCATGACTAGAGCGGGGGCATCTTTTCTATAGTTAGTTTCTTAGCTCTTCCTTGCTTCCCTTTATGACTCAGGGGGGTCTATCTAGGGAAATTTACTAACCACTACTGGGTGGTTTCCCTGACATTAGGATGTCTCATCTTTTCTTTCTTCATCCAGGGAGAACTTTCATTGAGCCTTTCATTTACATATCTCACCTAGAATGATGCTACTAGTTATCTCCCCTAGGCTTTACGCTCAGCCTGGACTAGTCATCTCATCGGACCTATAGCTTACTAACTATTCTCATTCTTTTCTGAGTCTCTATTACTGGCTACTCATATTTACTTCTAAGTGTTACCTATGAGGTACACCTTTCTAAGTCACTCACTATGTGCTTCACTGCTAGTAGCCTTATCTCACATTGTTTCAAGGCTACACTAGCATTCTATCATTCAGTGTCTCACAGGGTAGCATCTTAGGTTGGAGTCAATGCTTTAAAAGTGGCTCTCAACAACCTCATCATCCCTGTGTCTAACTTTTTTTGTTTTGAGCTCTTTCCTCAGTCTCATTTATTAGGCCCACGGATTTCTTACTAATCTTTTGTAATCATTCATTACTCTTTTCTCTATTTATACTAGGGGTTCCCACTCTTTATGGGTTATCTGACACCTTATTAACTCCTTTCTTAAATTGGCCTAAATATGACCAACAAGGCATTTATGGTGCTATTCATCGCAGCTAACATATCATTCGTCGTAGCTAATCAGCCTCAAGTTCACTCTAGTTCTTCTGTTTAAGTATTGGTTGTAGCTAACTTCTTAATTGGCTACGACGAGGAATTCTCTGGATTGCCTCGCTGTTTTTATAGAATAATTGGCTGCGACTAATGGCTTCTGATTGGCTTATTTTTCACGGATTGAATTTTCATCTTTAGCTACTAACCCGAGTCTCATTGCCTCTATATCTAGCGCATCATCGAGCTAGAGGGTTCTACCTCGTGCTTTATTCATACATAGATAGCTAATTCCCTTAGGCCAGAGGTTAAGTTACAAGCTACACCCTAGAGCTCTGATAGCCTAGAGGTAATAACACATATAGAGCCCTCACGAGTATTGTTCCTTGGTCACAGTGCAAGCACGCGCTCCCAAGGTTTTTGTCTCCTCCCAAACTTTGAGGGCTTGGCTATCCATCCTTCGTTCAAGGGAAAAGTGCGCTTGTGAGGGGGAGGATTCTCCCTACTTATAGTTCTGTTCCCAGGACCATTCCATTTGATGTGGGACTTTACATTCCACCTCGCTTGGGGGCCAACCCGTCCTTGGGTTGCACATTCGAATGACTGGCTCTGATACCAACACATATAGAGCCCTCACGAGTATTGTTCCTTGGTCGCAATGCAAGCATGCGCTCCAAAGGTTTTTGTCTCCTCCCGAGCTTCGAGGGTTTCGCTACCCATCCTTCACTCAAGGGAAAAGTGCGCTCGTGAAGGGGAGGATTCTCCCCACTTATATGCGCCATTCCCATGACCATTCTATCTAATGTGGGACTTTACATTCCACCCCCTTTGGGGGCCAACCCGTCCTCGGGTTGCACATTTGAATGGCCAGCTCTGATACCAACACATACAGAGCCCTCACGAGTATTGTTCCTTGGTCGTAGTGCAAGCACACGCTCCCAAGGTTTTTGTCTCCTCTCGAGCTTCGAGGTCTTGGCTACTCATCCTTCGCTCAAGGGAAAAGCGCGCTCATGAGGGGGAGGATTCTCCCCACTTATATGGGCCATTCCTAGGACCATTCCATCCGATGTGGGACTTTACACAATCCAATTTTATAATTTTTTTTTTTGTAATTTTTTCTATTTCTTTAAACTTTTCATCCCTACAAAATAACAAATTTCTCATGGAAAAGGAGTACTTTCAAAATTTTAGAGAATCATAATATCTATAATTTTTGAAACATCAACAATTGAGTATCATGTCTTGGGTAAAGATTGGAATCATTTTTTAGGACATCAATTATGTAGAAAGGCAAATTTCTCTCAAATTGATTGTCAACTACTTTTTCTTCAATGAAGCAGTAAGTTTCTCGAGAAAAAGTACAAAGTTTTTCTCATTTTCTTAGACTAGGACATTATTCCCAATGGTGTATGAGCAAGTACGCAACACTAAATCCATCATATATCAATGGATCATTAGATTGACTTATTTTTATTATCAAAGCTAACTCCTAAGTATCAATTGTGAATGAACTATCCCTTCTTAAACTGAGTGATGAGCCATAACTCCTCCTATTGAAATGTAAAAATAAAATGAATAAAATAAAATATCAACAAACACTAATAATTTGCTAACTAATTGTGAAAGACAATCTTAAATAATATCCACAAAAATAATAAGTTACGACATAATGTTGCTAGTTTGGTGCTGAAATAAAAAGGTTTGAGATGACTGCAAGGGTCAAGCTGGTTGAGAGCCTAAATGGAATTGCCCATAAAAAATTGAAACTCTTTAAGAGTTAATGTTGTTAATCTTACTCCTTATTGTGAAACCATTCAGTCCCGAAGGAAGCTAGAAGATCCGAAATGACCCTGCAGATCATCAAAAGAAATTCAAATTGGCTAGACTTTTCCATAGACATCATCCAGGTGAAATTTAGCTTGTTTCCTTAGGATGATTTGTCAACTTTATTTATCCCTATGTGCAATAAGTATCTGAGGAAAATAAAAGTTCAATGATGAAAATTATTACCATAAATGTAAACGAGAAAGGTCTAGTCTTCCTCTTAAATCAATTGGTAGTCTTAATCTACCTTATAGGGGCAGCAAATTCCTAAAAGGAAATAAGAATCCCTTGTCTTGAAGTACCTTCATGCCAAAATCAAAGCACACATTAGTTTTTAGGTTAAACAACATAATAAAATTGCATCCATGCATTGTCATAAGGCATTCCATGTTAAAAAATCTAAAAGTTTATAAGATATAGGATTCTTGGTCTTTTGTAATGGAAAGATTAGCCTAATAAAAAAAATTCAAATAAGAAGCTACATTCCTAAATAGTTGGGATGAGAAATTAAGGTATAGGAGCAAAAAGAAAAGGTGTGGCTAAAGGAAGCTATTAGAGGTCTTGATAAACTTGGTTATTTGCTTCCTGACCTTTCATACCACCATATCTTTCAACTTATTGTCTATTTCCATCTTCTCCACTTCAAAGTTCGAGCCATCCATCTCAAAACTCATCAATATATATCAAATTTGACTATGTTAAACACCCTAAGCCATCTCAGTCAAGACGTTTGTCATTCGCCTCAGTTATGATACTAGTTATTTGCCTAACTTTCACATGAGTAGCTTTAACAAAAATAGAATGCCTCATTCACTAGCCTTTAACCTCCACACCCAAAATGGCATTGTCCAAAAAGTTGTGAACTTAATCCTAAGGCAATGGGGCACTTAGGGAGAAAAGTTGCCACCTCTTCATGAACAAGGTATAGAAGGACATAGGAAATAGGATTTCATGGGGATTTATTGGTGATTGAGCTCTTAAAGAAATTACTTATCATATCATAATCAGGTAAGGCTTGTTTGGTCAATATCCTTCTGTATAGCTAAAATCTAAAACTAATAGAAGTTGATTCTTTCCATTGGACCTTATTTTATATAACTTTTCAATACGATGGTCATATGTTCCTATTCTCCCCCTCTGTGCATCCTCCTGTTTCATTAGTCATGTTGATGTAACCTTTTTCCTTGTATGCCTTTCTTAAATGATCAAAAAACTCAAAAATAATAATGTCCAGAACTCTTTATGAAAAGATTTAATCAATGTGAAGAAGGGTTAAATCTAATACTAATTAGATGTCCCAAATTCAATTACTAAAAAAAAAACTAAATCAAAGATACTGATGCATGTCCTACAAGCAAACTATGTCTAAGATACAAGGCATTCTTTGTCTTCCTAAATACAAAGGAGTAACTTCTAGTCACCTCAATTGAGCCAGGAGTGATGTTCATTTCCTTCACCCTAATCATAAAACGTTTGAGATAGGAAGTCTTTAACAGATTTTTATGCTGATAATTCAAATATCAAGAGAGTGTCAAGTTTTTTCAATTATCCAAACACTATTTAATCGTTGCTAGCCACTTTAGGCCTTCAAAATTCTTTAAATATCCAACATGCATTAAACCTAGGAAGCAATGAGAATTCAACATGAAGAAAAGCAATTTTGGCACCATAATAGATTCCTTCTAAGAAAAAAATTAAATGAAAAGGGAAATGAATTGGAGAAGGAAAAGAAAAATCATAGAAAAAAGCACTAAAAGAGCAATCTCTTACAGAATAAAATTTGAAAAAGCAATAGCCTCCAAAAGGGACTTCACCTTAATGTGCAATCCAAGGACAAAGTTCTCAAGGGGAGGTTTTACATTGCAAAAAAAAGTCAAAAGAGAAAAATCCTTTAAAGGAAATTAGGCTGAAAGAGAATTGAAGAAAAAGAATCCTTTAAAGAGAAAGCTCAAGCCCAATAGATATTGCCAAGACTGCCTAATCACCAAGGCAAATTTCTCGTTGCAAGTTCACATGAATATTTGGGCCTTTTCACCTTTCTTTCTTAAGCTACTTTTTTACCCATTAGACCCCATTACAGTCCTGAGATATCCTTTCTTGCTAAGTAAATTTCAAGTATAGAATTTTGGTAAAGCAACGGAAGAGGGAGACTAATAGAAGATCTGATGGAGGTATTTTAATTCTTGAGCCTAATATCTTTTATTTCATAGACCTATTTACCAAGGCCATATTACAAACATCGAAAGTCCTTGTTGAGGTTTAGCTTGTTTGATAATAATGGGGCATATTTTCTTAAAGGAAATGATTAAAAAAATTAAAATAATTGAAACTGGGGCAAAAAGTTTGATTCAAAACAAATACTTTGAATTACATCAATTGCTTCTTTTGAAAGGAGTTCAAATCCAAAAGTGAAACTTCTCTCTAACCTACCATATCCATCTTCTTAGCATTTCACTTTTCTAATGCTCAGAGGAAAATGCTTCAAGTGTAGGATTGGGGTATATTCTTGTTCTGTACATTGTGTCTAGCCATTGTTTATTCTACTTCTCCATTCCCAAACCATTTTACATGATCACCTTCTTCATTAGCCCGTGCATCCCTCTAATGTTAAGGATTTTTTTTTCTTTCACAAGCTTATGTGTTCGTATCCCTTAATGCACGATTGTATTGACATTGTTAAATAAGGTAAATGTGGATTTAACTTATGGACCTTTCAAGCATTAATGATGAGGAGTTGAGAAGAGGATATTGCCTTACAAAGTTAATAGTTCAAGGTTGATGGCAAACAAATCACTTAAAAAAATAATTTTGAAATAAATCAAAGCAAGAGCGTTAGGTCTTCTTAGTTTAGGATACTCCCCCAGGGGTATTTTTGGCTAGTTAAAAGCTATCAATAAATTCTTTCATCCAAATGACAAAGAACAAATTTGATAGGATAATCAAAAGTTCAACCTTTCTCATTGGGGTAGGTGAAGAGCTAATGTGTGAATTTTTTTTTCCTTCCAAAAGCAAAAGGCTAAAAATCCTACATTTTATAAATTTTGAGATTTTCCATGCATCATGTGCTTGTATTGAATTTGTATATAGACAAAGCATCTTTTTCCTTTCAAGTTAAATTGATTAAAAAAAAACTAAAAAAATGGATCACATTTTTTCTCATCAATTCATTTTCCAAAAGAAAGGGAAGTCTAAAGTTCAAAATCAGTTTAAGGACATCCAAAAATAATGCTCCATTCTTCCCCTTTTCTTTTGAGATGGTTTTGTTAAAAAAAAAAAGAGAAGGGCATTTAAAGTTCAAAATCAATCTAAAAGCAGGTTGAAATAATGCTCTCTCTCTTCCTCTTTCTTTTAAAGTGATCTTGAAGAAAAAAGGGGTTTCGAAGCTCAAAATCAATTTGAGGTTGTTCAAAGATAATGTCCTCATATTTTTCTCCATTTGGAGTTAAGTTCACTTGCATAAATTGTACATATTCTAGAAATAAAAAAATCTTCAAGCTTAAAAATTCAAAAAAAAAACACACAAAACAACTTGCATCTCATATGCATCATGCATTTCATATATGCATACTGATAAATATATATTTCTATCTATTTTATTCTCCTAAACTTAAGCATTTTAATAATGAAATATAGCTTTAAGACTTTAATTAGATAAGATTTTGTTTTAGTAGCCATTTCTATATTTTAGGAATTAATTTGCAAAATTGTGGAACTTTAATGCATAAATCTTTTTAAATGAATTTTATGAATATTTCTATTTCATCTTTTCCATTCTTTTTGTGCAGATTTTCAAAGGAAATTGGAGCTTGAATGAGAATTTGAATTGAGGGAGAAATGGATCTTCAAGTGTGCAAGTTTCTTAGAAAATAAAGTTTAAAAACAAGAGAATAAAAAGAGGGCATCACAATTATCACCATCCATCTTAGTCATGCACATTCCACGTTAGGAGCTTTAAACTTCACTCATCATGCAAGGTTTCACTCACATAAAACTTTCTCACCTTCCACTCTTCCATAACCATGAGTCCAAGCACACACTTGCATGCATGGGACCTCGTTGTTTTGCTCTCCATTCACCCCAAGTAGCTTAGCTTGCATGGATATTCACTCTCATCCATTCCCTCACTCACCTGTAGCATTCTTTCACTTGCTTCATTCACACCTTGACACCAACATCATCATGCATCATCATTTAGCATGTAGCCACGGGTCATATGTTATTTAACCAAGTCAAACACTCATACGAAGCATGCATGGGTTCCACACTTATACATATACACACACACATCATCTCGCATGGAAGTGGAAGAAAGTGGAACCACGAATTTGATGGGAAGAAGCAAACAGAGAAAAAGCCACGGGTTGAGAAGGATTATCATGTGGTACAACAGCCACGTGAGAAGCTCAAGCTTGGGTGCTTGAGGCAATGTGGAAGAAACATATACAAAGAGCCACGAGTTGAGAGCATGGAGGAGAAGAACAAGAGCTTGCCACAAGTTGAAGGGATTAAGGAAGAAGGAGGCTCGAGTTGCTCATGCAAACAGCAGCACACTCATTTGAGTTTTGAAGGAATAAAAAGCATCGAGTCAAGGAAGCAACGAGCTGTAGCTGAAACAAAGGTTCAGAAACAAGAAAAAGAAAAGAAGAAGCAGCTGGACGAAGCAGAAACACAACAAAAGGAGGCTCAAGTTTTTGGTTTAAGAAAGAAGAAGCTTGGAAGGAGCTTGTATGGAAGCAGAACACGAAGAAGCAACTCCAGAAGAAGAAGAAGCTATGTGGATAAAGAAGCATGTGGGAAGAGAAGTGGCTGAACAGAGGAAAAGAGCTACGGGTTCACAAGAAAAGAAGGCACGTAGGAGCTTCATGGGAGAAAAGGAAATAATGTGAAAACAACGTGAACAGAGGAAGAGCACGACGGGATGAATCAAGGGGAAGAAGCCACGAGTTTAGAAAGAAGGAAGTGCCATGGGTCTTGAGTTGATACAGAATATGCAAAGCAAAGGAAAGGAAACACGAATGAGCAGAAGAAGCTGTACATACATGCATAAATGGAGAGCAGAACATGTGGATTAATGAAGCATGAGCTGGAGATTTAGTGAGCTGGGAGAAGAAAATAAAACGTGAGGTATTCAGCGTGAAGCAGCACATGAACGCGAGCTGAGGGGCATGTGATTCATTAAGAAAAAAAGCGCCGGAGCTGAGGGAAGAAAAACGTGACTTCAGCATGCAAAAGGAGGAGCTGCACGAAGGAGGTTGCATGTGATTCATTAAAGAGCACGTGAAGAACAAATGAGAAGCATGTGATAAGGGTTGAATTCGGGCAGAGGTTAAATCATGCCATCAGCATTCAATCATCATCCATCATCCATCCAATCCATCGAATAAAAGAGATCCATCCATTCATTCCATTTCATCGTGATATATACGCATTTCACAAATCATTCCATTCACCCATTTTCACTTCGTCCAGACTCCATCCACACCTCTTTCGTCCTCCATCCTCTCCACACCACGCCACTTCCTCCACTCTCCATCTCCATCTCCCCACCAAAATGAAACTCTAATCCACCTTGAGGCTAGCTAGGAGGAAGACCCTTGGTGCAAGCTTGAATCCATGGAGAAGAACTTAGAATTTTGGCTAAGGATTTTTATTTTTCCTACACTTTTTCTCTTTCATATATTGTCTTGTTTAAGTTGTATTTGATTGAGAATTTGTGTAACTATAATTAGTGGTTGTTTAGACACTAATTAGGAAGCCTTTTGTTGATTAATTGGTTGGATTAAATACTGAATTTTTTCAATTTCTCACAATTACCTATGTATACAATCAAGGTGCTTGATGAAATGCATATGAGAGATTGAGTCTTTAATTATTTAATTTAAAGACTCCTTGGTGTTTAGTTGTTTAATTAAACATCTTTGGATGATGGTTCAGAGGCTAATTAATTAGTTAATCAATCAAATTGGGTGTTCATTGGTCCTAAAACAAGAATTAGCAATTTGATGCGAGGTTGAGTTCTCAATTCAACATTGGATTGTTAATCTCTTGATTCTTGCGTGTTAACTCAAGATAACTTGTTATGAACACAATTAGGGATTCTTAAGCCGGAATTAATCATAATTGGATTAGGATAAGGATAGTGGATACCAAGGGACGATTCCAAAGCTAGTCACAAGACCATCCTCCACCCATAATTCATCTAACTAGGTAGAATTTAGGAACTTTATTTTAAATTAATTTTACTTAGTTCAATTAGATTGAAAACCCCCTAAATTAGTAAGTTCTAGGATCTTTATACACTAAGAAAATCTAATTAAACATTGAACTCCATTTCCGAGGGAGATAACCTAGGTTATGCCACTAGCTACATATTTAGTTCAACCTAGTTTTATTTTGAGGGTTGCACGACAGGCCATTCACATACATAACACTAGAGTCACACTAGGGCAAGCAAAAGGAAGATTTTCATTTCATAACATAAAGCATCACGTGTTTCATGCATTCCACACTTGCATACATTACATAGACCACAGTTCATACTAGGGCAAGTGAACATAAACATTTTGTATTTTTGTAAAGCATCTTATATGCTTCTTGCATTTCACCTGGGCATACATTATGTGGACCTCAAGTTCATATTGGGGCAAAGAAAAATAAAAATAAAAATGTGCATTCCATAAATTGCAGCATCACACATACTTCATACTTCCAACTCCTGCAATGACCCTGATTTATATTGGGGCAAAATTGAGTTGTTAAGTTCAAAAGTCAAGCATTTTGCATACATTGCACATTTTATGTAGCTGTATCACCTTGCATAAAACTTAAATAAATGAAGTAAAGTTGTTCAAATTTAGAAAAATTCATAAAAAGGCACTCTTTTAAAGCCCTGTATGAGCCGGGCACCCTCAAAGCCCTACACAGGCCAGGCACTCTTTTGAAGCCCTGCATAGGCCAGGCACCCTTAAAGCCCTACATAGGCCAAACACTTTTCAAGCCCTGCATAGGCCAGACACTCTTTTCAAGCCTTACATAGGCCAGGTACCCTCAAAACCCTGAATAGGCCAAGTACTCTTTTAAAGCCTTGCATAGGCCATGTACCTTCAAAGCTCTGCACAGGATAGGCACTCTTTTAAAGCCCTACATAGGCTAGGCACCCTTAAAACCCTGCATAGGCCAGGCACTCTTTTAAAGCCCTGCATAGGCCAGACACTCTTTTCAAGCCCTGCATAGGCCAGACACCCTTAAAGCCCTGCACAGGCTAGGCACCCCTTCAAAGCCCTGCATAGGCCAGGCACCCTTTCAAAGCCCTGCACAGCCAGGCACCCTTAAAGCCCTGCATAGGCTAGGCACCCCTTCAAAACCCTGCACAGGCTAGGCACCCTCAAAACCCTGCATAGGCCATGCACTCTTTTTAAGCCCTACATAGGCTAGACACCTTCAAAACCCTGCACCCTCAAAGGCCCGCATAGGCCAGGCACTCTTTTCAAACCCTACACAGGCTAGGCACCCTCAAAGCCCTGCACAGGCCAAGTACCCTCAAAGCCCTGTATAGGCTAGGCACTCCTTTAAAGCCCTGCACAGGCCAAGCACCCTCAAAGCCTTGCATAGGCCAGGCACTCTTTTAAGGCCCTGCACAGACCAGACACTCTTTTCAAGCTCTCACAGGCTAAGTACCCTCAAAGCCTTGCATAGGTCAAGTACACTCTTAAAGCCTTGCATAGGCTAGGCACCATTTCAAAATCTTATATAGTATAGGCACCAAAAGTCCTACTCCAGAACAAGCATACAAAGTCCTGAACAGACACCACTCGAAGCCTTGCACCAAGATAGGTACCAATAAAAGTCCTCTATTAGAACAGGCATCCTTTTCAGAATTACATTACTTCCATTCTTTTTAATCAATTTAAGTACTTCTAGGTAAGTTAATTCTCCTTGATTTATTAGCTCCCCAAACAAAATACATGTTTTCATCTTTACTTATTCTTAAGCTAAGGAAATCAAAAACTGCATTTTTGCTCTCCTAGCTTAAAGAATAAGTAAAGAGGGGCAACCTGTAAATACTGTATTTTGTTTGGGTCGCTTTCTCATTTTGTTTATTGTCAAAAGGCAATTAAATCATTCTAGATAAAATATGTGTTCTTATTTTTACTTGTTCCTTATGAAAAAATATTAAAAATTACATTTTCAATCCCATTGCCAAAGAAACAAGTAAAGAAGGGCAACTGTGAATACCGTATTTTGTTTGGGTATAACAAAAATCAAAATAGCAAAAATATGAAAAAATGAAGGAAAAAAACCCAAAGCCTTAGAAAACAAAAAAAAATTATTATTAAAAAAATCAAAAATAAAAAAAGAGAAAAAGCTGAAAGTCGAAAAAAAGGAAAAAAAGAGAAAAAAAGACTTAAAAGCGTCAAAATCCAAAAAAGTGATAGTAAAATAGATGAAAAGATTAAAGAAAAAGAATTAAAAAAAGTAAAAGAATGAAATTTTAAGAAATTGAAAAAAGAGAGAAATAAAAAAAATTTTGCAATCCAATATCTACTAATAAAAGAAAAAAAGAGAAATTCAGCCCGATAAAAGTGGGCTGAGAAAAAATGTCTAAACTAAATTCCTATTGGGCCTACTCAATCTAACCCGGATCCATTCACTGTAAACCCTACCAACATCTTTGGCCCTGAGCTCTCTTTAGCAGCCTCCCACTCACGCATGACTCCACATACAACATTGAGCATAGACACAGGACGCACAGAAACAGAAAAAGGGGAAAAAGCAACAAGGTATCCATTGAGCTTCCTTCACACTTGTTCCACCATTAGAGGCAGAGAAATGAGAAGGGAAAGGAGAAAGAGGGACGCGGATCGAGGAAGGAGAGGAGATGACAGAGATGGAAAAGGATGGATCAGAGGATAGAGATCGAGAGGGTGAAAAGGAGAGAGCGTCCAACAAGGATTTGGAGGGAGGTTTTCAGGGATTTAAGAAGGGGCTGGAAAACGAAGAGAGGAGATCGGGGGGGAGTGAACAAGGATCTTAGGGTTGCAGGAAGGAAGAGAAAAGAAAATTGAGAGTAAGAGGGACCGAAATCAAGAAACAGAGGCTGAGGATTTTTTTTTTGGAGAAAAAAAAAAGAACAGAGGAGGAGAAAATAGAGAATGAAAAGGGTTGAAGTAGAAGGCAAGGGATAGATGCAAAGAACGGAGAGAGAGGTTCAGAGGCCCTTTTCTTTTTTTGATTTGCACTCGGTAAGGGGGAAGCCAAGGATACACCAGCAAATTGAGAGAGTTTAAAGGAGAAGAATAGAAATGGAAGAGAGAGGCTAATAGAAAGGGAGGATATCCAACAGTTTGGGCTACTAGGATCTTCGTAAGGGACATTCTCCATGGCAGTCAATTGACATTGAAGGTAAATCCAATTTGCATTTTGATAGTCCCCCATTGTTCTTGAAATTGTGAGTTTATAAGCTTAAAAAAAGGGGGGTGGTTCTTTGTTGATTCTTTGCATGGTGTCTTCTTATGTCCTTATTCTCGTGTGATGATTAATAGGCCTAGAAATGCTAAATGGTTTTGACTGCTTGCTGGTTAACTTCATGCTAATAATATTATAAGTTTGTTACACACTCCTGATTCGGTTTTACTTAAGGAAGTAATGAACTTATTTCGGTAATCCAGTTTCTGGGTCAAATGTTTGCCTGATTACTGCTTTGGTTGATGCTTTACTTGATATGTATGGGTTGCGGGTAAAGACCTATGTTATGCCATGTAACTTTGTCAGTATTGAATCTAAATATGAGCTAAGTTCAAGGGCTTTCACTATGTGAGATGAGTGAGACTATTTACTCCCATATGGAATATGCAGTGAGAAAATGAGTTGAGGTTTATATTTGAGAGATATTATGTCCGATGCAGGAGGGTAGAAATTGATCTTGAAAGTTAGAAATCCCATTTCCATCTATTTCAGCTTTTTAACTTGAGTTAGTCACTGCATTTTCATGCAACCATGTTACAATCATGCTCTTTCGTCATTAGAAGCACATCAAATCTTTAGCTCTTGTCTAATGTCTATCTTTGGTTTTACTTAGGAGAAGGGCAGTCCTCATATCGTTATATGAAGTGGGTCTTAGTTATAGATGGAATTGGTTATAAATTCTTTAAGATCACTGTCTAAGTAATATAATCTTGCCCACTTCCCTGCTTTGCTTTGGCTGAAGTTAAAAGTTTTTGATGTGCGCCTAGGAGTTTACAATCCAGATATTGTAACCATATGCGGGTAAAAAGAGATGTATTTCGTATTTTTGTTTTCGTGATTAAATGACCTAAGCTTATATAGGATTAGGAACTTTCATCATGGAATTGGAGTTAATCTCATGACTCACATTCTGATATTGCCCATGGATTCTTTTTCTTGTACCTTATATATTTTGAATAAGAATTTTTTTTTGATTAATGATGTTTAGTGACTTCAGTTGGCTAATCTCTTTAAGTATTTGGGATAATAATTGTTGATTATTGTTGACTGTTGTCTACATAAATGGTTTTCAAGCCAACCTATGATGTCTTTGTAATTGTGCCTTAATTATGAAGTTGATATAATTCTTGGAGGTACTCCCCATTCTCACGATTGTTCGCCTTTTGTTGCATATGAGCCATGTATTGGGAGAGGCTTATTGGGAGCTAAACAAAGATTGAAGAAATGAGCAAGATGGAGCTTCATTGGTTCATCTCTTGTTATATAAAAATGTTTATGTAATATGATATATGCTTAATATGAGGGTTGACTAGATACACACGAAAGCACACACAAGCATAATTGTTTACTTACAAATATCTTGCTTATCTCCTACCTTGGGTATTCCTCTTATTTTCTTTTATAAATTTCCCTTTTATAATTGTCGTGTGAGAATTCTTGTCCCCTCAGACATGTAGGGCTATCCGGGGAACTGTGTGAGACAATAATTCTCTTTGGTGCTTATTGGATCTTTTCTTTTTTGTTTTAATGAATTTTGGGTTCCAATGACCCTGCCCCCCATTAATCTTGTTTTCAAAACTAAAAAAAAAAAAGCAAAAAAGAGGGGAAAAAAAAGAGAAAGAAAAGACAAAATCAAACAAATAACAAAAAAGAAAATAGGAAAAGTAAGTGAGAAATTAATTTTTTTCAAGACTTATAGACTTTTCCTATAGTTTTGTTTTGACAAAAGTATATTTTGCTTAAATAAACAAAAAAATAAATACAAAATACAAAATAGATATTAAAAGAAAATCCAAAATCAATCATCCAAAAAGAGAAAACAAACAAACAAAACAAAATAAAAATCAAGAAAATTAAAAATGAAAATGCAAAAAGAAATTAATTTAAAAAACCCTAAACATCAAAGTCAAATAAATAAAAAAAACAAAAATAATTGAAAATGTAAGAAAGGTAAAGAAGTAAAATTAATCATACTCTTAGCAAATCAAAATACATCAAATAATTCTAATCTCGTTTTATTTGCCAAAAGAGGAAGTGATTTTTATTCTCTTTATCTTTTCACCAAAAAAAAAAAAAAAAAAAACAACCAAAAAAGATATAGAAAAGAGAAAAAAAATGAAAAAATAAGAAAAAATTAAAACAAAGAAAAATTTGGAAATGCAAGAAAAGTAAAATTAAAGTTACCTTTAACAAATCAAAACACATCAATCAATTTCTAAATTCAATTTATTTTTTAAAAGAAAGAAATAATTTTTATTTTCTTTGTCTTTCCACAAAAAAAAATAAAAGCTTAATTGTTTAAGATAAACAAATAATATGAAAAAATAATTAAAAAAGAAGGGAAAAAGAAAAGAAAACAAAAAAAGGAGAAACAAAACCAAAAAGAGAGAGAAAAAAAAAACAGCAACAACAATAAAAAATAAAAAGAAAACAAAAACAAAAACAGACCCATATAACTTTTATGTCGAATTACGTGGACTTTGATCCCTCTGAAGGGTACGTAGGCTCTAGGCTCTAATCTTAGGTCAAGTCTGCCCTGGTAAATAATCATTTTCTTTTAATTTTATTTTTTAATTTCTTTTCTCTTATTTTAAGTTTTATTTCTTTAATTTCTTTTTCTTTTTACTCTTAATTTTATTTCATTGAATTTCTTTACTTCTTATTTTGTACGTGATTTGTTAAGGAGAATTAAAATAGATTAAAGGCCATGGTAATTTTACACAACTAATTTAGGGTAATCATTCTTAAGAACAGGTGTAGTGAAGTACCTAACACCTTCCCCACTCACAATCGACTATCGGATCTATTTTCTAGTTTGTAAACCATTTTCCAAACTAAAAAGGTTTTTTCCAAAATTTTGCCTTTTGAAAAATAAAGATTTGGTGGTGACTCTACTTATTCTTAATTTTGATTTCGATTAAACGCCACGCGGTCGCATTTTCGGGTGTGACACTCTGAATACCATAAAATTGAAAATAAATGTTTTTAATAAACTATAGGACCTAAATTTTCAAATGAACAAGACAATTCTAAAATGAGTTAAAATAAGCAAAAACGGGGAAATTGAATTTGAAGGGCAAAACAAGAAATATGAAAATTGTTATCACTCACTTCTTTCTTCTTAAATTAGGCCAACCATGTCTCAAACTCTCTAAAATAGAGCTTGAAGCTTTTGGACCAGCACAAGAAGGTGAACCAAAGAGAGGAGGAAGAAGGAGGAAAGAAGGCCAAAGAAAGGTAAGAAAATGGCCCTTTTTCATGCTCTTGCCTTTACCAACTTAGTTCTCCTTTGTAAGCCCTTTCTTTTTAGGGTTTTAGTTTTTAGAAAGAAGTAATTTTTATGGCTAATTTGTTAGATGAAGGAGAGAGTTTGAAGAAACCAAGCTGAGCATCAAATTCCTCTCTTTAAAGACTTTCAAACAAGGTATGTTTCATGGTAGGAATTTTGCTCCATCTTGCCTTCTCTTTTTTCATAGCTTTGGCCAGACCTAGAACCATATAGGGGAGGAAGAATTTCGGCCATAGCAAGGCTAACACAAGGGTTTTGAGGTATGAGAAATTATAATATGCAATCAAAATCAAGAAAGGAGTATTATAAACTAAGATATAAAAATTAAGGTTTCAATTGCACCTTGAGAGTTTTGAAACCCTATGAGGATAATTCAAGCTTGTTAGCTCATGTCTAGGTTAAAGAGAGGCTAAAGAATATCCATAATCATCAAACTCCCAAGCAAAATAAACAAAACTCCATATAGCCTCCATTGAAGTTGTCACACCATCATATTCTATATGGTATAACTTACTATATTAGAGAACCTTATACTTATTACCAGAAAATCTTGTTGACAAGGTCTCAGATTTTACATTGCAGAATACAAGATGTTATCTAAGCTCTTGTATTGACAAAACTTGATACCCTTTATCCTCTACAACTTATCAAAGCAATTCATGCATATCAATTATGGAATTTCAAGCAAAAATTCACATCATTTCATAAGTTTTCAACACCTACATTGGGGCACTTAAGGGTCATTTTGAGCTATAGGGGTCCAACTTTCATTCTTTCCTTTTGTTAACTTATTTTTATCATAAACAAGTTTTTTCCTACTCATTTTAACATGTTTAGCTCATGGAACCCCTTAGAAAAGTTAAGATCTCGAATGACAGCATAAGCCCAAAATCTACATGAACTTTGAAAATTCATAACTTGAGCTATATAGATCTAAACCATGCAAATTAGGTGTCTATGGAAAGCTTAGGATGTGAGCTACATGTTGTAAAACTTTCAAGTGAAATTGAGTTCATTTGCCTTACCAAACCTACTACAAAAAAGAGGGCATATGATAGACCTAATCTTTAAAACTTCATATCTTGGGCTACACAACACCATTTTAAGTGATCTTAGTGGTCATCAAAAGCTTATAATATCATCTATATTCTTGTAAAATTTTATGAGCAGCTGAGCTCATTTGGCTCGTAAAAAACATGGCATATCAGATATTGCTATAATGTTTAAACATCATTAGACCCTCATTTTCAAAAAATACATAGCTTTTTCTATACAACTCGTTTTTCATGCAAACTTAATGGCCCTAGAATTCCAACTATATACCTATATATTTTCATGAGCATTGGAGTTCATTTGACTCTTCAAATCCACTAAAAACCATAACTACCATATGAACAGTACTAGGGACTGTTTTAGATAATTTCTAGAACTTTGGAAATTTGTGGAATATTCTGTGAACCTACAAAAATTATGGTTCTTAGCCTCATAGAAAACTATCTTAATGGTCTATATGCATGCCAAATCTCAAACTCCAACTAAGTTAGGTGGGCCACTTTAGGTATAGGAGTTTTTAAAAATCTTTTTATGCCTAACCTTGGTATCCTTTTAGGTCCTTTGGCATCCAAATGGAATTCTTCCACTTGGAGCAAGTTTTAATCATCCTAAATAGCATTTCTAGCTATTCCATATCATGCCAAAAGACTTGGATCAAAATTTGACCCATTGACACCCAAGTATACATATACATACTATATGCAACATAGGCAAAATCACATTTTATTGGGCATGTTCTACCACAAGGAGCTATATACCCATATTCTCATACTCATACATAAATCTCATTCAAAGATATGATATTTACATTACTAACCATCATCCATACATAATGGTCAAGTTATACATACACACTTGCCTAAATTTGGACTATTTACATTACAAACTTCATAATACATTATCCATGCCATTCTTTATACATAAATTACATCTTAGCATACATAGTGCTTCTAGCATATAACTTTCAATATTTAATTTTCTCATCTTCTTTGCTTTGGCTTAGTAGCCCTCAAATGATTAGTAGGAGCATGGGGGTGAGATTTGAGAAGAATTTCAATAGCAAAATCTCATCCAATTCAATGCAAACAAGAATGCCATGAGTGAATGCAATGTATGTGGTACAAGAATGCTATGCACATGCTTCACGTAAATCATATGCACACGTAAATCATATGCAACATATAATATGAAAACTCATTCATTTCTAGCCATGGAAACAACATCAAACAAACTAGGCTCTACCAATCTCAACCCAGGGTTAAGGAAGAGCTACTGCACTTAATTCCATACCATAGGGAGTTAGGAGCTATCACATAAACTTTTCATGAACATAAAGTGCTCATAAAGCTCATATGAAAACATAATTGGTCATATTTCATGAAAGTATCAAGCAACTACACACACAAACTTATCAACTCATTTTAACACCCAATTTCATGCAATAAGTGGAGAGAAAGCCACCTTAATACTTGTGGAGGTTCAAGATGCCACTAACCTATTTGTTCTTGCTTTTTCTTTACATGCTTCTCGGGCTCACATACACAAGAAAATGGAGTTGCTTTAGCTTGGCCAAAATGCCTTCATTCAAATGCAAGGCAATATATTAGAACCCATTCTAGTTCATCCCTTGCTACATAAGCCTATAGATACTTAACATACAAATTTAAGCTACTTTAAATGCCTTAAGAGGGAACTTGTAACATCCAGTCCCTCTGCAAAAGTGAGAAACCCGATGTTCAATTTCTCTATAAGCGTCAGAAATGGGTCAAATATAAAAGGAAGTCCCTGAAATGGAAGGATTTGAGGCCAAATAAAATTAGGATAAAATTTTAAATAATGAAAAATGAGAATTTGACCTCGAGTTGCCTATAAACTAGGGCCAGAGTTATTCGAAAAATTTGTTGAAAGACCAGTGGTATTTTCGTAAATATGAGCACTTTTGGAAAAGCACATAAAAGGGCTTTCTAAATGAAAGTTTTAAGTTCTTTGGGGTTCTTAGAAGCCCTGAATATCATAAGAACCCCTGGAACAGTTGAAATCCCTCCAGTGAGCGATTTCGACCATTAGTTGACCAAAACTTTGATCGAATGGTTCGGAATAATTTTAAATCCAAATTGAGTGATTCCAAAGGCATTTTATAAATTAGAGGACCTAAATTTTATGATGAAAAAGATGGTTATAAAAAAAGAGCTAAATCGAGCCCAAATAAAGTAACATAAGTGGAGGGACATAATCGATATTTTAGGAATTGTCATAAACATCATCCTTCACCTTCTTAAATGACTAGGCAGCTTCTCCACCCTTCCAAGAACATCTCTTGAGCTCAGAATCAGATCAAAAATGGCGTGAAAATTGGGCGAAGAGAGAGAAAGAAAACTAAGGCAAAATGGTATGAAAATACATGGAATTTTGCAACAAGTTAGCTATAAAATTTTCTCCTCTCTTCATTCTCCTTCTCTTGATGGTTTTAGATTCTTAAAAGAAGGAATTTAGTGGCTGACTTCATGAGAAAAAGTGGAGGTTTTGAGCAACCAAATAGAGCAAGAGAATCACCATTTAGCAAGCTTTCAAATGAGGTATGATGTGCACTAGGAAAACTTGTTTTTCTTTGAATTCCAATGACTTTCATATTAGGTCTAGAGAGAGAAACTAGAGAGGGGAAGGAATTCAAGCCAAAACAAGGTAGAGACAAGAATATTCAAGTATGAGAAATAAGAATATGCAAAGAGAACAAAGAAAGAACCATGAATTTATAAGATAGAAAAGCTAGGGGTTTTTGAACATAACCAAAAATCTGATTTTATCTAAGAGTTCCCAAGCCTTTGTGAATGTTTGTATGAGTTCCTAAGACCCCTAGAGGGCTTCCCACATGCACCTCCCATCCAAGAAAGCAAAGAAACCCCGTGGACTCCTTAAGAAAGCCTTTCCTTGGCCTAGGGTAGAAGTAATACTTAGAGATTGTTTTAGTTGCTTGCAAGCTTATTTTTGTATCATATATGATGGGAGAGTATGAGAGGAATCCTTAAAAAAAATTTAGAAGCCATGGATAGTGAGATGGAGATGTAGGCTCCATAATGTAGCATAATGAAGCAACTCCTAGCTGGGCTCCTTAAAATAATTGTGTGATGATTCCAAGGGGTCTAAATGGAGTCAAGAATCATAGATTAAAGGAGAGAAGGGAGCCATGATCATGAATTTTTTTAGTTGCTTCATTAAGTGCCTTATGGAAGCATAATAAAGCCCTAAACCAAAGTAGCATCATGTAAAGTGTGTATAATGCCAAGGCTTGTTTCCATGAGTAATTCATGTTTCTTTTAGTGTGTCTAGTCTAAGAGAAATGATCTCTACCTTCTTGGGTATGTGAGGTCCAGGGAGAGGACTCAAGGCTTAAGGAAAAAGTGTGTGAATGCAAGCAAGGTAGCTCTCTCTCTTTTCTCTCATGCATGCATGAATGTCTACATTGTCTTTGAATGTGTGTATGTGTATTTTAAGCTATGAATTGTGTTTTAGTATGATGCCTATGTTCCATAGAACCATAGTGTTACGCTATGTATTCAAATGATGCCTAGAATATTTGCATTGGTTTGCTTGAATGTGGAGAGGCCAAGAACCTCCTATCTTTGGTGAGGATGAGCCAAGGACCCTTGAAAGTGGTTAAGACCAAGAGAAAGTCTCCCAAGAGCAAGGCTTAGTTCAAGGCCTTCAAGATAAAAGGTGAGACAAGTCTAAGAACTTTGAAGAAAGGGGGTGAGGCTAATCCATCCATTTAGCAAGCCTAAGTATGTTATGTGTGCTTTGTGTAAATGCCAAGAATGTATATTGCACCATTTTCTATATTACTATGCCATACATGCATCCTTAAGACTTGTATTACATTCTTTATGCATGATTGAATAGAAGATGAGCTATTGAGATTCTTTGAGTCTCACTCCCTCCTCTCCAATATCCTAATATGCTAGGTGGAGCTAATGAACAAGGAAATGGGAGTCACCAAGTGGGAAGATGAAGCCTTGACCTTAAAGCTCTTAATTTTGCTTATGTTGTAACCAAAGGAATGGCATATGATGTAATCTTTTGATAGAATTGATAGACAATGAATGGAACATGTGTAATTATTCTAATAGATGTTGTATGTATGAAATTTGATGATGAATGGAATGTGTTGCAAATTTTGGGTCTTGAACGACCATTTTAAGTACATGTTCCTTAGTATATGGCTTGGGGATGAAGAATGAGATTTTGTGTTTTTAGTTTCTACACCTTTAAGACAAGTTTAGATAGTCTTTTTGAGCCATTCCCACGCGCCCAAGTGGCCATAAGATCCTTAGGAACCATTTTGGACACTTTTGCACCATTAAAATACATCAAAATGACCCAAATGGCACCCTATAGCACATTCTAACCAAATGAAGGAATTTCTCCATGATATTTGGCAAACATGTAGATCTCATTGAGAGCTTTTTGGAAAGCTAAAGTGCAAAAAAAACAGAGCTATACGAAGTAGTTATAAATTTTCAAAGTTGGAATTTTCAATTGGTTCTAGTATGTGTACTGTTCACACTGGCAGATTTGAGTTCTGTGTCATCCGATAGGCAAATGATGTCCAATTCTTGTAAAATTTTACAAGTATAAACTAGAGATCATAAGGTTTCTATGGCCACCAATATCACCTCATTTGGAAGTCTGAGTAGAGAGTTATGCATTTTTGAAGTTTGCTATCAGTAGTAGTAGCATCCCCTGAGTCCAGTCACTATTCCATAGATTTCCAATGGGTAAAATATCTATTTCTTTTGGGAATTATTTATCATAAATTTAACATATGTATCTTAACATAATGACCAAATATGTGTGATTTCAATTTTTATAGAATTAGTTATGAATTTTGAAAATTCATATCAGTAATATGAACCAGTAGCTTAGATAGCAGCGACTTCAATAGTCTTTTGGATGTCAAACGTTCTCCTCTTAATGATTCATGAGCTGAAATTATTTTTATCATGGGGTAGACATCTAGAGCTTTCTGGAATGATAAAGTTTGTTGGATTTCAATTTTTTCAGATTTAGTTATGAATTTTCAAAGTTGTGACAAACAAACTGAAAAATCTGACCGTAGCTAATTCGTGGAAATTGGTGTGTTTCACCCACTTGTGTGAGTTCCAAGCCACTTTCTTGGATGGTTTTGGATTTTATTAGTGTAATTAAATATGAGAAAGAGTTTAATGAGTTCCTTTAGTCCTTGGGATGCCGAATGAAAAATTTTAAATGCTAAGAAATGTATCTTGATCCATAACTCCCTATGCCACTATGTTGTTTCCATAAAAATTATATGAAATGAGTCATGGGAATTGCAACAATTAAGTCTTAGAAGTACGGTGTTATAGAACTCTCATAATTCAACCTCTAGGCCTCAAGATTTCTCTTAATATGAGCTATAAGACTCTAATGGAACTTATTAGGGCCATCCTATGCAAGCCAAAACATGGCTAACACTATATTGCTTCCTTAAGCTCTTTTTTAACCTTAAAATTTCACTTTTCAAAATAGGGCTCCTAAATTCATATTAGTGGTTCCATTAGTGTTCATTGCTCATATATATACCATTTAATACCTTAGAATTCATTAAAGCACTCCCTTGGTACATCATCTAGCTTTAGGCCAAGGCACACTTCATAAAAGGGCCAATAAGAGGTTTCTTGCTTCTTTCTTGGATTTTGATGTATGGCTATGTTCTATAGCTTCTCTTTAGCTTAATTATGGTTTCATATAGCTCAAAATGATCTTATATGATACACGTGAATGAATAAATTTGAGTATTATTCAATACTTTGTGAGGCTTTTGCTTCTTTGTGTTCTCTGAGAGTACACGTGACTTATCAAAGGATTGGTCTTCCTTTGTAGCGTCTTAAGGCTAGGGTTCTAAGAGACAAGTTCTCTTAGGGTCTTTCTTTTGACCAATATTCTTGTTTTCTAGCCGGTCCCGGGCAAAGTTTCAAATTGTTGGAGGTTTTCTAGGGCATGTTCCTAGTGGGTCTCGCATCATTATATGGCTCCAAATATTCTATGGTTCACTTGGAACCTTAGATGACATAATATGCTCTCTATGGCTTTCTATGTTATTTTCTTTGCACAATCTTATTCTCTTCCTTTGTAAACTCTTGTTTCTATCAATTTTTTTTATTAAATTCAAGCTCTCTCCTCTGCCTTTCTCTCTAGGCTGAAACATAAGGAGATGAAAGTCCAAGGAACATCAAGTTTTCTAACTTACAGTATACCTTGCTCAAAAGCTTACTAAATGGTAATTCTCTTACTCTATTTGGTTGCTCCAAACCCCTACTTTTTCTCATGAGATTAGCCATCAAACTCATCCTTTTAAGAATCTAAAACCATCAAGAGAAAGAGAATGAAGAGAGGAGAAAGTTTTATAACTAGCTTATTGCAAAATTTCATGTATTTTCATACCTTTTCACCTTAGTTTCCTCTCTTTCTTATCCCATTTTTCACACCATTTATGGTTTGGTTCAAGGTTAGAATATCGTATCTAAATGGAAAAGACAACAACATGGCTGTTATATGGAGCAAAAAGGTGGTGATTTATAGAATACCTTAACCTCTTTGCTATTTTACCATGGCCTCATTATCCATCCCAATGCATTTCATATGGATTGGAGCATAATCATATAGAGAAGCAAGCATTTCTTATGAAAAGGCATTATTTTAATGAGATTATTTGCATTACGTAAGGTCCTATTTTCTCATTTTATGCTCCATGGACCACGTAAATTTATCAAGATCATTTTCTAGTCATAACACGTCCATAAAAGTCATACATATTATAATTGACCTCATTCATTTTGGATTTCAAGCCATATCACACAAAGCTCATAGTTTGCTCTTGAGTTCCAATTTCAGTTTTCTGATACAAACTTTGGAAATTCATAACTAATTATAGAAAAATCAAAATCAAGCACACCATACCATTATAGAAAAATGTGGATGTCTACTTTTGATAAAAATAAGTTAGACCAATATAGTAGCCTTAAGTTATCGAAAATTGATGGAATAGTAACATAAGTCAGGCTACATTACTAGTATTGCCATATAACTTCACAAATTCATATCTCCCCCCATAGAACTCCAAATAAGGTGATCTTAGTGGATATGGAAAGCTTATGGTGTCTAGTTTATGCATGTAAAATTTTATGAGTATTGGACTTCATTTGACTATGTATGACACGGAAAAGCAAACTGACCAAATGAACAATAACCATACCATTTATGCATAATTTGGCCAATTTTGAAAATCATAATAAATTCTTTAGAGCTCCAATTTGAGTGTTCTTTGGCTCTATGAAAAGCTTTAGATGAGACAAATTTCATAAAAAAATTCATTCATTTGGTTATACTTTGGTTCAGCTTTCCATTTGGTCAATTTTGAAGTCTCAAATGGCATCTCAAGGCACCAAATGGCCCTTTTTGCTTTCCACAACCACTTGGGTAAGTTTAAAAGCATAAACACCATACATAAAAGCATGCCAAATGATTTACATCACCATGGAGCTCAATCTCACCTTGCCACATCCATATATACATAAGAACATCAAGTCACATAACAAAGGAGCTACAAAATCTCACATTCTCATTCATCTAGCTTCCATATTGATACATACACTATTTGTACATATATTAAAACATTCTCAAGGGTCTACATTATAGATACATCTCATGGGTACATAGTTTGACATCAAAATACAATTAAACAAGCCATTTCTCTATCTTGTTGTCACAATCTTGCATTTCATTCTTGTTGGCCTCCATTTCCTTGTCTACTTTGCTTATCTAGACATGGTTAGACATGTGTGGGGGAAGAGTGAGATTCAAAGAATCCCAATAGCTCTTAACCCTTTCAAACATGCATAATGAATGCATAAACAAGTCAAAGAATGCATGCATGATATTCAAGCAACTAGTGAACATGTTCAAGGCATTTTCCTTGTCATATAACTCATATATAACAAGCATAAGCTCTCAAGGGCATTGGTCTAGCTTTACCCATCTTTCTTAGGACATTTAGATTTTCCTCATCCACTTTTAAGGTGTGACACCCTAAAATTAATTAAGGTGTTAATCATGGATTAGACATAATTAAGAATAATTATTATAGAATAATTGGGTAAACCATGTAAATGGGAATCTAGAGTGAAATAAATTATTAATATGTGTTTGAGATTTAATTGGGTTAGAAACTTCATCTAGGCCCAAATTAAATTAAGTAAGTCATGGTTAAAGACTAATGGAGGCCCAATGATTGTAGGTGCAGACCTAACTTTTTATTATCAGATATGGCTCAAGAGAGAGACCACTTAGCATTGGCCTAATTAGGCTTAGTGAGATAGAGGCCCAAGACCCTATTTACACAAACCCTTATAGTTAGCCTAACTTTCTTTATGCAGACCTAAACTAAGTGAACTCTTGAAACTTAGCTCAACCTAGCTAAAAATCTAAACTCTTATCGTTGGCCCAACAAATTAAAACATTAGCCCAACAACTAGTAGGAGCCCAATAGGTCCTTGGCCTAATGAGTCAACCCATAACCCATGTAAGACCTAACTTAAAACCTTAAATTCAGTTTGGTCACCCCTCATTTTGTAAAACCACAAGAAACATAAGGCAATTTTTAGAGGTCTTGAAGAGAGGCTAGGGTTCTTGATACATTTTCACCATTTCTCACTTCTAGGCTCAAAATTAGTTAAAGTAATTGTTATATAACTTAATCTTCTCCTCTTTAACATGTTCTTATGGTTACATAACAATTTCATCATAAGATTACATCATATGCCATGTGTGTGGCTTAAAAGGAAGCAAAACCAGGCATATTCATATACTTTGATACCAATCTTCTTCTTCTAGTATGTTAAGACATTGGAGAGGAGGAGATGAGATTCAAAGAATCCAATAGCTCATCTCCCATTCAATCACACATAAAGCATGCAATACAAGTCTCACAAATATATGCATGAACATGTTAACATATGCAATCATTTAAGAAGCATTCTTGGCATTTGAAAAAGTTATACATAGCATACATAGGTTTGCCAAGTAAGTGGATTAGCCTTACCCATCCATTTGTGGATCTTGGACTTGCCTCATCTATTTCTTTAAGAAGTTCTTAGACTCAACCTTACTCTTGGAAGTCAACCTCACTTTTGGGAGACTCTTTAATTTATCTTAACCAATTCTAAGGGTTATTGGCTCATCCTCACCATGGTTAGAAGGTTCTTGGCTTCCTCACACTCAAGCAAACCAAAACAAGTATCATAAACATTATTTAGAAATATAATGCATCATCATGGTACCATGGCATATAAAATCATGCTAGAATACTTTTTATATCCTAAAATATACATACACACATTCAAGACAATGTAAGCATATATCTATGCATGAGAGAAGGGGGAAAGAGCTACCTTGCTTGCATTTATACACTTTTTCCTTATGTCTTGAATTTTCTCCCTTGACCTCACACACCCTAGAAGGTGGAAATCACTTCTCTTGTCCTAGACACATTATATGGAAGCTAATTATACTTTTGAAGCAAAGTCTAAGGCCACATATTCACTAGAAAAGCTAGGTGACTCATAAGGCTCTTTTATGGTTCCATAATGCACTTAATGAAGCAACCTTAAGAAAATATCATCTTGACTCCATTCTATCTATTCATTCATGATTCTTGACTCCATTTAAACTTCTTGGAGTTATTACATAATCAACTCTAAGAGCCTAGCTTAGTGTTACTTTTTTAAGCCATATTATGGAACATATAAAGCCATTTTGCTTTCTATGGCTTCTAAACATTTTCCAATGCTTCCTCTCATACTCTCCCATCATACATGATGCAAAACTAAGCTTGAAAGGAATCAAAACACTCCCTAGGTGTATGGACTCTCCTTGGCTGAAGCTACGCTTTCATAAGGTACTAATGGAGTTTCCTTGCTTCCTTTGATGGGAGAATCATGTAGGAAGCTCTCTTGGTGTCTTAAGAACTCATATGAACACTTAAATATCATAAAATATGGCTAGGGTTCATGATAGAGTTTAAAGTGCAATCAAAACCCTAACTTTCCTACCTTGCAAATTCATAGTTTCTACTTAGTTTTCTTTACTTATTCTTACTCTCCTTCGTTAAATTCATAGAATTCACCCTTGGTTCCCCTCGAAATTTCAGCCCTCCTATAGCTACATGCATGGGGCAAAATAGGGAAAAGGAGGGGGAGGAAGTGTCTACCATGAGATGGAAGATTTACCTTATTTTTTCTTTTTTCTTTTTCGCTTGATTCTCACTTCTTTTGGCCTCCTCTCTTCAAATTTGAATTTTCCCTCCTTGGTTTAACCTTAAAATAGCACCAAAAAGTTTAAGAAAACCATAGGGAAAAGAAGGAGTAGGAGGAGAAGAGATTTCCTAATGAGAAGACTAGGAAATTCTAACAATTTCTTACCCTTTTCTTGAAATTTTCCTTTCTCCTTTGCCTTATTCTTGTGTACCTCCTTCCCTTGTGTTTTCTTTAGTTTTTAGGCAGAACTTGGTCAACTAAAATGAAGGGAGAAGAAGGGCGTATCATATATATAGGTGGGAGGAAGAAAGACTTTTCAAAAATTCCTATTTTACATTTTATTCTTCGCATTTTCGTTTCTAATTCGTTTTGCCTCCTTTCTGAGAAATGTCTTTTTCATTATGAAATTTAGGTTCCCAATTTTGTAAAATGCCTTTGGAATTACTCAAATTGGTGCTAAAACCTTTTTGAATGAATCAATCAAAGTTTAGGACAACTGACATTGGAAAACATCCATTGGAGGAGCTTTAACTATCCTGGGGCTTCCTAAAGTTTTTAGTGCCCTTGAGAACCTTGGAGAACTCAAAACTTTCATTTAAAAATTCCTCCTATAAAAATTCTAAAATTTGCTCTAAATGACAAAAATGACTTTATGCTTCATCAATATTTTGTCACAATTTATTTTTTCATTCTAGCTCTGTTTTTCTTTCTGTCTGAACTTGGAATTCTTATGTTTAGGAGTGTAGAATTCTTTCCAAATTTTTTAGGATTTTAACTACATCTTTTGTGGGGACTTTCTTTTGTATCTGGTGAATTTCATTCATTTACGAAGAAATTGTATATTACATTTCTCACGTTTTCTCTCATTTTTAAAAAATCGGATGTTACACAAATTCTTTTTGGAAGATAACCATCGACCTTCCATAAAACACCAACGAAGATCAAATCCCAATATGAAAAAAGTTGTGAAGAAGGAAATTCTTAAATGGCTAGATACGGGCATCATATATCCTATCTTAGATAACTATTGGGTAAGCCCAGTCCAATGTATTCCTAAGAAGGGAGGCATGACTGTAGTGGTTAACACTTAGAATGAGCTAATCCCTACCCGCACAGTGACTAGATGGAGGGTTTGTATGGATTATCACAAAATGAATGTTGCAGCTTGAAAAGACCATTTCATTTTGCCTTTCATTGATCAGATGCTAGATAGACTAGCCGAGAAGGAATTTTTTTGTTTTCTAGATGGTTATTCAGGGTATAACCAAATTGCAATTACTCCAAAAGACCAAGAGAAAATGACTTTCACTTGTCCCTATGGTTTGTTTGCATTTAGAAGGATGCCATTTGGTTTATGTAATGCATTGGCAACATTTCAAAGATGCATGATCTCTATGTTCTCTGATATGATTAAGTAAACTATAAAGGTTTTTAAGGATGATTTTTTAGTGTTTGGTGATTCATTTGATGAGTCTCTTTATAATCTAGATGTTGCGTTGCAGCATTGTGAAGAAACTAATTTGGTGCTTAACTAGGAGAAATATCACTTCAAGGTGCAAGAAAGCATTGTGCTGGGCCATAAAGTATCTAAAAAGGGATTGGAAGTAGATAAGGCCAAGGTGTCCATCATTGAACAACTACCCCCACCTACTTCTATCAAGGATGTGAGGAATTTCCTTGGCTATGCAGATTTTTACAGTCACTTTATTAAATATTTTTCCAAAATTACCAAGTCTTTATATAAATTGCTCGAAAAGGATGTTGAATTTAAACTTAGTGATGCTTGCTTGCAAGCATTTGAAGAAATGAAAAGAAGACTTGTCTCTGCACCCACTATGACTATGCCTAATTGAAACTTATCATTCATTATCATGTGTGATGCAAGTGATTATACTATTAGAGCAGTCCTAGGTAAGAAAAAAGATAAAGCCTTCCACCCTATTCACTATCCCTACAAAAACTTTTATGAAGCCCAAGAGAACTACACCACCACAGAAAAGGAGATGCTAGTTGTGGTGTTTGCTTGTGATAAGTTTAAGACATACATTGTGGGATCTAAAGTGACTATATTCACCAATCATTCGACTCTAAAATATCTGGTTAGTAAGAAAGACTCTAAAGCTAGATTAATTAGATAGGTGTTTTTGCTACAAGAGTTTGATTTAGATATCGTAGATAGAAAAGGATGCGAAAATCAAGTGGTTAATCATCTTTCTTGGTTGAATACTGGAGCTTAACTGAAATTTGCCTAAAAAATTTAAGAGGCATTCCTTGATGAACAACTATTGAATGTTTAACATACTATAGATCCTTAGTATGCAGATATTGTTAATTACCTCGTATGTGGAGTGGTCCCCCCTGATTTGAGACACATCAAATAAAGAGGTTCTTTCATGATACAAAACATTATTTCTTGGATGAGCCATATTTGTTTCAATGATGTACCGATCACATTCTTAGGAGGTGCATACCAAAAGAAGAACAAGAATTGATTTTGCAGAGTTACCAGTCTTTAGGTTATGGAGGCCATTTTGGAGGAGAGAAAACAGTAGCCAAGGTTCTACAAAGTGGTTTTTATTGGCCTACCTTGTTCAAAGATGCTTATGCTTTTATGCTTCAGTGTGATCGATGCTAGAGAGAATATATCAAAAAGGAATGAAATGCGATTCACAAGCATGTTAAAGGTAGAATTATTTGATACATGGGGTATTGGCTTTATGAGATCTTTCTTCAATTCATTTAACAATCAATACATTTTGGTGGCAGTGTATTATATTTTTAAGTGGGTGGAAGCTATTGCTAGTCCTACCAATGATACAAAAATGGTGCTTAAATTCTTGAAAAAGAATATTTTCACCTAATTTGGAGTACCAAGAGTTATCAGTGATGGGGGATCACATTATTGCAATAGTCAATTTCAAGCCCACTTAAGAAAGTATAGGGTGAAACATAAAATGGCTTTGGCCTATCACCCCCAAACCAATGGGCAAGTTGAGATCTCCAACTGAGAAATTAAAATCGTCCTTAAGAAAACAGTGGGTGTGTTTAGAAAAGATTGGTCTTCAAAAACTTGATAATGCATTGTGGCTTATCAAACTGCTTTCAAAATCCCCATTGGTATGTCACCATATAAGTTGTTCTTTAAGAAAGCTTGTCATTTGCTGTTGAGTTGGAGCATAGTGCTTATGAGGCTATCAAGAAGTTGAACCTTGATTTCAAGACTATTGGTGAGAAGAGGCTCCTTCAACTCAATGAGCTTGATGAATTTAGAATGTATGCGTATGAAAGCTTCGAAGTATATAAAGAAAAAACCAAGTGACTTCATGATAGAAAAATCATTCCTAGAGTATTTGAGTCGAGATAATAGGTTCTATTGTACAATTCTCATCTTAGACTCTTTCTCAAAAAGTTAAAATCAAGATGGTCAGACCCTTTCACAATGGCTGAAGTTTTTTCCCATAGAGCAGTTGAGTTGGTGGATAACTTTGGTGAAAAGTTTAAGGTGAATGGTCAATGGTTAAAGCATTATTAGGGAAGATATGTGGATTGTCAAGCATCCACTTTTCACCTTGCCGATTCAAGTTGAACAACTAATGAGTCAGGTTGAGGACTATAAAGTAAGTGCTTCTTGGGAGGTAACCCAAGCTCTTTACCTTATCTTTTGTTTTGTTTTTGTAGATTTTATCTTGTAGTGAAGTTATGTGTGTTTTCTTTTATTTTGCAGGTGAACTTTTTAGTTGAGGCTGATAGTAAATCATAGCAATATTACCAAGGGCATTTAATTCAAAGATCATTTCTAGATGAACATTTTCATGGAAGTGCACCTTTTATTGTTATTTACTTTATAGTATGCATGAACCCTTGTTAACATAGGTGCAAATCTATGATAACTAAAATCTAGTGCTTGTCTTGGATGTTTCCTTTGTAAGTTCATGTTTAATGCTTGAATCCCATATTAACCCTTAAGGATTATTGCAAAAATCATACATGCTTGAGTTGGTTTTAAACCCAACTGAGGATTATGTATGTGGGAATAAGTAGAACATTGTTTGAGGATGGATTACATGCTCCTCTCATTTTCATTTCATTGTTGTGAGTGAACAATTACAATACTGATATGTGAAAATGTCCTATTACCTTGTTAGTCGTGGCCAACAGATAGCTTGGCCATAGCAAAACATGCTCTTGAACTCACTAGCCAAACTAGAGGACAATTGGCCGTGGCTAAAAAATTTATTAGCCACGGTGAATTTGCATGGGTGGTTGCTATTGAAGGCAACTTGAGGAGAATTGGTTACGGTTAAATTTTTCATCAACCATGACAAATTTGTGATATGAGGTGTAAGGTCCAATTTTCGTTAAATGACAGAAATAGGCACTTTTTAAAGCAAGTCCCCCAAAATGAATTAGTTAAGGTCCCAAAAAATTTGAGTATCATTCTAGCCCCCTAAAAATGAGAATTGTAGCCTCAAATGGAAGGACAAACGAAGCTAGAATGAAGAAACAAATTTTGACGGAAACTTGATAAAGCGTAATGGCATTTTTGTAATTTCAGGTAATTTTTTGGAATTCACACAGAAGGGCTTTTTAAACCAAAGTTTTGAGTTTTCTGAGGTTTTTAGAGGCCCTGAAAACCATGGGAAGCCCTGGGACAGTTAAATTCCCTCCGATGGATGTTTTCCAGCGTCGGTGTGCTTGAACTTTGACAGGCTCATTTAGAAAGGTTTTAGCACCAATTTGAGTGATTCCAAAGACATTTTTCTTAATTGAGGACCTAAATTTTATAATGGAAAAGATGATTCTCAAAAAGGAGCTAAAATGAAGGAGAAACAAAAATGCAAAGTACGAAGGAAAAAATTAAAATTTTTAAAAAAGTCTTTTTACCCTGGCTATATATAGATGGTGCCTCACACTTGCCCTTATTTCACTTCAGATTTTCTAGCCCCAAATCAGAAGAAGAAGCTTAAGGGAGAGGCACCCAAGAGAGAAAGAAGAAGGAGGAAGAAAGCCAAGCTTAAGGCATGTTTTCATGGTGATTTTCCTTATTTTTCTTCATCTCCACCACCTCTCCTTCATTCTCCTTTCTTTCCTTGGATTAAAATGATGTTTATAAATCTGATTCAAGGGAAAGTTCAGATTTGAAGAGAAGATCTTGGAGAAATCAAGATTTTAGCCAAACTAACTAAGGAAAGAAGGTAAAAATGCATCCTATAGTTGATATCTTCCATGGCCCTTCTTCTCCATTTTGACCCATATGTGTTCTGCCCTAAGGAGTCAGATTTTTAATCAAACCAAGGATGATTCTTAGGTATTTGATAGAGAGGAATAAGAATATGCAAAGAAAACTAAGAAATAGATATTAGGATTCAAGATGCAAAACCTAGGGTTTTAAGTGCACCTTCCAATTTTTGAATTTGTATGATGATTCCTAGGTCTAAGTAAGAGTTTAAATGAGTTCTTGAGACACCTAAGATGCTCACCACAAGCTTTTTCCTTTAAGAAAATCAAGAGAACTCCAAGAAGCCCATTTGAAGGCATAGTCTCGGCCTAGGATTGTTTGTGTAGGTGGGGGGAGTATTAAAATTTTCTAAGGCCATTCTTGAGTCATATTTGATTAATGAAAATGAAGGGAGGCCTTGAAAAAAATTTAGAACTTATAGAAATTCATTTAGTGTCTTAGGTTCCATAATGTGACCTAAAGAAGCAACATGGTACTGGGCCTTTTGTCTTAATGATGTGATGACTCCAAGAGGCTTAAAAGGAGTCAAGAATCATATTTGAAAAGAAAGAATGAGGCCTATAAGTCATTTGAGGGGTGTTGCTTCATTAGGTATGATTATGGACCATAATGGAGCCTATAGAGCAATCTAGCGTTTCATCAACTTATGTAGCCTTAGAATATGTTTCATGAACCTAATTGGCTCCCATAAATTATATCTAGGCCAAGAGAAACTATTTCCATCAAATTGTGGGTGTGTGGCCAAAAGAGGAGGCTTGGAAACTAAGGAAAAAGTATGTGTTTGCATACAAGGTAGCTCTCTCCACCTTCTCTCATGCATGGATGTGTGTTTAACTTACTTTATAATGTGCCTATGTGTATTTTCAAGCTATGAAAAGTATGCTAGCATGCCTTTACATGTCATGATCCTTGATGCTATGTTATGTTTTAAATGAATCCATGATATTTGTATGAGTTTGCTTGAGTGTGGAAAGGTCAAGAACTCTTCCCTTGGGTGAGGATGAGCCAAGAACCCTTGAGCTTGGTTAAGACAAAGCAAAGAGTCTCCTAAAAGCAATGTGGGCTCTCAAGAGTATGGTAGTCCAAAGTGCTCAAGAATGGGTAAGGCAAGTCCAAAATCCATGGGGAGAAGTGTGAGGCCAATCCAAATACTTGATGAATCCTTGAATGTCTTGTATGATTGATTCACATGCCAAGGTTGCTTTTAAAATGCCCATGACTTCCATTTTCCATACATGCATTTGAAAAGCTTTCTTTGCACATATTATGTATGATTGAATGGGAGATGAGCTATTGGGATTCTTTGAATCTCTAATAATCTAACATACTAAGTGGACCAAGCAATTACAGTGAAGGGAGCCAACAATGATGAGGAAGAGAGATTGATAACCGTGTGTCTTGTTTTGTTTATTTTGGAACCATAATGGTGGTTCATCATGTATATGAGGTTGTATATGTACTATGAATGTTGAGACATGTGTAAATACACTATTATGTGATGTTTAGATATATGAGTATCATATATGACCATTAACCCATGTTTTAAGTATGTAAGGCTACAGAATAAGATTTAAAGTTTGATGAATATGTGTATAAGTGAGGGTTGAATAGTCAAAATGAGATGCATGAGGTTTGGGACCATTTGAGTAGCTCACACAAGTCTTAAATATACTTTTAGACTTGCCCAAAAGGTACCAACACTAAAGGAAGACTATTTGGCAAGTTTGGTACCTCATATGGAGCCAAATTTGACCATTATGGAATCCTATGTCACTTTTAGCCAAATGAGTTAGTCTTGATCTGAAATTTGACATGCAATTAGGTCTCATTGAGAGATTTCTAGGAAGCTAAAGATCACAATTTTTGGAGGTCTACAGAATATTTGATGATTTTTCGAAATTAGCAAATTTTATGGATTTGGTCTGCTACACTATTTATTTGGTCCAAAATTGTTTTCTGTCATTCGAGATTCAAATGATGTCCAATTTCCACGAAATTTATATTGAGAAACTAGGAAATCACAGTGACTTGTGCCAACTAGAAGCACCTCATTTGGAGCTCTAGAGAGAAAGATACGAATTTTTGAAGTTTCTACCCATTATCAGTCATCTTGCCTGACCAGAAGTATTGTTCCATCAATTTCTGAGAGTTGGACTTGATGAAATGATTTGGAGATGTTTGTCATCTCTATTTAACATCCACAACTTTTCATATTGGTATCATTTTAATGCATTGGATTTTTTTGGAATTAATTGGATTTTTTTGAAGTTCATATCAATAAACTGTGATAGCATCAGAACCTAGTCTGACCTCTAGACCAATTCACATGTCAAACACCCTGTGTGTGGGATGTTATCACTTGTACATATTTTACCATGAATTAGAAATCCAAGCTTTCCATAATGACCAAAATTTCATGTTTCATATTTTTCTAAATTTAGTTATGATTTTCCAAAATTTACCCAGAAATAAGGCCAATTCTGGCCGAGAATGAATACCCATCTCCCATGCCTCTTTTTGGTTTCCATGAGTTGCAGGCATGTTTTTATGATACAAATGAGTTGTAATAATGTAATTAAATATGAGGAGTCATAGTATGAGCTTACACGGTCCACGTGACACTGAAATGAAATTTTAAATACACGTAACGCAAAAATATTTATTATTTTCCCTTACTTTTCTATGAGGAACCTATATCCTCCATGATAGTAAGTCATTGAAAGGCATGGGATGAGCTAGAATTTATGGTGTTACATAAGGACCAAAGGAGAATTGGCCTTACGAAACTGTGTTCAATTCTCTCCTAAAAAATATGAGAAGCATATTGGTCGAGAAAAGTAACATTTTGGCCGCAGCCAAATATTACCTGATGCTCGAAAATTTCTTGTTGTTACTCCCTCTTTGTCTTCACATATCTTACTTTATTCCCATATTGCCCTTGTGAATCTTACCTAAATTATGCCCAGATTCATTGGCTTTTGTTAACCCCCATATGTGTTCCCCAAAATATCCCCCAAAATTCTAACTCAACCCTAACTCCTTTCCATCTCCATCTTTGTCGTCTCCCCTCACATTTTGCCATTACTCTTCTTTTTGTTTCCTTAGTCTCACTCTCCTTCTCCCTCTACACTTACCAGCCTTCTCCTCATTCCTCTCCATTGTCATCCCCCTTCTCTTCCCCATGTCTACAATCTTCTCTGCCTTTCTGAGTTCATCATTCTCCATCAGCCCAAGTTTGAGGATTAGGGTAGCCTTCAGCCTCTTTCTCTTCTTCCTCTATTCTGCGTTGTCTTCCTCCTTGGTAATCTTGCTCTTCTTCTCCTTCTCTCCTTGCATTGTGGTTTAAAATTTTGTTCTATTATTGCTTCTCTTGTGCCGTGTTCTACAGGATTTATTTCTCAAATTTTAGTTTTTAGTTAGATTAAATCTTTGCTTAGATAGTTTTTGTGGTTCTATCTTGGTTAATGTAATATCCAATTCTCTAAAAATAAGAGAAAATGCAAAAAACATAATGTATAGTTTCCCTATAAACGAGCAAAATTCATCGGATATAAAAGAAAGTCCTCTAGATAGAGTGATTTGAGGTCTCAAAAAATTTATGTAGTATTCTAGACTCTTAAAAATAAGAATTATAGGCTCAGACGGAAAGAAAAATAGAGCTAGGATGAAGAAACGAAATGTAATGAAAGGTTAACGAAACATAATGACATTTTTATAATTTTGAGCAAATTTTGGATTTCTCATAGGAGGGCTTTTTAAATGAAATTTTTGAGTTCTTCAGGGTTCTCAGAGGCCCTAAAAACTATAAGAAGTTCCAGGACAATTAAAACCCTACCAATGGATGTTTTCCAATGTTAGTTGACCCGAACTTTAATTGATTCGTTTAGGAAGGTTTTAGTTTTGATTTGAGTGATTCCAGAGACATTTTACTAAATTAGGAACCTAAATTTCATAATGAAAAATACGATTTTCTAAAAGGAGTTAAAACGAGTTAGAAATGAAAATGCCAAGAATGAAGGGCAAAATTGAAATTTTTGGAAAATGGAAGCTTTTGAATACTCTTTAATTTTCTTGTTCCTTCTCCCCCTTTATTTGCATGAGTTGTTTTGCCCAAAAACTAGAAAAATACTAACTCTCTTAGGCATACCAAGGAGGGGAAGAAAGGAGGAGAAAAAACAGGAAAAAGGTAAGGAATTTCATGGATTTTCATGTTCCTTCTTCTACCAAACTTGTTCTTTTCCTCTCAAGCTTCCTTTCCATGGTTTAATGAAGTCTTGGTGCTATTTTGGGGGCAGAATAGAGAGAGAAATTTTGTGTTTGAGGAACATCTCCCTTGTATGGTAGCTTTTTCCTCCCCCATCTCTTGTATGGTTCGACCACCATGGAGCCCAATCCCTAGGGGATGATTTCTGTCTAAACCAAAGACGAACTAAAGGTTTTAGAGTGCAAGGATTAAGAATATAAAATTAGAATCAAGTAAAAAGCATTAAAGACCAAGATGCACCACTTAGGGATTTAAGTACTTCCTTGAAAATCTAATTTGATGCAATTATTCCTAGGCCTAAATGAGTGTTTGGATGAGCTCTTAAGATCCCTAAAAGGCTCCTCATATGCATCTTTCATCAGGAAAACAAAGCAAACTCACTTGGTGTCTCCTTGGTCTATAACCATGGCCTAGAGAGGTTGGAGCACCAAGAGGTAATTTTAATTTGTCCCAAGCTTATTTTTAAGTCATGTATGATGGAAGAGGATGAGAGGAAGCCTTGGAAAAATTTTAGAACCCATAGAAAGTGCGATAGTATCATAGGTCCCATATTATGGCTTAAAGAAGAAATACCTAGCTAGGCTCCTTGATTTGATTGTGTGATGACTCCAAGAGGTTTAAATGGAGTCAAAAATCATAAATAGATAGAGAGAATGGAGCTAAGATGATGTTTTCTCAAGGCTACTTCATTAAGTGCATTATGGAACCATAAAAAGGTTATATGAACCACCTAGCTTTTCTAGTGAATGTATGACCTTAAAATTTGATTCAAGAGTATTATTAGCTTCTATATGATGTGTCTAGGCCAAGAGAAGTGATTTTCACCTTCTTGTGTGTGTGAGGTCAAAAGAGAGGACTCAAGGCTCCAGAAAAAAGTATTCTTGTGTGGCAAAGGTAGCTCTCTCCACCTTCTCTCATGTATAAATGTATGCTTACATTGTCTGTGGATGTGTATATGTGTGTTTTAAACCATGAAAAGTGATCTAGTATGATTTCACATGTCATGATACCATGATGATGTTCTATGCACTCAAATGATGTTTTATATGCTTGCCTTGGTTTGCTTAAGTGTGGAGAAATAAAGAACCTTTTAACTATGATGAGGATGAGCCAAGAACTCTTAAACTTGGTTAAGACAAAGTAAAGAGTCTCTCAAGAATAAGGTTGACTCCCAAGAGTGATGTTGAGTCATAACCTCTTAGAGAAAATAGGTGAACTTGTCCAAAATCCATAAGTGGATAAATAAGGCTAGTTCGCTTACTTGGCAAGCATATGTATGCAATGTATGACTTGTTCAAATGCCAAGAATATTTTTTAAATGCTCACACATGTCAATATGTCCAAGCATGCATTTTGAAGACTTGTATTGCATACTTTATGTGTGATTGAAAGGGAGATAAGCTATTGGGATTCTTTAAATCTCATCCCTTCCTCTCTAGTATCTTAACATGCTAGGTGGAGCAATTGAGCAAGGTAATGGAAGTCACCAAGCTTAGAAGAAGAAGATTAACGACAAAGTATATGAAAATGCCTAGTTTTGTTTCTTTTGTAGCCATACACATTGCATATGATGTAATCCCATTATAAATTGTTATGTAATCACATGAACATATATAATTACCCAAATGTTTGATGTACGTATGAGTTTCAAAGCTAAATAAATTGTAGTATGCATTTTGAGTATGGAATGGCAAGACTAGACTTATGAAATCTTGTGTATGGCATGGGGTGAGAGAGTGAGTTTAAGAAATTTAGGCTTATGAACCTTTGAGACGAGTTTAAAGAGCCATTTTGGTGCATTCCCACGTGTTCAAGTGGTCATGGTTGCCTTAGAACTTGAAATGGACTATTTGGACCCTTTATATGATATAAAATGAGCCATTTTACAACTTAGTATCAAGATTTAACTAAATGAATGAATTTACCCATGAAATTTGGCACACATATAAATCTTATCTAGAGCTTTTTGGAAATTTAAAGACCATATTATTTAGAGCTCTATGGAATTAATAATGAATTTCCAAAATTGGCATTTTTCAGTTAAACTGATGCAGACACTGTTTATATGGTTTGAAACTTGGGCTATGTCATTCGTAGGGCAAATGATATTCAATGCTCATGAAATTTTGCAAGAGTAAACTAGACATGATGAGATTTCCATGGCTACCAAGATCACCCTAATTGGACCTTTGAATAGGGAGATATGAATTTTTGAAGTTGGAGGTCAATACCAATAACAACAGTCGACCTCTGGTACTCTTCCATCGATTTCTAGTGGCTAGCAGCCTTTGTTACAGTCTGGGTTTATTTTTATCATAAAGTATACATCTGTAGGTTTCTAGAATAGTATATTATGCCTAATTTTTAATTTTTTTAGAATTATTTATGATTTTTCAAAATTTTGGCATAGAATTTGGAAATCCTACCCGAGGCTGCACACTATGTTTTTGAGTATATCATCTCTTTGCTTGAGGTATAGGCCATTTCTTGAGCTTGTTATGAGTTTTATTTTTGTATTTAAATATGAGAATGAGATGGATGAGTCCATATGACCCATAGGACACTGAAAGAAAAATTTACCTGTGACAATGCAATTAATTAATGATTCCCAATGCCATTATGTTGCTTCCTATAAAACTAGCACGAGATGAGGCATGAAAATTGCATGAGTTGAGTCTTATAATTATGATGTTACATTTATTAGTATCAGAGCAAAGTTCCAAACTCTCTTTAAGGTTAGATTTGGCTTGAGGATGCGGCAACAAGGCTATGTAAAGGTTTGTATAGTTATGTAAAGCCTTGTATGAGACATCTTGGGTGTGTAAAGGTAGTTCATGGCTATGTACATGATAATTGAGTTGTAGAATGGTCTTGAGTAGATAGTGAACATCGAGAAAGGCTGGCCTTTAGAATACCTTGAGCAAAGCTAAGGGATTCGACAGCTAAAGCTTCATGAAATATGATAGCTCTCGAGGATCAATAGGAAGCCATAGGCATGAACATATGAACAATGAGAAATGATCTTGTTGATACGAAAAGGCTTGCCTGAGAGAGTATATGAGGCATAATTCTCCTTGGTGGTCATACTTAGACCATTGTGAGATGTCTTGTGTAATGTAGAGACAAGTAATGATGTAACCCAGTATGAGATGAGACTGTGACTACACTAGACTAGTTTAAAATGGAAATGAGAAGACGAGTAACCCTCTAGCTGTAACACCCAAGTGTCTAGATGAATTTTAGAACCTTAAAGGTTAATTTCCTCAGGCCAGGGGTTTGAGTTATAAGCTACACTTCATAGAACCTAGATAGCCCAGAAGTGACAGCTAGTTTTACATGAATGGCGCAATAAGCAGAACCCTTTAGCTTGATGATCAGCTGGATATAGTAGTAATAAGGCTCGAGTTTTGTAGCTAAAGATAAAATTTCCAATCCATGCAAAAATAAGTCAATCAGAGGAAGTTAGCCATGGCTAATTAAACACTTAGCTACGGCCAATTATTTCAGGAAGTAGCGAGGCAATCTAAAGAATTCCTTGCTATAGCCAATACTTAGATAAAAAACTAGGGTAAACCTAAGGCTAATTAACCATGACGAATGATGTGCTAGCCATGGGAAATAGCAGTATGAAAGGCCTTATTGGTCATATTTAGGCCAACTTAAGAAATGACTTGATAAGGGATCAATTGACCTACAGAAAGTGGGAACCCCTAGTATCAGTATAGAAAAAGAGTAGTAAATGGTCAAGGAAGATTAGTAAGAAATCAGTGGGCCTAGTAGTTGAGACTGAGAAAAAGCTCAGCATTAGAGAAAGTTAGGTACAAAGACGATAAGGTTGTTGAAACTCACCTTTAAGGCATTGACTCTAACCTAGGATACTACCCTATGAAACACTGAATGACAAGATGTTAATGTAGCTTTGAAATTAACATAAGGTAAGGCTACCAGTAGTAAGGAATATAGTGAGTATCCTAGAAGGGCATACCTCATAGGTAATACCTAGAGGTGAGCATGATAAGCCTGGTGATAGAGGCTTAGAAGAGAATGAGGATAGTTTGGAAAGCACTAAGTTATTATAAGCTACAAGTCTAATGAGATAGGCAACTCAGACTAAGTATGGGTTGAAGCCTAGGAAAAGTGACTAGTAGCATCATCCAGGTGAGAAGTATAAAACAAGAAATTAATTTGATCAAAAGCTCAGTGAAAGTTCTCCCTGGATCAAGAAAAGGAAGATATGATACCCTGAGCTACAAAAACTACTCAGTAGTGGTTAGTAAATTCCCTTAGATGGACCCTTTGAATTGTAGAGTATAGTGATAAGGGAAGCGAGGAAAAGCTGAGAAATTAGCTACAAAAGAGTTACCCTCGCTTTAGGAATAACTAAATGAACAGACTAAGCCCAGAGAAGTAAATAGATAAGGGTCTGATAGTTAGTCAAACGAGCTCCCTAATATGAGAATAATGTAAGGATAAGGAACTTGAGTGATTAGAGCACCCAATGGAGCATAAGTTTTCAGTAAGGTAGAATCCAAACATTGAGAGTACATGTTCTGGATTGGGTTAGTAAAACCCTAAAATCAGTTTATTGTGCTCTTGGGGATGAGACTAAAAAAGCTAAACAAAGAGAAAGCCTAGCTCTAATATGAATGTAGAAATGAGTTGAGACAAATAGTTAGTGCCTTGGTACCCTCAGGGAAGCTTGAGGGAGTAAGAGACCGTCTAGGAAGGCCAATCTTGCATTATGCAGAGAAAAAGTGTAAGTCGAGTGTGCCATAGAATGTAATTTCTTGTATTACTTGAAATAGAATTCTTCTTACCAAGGGATGGTCTAGTTAAGAGCAAAGCAAGAGTATGAGAGATAGTAGACCCCTTTGATGCTATAAAATGAGAAAGTAGAGGAACCTAGGAAAATGCAAGTGCTCTTGAACATAAGGAAACATAAACTAGCAAGAGGGATAGCCAGTAGTAGAACATCCTTTTACCTAAATAAAAGGATAGTAAAGGTAAAAGAGAGAGAATATATGACGGTGTCAAGCTGATGACATAATAGATTAAGAATAAATATTAAATTGATATGCTTGAGTACTTGAGAAAGTACACTTGTCTTTGGCATAGATGCGCCTTTTAGCATGATAGTGCTCGAAATAAAAACAGTCGGGCAATGTAAAGTGATCTTAAGGTAAAGTAAAGGAAGAGTCCTATTTTCCCCAAGTATTCTACAAGAATATGGCAAATAAAGAAAAGTAAGAAGGGAATAATTTAGATTATTGGGAAACTTGTAATATACAAGCGATAATGGCTGTGAGCTCAATTATGAAGTGCCCGTGTATTAGTGTTTAATGTTATGGTTTACTTGCAACAATGGTTACATGATATTGGGTTTGGCTAACCTAGTAGTAATCTGACTTGAGTGTGTAGCAAACAATGATATCAATCACTAAAGTGTCCCGATAATTGAAAGGATTCTAGGTAATTAAATAATGAGATGAGCTAAAAAGGAGAGGTGAAGGGATTCCAGGAATACTAGAACAGTAAGAAAAGCATATAGAAAAGAATCCCTAGTAAAGAATAGTAATATAAAAAAGAACGTGCTAATAGTAAGGAATGTTCATATTCAGATAGCATGAGTTTAGTGTTCATAGTCTGAGTCCCTTATAGTATATGTAAACAAAATAAGACAGGACCAGTATAGCCTCTCTTCTACTAGAGATGTTAAGCACACTTAGTGTGTGAGATGCCTGGGTGTTAAGACACTTAAAAATAGAACATAGGCATAGTAAAAAATTGTAAAATATAAGAGGGAAGATGGCAAGTACAATTAGAGTAAGAAAAGAAAGCCCAAGTAAAAAAAGGGCTAAAGTGGAAACCTGAAGATCCCATGAAGAGTGATCAATAAAATTTAAAGCGCTCCTAAGTATCAGTATGATGGGATCCTAGAGAATTAGGTGACACGAAACCCACTTCGCACGAAGAGCATGATGTACTTCTGAGTTTAGCCTCAGATATTATGAGCAATGGTTACTAGACTTAGTGAGCATATGTTTTACTGGTAGATACAATGATTTTAGGCTTTGATGTCTCTTAGAGACAATCTATAGTAGATCCTAGCATAGTACAACGGGTTGTAGTAGACCTTAGCATGGCTCTGAAAGGTTGCAGTAAACCTAGGGGTTGTAGCAGATCTCACAGTTATAGTACAGTAATTCTTTAGTGAAATGACAACTTGAGATAGTTCTTCTAGATTAGTTAGTCTCAAAGACCAGTATAGTCATAGACAATTTTGTCTCAAAGACTAGAGGCCTCCTGAGTTTAGTAGACCATTGGCATAGAGATATGAAGACTTAGATAGTTAGACCACTAATGAGATCCTTTGAGAGATGAGTATAAGATTGGATGAGAAAAGCAAGAAAGTATCTTTTTAGAGTTAAAGCTAGATGAACCACTATTCAGTAGATATTAGCCCTGACCAAGGGTTAGTGAGATCCTTACATACTAGACTATGTATTCAGAAAGGAGTCAGGTGCATTTTTTTTGTGAGGTAAGTGGTATAGCATGCCTCCAGTGATCGAAACTGTGAGTATAGTTAGTATCCCACCAAAATTTAGTAGTAGTTAGTGGTAGTTTCTCTTTGATGCTAGTATAAGAAATATAAGTTAGGCCTCCTAGTATTGAGATGAGGGACTACAAAATGGCCACTCTTAAGTGAGCAAAAAGAATAAGGAAAAGTCATAGCCTAAAATACATTAATAAACAGAGAAATTGGGATCATTAAAAGTGAAAACTCCTTAAAGAAGCTGTAATCCCAATAAGTAATTGAGATACGAGGCTTGTGATAGAAAAAAATATAAATTATTATCATGAGATGAGCTAGTAAGAAAGAACACAGAGATGGACAGTGGATAGTATATTTTAAATCATTAAGTAGATAAAAATCTCCAATGGCTATAATGATCAGAAAAGATGATGAGATATTATGAGAAGCCATTGGGAGAGGATATGGAAGAATTGATACTAAATAAATCACCTCTAAATATATGTAAATGAGTCTACTGAGAAGAATATTAACTCTTGTGAACGGGTTAAGACTAATCCGATATGATTAGTAAGCTCTCCCAGGATAGGACTCCAGAGTCAAAAATTTCTTTCCCTTATGAGAAGAATTAGCTAGTATTCTATAATAATAGAGCCCTCATTAAGAGCTAGCAATAAAAAATTCCTTGGCTAAGAGAAAACTCAAAAGAGTGAAATCGCTGAGAGAAGCGTATAGAGCCAGGAAGAAAGAAAAGATAGGAGTAGTTAGCTAGAATAGAAAAGAGTAAGAGGAAAGAGTACCTTAAATTTTGAGGATGACATTTATTTAAGGGGGGAGAAATGTAATATCTGGTTCTTTAAAAATGAGAGAAAATGCGAGAAACGTAACGTACGGTTTTGCCATAAATGAATGAAATTCACTAGATACAAAAGAAAGTCCCTTAGATAAAGTGATCTGAGGTCCCAAAAATTTTTTGTAGTATTCTAGACTCCTAAAAATGAGAATCACAAGCTCAGACAGAAAGAAAAATAGAGCTATAATGAAGAAATAAAATCTAATGAAAGGTTGACGAAATGTAATGGCATTTTCATAATTTTGAGCAAATTTTGGAATTCTCATAGGAGGGCTTTTTAAATGAAGTTTTAAATTCTCTAGGCTTTTTAGAGGCCTTGAAAACTATGGAAAGCCCCTGGACAATTAAAACCCCTTAGGTAGATGTTTTCTAATATCGATTGATTTAAACTTTAACTAATTAGTTCAAGAAGATTTTACCTCTGATTTGAGTGATTCTGAAGGCATTTTACTAAATTGGGAACCTAATTTTATAATGAAAAATGCAGTTCTAAAAAAGGAGCTAAAATGAGTTAGAAACAAAAATGCCAAAAATGAAGGGCAAAATTGAAATTTTTGAAAAATGGAAGCTTCTTGAATACTCTTTAAATTTCTTGTTTCTTCTCCCCCTTTATTTGCATGACTTCTTCTGCCCAAAAACTAGAAAAATACCAACTCTCTTAGGCACACCAAGGAGAAGAAAAAGTAAGAAAAAGGTAAGGAATTTTATAGATTTTCATGCTCCTTCTTCTTCCAAACTTATTCCTTTCCTCTTAAGCTTTCTTTCCATGGTTTTAATGAAGTTTTGGTGTTGTTTTGGTGGTAGAATAGAGGGAGGGATTTTCGTGTTTGAGGTGAAGAAGCCAAGAAATGTGAAAAACAAGCAAGAACAATCAAGGAAACAAGGTAACATCTCACTTTTATGGTAGCTTCTTCTTCCCTACTCTCTTATACGGTCTGACCACCATGGAGCCTAATCCCTAGGGGATGATTTCTTTCTAAACCAAAGAGGAACTAAGGGTTTTGAGTGCAAGGATTAAGAATATAAAATTGAAATCATGTAAAAAGTATTAAAGCACAAGATGCACCACTTGGGGTACTCCCTTAAAAATCTCATTTGATGCAATTGTTCCTAGGCCTAAATGAGTCTTTGAATGAGCTCTTAAGATCCCTAGAAGGCTCCTCACAACATCTTCCTTCAAGAAAACAAAGTAAACTCACTTGGTGTCTCCTTGGTCTATAGCCATGGCCTAAAGAGGTTGGAGCACCAAAGGGTAGTTTTAGTTTGTTCCAAACTTATTTTTAAGTCATGTATGATGGAAGAGGATGAGAGGAAGCTTTAGAAAAATTTTAGAAGCCATAGAAAGTGAAATGGTATCATAGGTTCCATATTATGGCTTAAAGAAGAAATACCTAACTAGGCTCCTTGATTTGATTGTGTGATGACTCCAAGAGATTTAAATGAAGTCAATAATCATAAATAGATGGAGAGAATAAAGCCAAGATGATGTTTTCTTAAGGCTGCTTCATTAAGTGCATTATGGAACCATAAAATGGTTATATGAATCACCTAACTTTTCTAGTAAATGTATGACCTTAGAATTTGATTCAAGAGTATAATTAGCTTCTATATGATGTGTCTAGGTCAAGAGAAATGATCTCCACCTTGTGTGAGGTCAAAAGAGAGGACTCAAGGCTCAAGGAAAAAGTGTTCTTGTGTGGCAAAGGTAGCTCTCTCCACCTTCTCTCATGCATAAATGTGTGCTTACATTGTCTTTGGATGTGCATATGTGTGTTTTAAGCCATGGAAAGTGATTTAGTATGATTTCATATGCCATAGTACCATGATGATGTTTTATGCACTTAAATAATGTTTTATAAGCTTTCCTTAGTTTGCTTAAGTATGAAGAAGCCAAGAACCCTCTAGCTATGGTGAGGATGAGCCAAGAACCCTTAAACTTGGTTAAGACAAAATAAAGAGTCTCCAAAGAGTGAGGTTGAGTCAAAACCTCTTAAAGAAAATAGGTGAGACTTGTCCAAAATCTACAAGTGAATGGGTGAGGCTAGTCCACTTACTTGGCAAGCATATGTATGCTATGTATGACTTGTTCAAATGCCAAGAATGTTTCTTGAATGCTCAGACATGTCAATATGCCCATACATCCATTTTGAAGGCTTGTATTGCATACTTTATGTGTGATTGAAAGGGAGATGAGCTATTGAGATTCTTTGAATCTCATCACCTCATCTCCAATGTCTTAATATGCTAGGTAGAACAATTGAGCAAGGTAATGAAAGCCATCAAGCCTAGAAGAAGGAGATTAACGTTAAAGTATATGAAAATGTCTAGTTTTGTTTCTTTTGTAGCCATACACATTGCATATGATGTATTCCCATTATAACTTGTTATGTAATCACATGAACATATGTAATTACCCAAATATTTGATGTACGTATGAGTTTTAGTGCTAAATGAATTGTAGTATGCATTTTGAGTATAGAATGGCAAGACTAGACTTATGAAATCTTGTGTATGGCATAGGGTAAGAGAGTGAGTTTGAGAAATCTGGGCTTAGAAAGCCATTTTAGTGCATTTTCACATGTTCAAGTGGTCATGGTTGCCTGAGAACTTGAAATGGACTATTTTGGACCCCTTATATGACACAAAATGAGCCATTTTGCAACTTAATATCAAGATCTAACCACATGAACGAATTTACCCATGAAATTTAACACACATATAGATATTATCTAGAGCTTTTTGGAAATTTAAAGACCATATTATTTAGAGCTCTGTGGAATTAATTATGAATTTCTAAAGTTGGCATTTTTTTGCTAAACTGATGCTGACATTATTCATATAGTTTGAAACTTGGGCTACGTCAATTATGGGCCAAATGATATCAAATGCTCATGAAATTTTACAAGACTAACCTAGACATGATGAGCTTTCCATGGCTACAAAGATCACCCCAATTGCACCCTGAACAGGGAGATATGAATTTTTGAAATTGGAGGTCAGTACCAGTAATGACAGTCAACCTCTGGTACTCTTCCATCTATTTATGATGGCTAGTAGCCTCTGTTATGATCTGGATTTATTTTTATCATAAAGCAGAAATATGTAGCTTTCTAGAATGGTATATTATGCCTAATTTTGATTTTTTTAGAATTAGTTATGATTTTTCAAAATTCAGGCACAGAATCTGGAAATCCTACCCGAGGTTGCACACTATGTTTTTGAGTATATCATCCTTTTGCTCAAGGTATAGGCCATTTCTTGAGCTTTTTATGAGTTTTAGTTCTGTATTTAAATATTTGAATGCGATAAATGAGTCCATATGACCCATGGGATGCCTAAAGAAAAATTTACCCATGATGAAATGAAACTTATTCATGATTCCCAATGCCATTATGTTGCTTCCTATAGAACTAGCATGAGATGAGGCATGAAATTGCATGAGTTGAGTCTTAGAATTATGATGTTACATTTAAGGTTTTATAGTTGAGTTAGGCATTTTCAGAAATTGGAAATATTTTATTACTCTAATTTGTGTTATACTGCTCAGTTTTTCCTGTTAGATAGTTTGGTTGTGTTGCTCTGTTTGTTAGGCATCTTGTGCTTAGAGGGCTGGAGTATTGTATTGCATGGACTAAGAGGGAATTTAAATTTTAAATCATTATTTAGAGATTGTTATGCAATTAGCTGAGGCTTGGGTATGGTTCTATGAAAATTTGGACTTCATTTGTATTGACATTTTAATGAAGCCATGGTAAATTTAGGACATAGTTGAATATGGATGACAATTAGGGTTGATCAATGAGGTTTGTCATCTAATTTTGTGCTGAATTTTTGGACTTGTCAACTAATGTAGAATTTTATAGTTATTGTTTAGGCATTGTGGTAGGGTGAGTCAAGAGGGATATCCATGGGTAGCTAAGGATCCTTTAAGTTAGTTTGCTTGTAAAATGAGGTCCTCTTGGTTTTAATCCATTGTGTTCCAACAAATGGGTTATTTGTGGGCTAGTTTTCTTCCTTTTGTTTATTGTTTCTGGTTAGGTAGTTTTGTTTAAGAGTACTTTGTCTCTTGGTTTTTGTCCTTTCTATTTTTCTCTTTTTGTTCTTTAGTAGTTATTTAGGCTGGTTCCTTATGGCTTTATAGGTATTATAGCTCCAAAGAGATCTTGCCCAAGTTCCTCGCATCAATCAGAGTAAGAGTCTCCCACTGTCATTAAAGAAAGAGTGCAAAGCTAACTCATTCTGTTAGAGTGAGAATTTCCTTACACTACTGATTGGGCTTTTGTATGATTGCTAATTGAACTTATTACCTTTGTCCTTTGATGGGTGAGAAGCTGGGTGGGAATGCCACCATAGTCAGATATTTTTACACGCAGGCAACCATTGTAATAAGCCTGAAGTGTCATGTAAGGGGTATTTAAGTTAGTATTTCTGTGGAGGAGATCCACTTATTTTATCAATTGCCAGTGGTATCTAACTACCATTATGCTTACTTAATGCAACATGAATATGAGATCCTTTTTTATCACATTGCTTCATTCCTGGATCATAAAAGGAAAGTGTTGTGAAAGATTCCTCATGGTGGCCAGCGATATCTTAAAAGAAAGAGATTGCACAAAGAAGCCAAGTTTTCGCTCCATTTTGTTTCCTTTAATATTCTTCCCACCTCTCATTTAAGTGATTCCACATGGGAGAAGGCCCTCTTGATCTATTTACCAATGACTGAGCAACTAGTTGATATCGCTGTTATTATGTATCAAAGCTTAGAAGCAGCAATAGTGGACCACTTTTATGCTATTGTCTTTCCTCATTTCATCCATTAATAGTGCCTTCAATTGGGGGTTAGCAGTAGAGCTAATGAGGAGGTGTTCTCTGCCCCCATGCTCTTCAATTATAGAGCAATTAAATCACCTTGAAGGGCATCACAAGTGCTTGGGGTAGACCAGTCAAACCAGGATGTGATGGAGGAGGAGGCGCCAATCCCTAATATTTTAGCAGTGGAGGAGTCTGATCTAACACAGTAGGACGACCCCTGAAAGGCGAGTGCAGATAAGTGCCTGGATCTAATGATGAGTAAGGTGGATAGTATTTCTGATGATGTAGTCTAGATTCGGCTTCAATTGCAATGCCTATTACCACTGTTGAGTGAGATAACTTCTGGGGTTAGGTGTGACGAGGGCACTAGTGGAGACTAGCTTGAAGACCCTTGACTTTTCCTTCTTTAATTGATTGTTTTCTAGTTTTATATTTATGGTGGTTATTTTGTTGCTTAGTTTGTGTTTTCACACAGTTACTTATAGTGAACTGGTGATTAGTTGGTTAGTTGTAGCTTTCTTAACAATGTTAGATCTAACTTGATTTCAACCTCTTTTGATTATTGTCGGTTTAGTTTAGTTTTGGTTGGTGCTTAACTCTTTTATATTTTGTTTTCAGCTACTGTTGTTTTGGTTAGTATAGGTGTTGTTTTCTCTCATGCAACTCTTTTTGTTGGGTGGTAGTTGCATGAGAGCAACCCTCATTTTACCTTCGGTGATGGTGAAGACATTGTCCATTTCAAGTTTGAGGGTGGGGGTATACTTTTCTTTTTTTGTTGCTGATTCAGCACGTTTTTCATTTTGACACTTGGATTTTTATTTTATGTGTTGGATTGCTGAATTATCCCTTGATTGGATTATTTAGGTCCAATGATTATGGGTTGCTTAGATTATATGCTTGACAGGGAATTTTGGAAGTGTTTGTTAATGCTTGAGTCAGGGGATAGTGCATTGTTTTATGATATTTTTGTAGCAAAATTTTTGCACAAAAGTTGGGAAATTATTTGAAAGCTTTTGCTTTGAAAAATTAAGGCAAATTGTTGTATATGTTCTTTCTCAACTTCAAGACTTTATAACCTTCCTTGGAATTCCTTGAGATGATTTAATGACTTCACTTGATTTTGAAAAATGATTTGAGCATTAATTAAAATGCATTTGTGCTTTTCAAGCTATCCTTTATCAACTATATTTTCTCTTGGACACCCACTTGAGCCTAATTGAAAAACCATGTAAATTTCTATTTGAAGTTGTGCATTAGACTTATACCCCATAAACTCAAAATACCATGATTCTACCTTGGACTTGAGATAATGGATTAATGCTTAATAATTTGGTAGAGGCAGATTTTAAACTTTGATGAACTTTGATAATGGGAATATGGATAATGGGTAGTTTGTAGTAATTTGCACTCAAGTTCAACTCAAAAAAACAAAAAACAAAATTTATTTCTCAATGAGACTGAGAGAATATAGATTTGAAGATAAGTTTGGGGGAGGTGTTAGTGTGACAACCTTATCTTCTATACATGGTAATTATAGTTGAATACACAATTAATAATTAATGATCAAGGTTTGGAGTCATTACATTGTATTACATTATGAAGATATAGGAAAATTTGAACTTTGATGTTAGGGTCATCACTAAACAACCACAAAGGTGAGAAATACATAAAAGAAGTTATACCATCATGAGGGGTTTACGATTCATCAATTCATCAGTTTCAACACACAAAAACCTCCCACAAGTGTTCCTATATCTTTCTTTAGCATTACCATTAAAGAAATTGGGGTTTATAGGCTAAAGGTAGGAGTTTGGGGTTCTAAGCCGCGGCCCCTACCTTTCGCGCCGTGGCTAAGTTACTCTCGGGAACCACTGAGAAATTTTTGCAAAATTTGCCGCGGCTAGCTTACATGGCACCACATATGGAAATGCATCTTGGAGTTACTGTTCTAAGTCCCACGATTCTTGCCTCAATAGAATATGCTTGAACTGCTATGAGACACGTTACTGGACACCCCTTACTTAGTTTCCTTAACTAGCGTCATGGCAGTACATGTTGCGTCGCGGTGAGGTCTCATTCTGCCACTCTCTTGGGTGATTTTTTTTGCACTGAGCCGCGACAAGATTACTCAAGCTGCGGCGTTCCTTGTCACTATTACTCTCTAGGAAAATTTTCTCGCTTGCGCTGCGGCGAGATGCCTCATGCCCAGTGCCCCTCATATCTATCGCTTATTTGGCCTTGGTGAGGCCTTCTTAGCCGCGATGTGACTCCCTCTTGTTACTACCTCTCTCAAATTTCCCCTCTACACTCCAATTCCCATCTTAGGAATACCCTAGGACCACTTCCTCTCATTTTATATGACTCTAATAGTATTTATCCACCCTATTCATCCAACTATTCTACCATTACTAACTCAAAACTTAAATGTAAATTTCCAGTCCTTCAATTATTCTATATTAGCAAGTCCATAGAGTAATAACAACAAGAATTCATGCACTATTGACAATTAACATTTGATATACATTCCATTAGAAATTTCATACATCAATGGTTTAAATCAATATCTAATGCATCACATAATTATATTTTCAACAATATACTATACCATAAATTCAGTAAAATTCATACATTCGGTGTTATGGGTTCATACATCCAATATCAAGTTAAGATGAGGCCTAACTCCTTAATAAATAAATCTTAAGTAATCAAAATATAAGAGCCTACACTTTGCAACATGAATATATGATGATGCTATACAAAAAGGAATACAAAATTTAGCATCTATACTAAATAAATTAGCCTAAGTGTAGCCTTCTCCCCACATGGTTGGAGCTCATGAATTTTCATCCACTTGCTTTCCCTTATCCTTACCTAAAGAACCTTCACCTGAAATATTAATCCTATGAAACAGGGTGAGATGCGAATCTTAGTAACCAAGGAAAATTTCCATTCATAATATCCAATTTAATTAATATATATGCATGAATCAAAATCAACATCAGAATCATATCAGTCATATAAGCAAAGGAAATGGTTAGGCTATTATGATTACCATCCCATACTAGCAATCATAATTCTGCATGTTAATGGCCAATAACACTGGAAGAGGCTTGTCTACGGCACCCACTCCCCAATGAGCACAACCAAGGCTTAGTGCATCTGGAGTTTGATCATAACATAGTACCCGATCAAAGCACATGCACGGGTGGCAGCCACACCACAGCTCCACCATGGACTCACAAGGTCCAAACACAATACAATAGATAGCCAACTAATTCATTTAGCATTTCAAATCATTCATGTACAGCAAATATGGAATTAAAGCAGATATATGCATAGAATTAATATAGTCTTAGTTACCTCAGTTGTAGACAATTTACAACAGCCACCAATGGTACAAAAATCTTCTTATAACCATAGCATCAAAAAATTACTACTTTAAATCATCATTTATAGTGGCAACAAGTACCCAAAGAATTTAAAATGCTAATGACTACTTAGGGAACACTTACCTAGCCACTACAAGTCCCCAAATTCAGATTGAAATGTCCTCTACCAGAAACTTCAATATTTCATCCAAAATCCTAAGAAAATTCTCACAAAATTAATACTGATACTATAATCTAATCAGTGGGGTCTCAAACCAGCAGAAATACCTTAAAAAGAAGAGTTTTATACTTACCTAATGTCAGCCTTAGCCTCAACCTACGAAATTTCACCATGGAAACATCAAATGGCAAGTTTTAGATTTTGGGTGTGGGTGAAAGTGCTCCTATTGGAACATTAATCAGGTCAAATTAAAGAGAAAGATGAGAGAATTAATTTATATAACTATTACATTGGCTAAATCTTGCTCTAAAAGTGGGAAATGATGGATTTCTTGCCTTAAACCCTAGCCTCCCTTCAAACCTCTAAATTTCTCTTTTGTGTTTGTGTTCTGCAGAATAGGGGGTGGCTAGGTTAGTTATTAGGGTTTTAGTTGGGTCTACTATGGGTCATGGGCTGCTCCAATGATCTAACTCCAAGTGGTCTTCAGAATTGAACTATGTTGGGCCAACTTTCATGTGTTGGACTGCTGAATTTCATTGGGCCAAAACTAGTTTTAAGAACTCCATTGTTTTAGATTTGCACAAGATTTATTAGGCCATTTATAAGAGCCTATAAAAGGTGGGTCTTGGACCTCTATCACATTGAATCAAATTGGGTCTGCACCTAGCTTATTGGGCCTCCATTAGCCTCTTATCATGATCTCCTACATTAGTTTAGGCATAGATGAAATTTTTATCCCAATTAAATCTCAAACTATTAATAATTTATCTCTTCAAAATTTTCATTCGCTTAACTTGCCCAATCATCCTATATTAATTATTCTTAATTAACCTAAATCTATTATTAGCTCCTTAATTAATTTTAGGGTGTTACAGTTAGCATCTTGGAAGAATACTTTAAATGTAGAAAAGAGAGTAGAGCTTTGTACTATCATTTATCTCAAGTAATTTGCATTCTCTTTGGCTGCTTCTTTCAATTAGCTTTCACCTTGGCCATATTACAAGCTTAAAAATCTATGATTTTGAAATTTTGTAAGGTCAAATGTATAGTGGAGAGGGAAGAAAAGGTTTGGTATATGAAGTACTGTTGTTGATATAATATTATATATATATATTGAAGTGTAGCTTTTGCTCCAGACAATTGCTAGAAAATGGTGCCTGGACTCTGCACACACATACATGCTTTGAAAGTGTTAGAAAACTTTGCATTATGTTGTGAGTCTTACATCCTCTTACATTCCATTTTCCCCTGTCTTGCATATCATTGGCAATAATTGATGAGGACTGTGCCATGCATAAATAGTACTTGGATAATTCATGCAATCTAACTGATTCTTCACCTTATTTTACTCGAGGACGAGTAAAAGTTTAAGTTTAGGGGTGTGGTAACCTCTCTAAATTCATGTCTTTTCAGCATATTTTCCCTGAGTTGTGCATATCTTTTGGTGTACTTTTGTATATAAATCATACTCAAAATAGGAAAATGTGCCTTTTTTATAGCTAAGCTTAATTGTCTTACTTTTAGATTAATTATGGAATTTTAATCCTATTTTAGGATATTTTTGATACATTTATAGCTTTGTGCTTTTGCAAATGTCATTGGATAAGCCACTAGAGGTTAAGATGCTTGTTAGAAGCTTTGTCTGGAAGAAGATAATTCACTGCGGGCAATTTAGATGTTAGCCATGACCAATTTTTTCATGGAAGAAACAAAACAATTTAGAGAATGTTTTGCTGTGGCCAATTCTTGGACAAGATGCTGGAGAGAACCCGAGGCTGTTTAGCTGCAGCGAAGCATATGTTAGCTGCGACAAATGCTAGTTTACTAAAACACTGTGTTTTTAGGATTGGTAGGCACTAGGGCTTTATATATCCTAAATTTTTTACTAAAAGGAGCATCCTCCGTCTTCTGGGCTATTTGGGGAGCTTGTGTGCTAGGGTTTAGAGACTGGAGAAGTTATTGGAGCCAAGGACTGAAGTTTTAGAGAGATTTGAAGCTTTTTCCATTGATTTTTCTAATCCTTTTCTTCTCCTTCTCTTGTGTTCTGTTATGGCTTTAACTTCATTGTATTTTGTAAGGATATGGCAAATTATCAGTAGCTAAACACTTACTCTAGGATTATTTTGAACCCTTGTATGGATTAACACTTGATTCTCCTCTACTTCCATGATTAATGACATATATGTGTTGATTTCACTCCATTCTTAATGCTTCTAGTTGATTGGCCACCAATTAGTTGTTTGTTGACTTAAGTGATGCTTGAGAGAGCTAGCTTGAGTATTGAACTTGAGTTAAATTGTGCAAGAAGTTGAAATTTTTGTATTGAATGGATGGTTTTGTTAGTAAGGTAGAGATACACTCATTGACCTTGTATAGTCATGTTAGGGTTTGAACTTAAAATTAGGATTTTACTGGTTGTAAGAGAGATCAAGTAACTTATAGAATTAAACACTTATTCTTGACTTGAGAAAGCTTTTTCAAGTACTATTTGATTCCCAGGCTAGCACATATAGCTGTTGGTCATTTTTTGTGAGAGGAGGTTGCTATTGTGCTGTGAAATACAAAGGGGAGAAATAATCCTAGGTCCTTTTGTATACTTAAGTCAAGAGATCTTTTAGCTTCTTTTACATATTAGCTCACAAATTATCTCATAAAGTGATTCTTACCTTTTACATTTAGTTTTGATAACCAATTATTTTGGTTAACCTAATTTAAAGCATGAGTTTAATGACTAACTAATTCCAACTCCCATTCTTGTGGGAACGATGATCTTTTTGTACTACTTTGTCACGGCCTGTGCACTTGCAATGTAAGTCGGTAGGTGAACAATAAGTTCTCAAGGGCATTAGTCTAGCCTCACCTATTTTCAAGGGACTTTTGACTAAGTTTCACTCTTTTTAATACTTTTGGCTTTGTTTCATTCAATCTTAGGGACTTTTAGCTCATCCTCACCCATACTAAAGAACTCTTGGTATTCCCATACTCATTTAAGCCAAAATACATTCATAAACTCATTTCAAGATGTATAATAGTACCATAGCAAGTAAGCAATAGCTAGAGACATATTTCATAGTTCAAACATACACACAAGTACTCAAAGGCAAATAAACATCCAAGTTATGCATGTGAGAAAAGTTAGAAAGTTACCTTGAAGCAAAATCAAGAGCTTTTCCCTCACTTATGTCTTCTCCTCTCTCAGCCACACACTTGCAACTAGATGGCACTTGGTTCTCTTGGGCTAGACACATCAAATGAGACATGATTCAATATTGAAACAAGATTTGGCTTCACACACATACTATGGAAGTTTACTTTGTTCTAAGACTCAATTATGAATCTATACAAGACCTAATGAAGCAACTATGAGAATTCATAATCTTGGCTCTATTTGCTCCCTCAATCTAAGTCTTTTGACTCCATTTAGACTCCTTAGAGTCATCACACATTCATTTTAAGGAGCCTACCTATATGTTGCTTCTTTATGTCTTATTATAGAGCCTACACCTCCATCTCACAAGCCAAGGCTTCTAAATTTTTTTCAAGGCTTCCTTTGATGTTTATCTATCATATCTAGTTTCATTCTAGCCTTAGAAAAATTTAAAACACTTCTTAAGTGGTCGGGACATGCTTGGCTGAGACTATGCATTGGTATGGAGCCCATGGAGTTTTGCAATTTTCTTTGAAGGGAACAGCATTTGGGAGGCTTTTTTAGATGTCTTGGGGACTTATTCATACCCTTAGACAACTTGAATTACTACTAGAAAGCTTCATCTTGGCCTAGGTGCAATTAAATCCCTAGGTTTGGCATCTTGAAATTTAATGGTTTTCTTTTAGATGTTATTGCATTTTCTAGCTTTCCACACTCTTAAACACTATTTTTTCTTGCGAAGGTTAGAATTTAACTCCTCCTAATTGGGCTAGGTCTGACTGAAATTACCCCAAAGGAAAACATCCAAGAAGAAGCCAATAGAATTCATGAAACATACCTTATTTGCTTGTTTTCTCAAGGTGTTTCCACTTGCTACAAGTCTCTCCTTTTGAAAATCACTTCTTCTACTTAGGCTAACCACAAAATAGAACTATATCAGCCTTGGAATCCATAGAAAAATAGAAGAGAAGGAGGAAAAGAGCTTGGATAAAGCTTGAATTTCTCACCTTAAGCTTGAGTTCTCTCCCTTTCTTTTTCGCCTCGGTTGTGCATCTTCTAAAGCATCTTGAAATTCTATTTTCAGATGTCCAAAAATGTGGGTGAAGAGAAGCTAAAAAGGAACGTGATATAAGGAGCCAAAATGTCATTTTATGCACTTTTCAACTTTGCATTTTAGTCCCTTTTCTTGGTTCTTTTTGTTTAGGCTCAAATCAACTCATTTTCGAAGTTTGTCTTTTCCATCATAATATTTAGGCTCTCAATCTTATAAATTGGTTTTGTTTCACTAAAAAAAGAATTTACAACTATTCCAAACCATTCAATTAAAGTTTTGACCAATCCTTTGTCGAAATCGCTCACCGGAAGGGTTTTAACTATTATGGGAGTTCCCATTGTTTTCAGGACCTCTGAAAAATCTAGAAAGCTCAAACTTTTTGTTTAAAAAAATCCTCTTATGAGTTTTCCAAAATTTTCAAAAAATATAAAAATGCCCTAACTTTCTTTCACAAATTTTCCTAACTCATTTGGCTTGAGTTTCTAAGTAACTCAAGCCTAAAATCCTCACTTTTTAGGGGTCTAAATGATTACTCTAATTTCGTTGGTCCATTACCCATTCAATTTTTGGAACTTCCTTTAAAAATCTTACATTTTGGGGCCTTTTAAGAAAAACTGGACATTACAACTTTTGTTGCCACTAAAGGCTTAAGTACAATCAACAATAAATGTCTATTTTTGTGGTGACAAAAATGCAATTGCCACTAAATATACACATATATTGATGACTCCAGTCACAACTAAATATCCATAATCAATGGCAAAACTTTTCATGTCGCCACTATAGGCATCTCTTTAGTGGCAACAAGGATCGCCACTATATGTGCTTATATAGTAGTGATAATAATTTTTGCCATTAAAAGTGCCATTTCTAATGGTGAACACCATTGCCACTATATATCTATTTTTAGTGGTGACAACTCTTTGGTCATCAGTAAATCATGCTATTAGTAGCGTGTCGCCACTAAAGGTCCCATTTCAGAGGAAACCCTACCGAATATTGAATTAATAATGTCATAGCTATATATTGATATTTAGTGGTGACATTGACATACATAATTTTGCCACTAAAGGTGCCTATTTAGTAGTGAACTCAATTGCGCTAAATATTTATATTTAGTGGCAGGAATTTTTATGTCATTACTATATAGGGCTTTTAGTGGCAACCAAGTCACCTTTAAAAAATGCTCTTTTAGTAGTAAGCCTCCTGCCAAATTAAATTAAATGGGATTTAATGGTGACAAATGTTGTCACAACATGCATTTAGTGGCAATTTTAGTTACAACCAAATACTAATTTTAGATGACTTCTTTGTTGACACTATATAGATTCAATCTCAACATTCTTCTTATGACCTAGTAACAATCCATAAGCTATCACTAAATGTAATATAGTGGCAACTTTAGGGTTGTTCCTAAAAGTGTACATTTTTTTTTATAAAATAGTGTTTCTAAGATTATGAATAACAATCATTACCTTTGTTTAGCCATTATGTGACTATCTCTAGAGACCCCATTAACACAAGTTCTCTCTCCCCCCTCCCCTCAAATTATTGTACTTTGCCAACTACCGTGATCATCTCTAAGTTCTAGTGAATGACACATCTCACACATGACACCAAAACAATCTCCATAGTTTTTTTTTTTTAAAAAAAGCAAATCCATATAGTTTTCAATCATTTAAGATTCAATCCTACTATTATCATCTATCATAACATCGTGTATTTGTGACTGATGTGGCGAACAAACTGTAGAGGCCAATTTAAAAGCTCAAGTAAACTATGAGAATTGAATGATTGATTTTTCTTTAAAAAAATGTTTAAAAGTAAATACATGTCATAGTATAATATATATCTTGTAAAATAGAGTAAATTACACTTACTTTTTTTTTAATTTTGTTGAAATTATTGAGATCTTCCCTCTATTTTCAAAATATACACTTTGATTTGATTTTAATTTTTTTTACTAAAATACCCTCTATTAACTAAAATACATGTTGAGTTTTTTTCCTTTTTGAGGGGGCAAGGAATTAGAGACCATCTAAATATGCATTAAAAAAAATCAGATTTTGTTCTCACTAAATTGAACAAGGCCTTAAATTTCAGGAGGCCATTGTAGTTAAAAACAAATATGTATTTTGGTTAATAGAAAGCATTTTAGTTAAAATTTTTAAATTTGGATTAAAAATTAAAAACATTCAAATAATTTTAACAAAATTCAAAGAAAATTGTATAATTTACTCGATAAATTATTATTAAATGATACTTTTATTATGATGCCTAATATCTTAAGCCAAAAGGGCTAGAGTCACGATTGTTTTTGCATCTATTTTATAACAACTTGCCGCAATTCTATTTAGGTTTTTTATCTGATTTTATTAGTACCAAAAAATAGATAGATTAGGCCATACTTTAGGTCTATAATTTAGACTAAACTAGTGAAAAGGTATGAGTTAACTAATTAATTCAGCTAATCAATCTCAGGCAACAGGTCCTTTCTTCTCCATCATCAAGCGATTGCGATGGCCGATTTTATGGTCAATCTTTCCGGCATAAATTCATCCGTTAATATCGTTAACTTTTCCAATGTCACTTCTACCTTACGACAACTTTTTACTCCTTTTGACTCAGTAATCGACAAAAGTTCTCGTGGTTTGTTCATTCGTTTGAATAATGTGACCGTTTTCTGCCTATGTTCTGCCACTCATTTAATCAACTTCGAGGCCAAATTTCCTGTTCCTTTCATGCGCTTGTTCATTACTTTTAGTTGGGTTGGATTATATTCTAATACACACATAATTAAATTATAAAGTTCTCTTAAGTTTCACACAGATCGATACATTGCATATATTCAAGATTTATGATTAATTTTTTTGTTTTTAACCTATAAAATATAAATATTTCAAAATAAGTAAAATCATATTTTAAATGTTTCATTTATGATCTCACAATATTAATATAAATTTCATGTTTTGAGTTCGTATTAATGTGCTTATGTTACAAAATTTCTAGCCTTTAAATGTTGAACCAAGACAATACCACGTCTAAACTAGATATTAATGTATGATGGAATCTATAACTACCGGATCATTAAGACCTTTATAGTCTGTTAATTAAGAACCATTTGTTTCCAAAAATGTATCTTTAGAAAAGAAAGCATTTTTGTTATTTCTTGATGACAATGGATACATACAATTTTTTTGGTTTGGTAGAAAAAATCATACTAATATAGTTTTAAGACCAAATTAGCATTTTGTCATTAGGTATCCTTGAGTTACCGTGTGCGTCAACTGATATTAGGTTCTTATATGATTTTAAAGGGACACGTCTCCACATCGCCCCCATACATTTAAGAAAATAAATTTTTCTCATATGTTGACTAAAGTTTGAACCCAAGTACCCCAGATAAGGAGTATATCTCCTTGACCATTAGACTGACCCTTAAAGTTATATTAATAATTCATTAATAAAACATTATTTGTTTTAATGTAAGGATAAAGTTGGTGATTAACAATAAACAAGTAAAATACTTATTGAGAATTATTGAAAACAAGGGTTCAAACCCAAAAAAAAAAATTAAATATTTTAAGAAGTAAAACATTATTCTAATCTAGTTTTAGTTATAATCAATTTTAAGATGTTAGAAAACGCAAGAAAATTTCCCAGTGGATTGATCCGTGATCTTAAAAATTAAATAAACTCAAAATGGAAACTTGTACGCTTTATCTTCATATAAATCCTCATTTTCGGAAGCAAAATTAAGGGAGGAAAAAAAAAAAGAAGTTTAAGCATCCTGTGACATTTGGCTGCTTATTTTTTATGCCTAGAAATTATCTTGGGCATACAACATTATTAGGCTTGTGAAATCTGAATCCCAAAAGTCAAGAGGGGGCATGTGAAGTGTTGGGTCCCTCACAATTTAATTATCAACAGCAGATACGGACATACGTAGATAATTAAGGGCGTGATAGTGATGTATGTAAGTAAAAAATTTTACATTACTCTTCCATAGAATTTGAGAGGGACGTTAAAACCTTCATACTGAATGCCGTAAATTGTTAAGAAAAAAAATAGGCGTAGCATTTGAAATTACAGATCCATTACAGTTTCACTTTTGTCTTCTGAAATTAATAAATAATTCACTTAAAATTTGTGCATGCCATGCATTAAATGCTAGTTCCATCACAAATTTATAATTAAGAAAATTTGCATATAATTAGTAGCATCCAATGCATTGAAAGCATTGAATTTTCAAAACACCATGCATTAGATGCTAAATTAATTAATTAATTATCAAAACACTTCGAAAGTTCACTGGGTAAAAGTGAGTATTAAAATACGTCGCTTTAATTATCTTCCACTTCCATTTGCCCATACAGAATCATTTTCACGCTTTGTTTGTACTCTCTATCTAATCAATTCGTTGATCTTTCCATTTGCGCCCCATTCAATCTATTCACTTTTCTTTTTTACGCTTTTTTTAATTGCTGTTAAAATATCGTAAACTTAGTTCAAGTTATTCTTTGTCGAGACGATTTTAAAAATACATTTTCTAGCATTAACCAAACAAATTTAAAATTTTAATCCCTAAATACTCTGAAAAAAGAATTAAACACAACTTACTTAGGAAATATACTATAATTTTTTATCAATTGAGCTAACCTTTACCGTATTCACCCTTTTTTCTCAGAGAATCTAAAAGTAGGTGTCTCCAACTGACAGAGGTTGTCCACTCAACAGATTTCTCTATTTTTATATAAACTCTGCTTCTATTTTTATGTCCAAGTCTGCTTTATCCTCTTCCTATAAATACCCCAAAACTATATCCTTCATTCCCATCCCCACAATCAAAGATAACAAGGCCAAAAACACAAAAATGAGTTCCTCAAATCTTCATCTTTTAGCCATTTTCTTCATGTGCTTAACCTTGTCTTGCATTTGCCTAGCCCAAAACACGCCTCAAGACTTCCTTGAAGTGCATAACGAAGCTCGTGCTCAGGTCGGTGTGGGCCCTCTCTATTGGAACCATACCCTCGCCTCCTATGCTCAGAGCTACGCCAACAGGAGAAGCCATGACTGCAATTTGGAGCACTCAGGCGGGCCATTCGGGGAGAACATCGCCGAGGGCTACGAGGACATGAAGGGCTCCGATGCGGTGAAGTTCTGGCTGACAGAGAAGCTGAACTACGACTACCACTCGAATTCTTGCGTGAATGATGAGTGCCTTCACTATACTCAGATCGTTTGGCGCGATTCGCTTCATCTCGGGTGTGCTAGGGCTAAGTGTACCAATGAGTGGATGTTTGTTATTTGCAGCTATGATCCACCAGGCAACATTGAAGGCGAAAGACCATATTGATTGGGATAGTGAAAACTGAGAACTTAAATGGATCAGTATTCTGTGGACTGTGGAGTATTTATATATTTATATATACATATCACCCTCAACTATATTATTGGAAAATTAAGTCATGCCATTAGGCGTGATCCCATGATGAGAGGTGTACTCATAATTGATAATTAGTAAAAAGTCTGAAGTTTAAATTTTTCGCTTTGTTCGCCTACTGATAATTGATAATTAGTAAGAAGTCTTAAATTTAAAATTTCACTTTGTTCGTCATGTAACAAGAAAACTCATACTATAGCTACAGCTTGGAGGTGTTTAGTTCGATACTTTGATTCCTTGTGTAGTGTGACTTGATTGGTGGTGTGACGATGTGTAATGAGTGCTCCAATTATGATTATAATGGAATAGGAATTCACCATTTATGCATTTTGTTCTTCCAATTCTAGAGTTACTTTCAATTTTTCGTAGGTATTGTTTAGACTTGGCCTACCCTGCAACAAACTTTTCCTCTCTTCAACTCTGTAATCGACGAAAGTTCTTGTGGTTTGTTCATTCGTTTGAATAATGTAACCGTCTTGTGTCCATGTCCTGCGACTAATATAATCAAAATCAACTTCGAGGAGAAACTCCTTACTCTTTTCATGCGCTTGTTTCTTACTTTTTTTGGTATGGGTTTTTTCTAATACACACATAATTAAATTATAAAGTTGTCTTCAGTTTTACACAAATCGATATATTACATATAATCCATATTTATGATTAATTTTTCATTTTTAACCTATAAAATATAACAATTTCAAAAATAAATAAATTTGTAGTCATGACTAATTACACGTTCAACATTTTGATTAAAATAATATGATGCTTTAAATTATTTTTAGGTGCTTTATATTTTATCGTGTTGCAATATTCATATAAATGTCCTGTTTTGAGTCCGTGCTGCATATGTCTAACCTTTAAATTTTAAACTAAGAGAATACGATCTATAAACTATATATTAATGTGATGGAATCTATAACTACTTGATCATTAAGATCTTTATGCTCTGTTAATTAAGAACCATTTGATTCTATGTGTTTATTGAAAAAGAATGAATTATTGTTATTACTTAATGACAAAGGATGCATGCATTTTTTTTTGTGGGTAGAAAAAAAAACAATACAAGTATAGTTTTACGTTAAACAAAACTTTTGTTTCTTGAAATTTACAATTTTTGAAATATTTTTCTCGTTTTCTATTTCTCAAAATTTATTATCTCACTTAATTATTCTTCATCAATTAGATCAGTCAATATGCCAACTCTATGTAATTGATTTCTGTTTTTTAAGTTATACAGTAAGGTTATTATTGGGTTATCTTGTGCGTCAACCAATACAGGATCTCTCATTATGAGCAGTTTTGATGGTGCACCGCCCCCCCCCCCCACCAAAAAAAATATTAACTGGATATTTTTAGGAGAGTAAGTGATCTTAAATGCTGACTCAAAGTTTGAAATCGAGCACTACATTAGTACACCGACCACTAGGTTAACCCCTTGAGGTTATGTTAAATGCATTAATATAGCAAATTTTGTGTTAATGTAAGGATTAAATTGGTGATTAATAATGAACGAGTAAAATACTTATTGAGAGGGATTAAAAAGAAGGGTTCAAACTGAAAAAACTAAATCTTTCAAGAAGTAAACCATTATTTTAATCTAAATTTGGTTATAAGCACTTCATGATATTAGAAGAGCGTAAGCAAATTTCGAAGTGGATTGATAAGTGATCTTAAAAATAAATAAATGAACTCGAATTGGGAAACTTGTACGTTTTATCTTCTTATAAATCCTCATTTTCATGCATGTTTAACAGGAAGATCTATAGAAACAAGAGATATTTTAATTACTTGCTTAGAGAACATTTAATTAATAAGACAACTTCAGACTAATTAGATATTTACCTACCGTTTCTATCCACGATAATTACTTATTGCCTGAGTTAAACTGAGTGACACTTTTGTCCCAACTTAAATGCAAAGGGAAAATATATATATATACAAACAAACAAACTTAAGAAATAGAGATGTAAAAGTTTGACTCGCTAGGGTTAGAGATGTACGTTCACGGGTCACTGCTGCCAAGGGGTACATGCAAAGATATATACATGTGATCTCCTGCCAGCTGCCGAATGAAAAAGACCCAATGTATCAAAACTTGGTTCACAAGACGTCAGATGCTAATGCTTGCTCGTGGTATTGTCAAGAAATAGTGATGATTCACTATATATATGGCTAAAAGAATAATGACGTACTGATTTTTTGTTTTTTATACATATTTTGTCTCAAGAAAATCAGATCAGTTAATAATTACCATTATTACACATGGATGAGAGTTAGTGATTGAATTTAAAAAATGTAACTTTTATCAATCTCTGAAACATATATAATTTAATTATTTAGTCTCTAAATTTTAAAAATATGTTATCTGATTTTTAAAAATTGTTTACTTACTACTTGTTTGATTTGCTTTTATTTCATTTTTTTACTGACGATGGATTAACAAATAAGTAAAAAAATTTTCAACATACTAAATTGTGCATTTTTAATAAGACTAAAAGTCGAAACATATATTTTTTAAGGACAAAAGACCACCTTTTCTCTTAAAGAAATAGATAGGAAACAATTTGGATAATGCAACATGACAATTACGTGAAAAAAAAAAAACAAAATGATTAATAAAACAAATGCATATCTCTTCACATCATTATTATGTAACATGAAAGAATTCAAATATATGATTAAAAAAAATTCGTAGAATAGGAAATATAAGGGCAAATAATGTTTACATACATCTTACTAGAATTAAAAATAAAGGACAACATAATGAAATCACCAAAACACAAAAAAACTAGCCAAAAACATCTACTCATTCAAACAAGTTTCTTCACATTGTCCTACATCAATTGAAGTTAAGGGTGATTATAACCCAGTTTGACCCAATTACATCAGGTTGAGTTGGGTCAACCAAAAAAAAATTACAAGGTCGAGCTGGGCCACATGATCAAATCAAGCTAGCTACGTTGGCCAACGTCAATCCCCCTAGATTTTTTAAAAAAATTATTTAATAGGGAATTATTTGAAAATATCATCTTTTTAAGGGTCATTTTATAATTTTTATCACAATTTTTTTTTTAAAAAAGGCCTAGTCCGACCTAGTTTTAGGCAAAATTGAGCCTAGTCATCGGGTTTAAATTTTGCAACCTAGTGTAAAACTAAGTAGGGCACCAAGCTAAGCCAATGCTCTACCTTGCCTAGGGCTTGTACAACCCTAATTGAAGTTAACTGTCCTACTATTATTGAAGATAGCACTCATTAATTGTGGTGGTGGTTCTCCATGTTCAACAAGGTTCGCTTATTGGTTATCGACTAATCTAACTAAACCATCTGCTACCTTGTGATCTTCCCAAAAAATGTGCTTCATCTCAGTTGGACAAAACTGCAAATTTCCTCATCTAAGAGTTGCATCCACAACAAATAGTTAAGAGATGATAACTGGGTTCAATACTTTGCTAACTAAGTTAATAGCCCCTTTTGAGTTAAGCTTAATCCCAAGAAACTTAATCATGTGCAGAAAAGAATATTTTAAGCCATAGTAAACTTTATAGTTATGCAAGAGTTACTTATCAGAAGCTAGTTTTGGCTAAGAAGCTTATAAACCATCTGCTATATTAGTCTCCAATCACTCTGCTGGCACTACTAGGACTAGGGTTAGAAGACCATGATCCATTAGTATTAAGCTAGACCCATTTTTCCTTGGGTGAAGACCAATGCACAAGAATGAAGGTGTTTGATAGTGACTGTTATGGCCTAGATGTGAGATAGAAAAGTTTTGATGATTTCTCATAATTTTAGATGGCCTGACATTTATAAACAAAACATTCCTAGTTGAAAGGATCATCATCAATGATCATGTAGATATCTTTTAACCAATTTAGAATATTGGGTTGCGCAAATTGGAAATCAACATGGTCTAATTCTAGACACCTATAAGAACTCCCTAAAAAAGTGTATTGTGGACTCGATAGACTCATTACAAAGGGGACAAGTATTTGAGCAAATGATACATCTATTTGAGAGTAACTTGCATGGTAGTAGGTTATCATGTCAATGTAACTATGTAAATGACTTAACTCTTGGATGGCAAGCTAACTTCTAGACCCATTTCAAACCTGCACAAACATAACTTCTCTCCTCATTCAAAAGGATGTATGCCCAAGCTCTTTGAGTAGTGAAATACCCTTTGGCATCAAGCAACCAGATTATGGTATCATCAACAATGGAGTTCAGGTTAATAGGGCAAGCATGTAGTTTTGCAATAATTTCAAGCAAGAGCTCAACAAAGATACTAAATAACTTCCAAGCTCCATTATGATGTCAATAATCGTAAGGTTATCTTCATATCTTTGAAGCGATCATCAAGCCAAGAATAAATCATACCTTTGTTATGTTTATGATCATGACAAACTTTAGCTTTAATTATTACCATTCTTGATAACCTACCCCACACCTTTTTCAAGGATATCCATCCCTTTAATAAGGGATTTGAGATTGATAGACCATAACCTTTTTGCTTGCACTTCTAGTCATAACAAAAGGAGAGATAAACATTTGACAAATAAGATTTTTCCCTTAAGAATGTCTAATGGAAGTTAGCTAACTAAGTTTAACTATATATGTGGGTCATTCTCTTGATCCTAAGACTTTTTTTTTTTTTTAGTGACAACTATATGAGTTTTATTAGATATTTTAGTATAAAAATATGACAAGCACATCCTTGAAATGCATCCATGCTTAGGGAGAAACTCAAATTCCTTTCTTCTTCATCAATGTAGAGTGGATTGCTAAAAAGATCCTAACTTCCATTGACTCTTCCTAAGTTTTAAACTAAAATGGAAATGGATTTTATTGAATGCATGACTCGATCATGAATGCTATGGCCACTTATATTGATAAGAATGCTATTCAAGATTGGAATGTGTGACCCAATAAAATGCACTCTCATTTCAGTTCAAATCATGAGAAGATTAAATCAAACTTGAGAACATTTAATGACTAGTTTAGTTTCATTGAAGAAGGGAGGACTTTGAGTCTCCTTTTAAGCAAATTTTCTTTTTTTTTTTCTCTAGTGAAGGCATAGCAAAGAAACAGTAAGGAAATTACCTTTCTATATAATAAGGGAACATTTCCTTTGCAATTAACTTGTTAAATAGAGAAGGAATTGATATAAAAAAAGGGATCAAATTGGCAAGGGATTTTCCCTTACTATTTAGAATAGCAAGTGGATGGTAGGGAGAGCTTATGGAAGAAACCCTCACTACTTAGCAATTAGTATACACAAGGGCCTTATTCCTTAGTGCTCCTTTGCTAAACCTTTGCTAAAGCTATATACCAATAGAATAGTGAAGGAATTATCCCTTGCTAAATTCTCTTTTTCTTTTTATGTCTACAAAATGTTGTTCATTGGTTGTTAGAAGATTGAATGTTGATTTTCATAAGTTTGCCTAAGCTAGTGCTAATCTTACTTAGAGCAAATGGATTGAAGTACTCGTTCAGAAGATGCAAAAGTCAAAAACATACCACAATGGTTGCATCATTGATACCTTGATCATTGGGATTGAACTTGGATGTCCAACTACAAATTACCATGAAGTAATCGATTAAGGTCTCCATGCAATGATGTCTAATTGTTACTTCTCAAATTCAAACTTGATGATGAAGAAGCTCCTACCTAACATTGTAAGCAGTATGTTGGGAGTATGCCACATCCTATCAAGTTATTCCTAGACTATGTAGGGTTCAAACATCCTTTGTTATAATATGATAATCATTGCAAATCTCCAAGGTTCTCAAAGATGAGCGTGTTCAGTCGATAAAAGGAAAATTTACCATCTAGTGCTGTCATAACTACTAGAACAGTGTTAAGAGATGAACTTGATGCCAAGGAGATGGAAATCCTATCACCACCACTAGCAACCTTGTTAAAAGAATGTTTAGTTCGAAGCTTAATCAAAAGCACCACCATGAGGAGATAAAGACTCCAACCTTTCCAAACCTTCACTAGATTGACCTTTATTATTGATGGATATCTTGTACTCGTTTATGCTCTCACTTTGCCAATAGGTGTTGTTTATGAAGTGTATCATGTGATATCTCCTATAATTAACTTGAACCATAAAATATTGTTTGTATTCCAACTATTAGAAAAACCAGATTTAGTGACAGAAAAAATTGCTACTAAATCTAAAAATTCGTCACTAATTCATGATTTAGTGACAAATTCATCCATTACTAAATCTAACACAATTATGTGTGTCACATATAAAAAATTTAGGTGATAGACACACAGCTATCACTAATTATGTGACAAATGGTCTATCACTAAATGAAATTAACAGATAGTTTGTCACTAAAGATATAAATTCAAAAATATTGAAGACTTAAATAAAAAAGATGATAAGGTTTAAATAAACTTAAATAAAAATATTATAAATAATAAAAAATTGACATTTAGAGATGGACATTCATTTTATTTTAAAATTTGATCATTCTTGATGGCTTCAATCCATCACTAAATATGAGAAATTAATATTTTTAATATTCATCACTAATTAATAGATTTAGTGAGTAACAATTAGTGGTGGACACCATTCCGTTACTAAATATGGACAGTTACTGATTTTAATATTTGTCACTAATTTGTCATTAATTGATAAATTTAGTGAAAGACAGCTAGTGACAAACACTAATCCGACACTAAATGTACCAATTTTGAGGGGGAAAAAATTCAACAGCCATCACTAATTGAAAATTTTTGTGACAGATTTATATCAGTCACAAATGTGCATATTTAAAGGAATAATTTTCAATTGTTGTCACTAATTTGTCATTAATTTAAAATTTTAGTAACAGATATTAATCCATTCCTTAATGTGCAAATCTTGGAAAAAAATAATTCAGTGGTCATGATTAATTTATCATTAATTAAAAGTTTTAGTCACAACTTAGTGACAAAAATTTATCTTTCACTAAATGTCCAGGGATAAAAGGACAATTTTTAATAATTGTCACCAATCAATTACTGGTTGATATATTTTACGACAGGTTTTGATCTGTCAATAAACTGTTGTCACTAAATTTATTTTTTTAATTGTTTCTTTCTATGATAACTTTTTATTATCATCTTAAATATGAATATTTTAAATATTATAATATTTAAGATACCATGAAATGTGAAATAACAATGTGTTAAATGTCTTCGGCTACATGGCCATGCCATACAATCCTTATAATAAATCTAACATTTAACATATTTTTATGTATTTTAATTATTGACTTAAACAAAATAAATTAAGATTATTTCTAATAAATTAAACTTTTGCCATCAAGCCATTCATGATTTACATAAATATTCTTAAAAATATATATGAAATGAATGTGATCTGATTAATCAAGTCGTACCGAGAAAGTGATGAGAGGGTATAGAGGCTGAATTTATGATCTGCAAGATTTACGGACATTAAAGGTAGAATGTTAACAGTTGGGGGCCCATCCGAAGCATGGATCCTTACCAATCGTAGTGATAGTGAGATTTCTCGTCTACTCACCTATCATGCCAACTTTCTCAAACTTCGTTTTCATTTAGAAAAAAATTTAAATACTAAAATCATTTTAAAACACTTAATGATAAAAAGTTTTAATTTAATGTTTTTAACTGTAATTTTTTATTACAATTTAAAATTTTAGTTATTAAATGTTTTAAAATAATTTTAAATTTTAAAATTTTTAATATAAATAATTTTAATTTTAAAATTTAAAACTGTAATTTTGCCCATCATTTTCATTGTTGAAACAGTCATCTCATTGAAGGAATCTTGCGCATGTGACGCCCCAGTATAAATGGCCACTTTGAGGCACATGGGTGGGGTTTGAAATTGGACCGTATGACAAGTGCTTCTCTTTCTTTCTTTTTTTTAATAATTTATTACTATACTATTATTTAAAAAAACTATATATCGTAATTTTATTAACAAACTTAATAGTAATAATAGTAAGTATTTAAAAATTACACAATTATTTTTTTTTAAAATTGTATTTAATTTTTCAAAGTTAAATAACTTTTAAAATTAACAAAAATTAAATACGTAATTGGACCAATGATCAGCTCTAATAATAATTAATAGCTTCTCAAAGTTTAGAGACAGCAATAATGAGGCAAGCAAGCGGGAAGCCGTTTCGGATCTCCATTCATTTCATCTAATTTTTTAAACTTTTTTATTTGTCTTTGAAAAAATATTCATCCTGTAATATTGGAAAATTTAGTAGTATTGTTAATTATAATTTAATAAATAAATATTTTGAAATTTAAATTTTATTTTTATAATTTTATTTAAAAAATAACTTAAATTATGTCACAAAATATATATAAATGATAATAATATTAAATATTAAAAAAAATCAACTCTATCGTTGGCTGCAGCTATGAATCGATCTTATTTTTTCTCATTCTCATACATACAACAACCAGCAGAGATTGCACATTTGAAAAGTTTCTAAGTAATTAAATAAATAAAAATATTTTAATAAGTAGCTATCTTAATAATTGGCAAAAGTCTTGAAAGTGGATAATATATATATATATATATATATTTGTAAAAGAGAGACGAAGTGTTAAATGTGACACTAGGTAATTTCTGTAACCAGTGAAACTTTTATTCCTCTTAATTTAATATTTTAAAATATTAAAATATTCAAAACTATTTCGACTACATATATTGACAAAAAAAATTGCGTATATGACCGTAATTGAAAATTTCCGAGTAATAATCGAGATTCTTAACGATAATTATTTCAAGCATGGTTCTCGTTGAGAATTCAAACCTTTATATAATTCTTATATACCCATTGGATTTAGTCGCTGAACATTATTTTAGCAACCTTTTCCAGGCTAATTGGCGGAATCACATGCACTTCGAGGACTGAATCCTTCAAAGTTAGTTACAGTCTCTATCTTCAAAGCCCGGGCCTGCGGAATTATAAAATATATACGCAAAGGCAAATCCCTATATAGAACAAACAAAAGGGTAATTTATTATTATTGTCATTATATAGATATCTAAATTAAATTATCTTTTGTATTTTAAAAAAAATATATAATTTGTTATATTTTTATTATTAAAATTTTTAATTAAAATATCACTAGTGTATGGTTTCAATAATAACATGTCAAATATATAATTTTTATGAACAATTCTATGACCTATACATTTGATGATTAAGTTTTTTTTTAAGAGAAAAAAAGTATACATGTTATAATTTTATTAGAGAATTTTAGAAAAAATTTATAAAGAATTACACATTAGACTAATTTTTTACAAAATATATTTTCTTCTCAAAATATCAAAATTTGCATTGTGTTTATTTTAATTGCACTTATTTTGACCAAAATATTTTACTATTTATTATTTAAATAATATAACAGGTATTAACTATAAGAAAATTTTCATTTTAATTACTCGTATCACAACTTGCGATCATAAAAATTTTTATGCATTCTATAAATAATAAAAAAATAATAAGACAATAAATCATTTCTCTTCCTCTATACAGCATAATTTTGATTTTTCTTAAAAAATATTATTATTTTATGCTTGGTGATACCCAAAACAGTACTAATATAGATTTATATTTCCAAAGATGTGAATACTATGTGCTACATATAATGGGGATCATGATCTTCTATAGTAATATGCTATGCATTGCAGTTAGAACAGCGTATGACACAAAATAGTGAAAATATGTTTAGAGCTTATTTTTTCTCTTTTCATCTTCTCCTTATTTTCTTTTTATCTTTTTCTAAATACAAATTATGCATTTACTTATTAAATGTAGAGGATTCAAATTCAAATACCATAACACTTAATTAAAGTAATCAGGATATTCAGAGATTATAAATGCTTACATGAAGACAAGAATGTACTAATTAACATGTTTTTAATATAATAAGATTGAGTCAATTAAGAAGATAAACAAGTAACACTAACAATGCCAGACAATTTTTTATTCTCAACTAAATTTAAATAGAAAATAACCCTATAATGCTTCAATATCTATAGCAGTTAGTGGTGGTTTCCACCAAAATTTGGTGGACCCTATTATTTAAAAAAAGAAATAATTATTACATCAAGTACAATTTAAAAACAGTATCTAAAAATTATATTTATATATTGATTTTATTATTCTCTGTGAAATATTACTTCCAATTAAGTTTATTCAAGGTATCACTGCTCATTACTTATTGGAAGCGTAAGTTCACAAGTAAGTGGAAGAAAATGAAAGACGTGGAAGTATATGAATGGAAATTATACAAACATTACGTACTATAGGGGAATGATGGGGACAAAAAACAAAAGAAATTGACAAAATCAAGGGACCCAATAACAAACTAGTTTGGAAGATTATACACGGAAAGCTATACAATTAATTTTGGTTGGTCAAGAATTTTTTCTTTCCTGGTGCCTACACGGTCTCATATGAAATATTTTGTATTCTCTTTCGGTGTCGTTCTGAAACATTATTTTGGCATTATTAGAGAAAAAACTTGATACCTCATTTCACGAAGTGCCACAAATGAAATAGGTTATCTTTAGAGACACCAAAATGAAAATTTTCTCTTTAAAAAAATGAGGTTAAAAATTTGTAATTCTCTATTATTTTTGTTTTTTTTTAATTTCTATTAACTTTCTCAAAATTTCATTGTTAAGTATCCTCAATTACAAGTTCTGTTCTGAACAAGTAAATTAATTATTGATTTATAACTTGTTTTGGTGAGGTTTCAAAACGATTATAGTGTGAACAAGGAAGAAAGTCAAAGAGAACAAAAGATATCAAAAAAAAAAATTGATACTTGTATTAAAAGGTCATAAAAGAGAGATACAATTGTAAGACGAAATAAGAATTATGTTTCTTAGTCTCAGTAAGTGTACGGAGTCTTGATTGATCGCCCATGTTTTGGTCTCATGAAGACTTGATTCATTTTATGATCCTGTTATAGGAGTCCCTATTTATAAGCTTTAGAGGCAGTGCACTAATAATGATGATCAGACCAAGTTACTAAGTAGAGCCTTAGAAATCCTATGATCAGGATGGCTGGCTTGCTGTGTTGGAACAGTTCCACGCACAGCAATTTAAGCAATTTGTTGTATTATTTCTTTGAATAAGTTCAAGAATGGTCACTGTTGAGTTGTTTAAGCCTTCTAAAATCACGTTAGACTAGGCTAAGTCAATCTAAATCCTTATGCCTAAAGGGCTCCCATAACATCACTTTAATTAAGTTCTTATTAATATTTAATACCTTGTTATTTAGTAATTTATAGTTCACGAGAATTCACACTTTTCATGTCAACAATATTATCTAAGCTTAATCTGTTTCCTATGAATATAACGGACGCTAGCTACATTGTCACAAGCTAAATCTTCCATAGTACGCTTATTAATTTATGATCATTAACCAACTTCTCCTTCCAAATCAGAGTTCAAGGAAGGAAAACGTTTCCATTTGCCAAGGAGAGGTAGGGAAATAAGGGATTGTCCATTTATTATAATTTTTTTTTTCCTTTCTTTAGGCATAGAAACTGGCCTTCAAATTTTTGGATAGCCAAACCATTAAATCAAAATTTTATTTTAGGCCCCATTTAGTAATATTATCCTTTTTGCAGTTTCTCGATAAAACACAATCAGTTACTATATTTTTTTCCATATCAATGCGAAACAGTATCAAGTATACATTTCTTAAATATCTCTTCCATTTTTGCAATGATAATATTTTCTTCTACTTTAATTATAATTTTACATTTTTATATCAAATATTTAGCAGTACAAAATAAAGTTTTTAACGCTTGTAAAGAGTAAGATCTACTATTACCATATGCTTATTTCATTATCAACCACCTTACTAATTATTTAAAAAAAAACAGATTTTATAATATTTTTACTAAACAATATTTTTATCTGTTATGCAACATTTTCTTTGCAACACCTAAAGCACATAAATTTTTAAAGAGTTATTGCACTCCCAAGGAACTTTTAATTAGTTGGGAGGTATTTCGATAGAGTAACCAACAGATTAGTCTATGAATTTGTAAATTTATTTAACTTTAATCTCCAAAATTTTCAGAGTATACGACTTAATTCTAGAAAATATTTAAATTGCTACAATTTAATTCTTTCATCAAATGTTCTATTATTACCTGTTGCTATCCTAGAAGCGTACATGCAAGTATACGTATCGTGAGGGCAATATAGTGATAAGAAATGATCGTTCCCTCGAGGATTTGTCGTCAAAACAATGCCAAGTACTGAAATTCACACCCCAATTTAAATCAAGCAAATCAATTCTTAAATGTTGGTGTTAAAGGAAATTGTTTATGATTCTAATGCTATGTAAAAATCTAGGTTAGGACTTGAATTTTTGGGTGAATATTAGCATCTAGGATTATTGGTCCTCTTATACTTCATAATAGTTAGTTCAACATTCATTCCCTTCTGCTCTTCATGGTGATACATGTTGGTCTAGAATTCTATTATTCCTATATATATTTTTCCAAATATTGCATAGGGTATTCAACCAATTTTATAATCCCTTATAAGATTAACTAAGATCGATCTATGAGTACAATACCTAACTGGACCATGTGAGGTTATTAAATATATTCCTATCTCAATAACTAAGCTATCCACTCACCTCAACAAATTTCAAGCACTCACACCACTCAACTTTTGATCTAACCTCCCTTTTCCTTTCCCAAGTTCAAGCAAGGTATTATATCAATCTAAATGTTGGCCAATCAATCAGAAAGCATGAAGTACAAAGTTGAGTGAACAAGTATGAATCATTGATTGCAGAATTAGAATGAAGAACTACTATTAATCCATACAAGAGTTCCAAATAATCCTAGATTAGATAGGGTTTAGCTATACATGATCATAAAATCCAAAATCAAGCTTGAAGCGACAATCAAATACATCAGAAACTATGAACAAGACAGAAGAAATGAAGAGGAAACTCAGAAACATAAGGATTCGGCTTCAATCATCAATCTCCAGCTTCTCTTTGCTTCAAGATGGCTTTCTAGCTCTTCCCTCAGCCTTTGCACCCTTGGAATAACACAAAACCAACCCAGAATGACGACTGCCTCGACCCTCCTTCGCCTATGAAGCATCAAACCCTCAGAAATTTTAGAAACAAAATGCAGCGTTCAACTCATTCGATTTGCCCCGTGGCGATTTTTGGTTTTGTCTGACTGAGTGCTACGGCTGGTTTGAATACGCTGCGGTGAGTTTTGATTCTGTCTGAATTCTGAGGTCTTCTTGTCTCGCGCCTCGGCGTACACAAGCTCGCAGTGGTGAGTTTTGGTTCTGCCTGAGGCCTCGCCGTGGATTAAACATTTCCGCCGCGGCGCAATGAACCCAGCACTCTTCCTTCGAATTTTTGAACTTCCCGCCTCGGCGCAATGAATCTAGCCGCGGCGAGATGATTGAATTCAACACTTTGCAACCTTTCTCTCCTGAATTTGCTCCAAACTCTTCAACACATGAATCCTAAGAAAACCAAGTATGATTAGCTATCAGAATATTCAAAAATTAAAGGTAAAGCTGATGGTTTTTTTTCAAGCAAATATTGAGTCTAGAGCTATTCATCCTATGTATGTTCATTTCTTTCTATGGATATATTATTTACCCTATAAGTAGAGGCTAAAGTTATATTTACTGAGAGAAAAATATGTACAATAACATGAATAGTTAGAAATTATCATTACCATCCAAATTTGTTGTCATTAATCGAGTTAACATATTAAGGTCGACATGACCCGTTATGTTTTGTGTAAAAAACAAAAAACAAAAACAAAACAAAACTCATTCTATATTGCGAAGTGTATATAGTACTCTAGGATTATTTTCTCACGTCTAAACAACTAATATTAAACAAATTTAATATATATTCATTATTTCCTTGTCCTAATATGATGCTATCCAAGAGAAACCATCTCCATTGGGAAACGGTATTGTCAGCAAAACTTGTTTTTCACCATCCACACCCTTCATTTCGTAGCTTATGGAGCAAGAGTTTTGCACAATTTTTTTTTTTTTGACTGTCTACATTTTTCACCCCTAGATCACATCTAGTTGCTTTAAAAAAAATTAAAAAATAAAATTTGATACCCTATAAGGTCATGACATATAAACAAAAGTATCTCATAACTTTCCGATGAAATCACTGCGCAGAAAAAAAAAATTACTCTAAACATGCAAAAAGTTGGAAGACCTTGCCCACACGATACTTTGATATTTCATTACATCATGACACTATAACTTATTAATCAAATACAAAATCCATGGTTCTATTCCATTTATTTATTCGTTTCCCTTATTCTAATTATTCTTACTTAACCAGGCAAGGAGTATCTAAACTGCCTTCTTCATTCGGGTTTATAACTAATGGAAATTAAAACACAAGATCATCATTGTTTTCGTTTCATCAGTAAGGTCTTTGTCCAACGTAGTTGCCAGGAGGATCATAGTTGCAGCCAATGAAAGTGCCTCCATTGTCACATCTCACTTTAGCACACCCAAGGCGAATGGAGTTCTTCCAAACCACCTGAGTATAGTGCAGGCACTCCCCACCAACGCACGAGTTGCTGTTATAGTCATAGTTCGCCTTCTCGTTCACCCACATCTTCACTGCGTCCGCACCGCTCAGGTCCCCGGTGCTGCCCGCGAGGTTCTCACCGTACTTGCCGCCGCCTCCCGAGTGCACCAGCTGGCAGTCACCCTTGCGTTGGTTAGCGTAGTTCTGTGCAAAAGTAGCCACGGTATCATCCCAAGCTAAATTTGGAACACCGAACACCCACCTCTGATCTTGCTGCGTTGTGGGCATTCACATAGTCTTGTGGTGAATCTTGAGCATAGGCTATGGCTAAGAGACAAAAGAAGAAGAGAGAAAATGGAAGCTTGGATGATAATCCCATTTCTAGTTATTGTGTGAGGTGTTTGATGAAGAAATGGGAGGCCTTGGGTGAGGAATTTATAGGGATTTTTCATGTGGAAAATTGTTAGATATTGATTAGGGTTGTAAGCAAGGGCGTAGAAATTTCAAAATAATTATAATGCGTGGAGGACCAAGAAACTATATCAATCTTGTTACTTGTTTATCTTTCTGCAGCTGCCGTAGTGCATTTGCTTTTCCACAAGCACCCAAAAAAAAAAAAAAGCTAAAATACTTTTTGGGGCATTAGCATCAAACAAACTGCCCCTTAAACTGCTGAGGTTGACAAAATAATTTAAAAAAATTGCTTCACTTTTCTTGCTTCGGTTTCTCACTCAGATCTTTAATCTATTAGAGTTTATACTGTAAATAAATAATTTATACATAAACAAACACACATAAATTAAAGAAAAAAAACTTACGTGCAGTTTATTATTAATTTTTTTAATCAAAACATAATAAGCGTATAATTTTTCAATAATAACATACAAGTGCATGGTTTTATAATTTAAATATAAACTTATCATATTTTAGTTAAAAAATTATATATTTATTATATTTTAATAAAAAAAACTTATAGCAAAGATATAAAGAATTACATTTAAGTTTAATTCTATTAAAAATTTTCATTAATTTTAATTAAGTTATTATATATTTTTTATTCTAATTATGGCTTTTGTTTTTAGTTAGTTTTGGATAAGATTTTTATGCATTTATAATTAATTTAAGTTTTTTGTTTTGATTAGAATAAGATTAGTTTAATTTTTTTTTAATTAGGACAAAGTTATCCTATTTTTTTTAGAGTTATGTTTTTAGTTGGAGAAGGACTCTACTATCTATTTTATCATCTATAAATATAATGTTGCTTCCATTTAATGAAATAAATTTAGAGGAAACTAAACTCTAAATTTCTACATAATGTTCGAGCCCACTACAAGAATGACGTTAATTTAACAGTTAGAAATCATAGTTTTCTAACAAATATTTATGTCACTCAATCTATTGTTATTTTTATTGTAACTAATTTTTTTCTTATAGGTATCTCTCTTAATATTCTCTCTCTTCTGCCACCCCATCGTAGTGAAGTGCCCAATTGGTATTGGGCACGAATGTAAGTAACTTCCTAATCCTTGACTAGCTTGTCTTATTGGCTGCAATATATAACACTGGCTGTAATACATAATCCACTTTTGCCTGAAGCAACATTCTATTGCTTTATTCAAACCATAGTTTTAGAAACCAAAACATTTTTCCAAACATGCACTAAGTAGGGTATTCCTCGGCTCCCCCCCCCCTCCCCCAAGCAGGGTGAGGGCCAAGCTTTGCCTTGGTCCACCACTAGCTAGAAGCAAAGGAAAAAAGAAAAATCTTCTTTCTCATGTCATATTAATAAATATAAATTTTATTGTAAATGAAAATTTAATTTAATATAAATATAATATTATTAAAAATTTAAATAATAAAAAGAATTAAGAAATAACATAAATAATAATAATTTTAAATCATTTAATTGATTATTTATTTATAAATAAATATTTTTAATAAAAATTTATTTATTTATAAATGATGTTAAAAATTAATATATATATATATATATATATTTTTTTTTTTTAATTTTTTGAAAAGAGTAATAAGAAGTCAGTTTCAATAGTCTATGAGAAATCATTTCTAACAGCCTAGAATAAATTTTAAATATTAATAAATTAAAAAAAATGTTTAATTTCAATTTATAAAATTATGATTTATTAATAAATAATAATATGTTTTATTTTATCTTGTTAAAGATTTTTATTATATGTAATATGATAATTAATAATTTATTATATATATTTTAAACACTTTTCATTTTATAATATGATTGTTTACAATTAATAATAATTTGGGTTATATTTAATTTATTTAGATAGTTTTTTGAATTTCCTATTTTTTTTTCTCTAGGTTTCTTTTCTACGTTTTATTGAGTTTGATATGTTTTTTGGGTTGCAGTTCATTTTCTCTTTTAAATTTTTAGACTTTCATATGTTTTTTCTGGGTTCCAATTGATCTTCTCTTTCAAATTTTTAGATATTTGGGTTTTATCCCTATCTTTCACCAGCTTCTGAACCCAAACCAAAAAAAAGAAAAAATCAAACCAAAGAAATGAAATTAAACAAACAAATTTAATCAAAACTAAAAAGACATATAAAGCAGAAAAGAAACTAGATCTAAATACCAAAATTTTGAATATATAAACAGGGAAATGTTTTCCTAATGGTTGTTTCAAATAATCACCTAAAAGAAAAGGAGAAACAGATGAAGTCAACCAAAAAAAAAAAAAAGATTCAATAAAACACTAACAACTCATAATACAACAAAAATCAAAATAGATAAAAAAAGCCCAGACAGTACAACTAGAAACAACTCACAAATAAGATTTTTGCAAGATTGAAATTAATTCGATAAATAAGAGAAAAGATAAATAGTTGTATTAAAAAAAAAAGATACAAAGTTGAGAGAGCTACAACATTGGACAAGAAACGAACAAAGATAAATAAGTTCAAAAAAATGTCAAGAAATAGAGAGGAGATAAAATGAGAGAGTAAACCCTTTATATTGAGAAATGAAAAGAAAAAATTAATCGGCCAATTGCTATAAATGGAGAGGAGATAAAATGAGACAATAAAACTTTAAAATTAATATAGAAAGAAATGGGAAAAAAAAATGGCGAGCATATAGTTTTATTGGGTTTTTAGATTCACACCCATGTGAAATGATGATAATTTTTATTATTTTTGCACCTATCATATTCTTTGAAATGTTGTGTATTACCTTTTTTTCATTTTCACACTACATAGATATTATAAGTTAATATATATATATATATATTATATAAGTTGGTGTATATATTATAAGTTAATATATAATTAAATCTATTAAATAAATATATAATATCATTTTATGAAATAAAAATATTAAATTTAAACAAAATAGGAAAAAATATCTAATATAAATTTAATTACACAAATTATATTATATAAAATTAAAAAAAAAATCGGCAATTGACATCACCCTCATCCTTATCCTTATTAAAATTATCTTCATCCTTATTATTTAAATGAAAGGTATTTAGCCTGTACAAAGAACTTGCCCTGACAATGGTGTTGTTGTGAGAGATGTTGAACAACACTTCTAAATTTATCTAATTCTTGTAGTAGTTGTTTAGTTTGTGTTATATGTTCTTCCAGTTGGGCATTATGAGTTTGTTGCAACATATTTATAAATTCATTTCTAACAATTTCTTGGATATAGAAAGAGTAAGGATATGCTAAGTACTTAGTCTCAGTGTATCTGGACATAAAATGTCCTATAATATATTATAAGACATTCTTCCAATACAATACACTAAGCCTTCTTTTTTTTTTTTGTCCCCCTCCAATAGCCTGTAATCATAAATCCAACTCTGAAACACTCTCCTTTTTACTTTCATGCAAATTTTTGAGGTATGTATACTCATCTAGGAAAGAATAATAGAAGGGGTTAAAGTTCTACAATTGTAATTGCATATATAAATTAAATATAAAACCATAATTACATAAATAGCATGAGATTTTTTGTCAACCGAAATGAAATCTCTGAGACGATCAACTACTTTATTTTTTTAATTCTTTCAAATTTTATGGGTTTTCTAGGTTCTCCGATAATAATATTTATAAATAAAATAGAGGTTTTAATTATTAAAAATATAAAATACATGACATCGTAATTACGTAAAAAATAATTAACAAAATTTACCTTAAATTCAACAAACCATAATTTTCCATATTCATGAGAAATGTCTCTCCAACTATTCTAGGCCCATCATATTTCTTTTAAAAATAGTAGCTACACAAGCATAGACTACAAATTTAGTATGGTTGATGAAAATTCAGTGCATTGTAGCATTGGATCAAAACTTAAGTTTAAAAAAATTGACGAAGAATGATTATTATTACTGGTCACAAGACACCAATTATAGATTAAAAAAATCATATGTTGATGGTCAACGTAAAAAACTATACATTGCTAGTTAGCATGAAAAATACCATAAATTAATGGCTAGTATTAAAAAAAACCATAAATTGAGGGTTAGCATGAGAAAACCATACGTTGATAGGCAGTGAAAACCAAGATCTTTGTCTCACAAAAAGGTTGAGAAAAGGATACCTAAAATCAAGACCTTTACTACAAAGTAAGGAAAAGAAGAAGACAAAGAGTCAGAAACCCAAAAAAAATGTAGAAATTTTTTGGATAACCTCCAAATGCTGAGAAAGAAGATTGGCAATGCTAAAAGATTAGCTCCAAGCTAAAATATCTAGCTTGAGAGAAAATATTGGAAATTACTATTAATTTTAATTAAGTTATTTTATTTATTTTATTAAAGGCTTATTTGTTTTCTGTTAGTCACTACGCTAGGAGAAGGCTTTGTTGGTGGTTATTTTTAACATTCATTAGTGAATAGTAACTACCAACAATGAAATTGCAAACAAAGCTAACCAACTTTTGTTGGCGGTTATTAATTACCAACAAAGAGTTCATTTTTGTTGGCGGTTATTTTTAATAACCACCAACACCATGTGGCTATTTGTTAGCGGTTAATTACACATCGCCAATAAAGGATCTCATTTTTGTTGGCAGTATTAACCTAACCAATAAGAAAATATGAGACCTTTGTTAGCAGTTAATTAAAAACTGCCAACAAAGTCATTATTTTTGTTGGCAGTTATAATGTGACTGCCAACAAAAATGTTTTTTTGTCGGTGATTTTACTTTGAACCACTAACTTTTTCTTTTTTTTTTTCATCATACAGTTTATGCACCTGGAGTCCCATTTAGCATTTGGTTCATCCTTATTCTTTATTTGATTCCATCTATCAATATTTACAGACTCAAAACAATCAAAGAACTCTTATTCTTTTAAGAAGAAGAAATGTAAAGAATAATTACAGTCATTTAATTAGAAAAAATATTATTTCTTTGTATTAACCAATCGAAGAACAATTATAATCAATAATCAAATTTAAAAAAAGCTAGAAATTAACACAAGTTAATATTAAACCAATAGACATTGTTGGAATATATATTGAGACCACTCTTCCTTAGATTCATCTATTTGAGCATCAGAGTATTCTTTGCAATATGAATTCAAGAAGTACTACAAAACAAAATAAGAATAATTTGAAGTTAGATAACTAGAATTTGATGATCAAATTTTAGAAATATTATTTTAAAACAAATTTTATATCAAAGAAAAACCAGCAGTATAAGAGCTTAAAAATATAAATTTCTCAGGTCTTAAGCCCTATCTTTACAATTAATAACAGCAAATTAAGTACTAATATCACCAAATACAACTAGCAATAGCAAATTACTAGCAAATTAAGTAAAATCAATTCAAAAATTAAAAATTAAAATATTTAAGATATTCAAGGGGACACACAAGGATATTGAAAAATAAAAGAAAGTATACATATTTAAGTCAATCTTTTTCTTTTTTTTTATTCTAATTTAAAATTCTTTGCCCCTTCTTTAGAATCCAAATATCCTATTTATGATCATTTCTCATACATAAGGCATCATCTTTAATGGAATCACTTTTAAGCGGTATCTCCAAAAAAGGATCATCCTCAACATTAGTATCTTGACCATATTGAACATCATCTTTGTCCTCATTTATTTTGTTTGTCAATAGAACAATGGACCACTTCTTACTACCAGGATCAAGGACATAGAATACTTGTTGAGCTTGAAATGCAAAAATAAAAGGTACCCTACTTTATTAAGATCCACCTGGATAAACCCTGACTCGTCAATCCAAAGGCCATTCTTATTGTCAACTTAGTTACAACTGAAAATCGGCACCTAAAACAACTTGTAGTCCAACTCCTATATATGTTCAATTATCTCAAAGTATGACATGTTCGTATAGATAAGATTTGTCTTTAGCACTAGAAATATGCATAGATTGAGCTATGAGAGTTACACCACTATTTTGCATTGTGCTTCGATTATCCTGTACTTTTGTATAGAATGTGTAGCCATTGATGAGATAACCAGTGTATGAAAGGACATGCAGGCTTGGACCCTTTGCCAACTATCTCAATCTTTTAGAGATTGCACCAAGATTCACATCTAACTCTCTAAAAATGTGATTTTTGAACTAATTTATAAAAAATTAGTTATGCTCTTTTGATATCCAACTTTTATTCTTATTGGGGTTCAAACTTCTAAGTATCTCCTTATGCTTCCACACATATGGCTCAACCTCATCAGAGTTGTGCAAAACATATAGGTGTGCTTGCTCTCACTATGTACTTGAGATGTTAATTGTTTCATTTCCCATAATCCCTTCCTTAGTAGTTCTTCCCATGTGTTAAGATACTAGAAGCCCAATATCATCAACACTAGATAGGTATTTGGTACAAAATTCAATAGTTTCTTCGACTATGTATTGTTCAATAATGCAACCCTCTAGTCGACTTCGATTTTTCACATACCCTTTTAATATCTTTATGTAGCACTCAACTGGATACATCCACCTTAAATAAGTTAGGCCACACATCTATGTCTCCCTAACTAAGTGAATAGTTAGGTGAACCATCATGTCAAAGAACGAAGGCAAGAAATATATCTCAAGTTCATACAAAGTGATCACAATTTGTCTTTGTAATGCGGGCAATTTCACGGGGTCAGTTACTTTGTTGGAAATGAACTTGAAGAAGAATAGTTTCGTGATTGTCCATTGCACCTTCTTGGGCAAAATGGAGAGTAGAGCCACTGGAATTAAATGCTCCATCAGAATATGGCAATCATTAGACTTAAGACCCTTTAATTTCAGATCTTTCATTGATACAAGCTTTCTAATGTTTGAAGAATACCGTTCTGGAACCTTGACTCCATCAAGAAATTCGTAAAAAGTAATATTTTCTTTTCTAGATAGAGTGTGAGCCGCATGAGGTAGATAAGTACAACATCCCTCCTTCACCAATGCCAATTCTCCTCTTATTCCCAAAGTAACTAAATCCAATCTCACCTTGATGCCATTTGCAGTCTTTCTCGGCACATTGAGTAATGTACCAATCATATTGTTACATACATTTTTCTCGATATGCATCACATCAAGGAAATGCCTCATATATAAGGACTTTTAATATGGCACGTCAAAGAAAATAAACCTTTTCTTTCACTTGCTTCTCCTAAGGTGTCTTGCAAAATGTTTGCCAAAATAGTTATGCAAATCCTTTACTATCTCATACAACTGCTCACCAGTCAAAGAAAAAGATACACTACTTTCCTTTGTATTCCTATTGAAAGCTTTTCTCCACCACTGGTAATGATGTCTTAGAGACAAAAATCTATGATGCCCAAGGAAGACATTCTTCATACAATGTTCTAACTGCATGGAATATGTGCCCTCCTCGTAAATAGGGCATTTGCAATGTCCTTTGATATGTATCCTGACAAATTACCATAAGCTAAAAAGTCATTGATTGTCCCAAATAGCATAGCTTACAAATTGAATATTTCCTCCTTATACACATCATATACCTTCATTCTCAGCTCTCACATTAGCTTCAAATCTTCAATTAAAGGAGCTAAATATATGTCTATATCATTCCTAAGTTGCCTGTGTAATACCTTAACCTCCTAGCTCTTACACAATGGTCACATAGGCTATCCCAACATATCTTATGCATATTGGAATAGATTTGCAAGAAAGCAAGTACTCTATGCATGGATAATTGCATGATTGGGAAGCCATATACATGATTCATGGCTTTAAGGACCATGGAAACTCATTAATATCATTTTCTATCCATACATATTATGAACATCACAATTCATCTCGTACATCATGGATTTGGAGCCATACATCTCTAAAACTAGAATTTGCTCTCGGGTTGGCATGTCCAGGTTTGTGATATGAAATTTGGAAATTCATAACAAATTCTAGAAAAATTAAAATTATACATATGATAGCTTTATGGAAAGCTCTAAATGCTAATAATGACTACAAATAATTCTAGACCAAGACAACAGCATTTGACCCATGAAAAGCAATAAAGCAATAACTCAGGTCATGCCTTAGACAACTCCAAGACTTGAAACTTTAAAAATTTGGTTCTCCCTCTACAAATCTCTAAATTAGGTGATCTCTATGGCTATGAAAAACTTATGATTGTAAAATTTTATGAGCATTGGATTTCATTTAGCCCACGTGTGACATAGAAAAGCAAACGAACCATATAAATAGTATGCATACCAATTATGTATAATTTGGCCAATTTTGAAAAATCATAATACATTCTCTAGAGCTCCAAATTAAGCTTTCTTTGGCTCTATGAAAAGCTCTAGATGAGGCCTATTTGTTTGCCATATTTCATGTAAAAACCCATCCATTTGGTCAAACTTTGGTTTAACTCACAATTTGGTGAATTTTAAAGTCCAAAATGGGATAACAAGGCACCAAATGCTCTTTTTACCTTTTCACAACCACTTAAGCAAGTCTAAAAGCATAATTATAGTCTATAGAAACATGCCAAATGGTTCACATAATCATGGAGCTTATTTTCACCTTGCCACTTGTATTCATACACATGGACATCATAGCATATAGGTGGCAAAAACTCATACATTCATTCATTTCACTTCAAGATAGGTACATATATCATATTTACATACATTTAAATGTGCTCAAAGGTCTACATCATATATACACCATGTGGTTATATATTTTGACATAATATGTCATCAAAATACCTCTTTTTCTATTTCATTGTCAAAGTCTTGGTCTTTAAGGCTGTTGGCCTCTATTTCTTAGTCCACTTAACTCACCTAGACATAGTAAGACATATGTAGGGGGAAGAGTGAGATTAAAAAAATTTCAATAGCTCTTGACCCTTTCAAACATACATAATGGATGCATATACGTCAAAAAATGCATATATGGCAATTAGACTATTCATGAACATACAAAAATCATTTTCCTTATCACATAAACTCATACATAGCAAATATAGGCTCTCAAGGGAATTAGTCTAGCTTCATCCATCTTCCTTGGGACTTTTGGATTTGCCCCACCCACTTTTAAAGGACTTTTGACTTAGTCTCACTCTTCTTGAGACTTTTGGCTTTGTTTCATCTATTCCTAGGGACTTTTGGCTCATCTTCACCTATGCCAAGGGACTTTTGGCATAACCATACCCATTCAAGCCACTTTGCATATATGAACACATTTCAAGAAACATAATGATACTATAATATGTAGCAATAGCTAGGAGCATTTCTCATAGTTCAAACATACATAAAAGCTTTCAAAGACAAATAAACATCCAAGCAACGCCTGAGAGAAAGGTTAGAGAGCTAACTTAAAGTAAGATTCACACACTTTTTCCTTTGATTATTCTTCCTTTCTCTCTACCAAACACTTGCAACTAGGTAAAGTTTGATTCTTTTGGCCTAAACACATCAAATGGGACACAATTACATCATTGAAGCAAGCTCTAGCATCACAATACTCTATGTAAGGCTACTTTCTCATATGGCTTCATTATGTTTCTATACAAACCATAATAAAGCAATTATTAGAATTCATAATCTTGGCTCCCATTTCTCATTCAATCTAAATCTCTTGACTTCATTTAGACCTCTTAGAGTCATCACAAATTCATTTTAAGGAGCTTAGATATAAGTTGCTTCTTTATGTCACATTATAGAGCCTACACCTCTATCTCACAAACCAAGGTTTCCTTTGATGTTCATCTATCATACTTAGTTCCTTTCTAGCCTTAGAAAAATTTAAAACTCTCCCTGGGTGCATTGAGAGCTCTAGCCCAAGACAAGCACATGGTATTAAGCCCATAAAGTTTTGCAATTTTTCTCTAGGGAGTTGGCACATGTGAGACTTGCTCGATGTCTTAGGAACTCATACACACTCTTAGACAACTAAGATTATCACTAGGAAGTTTCATATTTCCTAAGGTGCAACTAAAACCCTAGCTTTTGCATCTTGAAATCAAATACTTCTTTTTCAATTCCAATTGCATATTCTTGTTTTCCACACTCTAAAACCTAAGTTTCTTGCTTGGTTTTGGTTAGAACTTAATCCCTTCTAGGTGTTCACTATTTGGCCGAAACTCACATGTACGAAGGGCAAGAAAAAAAAGCATGAAAGGCTATGGAAAATACCTTGTTTCAAGACTTTTTCAAGATCTCTTTCCTTTGCTACAAGCTTCTCCTTTAAATTATAACTTTCTCCCTCTGAAAAAGTCCCAAAATAGTCTCAAATCAAACACTAAAAATGTAGGAAAAGAGAGGAGAAGGAGGAGAACAAATTTGCTAAAGGAAGGAGCATGAAAAACCAAAGATTTCTTATCTTTTTCTTAGGCTTTTCTTCTCCTTTTTCCCCTCCTCTTGTGTGGCCTTCTTTGCTGGTCTCTCCTCTAGTTTTAGGCAGAAATTAGGTCAGTTAAATGGAGAGGAGAAGGAAGACGTGGGGTATATATAGCAAGGGGTTCATTTAAAGCTTTTTCAAAATTCCAATTTTGTCCTTCATTCTTAATTTCTTTCATTTGGGTTCATTTTAACTTCTTTTTAAGAACTATATTTTCCATCATAACATTTAGGTTCTTTAACTTACAAAATGCCTTTGGTTTCACCCAAATTGGATTTAAAACATTCCCGAACAAACTGATTAAAGTTCGGGTCAACTAATATTCTAAAACATAAACTGGAAGGGTTTCATCCATTCTAGAGGTTCCTACAGTTTTTAAGGCCTCTAAGAACCTAGAGAAACTCAATTTTTTCATTTAAAGATCCCTCCTTTGAGTTTCCTAAAAAGTGCCTAAAATTATGAAAATGCCACTACCTCTTGTCTAATTTTATTTAGCTATTTTGACTTTGGTTTCTAAGCATCTTAAGCTTTAAATCCTCATTTTTTATTATTTAAAATTTTATTCTAATTTTATTTGGTCTCAAATCTCTTTATTTAAGAGACTTTCTTTTATACATGGCTCGTTTTTAACAGTTTCAAGAAAATCGGGCATTACAGCTTGGGCCCAAAAATTAGCATAGATAATATCATAAACTTGTGTTTCATGCATAGCCATGGAGGTAGGTTATAAATCACCAAAATCACTAGCCATGTACTATGGTTACTACTTTGGATACCACGTGGGTTCATTCCATCGATAGCTAATGCAAGGTGTAACACCCTAAAATTAATTAAGGTGTTAATCATGGATTTGTATTAATTAAGAATAATTAATGTGAAATAATTAGGCAAGTTAAGTGAATGAAAATTTTAGAGAGGTAAATTATTAATATGAGTTTGAGATTTAATTGAGTTATAAACCCCATCTAGGCCTAAATTAAACTAAGTAGGCCAAGGTTAGGAACTAATAGAGGCCCAATAATTTTAGGTCCTAACTTATATAAGCCTTTGTAATTGGCCCAATACCCCTTATGCATACCTCAACTAAGTGGCCTCTTGAAAACTTGACCCAACCCAACTAAAAGTCTGAATTGTTGAAGTTGGCCCAACAACTTATAACTTCAGCCCAACAACTAGTAGGAGCCCAATAGGTCCTTGGGCTGATGGGTTGACCCATAACCTATTTAGAACCCAACTTAAAACCCTAAAAATCATTTTGGCCACCCCCATTATGTAGAAACACAAGAAACAAAAGGGAAATTCGGAGGTCTAAAGGGGAGGCTAGGGTTCTTAACATATTTCCACCATTTCCCACTTCTAGAGTAAGATTCAGCCAAGATAATAGTTGTATAACTTAATCCCCTTCTCTTTTTCTTCATTTTGGCCTAATTAGTTTTTCATTTGGAGCATTTTTCACTATATCTAAAATCTAAAATGTGGTTGTTTAGGATTTTCTTGGTGAAATTTCGTAGGTTGGGGCTGAGGGTGTTAGTAGGTAAGTATAAACTCTTTATTTTGATGCATTTTCTACTGGTTTAAGACCCCCATAGTAGACTTATAGTATAGGCCTTAATTTTGTGCTAATTTTCCTATGGTTTAGAGTAATATTTTGATGTTTCTGGTCTAGGGAAGGCAAAACCCGAAATTAGAGGCTCTTGGTGATTGGGTAAGTGTTTCTGAGTAGTTCTATGTAGCTTAACTCCTTAAGTAATGAGTTTACTGATATAAATTGTAATTAGGGATAGTAATGGCTTGATTTTGTGTCCATAGGTTGAAGTAGCATTCAATTGGCTCTTAGAAGATTGGCTGCAAGTGAGGTAACTAGGGTTTATGCTAATTCCATGCATATGTTTTGTTTTAATTTTGTATTTACTACATGATTATGATTTTGATACTAAATGAATTAGTTATCTATCTATTATGTGTGATTAGACCTTATCAATCCATAGTGGGGCTGTGGTACGGCTACCACCTGTGTATGTGCTTCGATTGGGTACTAGGTTATAATCAAACTCTAGATGCACTGAGCCCTAGTTGTGCTCAATGGGGAGTAGGTGTCATGGATAGACTTCTCTCGGTGTTATGGGCCTTTAACATATAGAATTGTGCTTGCTAGTATGGGATAGTAATCATAGATAGCCTAATTGTTTCATTTACTAGTATGGCTAGTATGTTTTCTGATGTTTATATGAAATCATGCATAAATGTGAACTAAACTGGAATATATAAATGAAATTTACCTTGGTTACTGAGATTTGCATCTCACCCCATTTTGTGGGATTATACTTTCAGGTGAAGGCCCTTCGGGTAAGGATAAGGGGAAGCAAGTGTATGAAAATCCATGAGCTCCAGCCATGTGTGGGGGAGGCTACACTTGGGCTGATCTGAGTAGAATAGATACAATTTTGTTATTTGTTTATATAGCATTATCATGTATTCATGTTGCCAATGGTAGGCATTGATATTTTGATTAGTTGGAATGTATCTATTAAGGAGTTAAGTCTCATTATAGCTTGATATTGGATGTATAAACTTATAGTATCTGATGTATGAACTTTGTTGAATTCATGATACGATCTACTATTGGAAATGTCATCATGGGATATATTAGATTATTGATTGGAATCAGTGATGTATGGAATCTCTAATAGAATATGTATTGAATAATAATGGTTGATAGTTCATGAACTCTTACTGTTATTACTCTATGGACTTACTGATATAGGGTAGTTGGAGGAGTAGAAATTAACATTTTAAGTCTTGAACTAGTAATGATAGATAAGCTAGGTAAATTAGGCTAGTGAAAGCTATTGGAACCCTACACATTAAGGTAGAGTGGCCCTAGGGTACCATTGAAGGGAGAGTGGAGAGTATGAATAAGATTTTAGAAGTTGTAAGATCAGAAGGCATTTTGCCGTAGCCAAAATGTTATTAGCCGCGGCTAATAGAGGCAAAGTTGCCCAGAGAGAGTACTAGAGAGAGATTCACCGTGGTTAGAAGTGGAATTAGCCGCGATGAAATGTGAGAGGCCAAACTGGGAGTCATCCAGAGGGTAATTCGCAGCGACTAAATGGGAATTGGCCGTAGCGAACTTTTGTGAAAAAGAGTCAAGCGTTCCAGAGAGGAATTAGTTGCGGCGAAAGAGGGAATTGGCCACGGCCAATAGCGTAAGGCAAGCGAGGTAGCCTCTAGGAGGTTTCCTTATTACGGTGCCATGTAGGTTAGCCGTGGTGAGATATAAGGTGAACCCAAGAGTAATTAGCCGTGATGCAAGGACATTTAGTCACTGCTAATGGTCCTAAACTCTTATTCTAACCTAGAAATCTTAGTATTTCATATGATAACCTCAAGGGATGACTTAGAAACATTGATAGAAGATTCTTGTGAGTTGAAATTAATGGATAATAGAGTCAAAGGCTTATAAATGAGTGTTTGTTTCCCTTGTGTACATTGATGACTCCCAATATTTTGTATTACTTATAGTTAATTTAATTAAATTTGGAAGTCATCTATTAAAGTTTTAGTGGGATTTATTCACTATTTTAAATAATTTAGGGAATTGAAAGTGAAAGAGAGAAATGAAGTTAATTATGATTGATTAGATGTTGCATTAATGGAAAACATTTATTATTTCAGAATTATTACCTATGAGGATCTAGAAGCCATTATTTTTTTCTTAAGCTCCAGGCAAAGATGCGATCGCTTTATCTGAAGATGCGACCGTGAAAATCGGCATCAAAACTCTGCGTTTTGATTAATGAGGATAGAAAACACGAGATGTAGCTAGGTTTTTGGGCATTCTACGGTAGAGGAGGTTTCTGAACATCCAAGAGGCATTTTTAGGTGGTTCATTAAGCTTGAAGGAGTGAAGGAAGAGGAAGAATCCAAGGGGGAGCTCAATTTTCTGCATAACTCTCCTACCTTTGTTTGCTTTCTCTGCTTTTCTTTATCTTCTCTATGTATTTGATTGGGATTCATTGTTAGATTTAGCTATGTATAGCTAAACTTCTCTTTACCTAGAGCACTATAAACTTGATGTGAACTAGATCTTTGTTTTCCTTGTTGATTGTAATGATTGGAGCTTTGTGTATCCTTTTCTTACTTAATGCCTACTTAGGGATTGGCCACCTCTTGGATTTGATTTGGGTAATTGGAATTTACCTTGAAAAAGGAGTTCTAATTGGACCTAAGAGTTGGATAGATTAAGTTTAGATTTTATCTAATTTGTAATTGGGATAGAAATATACCTAATTGTCTTAATTGGTTTGTAGAGGGTTATAGTATTTAATGCACTCTAACCTAATTCTAAGGACACTTAGATTTTAGGGAAGAGTAGGGCTATAATTACATCGACAAAGGGTTATAGCTTATGAATCTCTTAACCCACAAGGTGATAATTAATTGTAATTGAACAAGTAATTAAGTTCTAGTAAGCATCAAGGTAATAGTGACTCTAGGTAATTTCAAAACCTTAGATTTTTGTCTAAATTTTCTTTGCCAACCAAGTTTTCTTTAAATTATTTTGTTTGAAAATTAGTTCTAAGTCATGAATTATTTAATTGGCTGCTTAATGTGGATGAAAGTAGGTTGTGCATTGCCTAATTGCATTTAAGTCATTCCTCGTGGGAACGATACTCATACTTATCACTGAACTACTTGATCTGACCCGTGCACTTGCGGAAACACATATAATTTTTCGTAGTCATACATGAATACTTGTAATTATTTGGTTGATGACTCTAATAACATTACAGTTTAAATTTCCTTGCATTTTCCAAATGTTATTAGTCGTAATGTCTTGTAACCCTAGAATTTGAGGTTATTAATCACGTATTTTACTTTAATTACAATGATTAGAAGTTAGGGTCGTCACACAAGGTGTAGATTTCTATTTTCTTGCCCGAAGTTAGGGTACTCTAGATTAATTTTTTTCCACTGAGAAGAATCAGCAGGATGCTGAAGCTTGCCATCTTGAATCTTTCATCTGCATGCCATTTGAAATGCTTCACATATTTCTACACTATTGTATATGCATCTAAATTTGGGTATGATGGGAAAATACCATACTACCTTTGCTAGACTCAATTTTTTCTTCTTATATCGTGAACATTACACTTATGACACTTATTTAATGATGCATATTCATTTTGAAATAAAATGCAATCATTGGGACAAGCATGTATCCTCTCATAGCTCATGCTAATAAAGCATAACATTTATTTAGCCTCTTATGCTCAGCTAGGAAGTTCATTATCCTCTGGCAAAATATCTTTCAAAAGAGCAAGCAATTCTGTAAAACTCTTATCACTCCATCCATTTCCCACTTTACATTTGTACAACTTCAACATTGTTGACAATCTTGTGAATTTAGTACAGCCAGAATACAATGGCTTTTCTGCATTACTTTTCAACCTCTCAAACATTCTAAGATAATCTTGAAAATCCTCTTCAACCACATTTGCCATCTCTTCAAGACGGTTAGCCTCATATGTACTTATGTTGAATGTGTTTGAGGCATAACTCTCACTATACTTCCAGTTACTATGCGCATCCTTTGTCTCTCCATGCTTTGTCCAACATGTATAACTTTGGTTAATCCCATTACACATTAAATGATCTTCTAACTTAGCTGCACTAATTTGCTTCACATGGTAGTAATTTAAACAAGGGTGTATAATTTTACTTAGATCTTTTGCATGCTCAACTGCAAACCTAATAAACTTTTTCACTCCATCCTTATATTCCCTAGACAAAAGATTGGCAGACATCTATCTCCCATCCATACCTTTTGGATATAGCAAGAACCAATTTGAGTAGAATGTGATTAGTGACTCCAAATGTGCTTGGACTCCTACCTATAACTCTATTAAATATTACCCAATTATACAAGCTTTCAAATTATTCTTTTATTTCAATCTATATCTTAAAGAAAAATCAGCAGCATAACAGCTTAAAAATAAAAGTTTCCTAGGCTAAGCACGAATGTAACACCATGATTATATGACTCATCTCATACCATTTGTAGGTTCAATTCCATGAAGCACATGAATTCTCAAGGAAAAAGGCATTAAAAATAATGAATAAATTTATGTTGTGTAGTGGATAAATTTTTCATTTGGTATCCCGTGGACCATATGGACTCATTCATCTTATTCTCATATTTAATTATACAAATACAACTCATAACCATCCCAAGAAGTGGCCTAAAACTCGTGTAAGTAGATGGAATACATAAAAACAATAGGTGCAGCCTCGGCCAGAATTTCTAGGTTACTATCATAAACTTTGGAAAATCATAACTAATTTTAGAAAAATTAAAATTATGCATACTTTACCATTCTAGAAAGCTATAATATCTACTTTATGCTAAAAATATATCTAGACTGTAACAGAGCCTACTAGCCATAGGAAATTGATGGAACAGTACCAGAGGTTGAATGTCATTACTAGTACTGTCCTCCAACTTCAAAAATTCATATCTCCCTGCTCAGAGGTCCAATTGGGATGATCTCAATGGCTATAGAAATCTTATCATGTCTAATTTATGTCTATAAAATTTTATAAGCATTGGACATGATTTGTCCCTCGAATGACATAACCCAAGTTTCTGACCATATGAATAGTGTCTGCATCAGTTCAATAGAAAAATGCCAACTTCAGAAATTTATAATTAATTTCATAGAGTTCCAAATAATCTAGTCTTTGGCTTCCCAAAAAGCTGATCAGATCTACATGTATGCCAAATTTCATGGACAAAGTCGTTTATTTGGTCAGATCTTGACATTGGTTGTGAAATAGTCACTTTTAAGACTTACAAAGGGTCCAATTTGAGTTCTAAGGCAATTATGACCACTTGAGCATATGGGAATGCACCAAAATGACTTTCTAAACTTGTTTCAAAGGTGTATAAACCCAGAAATTAAAAACTCACTCTCTCACCCCATGCCACACACAAGAATGTACAAGGCTAGTCTTGCTCCTTAATGTCCAAAATGCACTATATCATACATATAATATTAAATCTCATTTGTATATGATACATTTGCATAATTACATATGTTCATAAGGTCATAGGATATATACAATAATGGATTACAACATTTACCACTCATATGGCCGTAAAGAAGTAAAATCTAGGCACTTTGTTGTCATATTCTCATCTTCTAACTTGATGGCTTCCATTACCTTGTTCATGTGGTCCACCTAGTATGTTAAGACATTAGAGAGGAGGGAATGAGATTCAAAGAATCCCAATAGCTCATCTCCCTTTCAATCATACATAAAATATGCAATTTAAGTCTTAAGAATGCATGCATGAGCACAATGAATGACATGAACATTCAAAAAGCATTCTTGGCATTTGAACAAGTCATACATAGCATACATAGCCTTGCCAAGTAAGTGGATTAGCTTCACTCATTCTCTTATGGATTTTGGGCTTGCCTTATCTATTTTCTCTAAGAGGTTTTAGCTCAACCTTACTCTTAGGAGACTCTTTACATTATCTCAATCAATTCTAAGGATTCTTGGCTCATCCTCACCATGGCTAAGGGTTCTTGGCTTCACCACACTCAAGTAAACCCAAGCAAACATACCAGGCATCATATGAAAATATAATGTAACATCATGGTATCATGGAATAAAGGCACATGCTAGAATAATTTTCATGGCTTACAACACACATACACACATTCAAAGACAAGTTAAATACACATTCATATATGAGAGAAAGAGAAGTGAGCTACCTTTGTTGCAACCACATACTTTTTCTCTTGGAAATACTCTCCCTTCCTTAGCCTCACACACACAAAAGTGTGGGATTAGTTTCTCTTGGCCTAAACACAATATATGTAAGCCAATTAAGTTCTTAGAATCATTTTTAAAGCTATACATCTTCCTTAAACACTAACTTAGTATAATAACCCTTTTATGGTTCCAAAAATGCACCTAATGAAACAACATCCATCAATTGAGTTCTAGACTCCATTCTTTCCTTCATTTATGATTCTTGACTCCTTTTAAGCCTTTTGGTGTCATCATACAATTAAAACAAGGAGCCTAACTAGGTATTGCTTTTTTAGGTCATATTATGGAACCTATTATGTCATCTCACTATCTATGATTTCTAAAATTTTTTCAAGGCTTCCTCTCATCCTCTTCCATCATATATGACTCAAAAATAAGTTTGGAACAAATTAAAACTACCCCTAGGTGCCTTGAACTCTTTAGACCAAATGTAACATCTGGTTCTCTGAAAACAAGAGAAAATGTGAAAAACGTAACGTATAGTTTCTCTGTCAATGAACGAAATTCACCAGATACAAAAGGAAGTCCCCCAAAATGAGATAGTTAAGGTACCAAAAAATTTGGAAAGCATTCTAGACTCCTAAAAATGAGAATCCTAGGCTCAAATGGAAAGAAAAACTGAGCTAGAATGAAAAAACAAATTTTGAAGGAAATCTTATGAAACGTAATGAAATTTTCATAATTTTGAACAAATTTTGAAATTTACACAATAGAGCTTTTTAAAATGAAAGTTTTGAGTTCTCTGGGGTTCTTAGAGGCCCTGAAAATCATGGAAAGCCCAAGGACAGTTAAAACCCCTCCGGTGGACATTTGCTAACGTCAGTTGACCCTAACTTTAATTGATTCGTTTGGGAAGATTTAAACTCTGATTTGAGTGATTCCCAAGGCATTTTAATAAATTGGGAACCTAAATTTCATAATAGAAAAGATGGTTCTAAAAAAGGAGCTAAAATGAGTTAGAAATGAAAATGCTAAAAACGAAGAGCAAAATTAGAATTTTTTAGAAAGTGAAAGCTTCTTGAACACACTTTAAGTTTCTTACTTCTTCTCCCCTTCATTTGAACGACCCATTCTACCCAAAAACTAGAGAAAACACTAACTCTCTTAGGCACACCATGAAGGAGAAGAAAGGAGGAGAAAAAGCAAGGAAAAGGTAAGGAATTTTATAGTTTTTCATGCTGTCTCCTTTCCAAACCTCTCCTTCTCCATTCTCCTTTCTTTCCTATGATTAAAATGAAGTTTACAAATCTATTTTAAGGAAGAAACTTAGGGGAAAATTCGGATTTGAAGAGAGAAGCCTAGAGAAAGCAAGATTCAAGTGAGAAAAAGCAAGAAAACAAAGTAATTTCTTCTTCTATAGTTGATATCCTTTCTTCCCCTTCTCTACCATTTCGCCCCACTTGAGAAGACCTAAGAGGATCTTATTTTTAGGCAGAACCAAGGCTGATTCTAAGTAAAAAGGGTGTGGAGAGTAAGAATATGCAAAGAAATTCAAGAAAAGGCCATGGAATTTCAAGGTGTAAAACCTAGGGTTTTAAGTACACCTTGTAAAATCTGATTTTGTATGATGATTCCTAGGCCTAAATAAGAGTTTATATGAGCTCCCAAGATCTCTAAGAGGCTCCCCATATGCATCCTCCCTTGAGAAAACAAAGCTAACTCCAAGAAGCTTCATTTCTTCCATGGCCTTGGGCTAAAGGGGTTTTTGTAGCTAGGGAGAGTTTTAAATTTTTCCAAGCCCATTCTTGAGTCATATATGATGAATGAAAATGAGGGGAGGACTTGAGAAAAATTTAGAACCCATAGAAAGTGAGTTGGTGCTTTATGTTCCATATTATGATCTAAAGAAGCAACATGTAGTTAAACCCTTTGTTTTAATTGTGTGATGACTCCAAGAGGCTTAAAAGGAGTCAAAAATCATATTTGAAAGGAAAGAGTGGAGCCCAGAATTTATTTGAGAGGTGTTGCTTCATTAGGTGTAATTATGGAACCATAATGAGGTTTATAGATCAAGCTAGAGTTCAAGCAAGTGCGTGACCTTAGAATTAATTCCATAAAACTAATTAGGTTCCATAAATTGTGTTTAGGCCAAGAGAAATCATCCCTATACTTTTGTATGTGTATGGCCGAAAAAGAGAGCTTGCCTTTAAGGGAAAAGTGTGTAATTGTATCCAAGGTAGCTTTTTTCACCTTTTCTCATGCATGGATGTGTGTTTAACTTGTCTTTGAATGTGTGTATGTGTATTTTTAAGCCATGAAAAGTGTTCTAGCATAACTTTGATTCCATGGTGCCATGATGTCACAGCATGCTTTCATATGATAATTTTGATGTGTTATTGGGTTTGTTTGAGTGTGGTGAGACCAAGAACCCTTAGCCATGGTGAGGATGAGCCAAGAACCTTTAAAATTGGTTAAGACAAAGTAAAGAGTCTCCTAAAAGCAAGATGGGCTCCCAAGAGTATGGTTGAGTCTAAATATCTCTTAAAGAATGGGTGAAGCAAGTCTAACATCCACAAGAAGTTAGGTGAGGCCAATCCATTTGCTTGACAAGCCTTTATATGCTATGTATGACTTTCTCAAATGATGAAAATGCCTCTTGAATGTTTGCACATGTTAACAGGACCTTACATGCATTTATGAGACTTGTTTGCATCAATTATGTATGATTGAATGGAAGATGAGCTATTAGGATTCTTTGAATCTCATTTCCTCCTCTCCAATATTCTAACATGTTAGGTGGACCAAGAGAGCAAGGAGATGGAAGCCAACCACTTGAGAGATGAGAGTATGACATTGAAATGTAGGAAATTTGCTTAAGGCCATTAAGGTGGCAAATGTTGTCATCTATGGTTGTATATGACCTATGACCTCTTGAACATGTGTAATTATGTTAATAAGTGATGTATGAATGAGAGTTAAAGTTGTATATATGAATATGTACATTTTGGTTAGGTATTGGCAAGTTTTCATTATGGAAAGTATATGTATAATTGCATGTGGCATAGCCAAAATGAGAGGCATAGAGTTTGGGACCATTTTGGCAGCTTACACAAGTCCTAATTATGCTTTTAGACTTGCCCAAGAGGTGCCAAATCCCAAGGAAAGCTATTTGGACATTTTGGTATCCCTTATAGAGCCAAAATTGACTAATTTAAAATCCTATATCACTTTTTGTCCAAATGAACTCTTTTTGATATGAGATTTGACATAAAATTATAGCTTGTCAAGATATTTTTGGAAAGCTAAAGAACATAATTTTTTGAGGTCTATAGAATATTTGATGAATTTCCAAAGTTGGCAAATTTTCTGATTTTGGTCTGATCCACTATTCACTTGGTCCGAAAATGAAATCTATCACACAGGACCTAAATGATGTCAAATTGACACAAAATTTTATAAAGAGAAACTAGACATTCCCAATGACTTGTGTCAACTAGAAGCACCTCATTTGGACGTCTAAAGAGGGAGATATGAATTTTCAAAGAATCTGTCCAGTATAAGGAACTTCACTTGACCTCAGTTATTGTTTGATTGGATTTCGAGCTCTGTACATGCTTGAACTAATTTGGAGTTATTTTTCCCCCTAGCTAACATCCACATATTTCCATATTGGTATCATTTGCATAGATTGGATTTTTTTGGAATTAATTGGACATTTTTGAAATTTGCTACAAAATTTTGTGACAGCACCAGTAGACAGCTTGACCTCTAAACCATTTCGCATATCAAACATCCTATGTGTTGGATGTTATGGTATGAACATATTTTTATCATAAATTATACATGTGTAGCTTTCTAGAATGGCTAAGAATGAATGATTTCAATTTTTCTAGAATTAGTTATGAGTTTCCAAAGGTTTGACAGAAAAGGGGATAAATCTGGCCGAAAATGAATGTGTATTTTAAGCTTCCCATTGAGTTCCTTGAAATGTAGGCCACTTTTGAAGATGCAAATGAGTGGTATTCATGTAATTAAATATGAGAATGTGTTCTATGAGCTCACATGATCCACGTGACATCGAATGAAATTTTTATACACGATGCAATCTATGTTGTCAAGCATGAGAATGTTATGAAATGAGCTATAAATATATGGTGTTACACTGAAGCTATGCTTGTTCTTGGCACTCATGGAGTTTGCTTTGTTTTCTTGATGGAGGACGCTTATGGGGAGCCTTCTAAGGATCTTAGGAGCTTGTTCAAGCACTCATTTATGCCTAAGAATTATTGTATCAAATCAGATTTTGCAAGGGACACTTGAAACCCTAACTTTGCTACCTTGATTTTCCATGGTTGTTTGTTAATTTTCTTTGCATATTCTTACTCTCCACACTCCATTTCCTAAGATTCATCCTTGGTTCTGTCCAAAATCCCTTGGATTTGCCTATGTTGGACGAACCATGGAGAAGGAGGAAGCAAGAGATAGCTACCATGGAAGGAAGATTTACCTTGTTTTTCCTTAGTTTCTTGCTTGTTTCTCACTTTCCTTGGCCTCCTCTCTTCAAATATAAATTTTCCCTTCTGTTTTGCCCTCAAAACAGATCTAAGAACTTCAATAAAATGATGGAAAAGAAGGGTAGGTGGAGGAGAAGGAGTTTGCTAAGGAGAAAGCATGAAAAATCAAGAAAAATCATACATTTTACCTTGTTTTTCTCCTTCCTTTCTTCTCTTCTTGGTGTGCCTCAAACCCTAGCTCTCTCCTCTAGTTTAGGGCTGAAACAAATATGGCTAAATGAATGAAGAGGTCGGGTGCATCATATATATAGGTAGGTTTATGAAATACTTTTCAAAAATTTCAATTTTGTCCCTTTGTCTTGGTATTTTCATTTCTAGTTCTTTTTAACTCCTTTTTTAGAACCATATTTTTCATTATAAAATTTAGTCCTCAATTTAATAAAATGCCTTTGGAATCACTCAAATCGAAGCTAAAACCTTCTCAAACGAATTCGTTAAAATTCAGGTCAATCGACGTTAGAAAACATCCATCGGAAGGGTTTTAACCGTACTGGGGCTTCCCATAGTTTTCAGGGCCTCTAAGAACTTCAAAGATTTCAAAAATTTTATTTAAAAAGCCCTTCTATGTGAATTTTAAAATTTTCTCAAACTTATGAAAATGCCATTATGTTTCGTCAATCTTTTGTTCAAATTTGTTTCTTCATTCTAGCTCCATTTTTCTTTCCGTCTGGGCCAGGGATTCTCATTTTTAGGAATCTAAAATGCTACTTAAATTTTTTAGGACCTTAACTAATTTATTTAAGGGGACTTACTTCGAAGACGTATCTATTTTTGTCATTTAACAAAAATAAGACATTACAAAGAAATACCTTTATATTACCAATAAGATAACGAACGAAGAAGAACAAGCTACAGAGGAGGCCGAATGAACTGGTGGGGTGCGAAACTGATGCCACCGATGTGGAAGCTGCAAGAAAAGGAGGAAAGCCACCAAAAATGGGGAGAGAACCACAGAAGAATTGTAATATCCAATTCTCTAAAAACCAGAGAAAACGTAAGAAATGTAACATGCAGTTTCTTTGTCAATGAATGAAACTCACCAGATACAAAAGGAAGTCCCCCAAGATGATATAGTTAAGGTCTCAAAAAATTTGGGAAGCATTCTAGACTCCTAAAAATGAGAATTGTAGCCTCAGACAGAAGGAAAAATGGAACTAGAATGAAGAAACAAATTTTGACAGAAATCCTACGAAACGTAATGGCATTTTCATAATTTTTGGCAATTTTTGGAATTCACATAGGAGGGCTTTTTAAACCAAAGTTTTAAGTTCTCTAGGGTTCTTAAAGGCCCTGAAAACCATGGGAAGCCCCAGGACAGATAAATCCCCTTCGGTGGACGTTTTCTAATGTCAGTGTGCCTAAACTTTGACAGATCCGTTCAGAAGGGTTTTAGCTCCGATTTGAGTGATTCCAAAGGTATTTTTCTTAATTGGGAACCTAAATTTTATAATGGAAAAGATGGTTCTAAAAAAGGAGGTAAAATGAAGGAGAAACAAAAATGCAAAGTATGAAGGGGAAAAATTGGAATTTTTGAAAAAGTCACTTTTCCCTACCTTTATATAGGTGGCGCCCCACTTTCCTCCCCATTTGGAATCAGAAAATTTTGCATAATTTCAGAAGGAAAAGCTAGGGTTTTGGGCACACCAAGAGAGAAGGAGAAGAAGAAGAAATTCCAAGCTTAAGGTATATTTTTATGGTTGTTTTCCATGCTTTTCTCCATCTCCACCACCTCTCCTTCATTTTCCATTCTTTCCTTGGATTAAAATGAGGTTTATAAATCTGATTCAAGGGAGATATTCAAGGGAAAGTTCGGATTTGAAGAGAGGAGCTTGGAGAAATCAAGATTCAAGTCAAACTAAGCAAGGAAACAAGGTAAAAATGCATCCTATGGTTGATACCTTTCATCACACTTCTTCTCCATTTCGACCTACACTAAAAACCCTAGGAGGATCTGATTTCCAAGCCTAACCAAGCATGAATCTTAGGTATTTGATGGAGAGGAATAAGAATATGCAAAGAAAACCATGAAATAGGCATTAGGATTCAAGATGCAAAACCTAGGGTTTCTAGTGCACCTTTCAAATTCTGAATTTATGTGATGCTTCCTAGGTTTAATTAAAAGTATAAATGAGTTCTTGAGACACCTAAGATGCTCCCCACAAGCTTCCTCCTTCAAGAAAACTAAGAGAACTCCAAGTGGCCCAAGAATGCTCATAGTCTCGGCCAAGGAGGGTTCTATGTGTGGGGGAGAGTTTTAAATTTTTCTAAGGCCATTCTTGAGTCATATTTGATGAATGAGAATGAAAGGAGACCTTGGGAACAATTTAGAACTCATAGAAAGTGATTTGGTGTCTTAGGTTCCATATTATGACCTAAAGAAGCAACATAGTGCTAGGCCTTTTGTTTTAATGATGTGATGACTCCAAGAAGCTTAAAAGGAGCCAAGAATCATATTTGAGAGGAAAGAATGAGGCCTAGAAATTTTTTGAGAGGTGTTGTTTCATTAGGTGCCAATATGGACCATAATGGAGCTTATAGAGCAATCTAGTGTTTCATCAAATTGTGTAGCCTTAGAATATGTTTCATGAACCTAATTGGCTCACATAAATTGTATTTAGGCCAAGAGAAACCATCTCCACTAATTTGTAGGTGTGTGGCCTAAAGAGGAGGCTTGAAAGCTAAGGAAAAAGTGTGTGAGTGTACACAAGGTAGCTCTCTCCACCTTCTCTCATGCATGGATGTGTGTTTATCTTGTTTTAGAATGTATGTATGTGTGTTTTAAAGTTATGAAAAGTATGCTAGCATGCCTTTATATGCCATGATTCTTGATGCCATGTTATGTTTCTAAATGAGTACATGATGTTTGTTTGAGTTTGCTTGAGTATGGAGAGGCCAAGAACTCTTCCCTTTGGTGAGGATGAGCCAAGAACCCATGAGTTTGGTTGAGACAAAGTAAAGAATCTCCCAAAAGCAAAGTAGGCTCCCAAGAGTATGGTTGAGTCCAAAGCTCTTAAAGAATGGGTGAGGCAAAATCCAAAATCCATAAGGAGAAGTGTGAGGCCAATCCAAACATTTGGTGAACTCTTAAATGTCTTGTATGATGAATTCACATGCCAAGCTTGTGTTAAAAATGTCTATGATTTCTATTTTCTCCATGTATGCATTTGTAAAACTTGCTTTGCACATATTATGTATGATTGAATGGAAGATGAGCTATTGGAATTCTTTGAATCTCATCCCCTCCTCTCCAATGATCTAACATGCTAGGTGAACCAAGTAACTATGGTGAAGGGAGCCAACAACAATGAAGAGGAAAGATTGACAAGCTTATGCCTTGTTTTGTCCATTTTGGAACCATAATGATAGTTCATAATGTATATGATGTTGTAAATGTATTATGAACCTTGAGACATGTATGAATATGCTATTATGTGATGTCTAGATGTATAAATATGATGTATGACCTCTAGCATTTACTTTGAGTATGAGATGCCAAATTATGCAATGTGAAAGTATGATGGATATATGCATAAATGTGGGTTGAATGGCCAAAATGAGATGCATGAGGTTTGAGACCATTTGGGTAGCTCACATAAGTCTTAAATGTACTTTTATACTTGCCCAAAAGGTGCCACAACCAAGGGAAGGCCATTTGGCAAGTTTGGTATCCCTTATGGAGCCAAATTTGACCATAATGGAACACTATGTCACTTTTTAGCCAAATGAGCTAGTTTTGATCTGAAATTTGGCATGCAATTAGGTCCCATTAAGATCTTTTTGGGAAGCTAAAGATCATAATTTTTAGAGGTCTACAAAATATTTGATGATTTTTCAAAGTTAGCAATTTTCATAGTTTCTGGTTTACTGCACTATTCATTTGGTCCAAAATTGCATTCTGTCACACAAGGCTTAAATGATGTCCAATTGCCATGAAATTTTATACAGAGAAAATAGACAATCACAGCGACTTGTGTCAACTAGAATCACCTCATTTGGACGTCTAGAGAAGGAGATATGAATTTTTGAAGTTTCTGTCCAGTATTAGTAATTTTGCCCAACCAGAAGTATTATTCCATTGAATTCCGAGGTCTAGGCTTGATGAACTAATCTGAAGATATTTTTTTTCTCTAGTTAACATCCACGGCTTTCTAGATTGGTATCATTTACATAAATTGGAGTTTTTTGGAATTAATTAGATATTTTCAAAGTTTTCTACAGAATTCTATAACAGTTCCAGAATTCAGTCGGACCTTTGAACCATTCTGGATGTCAAACGTCCTTTGTGATGAATGTTATGGTTTGGGCGCATTTTTAAAGTAGACATCCATAGATTCCCAGAATGACCAATATTTCATGATTTCAATTGTTTTAGATTTAGTTATGATTTTTCAAAGTTTGGTCAGAAAATGGAGCAAATCTGGCCGAAATTAAATAAGCTCATTTCATGCTTCATTTCGGTTTCCATGAGTTGTGGGCATGATTTTGTGATGAAAATGAGTTGTAATGATGGATTTAAATATGAGGATGCATAGCATGAGCCCACACTGTTCACGTGACACCAATTGAAAATTTTAAGTATGACGCAACGCAAATAATTCCATTATTTTCATTCCCTCTTTTGTGTGCTCTCATGGAAATGATGATGTGAAGCTTATGAATGTCATGAAATGAGTTAGAATTTATGGTGTTACAGGAATAGCACCAAAGATAATGGGTTGGGGTGATGGAAGGTTACAGCTGTGTGTGAGCTTCTACCTAGAGAACACTGGAAACAGGCATTTGCAAACTATTCTGATAAGAAAAATGATTTCAAAATGACCTTAGTTGGCAGTTCTACTAAAAACTACTAACTTTAATGGACTTTAGTTGGCAGTTGTAAAAAAATTGCCAACATTAATCAGATTTTAGTTAGCAATTAATACAGAACCACCAATTAAACTCAATTACATGTTTAAATATTTTTTATAAAAAATTATATAGTTGGCGGTTTTGAATGAACCGCCAAGTATAATATTATAGTTGGTGGTTCTTTTAAAAACCGCCAACTATATTCATAGTTTCTGTTGGCAATTTTTTTAATAATTGCTAACAAAAGTTTTTTGTTGGCAATTTTTGGAGAACCACTAATGAATGTGTGCCAAAATATCTTATTTCTGTGGTAGTGAGTTTTGAGTAATTTTTTATATGTTTAGGATTAACTTAAGTTTTTTGTTTTCATTAAAATAAAATTAGTTTACATTTTCTATTTTAATTACAATAGAGTTATCTTATTTTTTATTAGGATAAAATTATCTTCTTCTTTTTTCTCATAGTAATGCCTTTTTGTTGGAGTAAGACTCTATCATCTTTTTTATTATCTATAAATGTAACATTATTTACATCTAATAAAATAAGTTTAGAGGAAATTAAATCTTAAATTTCTTCAAATCCTTATAACAAAAGAACTTTACTAAAAAATTTTGGCTCTAATTTTTTTCTTCAACATAAGTGTCAATATATAGGGATTCTGATGCAAATGAATTTCATTTAATCCCACTCCATTTGCTATTCCCTCTTCTAATGGCCTTGTGCCTTCTTTGTAAGAGGAGGAAAAAAACAGAAGGCGGCCGAGGCGGGGCAAGTGGGCAACTTTAAAAATGATAACACAAATCTATTATTTATGTATGCACGTAAGTATGTAAGTAGACATTCACGTCCTTTGAATACCATGCCTACTTTAGGTGGTTATTCTATTAATGTTTGGTAAATTAAAGAAACATTGCACCTATGCTTAAATCTAATGTGAGGTGGTCTCTGATTGTGCTTAAGGCTCTATCCTTTCAAGTTGGGGTGTTAAGTCTCACATTCAAAAAAAATGCATGTGTAAGTATTTAAGTTGAACTTTGCATGATTTGAATACCACTCACATTAGTTGATTTTTTTCCATAAGTATTCAATAAAGCTAAACTGTTATCCTAGAGTATTAGCATATAATGAGTTCTTATTTTTTGTACTTGCTGAATTATTCAAAAATACTGATGTGCTTAATTATTTAATGGTCAATAAGAGCTCTTTGTTTTTATTCAAAATTTAGAAAATTTACAATTTATTTATTTTAAATCATATATTAAGATTAATATAGAATATATTTAATTAATTAGAAATAATAAAAAACTTTAAAAATTTAAACAAATGTATATAAGGAATGATTTTACTAAAAACACTTAAAAAAATAAAAAAAAATTCTATTGTAAATAAAAGTCAAATAAGTATTTAACTAAAAAAAATATTTAAAAATATGACAATATGTCTCTTTCCTAAGATTTGACAAATATTAAAAATGACTCCACTCATCTACTGTGCTTCAATCACACCACCTGTCGCTCACCTCTCTCCTTTCCTAATCGGTTTTCCTTCTTTGTCATGCTATAAATTTTTAGTTAAATTCATACCTTCTTTCACTTGTCTTTCTATTTCTTTCTATACTTTCTTAAGTAATCATGTCAAGGTTTCCCCTTCTCCAAAAATTGAAACTTTCTTTCATTTAGATCTCAAATCTCTTAAATTTTCTTAAAAGAAGCAAGGACTAGATACCCACAGGTGAAAAATCAGAAAAAGGAGTGGAAAGAAATGTAACCTCCTACTTGTTGAAACAAGGACTCAAGGTTCTAGAATTGTCTAAGTCTTCTCACTATAGCGAGAACATTAGTTCGCTATAGCTAGGATGCTAGATTGCTACAATGAGAATACCAGTTCATTATGGCGAGTGCATGTCCCATACAAAATCCAAGGAATTCCTCGTAATAACATATGTTGTGGTGAAAACGTCGGGTTTGGAACTATGACCTCTCGTTGTAGCAAGGGACATTTTTCTCTATAGCGAGATCATTTTTGAAAACTCACAAGAGAGCTTTTTGAAAGAAATATTTTACCTTTCTAAGGTTTTCAGTGGCCCTAAACACCATAGGAACCCCTAGAATAGCTAAAACCCCTTCAGTGAGAGATTTTAGCAAAGAGTTGACCCAAATTTTGATCGAGCGGTTCGGGGGGTTTTAAATTCAAATTAAGTGATTCCAAAACCAATTTATATGTTTAAGGATCTAAATTTTATGATGGAAAAGACAATTTTCAAAAAAGAGCTAAAATGAGCCCCATTGAACAAAACCAAGGAATAAGGACTAAAGTGCAAAAAGTGGCTTTTGGGCTTCTAGAAAATGTTCAGCTCCTTCTCCTTCATTTTAAATGACTTTAGCTAGCTAAAAATAGATCCTTAAAGCTTTGAAAGTGGCATACCAAAGACGAGGAAGAGGGGGAGGAAGAAACTATGTAAAGGTCAAGAATTTCAAGGTTTTTCCTTTAGCAAATTGATTCTCCTCCTTCCCACCTCCCTTTCAAGGGTTTTCGTTGTGTTTGGTGCCATTTTGGATTTAGTTTAAAGGGAGAAGAGTAGAGTTCTAAGAAGAGGAGTTAACCACTCGAAAGAGCATCCAAGGAAATCTAGGAAGTCAAGGTAACCTTCTTGCTTTGTTGCTCTCTTTCCTTTCCTTCTCTTAATGTGTATGATCAGCCAAAAAGAGGGCTAAAGGGGGGGAGTATTTTCTAATCAAAAGTAAGTAAGAAATCTAGATGTTAAATGATGAGGGACTAGAAAAGGAAAAGGAACTTGAAGGAAATTTTGTAAAACCCAAGATAGCAAAGATAGAGACTTTTAAACATATCTTAAAATCTAATTTTTCTCAAGAGTCCCTAAGCCTATATGAGAGTTCAATTGAGTTTATAAGACCCTTAGAAAGCCTCCCAAGTATTTCTCTTTTTAAGAAAAATAGCAAACTCTATAAGCTCTTGAGCACTTCTAAAATCCATAAAGGCCTAATGTGGTAATGTATAACTAGGTTAGGACTTGGTTCAAAGAGATAATTGAATTCTATTTGTTGTGGTTAGGCCCAAGGAAATCCTACTCCACCCATTCTTAAGTGTGTAGTCAAGGAAGGGGAGAAAGGTTAAGAAAAAGTGTATGTAATTGCACTCAAGGTAGCCCTCCAACCTTTCTCTCATGTATATGTATGAATGTTTTCTTGCTTTGGATGCTTGTGTGTGTGTTTGAACTATGAGAAATATGTTTAGCTAGTTGGGACATGTGTGGTGCCACTTATGTGTCTTAAATTACTTTTGTATATGCATAAGACTTGAATAGACTTGGTGATGCCAAAAGTCTCAAGAGGAGTGAGGCTTAGTCAAAAGTCCCAAAGTGAATGGGTGAGGCAAGTACAAAAGTCCCAAGAGAGGTGAGTGAGGCTAACCGAGGTCTTCAGAGCCTACTTTGATATATTTGAGACTTTATAAAATGGGAATCATGATTTTGATACGCATATGTAGACCATAGACCATGCATCGCATTCCTTTACATAAAATTACACCTATCATGTATGATTGAAAGTGTATAAGGCTATTGAGATTCTTTGAATCTCATTCCCTACCTATTACCTAACATGTCTAAGTAGACCAAGTGAGCAAAGAGATGGAGGCCACCAAGCTTGAAAAGAAGAGATTGATAAAAGAATTATGTGTCTAGTCATTTCAGAACCATTTAGTTGTCAAATGATGTAATCTCATGATGTATATGTTGTATAGACATTTGAATATATGTAAATATGTGGATATATGATGTATGTGTGAGAATTGGAAGAATACGAATGAGATTAGAGAATTTTGATACTAAAATGCAAGGTTGTGCCCCTAAGAACTTATGCATGTGAACAAGTGGGGTAGTGGTTTTGTGACATATAGATATTTAGACTCCTTAGACAAGTTTACTAACCTATTTTGAAGCTTTTCCACATGCCCAAGTGGTCTTGGCTCTAAGAAAAGGCCATTTGACACTTATATGAACTATTTGGGGACCAAAAATGACCTATTTTGTGAGCTGAAACCCAACCTAACCAAAAGATCGATTTTGAGGCTGAAATTTTGCACACATATAGATGTCATATAGAGCTTTTTGTTGGTCACATTATTTGAAGGTTTATAGAATTTCTTATGATTTTCCAAAGTTCATATTAGAAATTAGTTTTGGTTTGGGCACTATTCACTTGAATAGTTCATATTTTCATGTCATCCAAGAGTCAAATGAGCTCTAATGGTTTTGAAATTTTACATAGAGAAATTAGACATTTACAGTGAGTTATAGCAACTAGAAGCACCTCGTTTAGACATATAAAGAGAGAGAAATGAGTTTTTGAAGTTGGAACTTACTATTTGTAATGTAACAGGACCCCAAGCACTGTTCTAATGATTTTCGATAGCTTAATGTCATTTTATGGATTTGGAGCTATTTTTTCCCTAAATTAAACATCTTTCGATTTCTAGATTGGTATGGTTTACTCGATTTGGATTTTTGTAAAATTAGTTATGAATTTTTGAAATTCATATCCTTAAACTATATCAGAACTCTACGACAGCCAGACCTAGGTTACTTTTCTATTGTCAAACATGGTCAAGATGATGTTTTCATGGCTTGGAAGTTTTTTAGCATAAAGTTAACATTCAAAATTTTTTAGAAACCTATGATTTATTAGATTTTGATTTTGTCTAGATTTAATTATGAATTTTCAAAGTTGGTGACATAAACTTGAATTCTGCCCCTAAAAACAAGTATGCATTTTCTGATGTGTAGGGCTCCAAATTCGAATTGCATGAGATGTTTCATGATGTTTATGACTTTTTTAGATGGAATATGAGTAAGAGATGATATTGGGAAGTCCTCGGAGTCCATGGAGAAAATTTTGAATAGTTAAAGTGCTACACACGCTATAATGATCTATGATTTCAATCTATTTTTCCTTGAAACTCATGTATGAAGCATGTATAGGGTATAAGGTATGGGAAAGTAAGGCTAAAGTAATATAGTGTTATATTTTTGGTATCAGAGCTTTGGTTCAAGCACTTTAGGGTGGATTATAACTTGAGAATATGACTTGCTATATGTTTATGCATCAAATATGGATGATTTGAGTGTGGAGATATGGCGTATATTCATATTTGGTATTAAACTATGTTAATGTTATTTTAGAAACATGGTGAACACATAGGGAGATAGAGGCAGGGCTCCCAAAATGGCTAGACCTGAGCTTAGAGAGGCTAGAGCAGAGCCCAGAGAGGCCTGGGCCAAGCCTAGTGATCTGACAACTGAAGCCTTACAAGCTATTATGGCTTGCCTTGATCAACAGTAAGCTATGATAATGCAACTATAAGAGAGGCTTGCATGGAAAGATACTGAGAGGCCTACCCCTTTTTCTCCATAACACTTAGACCATCTAGAGGATTTAGAGGTGGCCCTCTTAGGCCAGCACCCACATACCTCTTAGACTCCAGTAGCTTAGACACCTCCCACCCCAGAGTAGCCTTCCACAAGACAAGTTATAGCTTAGTTCAGAAAATTTAAGCCTCCTACCTTTGATGAAAAGTTGAATACAGAAAAAGCTAAGGCCTGGATTATGCAGTTAGAGAAGATCTACTAGGTGATGGAGTGCACATTGAGTAAAAGGCTGTGATGGCCATTTTTCAGTTAAAAAAAGAAGCAGACTACTGGTAGAGAGGCATTGAATCAATACTAAAGTTGAGGAACCTCTTGATCACCTAGGAGACATTCCTTCAGACCTTTTATAAGAGATACTTCCTTAGTTCTATCAGAGATCAAAAGGAGTCATAGTTTGTACTTCTAAGACAGACTGAGGGGATGTCAGTAGACCAGTATATGGCGAAGTTTGTTGAGCTCTCCTGATATTCCTCGTATCTTCAAAAGCATGATGATGAGAGGTGGAGAGAATATAAGTTAAAGAAAGGTCTGTTGCCTGAGATTAGAGACAAAGTGGTGCCACAAAGGATTAGGGACTTCAATGCCCTAGTTGAGATTCGCAGAGTTACAGAGGTGAACTTAAGAATGATGTAGATAGTCCCTAATGCTAGACTTCCCCTCCTTGAGAGTAAGAGACCTGAGAAGAAACACAGACCACTGGAAATAGTAAGAAAGGTGGCAAAGGTTAGTGGAATAGAAGAGGTAAGGGTAGGAAGAGACCAGCTCAGTCCATTAGAAGCAATGCCATTCCAGTAGCATGCAATCAATATGGCAGAAATCATAAGGGTAGATCATGTTATGCAGGGTAGAACATGTAGACTAGGTCACGTGGCCAGAGACTACATATAGCCTGTACAGCAGAGGGAGGTAGCTCTTACACCTAGACCACAGACCTAGGGTAAAGTCTTCTCTCTGATGCAATAGGAAGCTAGCCGATCCCCGAGTCTAATTCAAGGTACTATTAAGGTTAGTGATTGTTCTATACTTACCTTGTTTGATTTGGGTGCTAGCCACTCTTTTATATCCTATGAGTGTGCTAAGAGCTTAGGTCTGGGTATACATACACTGCCATATGATTTACATGTATCCACCCCCATAGGAAACAGAGTTGTTACCTCCTATGCTTGCCTAAACTATGTAGTCTGATTTAACCATTGCTATACTACACTTGATTTAATTTGATTTGTATGCCTTTCATTAATATTGATTTGATCATTGGTATGAACTGGATGTCTGCAAATAATGCCACACTTGATTGCTATCACTGATGTATTTTTTTACTTGAATGTGGAACTATATATGGTATTAGGACTGAGCTAGCTTTTATAACTACCTCCCAGGTTAAGAGGTCACTAGAACATGGTTGTCAAGAATTCCTAGTTTTCTTTTTAGTGCAAGTTGAGGTAGAAGAAGGTATAGAAGAGGTCCCAGCAGTGAGAGAGTTCCCAGAGGTATTTCCTAAGAAGATTAGCAGACTACGCCCAGATAGAGAAGTTGAGCTTACTATAAACATTGTACCTGGGGCAGGTCCAGTGTTTAAGGTCTCGTATAGGATGACTCCCACCAAGCTAGTAGAGCTAAAGAAACAGATAGAAGAGCTCTTAGAGAAGGATTTTGTTAGACCAAGTATATCACTATAAGGAACTCCAGTTTTATTTGTAAAGAAGAAAGACTAGAGCCTTAGGCTGTGTATAGACTATAGGGAATTAAATAAGCTTACCATTAAGAACAAGTACCCTCTTCCCAAGGTAGATGTAACGAATGCAATTTCTGTAAAATAATAAAATGAGCCATATAAAAGTAAGTCCTCTAAAATGAGCTAGATAATCTCCCAAAAAATTTGGATAGAGTCCTAGACTCCTAAAAATGATAATTCTAGGCTCAGATGGAAAGAAAAACGGAGTTAGGATGGATAAACAATTTATAACAGAAACTAACGAAACATAATGGCATTTTCGTAAATAAGTGAAACTTTTGGAAAAACACATAGGAGGGCTTTTTAAATGGGAAATTTGAGTTGCCCAAGGTTTTCAGAGGCCCCAAAAACCATGGGACACCCCAGGACTGGTAAAACCCCTCTGGTATATGTTTTTTAACATTAGTTGACCCGAGCTTTGATTGGTTCGTTCGGTAAGGTTTTAGCTCCAATTTGAGTGATTCCAAAGGCATTTTATTAAATTGGGAATCTAAATTTTATAATGGAAAAGACAGTTCTAAAAAAGGAGCTAAAACAAAGTCGAAATGAAATTGCCATTACAAAAGGACGAAATTGAAATTTTTGAAAAAGTGTGTTTCTAGAAGCTCTCACACACTTTTCCCTTCTTCTCCCATCTTCTTAAGCATGAGTGATGAACACAATTTCTGTAAAATAACAAAATGAGCCATATAAAAGTAACTCCTATAAAATGAGCTAGATAATATCCCAAAAAATTTAGATAGAGTCCTAGACTCCTGAAAATGATAATTCTAGGCTCAGATGGAAAGAAAAACGGAGTTAGGATGGATAAACAATTTGTAACGAAAATTGACAAAACGTAATGGCATTTTCGTAAATAAGTGCAAATTTTGGAAAAACACATAGGAGGGCTTTTTAAATGGGAAATTTGAGTTACCCAAGGTTCTTAGAGGCCCCAAAAATCATAGGATGCCGTGAGACTGGTAAAACCCCTATGGTATACATTTTTTAGCATCAGTTGACCCGAACTTTGATTGGTTTGTTCGGTAAGGTTTTAGCTCTAATTTGAGTGATTCTAAAGGCATTTTATTAAATTGGGAATCTAAATTTTATAATGGAAAAGACAGTTCTAAAAAAGGAGCTAAAACGAAGCCGAAATGAAATTGTCATTAAGAAAGGATGAAATTGAAATTTTTGAAAAAGTGTGTTTCTAGAAGCTCCCACACACTTCTCCCATCTTCGTAAGCATGAAATTCTCTACCCAAAATACAGAAAAATAGCAGCTCCTTTAGGCACACCAAGAGAAGAAGAAAAAAAGGGAGAAAAGGCTAAGAAAGGTAAGGAAACTTGGAGAATTTCATGCTCTTCCTTCTTCCAACTTTGCTCTTCTCTTTTTAGGCTTTCTTTCCATGGTTTATTTGAGCTATTTAGTACTGTCTTAATCCAGAATATTGAAGGGGGAGTTTGAAATTTTTGAAGGGAGGCAAACCAAGGAGAAAAACTCTTGAAACTAAATTGAAATCTAGGGTAATTCATGCTTTGAATTGTTTCTTCCCTTTGCTTCCTCTTGTCTTGAGTTTTGGCCTAAATCAGAACCATATGGGGGAGGAAGTTATATCCATAAACAAGAGAGGAACAAGGGTTTTAGGCTATGGGGAGATGGAATATGGCAAGAAATCCCAAGGAAAACCTATGGAAAACAAGATAGCAAAGTGTAGGCTTCTTTAGGGTTTTGTAAAATCTAATTTTGTATGAGTGTTTCCTTGGCTATTTGAATATTTCCTTGAGCTCCTAAGACCTCTAGAAAGCCTTCCAAGTGACTCTCCCATCAAGATAAAATCACAAAGTCTATAAACCTCCATTATGGTGCATATTTCAGCCAAGCTAGGTTCCTTAGGCTAGGGGATGTTTTGAATTTTTTTAGCCTTGGTTTAGGACTTTATATGATGTTAGAAGATGGGAGAAACTATTGGAAAAAATTGAGGAGCCATGGATTGGAAGATGGAATAATGGTGTCCATAATAGTGCCTTATGAAGCAACTTAGTTTTCCAATTTTGCAAGTGAATGTGTGAAGGCTCCAAGGACCTTAAATGAGTCCAAAAAGTCTAAAAATAACAAGAGAATAGAGCCTAGAACTTGAAATGTGATAGTTGCTTCAATAGGCCATTTATTGAACCATTATGCCACTTATGGAACCAAGTGTGTGTTTAAGAGGGAATTTAATGTCTTGGCTTGCTTTAAGTGTGTAATTGTGTGTTCTTTATGGTGTTTAGTCCAAGAGAACATCCACCCACCTTGGTGCACTTGTGAGTTTGAAAAAGAGAAGGAAAAGGATCAAGAAAAGGTTGCATAAATCCAAGGTAGCTCTCTACCTCATTCTCCTTGCATTCTTATTTGCATATGTGTGTTATTGTATGCTTGTGTGTGTTTTTGTGACTTAATGATATGCCACTTGATGCCTTGAGTTTACATTGGTACCAATGTGTCTTCTTAAATGACTATGGTTGTGGAAATGGCTTATAAGGGTGAGGTGATGCTAAAAGTCCCTTAATGAAGGTGAGGAGATGCCAAAAGTCTCATGGCTTGGGTGAAACAAGGCCAAAAGTCTTTTGGAAGAGTGAGGCCAAGTCAAAAGTCCCTAGGCCAAGGTGAGGCAAATCCAAAAGTCTTAGAAATGGGATAAGGCAAACCCAAAAGTCCCTAGAGCATGGTCTTGGCTTAAATGTGAATGAATGGCATGGGAATTGTGACTTTGCATACTTTATGATTGCCAAACCTTCCATACATATGCTTTGATGTGTATATGCCTTGAATGTGTGTGTGAATGGGTGTGTGAGCCATTGAGATTCTAGGAATCTTACTCTTCTTTCCTTCATTATCTTGAAATGCCTAGGTGATGTTCAAGAAACAAAGAGTGCAAGCCAAAAACCTTGAGAGATTGCATTTTATATATTATGTAACCTTATTTGTAGTTGAATGTTGAAGTGAGCTTGTACATATTATTTTTGTGATGTAAGACCATGAACAAATGTAAAATGACGTAGACCTTATGTGACACTAAATCCATGGAATTATGCAAATTGGCTCTTGGATGGCTTGATGCAACTATGCATTCTTAGATGTGGAATGACCAAAATGAGATGCATGGGGTTTGGGATTACTTGGATAGTTTATACAAGTCATATTCATACTTTTAAACTTGCCCAAGAGGTGCCAAACATTAAAGAAGGCCATTTGGACACATTTGGTATCTCATATGGAGCAAAATTGACCATTTTAGTGAGCTATACTACTTTTTTTTTTCCAAATGAACTCTTTTTGGTCCGAAATTTGGCATGCATATAGAATTTATTGAGATATTTTTAGGAAGTTAAAGTAGGTAATTTTTGGAGATTTTTGGAATATTTGGCGAATTGTTGAAGTTGAAAATTTTTCTGGTTTTGGTCATTAGTACTGTAGCACTGGTCCGAAATTGAATTCTAGCACTCACTAGACAAATGATGTCCAATTGTGACAAAATTTTATAAGAAGAAACTAGACACTCCTAGTGACTCGTGTCAGTTAGAAGCACCTCATTTGGATCTCTACAGTGGGAGATATGAATTTTTGAAGTTTCTGTCCAGTATCAGGCATCTAGACTGACCTAGGTTACTATTTGATTCATTTTTGAGGTCTGGGCATGCCTAAATTGGTCTGGATTTATTTTTTCCCTCTAGCTAACATCTGTAGCTTTCCATATTGGTATCATTTGCATGGATTGGATTTTTTTGGAATTAATTGGACATTTTGAAAGTTTGCTGTAGAAACTTGTGACAGTACCAGTGGACAGCCAAACCTCTAGACTTTTTCAAATGTCAAACGTCCTCTATATTGTATTTCATGGCTAGGACATATTTTTAACATAAATTAGACATGTGTAGATTTCCATAATGATAAGAATACATGATTTTGAGTTTTCTAGAATTAGTTATGATTTTCCAATGTTTGTGACAGAAATAACAAAATTCTGGCCGAAAATACAAATATGAGTTTTATGCTTCCCTTTGGTTTCCACACGTTGTAGGCCACTTTTGGTGATAAAAATGAGTTGTATCCATATAATTAAATATAAAAATCTGATACATAAGCTCATATGGTCCATGTGGCACCAAATGAAATTTTTATACGCAACGCAACGCTAAATAATATATTATTTTAATGTCATTTTCCTACTCCTTTTGTGCAATTCATGATGTGAGACTTGGAAATGATAGGAAGCAAGCTAAAAATTATGGTGTTACAATAGATGATCTCCTAGACCAACTAGTAGGAGTATCAATGTTCTCCAAGATAGACTAACGATTGTGTCGTGCAATCTTAAATAAAACTAGGTAGAAAAATAAACTTGTAGGTAATGGTGTAACCTAGGTCATTTCCCAATGAGTTTTTTTTTTGTCTCTAATTGTTTATGAAAGAGTATTCTAAATAACACTAAATAAAAATTTTTTAGGGGATTTTGAATTACTAAAATTTAATTGGATTAAATTTAAAATGACAAAAGCTAAAAGCTTAAGACTAAGTGAAGCAAAAAATTAGGAAAGTGTGGTAACTAGCCTCTAGATGGACTCCATAGAATTCAATTATCCTTGTTCTCTTTCTAATGCACCCAAATTGGATTTACACTCTCACTTATTAGTGTGTTCTTCACAAGAATTCTTGAATTACCATTCAAGGCTCAATTCACTAATAATCAAGGACTTTGCAACCACAAGAAACCTTGAAAAAAATTAATCAATTGAGCTAGAAACAAGAACACACAAAAATAAATCCTAAATGCTCAATAAAATCTATTGAACAATCCACTTAAAATGCTAATCAAATAATTAGATTAATAAATTCCTCAAACATAACAATTGCACAAAAACTTCAACCACTTAATCCAATAACCATTACATCAATTGGCCTAAAATCAAGAAGAAATTAACAGCAAAGTGTACAGCCACCAAGTCTAGACTTTCCACAAACATTTAAGGATCAAAATTACATTCAAATAGGAAATTACAATCAATCCACAATCCAAATTAATCCAGTAATTTCCAGCAATTAAATTCTTAATTTAATAGGCTAAACCTAGTCAAATTAATAAAGGAATCAATGCTGAAATTAAAAGATAAAGGAAGAAGAATTTATCCAATTTGGAGAAGTAATTTGAAGCTCAAATCTACATCAATGGAGATACAATCTTTAGTTACCCACCAAGAGAAAATCAAGCTGCCATGGAGGAGATAAATGGAGGAATTTTGATGGAAGGAGCTATGGCCATATGGAGAAGATGATAGATGAAATTCTCTCGTTCACGTTGCTGGAGTTCGTCCAGGCCACAGAGCTTTTTTTTTCCTTTTCGCTTAATTCGTCTTGTGTACCTCTCCTCTGTCCCGTCACTCTCTAGTCATGTTAATCTCCAGCCCCCCACTTTTCATGTGTTCATCATGTGCTTTCTTTACTCATTTTTTTTTTATTTTCTTCTTCATGTGCTATTCCTTTCTCCTACCTAGCCTTCATTAAAACTCACATGCTTTTCTTCCAGCAAATCTCCACATCAACTTTTGCTCAACTAGTTCTCTTCTATTAAAATGAATCACGTGCTCATCTGGATCATATTATTAAACCATGTCCTCCCTTCCACGTGATTGTATATGGTTCATTCCCACGTCACTTCCCACATGCTTGCTTTTCTTCAATCATGTAACTTGCCTCCTTCGTGTTCCTTACTTATGTAGCCTCTAGTTTTTGCTCACAAACTCGTGCTTCTTGCTGAATGGAAGTGTCTTATTTGGCTTCAGAACTACATGCGTGTTTTTCCATGTTATTTCTTCCTGGACTCATGCATGCTGCTGTTCTGGAGCTGCTTCTTCAGTTCCTCTATTTCTCCTCTCGTGCAGCTTCTGTATAGTCATTCAACTCACTTTTATCATCTAACCCATAACTACTCTACTTCATGCTTTGTTCTTCTATGTGTTTCTTTTTCTCCCACATTAACCTATAGCTTTGTGTTACAACTTGCTTCATCTCCCAACCAAATCAGAGTACGTTTGTACCTGAGCTTCTTCTCTATAACCCATAGCTTCCTAACATGTTTTTCCTCTCTTTCTCCATGTTAGCTTCTTCAACCCAACCCCCTTTCTTTTTAATTCATTCCCATGTGTTTTATTGAACCCCTACTTCTTTTAGACCCACGTGAGCTAATGTGTGTGACAGGTTGTCCTGGTCATATGTGCATGTGGTTGTTCTGCTATGCAAGTGCATGGGCTACTATTGTATGAGTGGGTGGCTTATGTGGAAGCGTGAAATCGAGCTAGGCATATGTTATGTGGATGAAGAAGTGTCCTAAATAGGAAGTGACGTGGTATATGAAAGAGCGGTGCATGCATTGTGATGTGGGAGAGATTTGAATGTGCATGTGAATGAAACCTTGTGTGTTATTATGTGAGCTACTCTACCACGTTCTAAACTTCCTCTTCTCCCTAATATTTAAATTCAAATGTCCAAATTCTACATAAAAACAAAGGAAAGGATGAAGTAGGAATATTCACAAAAAATCATTTAAATAGATTTGTGCACCAAAATTCCAAAATTTTGCAAATTGATTTCTAGAATATAAAAATGGCCAATAAACTCAATTATCCTCCAATTAAAATCCTTTAAGCCAAAATTTATAACCAAAATGTCTAATTAAAAGGGAAAAAGTATATAGAAATTAGCAATCATCAAATTCTCCCACATTTAAGCTTTTGCACTCTCAAGCAAAAGAAAACCAAAATTCTAAGAAAAGGAAATTAGAAAAAAAAATAGAATTATGTAGGTCACTTAGTATAAGGAAGCTCAAAGCAAATCAAAAGTTCAATTCTCCAAGTCATATCAATTGCATCAATGCAACAAGTACCATGGCAATACACTTAATGAAAATGAAATGCAATGAAAGTCCCTCACTTGGATTAGTGTTTATCACTTTACTCTTTAAGGTTTAGGATGAAGTGCTTACTCTCAAATTCCATCCTATCCAACTTTACTACCATAAGCTTAGCAATCATCTACATCTCCACCACCAAAATCAAATGCCAATGAATGAATCAAAAGGTCTTTATTATGGTTATAATGTGGGCCAAGGTATGAAACAAGTGGTAAACAAAAGAATGAAGAAAATTCAAAAAGCAAAGTGGATGCTAAAAATCATCAAGAGTATCAAAAGAAGAATAAGAATGGAATGCAAGTGCATTTTAAGGCTCTATTTACCATAAACAAATATATGCACTAAGAGAACAACTTTTCTTTCCTTTTCCTTTTTTTTCAATGCTTTTCTTTTGCTTTGCTTTTTTTTTTGTATATATATATATTTTTTTCAACAAAAGAGTCATTCATTTTTCATTTTATTTTCCTTTCTCCTCTCTTTTTTTTACTTGGAATATTTCCAAAGAAGAACAAACAAATGGCCTATAAATGATGTGAAAAATGCACTTCCAACCACCTTAACAAGATACATCGCCCTTAATAATCAAAAGCATCCTAATTAAGTTAGAAAGAACATTTGTTTGTTTTTTATGGCTAAAAACAAACAAATGTTCTTTGGCTCAAAGGGGGTAAAGCAAATGGATTAAACACAAATAGGATGGCTCTTTGGCTCTAACTAAAACAAAACAACAATAAATGCCTTAATCCTTTTCATGCATGGCAAATGAATAAATGTGGCCTTGAATAAGATTCAAGCCAAGTTCTAGAGTAAAAGCAAGATAGGTGAATACACATAAGAAATGAATAATCAATAGGTTCAAAAATCTCACAAGGTAAATTGACCATCATCAAATTTCATTAAAGCAAAGCTAATTGCCACTTAACTTGCATTCTCAACACAAGATCTATTCCCTATCAAATCAAAATATATCAAAGTTATGATCCCTTTAATACTAGCAACTTCCACAAAAGCACAATTTATTATTATTATTTTTTCAAAAACTAAAAAACAACACAAAACTTCAACACTTCAAAAATAAAACAAAAGACTAAAAACCTAGAAACTAGAAAAATCCACTAACCAAAACAAAGTAAAACTAAAAATTTAATTTGCATCCCCTCCACACTTAAACATTACATTGTCTTCAATGCTAGCACATAGTCCAATCAATAGAAAGACAACACAATATAAAAAGGGAAAGGGAAATGGTACAACTAGATAATTAGGGTGGGTCATGAAGTTGGAGCTCTTCCTTGTCATCCCTTGCAACTCCTTCATAAAAGTACTTGAACCTATGTCCATTAACTTTGAATTTAACTCCCGTCTGCTCATCCAAAAGCTCAACTGCACCAAAAGGGAAAACATCAGAGACTATATATGGACCTTCCCATTTAGAACGAAGCTTACCTGGCATAAGCTTTAAGCGAGATTTATAAAGTAGAACTTTTTAGCCAACTAAAAACTCCTTTCTTGTAATCATCTTGTCATGGAATGCTTTTGTCTTTTCTTTATAGATCCTTGCATTATCATAGGCTTCCAACTAGATCTCTTCAAGCTCTAGGAGTTAGAATTTTCTATGAGACCCCACTCCATTCAATCCAAATTGCATTTCTTCACAACCCAGTAAGCTTTGTGTTCCACTTCTACTGGTAAGTGACAAGCTTTCCCAAATACCAGCCAATAGGGTGACATGCCAAAAGGAGTCTTGTAAGCAGTCCTATAGGTCCAAAGTGCATCATCTAGCCTCTTGCTCCAATATTTCCTATTCGATTGCACTATTTTCTCCAAAATTTGCTTCACCTCTCGATTAGAAATCTCTGCTTGGCCATTTGTTTAAGGATGATACAGAGTAGCTACTTTATGCATAACACCATACTTGCTAAGCAAGCTTTGCATATTTCGGTTGTAAAAATGAGTACCTTGGTCACTGATAATAGCTCTGGGGATACTAAACCTGCAAAAAATATAAGAGTGAATAAACTTTACAACCATAGAAGAATCATCAGTCCTAGTGGGTTTTGCTTGCACCCACTTCGAAAACATAATCAATAGCCAATAAAATGTATGCAAAGCCAAAGGAAGTAGGAAAAGGTCCCATAAAATCAATGCCCCACACATCAAAGACTTCACAAAACAAAATAGGATGCTGTGGCATTTCATTTCTCTTAGATATGCTTCCTGTTTGTTGACACCTAACACATCTTTTACAAAAATCAAAGGCATCATGAAACAAGGTAGGCCAATGCAATCCACTATCTAAAACTTTTCTAGTTGTGCGTTTTGGACTAAAGTGACCTCCACAAGCGTGTGACAAAATTTCAAAACAAAATCAAATTCTATATTAGGCACACAACGTCTAATCACTTGGTCACTACATAGTCTCCACAAGTATGGATCATCCTAAATATAATACTTAGCTTCACTCCTAAACTTATTCAACTGATGTTTATTCAAATCAACAGGCAATTCAGAAGCAGTGAGATAATTCACTAAATCTGCATACCATGGGTAGAAACTATGCACAACATACAAATGCTCATCAGGGAAATCATCATCAATAGGTAAGGAATCTACCTTCAAAGCCTCAATTCTACTCAAATGATCTGCTACCAAGTTTTCCACTCTGCTTTTATCCCGGATGTCAATATCAAATTCTTGAAGTAAAAGCATCCATTTAATCAATTTTGGCTTCATTTCAGGCTTGTTTGGCAAGTACTTTAAGGCTGCATGATCCGTAAAAACAATGATTTTAGTATCAAGAAAATAAGATCTAAACTTATTCGAGGCAAAAACAATAGCAAAAAATTCTTTTTTTATGGTTGTATAATTTGTTTGGGCCCCATCCAGAGTCTTGGATGCATAAGCTATCACATGGGACATTTTATTCACTCTCTGGCTTAAAACTGCACCTACAGTAAAATTATAAGCATCACATAAAAGCTCAAATGGGAGGTTCTAATCAGGGGGCTAAATAATGGGTAGGTAAGTCAATCTTTTCTTAAGATCATCAAAAGTTATTTTACATGCATCATCAAAATGGAAATCAACATCTTTTTGTAATAACTTGGATAATGGCAAAGCAACTTACTAAAATCCTGAATGAATCTTCTATAAAAACCTGCATGACCTAGGAAAGATCGGACTTCCTAAACACATGTTGGGTATGGTAAAGAAGTGACAATATCTATCTTAGCCTTATCGACCTCTATGCCCTGTTCAGATACAACATGACCTAATACAATGCTTTTTTGAACCATAAAATGACACTTTTCAAAATTAAGTACAAGGTTCTTCTCTATGCATCTTGCTAAGACTCTATCTAGACTACATAGGCAGTCATCAAAAGAATTCCCATATACAGTGAAATCATCCATAAAAATTTTTATACAGTGTTCTAGAAAATCACTAAAAATGGAAACCATACACCGCTAGAAAGTTCCAAGGGCATTGCAAAGACTAAAAGACATTCTTCTGTAGGAAAATGTTCTAAATAGGTATGTAAATGTTTTCTTCTCTTGATCCTTTAAGGTTATGCATATCTGAAAATTACTTGAAAATCCATCAAGGAAACACGAGTGAGACTTCCTACCTAAACGTTCAAGCATATGATCAATTAAAGGGAGGGGGTAATGATCCTTTCTAGTAACTAAGTTAAGCTTCCTATAATCAATGTAAACCCTCCAGTTGTTCTATACCCGGGTGGGCACCAATTCATTATTTTCATTTTGAACCACTATGATCTCTGATTTTTTTGGAACCACCTGCATAGGACTAACCCACTGACTATCAGAAATAGGATATATAATACCAGCAGATAAAAGTTTAGAAACTTTCTTTTTAACCACATCCAAAATAAGTGGATTCAATCTCCTTTGAGGTTGTCTCACTAGATTTGCCCCATCCTCTAATAAAATTCTGTGCATGCATGTGTCAGGGCTAATGCCAGGTATATCAACCAAGGTTCACCCTATTACTTGTCTTCTCTTCTTCAAGACCTCTAAAAGCTTCTCTTCCTCCTCTGGAATAATGTCACTAGCTACAATCACTGGAAGCTTCTCATCTTTCTCCAAATAGGTTTACCTAAGCTTGCTCAACTGAAGGTACAAATGGTTTGATTTCAATTTCTTCCATGCCAAATACCTATTCAGACAACTCACAAATAGAAGAAACAACTTTCCCATCTTTAGGAATATCAGCAAAATGAATATCAATAAGAGAACCAATAGCAGTAGTAATATCAGTATCACTACTGGGTAAACTAGTCATACAACATCTAATACCACTATCAATGGCAAGGTAAGAGTGGACATAGATGAATTAGCACAATCAACATATCCATAAGTGACATTAACATGCAACACATCCTAAGAAATAGTAAATCTAGTAACATAAAAACAATCAGGGAAAACAACAGCATGAACATCATCTCCAGAACAAGAGGGGTGATCTAGACCATCATAATCATCCAAATTAGTCAAATGCTGACTAATAGTAAAATCATCACAAAAATAAGATATCACAGAATCATGATAATCAGAACATGCAAGGAACTCACTATTTTCAATGAAAGCATTAATTTGGGTATATCTATGACATATAGTGGTTCCAGAACATATACAATCAAGAAAATCATCCAAGTAAGCAATATCACAAAAATCAATCAACAAATTATCCCTAAAATTAGCACTAGCATCATCAATTAGCATATCAATAAGGCTTACAATAAAAATAGAGTTATCATCACATGGATGTTTCATGGCATCAAATATATTAAATTGTATCACATTGCCTGCAAACTCCATTTGAAGAGTACCCTCATACACGTTTATAATTGTCTTTGTAGTTTTTAAGAAAGGTCTACTTAAGATTAGTGAGGCATGTCCACAAGACTTATATCTATAATCCTCCATGTTAAGGACCTTAAAATCAGTTAGAATTATCAAATGTTTTACCTTAACCAGGACATCCTCCAACACTCCTAAAGGATAAACAATGCTCCTATTTGCCAGCTGCACAACCACTCTAGTAGGTTTCAGCTCTCCCATCTGTAAAGATAAGTACACTGATTTAGGCATAACATTTATAGCAGCACTAAGATCAATCAAAGCATTAGAAAATTCAAATTTTCTAATAGTGCATGGAATTGTAAAAGTGCTCAGATCTTAACACTTAATGGGCATTGTTGGTTGTATAAATGCTGAAACATTCTTGCCAAAATTGACTTTCTCATTCCCTCTTAGTCACCTCTTGTTGGTATATATTTCCTTGAGAAATTTGGCGTACTTAGGGATGGTCTTGATTGCTTCCAATAAAGGTATATTAACCTCAACCTTCTTGAAGTTCTCAAGAATTTCTTACTCAATTTTTACTTCATTTTGCCTCTTTCCCAAAGTAGGTCTATGTGGGAAAGGTAAAATTTTCTTTAGCTCCTTTTCTTTCTTAGGCTTATTTGGTGCGACGTGTGTTTTTTATGATGTCGACTTATTGACGGGTCATATTGCGCAACCCTCAAAATAAAGCTAAGTTGAAAAATATGTAACTAGTGGCACAACCTAGGTCATCTCCTTTAGAAATAGAATTCAATGTTCTATTAGGTTTTCTAAGTGTATAAAGATCCTAGATTTACCTAATTTAGGGGGGTTTTATCTAATTAGACTAACTAAAATGAAATTGAAATAAAGTAACTAACTAGCTAATTTTATGAATCATGGTTGAATAATAGATATGTGACTAGCTTTAGATTCATCCTTGGTATCCACTATCCTTATCCTAATTCAATTATAATTAATTATGGCCTAAAAATCCCTAATTGTGTCCATTGGCAAATGATCTTGAATTACCACTTAAGATTCAAGAACTTAGCAATTTGATGTTAATTGAGACCTCAACTACCATTAAATTACTAATTCTTATGATTAAGATCTTTGAACACTTGAGATGAATGATTAATCAATCAATTAGCCTCTGAATTTTCACCTTAGGATGTTTAATTAACAAATTAAACTCTTAGGAATCCTTAAATTAGACATTCAAGCACTCAATCTCTCACATGCATTTCATCAAACAGCTTGACTGCATATATGGATAATTGTAAGAAATTGAAAAATTTAGTATTTAATCAATATATTAATCAACAAAAAGTATCTTAATTAGTGTCTAACCAGCCACTAACTATAGACAACACATATTTCCAATTAAATATAATCTTAACCAAGATAATATAAGAGAAGAAAAGTGCTGGAAAAATAAGAAAATCTTAGCCAAAATTCATTTATCTCTATGGATTCAAACTTCTCCAAGGTTGTCCTCCTAGTTAGTCATAAAGGTGAATCAAGCTCTCATAGAATGGAGGTGGAGATGGAATGGGAATGGAGGATGAGAGGTTATGGCGTGGCTGCTGGATGAAGGATGCGAATAGAATGGATGGAGTCTTTTTATTCGATGAATCACCCCCCACCTCCGCTCGAATGTATTTCTTTTATTCACACTCACGTGCTTGTTTATTTTTCACTTGCTCCTTCTTTTGCCAATTGCCCGTAGCTTTTTCTTCTTGATATGAATAAGTGTGGGTCCTATTTTATTTCTTTTATAATATTCCACATGAGCTTCATTTTTCGCGTCTTTTTCTGCTAGCTCCCAGCTCTTACTTCACACGAGTTATTTAATTATTCCCATATTAGCTTTGCATGCTTTTTTGTTCCTTTTTGTATCACATATTCAGCCCTTGCCCATCTCATTAGCTCTTTTATTTCAGTTGCTTAAATCACGTGTTCTAACGTTGCTTCATTCTTTTGACGTGTTCCTTCTTTTGGTTCTGCCCATGCGTGGTTCTTCCACGTAATTCCTCCATGTGAGCTACTTTTTTCTAGCCCATAGCATTCCTTCATTTCTGCATGTGTGTGTTTGGCAGCCCTTCATGCTTCATGTAAATCCCTTCTTCGCATTTTGATGTCCTCTTCTTTTCATTGCGTTATTATTCATGTCAGCTCCACGTGCTTCTTTCACCTACTCTGCTCAGCGTTATTCTTCAGCTCATTTTCCCATTGTATTTTTGACGTTAATCCTCTTCACCACATGCTGCAGCTGGTGTTTCCACGTTCTACATTACATGCTTCTTAATGCGTTATTCTCTCTACATTATGGTCTGGAGCTTGCTTATGTGCTTGTATGGAGGCTATTTACATGTATGAGCTTCTTATTCTCTTTTCATTCTTAACTTTTCACGTCAAAACTAGAGCTTCTTCTTCTCTGCTTTGCCTTCTTTGTTTGCTCTCTCGTTTAATCTACTATAGTGCATGAAGTTAAGAGCTACTGCTGCATTATGGTGAACCTGTGCCTTCCCCCCTCTTTTCCAGCTTGTAGCCTTTGTGTGTGTTAATGTTGGAGATGTGGTGGAAGTTATGCATGTGAAAGGAGTTAATATGGAGATGTTACTTCTTGAGTGTAAACCATGGCTAGTGTGGATGCATGAGAGTGAAGTGCAAGGCTGGCCTGTGGGTGTGCAATCATGTATAAGTGAGCTCCTATGTAGATGAAGGAGTGCTGATTGTGACATTGGGTTGGTGTAGCAATGTGAGCTTCCATTTGCTCTACACCTAAGTTTCCCTTTCTCTCTAACATTTAAATTCAAATTGTTCAAATTCTACACAAAAAGAATGGAAAAGATGAAATAGGAATATTCACAGAATTCATTTAAAAAGATTTGTGCATTAAACTTCTAAAATTTTGCAAATTAACTCCTAAAATATAGAAATGGCTACTAAAATAAAATCTTATCTAATTAAAGTCTTAGAGCCATATTTGATCATTAAAATGCTTAAGATAAGGAGAATAAAATGTATAAAAAATCTTGTTTATCACTTATCTATAGTAATAGTATCTGAGGATCCCTGAACTTCCTTTCCACTCCTAAGAGTGATGGCACTAACATTACTACTATACCTTGGATTGATAGTTGTCTGTGATGGTAATTGGCCTGAACCCTGAGATTTCACCTCATTGAGAGAGGTAGCAAACTAGCCTAACTGAGTATCAACCCTTTTTTCTAAATTTTTCATGCTCATCTGAAACTGTTGTTGTTGTTGCTACAATTGTTGTGTGAGTTTTGCGTTACTCTTTATAAGCTGCTTCATCATGTCCTCCATATTATTTCCTTTCTTTGGTTCCTCATGTATAGGAACTGACTACCTCATATACACTAGGTCCTGCAACATCATATCTATTCTGTTATTGCCCTCCCCTATATCTCAAGTTAGGGTGATCCCTCTATCTTGGATTGTATGTATCAGAACAGGGATCATACTTTTACTACCCTTGTTGCATTGCCTGGACTGGAAACATCCTAGAACAAGTCTTTACCCCATCCTCTAACATCAGGCACTAATTAGTAGCATGTGTGGCAAAATAGCATATGTTATTAAGGGGTCCCACCAAAGTAGTAGAGCTAGATTTTCTGCCTAGGTGTATAGCACTGTGGCTAAGAATGCTTCTGAGTAGGATAAGACTATGGTGCATAAGTCTAAGATGGAGTAGAGGATGACTATGGCTGCTGCTGAGCTAAAGCAATCTGACGAACCATAAAGGTTAACTCATCCAACTAACTTCTAATTTGAGTATCATACTGTGAAGTATCCAACTCATTTACTCCTCTTGCCACCTACATTGATCTAGAACCAAATTGCTAAGCATTCTGAGCCATCTTATTAATTCCCAAGCTCTTATAGGTGTCAGATCACCTAAGGCTCTAGCGGAAGTAGCATCAATCATGTTTGTATCCATGTTCAATAGCCCCTCATAAAAGTATTGAATAAGTAATTGATCAGAAATTTGATGGTGAGGACAACTAGCCAGCAATCTCTTGAACCTTTCCCAATACTCATACAAAGTTTCTCCACTATTTTGTCTAATCCCACAAATTTCCTTCTTTATTGATGCAGTATGAGAAGCAAGAAAAAATTTTTCCAAGAAAAGCCTCTTCAGTTGATCCCAAGAAGTGATAACACCAGGGGGTAGATAGTATAACCAGTCCTTGGCTACACCATCCAAGGAAAAAGGAAATGCTCTGAGCTTAATTTGTTCTTTTGAGACTCCCTATGGCTTCATTATAGAGCAAACAACATGGAATTCCTTCAGATGCTTGTGAAGGTCATCTCCTGCAAGTCCATGAAATTTAGGAAGTAAGTGAATCAAACCAAATTTAAGCTCAAAATTTGCATCTAATTCTGGATATTGTATAAAAAGATTTTGATAGTGCACATTAGAAGCTGTCAATTCTCTAATGGTTCTTACATGCATATTATCATTCAAATTTACATTTACATTCAAGTTAGCCGAAACATGCATATTCATGTTAGCATTCACTTGATCTTGTTTAGCCTTATTATCACCAGCAAATTGAAGTACACAATCAATTCCTTGCACACAATTAAAAGCAGAAGAAGTATTACCACTAATTCCTACACTATCTTTATCTTTCTTAATCCTTACTTGTCTTCTAAAGGTTCTTTCAATTTCCGGATCCAAATCAATTAATTTCTCACTAGAGGTCCTTATCATAAACCAATTAGACAAGCAAAAACTAAGAAGGAATACAAAAAATGAACAAACAAAATTTAAAACAATAAATCCAAAAAAATTAGAAAAAAAACCTAGAAAATTTGAGAAAATACTAAAAAATGAGAAAAAGTGCCTAAAACATTGGAATTTGGCCAAAAAATGATGCACCAAATAGCTTTGCTATTATTTTTGCTTAAAACACCTAAAACCCTTGGAAAGCAAAGTTTGAAAATTTTCTGGGCATGTCAAACAAAAGTTCCAGCAAATAGCACAATCAATTTAAGCAACCGAAACATCCAAAGTCCAAGTTCAAAACAAGGGAAAAATTAAACAAAAACAGAGCAAAAACACTTAGAAACCCTCTTCAAACAATTAAGAAACTAAACTCCCTAGCAATGGTGCCAAATTTGATGATTGTGTTGCGCAATCTCAAATAAAACTAAGTAGAAAAATAAACTTGTAGATAATGGTACAACCTAGGTTATTTCCCATGGAGTTTTTTTTGCCTCTAATTGTATGTGAAAGAGTATTTCAAGTATCACTAAATGAAAATTGTTTAGGGGATTTTGAATTACTAAAATTTAATTGAATTAAATTTAAAATGACAAGAGCTAAAAGCTTAAGACTAAGTGAAGCAAACAATTAGGAAAGTGTGGTAACTAGCCTTTAGATGGACTCCATAGAATTCAATTATCCTTGCTCTCTTTCTAATGCACCTAAATTGGATTTACACTCTCACTTATTAGTATGTCCTTCACAAGAATTTTTGAATTACTATCGAAGGCTCAATTCACTAATAATTCAAGGACTTTGCAATCACAAGAAACCTTGAAGAATTAATCAATTGAGCTAGAAAGAAGGACACACAAAAACAAATCCTAAATACTCAATAAAATCTACTGAACAATTCACTTAAAATGCTAATCAACCAATTAGATTAATAAATTCCTCAAACATAACAATTGCATAGAAACTCTAGCCACTTAATCCAATAACTATTGCATCAATTGGCTTAAAATTAAGAGGAAATTAATAGTAAATTGTACAGCCACCAAGTTTAAACTTTCCATAAACATTTAAGGATCAAAATTACATTCAAATAGGAAATTACAATCAATCCACAATCCAAATTGATCTAGTAATTTTTAGCAATTAAATTTCTAAATTAATAGGCTAAACCTAGTCAAATTAATAAAGGAATTAATACTGAAATTAAAAGATAAAGGAAGAATAATTTATCCAATTTGGAGAAGTAATTTGGAGCTCAAGTCTGCATCAATGTAGATCTAATCTTCAACTAGCCACCAAGAGAAAATCAAGCTGTCATGGAGGAAATAAATGGAGGAATTTTGATGGAAGGAACTACGGCCATGTGGAGAAGATGATAGATAAATTCTCTTGTTCACGTTACTGGAGTTCGTCCAGGCCACAGAGATTTTTTTTCTTTTTACTCAATCCATCTCACGTACCTCTCCTCTGCCCCATCACTCCCCAGTCACCTTAATCTCCAACCCCCCCACCTCTCACATGTTCCTCATGCGCTTTCTTTACTCTTTTTTCTTAATTTTCTTCTTCACATGCTATTCCTCTTTCCTGCCCAGCCTTCATTAAAACTAACATGCTTTTCTTCCAACAAATCTCCACGTCAACTTCTGCTCAGCTAGTTCTCTTCTAATAAAATGAATCACATGCTCATCTAGATCATATTATTAAACCATGTCCTCCCTTCCATGTGATTGTATATGGTTCATTCCCACGTCACTTCCCATGTGCTTGCTTTTCCTCAATCACGTAACTTGCCTCCTCCGTGTTCCTTACTCATGTAGCCTCTAGTTTTTGCTCACAAACCCGTGCTTCTTGCTGAATGGAAGTGCCTTATTCAGCTTCAGAACTACATACATGTTTCTCCACATTATTTCTCCCTGGACTAGTGCATGCTGCTGTTCTAGAGCTTCTTGTTCATTTCCTTTGTTTCTGTCTCGTGCAACTTCTGTACACTCATTTAACTCACTTTTCTCATCTACCCTATAACAATTTTGCTTCATGTTTTGTTCTTCTATATGTTTATTTTTCTCCCATGTTAACTTGTAGCTTTATGTTGCAACTTGCTTTATCTCCCAACCAAATCTGAGTACGTTTGTACCTAAGCTTATTCTTTGTAACCCATAACTTCTTGATGTGTTTTTCCTTTCCTTCTCCATGTTATCTTCTTTAACCTAGCCTCCTTTCTTTTTAATTTAGTGCCACGTGTTTTATTGAACCCCTACCTCTTCCAGACCCACGTAAGCTGATGTGTGTGACGTGTTGTGTTGGTTGTGTGTACATATGGTTGTTCTGCTGTGCAAGTATGTGGGCTGCTACTGTATGAGTGGGTGGCCTATATAGAAGTGTGAAAGTGAGCTGGGCATATGCTACGTAGATGGAGAAGTGTGCTGAATGAGTATGTAATGTGGTATATGAGAGAATGGTGCGTGCATTGTGACATGGGAGAGATTTGAATGTGCATGTGAATGGAACCTTGTGTGTTATTATGTGAGCTGCTTTGCCACATTCTAAACTTCTTCTTCTCCCTTATATTTAAATTCAAATGCCCTAATTCTGCACAAAAACAAAGGAAAAGATGAAGTAGGAGTATTCACAAAAAAATTGAATTTTCTTAAGAGTCCCTAAGCCTATATGAGAGTTTAATTGAGTTTATAAGACCCTTAGGAAGCCTTCCAAGTATTTCTCCTTTCAAAGAAAAATAGCAAACTCCATAGGCTCTTAAGTACTTCTAAAATCCATAAAGACCTAATGAGGTAATGTATAACTATGTTAAGACATGGTTCAATGAGGTAATTGAAGTCTATTTATTGTGGTTAGGCCTAAGGAATTCCTATTCCACCTATTCTCAAGTGTGTAGTTAAGGAAGGGGAGAAATACAAGAAAAAGTTTATGTAATTGCACTCAAAGTAGCCCTCCAACCTTTCTCTCATATGTGTGTGGATGTTTTCTTGCTTTAGATGCTTGTGTGTGTGTTTCAACTATGATAAGTATGTTTAGCTAGTAGGGCATGTATGGTGCCACTTGTGTGTCTTAAATTACTTTTATGTGTGCATAAGACTTGAAAAGACTTGGTGATGCTAAAAGTCCCTTGATAAGGGTGAGGATGAGCCAAAAGCCCCTTAGTATGGGTGAGACAAGTTAAAAGTCTCAAGAAGAGTGAGACTTAGACAAAATTCCCAAAGTGAATGGGTGAGGCAAGTCCAAAAGTCCCGAGAGAGGTGGGTGAGGCTAACCGAGGTCTTCAGAGCCTACTTCGATATATTTGAGACTTTATGAAATGGGAATCATGCTTTTGATATGCACATATAGCTCATAGACCATGCATGGCATTCCTTTGCATGAAATTACATCCATCATGTATGATTGAAAGTGTATAGAGCTATTAAAATTCTTTGAATCTCACTCCCTACCCATTACTTAACATGTCTAGGTGGATTAAGTGAGCAAAGAGATGGAGGCCACCTGGCTTGAAAAGAAGAGATTGATAAAAGAATTATGTGTCTAGTCATTTTGTAACCATTTGGTTGTCAAATGATATAATCTCATGATGTATATATTGTATAGAAATTTAAACATATGTAAATATGTGGACATATGATGTATATGTGAGAATTGAAAGTATATGAATGAGATTAAAGAATTTTGATACTGAAATTCATGGTTGTGCCCCTAAGAACTTATGCATGTAAACAAGTGGGGTAGTGGTTTTGTGACATATGGATATTTAGACTCCTTAGACAAGTATACTAACCCATTTTGAAGCTTTCCCACATGCCCAAGTGGTCTTGGTTTTAGGGGAAGGCCATTTGACACTCATATGAATCATTTGGGGACCAAAAATGACCTATTTTGTGAATTGAATCCCAACATGACCAAATGAGCGATTTTGAGGCTAATATTTTGCAAACTTATAGATCTCATATAGAGATTTTTTTTTTTCGTCTAAGAGTCGTATTATTTGGAGGTCTATAGAATTTCTTTTGATTTTTCAAAGTTCATATTAGAATTTGGTTTTGATCTAGACACTATTCACTTGAGCAATTCACATTTTTGTGTCATCTGAGGGCCAATCGAGGTTCAATGGTTTTGAAATTTTACATGGAGAAACTAGACATTCATAGTGAGCTATAGAAACTAGAAGTACCTCATTTGGAGATCTAGAGAGAGAAAAATGAATTTTTAAAGTTTGAACTTATTGTCAGTAATGCAGTAGGACCCCAAGCACTGTTCCATCAATTTTTAATAGTTTAATGTCATTTTATGGATTTGGAGATATTTTTTACCTAATGCAAACATCTGTAGCTTTCTTGATTAGTATTTACTTGATTTGGATTTTTGTAGAATTAGTTATGAATTTTGAAATTTATATCTGTAAACTATATTAGAACTCCAAGACAGCCGAACCTAGGTTACTTTTCTATTGTCAAACGTGGTCAAGATGATGTTTCCATCGCCTAGAAGTATTTTTATCATAACAATAACATTCATATATTTTTAGAAATTTATAATTTTTTGGATTTTAATTTTTCTAGATTTAATTATAAATTTTTAAAGTTGGTGACAGAAACTTGAATTCTGGGCCCAAAAACAAGCATGCATTTTCTAATGTGTGGGGCTCCAAATCCGAATTGCATGAGATGTTTCATGATGTTTATGACTTGTTTAGATGGAATATAAGTAGAATATGATATTGGGGAGTCCACAAGGTCCACGGAGAAAAATTTAAATAGTCAAAGTGCTACACACGCTATAATGTCCATGATTTCAATCCATTTTTCCTTGAAACTCATGTATGAGGCATGTATGGGAAAGTAAGGCTAAAGTAATATGGTGTTATAGGAAAAATCTAATATGTATCTCGTTTACAAATTTGTAGAAGGAGAGGTGTAACATCTGGCTTTTTGTAAAAACAACGAAATAAGCCGGTTATAAAAGCAAATCCCCTAAAATGAATGATTGGTATAATACCATAAGTTCATACAATACAAACATAGGCTCTAAGGGTTGTTGGTTTAACCTCACCCAAATTCTTAAAACTTTTGGGTTTGTTTCATCTATTTCTAAGGACTTTTGACTTAGTCATACTCTTTCTTGAGATTTTTGGCCTTGTCTCACCCACTCCTAGGGACTTTTAGTATCGCCAATCCCACTCAAGCCATTACACATCAAAACAAGTTTACAAATCACATCATGGTACCAATATACTAAATCAATGGCTATAAATAAATCTCGTAGTTCAAATACATATACAAGAAATCCAAGACAAACAATAAATCAAGGAATGCATGTGAGAAAGGTTAGAGAGCTACTTTAGACTAGGAAACACAAGCTTTCCCCATTGTACTTTACTTGCTCTTCTCAGCCAAACACACATAATTGGGAGATCTTGATTCTTTTGACCTAGACACATCAAATGAGACTCAAATCAATCTTTAGAACCAATTCTAGCTTTATAAAACTCTAAGCTAGCTCACTTGGTCTTAAATCACTATTATGGTCCATATATGACACAATGAAGCAACCACTTGAAATCATGCTCTTGGCTCCCAATTCTCATTCTTTCCAGACCATATGACTCCATATAAACTCATTGAAGCCTCTCAAACTCATTATAGGAAGTCAAAGTCTAGGTTGCCTTATTTTGCCTAAATTGGGACCTAAAACCTCAACTCTTAAACCAAGCTTTCTAAATTCAATCTATTGGTTCTTCTAGCATTTATAATTCATATCTAAGCCTCTTATATTCTTGGAATGAAAAAAGAAACTCTCCCTAGATGTTCTAACTCTCTTGGGGCCAAGATATGTACATAGAAGTAGTCCATGGAGTTGCTTGCTTTTTCCTTGAGGGAATGGCTCTCAAAAATCTTCCTAGAGGTCTAATGGACTTATACAAGCTCTTAAATAAGCTAGAATATCTCTAGGAAAAATCAAACTTAAGCATTTGTCTTAAACCCCAAGATTCTCAATCTTGAATTTCATTGCTTCCCATTTGATTCCAATGGACTATTCTTAATTCTCACACTCTCAAACACTTGTTTCTTTCTTGCTAAGGTCAGAACTCATCTTCCTTTAAGTGGGCTAGGTCTGACCCAAACATGACTAAGAGTAAAAAACAAGATGGAGCAAGAGAAGTCCATGGTTTCTTACCTCATTTGCTAACTTTTCAAGAGCTATATTTCATGCTCCCATGAGTACTCTCAAATCTCCTCCTCTTTCTACTACCTTAGCCACAAACTATCACCAAAATAAATAATCAAACCATAGAAAGAGAGAGGAGAAAAAGGGGAATAAGTTTAGGGAAGCAAAGAGCATGAAAAACTTTAAAAATCTTACTCTTTCACTTGGTTGCTTTTCCTTCCTCTTGTGCATTTCATAGAGCCCTTTCCAAATCTATCCAGACAAGCACGTTTTAGTGGAGAGGAATTAGCTGAAGATGAACGTATTATAAGACCCCAAAAAGTAAAGTTATGCTACTTCTTCTCTTTTCAATTTAGTCCATAAACCATGATTTCTTCATTTGGCCTCACTTTAACTCTTTTTCAAAATCCATCTTTTCTATCATAATATTTGAGTCCTTAAACCTATAAACTACCTTTGGTTTCACCCAAATTGGATTAAAAATTATTCTAAACTATTCGGTCAAAGTTTTGATCAATTGACGGCTGAAATCGCTTACTGGAAGGGTTTTAACTATCTTGGGACTTCCTATGGTTTTCAAAGCTTTTGAGAACCTTAAAAAGCTCAAATTTTTCATCTAAAAAACTCTCTTATGATTTTTTCTATAGCCACTGAGATCACCTCATTTTGAGCTCTGTAGAGGGATATCCAAATTTTTGAAGTTGCATGATAGTACTAGTAATATAGCCTGACCTTGGGTACTATTCCATTAGTTTCTATGGGCTAAATGCCACTGCATTGGTCTAGAACTATTTTTATTCTTTAGCGAACATCTACAACTTTCTAGAAAGTTGTCATATGCATGATTTTGATTTTTTTAGAATTAGTTATGAATTTTCAAATTTTATATACAAAATCTAGAAACTGAACCCGAGATCAAACCTTTATTTTTCTAATGCATGAAGCCAAACTCGAGATGTATGAGATGTTTTATGATACTTATGACTTGTATGGATGTGTTATAGGTAGAGAATGATATTAATAAGTTCATGTGGTCCATGAAGCATAAGATGAATTTTTAAAGTCTTACATAACGCGATTAAATGAGTTTAAATATATCTTTTTTTCATGTGATGGTGTGAAGCTAAGCTCTTGAAATGGAAATGATAGGATAGAAGAGTATGGTATTACAAGAGGGGGTCTGTTCACTCTCAAATGAATGTAACTAAATTTTTATTGTTAATTAGTCATTTAATTCTATAAATAACCCCCTGATTTTTGAATAAATTCTATTTCTATAAAATCTTAAACTGATTGATTTGATCAAAAGCTCCATAAGAAATGACTTGATGGGTACTCTACTGCAAACCAGTTACTTTTACTAATGTTGACTAGTTTGACAACCGTGAATAAAATTTTGATGCTATTGTTGGGAAGCTAATTAATCATAATTAATTAGATTAAGAATTTTATTGTTTTCAATTTCAATATAGCTTTCTTACTTTGTTTATGTGGCTAATAAATACTATTTTTATATGTTTTATTCCTCATAACTTAGTCATTTTAATAATTAAATGTGGCTTAATGAATTCAATTGAATGGAATTTGATTTTATTTGTCCATTTTTACACTTGAGGAATTAATTTGCAAATTATTGATTCTTAATGCTTAAATTTATCTTTAATAATTTTTGGGTATTTCTACTTAATACTTTCCATTCTTTTGTGCAGATTTTAATGAGCAAATGATGCTTGAATGAGAATTTGGTTTAAAGAAGAGAAGAACCTTCCACATCCAGCACACAACATGGGATGGTTTCTTGAGGATAAGAAGCTCGAGTAAAGCAACGTGGGAAGTCAAGAGAGAAGAATGCATGCAGAACCACGTAAATAGTAAACAAAGAAAAGAAACTCAAGTGCCACGAGTCTCGAGCTGATATAGAATACGCAAAACAAAGGAAAGGAAACACGAATGAGCGAAGAGGCAACACATGTTATCCAGAACCACGTCTGCAAAGAAGAAGCTAGGGACTGGGCACTCTATAAAGGAAGTAGCCTCTGTTTTAGAGAGAAAAAAAATGTGATAGCCTTGCATGGAGAAAAGAACATGAGAAGCTCGAGTTTAGGTGCTGTGAACAGAAGCTGGAGAAAGCCACGAGTTGAATGTAGCTAAACAGAAAAGAAACGTGTGTAGAGCATGTTATTACAATGAAGAAATCTCACATGAAAATGATGCAATTGAAGCCACGGGATGACGTGAAGAAGCTCGTTCGAACAGAAGCTTTGAGCTAGAGATTTAAGAAAGGAAGTGAAGCTTCTGAACAAGGACAAGTAACGTGATGAGCAGAAGAAGCCTGAGCTGCACGATGAAGAAAAGCATGTGACGGGATGGGCAATGATTAAAGAAGCATGGGTTAGCAAGGTTGTAACGTGGAAGAACCACGCATGGGCAGGACCAATTGAAGCACAAGGGAGCTCTGGCTATAGGAGGAAATAAAATTAAGAAATGCACGTGAGAAGTTACAAATGGAGCATGTACACATGGAAGGAATGGGGCCCACACTTATATAAACAAAGGCTGACTTGTAAGAACGTGAATTGATAAATGAAGCACGTGAAAAGGTCTAAAGGCTAAAGGCAGGGAGGATTCACGTTAAAATGACATTCCATTTGCACACACATCGCATCCATTCACGCCTTCATCCCCCTTTCATCCAGCATCCATCCACTCCACGCAGAACCATTCCATCTTCCATTCTTTCACTTCCAATGAAGCTCTACTCCTCCATCTTGTGATTAGCTTGGAAGAAGAACCTTGGTGCAAGCTTGAATCCATGGATGAACACAGAATTTTTGGCTAAGGATTTCTATTTTCCTACACCTTTTCTCTTTCATATATTGTCTTGGTTAAGTTGTATTTGATAGAGAATTTGTGTAATTGTAATTAGTGGCTGGTTAGACACTAATTAGGAAGTCTTTTTGTTGATTAATTAATTGGATTGGATACTGATTTTTCATTTCCCTCTAATCTCTCATCTATGCCATGAAGGTGTTCGATGAAATGCATGAGTGAGATTATGTGCTTGATTGTTTGATTTGAGGATTCCTTAGTGTTTAGTTGGTTAATTAAACATTTGTGGATGATGATTCAGAAGCTAACTAATTAGTTAATCAATCAAATTGAGTGTTCGAATATCCTAAAATAAGAGTTAGCGATTTGATGCAGAATTGAGGTTTCAATTCAACGTTAGATTGTTAATTTTTTTGATTCTTGCGTGATAACTCAAGATACATTTGCTATGAACACGAATAGGGAATCTTAGGCTAGAATTAATCACAAATGGATTAGGATAAGGATAGTGGATACCAAGGGATGATTCCAAAGCTAGTCACAAGACCATATTCAATCATAATTCATCCAATTAGGTAGAATTTAGGAATTTTAATTCAATTTCATTTTACTTAGTTTAATTCAATCAAAAACCCCCCTTAGTTTAGAAATTTTTAGAGTCTTTTAACATTTAGAAAATTCAATTGAACATTGAATTCTATTTTCAAGGAAGATGACCTAGGTTATGCCACTAGCTACATATTTTATCAACCTAGTTTTATTTTGAGGGTTGCGTGATGGACCTCTCAGTGGCCAATTCCAAAGCCCACAATTTCAGTGTTTTAAGGTAATTCTACGCATTACCCATTCCAAGGGTGACTAACTTTGATTGAGTTAAAATTTGATATATAGATTTTGGGTGTTATGAAAAATAATAGTCATCAAAGAAATTATTTTAAAATTTTATAGTACTTGATTAAAGCTTTTAAAAAAATAAAGTGATATTAGAATCGATTGTTCTATTATAGGATTGAGCTAAAAAAATAGAAAATTTTCTTTCAAGTAAAAGCAAAAGCAAAAGACTATTTTTCTTTTAAGAAAATCGCATTCACTCAAAATGATTAAATTCATAATTATTTTTAATATTTTTAATTACTATTTTAAATACATTCCATTTTAAGTATAATTGTTTTTTGAAAAATCCATAAAACACATAAAATACCTTATCAAATGATTTAATTGTGCTTTATGAAATTTCATTAAAAAAATAATTTTATATTAAACAAAATTTTGCAACAACCCCAAACATGCTTTCATCTCAACTATTAAAATCATTAGATTATGATTGTAATAATCATTTTTTGCCTTGGTAAAGTTTTCACTTTGTTTTTTATATATATGTTTTCTTGAAGACAAATAATTCATTTTTATTTTGGACCAAAGAGAAATTATTCATGTTCAAATCAAATTATGGAATTTATACAAAAATTTCTTGCCATATTATCTTAAGAAATTGACAAAGTAAAATTTTGCTTTTTTCTAATTTTGTAAATATTTTTTAAGGTTGTAATATTTAAATATCAATGCACTAATGAAATGTTAAATATGGACCATGTAGGCTACCACTTTTGATTATCTTAAGCTTGTGGAGGTTGGTTTAGGATAGAATATGAAACAAACTTGTCTATGGTGTTTTGACTAGTATAATGTTTTGTAGTGTCAGTGTTTGGTAATGCATGTGCTATATATACATATATGATTAGAAATTCAAATATAGAAGGCTGCAAACAAGAAGCATATCTCCACACCTCTTGATTGTCGATGTAATTTGACAGGGATACCAAAATCTTCATAAGTTCCAAAGCTCTAAGAACATTGGATGAAGAAAGTTTTCAAATTTAGGTAAAGCAAAAGTCATACCATTCTATCACTACCACCACACTCTGCACACCTTGACCTAACATACTCAATCTTAGTTGGTTCAAATTCCAATGAGAACCTTCATCGTCCAAATTTTGGTCTCTTCAACTCTCAAGAATCTAAGTAAAAAGTTTCATATAGGATCAAAATTTTGAGGTTTCTATCATTTTTGGCTTAAAAATTTGAAGTAATTTTTTGTGTTTTCACATATCTATACATATATATTGCTTAAATATATTTTAAGTTCTTATTTTATATATTTAATTTAGTTTGGTAATTTATTTATTTATTTAAAATTTAATCGCTTAAATTTTAATTTATGTCATATTTATTAATTTTTAAATTTCATTCATCAAATATTATTATATAACAATAAAAAAATGTTAAGAGATTATCTTAAGATATTTAAAAGTTAACTAAAAAATCATTTTAAGATAAAGATAAATATAGTATAAGTTGAAAGTTAAGAGAGTAAATTAAAATAAATAAGTAGTCAAAAATTAAATTAAAACAAATAAATTAATTAAAAAATTAAAATAATAATGAAGCCATTCTTTTTAGAAAAGAGAATCTACTTATTGTGACATTATGTTAGAGGCTAATTAAGTGCTCCTATTGTTAAAAATATAAGCCCAATTATATATATTCCAAATTATTATGCAATTCTATAAGATTATATGGCTAAAAATTTATTTTGTTAAGGTGTTGTATTAACTGATTTAACATATTAATTAACCAAAAAAAATCAATATGAAGGAAGCGGACCCAAAACTTGAGCCTATATAGGAATCCAATAGCACCAGCTGGATCTTTCATCCCGTCTCTAATTTCTCCTGCTTCCATTCCAAACCCTATCAAAATGTAGAAGTGATTAGAAGATCCTAGACCCTAGTTAGAGCTCTTGAGTCAATTTCCCCCATTCTCTCTCTGGCGGCTAAGGTTAGTTTTTGTTCCCAGATTCTTTTTCAGAATTTATGGGTTGTTGTTATTCAAATTACAAAACTCCTCCTACCTCAACATTTTTTGTTGAATCCAGTGTGCCCCAATTGATTTCTAGTGAGTTTTGAGGGAAATTGCATTTCATCTTAATGATGATTTAAAATCTTCCAAATAGTATGTTGATAATTACTTTCAAGACCCTTTACCTTAGCACTAAGACATCAAAACTAGGTTACAAAATTCTAGAGTACAGAAGATTTTTTTAGATGTTATTATCATCCCATTTAAGTGCTTTCATGAAGATCTTGTTTTATTTTTTAAATGATTTACCCTTTTTGCATATCTTGTTCACATGTTAAATTGTTTAACGTATGTGAAACAATTTAATAAAGGCCACTTGTTTGGTAAAGATTCCATGAAGCTTTTATGAATATTTGTCTGCTTCCGTGATTACCAAAAAGATATGTAAAGCATAATGGTATTGGTTCTCCCAATTTTTTCCTTGTATCTTTATGTCAATTATGTATTCTTCCTTGATAGATCAATTTATATGTGTAGGATTATTTATTTCTCTAGTAAATCAGTGATTGTAGACATGTGCTTGAACATTTGTCCATTTGGTAATCCATAGATTCATGTATTGTGGGAAATTTTCAGTTATTGTGGATTTTGCAATTATCAATTTATATATATAAGCTCACAAACTATTTGCCTCAAGTGAATGGAGAAAGGGTTCATAGTTCACATATAGTGTAACACCATAATACTTCTAGCCTTACTTTAACCTTCATCATACATTTGCCAGGATTCCATATCCTTAGCATAACAATTCTCGAAGAGAAGGCATTAAACGATGTAATATTCCATGTTATGGAGAAATCAAAATTTTTTCTTTTATGCTCCGTGGACCCTGTTAATTCTCAAACATCAACCTCTACCATAATTCATCTATACAAGTCATAAACATTATAAAACATCTCATGCAATTCAGATTTGGAGCCCTACACATCTCATGCAATAGGCTCAAGTTTTAGGTCCACCTCCTTCATGTTGATTCTTTTTTTTTTTTGGTTAATTAATATGCTAAATCAGTTAATACAACACCTTAACAAATTGAATTTTTAGCCATATAATCTTATAGAATTTCATAATAATCTGGAATATAGATAATTGGGCTTATATTTTTAATAGTAGGAGCACTTAATTGGCTTCTAACGTAATGTCACAATAGATAGATTCTCTTTTCTAAAAAGAATAGCTTTATTATTATTTTATTTTTTAATTAATTTATTTGTTTTAATTTAATTTTTAACTACTTTTTATTTTAATTTACTCTCTTAACTTTCAACTTATACTATATTTATCTTTATCTTAAAATGATTTTTAGTTAACTTTTAAATATCTTAAGATAATCTCTTAACGTTTTTTTATTGTTATATAATAATATTTGATGAATGTAATATAAAAATTAATAAATATGAAATAAATTAAAATTTAAGAGATTAAATTTTAAATAAATAAATAAATTACCAAACTAAATTAAATAGATAAAATAAGAACTTAAAGCATTGCAGGTCACCAATTTTGAAAAATCATAATTAAATCTAGAAAAATCAAAATCCCATAAGCCATGGCTTTCTAAAAGCTTTTATGCTAAAAATACTTTCAGGCCATAAAAACACCATTTGGACCACGATTGATAATAGAAAAGCATTGCAAGTCCGGCTACCTGGCACTTTAATACAATTTATTAATATAAACTTCAAAAATTCATAACTAATTCCACAAAAATCCAAATCAAGTAAACCATATGAATTTGGAAAACTACAAATGTATAATTTAGGAAAAAAATAGTTCCAGATCCAAAAAAGGACATTAAGCTAACGAAAATTGATAGAACAATACTTGGGGTGTTGTTGCATTATTGATAGTAAGTCCCAAATTCAAAAATGCATATCTCCCTCAATATAAATCCAAATGGGGTGCTCTTTATGGCTATTAAAAGATTATAATGTCTAGTTTATGTATAAAATTTTAGGGTAATCAGACTTCATTTGGCCCATGAATGATGGAAGAGAAAAAACTGACCATATGAATAGTGCATATGCCAAATCTAAACATTTTCTCAAAATTAGAAATTCATAATTTATTCTCTAGATCTCTAAATAATACAATTCTTAGTTCTACAAAAAGCTCTAGATGAGACTTAGATTTATGCCAAATTTCATGAGAAAATTTCTCCATTTGGTTAATTTGTAATATAGGGTGCCAAAATGAGCTTTTTAAGCACCAAAAGGGGTCAAAATGAAAGCAAATGCTTTCCTACCCTAGCCATGACCTCTTGAGCATGTGAGAAAGCTTAAATATAGTCTATGATAATTGTCTAAGAGGTCTAAAGGTTCATACATCACAAAACCACTATCCCACTTGTTCATACACATAAGGTTTCATAAATCCATTAATGCATATCAATGTCAAAAACATTAAACCTTGTTCATAGGCTACCAATTCTCATACATACTTCACATATCCATGTATATACATATGTTCAAGTATTTATTCATTATATATATCATGAGATTATACCATTTGACAACAAAATGGTTACAATACAAGTATTTAGCCATTCTTTTGTCAATCTTCTAGCCTTCAAACTTCGTGACTTCTATCTTTTGGCTCCTTTGGTTCACCTAGGCATGTTAAGCAATAGGGAGTGAAGAGTGAGATTCTAGGAACCCCAATAGCCCTTCTCTCTTTCAAACACACCTAATGGATGCAATTTCAAATCTAAAAATGCATGCATGACTATCTTAAAATTTATGAACATACATAGATCATTTCTTCCATTCAAGAAGTCACATGTAACATACATAGGCTTGCCAAGATAATAGTTTAGCCTCACCCATTCCCTTTGGGACTTTTGGATTGCCTCACCCATTTACAAGGGACTTTTGACTAATCCTTACTCTTTCTAGAGAACTTTGGCTTTGTCTTACCTATTTTTAGGGACTTTTGGCTCATCCTCACTCTAGCCATAGGACTTTTGGCTTCACCAAATTCATATACGCCAAAACATATTCATAAAGTATCTTTCAAATGCATAAACAAGCATCATGGTACCATGGTATATGCATACATACTAGAAACATTTTTATAGCTTAAACATACACACACACATTCAAAGACAAGAAAACACCCACACATGTATGAGAGAAAGGAGAGAGAGCTACCTTAGAGCCGATATTCCACACTTTTTCTTTGAATTTTCCCTTCCTTTTCTCACCCCAACCATGAGACTTTGAAGCATAATTTTCTCTTGGCCTAAACACATCAAGTAGGACATTTTTAGATCATTGGATTAAGCTCTAGCATTACACACTCCTTATGGAAGCCTACTTGGTTTCAAGACTTTAATATGGTTCCATAAAGCACCTAATGAAGCAACCTTAAGAATTCATGATCTTGGATCTTTTCTCTCCTTGAATCTATGATTCTTGACTCCATTAAAATCTCTTGGAGCTATCACATATTTATTTTAAGAAGCCTAACTATGTGTTAGTTCATTATGCCTCATTATGGGACCTATGGCTCCATCTCACATCCTAAGCTTTCTCTCATATTCCCTCATCATATGTGATGCTAATCTAAGCTTGGAACATTTTAAAACACTCTCTAGCCCTATCATTTTGTCTTAGTCTAGACATAGAGTGCCATTGAAGCATATGGAGTTTCCAATTTTTTACTTGATGGAAGAGGTACTTGGAAGGCTTCTTAAGGGTCTTAGAAACTCAAACAATCACTTATATAGGCTATGGAATTCTTGAATCAAACCAAATTTTACAACACATTCTTAAATCCCTAGGTTTCCTATCTTGCAAATTTATGGTTCTTCCTTTGTTTTCTTTGCACCTTCTCCTTTCCCATACTTTAATTTATAAGTTTCACTCTTAGTTTAAGTCAGATTTTACTTCCCCTTGGTGGTTCTCTATAAGGCCAAAAATCATCTCTCAAGAAGCAAGAAGAAGAAAGCATGGAAAGCTAGGATATCTACCTTGATTCAAGCCTTTTCTAAGAGTCTTCTCCTTTGCTTTGGCTTTTCCCTTGAATTTTGAGCTCCTTCCCTCTAGACATGGCTTAAAATAGGACTAAACACTTCAATAAATCCATGAAAAGAAAGAAGAGAAGTGGGGGAACAAGTTTGCTAAAGGAAAGACCAAGAAATTCCATGAATTTTCATACCTTTTACCTTCTTTTTCTCCTTCTCTTTCTCCTTCTATGGTGCACCCTTTCTTGCTAGTCTCTCCCATGGTCTTAGGTAGAAATAAGGTTGGCTAAATGAAGGAGAGAAGGGGATGCACCATATAAAGTAAAAAGGGATTAAAATTGTTCTAAAAAATTCCATTTATGTCCCATATACTTGGCCTTTTTGTTTTCACTTCATTTTTGCTCCTTTTCGAGAACTGTCTTTTCCATCATAAAATTTAGGTCCTCTAACTTATAAAATTTCTTTGGAATCACTCAATTTAAAGCTAAAACCTTCTGGAATTAAAGGGCCAAAATTTAGATTTATTGTCATTAAAAAACGTATACTGGAGGGGGTTTAAACCATCCAAGGGGTTTCAATGATTTTTAGGGCCTCTGAGAATCCCAGGAAACTTAATCTTTCCATTTAAAAATCTCTCCTTAGTGTTTTCTTAATCAGGTTTCGCTATAGCGAGGGACACCTCTCGCTATTACGAGAGCTTCCCAGCTATTCTCGCTATAACTTGCACTATTGCTAGAAATTTCCTAGATTTTGTATGGCCACAAACTTGCTATAGAGAACTAGTATCCTCACTATAGTGAACAGGCATCTCACTATAGCTAAGGCTTAAAAAAATTCTGAAACCTTGAGTCCTCATTTCTACAAAAACTCGGATGTTACATATAATAGAAATATTAAAGGAAGTATGGGAAAACTATCATTTTTGGTCTGTCAATTACAAGAAATTTATCTATCCTAAACCCTTGATTTTCATTGCATTAATTTCTAAAAATACTTGGCCATACTTGTTTTCTCCCTCTGATAGAATACAATAATAAAGCCATGTTTATAATATAATATATTGGTTTATATGGCATTGGTTTATAATAATATGGTTGTAATAATATGGCATTGCATTGATTTCTGAAAATTATTCTGTTATGTTTGAAAAGAGCTAGTATATGTGAATTTATGACTATAGCTTTTGTTGAATTTTTCATCTGTAATGGAGTTTAGTAATCTACAGAGTTGTTCAATGCTTAGATTTGCAATTGGAGAAAAATTGTGTTAGAGGCTATTTTGTTTTGGTTGCTATTTGGTGTTAGAGGCATCGAAGGAGTGGGAGAAAAATTCATTGTGTCCCAACTCACTTTGTCTTACATTCCATATTGTCTCAAATTTTCCTCAGTCTTTTAAGTAAGTGTCATTTTCTTCCTTTATTTCAATACTCCAAATTTTTTTATTTGTTATTATATATAAATATCATGTTATTTTGTTTGGATTGTTGTATTTATTTATTTTATTTGTTATATATAAATATCATATCTGTTATATACATTTTCCTGGGTTGTTGTTATTTTTCACTTGCATTTTTTATTTATATATTTTTTATTTTATATAAGTATGATACTTCTTATAATTATTTTACTGGTTTATATATATTTTTTCGCATTAAGATTGTTGTTTTTTTGTTTGTTATATGTAAATATCATTACCTGTCCGCATAAATATTACTTAGTTTCGTATGTAATATTTATAGCATGCAATGGTTGTAGTTAATAAATGAAAATTAATAAAAATATTTTATCTTAGTAAAATTGACAATAAATAAAATACTATAAAAACAAAAAGTAGGTTATTTGAATGTGGGTATTATTCTAAAGCTTTCCATTGAAAAGGCTAAAAGGTATCAACTTGTTGTCCCTATTAAGAATTCCTTTAGCCTTCATGGAGATTTTTCTTTGTTAGAATATATAGTATTTTTTAGAAAAACCTATGTTTGTTATCTAATCCTTTAATAAAATTATGATATGTAAATATTTTTTAAAATTCAAAACTATATTGGTAATTTTTTAAAAATAGAGGATTTTATAATTAATACTTAAAAAATTATATTTAGTATCTTGTTAGCAAATATTATGTATGTGGGCATGAGAGACCATAGTTTAAGAATGCTATGTGCATGATCTTTGTAGAAGACTAGGTAGGCAAGTAGTAGGGTACCCCACGGGGAATCAAAGGCTATGTAAATTATGTGAGAGAGCTATGCCAAACTCATAAATAGGGGTTTTGTACCCTATGAATGAATTACTTGGACCGACAAAGCTCTTTCACCATTTCCTTTTTAGGAAATTCTTTTCAAAGAAGGAATTATGCGATAATGTGTAACCTCTTAAATTATAGTTTGATTAAACAAACTTTAAAACATAACATCATATTCTCATGATATTGTCAATGGTATGATCCTTCATCTAATCTTAGTATGAGGGTTCACATACAATATGAGATTGTTGAAGTTCATGAATTAAGAAGGTATAACAAGTTTGATCCATTCATATTTGCATAATGAGCATACATGCATTGGTTATCCGTTATCAATGTTAAGGCCCGTAGCATAATTGATGCTTTTACATCTGAAACAAACATAGGGCCATTTTAGGTGGATGGATTAGAAGTCATAGTACCTACATTTGTCCTGAATGATGAATTTCATAACCTAAGAGAGATTAAAGGTTTTTATAAGGAGATAGATATGTCAACCATTAACATAGTTTATGAAGAAGAAGATGATGATCATAATGATGATGATGACAATGAAAATATAAATGATGATGATGATGAAGATGATGGACAATATGACGATGAATAAATTAGGGTAGAGTTTGGTTTAATTTTGAGTTTGATTTTGTTTTGTTAATGTATTTTGCTATTTTGATTGAGTTGTATGTATCTTGTTTACATTTTTTATTTAATTTTTTGCTAACTCATACTAACTCAAAGTTTGCTATTGCATATGTAGATGTTAGGTCATGGCTCTAGGCAAGTTCATACATGATGGAATACCTTTGCATCGCTACCTCTGCACCCTCAACCATCTTCTTATCCTCAAACTTTAACAGGTGCATTTGCTCCTATAGCGCCAAATGCATCAACGGGACTTGCATAAGCTCAAATCATGCTTGAATTATCTATAAGACTTTTAGCATCACTTGTATCATCTCCTCTAGTACCATCTCCTATCTTAGAATACTCACATCCCACTCCTCAAGGTCCTTCCACTAGTTTTACACCAATGTCACCTATCCAATCTTTTGGTCATGACCCCACAGATAGTTGAACATGGTTGTATCCTAACAAGCATATGTAAGTCATAAAGTTTATATTGTTTTATTTATTATTTAGTTAACAACTTAGTGCCATTGTAACATTTAGAATCATTGATGTTAAATGATTAGGTTTAATCCTGTCGTCATTGTTGTTCATGATATTCTCCCCGTAATTCAAGTAAAATTTGAACATCCATATCACAGTTAGAAAGTAACACCTCCCAAGGTCAAGTAGCTATGGTTTGATGAATGAGCGATATATATCTTATCCCATTATATATATCATGTTTTGATTTTTTTTTCTTATGTAGTCTTAGTTTTGATTTTTCTATTTTTTATACAGAGGAAGTATAAATGGTTGCCACAATATGACTAAGTAATTAGATGTAATTGGAACAAAAAGTATAAGGACATCTTGTGAAATGCAATGCACAGAATTTGGCTAGACTTGAAAAAGGGGATCATACCTAATTGGATCCTAAATGACGTAAGGATCAAATTAAAGCATTACTAGGAGTCAAATGAATATAAGGCTGTGTGCCAGACAGCTAAAAACAACTGGGCATCTATTATAGGAGGCATGCAACATGAAGGGAAAAGCATTTTCTCAATTGAGCATAAGAGGAGATTGGTAAGCATCTAAATTTAAATGCAATCATCATTTATTTAATGCATGAGATAACTAATATCAATAAATAAGTACAGATTTCAAAGCTTGGAAGGCCACTTACAATGTTTGAATTATTCAAGCATACACATTATGATGAGGTAACTAGTCAAATTGTAGACTATAGGACAATTGGAGTTTATATATGTATATGCTTATCTTTTTCTTTCTGACTGGGATTGTGCTGATAGCTAAAAGCTTGACTAGCTATGCATGAGTCTTGCTTTTTATTTTGATTCTCACTGGGATTATGTTTAGCAGTCATGTGAGTCTTGCTTTTTATTTTGATTCTCAATGTGATTGTACTGATAGTTGGAGGCTAAATTAGCCATACTATGAGTCTTGCTTTTTGCTTTAACTGTCATTGGACTTATGCTGATGGGCAAAGGCCTGACTAACTATAGTGTGAGTCTTGATTTTTATTTTAATTGTCACTGGACTTGTACTAATGGCTGAAAACCTGACTAGTTGTAGTGTTAGTTTTGACTTTTTGTTTTAATTGTCACTGGACTTCTGCTAATGGCTAGAGGTCTAACTAGTCATAGTGTGAGTCTTTATTTTTTGTTTTGATTGTCATTAGAATTGTATTGATGGTTGAAGGCTTAACTAACTATAGTGTGAGTCTTAATTTCTTGTTTTAATTGTTAATAGATTTGTATTAATGGCCAAAGGCCTAACTAATTGTACTATGAGTCTTGCTTTTTGCTTTGATTGTCATTGAACTTATGATGATGGCCAGAGGCCTGACTAGCTGTATTGTGAATCTTGATTTTTATTTTGATTATCACTGTACTTATGCTGATAGTCAAAGGCCTAACTAGCTATAGTGTTAATATTGATTTTTTGTTTTGATTGTCACTGGACTTACACTGATGATGGGAGGCTTCACTAGCGATAGTGTGAGTCTTTATTTTTTGTTTTGATTGTCATTGGATTTGTGTAAATGGCTGGAGGCTAGACTAGTTGTAGTGTGAATCTTGATTTTTTTGTTTTGATTATCGTTAGATTTGTGCTAATGGTTGGAACTTATTGTAGTGTAAGTTTTGATTTTTTATTTTAATTGTTATTGGAATTGTGTGATCATTTATTTAATGTTCTTCTACTCAGGACTTAATAGGCATAGCATCAAATGATGTCGAAGATGATGAAGAAGTTGTCTTATGGTTAGAGATTGTAGGTGGTAAGAATAAGAGGGTCACATCTTTAGGTGTATGGAAAGAAAATGCAATGAATTATGCCATAGGATTGCCATAGATACAACATCTTTGAGATAGGAAAACCAAGAACTTAGAGAACAGAATCAATATATAACAAAGCAGCATCAAGAAATCTTGTCTCTGTTAGACAAGTATCAACAAACACTCAATAGGTCACAAAAACTTGAACTATAGTTATCTTGTGCCCCATCAGATCATATACCACAAGACTTGGTACCAGAGAAGATAGGCCCTGGTGATCATCCTCCTCTATAAGGATGATTTTATTCCCCTTCCCTTATCTATTTGTCTTTAGTTGAGAATTGTTATGATTTGTTTTAGAATTGTTAGTTAAGAATTTATTTGTTACTTTTTATTGAATATTGTTATCATATTGTACTTTTCTAAACAGAGAGAAAATTTCAACCCTAATTTTATTATTCAATTATCACATTATTCTCAATTGGCTTTCTTTTATTGTGCTTTTATTGTATTTTACTAGACAAGAAACAAAAAAACATAACATTACATTGAGGCTAAAAAAAATAATTCATTAAATTAGTTAAAATTTTAAAAAATAATTAATTAATTAAATCAGCGATGGAATTTTCATTGCTAATCTGGCACTGATTAGTTACGAAAATTTCTGTTACTGATTCCATCGCTAAATTAGCAATGGAATAATCCCTGGCTATTCCATCATTGATTAGTGACAGAATATTTCATCACTAATCTGTTTCTGATCCGTTGCTGATTAGCGACAGAATATTCTATTGTTAATCTGTCATTGATTAGTGATGGAATATTTTGTTTTTGATCTGTCGCTGATTAGTGATAGAATATTTTGTCACTAATCTATCACTGATTAGCCATGGAATATTTTATTGTTAATCTGTTACTAATTAGCGACGGAATATTTTGTCGCTATTCCGTCGCTAATTTAGAATATGTTATCCTCATTTTTTGCGATGAATTTTTTTAGTGACAAAATATGCATTGCTAAGTTAGTGATAGTGGAATTAGTGACAGAATTTTTTTGTCGCTAATTCCATCGCTAACTTTTTGTGACGGAAAAATATGTATTTAGCAATGGAAAATTTCGTCATTAATTTTTGCTTTTCTTGCAGTGCCTTTAGTTTCAAATTTTCTATTTTTCTAGAATTAGCATCCACAGGAATATTGTCCAATAACTAAATTAAGAATTTATGTGCTAGTTTTATTGAGGCATTATTTTGTGTTGATTAGGAAAAAAATTTATCTCTATATTTTTAATTGTTAAAAATAATATACATAATTAGTTTATAAAAAAAATCATGTGAATATCACTAATAGCAATAAATTCGTAACTTTTGATTTAAGAGAATGAAAAAGATGACAAAGGAAAAGGAAGATTTGATTTAAACACTTTCTTTGATTTAGTTCTAAATCAAAAAATTATGTTTCCTTCCCTTCTCAATGCAAAATTGCAAATATATCCTTTTATACTTGTTTCGCAAAGGTTTTGCTTATTTGCCTTTGACCTAGATTTCTTAAACAAAAGAAAAAAAAACAATAAATTATTGGTAGTTAATTTCTTAAAGTATTTGAAGTTATTTGGTAATTACTTAAAATCTGAAAATTATATCCATTACTTTTTCATCCAAAAAAAAAAATCTTTTAAAATATTAAGATTCTCAATTATTTTAATTTTTTATTAAAATAAAATTAAAAATACACTAATAAAATATGAAAGAAATTGTCTAAAAATTTTAGACATCTCTTTTGAACATAAATTCTAGAAGCTCTTGATATATTGGTGTTTATCTTACCCGACTATCTATTACTGCGTACTCCAAAAACCTTCTACTTATTTTGTTGAAATGAAAAATGGAAGAAACATTTGACCTTGTTTAATTTGTGCCTTCTTTATCACGTTATATAAATTAAAATAAGATAATATGAAGAGATCTTACACAAGCCATTCATTATATAAGGCTATATATTCTCCATTTGCAGTCCAAACACAAAGTTTCTATCACTTTCTAATTACATATTCAAATACCAGTTACACAAGAACACTTCGTTTCTCCTATGATGATTCTTCTTCTGTCTTAGCAGCCACAAAACCAAAACGTTTCATCCTTTTCTTGAGTGTACGAGAGACCAAAGAAAATAAAAGTAAAGATGAAGTCTTTTTGCTTTTTTATTTTTTAAATAATTTTCTTTGCGGTGCATTAAGGCCCTAAATTGGAGGGCTAAGTTTTCGGTCATTTTTAATTATGACGACGATGGTCGATTCGGAGTCAATCGCTCAGTCCACCTCAGTCATCAACATTTTGTTTTTCTTTTGGCCAATAAGCCATCAACGTGTTATTGAAGGCAATTTGATCCAGAAATTATTGAATGGATCTAGTAAAAAATACACCTTATCTCCCACTAAATTAAAAACAAAATTAATTTTTTTTATAATTACAAATTTAAAATTAATTGGAATAGAGCGTAAAGAGTTATTATTAAGGACTAATGAGGATTAATATACGCCTGAGTCTCTGTCGCGTCTCAAGCTTGGGAAAATTACAATAATTTAGTTAGTCCTAACGAATTTTCAAAACTTAATAATTTATTTTTTAAATTATAAAAATAAAAATAAAAACATTACATTAATATTATAAAAGAAACGTAATATTTTATTTTATGAAATGATGTTTTAAATCAAATTATTTTTTAAATTATAAAAAATAAAAACATTACATATCAATTAATATTATTGTTTAAAAACTACGTAATTTGTCCTACGATACCAAATGTCTATCATCTTCTCCAATTTCCCCTTTGCACAATCTTTGACATGCATTTCTCTTAAAATCACTTGATTTTTAGACATTAATTTCAAATAATATGCAACATTTTTACTTTCTGTAATAGTTTAAAGGGGATAGAGTGATACATTTTGGATATGAAAGTTGTAGCCAGGCTAAAGTTCAAGAAATTTAGCCCCATTTAATATACAAAAAATTAGAAATACAAACAAAAATAAAGAAAAGGTTTTTTTTTAGATTAAAAATAAACATTGTGCCCCTACTTTAAAAAAGTTATAAAAAGATGTAAGTATGTTAAGTAATAATTATAAAAGTATAATAGACATTACTCCAAATATTTTACTTCCCTTTCCTTTTTTCTTTTTAGTAACCAGACAAGGCATATATTTAGTTTCTTCTTTATTTCCAATAATAATTTTGATTTTGTATTTGAATAAAAATTTTTAAATATAATTTTTATATGTTTATTCTCAAAATTTTAAATAAAAATACAAAAAATAAATATTTGTTTACAACACAGTACTATATAATTAAATTGTATAAAAAATTTTCTCCATATATTTTATTTTTATCGGAGAACCTGCGTAATAAATACGTAAACAACATTAGAAACAACCCACTCTCTGCTAATACAACTAAACATTTTTTGGGGTTGTCCGTCAATGAATAACAAGCTAACCGGCAAACACTTCCTTTATTCCTCTCCCATTTCTCTGTCTTCCCCCCTCTTATTGCAAATAAATTACCTTATATTTTCTTTTCATAGAAAATTAGAGAAAAGTCTTTTAATTTGTATCCCTTCAAGGTAAATTTAAAAAGTAATTACTCTTTCTCTTTGATTGATCCAAAAGCTTTCAATATTTTGACCTCCTTTTTTATTTATTAAAAAATTATTTAGCGTCATTTTGATTAATTTGTGTTTTTGCCTCCATTTAATTGGAACAAATTTTTTTATGGGAATATTATAATATTATAAAAGTTGATGAGCTTAACAGGATAAGTGAGTACGCATGGCTTTTTTGCAATAACATCGATCATGATGATGATAATTTTTTATCTGAGTCATGCAGGAATTGGTAGTGTACGAATTGATATTTTAGTTCAATAAAAATTATATACACTATAGATTATTATTTATTAGATTTATTTATGATCCTAACGAACATTGCAAGTATTGTCGAACTTATATATATATATATATATATATATATGAAATAACAACAACAACAACAACAACAGTGTACTTCCAACTGTATTGAATAATTCCGAATTGAAAACCCAATTGGCAAACCAGAATTGGGCCCCAAAAAATAAAGAAAATATTAGAAAACTATGTCAGAAGCAGGTTTCTTACTAGTGAAGGGCAAAGTGTGATGTGCACCATTGGGGTGAATCTTTGCCTCTCTGTCGAGAACTCTCTCAGAGTATTTTGCTAGAATAATGGGTCTCTCTACCATTAATTGAATTGACCCATAGACATTTAATCATTTATTTATATTAGCAATTAAGGTAACACTTGCACAGAAAAGACGTTTCTCTCTTGCACAATAAGAATGTTTTAGTAAGTTTTTTTTTTGCGTATTCTTCTGGTTGATTTTATTTTCTTTTGGTCTATATTTAGTACCTTTCTTGCCTTTACAAAGCTTCACATGTGAGTGCCTACTTTGCTGATTTTAGTCTTTTAATTTTTGCGGTTGGTATTTTAAACATATGGTTGTATTGTGTATAGGTATTTGTTTAAATTGTTGCATGTAAAATTTAGGAGAGTTTATTCTTTAAGGAAAACTTTATCAAAATTTGTAGTAGAAATATTAGGATAATTTGAAATTCATAGAAAAACCTTAGTTTTCCATATGAGGTTTGATACATATGAGCACACATGTCCCAGTCAAAGCATGTGTCATTGTATTGAATCTTATTATCCAATGTTGGACAATTTGAGAAGACTTTTTTGCTACATCTAAACAATAGTATTTATAAAAATGTTATACATTGAACTTGATGAAATTTTTGGACATTACATTTCCCTTTGTTCTCTCGATGCATACTTGATTGGGTTGGTGTTTCTTTGATCTCATTGTGCACTTAGCCAACCAAAGGGAAATGCTATAGGAATTTCGCCAAGTACAAGGTATGACATTTTTATGGGTAGGACTAACTAGGTTTGGAAAAGTGTCTTCTCAAATGGGATATGGTTATACCTTGTCATAGAGATGATGATGTTGTGCACTAATGTGTTTCAAAGTATTTGATATGAAATTATTTTTCGAAATTATAAGACCTAATCAAAGTTGGATGTTATAGGAAAAGGATCCCACAACTGGCCGAGTGACTAAAGAGTTCGCAAACAAGGTTGATAATTTCCTTAAGTTTGCATATGAGCATGAAAGAATGGTGGATTATTTGGGTAAACTTCTGGGTCCATGTAGAAGGTGCAAGAACCTTATTGGGGAGTATTGCACTTAGTAGGAAAAACACTTGTATATATATGGGTTTATGGATGGCTATTTCTATTAGACATACTATAGAGAGGAATGTTGGGGGAGACAATGTTTCAATTGCAAGCGTGTTTACTGATGAGGTAAAGAGTAAGGACCCTTATATTGAAATGGTTATGATGCATTAGGCAACAATATGGGGTATGATGATAGGAAGTTCAAAGATGAATTGAATGAGTTAGTGTGAATATTCTTTGACTTGCTAAAGGACACCAATAAAACACTATGGGATGGTTATGTAAATTATAGTAAGTTGTCAACAATGAGACAACTTCTAAATTTGAAGTTAGTGTTTAATATGAGTCAAAATAGTTATGATTGTATGATTGTAATAATCAAGAGTATGCTTTTCAATTTAAAGAGGTTGTCAAAAATTTTTATAGGTCTAAACAAACTGTGAATGAGCAAAGGTTAAGATATAAGAAGATAGATGCATGTTCTAAACATTGCATGTTGTATTACAAAGAAAAGAGTGAGCAGACCATTTGTTTAGTGTGCTAGCATTTGTGATTCAAATCAAAGGTCAAAAGTGAAAGGAATCAAAAGGATATTTCATTCTCATTGTTGTGATATTTTCCCATTGTTTTGAGACTCCAACATTTGCTTATGTCCAAAAACATTGCACAATGTATGCATTGGCAATTGAAGGGAGTCTGTGAGAATGAATGGTGTATTATCCATGAAATGCAAAGGCTTGGAAACATTTTGATGATACCTATCCTAGATTTGCCAAGGAGACAAAAAACATTCACCTCGCCCTTTGCATGTATGGCTTCAACCCATTTGGTGCTTGGCCACACTGTACTTGTGTTGTTGTTATTTGTAATGCCATACAACCTTCCACCTTGCATGTGTATGTGGAAGGGACACATCTTTCTTACTGTGGTAATTTCTGGGCCAAAGTCACTTGGTAAGAGTTTGGTTGTATACCTAAGGCCCTTAATTGATGGCTTAAGAATGTTGGCAAAAGGATAAGCTTAACATGAAGGTAGCATTATTGTGAACCATTAGCAACTGTCCTATTTTTTGGATGTTGTCTAGTTGTAGCACATATGGAAGGCTTGCTTGTCCCTACTACATGGAGAATATGAAAGTTATTCATGTTGAAGCATGGCTAAAAATGTTGGTTTGGTTGTCGCCACCAATATCTACCTCTTTGATATCCCTTTTGTTTTCAAGAAATTTGTAATGGAGAAATCTTTGCCACTCAATTGATTAGCAAGACAAACATCTTCAAAAAGGTGTGATGACTAAAGGAGATTGTGTTTGAGGTGTAATAAGGTCCACAAAAGTAAGTTAGCTTTGGAAGGGATCACAATTGGGTTAAAAGAAGCATATTATAGAATTTGCCCTATTGTCACACAAACCTAATATGATGGAACCATGATATTATGCATGTAGAGAATAATGGGTTTGATAGTATCTTTAACATTGTCATAAACATAAAAGGAAAGATGAAAGACAATGCCAACATATGAGAAGACATGAAGTGGCATGCAAATAATTAGAGTTTGAGTTGATGAATAAAGGTGGAAAATGTAAAAAATCGAAGGCCATATACATCCTTAATACCATTGAGAGGAAGACTATGTGGGATGGATTAAACAACTAGAATTTCTCAATGGATATATGTCAAACTTTGGGCACTACATAAACATAGATGATGGGAAAATTACAAGATGAAAAGTCATGATTGCCATGTGTTTATGCAATCATTAATTCCATTGACATTTCACGATGTGTTATCGAAACTAATATGAGGAGCATTGACTAAATTCAACCTTTTTTCTAAGGAATTATGTGTGTTTGAGATTTGAGTGTTTGACATGGAAAAGGCAAAAAGGTCTATTGCTGAAATAATTTGCAAGTTAGAAAAAATATTTTCCCTTACATTCTTTGATGTCATGGAACATTTGGTTGTGCATCTGCCGTATGAGCCTACAGCTGAAGGTCCTATGCAATATAAGTGGATTTATCCATTTAAGAGATGTATGTTATATTTAAAAAGGAAGGTGAAGAACGAGGCTTGAGTCGTGGGCTCCATTTGCAAGGCATATGTACTCAAAGAGATCTTTAACTTTGCCTCACTGTACTTTGAACCACACTTGCAAACCAAACACAATTAGGTTTTACAAAATGATGATGGTGGGGATGACACGTGTGGTTTATGCTTATCCATATTTGCACATCCTTGCTAGGCCATCAGGAGATCTCAAAGAAAGTCCCTCATAGGCATAGAACTTTCTATTACCCATACCTATGTTTTGGTAAACTACACTAAAATAAAACCTTATCTCTAATAAATTACATATATCTTAGTTAATTAGAAAATTTGACACATAAATATTTTGACACTATTTTCATTCATTAAGAAATTTGAAAATTCACTTTAAGAGCAAAAACCATAACATCACACGTGATGAAATATTGACATGTTGCGACACATAATTTGCTAAATGACTAAAACAACTTCTAAGTTTATATCTTTAGCATAATAATGTAGCATGTTTATCTTATAACTAAGTCCTTTGATGGTTCCTAAGTAAATATGGATAGAGTTGATGATCCAATGGTTGGAAACTTAGTCTCCGGTTTGATAGAGTAGGTAAAGTGCCATAATGGCATGATAATCAATGAATATAGATTTCACACAAAAGAATACAACCAAATAAAATAACCATAAATAGTGGTGTTTGGATAAGGGATAGTTTATATGATGAAGGTGAATTGGATTACCATGGCATTCTTGAAGACATCATAGAGTTATCATATATAGGAGTCCATAATAAAGTATTTTTGTTCTAGTGACATTGGTTCGACCCAACCAATGGTATCAAGGTTGATGACAAGCTTGAGTTAGTTGATGTCAACTTTTGTTGTGTTTGTGTTGGCTGGGTAGATACAACAAGTGTACTACACAAGATACCCACTTAGTAGTGGTAAAGGTGGTGGAGAATGCTAGGCAGCTTACAAGGTTAGGTTGAAACTTTTCACAATTAAGCCACTCAATAAAGGGAGAAAAATCTATGATGAAATCAATGCCATTGATTACTATCAAGAAGACACATCTCTAAGAGATGCATAGCATGTCTTTGCTAGGGATGATAAATTGGTAATTGCATTGTTTGATGAACATGCTCTAATGGAAGAAGTTACAATTAATGAAATACATAACCCATTGGACATTCACTTCAATAATGACTTCATTGATGACAACAAAGATACTAATGATATTGAGATCTTTAAGGAGGAGAAAGATGAGGTTGACCTAGACAATACATAATTTAATAGCTCTTAATTCCAAATGTATGTTAAAGCTCTTATTACTTTTGCTTATTTTCACATTACATATAAAAAAGGTTGTCTTTTCATTTATGTTACACCTCTATTGTTACTTGATTTACTAATGTTAGTACGTCACTATTTTCAGGTATATTAACGTAAGCATATAAGAACATAAAGGATAAGATAGTGTTAAAAGTTATTTGTCAATATATGACTTAGAAATGCATATTTTATTATTTCAAGTGATGGCTAGCTACTTATATGTTTGTTTCATTGCAGGTTAAATATGAGAATGGATATATAACAAATAAAATATTATAAATATATGTATATATATACACACATTTAACAAGCAACCAAGCAATAAGGATTAGCAAAGGATCAACAATGGATTAGTGAAGGAAAATACCAAGGAAACTAAGAAGGAGTAGCAAGGAAATATCTGAATGGGATTAGCAAGGGAATTTAGTAAGGGAATAGCGAGGGAAAAATAGTGAAGTACAAGTGTAAGAAGGGCAAAAGAAATTAGACAACAAATATTCCTTCTCCATTCCTTCACTAATTGTAGAAGGAATTGCCATTTGTTGATCCAATTATAGCGACAAAAATGTGTGAGACAATAACTATTGCTAGTTTTGTCAGTAAGGGAATTTATTGAGGAACTGGGATGGAAATTTTCCTTGCAAATTAGCAACCCTTATATAAGGCATTTCCTTGTTATCTTTTCATGATGTAGTAGTATTATTCATTTAATTATCTCATTTTAAGCCATGAATTTGATAAAAAAAATTATGTGATTTCTTTTGTTTTACATTGTATTTTGGTCAAGAAATGTTAGCAGGAGGTAAAGGAGGAAGTTTGTAGCAAAAATAATGATTTTTAGCTATTACAACAACCTCCCCCATGTGAAAGGATAGGGCCCATGCAAATTGCAAGTATAATGCACAAATACACAGCCTCCTATATGTTTAGGCATGACACGTAGCCCCAATCATGTGAGATAATTAAAGTATGAGTAGTTTATAAATTTTTAGGTTTAGGGGCAATTTTGGAAAAGGAAATGAGCCCTCATATGATCTTCTATATATAAGATAGATAGGGATTAGAAAAATTATGCCTCAATTAACGAAAATGCTCTAAAAGTTGCCAAGACCATTGGAGACTTGAAAGGTCCTTCTTAAAGCAGTTGCCATCAATTTTGTTTCATTCTCTATTTTCTTTGCTCTTCTTTATGAATTCTCTTGGGATTATTTTTAGGATTTTAGTTTCCAGTTTGAGTAGCTAAACCCTTTTCTAGGGTTTAGATGGATTCGATTGAATATTTGGTGTTGATTTGTGATGATTGTGAATTAATTCCTACTTATTTAATCTATTATATTCATTACTCTATTCTTGTGAATGGCTAGATGCTTCTACATTATTTGATATGTTATATGATAAACTAAGAGGTGAAATATAGTATCAGATCACTAAGGTCATAAACTTAGGGTATGTGTTTTATAAAGATATAAGCATTCCCTTGTGACTCATATGACTAAAACGCGCCAAGCCATTACATAAGGAATTAATTGATTTCAGGGATCTTAATGGACTTGTATTAACCCTTGTGATCATGAAAGTAAATGTAAGGTTAACATAGGGACACATGTGTTATCTTGAGAAAGAATCACACATACATTAGGGGATCAAGTCATTAATACAAGCAGAAGTCAATTTCACATGTTTATTATTGATTAACGAGGGGAATACATTTGAGAAAATCCAAACTCTAGAGCTTCTCACAATTAATTAGTTAAGTTATTTAATTTCAGTTTTAAATTGTTCTTAGTTATTAGTTAATTAATTTGAAGCTTCTATTTTCCTAGATAATAGGGATAGTTAGGATTTTGATACTTGATTAGTCTTTAGCATGGGATGATACTTGACTCACCTTTATATTACTTGTGTAACCCTTACATTTGCAGATTTTACACAACACTATACCCTCGCTATAGCCAAACAACAATGGAATAGCAAGAGAATGTTCACTTGCTATTTTCTTTTCTTCTTGTGGTCCATTCATTCTTGAATAAACTTAAGGAAAAATCACAAGCCAAAAAAGGACAAAGCCGAAAAAGTTTCATGTCCTTTTTTATTCAATCAACCTGCCAAATGCAATAATTTGAACAAATATCCAAATATTACTAGAATTTCATTTGCAAAGAAGAGAGAAAGTTAGAAAATTATGTGAGATGTAGTTTTTTTATTAATGAAGGGCAAAGTGTGATGAGTCTTATTAGGATAATTTTTTACCTCACTCAGTTGGGAATCTCAGAATATTTTGTCATATTAATGGGTCTCACCCATCAATTGAATTAACCCATAGATTAACCATTTATTTATAATGGCAATTAGGGTAATACTTGTAAGTTAATAAATCTTAATCATGATAAAAATCTAATTCAAATAGGAGATAAAACCAATATTTTAAAATTTCAAGTATAAATATCCTATATGAAATATGATTCAAATATCTTTTAATATTCAAATATTAGATATCCAATAATTATATTAAAATATAATTTCATATAATTTAAATTTAAATTTTAATCCCACGATTATGGGTAGGATGTATACTTTATAGGTAAATTTAATGTACAAATAGTATTACTCAAAAATTAAACCCGTGAATCGACATCTACGTACAAGTATTGTTGTGACCCTTTCTATCATCACTCAAGTGTTGGAAAATATTATGGTTGGTCCTTGTGGGACGATAACACAAGGCATGTGGGATGAAAATTTTTAAAGTGCACGTATACCTAGTAATTAAGATTTATTATATATATATAATAATAAAAATAACTACACATATATAAAGTAAATTTTGACAACTAAATATATATGCAATTAGTGTATGCAAAAGATTTTCGCTGTAAAATAGTAAGCTCATTCATGTCCTGTTTGGTGCGTTTTATAAACTAGTCAAGCTCATCAAGTCAATACAATGTAATCTTATATGATGTTTGACGGGCATGATATCAAATTATCGCTTTTTATATGGCCAGCGTCATTACAAATAAACAGAAGGTGAGCAAAGCTTTGGTAATCGCGGTAGAATTGATGCTAGAAATAAATAAATAACAATTTATTGCTATTTGGTTTAAATTAGCTTGAAATTAATTTTTTTCTGTGCCTTTTTTATTATTGCTCAACTACTATGTCATAATTTTGTATTAATTTTTAACAAGAATAATAATGTAAATATTAGAATAATAAATAATTTTATTGTTAAAAATCTATTCCACAATTTACAGTGGTCCATTGGCATTGATTTACAAAATTAAAACCATCAATTTACAGTGGTTAATTGGACAAATTACAAGAATAAATTTTAATTTAGCCAAAAAAATTCCCTCTCCCTCATTTGCCACTATATCTTAATTCACGTTGTTGCATCTTTCTTCGAAACATATAGGATTCTCGTGACATGGACATACACAAGGGTACGTGACCTTAGCTATTACTAATGTTGCTTGATATTAATATTACGTTTATATAAAAATATTTTCATTTAACATATAAAAGAATAGATAACTTACAACTTATCTAATATTCTTAACCTAAAAGGACTAACACAATTAGTAAAAGAAGAGAACATTTCCTTTTAGGATTTGACTTAGAATTAGCTTTTTATATTTTTACCATCAAGTTTCTCAATTAAAATATGATGTATATATAAATTTTCAATAATAAGATGACAGGTATATAATTTAATTGAAAAATCATATAATTATCATTAAAAATTGTACACGTTATCGTGTAATTATTGGAGACCCATGCACATGTCGTCTTTTATTTGAAGAACTTGATGGTAAAGGATAAAAAATTGCATATAAGGTTTTTTTCTTTTCTTCTTTTTTTATCTAGGTTTCTTTAGAAGTGCATTTTGGGCTGATATGGTGCAATGGATTGGCAATTTCACATGAAAAATAAAGCCCAAACAAAATCAAATAATATTTCCTTACTGGAATATAAAACAAATATGTATTAAATATCATGATGGGAGAGAAATTATTTTTTCAAAAATGGATGACTTTAAGATAAGTTGGATATTGCAAAGAATAATCACAAAGGTTCGTGTGCATACAAGTTGGTTGGATATTGCAAAAGCTTATGACAAGGTGTTATGTAAATGTTTGGAAGTTGAGCTTCAAGTAATGAATTTCCCATCATCTTGGGTTGAATTGATTATACAATGTGTTAGTATGGTTTCATATTAAGTCATTGTCAATGTAAATCCCACATAATTGTTTTATCCTTGGTAAGGCCATTACCAAGGTGTCCCACTTTATATTTTTTACTTTGTGTGCTAATGTTTTATTATGTATGATATGTAAAGTAGAGCAAAGCAAAATTTGAAAGGGTACTTGGATTGCACATCCATCTGAACAATTTTCTCACTTGATGTATGCTAATGATACATTATTATTTTTCTAAGCTACAGAGCCTATGTGCTACAAGGTTGGTGATATTTTATCACATTATAACCTTTTGTTAGGATTTAGTCTGTGTGTGACACATCAAGTGAAGAAACAACTTTTGAGTATTTTTTGTGTTAAATTTACTCTTGTTTTGGAAAATATTTGAGTACTTTGTTGATATGGGATGGGGTAAAACTGAGGTGTATAGAGAGGTGGTGGAAAAAATAGATAGTAGATTACAAGCTTGCAAAATCAGTATTTATTGTCACTAATAAGAGAGATTAACTTTGATTAAATCAATTTTGAATTCATGTTTAGCATATCCTCTATTGTGTTTTGAGCTTTCCAAAAAGTATTGTTATGAAATCGATATGAAATTGGTGAAATTTTTTTAGGGATATTCAAAATCAAAAACACAGACACACTTGTTAAAAATGGAATAAGATATGTCAACTAACTTATTTAAAGTGCCTTGGAATAAAACAAACATATTCGTTTACTAAAGCATTCTTGGCAAAGCACATTTGGAGGTTAATTTCTAATGAGATTGGATCATTATTTATGTATTTTAACACATAAATATTATTCAAATAGCTTTGAGGGGAATTTGACTACACATTCAAACTCGTCTTGGATTTGGAAAGGCATTCGAAAGTTGAGTATTTGATCTCTAAACATTTACAATGGAGAGCTAGTGATGGTAGGAATATTTTTTTATTCAACCACTTTTGGTGGCTAATGTTGGCATGAACCCACAAGGATTAGATCCCTCAAATCCACAGCAAATTCTAAAGTATATGCATCCCAAGAAAGCTAAACAAAGGTTTCGTAATCCACTTAGAACCCTTGAGTGTAATACCATAATGACTTAACTCCAACTAATCTCCCTCTAGGCTTAATTCCATATGATTTCCAATCAAAATGACCAAAACCGTAGTATTTTACTACTTTAAGTCGAGGTTTAACCAATCATAATTTGCCCCGTGGGTCCCGTGAATCCATCATTCACATTATCTATTCAAAATCCATTTACAAAACTTGTACATAGCATCAAAAAACTCATAAACCACGGATATGAAGCCAAAAACCAAGAAAATACAATTTCTCAAATGAGCCCAAAAGTCAGATTTTTGGCTCTAACTTTGGAAAATCATAACTAATTCTAGAAAAATGGGAATCAAGCAAACCATAGCTCTCTAGAAAGCTCTGAATGTTGAATTCACACTAAAAATAATTTCCAACTATAATATCAGTGTTTGGACCATGTTTGTCATCAAAAAAGAGATAGAGGTCCGGCTGTCCCTGGTACTGGTGCAGCTTGTTGTCATGAACTTCGAAAATCCATAACTAATTCCACAAAAATATAATCTGGGAAACCTATACCAATTTGGAAAGCTACAAATGTCAACTAGGGGATAAAAATAAGTTTAGATCGTTTTAGTAACCCTTGGATCTCAAAAACTGATGGAACAGTAACGAAGGTCGGATGGCTTCCCTAATACTGACACAGAACTTCAGAGAGTTCATTCTCCCACAACAGACCTCCGATTGAGGTGTTTCTAGTTGTTATAGGTCACTATGGATATCTAGTTTATCCCCATAAAATTTCATGATAATCGAACACCTTTTGGTCCATGAATGACACAGATTCATTTTTGGACCTAGTTGCACAGTACAATAACCAAAACCAAAAAATTCTCCAACTTCAACAATTTACCAAATATTCCCTAGACCTCCAAATATTACCCACTTTAGCTTCTCAAGAAGCTCTCAATAGGCTCTAGAGGCATGCCAAATTTCATATTAAGAAGAGCTCATTTAGTTATATCTTAACGGAGCTCACAAATTTGGTGGTTTTGGCACCCAAAATGGTTCAAAGTGGGTCCAAATGGCCTCCCACATGTTCTAGTACCTCTTGGGTAAGTTTTAAAGTATAAATATAGCATATATGAAATATTCAAGTGATTCAAATTATCATATATTTCAAATTCACTATGTTATGAGCCAAAATGCACTATTGCATACCATCCACAAAAGGGCCAAATTTCATATTTTCATTGCTTTGGCTCTCTACATAGTTCATACATCATTTATACATATTTCTATACTTGCTCAAATATTTACATCTCAAAAATAGTAAGTGCATATTCATTTTGGCACTACTTTACATCAAAAGAACCAAAATAGCTATACAATTCCCTAAGCATGCTCAATTGGCTCCTTGGTGTGCATTTAGTTCTTCTTGAACTCCACCTAACATGTTAAGATGGGAGAGGGAAGGGGGTGAGATTCAAGGAATCCCAATAGCTTATACTCATTCAAAGAAGCAATAAAGGCATACAAACAAGTCAAAGCATGCAACCATTCACAATTACACAGCACAGGCTTTCCATGCCATGAATATCATATCAATGCCAAAAATAAGCTCTAGGGACTTTTGGTCTAGCCTCACCCGAGTTTTGGGACTTTTGGATTAGCCTCACCCTTAGTTTAGGGACTTTTGGCTCCACCTCACCCGTCTCAAGGGACTTTCGGCACTACCTCACCCGTCTCAAGGGACTTTCGGCACTACCTCACCCGAGCAATTTTCACATCTCAAAACACAAGAATATTGGTACCAATACATCAAGGCAATAATACATGGCATGTCTCACACAACAAGCACTTACACAAGCATACAATGACTATATACATCCAAGAATGCAACAAGAAAGAGTAGAGAGTTACCTTATTGGCTAACACAAGCCTTCCCTTTCAATTTCTCTTCTCCCTTCTTGATTTCACAATCACAACTAGATAGAGTTGCTTCTTTTGAGCCTAGACACAACAAAGAGCATAGAATTACTCTCTTGGAAGTTAAACAATTACTCACAAAGGCTAGGGGTTTCTTCAGAACAAACCCTACAAAGTATACGACACTAGGGTTCTTTCTCTCCAGACTTCTACTAACTCTCCTTCCTCTCTCAAACTCTCAAGAAAGAAAGCAAAAAAGAAGAAGTGAAGATACATGAGTTTCTTGCTCATTCTTGACTAGAACAAAGCTTTCTTACTCAACAACTCATGGAAAGAAACCTTAGAAGGAGAAGAATAGAATCAAGAAGAAGAAGAAGCATGAAGAGCTTTAAAGGTTCTTACCTTTCTTCCTTAGCTTCCCTTCTTTCTCTCTTAGTTTCTCCTAGTTTCCCTCTCTCTCTCAAGCCTTTTCTTTGCTTTGGATGAAGCTTAGGTCAGTTTAAAGGAAAAGAATGAATTTGGACGCTTTAAGAAGTCAAATTCTCTTTTTTCATGCTTTTTCGAACTAACCCTCGCTATAGCATAACCCTTGCTATGGCGAGCACGTATCAGTCCCAGACCCCTATTTTTGATATGGTTCATGCTATGGCAAGCAGCTCCCTGATTTTTGTATGGGATTCCTGCACTCGCTATAGCTAGAAGCATTTTCGCTATAGCGAAAAGGCACTGTCGCTATAGCTAGACCCTTTCTAGCTATAGCGAACAGGTACATTCGCTATAACTAGGCCATTTCTCACTATAGCTAGCAGACTTAGAAAATTTTCAAGACTTCAAAAATTTTTAGCTTCCTTCCTTTTTTTTTCTTTTCTTTTCTTTTTTCCGGTTGTTACATTTCTACCCCTCTTAAAAGAAATTTTGTCCTCGAAATTTAAAGACATACCTCAAGGGAATAACTCTAGATATCTTTGCCTCATTTCATCCTCTAATTCCCAGGTTGCTTCCTCAGATGTCAAGCTTCTCCAGACCACTTTCACTAAAGGAATGTTCTTGCTTCTCAGCTGTTTCAGCTTAGCATCCACAATTCTCTTTGGTTTCACTACATAGGAAAGATCTTCCTGCAATTGCACATGCTCATATTCTATGACATGTGAGGGGTCAGGTAAGTACTTTTTCAACTGGGAGATATGAAAAACACCATGGATTTGGGTTAAGTTAGGAGGCAAGGCCATCCGGTAAGCCACGGGTCTAATTTTCTCAAGGATTTCAAATGGACCAATATACCTAGGACTGAGCTTTCTTACCCTCATCGACCGACCTACTCCCGTCACCGGAGACACTCAAATAAATACATAGTCTCTAATCTCAAACTCTAAAGACCTCTTTCTCTTATTGGCATAGTTTTTCTGCCTACTTTGGGTCATGAGGAGTCTCTTTCTGACCAATTCTATCTGTTGGGTGGTCTGGTCTGCAATCTCAAGTCCTATCATGCTCCTCTCACCTAGCTCAATCCAACATAGAGGAGATCTACACTTTCTCTCATACAAAGCCTTATAAAGGGCCATCTAAATACTGAAATGGTAATTGTTATTATAAGCAAACTCTGCTAATAGTAAATACACATCCCAATTACCCCTCATTTCTAACACACATGCCCTCAACATGTCTTCCAAGGTCTGGATGGTCCTCTCAGTCTGACCATCTGTCTGGGGGTGATATGCAGTACTAAACCACAACCTGGTCCCTAAGGCATGCTGCAATGACCTCCAAAAATTCGATGTGAACTTGGGGCCTCTATCTGAAACTATGCTACTGGGTACTCCATGAAGTCGTACTATCTCTCTGATATACAACTGGGCTAATCTCTCCAGTGTATGAGTAGCCTTGATAGCTAAAAAGTGTGCGGACTTCGTCAGTCTATCCACAACTACCTAAATAGCATTGTGTCCAGAGGATGTCCTGGGTAACCCCATAACAAAGTCCATGGCTACACTATCCCATTTCCACTCGGGGATATTTAGAGGTTGCAATAACCTAGTCGGTCTTTGACGTTCTATTTTTACCCTCTGACAGACTAGGGGCATCTAGCCACATAATCCATCATATCACTCTTCATCCTCGGCTACCAGAAAATCTGTTTCAAATCCTAATACATCTTGGTGGCACCTGGGTGAATAGTATATGTACTCTTATGTGCCTCTTCTAAGATACTTTCTCTCAACTCATTTTGACTAGGCACACAAATTCTATCTCGGTATATTATCATACCATCCTCAGACATCTTGAAATTTGAGATCTTACCTTGGGAGATCTCATTCCTGATCCATCTCAGGAACTCATCTTCTCTTTGGGCATCTAAGATCTGGGTTCTCAATACATTCTCAATTTGGGTTTCACTCATATGCAATTTATCCGATACCACCTAATAAGAGAGGTTCAAGTTTCTGAACTTCTCTAGGAGCTCCTACTCCTTAATCATCATATGGGCTGCATGGATGGATTTTCTACTCAGGGCATCCGCCACCACATTGGCCTTGCTCGGATGATATTTCAACATATAATCATAATCTTTCAGGAATTCCATCCATCTTCTCTGTCTCATATTGAGTTCTTTTTGGTCAAACAGGTATTTCAGACTCTTGTGGCCACTGTAAATCTCTATGGTAGCACCATACAGATAGTGTCTCCAAACCTTAAGAGCAAACACTATGGCGGCTAACTCTAGGTCATGCGTATGATAATTCTCCTCATGAGGCCTCAACTGCCCAGAGGTATATGCCACTAGTCTACCCTGCTGCATCAACACACATCCAAACCCTTTGCCCAAGGCATCATAATAAACCACGAATGGTTCACTAGGGTCAGGGATAATCAGTACAGGGGTAGTGGTCAAACGAAATTTCAACTCCTAGAAACTCCTCTCACATCTATCATCCCACACAAATAGTGTCTCTTTCCTAGTTAATCTCGTCAGTGGTAAAGCCATCTGAGAAAAGCCCTAAATAAATCGTCGATAGTATCCTGCCAAACCTAGGAAACTCCTAACCTCGGTAATCGTTCTAGGTCTATCCCACTGTAACACAGCCTCAACTTTATGGGGATCAACCGCAACCCCATCTGGTGAGATCACATGACTTAAAAATCTCACCTCGGTCAGTCAAAATTTACATTTACTAAGTTTGGCATATAACATTTTCTCTCTCAAGGTCTCTAGGACTAATCTTAAATGCCTGTCGTGCTCCTCAAAGGATCTAGAGTACACTAGGATATCATCAATGAAGACCACCACAAACTGATTTAAATATGGTTTGAATACCCTGTTCATGTAATCCATGAACACAGCAAGCGCATTCGTCAACTCGAATGGCATCACAAGGAATTCATAATGCCCATATCTCATTCTGAAGGCTGTCTTGGAGACGTCCTCAGTTCTCACTCTTAACTGGTGGTATCCAGATCTAAGATTTATCTTGGAAAACACAGATGCCCCACCCAACTGATCTAATAAATCATCAATTCTAGGGAGAGGATATTTATTCTTGATGGTAACTTTATTTAACTCTTTGTAATCGATACACAAACGTAAACTACCATCTTTCTTTTTCACAAATAACACCAGAGCTCCCCAAGGTGAAACACTAGGGCGGATAAACCCTTTCTCTAACAATTCCTTTATCTGCTTTTTCAAGTTAGCAAGCTCGGTGAGAGCCATCCTGTAAGGAGCCTTGGACACCGGTCCAGCCCTAGGCACTATGTCTATAAGGAGCTCTAGTTCTCTCTCAGGGGGTAGACCACTAAAGTCAAACTCTTTAGAGAAAACTTCTAGGAATTCCTTAACAACTGGGATCTCCTCTATCCCTTCCTCTACCTCAGCCCGAATAGAGAAAAAGACTAAAAACCCTTGACATTCACACTCTAAATGCCTCTCAGCCTGGGCAGTAGTCATAAAGGATAACTTTGCTCCTACCCCAGGTATGGTCCCACAAGTAGGTAAGGAAATGGTTCGGTGTTCATAATCAAGTACCGCATTAGTCGCGGCTAACCAGTTCATACCAACAATCAAATCAATATTATGAAAGGGCATACAGATCAAATCAATAGTGGTATGGCAATGATTGAACTGAACAATGACATTTAAGCAAGTATGGGAAGTAACCACGTGGCCTTCAGTAAGTGTAGTGACAGACAAGTCAAATGACAAGACACTAACAGTCAAACCCAATTACCTCACATAATCATAGGATATAAATGAGTGACTAGCACTTGAATCAAACATAGCAACTACAGGAAAGCCATTCACTATTAGCGTACCTCGGATCAAATTGGGGGAAGCACTGGCTTCCTGTTGAGTGAGGGCAGACACTCGACCCTGGGTCTGCGACCTAGGAAGAGGCATTGTGTCCATCTAAGGACAGTGTCTGGCAATATGCTCCAACTTCCCACACTTGAAACATGTCACCGGAGACTGCTGGAAGGATGACTGGCTGTGAGGAGGCAGCATCAGCTTGCCCCGCTGTGGCCTTCGGTTCCATGGCCCCTTGCCTCTCTTCTTGGCACTGGGTGTCACACTAGAACCCTCTTTTAATCTTGGTCTTTTCAATTCTTGAACCCTCTTCTGACTAGCTATAGCCGCAGTAGGCATGATAGCTCGCAGGTTAGTCTTAATCACCCTGCTGACCTCCACAAGAGTATTAAACTTTCTGATCCATTGTGGGGTAACTCTGTCGCTAATTAGAGGCTTCAACCCAGTCTCAAACTGCTCACATCTCTAGGGTTCATCATCATACCTCTGGAGGTAAGAGGAATACCGAGACAGCTCAATGAACTTGGCCACATATTGGTCTACAGTCATCTCATCTGTCTGTCTCAAGCCCATAAATTCCATCTCTTTCTTCTTCCTCACCGAATTAGGGAAATATTTCTCATAAAACTCAACCAAGAAGCTTTCCCAAGTTATCTGTATATTCTTGGTCTCCATCAAGGGTTTCGTACTACGCCACCATCTATCAACTTCCTTCTGTAGCATGAAAGTGGCTAGCTGAGCTTTCTGTTCGGTGGTACAATCCATCACTGAGAATATCTTCTCTAGCTCCATAACCTAAGCCTCCGCCTTATCCGCATCCAACTCCTCATCAAACGAGAGTGGACTATTCTGCCGAAACTGCTTCAATAGTTTCTGGATAGGTAGCAATAGGCTTTTGGGGCGGTACAAGTGTAATGTCAGATGTGGATGGCTGAGGTACAGGGGCTTTTCTCTTGGCTTCTTCTTGCCTAGCCAGGGTATCTTGTAGGTGCATGATCATATCATGTTGTTACTGGGCAATATACCTCTGCTGTTCCAGCATCTCCTGGTGCTGGCCCATTATGGCTTCATATCGGTCAAGCCTCTCCATGATGGTCAGCTGAGGATCCTCAGCTCTCTGAGCCCTGGGCGGCCTGCCTCTACCCCTGCCCCGTCTAGTCTCAACCATGTCTGAAAAGAAGTAGCAATCCTGATAAGCATGAATTTTATATATTCTAATTATCCTAACTTAAGCATTTTAATAGTTAAATGAGGCTTAATGGATTTACTTAGATGGAATTTAATTTTAATAGCCATCTTTTGCATTTTAGGAATTAAATCACAAAATCTTGGATTTTTAATGCATAAATTTCTATAGATAATTTTGTAGTCTTTCCTACTTAATTTCCCCTTCCATTCTTGGTGGGCAGATCATTGGACTTCCATTCATGGCATCACACATTCATACATGGAGAAGAGAAATGAACAAAGAAAAGGCAAAGCAAGATGTAAACTCAAAACAGAGGAAAAGCCATGGTTTAAGAAAGAAGAAAGCAACATGGTAAGGGAGAAGAGAACCATCCACGAAGCACTTGAATAAAAAAAAGGAAGAAGAATGAAGCTAGGGGTATCACGAGAAGAATGAGCTACATGGGACGTGAAAAACCAAATGAGGCAGCAGCAGAAATAAGAAGCTGGCAGGGAGAAAACATATGTGAGAAGCTTCGTGATTCATGGAGGGAAACAAAACCATGCATGTAGCGGCAGTAGCGGAACAGAAATGAAGCTAACATGGGGGAAGCACTGTAGCCATTAAGGAGCTTGGAAGCCACAAGGAAGGAGGCTCGAGTTGCTCATGCAAACAGCAGCACACTCATTCGGGTTTTGAAGGAATAAAAAGCATCGAGTCAAGGAAGTAACAAGCTGCTGCACAACCAAAGAAGCTACGTGAAAGAGCTGAGAACGTATAAGCATATCACGTGGAAGTTATGGGTTGCAACATAAATAAACAGAAAACACATTAAAAGCTAGACAAAGAAGGAGAAGCAACTATAACATGCAGACTTATTTACATGGATGGCTATGAGTTACTGAAGATGCAATGAGTGAAGGAAGCAACGAGCTGAGCTGAGAACGAGAACAGTAAAGAGCAATTAACGTGAAGGAGGCGAGCTAGAAGCAGAATGCACAGAAGCAGCAAGAGAAAAGGAATTTATGTGGAATATAATTAAATAAAATGAAGTGGAGCCCACCTTATATATACATGAAGAGATTCCACGTAAAGCTGATATGAAGGTGCATTAGAAGAAGCACGTGAATAGTATAGAGAAGGAGTTGAAGCAACACGTGAGCAATATTAATAAAAACGCTGGTAAAGCTCACATGGGAATGAAGTGGGGTCCACATTCGTGATATATTAAAAAGGAGAAGCTGAGTGTGACAAGAAGCTAAGCATAATACACACGAAAAAGAAGAGGTAGGCACGTGATTTTTAATGAAGAAGGAATTCGAACAAATTGATCCATTCATGCCTCTGCACTTTATTCACGTCTCTACAAGTCTGTCACGCCTCCATATATTCGGATATCCTAGTCCATTCATGCAACTCCATTCATTCGCCAAATTATTCATTCATACACAAGACTCCATGCACCATTCATCCATTTATTCGGCCATCCATTCCAACCCTTCATCCGTTCTTCCATTCCACATCCACCACGCCTCCATTCCATATTCCATCCATCTCCACCATCCCATGAAGCTCTAATCCATCTTGAGGTTAGCAAGAAAGAAGACCTTGGAGAAGCTTGAATCCATGGAGAAAATTCAGAATTTTGGCTAAGGATTTCTTTATTTTCCTGCACTTTTTCTCTTTCATATATTTTCTTGGTTAAGTTGTATTTGATGAGAAATTTATGTAATTGTAATTAGTGGCTGGTTAGATACTAATTAGGGAACCTTTTTGTTGATTAATTGATTTGATTGGACATTGATTTTTTTTATCTAATTTCCCATGTGTGCTTCGAAGGTGTTCGATAAAATACATGAGTGAGGTTATGTGTTTGAATGTTTAATTTGAGGAGTCCTTAATGTTTAGTTGGTTAATTAAACATTTTAGGATGATGATTCAAAGGCTAATTAATCAGTTAATCAATCAAATTGGGTGTTCATTGATCCTAAAATAAGAATTGACAATTTAATGCAGGGTTGAGGTTTCAATTCAATATTAGATCGTTAATTTCTTGATTCTTGCGTGGTAACTCAAGATAATTTGTTATGAACACAATTAGGAACTCTTAGGCCAGAATCAATTACAATTAGATTAGGATAAGGATAGTGGATACCAAGGGATGAATCCAAGGCTAGTCACAAGACCATCTTTCATCCATAATTCATCCAATTAGATAGCAATTAGGAATTTTAATTCAATTTTATTTTAAATAGTTTAAGTAAATCAAAAACCCCATAATTTAGGAATTTTTAGAGTCCTTTAATATTTGGAAAGCTCAATTAAACATTGAACTCCAATTGCAAGGGAGATGACCTAGGTTATGCTACTATCTACATATTTTACCAACCTAGTTTTATTTTGATGGTTGCGCGACGAGCCACTCAAAATTTGGTGCCGTTGCCGGGGAATTGGATTCTCAATTGTTTGAGAAAGTTTTCTAGGTGTTTTAGCTCTATTTTTATTCTATTTTGGTTTAATTTTTGTTTTATTTTGAACTTGGAATTGGCTAATTTCGGTGTTACGCGTCAAGTATCCTACTTGCTGAAATTTTTGTTTAAAGTGCCCAGAAAATTCTCAAACTTTGTTTTCCAAGGTTTTTGGGTATTTTGAGCAAAAATAATAGCCTAACTATTAGGTGTACCATTTTTTGGCCAAATTCCATCGTTTGAGGCATTTTTTGAATTTTTTAGTATTTTTTCGAATTTTTTTGGAATTTTTCAATTTTTCCGGATTTAATTTCTTTAATTTTTGTGAGTTTATTTTACATCATTAACCTTTATTTAGGAGTGTTTTTGATAGTTAAGTAAGTCTTAGTTTCACTGAAATTTTATTTTCTTGAACTAGAATTAATTTTAGTTGGTGATTTTTTGTATTGGAATTAATTGAATTTCTCATTTTTCTTTGCTTTAAATGGATCATCATTATTCTAATCAAGGTGTATATGATTCTTATGCAGAGCATAGGATTTCTCAGAAGTTGGATGAAGTCATGTCAATGCTTCAAGGTTTTCTTGAACAACAAAGACAAGAACAACAAAGCCAACAATACCAACAAGTCCAGCAATCATGCTACCAACCACACCATCATTCTTATGAAGATCACCCCACCTACCAACCATACCACAACTTCCATATGCCAGAGCTAGAATATCATCCTGATAATTACCATAAGGGGTACATGCAACAAGAAGTCCAAAGGGAACCAAGTGAGGAAGAAAGGATGATGCAGCTAATGGAAGCTTGTATTATTCAAAACCAACAATTGGAGCAAATGGTCCAATGGGGAACTAAATGGTTGCAACTCCAAGACCAGCAAATGGCAGATAACCTCATGAAGGATTCAGGATTTCAAATAAATCAATCAACTTCAAGTGCTAATGAATCAATTGAAGAGCAAATTAGAAGGGAAGGTATAGAGGAGGAAGAGTCCTATTCATCGGGTAATATCCTTCCATATTCTAGTACTTTGCAATTGGTTGAAACTGAATCTAGTTTGCTTGATAGCACTGCGATTCTTGATGCATATAATGTTGTTGATTCTGAATTGCATGATGAGGAAATTGATGAGGAAATTGTTATTGAATCTCCTAAATTGATTGATTATGGTCACTCATTGAGCAAAAGTGATACAATTGTTGATGTTCAGGAATCCTTGTGTACTGATGCACTTGAAATTTCTACTCCTAGCTATGATTGTAGTGGTGAATTCATGTCTGAATCTGTTAATGATGAATCTATTGAGTCTAGGGTAATAGATAAGTGTGGGGGCGACTTAAGATATAATCATCATTCTATTCCTAGTCTGGAATTAGTTGATAAGTCTATTGATGATACATCTATTGAGTTTAGGGATAGCATGCCATCTAAACCAAGTGATATAGTTGATTTGAATGCATCTCTTGATTGTGTGTGTGTTGAATCTGCTATATATGATAGATGCTCCCAAATTAATGCTTTCATTGAGTCTAGTGAGTCCCTCACATATTCTAATCAACATGATTCCTCACTAACCTGTGATGGTATGACTGATGAAACAATGAATGTAGCATGTGATAAGAATATAGACATTGACATTGTTGGACAGCTTATTGATAATTCAGACCCAACTCTTGAATGCTTATGTGATGATATGCATACATGTCCTGTGTGTGCTGAGATTAATGAGTTTATGGAGTCTGATAAGTCTGTTGAATCCATAGAGTCCTTTGCTTGCACTGAAACTGTCAATGAAATTGATTCTACTGATCATACTAGTATTGATGAGGGCATGCATAGTGATACTACTGATATTGAATACCCGATTGATCCTTGTGCTGTTATTGATACTAGTGAGACACTGAATTTTGTTATTGATCATTGTTTAGAATCTTGTGAGCCTACTGATGTCTCTTTGGTCAGGGAAGATACTATTTCTCTTGTTGAGAGTCCTGAACAAATTCTTGAAATTGGTGAAGTAATTTCCAACAAGCCACTGACACTTCCAACTGAGAAAAAGCAACTGACAGACACCTTGAAGTCAAAGGACTGTGAGAAGTTACAATTAAATTTTTCTGTTGATGCAGTGACTCTTACTGATGGGAGTCTAGTAGATTTTATTGGTTTTGATAGATTCTTAGAAAGTTTTGATTTTAAATTTCCTTTCTTTAGTTTTAAATGTCTTAAATTTGATTTTTCTTCTTTTCTTGCTTGTGAAATTGCTGAATATGACTTTCCTAAACTACTGATGGTTAAGGAAGTCCATGAATCATCTCTGTATGATCAATCCAAATGCTTTAAAGTAGTGAAACTTAAAGTTATTCAGCTAAGAAGGAATAAAGTAGTTTTAATTTTGATTTTTGATACGTATGATTAGTTAGTATTTAATATAGTTCTATTTAGTTTAAGATGTAGTTTTCTTTTTTCTTTTTTTTTGCATTACAGTTTGTCTTTATTTTGTAGGTAATAAAAGGTTGCTAACTAGCTACATGGAAATCTGAGCCTACCTTGAGATCTTTAATTCAAGCTCATCCGGTTGTACACTCTCCTTTCACTCTTTTTATATTGTGCTGTTTATCTGTTTACTGGATTGTGTGCTGGCATTGAGGACAATGCAATATTTAAGTGTGGGGGGGGAGAGCTATTTCATTCCATTCTATCTTGCCCTTGTTTTGAAAAAAAAAAATCAGAAAATTTTTTTTCTTTGAGAAAATTTTTGAAAAATAGCATGATTCTTCTCGGTTTTCCTGTGGAAGTTACAAGTTAAGATGATTATACCTTGGATTCACTTAGACATGATTAGTGATGGATATTGTGTTTTGATTTAAGTGAAGTGGCAATGAATTTGATTTCAATGAATTAGTTGATAGCCATTAGCTGGTGAGAATTTGAGCCTGAATTGTTCATTTCTAGTGTGTATTCACCTATCACTGTTTTCACTCTAGAACTTGTCTTGATTCTTTGTTGAGACCACATTTGCATTTGCATACATGAAAATGATGAGGCATTCATTTCTTTTATAATTAGTGAGCCAAAAAGCCAACCTACATGCATCTTATCCATTGTTTTAGCCACTTTGAACCTTGATTTTCTTTTCTTGTTTAACCATAGCCATTAAATATGTTTCCCACCTTGTTTTAGAATGCCTTAGTGATTTTAAGGAGCATTACATCTAATTGGGATGAGAGAATGTATGTCTTACATTAAGTTAGGCCATTGTTATTCAGAGTTGAAAAAAAAAAAATTTGCAAAAGAAAGGAAAGAAGAGAGAAAAAAAAAGGCAAGAAAGCAATGAAAAAGAAAAAGAAAAAAAAAAGCACTAGAAAATCAAGGAAAGAATTATTCTGAAAAGTTGCTTATATGAAAAAAAGGCCTTCAAAATGCACATTTTCCTTATCCTAAGTCTCATTTTATTGTTCTTGAGATCTTTAAGGTATTCTATTTGTTAGTTGTTTTCCCCTTGTTTTAGTCATCCATTTATTTCACTTCCTTAGCCCCATTACAACCCTAAATAAAGTCCTATTGATTTGTGCTTTGCATTTGGCATGGGTGGTGGAGACTTAGAAGCTTGACAAGCTTATGGTAGTGAGGTTTTGATAGGTGGAACTTGAGTGATACACATACCTTGACCACTTAAGAGTTGAGAGTAGACACAAACCCAGGTAAGGGGGCTATGCATTTTGATTCATTCTTTTCAAATGAAATTGCCATGGAGCTTAATTCTTGATGCAAGTGAAGTTAGCTTTGATTGTTAAAGTGTTGAAAAGATGTGATCATTCTCTAGCTTGTGATTTTTACACTTTCTTTTCCATTATAATTTTCTACCTGCCATTCTACTAGCTGGGTATTTCAATTCATTCTTTCATCTTGAATTTTGAGCTTTGCCCAGGAGTGCAAAGGTTTAAGTGTGGGGGAATTTGACAAGCATGAATTTTATATATTCTAATTCTCCTAACTTAAGCATTTTAATAGTTAAATGAGGCTTAATGGATTTACTCAGATGGAATTTAATTTTAATAGCCATCTTTTGCACTTTAGGAATTAAATCACAAAATCTTAGATTTTTAATGCATAAATTTCTATAGATAATTTTGTAGTCTTTCCTACTTAATTTCCCCTTCCATTCTTGGTGGGCAGATCATTGAACTTCCACTTGTGGCATCACACATTCATACATGGAGAAGAGAAATGAACAAAGAAAAGGCAAAGCAAGATGTAAACTCAAAACAGAGGAAAAGCCATGGTTTAAGAAAGAAGAAAGCAACATGGTAAGGGAGAAGAGAACCATCCACGAAGCACTTGAATAAAAAAAAGGAAGAAGAATGAAGCTAGGGGTATCACGAGAAGAATGAGCTGCATGGGACGTGAAAAACCAAATGAGGCAACAGCAGAAATAAGAAGCTTGCATGGAGAAAACATATGTGAAAAGCTACGTGATTCATGAAAGGAAACAAAACCATGCATGTAGGGGCAGCAACTGAACAGAAATGAAGCTAACGTGGGGGAAGCACTATAGCCATTAAGGAGCTTGGAAGCCATGAGGAAGGAGGCTCGAGTTACTCATGCAAACAGCAGCACACTCATTCAGGTTTTGAAGGAATAAAAAGCATCGAGTCAAGGAAGTAACAAGCTGCTGCACAACCAAAGAAGCTACGTGAAAAAGCTGAGAACGTATAAGCATATCACGTGGAAGTTATGGGTTGCAACATAAATAAACAGAAAACACATTAAAAGCTAAACGAAGAAGGAGAAGCAACTGTAACATGCAGACTTATTTACATGGATGGCTACGAGTTACTGAAGATGCAATGAGTGAAGGAAGCAACGAGCTGAGCTGAGAACGAGAATAGTAACAAGTAGTTAACGTGAAGGAGGCGAGCTGGAAGCAGAATGCGCAGAAGTAGCAAGAGAAAAGGAATTTATGTGGAATATAATTAAATAAAATGAAATGGAGCCCACCTTATATATACATGAAGAGATTCCACGTAAAGCTGATATGAAGGTGCATTAGAAGAAGCACGTGAATAGTATAGAGAAGGAGCTGAAGCAACACGCGAGCAGAATAATAAAAATGCTAGTAAAGCTCACATGGGAATGAAGTGGGGTCCACATTCGTGATATATTAAAAAGAAAAAGCTGAGTGTGACAAGAAGCTAAGCATAATACACACGAAAAAGAAGAGGTAGGCACGTGATTTTTAATGAAGAAGGAATTCGAACAAATTGATCCATTCATGCCTCTACACTTTATTCACGTCTCTACAAGTCTGTCACGCCTCCATATATTCGGATATCCTAGTCCATTCATGCAACTCCATTCATTCGCCAAATTATTCATTCATACACAAGACTCCATGCACCATTCATCCATTTATTCGGCCATCCATTCCAACCCTTCATCCGTTCTTCCATTCCACATCCACCACGCCTCCATTCCATATTCCATCCATCTCCACCATCCCATGAAGCTCTAATCCATCTTGAGGTTAGCAAGAAAGAAGACCTTGGAGAAGCTTGAATCCATGGAGAAAATTCAGAATTTTGGCTAAGGATTTCTTTATTTTCCTGCACTTTTTCTCTTTCATATATTTTCTTGGTTAAGTTGTATTTGATGGGAAATTTATGTAATTGTAATTAGTGGCTGGTTAGACACTAATTAGGGAACCTTTTTGTTGATTAATTGATTTGATTGGACATTGATTTTTTTTATCTAATTTTCCATGTGTGCTTCGAAGGTGTTCGATAAAATACATGAGTGAGGTTATGTGTTTGAATGTTTAATTTGAGGAGTCCTTAATGTTTAGTTGGTTAATTAAACATTTTAGGATGATGATTCAAAGGCTAATTAATCAGTTAATCAATCAAATTGGGTGTTCATTGATCCTAAAACAAGAATTGACAATTTAATGCAGGGTTGAGGTTTCAATTCAATATTAGATCGTTAATTTCTTGATTCTTACGTGGTAACTCAAGATAATTTGTTATGAACACAATTAGGAACTCTTAGGCCAGAATCAATTACAATTAGATTAGGATAAGGATAGTGGATACCAAGGGACGAATCCAAGGCTAGTCACAAGACCATCTTTCATCCATAATTCACCCAATTAGATAGCAATTAGGAATTTTAATTCAATTTTATTTTAAATAGTTTAAGTAAATAAAAAACCCCATAATTTAGGAATTTTTAGAGTCCTTTAATATTTAGAAAACTCAATTAAACATTGAACTCCAATTCCAAGGGAGATGACCTAGGTTGTGCTACTATCTACATATTTTACCAACCTAGTTTTATTTTGAGGGTTGCACGACGAGCCACTCAAATCCTTAATTCACAAACATTTCAAAAGCACATATGCATATGTATGCTACCACTTCCATGGCAATTCACACTAAACACAAGTAATTCACATCATTTAAGAGCCTAACATCGAGCAAAAGTGCCTGAACCTTTGCTTTGATACTAAAAATGTAACACCATAATGACTTAACTCTAACTAATTTCCCTCTAGACTTGATTCCATATGATTTCCAATCAAAATGACCAAAACCGTGGTATTTTATTACTTTAAGTCGAGGTTTAACCAGTCATAATTTACCCCGTGGGTCTTGTGAACCCATCATTTATATTCTCTATTCAAACTCCATTTATACAACTTGTACATAACATCAAACAACTCATAAACCATGGATATGAAGCCAAAAATCAAGAAAATGCAATTTCTCAAATGAGCCTAAAAGTCAGATTTTTGGCTCTAACTTTGGAAAATCATAACTAATTTTAGAAAAATGAGAATTAAGCAAACCATAGCTCTATGAAAATATTTGGATGTTAAATTTACACTAAAAATAATATCCAACCAAATCTCAGTGTCTGGACCATGTTTGTCATCGAAAAAGAGACAGAGTTCTGGCTATCCCTGGTACTGGTGCAGCTTGCTGTCATGAACTTCGAAAATCCATAACTAATTCCAAAAAAATAAAATCTAGGAAAACTATACCAATTTGGAAATCTATAAATGTTAAATAGAGGGAAAAAATAAGTTTAGATCGTTTCAGTTGCCCTTGGACCTCAAAAACTGATAGAACAGTAACAAAGGTCGGATGGCTTCCCTGATACTAACATAGAACTTTAGAAAGTTCATTCTCCCTCAACAGACCTCCGATTGAGATGCTTCTAGTTGGTATAGGTCACTGTGATATCTAGTTTATCCCCATAAAATATTATGACAATCAGACACCGTTTGGTCTATGAATGACACAGATTCATTTTTGGACCTAGTTGCACAGTACAATAACCATAATCAAAAAATTCTCCAACTTCAACAATTCACCAAATATTCCCTAGACCTCCAAATATTACCCACTTTATCTTCCTAAGAGGCTCCCAATAGGCTCTAGAGGTATGCTAAATTTCATATCAAGAAGAACTCATTTAGTTATATCTTGACGGAGCTCACAAATTTGGCAGTTTTGGCACCCAAAATAGTTCAAAGTGGGTTCAAATAGCTTCCCACATGTTCTAGCACCTCTTGGGCAAGTTTTAAAGTATAAACATAGTATATATGAAATGCTCAAGTGATTCAAATCATCATACATTTCAAATTCACTATGCTACGAGCTAAAATGCACTATTGCATACCACCCACAAAAGGACCAAATTCCACATTTTCATTACTTTGGCCCTCTACATAGTTCATACATCATTTATACATATTTCTACACTTGTTCAAATATTTATATCTTAAAAATAGTAGGTGCATATTCATTTTGACACCTCTTTACATCAAAAGAACCAAAATAGCTATATAATTCCCTAAGCATGCTCAATTGGCTCCTTGGTGTGCATTTGGTTCTCCTTAAACTCCACCTAACATGTTAAGATGGGAGAGGGAAGAGGGTGAGATTCAAGGAATCTGAATAGCTTATACTCATTCAAAGAAGTAATGAAGGCATATAAACAAGTCAAAGCATGCAACCATTCACAATTACACAACACATGCTTTCCATGCCGTGAATATCATATCAATGCCAAGAATAAGCTCTAGGGACTTTTGGTCTAGCCTCACCCAAGTTTTGGGACTTTTGGATTAGCCTCACCCTTAGTTTAGGGACTTTTGGCTCCACCTCACTCGTCTCAAGGGACTTTCGGCACTACCTCACCCGAACAATTTTCACATCTCAAAACACAAACATATTGGTACCAATACATCAAGGCAATAACACATGGCATGTCTCACACAACAAGCACTTACACAAGCATACAATGACTATATACATCCAAGAATGCAACAAGAAAGAGTAGAGAGTTACCTTATTGGCTAACACAAGCCTTCCCTTTCAATTTCTCTTCTTCCTTCTTGATTTCACAATCACAACTAGATGGAGTTGCTTCTTTTGAGCCTAGACACAATAAAGAGCATAGAATTACTCTCTTAGAAGTCAAACAATTACTCACAAAGGCTAGGGGTTTCTTCAGAGCAAACCCTACAAAGTATACGACACTAGGGTTCTCTCTCTCTAGACTTCTACTAACTCTCCTTCCTCTCTCAAGCTCTCAAGAAAGAAAGTAAAGAAGAAGAAGTGAAGATACATGAGTTTCTTGCTCATTCTTGACTAGAACAGAGCTTTCTTACTCAACAACCCATGGAAAGAAACCTTAGAAGGAGAAGAATAGAATCAAGAAGAAGAAGCATGAAAAGCTTTAAAGGTTCTTGCCTTTCTTCCTTAGCTTCCCTTCTTTCTCTCTTAGTTTCTCCTAGTTTCCCTCTCTTTCTCAAGCCTTTTCTTTGCTTTGAACAAAGCTTAGGTCAGTTTAAAGGAAAATAATGAATTTGGATGCTTTAAGAAGTCAAATTCTCTTTTTTCACGCTTTTTCAGACTAACCCTAGCTATAGCGAAGCATAACCCTCACTACGGCGAGAACGTATCAGTCCCAGACCCCTGTTTTCGCTACGGCTAGTAGTTCCCTGGTTTTTGTATGGGATTCCCGCACTTGCTATAGCTAGAAGCATTTTCGGTATAGCCAAAAGGCACTCTCGCTATATCTAGACCTTTTCTTGCTATAGTGAACAGGTACATTCGCTATAGCTAGGCCATTTCTCGCTATAGCTAGCAGACTTAAAAAATTTTTAGGACTTCGAAAATTTTCAGCTTCCTTCCTTTTTTTTCTTTTCTTTTCTTTTTTTTGGTTGTTACATTGAGCATGGACAAACAAGGATAGCAAATGTTAGAAGACACTATAAGATTGATCAAGCCTTGATAAGTCTGTTAGTCCTATGAAGAACCCTAGAAAAAAAATTCACTCTCAAGTTTGGAATCTCTAGAATTAAAATTTCATTCATGCATCTAATTTGTTTACAAATGGAGGTAGAATATATGTTTATATAGCGCAATTCAAATTTTCCTTTTAAAGGAAAACTAGGAAAATAATTGCATAATCCTAACTAAATAATGTAGAAATCAGGAATACAAAATAATCAATTTTTTTTTAAAACTAAAAGGGAAAGAGAATCTGTGTTATTAATTCTCATTTTCATCCAAATATATAAAGCTTTTAAAATTCAGTATATTAAGCCCAAAATAGCATTATTTAGGTCCAATTGAGTCAATCCATGCATGATCCTTGGTCCAAACTTTTTAATTTGCAATATTCTAATCTAAAATAGCTCCATCTTTAGCCTAAATAATGTTAAAGACATCCTGATTAATGTTTGAATTAGATTTGCCAAAATTTTACTTAATGTAAGTATCTTGAACAAATATATTCAATACTTCTTTAAGTCTTTTAGCCTTAACCCTTGTATTAGGTCCAATTGAAATATGCAAAGGATCATTTAGAGGTTTTGAATTAACTTGTTCTTTTAAGCTAGCTAACTTTGTCCCTATGATTTGTATTATCTCCTCTCTCCTAAAAAAGATTTGTCTTTGAATCTGCACTTGCATCAAAAGAAGGTAAATCAATAGCATTAAAAGTAGCACTAACATTATACTTACCTGGAAAATCAATTTTGTAGGCATTGCCATTAATCTTCTTAAGAACTTGGAATGGCCCATCCCCTCGAAGAGCCAATTTAGACTTCCTTTGAGCTGGAGACCTCTCTTTTCTCATATGCACCCAAACCTATTCACCAGGCTCAAAGTAACATGCCTCCTTCCTTTGTTTGCCTTGGATGCATATTACTCATTTTTGTTTTCAATTTGCTACTTGACATGCTTAAGAAGTGTTTCACCAATTCAACTTTTCTTTTTCCATCAAGACTTGCTCTCTTATCAATAAGCAATGGTATTAAATCCAATGGAGCTAGTGAATTAAAACCATAACCTATTTCAAAAGGAGAAAAGTTAGTACATGAATGAACACTCTTATTATATGCAAACTCAATGAATGATAAGCAATCTTTCCAATTCTTCAAATTCTTTTGAATGATAGTCTAAAGCAATTGAGTTAAAGTTCTATTAACAACATCAATTTGACCATTAGTTTGTGGGTAACAAGCTATAGAAAATAACAATTTAGTGCCAAACTTTTCCCATAAGATCTTTCAAAAATAACTAAGAAACTTTGTATCTCTGTCAAAAACAATGCTTTTAGGAACACCATGTAGTCTCACAATTTCTTTAAAGAAATATCAGCAATATAAGTAGAATAATTAGTTTTATAGTATGGAATGAAATGAGCTACTGCAGAAAATCTATCAACAATCACAAATATTGAATCCATTCCTCCTTTTGACATAAGTAGTCCTAAAATGAAATCCATTAATATGTCTACCCAAGGTTCATTAGGTATAGGCAATGGTGTATACAAATCACGTGATAAGACTCTATACGAACTCTTGAAGCATCACACTCAATCTTAAAATTTTTGTCAAAATCATGCAATGCTAACACAGGTGTAGAACACAACTTATCCTTAAAAACATTAAATGCATGATCTTGTGCTTCGTCCCATTGAAAGCTAATAGAATTTTTAATGATTTCAATGAATGGTGTAACAAGTGTGTTAAAATCCTTCATAAACTGTCTATAAAAGCTAGCCAAACCATGAAAACTTCTTACCTTGGTTATGCTTTTAGGTGTTAGCCATTCTTTTATTGCTCTACCTTTTCCTCATCAACTTTTACTCCTTTAGAACTCACCACAAAACTAAGAAAAACAACCTTATCCATGCAAAAACTGCACTTCTTAAGGTCAGCATACAAATTTTCCTTTTTCAAGACATCAAGCACACAACACAAATGATTCAAATGTTCGTCAAGGTTTCTACTATAAATCAAAATGTCATTAAAATAAATCATAATAAACTTTCCATTGTATGAATGCAAAACATGATTCATTAATTTCATAAAAGTGCTAAGTGCATTAGTTAGCCCAAATAGCATAACTAACAATTCATACAATCCATACTTTTTTTTTAAATGCAGTTTTCCACTGATCCCCTTCCTTTATCCTAATTTGATGATACCTAAATTTTAAATCAATTTTTGAAAAGACACTAAACCCATACAATTCATTTAGCATATCATCTAATCTAGGTATAGGATGATAATACTTTACAATGATATTATTTATAACTTTGCAATCAATGCACATCCTCCAAGATCCATCTTTCTTTGGCACCAAAAGTGCTAGAACTGCATAAGGATTTAAACTTTCTCTAACATATATCCCTTGGCCATGAGCTCTTCAACTTGCCTTTAAAGCTTCTTTGCCTCTTTTGGGTTAATTCTATAAGCTTGCTGGTTGGGAATTATTACTCTATGAATAAAGTTAATGTGATGTTCAATGCCTTAAATGGGTGGTAACCCACTAGAAATATCTTCAGGAAACACATCGTCAAATTCCTATAACAAAGAACCAACAACACTAGAAAGAGAACGGTTAAGGTCACTAGTGTTCAAAAATGTCTCCTTGTAAATAAGTACAATTAATGGCTGTTTAGCAAGATAAGTACTCCTCACATCACTTTCTTTTACACAGAAACTCACTTTTCCTCTTCTTTTCTCTCCATTTTCTTCTCCTTTTTTTCATGAATTTCTTCTTTGGAGCTCTTAGTCTTTCTCTCTTTTTCCTACTTATTTCTTTTTAATTTCCCTCCTTCATTTTTTAGATCACTCTTTTTCTTATCTCTCTCTTTCTTCATCTTGAGCTGATCCTCATAATTTGTAACAACTAGGAAAAAGAAAGAAAAAGAAAAGAAAAGAAAAAAAAAAGAGACAAGAAAAGCTGAAAATTTTCGAAGGCTAAAAATTTTCTAAGTTTGCTAGCTACAGCCTAGCTATAGCGAATGTACCTGTTCGCTATAGCCTAGCTATAGCGAGAGTGCCTTCTCGCTATAGCGAAAATGCTTCTAGCTATAGCGAGTGCGGGCATCCCATACAAAAACCAGAGTGTTGCTCGCCGTAGCACACGCTGTAGAGAAAGCAGGGGTCTGGGACTAATTCGAGCTCGCCGTAGCGAGGGTTATAGCTCGCTATAGCGAAGGTTAGTCCGAAAAATTGTGAAAAAAGAGAATTTGACCTATTAAAGCGTCCCAACTCCTTCTTTCACTCTGTAACCGACTTGAGCTCACTCTAAGATAGAGAAAAGGGCAGAGGAGAGAGAGAGAAGCCTAGAGGAGGAAGGAAGAACAAGAAAGGTAAGGATTTCCATGGCTTTTCTCTTAGTATGTTGCTCTTCTCCCCTTATCCTCTTTTCCCACGGTTTTAGCAGTTAAAGTAGTTGGGTTTTGAGCTTGGTCCAGAGGAGGGGGAGTAGAAAACCCCTCTTGAAGAAGACCAAGACCCATACATCTTTACTTCTTCCTTGCTTCCTTTGTGAGAGCTTGAGAGAGGAAGGAAAGTGGATGAGTTTCTAGTGAGAGAGAGAACCCCTAACTCTTACATGCTTAGTAGGGTTGCTAGAAAGAAATCCCTAACTTATGAATAAGTATTCAGAAAATAATTCTATACTTCTTATGTGGCTAGGCTCAAAAGAAGCAGTCCCATCTAGAGTTGATTGTGAAAACCACAAGGGAGGAGACAAATTGAAAAGGAAAGTTGTGAATAGCCAATAAGGTAGCTCTCTCCACCTTCTTTCATGCATAAGATGTGTGCTTACATTGTCTTGCTTGTGTGTATGTATGTTTTGAACTATGAGAAGTATGCTAGCATGATGATGCTTCATGTATTTCAATGATGTTTTATTTGATTGTGTGGGTTTGCTTGAGTATGGAAAAGCCAACAACCCTCTAGCCATAGTGAGGATGAGCCAAGAACCCTCAAGTTGGTTGAGACAAAGCAAAGAATCTCCCAAAAGCGAGGTTGACTCCCAAAGAGCAAGGGTCGAGTCTAAGAACCTCTCAGAGAATGGGTGAGGCAAGTCCAAAATCCACAAGTGAAGGGGTGAGGTTAATCCATTTACTTGGCAAGCTTTTATATGTTATGTATAGCCTACTCACATGTTGAAAATACTTTTCTTATGTATGGCCAACTCAAATGTTGCAAATGCTTTTCTTATGATTTCACATGCTAATATGTTCATGCATACATGGTGAGACTTATTTGCATGCTTTGTGTGTATGATTGAATGAGAGATGAGCTATTGAGATTCTTTGAATCTCACTCCCCCTCTCCACCATCCAAACATGCTAGATGGACCAAGTGAGGCAAGAGATGGGAGCCACCAAGCTTGAAGCTAGGGAACTCAATGAAGAATTGTAAAAGAGCTTCTTGTATTCATCTTGTAGTTAAGTTAAGGAATGTAAATTAATGATGTATATGATGTAGCACCTATGAATGATTGTAAATCAATGTATTTATCATGTATGTATGAGAATGAGACCCATTTTGAATGAGGAAGCAAGTTTTGTTATGAAAAGCATGCCTTTAGCATTGGCCACATGGGTGTATAAGTGGGTGTGGGATAGTGAGTTTCTCCAATCTGAGTTGTTAGACACTTGAGCCATGTTTGATAGAACATATGGATGCTTTCTCATGTGCTCATCAAGCCTTAGAGGTAGGAGAACCCACATTGGACCCCATTAGCCCCTTTTAACACAAGAAAGTGGCCATTTTGCACATGATGTCCAATTCTGACCAAATGACCTCTCCTTGCCTTGAAATTTGGCATGTGACTAGATCTTGTCTAGAACTTTTTGGGAAGTTAAATATTAAGTCATTTGGAGGTCTATAGAATTTTCTGTGATTTTTCAAAGTTGATATCAGAAATTCGGATTTTCAGAAACACTGTTCATTTGGTCAATTTTGAAATCGTGTCATCCGGGGGGTAAACGTGATCCAATGATTACGAAATTTTATAGGCAGAAACTAGACAGTCACAGTGACTTGTAGCAGCTGTAAGCACCTCATTTGGAGGTCTATAGAGGAGGATATGCAATTTTGAAGTTCCAAACCAGTATCAGTCATCTTGCCTTACCCGAGGTACTGTTCCATCGATTTCCGGGAGTTTGGCTCGATGAACTGATCTGGAGATATTTTTCCTCTCTATTTAACATCCACATATTTCCATAAAGGTATCATTTGTATGCATTTTATTTTTGTGGAATTAGTTATACATTTTTGAAAGTCATATCAGCAAATAGTGACAGTAGCAGAGCCCACTCTGAACTCCAGATGATTTCGCGTGTCAAACGTCCTGTGTGTGGGATGTTATGACTTGCACATATTTTTCCCATGAAGTATACTGTCTAAGATTTCCAGAGTGACTAAGAGAGCATGTTTTTGATTTTTCTGTATTTAGTTATGAATTTCCAAACTTTGCCCAGAAATGAGGCCAAATCTGCCGAAAACGAATTTGCATGTCTCACATCCCTTTTTGCTTTTCATGGGTTTAAAGCATGTTTTTGGGATTGAAATGAGTCCTACTTGTGCAATTAAACATGGGGATGCATAGAAAGAACTCACCCGGTCCATGTGACACTAAAGTGAATGTCTACCCATGCATGATGCCATATGGGAAACAATATGAACCCAAAGAAAATGATCTCCCTTTTATGTTTCCCATATGTATATGAGCATGTAAGGCATGATGGGTATGAGCTAGAAATGAAAGTGTTACATAATTTACTTTGGTTTCAAAGGTACAAGAGTAATGGATCTGTTATTCATTACAAATGAATATCTGTTAGTAAACCTATCCTTAGTTGCCTTTCTATCAAACTCCCAAGGTCTTCCTAAAAGTATATATCTAACATGTATAGGAACAACATCACATAAAATTTTATCATTATATTTACCAATTGAGAATGAGACCAAAACTTGTCTATCAACATTAATTTCACTACATTCATTCAACCATTGCAACTTGTATGGCCTAGGGTGTCTAATGGTAGGCAAATTCAATTTCTTAACTAAAGTGGTACTAGCAACATTGATACAACTTCCATTATTAATAATTATACTGCATACCTTGTGGTTTATAAGGCAACATTTATGAAAAATGTTCTGTCTTTGTTGCTCCGTGTCATCTTCTTTAACTTAAGAATTCAAAGCTCTTCTAGCCATAAGAGCTTTTCCTTACACTGCATACTCAGCTCCATCATCATTAGCATCTTCAAGTGAAGGCTTGGAATCATCACTTTCACTTTCAGTCACCACATCCTCATTATCCTTCATAACCATGACTCACTTGTTAGGGCATTATGAAGATATATGACTTGTTCCCAAACATTTAAAACATTTAATATCTCTATTTCTAGAGGGTTGGGAATCCAATTCACTTTTGTCCTTTGTTGAAGCCCTATCCTTGCTTTTAGAGTTCTCCTTGGATATAGCTTTTTCCTTCTTTTTCTAGTTTGGCTTCAATGAAGAACTAGAGCTCAAGATGTATTTTGTTACTCCTTTGCACTTGAGTTGCCTTTCAATCTTCATTACCATATTCACCATGTCTTCTAACTCCACATAATGTTGCAACTCTACTATGTTAACTATATCTCTATTCGACCTACTCAAGAATCGAGCCATTGTGACTTCTCTATCTTCCTTTACATTAACTTTTATCATAGCCACTTCTATCTCCTTATAATATTCCTCCACATTCTTAAAACCTTGCATAAGGGTCTATAACTTTTGAAAAAGGTCTCTATAGTAATAGCTGGTAATAAATATCTTTTCTCATAAAAGCTTTCATTTAACTTCATGTTTCTACAAATCTCTCACCATTTCTCCTCCTATTTAGAAACAATTTTTCCTACCAAATGATTGCATAATCAATAAATTCAATTACACCTAACTTCACTTTTTCCTTTAAAATAATTATGACACTTAAAAATCAATTTCATTTTTTCTTTCCCACTCCCAATAAGCCTTAGGGACATTTCTACCTTGGAAGGAAAGTATTTTCATTTTAATCTTCTCAAGGTTCCCATCAACCTCATTTCTGTTTCTTAGAGCATTTTGACCATGTCTCCTTTTATACCTAACTCTTTTAGACTTATTTTTACCTAGCTCAACTACAAAATCAAAATCTTCTTCACTACTATCTTTTACTTTATTTTTAGGTTCAAACTCATCCATAGACATATCTCTACGCCTATCATGTCTTCTAAGATTAGAACTTATAGTAGGTTTCCTTCTTTGTAAGTTTGAAATCATTTTATCTTGCTTATACATTTGATCCCTTATTCCTCCAAGAACCACATTAAGGCATTCAAATTGTTGTTGCATGGCTTTTACAACAAAATCCATGCTTTGCTAACCTCCATTAAATGTGTTTCTCCCTATTAGACATTTTGGAAAGCTGCAAAAAAATTTTGTTAGTGAAATAAATTTCCTTACAATTTTTCCTCACATATTTACCTTCAAGAGATGACACTCTAGTCTCATGTTTCACTCTTTATAGGCTTTTTTTTTATGCTAGTCTCACACCTTCTTGCCTTTTTCCACTTTTAAATTCCTCTTTTGGCTCTTTAAAGTAAGTGGTCAACCCAATTAAAGGCTATCATAGTACTTGCAAAACTAACTTAACACTTGAGATTTTGAGATAGCAAAAGGTGGGTATTGGGAATTAAGGAATCAGGAATTCAAATGACAAAAATTTTTGTAGAAGTTTAGTCCAAGTCAAGTAATATTTCTAGAATAGCACAATTTTTATTTCTTTTTATTTCTTTTTCAATTTTTTTAAAAACAACATAGAATTCTTTTTTTTTTTCATTCTTTACCTTTGTTTTGGCTATATTCCTTCCCTTTTTTTTTTGTTTTCCTTTTTTTTTTACTGAAATATGAAGATAATACTAAAATCACACAAATCAAACACAAAGAACCAAATCAATATGAAAAGTACTAAATCACACGGTTGGCTAGAAATGACTATATTTTGCTCTAGAAAACTTCGATTTATGTGATTCCAAAATAACCAAAAAGATGAGATTTTGAACTACAAAAATGACCTATTAAACGTTGAAAAACTTCAAGGAAAACATGATGAACAAAGGCATAAAGAAGGTGATGTCTAGACACAAAGAATATGAACAGACTCAAGAATAGAACACATAATCTACAAATAAGAAAGAAAAAAAAAAAAGAGGACACAAAAAAATAGAAGGATAAGACTTGAGTTTAAGGCCAAAGCTCTAATACCAAGATGGCGCGAACTCATAAGGATTAGATCCCTCAAACCCATAGCTAATGTTAAAGTATATGCATCCTAAGAAAGCTAAACAAAGGTCTGGTGATCCACTTGGAATTCTTGAGCATGGACAAACAAAAACCATGAGTGTTGGAAGATGCCACAAGGTTGATCAAACCTTGATAAGTCTATTAGTCCTATGAAGAACCATAGAGAAAATACACTCTCAAGTCTGGAATTTGTAGGATTAAAATTTCATTCATTCATCCAATCTGATTACAAATGGAGGCAGAATACTTGTTTATATAATGTAAGTCAAATATACCTTTTGGAGGAAAACTAGGAAATAGCTATATAATCCTAACTGAATGACCTAAAAATTAGGAATACAAAATTGTCAAATCTTTTTGAAAACTGAAAAGGAAAGATAATTTGCCTAATTAATTCTAATTTTCATCCAAATATATAAAGATTCTAGAAGTTAACATATTAAGTCTAAAATAGCATTATTTAGGCCCAAATGACTCAATTTATGTATGATCTTTAGTCTAAGCTCTTAATTTGCAATATTCTAACCTAAAATAGCTCTAGTAGCTTCATCTTTAGCCTAAATAATTTTGAGGATATCCTGATTAATGTTTGAATTAGATTTGTCAAAATTTTGCTTAATCCAAGTCTCTTGAACAAGTCTACTTAATGCTTCTTTAAGTCTTTTAGCTCTAGCCCTTATGATAGGTGCAATTGGAAGATGCAAAGGATCGTTCGAAAGTTTTGAATTAGCTTGTTCTTTTGAGCTAGCTAACTTCGTCCCATGATTCACATCAAATGTAGCCATGCCATACAACCCAATATGATAGGGTTGTACAATGACTAACTCAAGTTTATTCAGTGAAGCAAATTAGGCAAATTCTCTAAGTTTCATTTTCAATAACAAGACAAAAACATTCTCTCATATGGATGGAGAATCCCTTTAGTCAATATATAGTTCAAGACAACTATAGATTACAAGAATCACAATTTGGCGAATAGTTGTAGTGTTAGGTATGGGTGAAGGTTTAGAAACTTAAATTACCATTGAGGTTGGTTATTTTCTTGTGGTGGTTACTTAGGAGTATTCTTACTTTAATAATAATTCTTTGCCAACATTATTTGTTAGTGGAGGAAGGATGTCCACTTTGTCAAGAAAAGAGGAAATAGTCAATCATACTTTCTTATTATGTCCTTTTGCTATAGTAGTTTGGTTTGCTTCCCCTTTGGGTATATGAGTTTATCAACTTGAGCCTCTTGATATTCAAATATAGATTCAATACTCGTTAAATTCCAATCCAGTAGGAATCATAAAGGATGAGAAGCATCCAACAATTCGCATGGTTACTTTACATGTTCTATGGTAGTGTCATAATTGAATAGTGAGAGGTTGTGTCGTACAACCCTCAAAATAAAACTAAATTTGATTAAATTTTATAGTTAGTGGTACAACCTAGGTCATCTCTCTTGAAAATGGAATTCAATTTTTAATTGGTTTTTCTAAGTGTTAAATGACTCTAAAGATTACCTAACTAAATGGGGGTTTTTGATTTAATTAGACTAATTAAAATTTAATTGAAATAAAAGTCCTAATTTCTACCTAATTTCATGAATTATGGTTGAATGATGGACATGTGACTAGCTTTGGATTCGTCTCTTGATATCCACTATCCTTATCCTAATTCAATTGTGATTAATTTTGGTATAAGAATCCCTAATTATGTTCATAACAATGTATCTTGAGTTGCCACGCAAGAATCAAAGGATTAACAATTTAATGTTGAATTAAAATCTCAATCTCGCATCAAACCACTAACTCTTGTCATTAGGATCAATAAACACTTAAGTTGAATGGTTAATTGATCAATTAGCTTTTGAATTAACATCTTAGGAGATTCAATTAACTAATTAAACTCCAATGAATCCTTAAATTAGACAATTAAGCATACTAATTCTCACATGCATTTCATCAAACCCTTGATTGCACACATGAAAAATGGTAGAAAAATAAAAATCTAGCACTAAAATTAAATAATTAAATATCAATTTCTCTCTCAATTAGTGTCTAACTAGCTACTAATCATAAACCACATTAATCTAGTCAATTACAAGTTTAACCAAGCAAGTACAAGAACAAAAATCAATGTAGAAAGAGAGAAAAGAAAATAGGAAGCTTAGCCAAAATCCCTTGCTATTCCATAGACTCAAGCTTCAACTAAGAACCTTCTTCCAAGCTAATCACAAATGGAGATTTAATGCTTCATTGGATGGAAAGAGATGGATGGAATGGGATGGAAATGGCTACGGCGTGGCTGCTGGACGAAGGATGCGAATGGTATGGATGGGGTGAATACGAATGGAATGTAGCGTGAATCTCACGATGGTAGCGTGTAGTGTTTATTTGATGGATTATGTTATTGCCTCCAGCCTCCCTCACGTGTTTCATTAATCATTTCACGTGCCCGGCCTCTCTTGATGAATCACAGGCAACCTCCTTTATTTCTGCCCGTCCTCTCTTTTGTTTTTATTTTTTATTCATTCCCATGTATTCCTTCCATTTAGCCAATACCACGTGCTTCCTCTTGTGCATATGAGTGTGGGTCCCATTATGAATGGATGATGATTCTTATTTCCTTATGTTTCCACGTATAGCTCTCCTTTCATTCTGCCCAAGCTTCCCACATGATTCAGCTCATTCCAGCCCGTAGCATTCCTTCATTTCTGCATGTGTGTGTTTGGCAGCCCTTTATGCTTCATGCAGATCCCTTCTTCGCATTTTGACGTCCTCTTCTTTTCATCGTGTTATTATTCACGTTAGCTCCACATGCTTCTTTCACCTACTCTGCTCAGCATTATTCTCTAGCTCATTTTCTCGTTGTGTTTTTGACGTTAATCCTCTTCACCACGTGCTGTAGCTGGTGCTTCCACATTCTACATTACATGCTTCTTAATGCGTTGTTCTCTCTACATTCTGGTCTAGAGCTTGCTCATGCGCTTGTGTGGAGGCTGTTCACATGTATGAGCTTCTTATTATCTTTTCATTCTCAGCTTTTTCACGTCAAAACTGCAGCTTCTTCTTCTCTATTCAGCAGCTTTTCCACGTAGCTACTGTATGTTCTCTACATGAGCTTCTTCATTTAAAAACCTTATGCCCAACTCGTTGCTTCCTTCACTTGTGTGTTCTTTGCTGCTTCTCTCTATAACCCATAGCTTCCTAACGTGTTTTTAGCCTTGCCAAGCCTATAGCATTTCTTTATTCTTCTCTACTCACAAGCTTCTTCACGTAACTCTGCTTTGCCTTCTTCGTTCGTGCTTGTTATGCTCTCAGCCATGCAAGCTTCTTCGTTCGTGCTTGTTATGCTCTCAGCCATGCAAATCTCCATTCCATCTTCTTCTCACGAGCTCATCTTATAATCACGTTCTCCCCATGTGAAACCTTCTTCTTCTTTAATCCCTTCAACCCTTGGTTCTCATGTGTGTATTCAAAGCGTGTTAATATGCTTGAGCTGTGGTTTGCTTCGCTCTAGGGGTAGAAAAACCAAGTGCATCAGTACACAAGGGTTCATGAACATCAACAAATGTATCATTATTGCTCAATGAATTACCACAATCTACCAAATCAGGAGATTTAACAACAATTTCTTTATCAACATCATCATCATCATTCAATCCAGAACCAACAACATCATGTGCATTAGTAGTCACAGTGCTATCATGCAAATTAGTGTTAGTTCCAACAAATTGCAAAACATTAGAAGATGGAAGGATATTACCTAATGAATAAGATTCTTCCTCCTTTATACATTCCCTTCTAATTTGCTTTTCAATGAATTCATTAGCACTTGAAGTGGGTTGATTCATTTGAACTCTCAAATCCTTCATGAGGTTGTTAATCCTTTGTTGATTTTGAAGATGCAACCATTCATTTTCTTGTTGGAGTTCAAGATTGTAAGCGTCCATTTGTTGCATCCTCTTTTCTTCCCAACTTGGTTCCCTCTGGGGCTCCTGTTGCATGAATCTCTCATGATAGTTGTAGGAATCATACTCTGGCTCTCTGGCTTTAGTAAATGGAAGTTGTGGTATGACTCATAATGATGGTAGTATGGTGGTTGGAATTGTTAGTATTGTTGGCTTTGTTGTGCTTGTCTTTGTCATTCAAGAATGCCATGAAGCATTGACCTGACTTCATCCAACTTCAGGGAAATCCAATCATTTGCACAAGAATCATAAACATCTTGATTAGAATAATAAGGATCCATTTAAAACAAATAATATGAGAAGTACAATTAATTTCAGTACAAAACAAATCACTCACAAATTATGACCAAAATTAATCCTAAATCAAGAAAATAAAATCAAATGAAGATAAGACCTACTTAACAATCAAAAACAGAGGTTAAATCACACAAGATAAACTCACAAAAAATAAAGAAATTAAATCTAGAAAAATAAAAAAAAATTCCTAAAAAATTTGAAAAAATACTAAAAAATTAGAAAAAGTACTTAAATGATAAAATTTGGCAAAAAATGGTGCACCTAATAGCGATGCTATTAAATTTGCTCAAAACACTCAAAAACCTTGGAAAACATAGTTTGAGAATTTTCTAGGCACTTTAAACAAAAATTCCAACAAGTAGCAAAATCAATTCAAGCAATCGAAATGTCCAAAATTCAACTTCAAAACAGAACAAAAATTAAACCAAAATAGAGCTAAAACATAGGTTAAACACCTAGAAAACTTTCTCAAACAATTGATAATCCAATTTCCAAGCAACGACGCCGAATTTTGAGAGGTCGTGTCTCACAACCCTCAAACAACCTTCAAAATAAAACTAGGTTGAAAAATATATAATTAGTGGCACAACTTAGATCATCTCCTTTGGAAATGAAATTTAATATTTAATTAGGTTTTTTAAGTGTATAAAGATCCTAGAACTACCTAATTTAGGAGGGTTTTTGATCTAGTTAAACTATCTAAAATGAAATTGAATTAAATTGACTAACTACTTGATTGTATGAATTATGGTTGAATGATAGATTTGTGACTAACTTTGGATTCATCCTTTGATATCTAATATCTTTATCCTAATTCAATTGTCATTAATTTTGGTTTAAGAGTCCCTAATTATATTCATTGGCAAGAGATCTTGAATTACCACTCAAGATTCAAGAAACTAGCAATTTGATGTTAATTGAGACCTCAACTCCCATTAAATTACTAATTCTTGTGATTAAAATCTTTGAACACTTAGATGAGTGCTTAATCAATTAATTAACTTCTAAATTTTCACCTTAAGATATTTAATTAACCAGTTAAATTCTAAGGAATCTTCAAATTAGATATTCAAGCACTCAATCTCTCATATGTATTTTATCAAACACCTTGACTGCATATATGGATAATTGTAGAAAATTGAAAATCTAGTACTTAATTCATTCAATTAATCATTCAAAATTCTCCTAATCAATGTTTAACTAGCCATCAATTATAAACTACACTAATCTCAATCATTTACAAGCTTAACCAAGTAAATAAACTAATTAAAATTGATATAGAAAGAAAAAATAAAAATAGGAAGCTTAGCCAAAATCCCTTGTTCTTCTCCTTGAATTCAAGCTTTCACCAAGGATCTTCTTCCAAACTAGTCACAGATGGAGGATTAAAGCTTCATTTGATGGAGATGGAAGATTGATGGAAGATGGAATGAAGCTGCGGCGTGGTGTGGAGTGTGTTCTGCAAATGGAAAAGACGATGGTATGTATGTTGGATGGAATATAATGTGAATGAATGGATGATATAACGTGAATCCTCCTCTGCCTCCAGACCTTTTCACGTGCTTCATTAATTATTTCACGTGCCCAGCCTCTCTTATTGAATGGATGAGATGGAATGTGTATTCCGGATAGTAGCGTGGAATGATCTCTGCCTCCCAGCTTCAGCCCCCTAATCACGTTCTTTTCACGTGCTTAGCCCTCATGCTGTGTTCTCCAACTCATTCCACGTAATATCCAAGCTTCATGTCCACGTGTTTTATTGAACCCCTGCCTCATTTGTTGCTCCATGAATTTCCCACGTCATCTTCTCTTGCATGGTTCAGCTCACTTTGCTTCTTTTATGTCAAAACCAAGCTCCTTTTTCGCATCGTGTTTTTCGCATTGTTATTCAGCTAGCTACTCTGTCTCTTTTCTTTGCGTTTTTGTTCTACCAACTCCCAGCACTCAGCTCATTTAGCTTTAATCATTCCTACGTCAGCCCGTAGCTTACTTCTTCCAGTTCGTGCAAACTTCTGGACATGATCTCATGAATGACGTGGCTTCCTTGTGTTCACATGTCATGTATGTGTGTATTAATGTGGTGGAGCTGAACGTGTAAGTGGCTGCGCCATGCTTTGTTCTCGGCTCCAGATCGCTTTTCTCCTCACTAAACCATAGCTTCTTCTCGAATCTAAAACGTAGGTTCATTACTTGTGCGATTCTCCTTTTGTAGCTTCTTCCCATAGGTTCTTCTCTATTCAACAGCTTTTCCACGTAGCTTCTGCATGTTCTCCACATGATTCCTCCATGTGAGCTGCCCCGTAGATAGTTCTACCCTCCAGACCTGTGGAACCATCAACTCGAGCCTCTTTTCATGCATGGCTATGGACCTCTCATCCACGTAAGCTTCAGGTTCTTCCACGCGCAGCTTGTTCTGCACTTGTCTCCACGTAAGCTTCTTCATTTAAAAACCTTATGCCCAGCTCGTTGCTTCCTTCACTTGTGTCCTCTTTACTGCTTCTTTCTATAACCCGTAGCTTCCTAACATGTTTTTAGCCTTGCCAAGCCGGTAGCATTTCTTTATTCTTCTCTGCTCACAAGCTTCTTCACGTAACTCTGCTTTGCCTTCTTCGTTCGTGTTTGTTCTGCTCCCAGCCATGCAAATCTCCATTCCATCTTCTTCTCATGAGCTCATCTTATAATCACGTTTTCCCCATGTGAAACCTTTTTCTTCTTTAATCCCTTCAACCTGTGGTTCTCATGTGCGTATTCAAAGCGTGTTAATGTGCTTGAGCTGTGGTTTGTTTCGCTCTTCATTTCCTTCGAACAGAACCTTCCTGTATCTCTCTTCCTGACTTCTTCTCATCCCATGTGCACTTCTTTTAATCATGTGGAGTGTTTGAAAACCGTGGAATAAGCTGCAACAATGCCAACACGTTAGAAAAACAAAGAACCCATGCATGCTACCTCTTCTCCAAACCAACCTCCTATTCAAACTCCAATCGCCAGTTGAAAAGTCTACACATAAAAATAAGAAAAATTAAGTAGGAAAAAATCACAAAATTATTTTTTAAAAAAATTATGCAATAAAATTCAAGGATTTTGTAAATAATTCCTTAAGTGCAAAAATGGCTATTAAAATAAAATCTTATCTAATTAAACCCCTAAAGCCATATTTGATCATTAAAATGCCTAAGATAAGAGAATAAAATGTATAAAAATTAATGCTTATCAAATAGGTTTTGAAAACAAGGATTGTTATCCAAAGTATGCATTACTACTAATTGTGAGGCTCTGCTATCAAAATTACCAATACGAGCCACATATGAGGTTCTTGCAAGCACCTTCATAAGGGTTCCTACTTGGCATGGCCATCTGTTCATGAATGGTGGTACATTTGTTGTCAGGTAGCTAACAGAACACATCATCAATAGAATCATCATATCTTAATGTTTATTTGGTTTAGATGAAGTGTGGTTTAGGCCTAGGCTTGCGAAAATAAATATTGGACTCCAAAAGCTAAACTACTTCTAGAAATGGTTTGACAAGTTTGAATTTGTACTTCTACAGGAGCTCGTGATTAATCCTCATGTATTTCCAATTACACTTATATTCTTTAAATGCTCACAATGTCTCCAGCTGTAGTACCAGATTCCAATATCATTATAGGTTATGTGTATTGATATTCAGGCTTTTCTGGGAAGATTCTCATCATTTGATGTCAAATTAATCCCGAATCAAGTAAGAGTTAGTTTTAAGTTTCATTGCAAGTAATTTTTTTCTACTTTTTGTAATAGTTAATTTAGTTAGGTTCTATGTATTTAAAAAAGAAAAGGAGTCAACTTGCAACCAAACTTATTTTTATGTGAACTTAACCCATAAACTTGCCAAAGTTTATGAATAACTAGTTGGAATGGAGTTTTTTATTTTATTTAATTACTATTTTGACTATTGATTCATCAATTCTTGTTTTTTTTGGTAATTCTATTTAACCTAACCCAACTCAGAAATGAAGAATTTTCAAAACAAAACTTTGAAATATAGCAAATTTGTGTTTTTTCTTTAATTATTAGAGAAAATGCATTTACTTACCTTGTTTTTTGCTTCTAGTTGCAATGTCCCCACTAAAAAAAAATTGTAATCAACTCCTTGTTTTATTAGCTACATTGCGATAGGCCCCTTATCATCTGAATTTGAAATTTTCAATTATTAAAATTATTAAAATTGTCACACTATAAAACCAAATATCTGGCTGGCATAATATATGAGGGAGAACTTGATTATTTGAGTCTACAAACTCAACCATTATGCCAACTATCTAGGATAATACAAATTTTCATTCAAATAATTTTTAGTCAAAGTCTCCCCTAAAAATGGACCTGCCAAAATTGTATAATGAGTCAAAACAATCATATTTTGAATACATCAATTGAGAACTCCATTGTTAGATACAACCACATAGAACATGAAAAAGAAATGACGAAAACAAAAACAACAAAAACAAATCACAATTCCTTGCCTCATAGTTTTGTAGAGCTAGCAATTAGATTACAAATTATATAACAATTCTGTCCACTTGAAGAAGTGTTGGGCTTATCGCCAGGAAGATGACTTAGTGTATATTATTGGAGATAGACCTGGGTTAACACTACTATCTAAAACATGTAAAACAAGGAGGGTGAGTTACAAGAATCCAATAAGTAATATACCATAATAACTTAAAAGAGGACAACAAAAAACTTCCCTTTTGCCCATAATAATTGTCACCACTCAAGAAGGAAACTTTGTCATTAGGGAAAAAAAATCAAAGATAGATATACTATGGATAAATAAATAAACATTCTTACTCAGAATTTATCTAATTCTTGCAAGCTAAATAAGAAATAAAAATAATTTCCCTTTCATCCAAGGTAAACCTAAAAATACAATAATTTTCTTGTGGGGTAAATTAATGATATTAACATATTCATCTAGAATTTGATTTCATTAAAACTTTAACATAAATAAAATAAAATATCAAACCCTTAATTGTGATTATCATGATTAAAGATGTTGTAGCTACTCCTTAGAAAAATAAATGCACAATAATTACACGACATCAATACTTCAATAACCTTAAGACAGAAATATTACAAAATAAGCATATCATAAATTGAATTGTTATGCTAATAATGTCTTAATTTAATAAAATAAATTTAATTTGAACTGTATAAACTTCTTCATGATTAAAATAAAATGTCTAGCCTATTATACAACTTAAGTTTCTAATTACAACTAGGTTACGTTAAAAGTTTATCACTAAATATTCAAACTTCACAACAACAAACTTAGTCCCAAAGGACCAACAAATTAAGCCCAAGATCCAAGAAGCACCCCCCTTTGTGGAAGCCATATAAAAATCAAGCCCATACTATAAGTTTCATTGATGCAAAAAGCCCAAAACCAAACTTATATGCTCCAGCCCAATATGTGAAATATTTGAAACAAATGTCGAATCTGGAAAATGCATAAAATGGCTTAGAGACGATAGTACTCTTGAACCAAAATTTTAAAGCCATGATAATGCGTTTGGCCACTCAATTGTCAATAAGGGGTTATAATAGACAATATATTGATCAGCTTGAAACACTGCTACTATTCAGGTATAGAATCCGGAAATTAACAAAAGCATTCCTTTAAAACCTAAATGTGCCCATTAGCAGAAAGAGGCGTTTCGACCATTAGTAACAAAGCACTCACATATATACATTTGCAAATAAAAAACCTTTAGCCAATGGCAATAGCCACGAAGATTACGCAGTACACAACTAGACGTGAATCGCTACTGGTCAAGAAATTCATGAGAATACTTATTTTCAATATTTTAAACAATTTCTGAAATATCAATTTGTTACTGATAAACAAAAGAATTTAGAGGCAACCAAATATTGAAAATAAAATTTTAACAGTACGTTAGCCAAATATTATAATATGCTTTGATGCCACATCTAAAACTGGAAAGCTTTATATTTACATATGTAAAATAGGGCACACTGCGGAAGCACAGATTTGACATGGAAGTAACTTTTAAGTATAATTATAAATTCTCAGAATTTTCTCTACGTAATCTTCTAACTCAATAGCAATTTTTAGAGATCAAATAAGGATATAATAATTGCTAGGGTAGGGGACTAGGGATGGCAATCCCATAGGGCAGAGATGGGAAGGGCCTGTGCTGTTATGTTATCAACTATTTCTTCTATTCCAATCTCTATTCTTTGTTACAGGAAAAGTTTTTTTTTTTTCATTCCCCCCAAGGATAAAATCCTCGTGAGAATCTCAAATTTTTTTATTCAAAAATAATAATATTAAATAAAATAACAAAATTTTATATATTTGAAAAAAACTTAAATTTAAAGCTCAAATTCCTTATTTAAGTTCTCCAATAAACTCTAACCAAATTCAAAATATTAAAAAAAATCAAATAACAAGTTTTACGGGAAGTTAGGTAATGGAGAGAAGATGAAAAAAGTTGATGAAAATATTTAAATGATTTGTTTTATTTTAAATTAATATAAATATAAATAAAAAATAAAATGATTAAAAAAGATATTAGGTTATAAAACATGTATAGGTGAGGGGTATAATCCTCGTTCCTATCCCAAAATTATTTTTAAGGAGATTCTTTTCGCCCATCTCATGAGGATAGGACCATATATATACTACCAACCCACTTGTTGACTTCCACCATTATTAAGAAAATCAATTGCCATAGATCAAGAAAACTAATTCTCACAATAGGTAATAATGGGAATTTATAAATATCATTTAAATGCACCATGCCACTAATAAATATGGATCTTGTTGAATTTATATGTCCCATGCAGTTTGAAAGGGAATCATGAGTGGACTCCGATCATCTTTCACAACAATGGCACCATGTCAAATAGAGGAGGACTTTGTGAAGAAGAAAAAAATCACCCATGATTTCTATTCGTGTTTTCTCTTCTACCAGAGAAGAGAATGACGAAGAGAGGTGAGGGTTACTTTTACTATCACCCACTTTCATGATAAAATTGATCACGCGTTAATTCAATTTTTCAATTTCTTCCCCATTTTGAAAAATGAAATAACTCCTTTTTTCTAATTTGAAATTTGAAATTCAAAAAATAAAAATTCAAAAAATATTAATTTAATAATTAATTAAGAATTGATTAACTAATCAATCAATTTCTTTCTAAGGAATTAGGTTGGGTTATTGGTCAGGTTAGCCTATGAGGGGTGCCTAATTTTCCAACATCTTTAACTCACATATGATGGGATGAACAGTACAGAACTCTTCAGTCTTCTTTCCTTATAGGCTTTCATACTAAGTACTTTGTCATAATTGCTTGAGTACAATGTTTAAGAGCTCTTACACTAGAAATCCTATTATAAGACTAACATAAAAAACACATTCCTTAGATGTACATCATACATTTATTTATGTGCCTTGGACATCTTAGATTTAACCCATATGCATAATATTATATACTCATGAAAAATCTAGTTCCTCTTGAATCAAATTTTACTTTGATTGTCTTTTTCATATGCATAGTATCTACACTTATATTACTAAAAGTAATTCATAATGGGTATACCTTAAATACTAGCATAGTTATGTATGTCTCGAATAATCTTCCTTTTGCTCACATACAACTTAGATAAGAATCAATTGCTTTCTTAGTGACACTCCTTTAGATCAAATTATTATAATAATAGGAATTATACTAAATTAGTAAACACTAACTCATATATTCATGATACTATCTAAGTCGTAAGAGCACCAATGAAAGAGTTTGTTCCTTTTTGAGAGTCACATAGCAATAAAGTATAAATTCATTCACTTGCTTCCTAATTGTAGTTATTAAGCACATGCAATATGAATTGTATGCTATGATGTTTCTTTTATTTTGTAAGAACATACGTTAATTTGATTTATTTATCAATACTATATAAATCTTAATCTAAACACACACCGTATCTAACTTGAATTCTACCATTCTATTCACCTCCTATGGCATCTTAGAAAATAATTTGTACATGGCTATTAGTATTATAGATGGTGGTAATCCATAATTCGATCCATATGTATTTACATTTTTGGATCTCATCTTAACCTCCCTCCTTTCTTTTTGTGAATTGAAGCAACATATTTATATTGTGTTTCTTTCTATTCCATATTAATGCTTCCACTGCCTTACATGGCGAACACTTGATGTCTTAACTTTACTCACTCCTCATAAACACTAAAGATAGTTGCTCATGTGTGAGAACCAACCTTGTCAACCTACACAACATACTATCATTATGTATCCACTATATATGATTATAATATAATGCATTTACTTTGTCAACAATTAAGTTGGACATATAATGTGATACCCTATGTTCTATGCTTACTAAGAGATTTCACATTTTTCTTGTATAGGTCCGTAGGTATAGGTTTTTCTAGGGGATTAACTAACATCTTATACATAGACATATTTTAGAATAATACTTTTCTCTGTTATTGTGTCTATGTGTTTATACTCTCATTAATACTTAAGGACTTTCATATAGGTTCTGGCTTCTTGTTTCTCACAATTGGTCAATATTAGACTTAACATCCTACCAATGATCCCCAAGTTCTCAACAATTCTCTTTAGCCATATTACCTTTTTGCATTGTTGTAGAACATGCAGTAAAACTCTACTTCCTTTATAAATAACAATGCACATGTTTGCTTTTTGTTGTTCCATGATATGATATCATTATATAGAAAGAGAATATATGTAGAAATTAATTTCGCACATATAGATCTCTTCTCCAATACAGTGCCTAATTTGCTATGTCTTATAAGTATCTTAGTACTCTCTTAATAGCACTTTGATGTTATTAATCAAAATTTAACTATTATCAATTCACAAGGTCAATCACTTATAAATATTTGACATTGTATATAATATCCAACATCATTGGCACAAGGGACTTTCTACATAATTTTCAATTTAGATTTCCTCTGGGGACCTATCTCTTAATTTAGATTGTATCACTTTTACTATGGAGATATTGTAGGTTTATAGTCTTTCATGCTAAATTGCCTAAGACCTTTTTAATTGTAATTCTCTTGTAAAAGAGTAATTAATTTCTCAAAAAGATTTTGTTAGATCTTAATTCCAAGAATATACTCTATTTTACTCATATCCTTCATCTCAAAATTTTCAAGGATAACTATTTTTAAATAACCATTAAATAATCTTAACTATTCATAGCTAATTGCATATTATCCAAATTAAAGATAATATTACAAATTTCTCACAAATCATTTAATGCAAATATAGTGATCTTCATTAATCATTGGAAATTCATACAAGGTAACTGCTTGATAAAATTTTAAATACCATTGTTTAGATAATTGTTATAGTCCATAAATGGATCTTTAGAGTTTATAAACCTTTTGCTTCATTCCTTTTTCAATGAAACCCAATGGTTGTTCCATGTGCTTTCTTTATCTAATTCTTTAGTTGAGAATATAGTTTTTTACATCTACTTGATGTGGTTCCAAGCCTAAACTTGCAACAATAGCTAGGATTAGTTTACTTAAGTAGAATCACACAATAGATGGAAAGATTTCTTATATATATATATATTCTAAACCTTTATATTATGTATACCACTTAGCAACTAAGCATATCTTTTATCCCTTAATTAATCTATCAATCCTTCTCTTTATTTTAAGAACCATTTATTCTTAGTTGTTTTTCAATTAAAAGGATGGTCAACAAAATCCTGGACATGGTTTGTCCTCATTAATTTATCTTATTCCATTACTCTCATTCAATCTCAAGTTTTTTTTAATTTGTAAGGTATGATTGAGCCTCTTAAACTGTGTTTGGATCCTCACTGACTAGTAAAGTACTTTTGAGTGTTATTCTTTCAATCTTAAAACAATGTTTATGCACACTCTCATGGTTACTTTAAAATAGTGGAGTTTTCTATGCAACATTCTCATTTTACACCGAGCTCCTACTTGCATCAACAGGTCAAGGAACATCTACTTGTCCTCATTAGCTCAATCTTGTATCTCATAAAGAGATGTATACTAATGAATCTCTTCCTTACTAGTAAATTCATTCTCTAAATGTTGTGTTCTTTGACTTAATTTTAGTTATACTTCCGCATTTATTTTTCACCAATGAAAATATACCTTTTTAAACATTTCTTACTCTGAGTCTTATTCCCACATTCATGAGAATTATCTTGGACATAAATAACTGACCCTATGGTCTTAGGATAATTAAAACAAACTCATTATTATTATGTCTACAATTCATAAGATGTGGAAACAACTAACTTAGAGAGCACTAGATTAAATTTGAAGGTATCAATTTATAACTTATTACCCCAAATGGGTAAGGTTACCTAAGCTACCGTTAACTTAACCATTTCAAGTAAGATTCTTATTCTTTCTCTCAGCATTTTCATTTAATGTAGAGTGTTGAGAATATTTAATTGTCTCATAATTCCTTTTTCTTCATAAAATTTACTGAATTAATCTGAAAAATATTTACATTCTCAGTCACATCTCAAAGTTTCAATTTTATTATCCATTTGATTCTTAACCATATTCAATAATGTCTAAAGCACTTAAGTGCTTCTGATATATGGGAGATTAAACATATTTGACCATATTGTGAATAATTGTCTTCCCTTTACTATCCATGCACCACTTATATCAAACGAAATTAATTGCAATGGATTTTAAGATTTGGTTCATTTTCCAAACAATTTTCACATTTGTTTCACCTACTAGGCAACATTCTTATATTATCATTTCTAAAATACAAATGGATCCCAACATCTCTCATTTTTACTAGTCTACCCATCTTTTTAACTTAACCTAGTATGTCAATCACCCATATCCAAAACTATGTAGGAAGTAGAGTATTAGGCAAAGTAACTATGTTCATAATTTTGTTTAGCACAAACACTATATTAGAAGAAATTAGAATCTTATTCTTTGTTCCTTTTTAATGATAATGGAGTTGTCATGGAAAATCAGCACTAAAACTTCTTATTAAGAAGAGAAATGATAAAGGTTTAGCTTTGTTGAATCTTTGAAGTATATAAAATACTGCATAAGATGAGGGTTTATCCTCCGCTTAAAAATATTTTGCATGTTTTAATCTATTTTACTTCGATTTTTGCATTTCATTCTACATAAAATCATTTACTTTTAAAAGCAATTGATGGTGTTTTACAAAGGATTCTCGATCCTTCGCTATGTGATCCATAACCTTTAACTAATTTTGCTCAGTATAATCATAAGCAAAGTAACCCTCTCACTGACAAATACAATGCTTGACCTTTATTAGTTAGGCTTTTTTCACCACATTTGCATCTCTTCTTAATTTATTTCTTAGCCTTATTGAAATGTTGGCCAAATCTTTTCTTAATATGAAAGTGTTGTCTTTTTTAGTCTTGGACTTTGAAGTTACAACAGCCTTAGTCACACAAGCATTTCCAAGGGGTTTAGCATCTTCTAAGTGCTCATCCCTAGCTTTATATGATGGGCAACATCATTACAAACTTGATGCTCTCTTTAAAGGTCAAATTAACTTTTATATGTTCCCAATTAATAGGAAAAGATTTTATGATAGCCTAGACTTACTACTCATCGGTAAGAATATAATTAACTAACTTCAATTCCTTGATTGTTAGTATTTTCAATTTGGTTATAGAAGTATGACTAAAGTTATCCTTATGGGCTATCTACATAGCTTGTATAGCTGGAAACAATTCACACTTACACATGAGGTTATTAGCAATGTTACTCAACACTGATATGTAAGCAATTTGGTGCTTATCCTTTTAATTGTAGACTTTTAGATCTTTCCTTTGGTGAGTTGTTTTCCATTTTTATACTCCAATACGATATTGTTCAACTATTTCTTAGTATCTTATTGTTTTCTAGGATGTATGAACCTTATGGTGTCAAATTTCATAATTGACACAATCTAGTTTATCAATCCTATCAAGCTAGGTAAATAATGTTTATAATAGCCATAATCATAAACTAATATCTACATAAACATAACATAGAATCATTACACATACACAATGCTAAATATATAGTAACAATAAATTTTGACTAGACAAATAATGATATTATTAGGATAATGATCAAAAGTTTTCATTTATATTACTTCCATCACATGTGTCCTAAGAATATTGTTACCTTTACATAGAATTCATTTGTAAATACTAATTAAGTTATGGTTCTTTAGATGAGCCGTTGGTTATTAATATAAGAACTCCCACTCGATAGAGTATCCATTTTATTTTCTTATTAAATTCTCGAATTTTTAATTCTTAGATGAGCCCAAGCATATCAATCTAAGAATTTCCACTTAATATGGTCTTTCTTATATTTTTATCTAATTTCTTTAGTTTAACTCATTCATAAATTACATTAATATTAAAAATATATTAGGGATCTAATTTTAAAGATATTTATCTTCTTAAAATACTTTCTCTTCAGCCATCATAGGCCTATCTCCAATTTCTTTTAGTCATCTTAGGCTTATTTCCAATTGTAAAGGTCACTATAGCATATATATGAAAATATGCTTCACATGCTTGATTAATTTTTTACTATGAATCCTTTATTTATATGCACTATGCTTAAAACATTCTTGTATTTCTTATATATAAATATATATAAAGAACGTTAGAGAGAGAGAGATCAAAGTGGCTCATCAACACTATGATAACACAATATCCTTGCAGAGGTCTATCTTTTATGCACACTGATTAAAGGATGAATTCTTGTTTTATTTTCATTCTCCAAATTTCTCCCTAAGATCCTCATTGATTGACATTTACTAAACATCATCTAGGAGGATGTTGATCAAGCTTAAGACCCATAAGATATGATTTTCATCTTTAGATCAATCTAAAAAGATCTCTTAAATATTTATCGCATGTTTGAATAGTATAAAAACTTGTCAAAACATACCCAAATCATATACTACCATGTAACGCTTGATTTTAAGGATTTTTAGGAACAAAAATAACCTAAAAGATACTTCACGCACCCTCATACATTTCTGTTTAAAAAAAATGGTTGAAAATTGAAAAAGGAAGAAAGGAAACCCATGTACGTGGGGTGGCACATGAGCTCCATGCATTACCCTAAAGGTATTTTCTAGCAATAAGGCTGGTACCATTGTCTTCCTCTTTTAGTTGGTGCAAAACTTAGGCCAAAAGATTATGGAGGTGGGCCACATGTACCAGATAGAGAATGGATATCATTGTTCATCTCTAACCTCCACAGAATGGATATCATTGTTCATCTTTAACCTCCATGTGTGCTTAGGTCCCTAGTGCTTCCTACAAGGTTCTCGCCATACTTTCTGCCTCCTCCCGAATGCACTAAATGGTAGTCGCCCTTGCATTGGTTAGCATAGTTTTGTGTAAAAGTAGCGACAATGTTGTCCTAAGCCAAATTTGGAATACCCACATGTGATCTTGCTGTGTTATGGGCATTCACGTAGTCTTGAGGTGCATCTTAGGTATAAGCTATGGTTGAGACAGAAGATGATAGAAAATGTAAACTTGGGTGATAGTCCCTTTGCTTGTTATTGTGTGAGCAGTATAATGAGAAAATAGGAGGTTTTGGGTGAGGAATTTATAAGGACTTTTCATATGGAAAAATATTAATCAAGGTTTGGAAGCAAGAATGGTAGAAATTTCAAAATAATCATAAAGGGTGGAAGCAAGAATGGTAGAAATTTCAAAATAATCCATTTTCTTATATTCATCACTTATAATAGCAAAAAGTGCCATCATTAAAAGCAAAATTAATTCATTTCTGATTAAATGAACCATTTGGGCTTACTAACTTCATCTCCCATCCTTAACACACTTATTCAAGCAAAAACATCACAAATTGAAGCATTTAATTCAGGTTTGAGCCAACATATCAAATTTAAGATTACACTCTCAATTCCATAGGTTTCATATTCTGTCACAAATTTTAAAAATTCATAACTTGAGCTAAAAAATTCCAAATCATGTAAACTTGGACTCTTTGGAAAGTTTAGGATATCATCTAACTATTTAAAAATTTCAAACCAAAACAATATTATTTGCCCTATGAAATCCTAATAGAATAGTAACTGAGTTTGTTTCTCATACAATAGTAGATATGCAACATTAAGAATTCTTATCTCCCTCTACAGAGCTCTAAATTAGGTGATCTCAGTGGCTATAGAAAGCTTATAATGTCAACTATATGATTGTAAAATTTAATGCGTATTGGACTTCATTTAGCTCTTAAATATACCAAAAATCAAACTGACAAAATGAACAATGAACTGATAGTTTCTACAAATTTTAGCCAATTTTGAAAAATCATAACAAATTCTCTAGAGCTCCAAAAACTCTATTCTTTAGCTCTCTGACATTCTCTAGATGAGATCTAAATTGCTGCAAAAATTTATGTCAAAATTCATCCATTTAGTCTGGTTTTGATTTAGGGCAAGAATGTGACTCAAAATGGCACCATTATCATATTAAATGATCCAAAATAATTTCCTACATGAACCATGACTATTTGAGCGAGTCCAAAAGCTCAAACACAGCATATAGAAGCATCATAATAGGTCCAATTTATCATGGAGTTCAAAATCACCATCTCACTTGTTCATATACACATACATACCAAGGCTCAAGGATGTCAAGATCACAAGATTGCATACATTTGGCTCTAACTTGGGTTCATACAACATATTCATATACTTTTACATATGAGCAATGATTTACATCTCATAAATAACTTATACATATACATTTTGACATTAATTTACATCAAAAGCTAATATATTATCAAAGTAACACAATCTACACTCCGTGGCCTCCATTCCTAGTACCTTGAGCATCACCTAGACATAGTTAGATAAAAATGAAGGAGAGTAAGATTCAAAAAATCCCAATATCTCATTCACCCTTTCAAGTAGATATATAAGGCATGTTATCATGTGAAAGAACATAAGTATGCATCAAATTCTTCCAAGAACCAAACATAAACATGTTTTAAAGGTCACGTAAATATATCAATATCAAAATCAAGCTCAAAGGACTTTTGGTCTAGCCTCACCTTTTTATTTGGGACTTTTGAATTAGACTCATCGACTTTCTAGGGATATTTGACTTAGCTTTACTCATTCTTGAGACTTTTGGCCTTGTCTCACCCACTCTTATGGACTTTTGGCTTCTCCTTACCCAATCCAAAGGACTTTTGGCACAATCTCACCCATCAAGAGCAATTTTTCATTCCAAATATAATTTAAGAAGTATAATGGTACCAAAGTATCAAACCAATAGCTAGAGACATGTTTCATGATTCAACCATACATACAAGCATTCAATGACATTCAAATAACCAAGAAATGCACACAATAATGGATGAAGAGCTACTTTAAGTCAAGAAGCACAAATTCTCCTTTGGTTCCTTAGCTTTTTGGTTCGACCTCACACATATACTTGTAGGAGGCTCATTTTGCTTAGCCTAGACATATTAAATAAGACATAATTACATTATTGGAACTATCTCTAGGCTTACACAAACTTTTTGTAAGCTACTTCTAGCTTATGGTGAGTATATGGCTCCAGACAGGGCATAATAAAGCAACTTATATAATTCATAATCTCGGCTCTAATTTCTTACTCAACTCAAGTCTCATGAATCCATTTAAACTCATCAGAGTCATCACAAACTCATTTCAAGGAGCCAAACACTAAGTTTCTTCTTTATGCCTAAAGGAACCTTAAATTTTAACTTTCAAAATATGATTTCTAAATTCAAACCAATGGTTCCTTTAATATTTATTATTCATTTCTAGACCATTTCTATCATTAGAATTAAGAAAAACTATCCCTTTCTTGCTTGAGACAAAGAGCAATGTTGGAACCTATAGAGTTTTGTTGTTTTTGCTAGGGAAATTGCCACTTGTGAAACTTCCTAGATATTTTGAAAATTTAAACATACTCTTACACAATTTAAATCATCACTAGAAAGTTTCATATATTCTTAGGTGCAACCAAAACCCTAATCTTCATAACTTTTTATTTATAGGTTCTTTTTGGATTCTAATTGTTCCATGTGATTCCTTAAGCTTCAAAACCCTAATTTCCATCAAGTTTAGATCAAAACAAAACTCCCTATATATAACCCTTATTCTAGCTGAACACATAGAGGGGGAGGAGAGCCAAGAAGAAGCAAGATAGCCATGGTTTACCTTGTTTTAAAGCTTTCCATAAGAACTTTCACAAGCTTCCAAACTTTCCTTCAAACTCTCCCTGTCCTCTATTGAACTAACCACAAAACATGTCCAATTAAGACACCAACACCATTAGAAGAGAGTGGAGAAAGAGGGGAAGTTTAATGAAGGGAGAAGCATAAAAAAGTGATGAATTCTTACATTTTCAAGCCTTGATTTCGTTCCTCTTACTCCCTCTTCTTGTTCGCCACTTAGGTCTACTCCTGGATTTGTTTTAGACCAGAGAAAAGTTGGTTTTGAGGAGGAGAGGAAGTGGGATGTGTTTTTTAAGGAGGTGGGGGCTTCATTAAGACATTTTTTAAAATTTCAATTTAGTCCCTCATATTGGTTTTTTCCATTTGAATTAATTTCAACTTCTTTTGATAATCGTCTTTTCCATCATAAAATTTAGGTCCTCTAATTCACAAAAATATCTTTGGTTTTACCCAAATTGGATTTAAAACTTTACTGAACCGTTAAATCAAAATTTTGGTCAACTGATGACCAAAATCACACATTGGAGAAGTTTTAACCATTTTAGGAGTTCTTATGATTTTTAGGGCCTCTAAAAACCCTGAAAAACTCAATTTTTCTATTTAAAGCTCCCTCTTTTGAGTTTTCAAAAAGTTGTCCAAAATTATGGTTTTGCCATTACATTATTCCTTAGATTCATTCAACTAGTTTGGCTCTGATTTTGAGCTATCCATAAGATTTAAGCTACATTTTAAAATATTCTAATTCTCATTCTAGTATTATTTGGCCTCAATTTACTCTGCTTTAGGGTGTTTTAGTACTAATTTATAAGATTCAATTCAATTTTTGAATTTATCGGTTATTACATGAATCATATAAATTTTGGAGTAAGTTAATTATTTAGTTTTTGAAAGATTATTTCCTTTTAATTTGGTTTTTGGAAGATGAAATCTTACAATTTAGTTGATCATTTAATTAATTTTTTTAATTAAAATAGTCTTTTATATTAGATAAAATTACAGTAATTTAATATATTATCTGGCATGGCATTAATAGGAGTTCATGTGACCATTAATTGGTGATTTAGGAGCTTACTTAGGTCTTATTCTCTCTTAAACAATATTTTTTTACCCGATTTCTTAAAACTTTCCTAATCCAGCGATTAAGCAAAACGATGCTATTTGCAAAGAAAATGACACACGAATAAGTTTAGATCATTCAAAAAGGTTGCGTGGGCTCTGCTTGATCATGATTTTGCCTACCACGAAGAATTATGTTAATTTAAAAAAATTGAAAAACTAAATTAAGAAACTGTACTTTGAAAAAGATCAAATTAAAAAAAAATTCAAAGACTAAATCGTTAATTTATTTTAAATCTTGTTACTTGCTTATCATTATGGGGATGAAGTAGTCCGAGTTTTTCCTTCTGTTTTTTTTAAACCAGAATAAAATGTGTGGCTTGAATGTCAAATTAACTGCCACTTAAACTACGGAGATTAATTAATAAAACGTTTGGTTTTTTCTTGCTTCGGTATCTCAATTATATAAACCTTTTTTGAATTTTGTTGAAATTATATAAATATCTTTTGTATTTTCAAAATATATACATACCTCCTTTGAAATAAAAAGTTATCATGTACTTTAGTCTATTTTAAAATTTATTCATAAAAATACTCCCTATTAAATTTAAATATATTTTTTAACTAAAAAAAACTTAAATGAAGTGGATTTTGATCAAAAAATTTAAAATTAAGAAGTGTCAGGCAACTTTTTATTTCATTGGAAGTCTGTACTTTCAATAAAACTCATGAAATATTTGTGTAATTTATTCTTAAAAAAAATTTATTATTGGCAGTTAATTTTTTAAATTACTTGAAAAGTTAGAAGGTAACTACTTAGAATTTGAAAATTACCTATTTTTTTATTCATAAGTAAAATATTAATTAATTAATATTCAAATATTAAATTGCACAGCACTTTAAAATTTTTAATTAAAATAAAAATAAAAAGCCACTAGTAGTAATTAATTAAATATGGAAAAAATATTTACCCTGTTTATTTAGTGCCCTGTTTGACACGTTATACACAATTAAATAAGATCATATAAAGAGAAATGACTGCACAAGCTATTTTATGAGTCTACACAGTCCTATATAATGTTAAGTAGGATTAATCCTCTCTGTGGCCATGTCATGCACAAAACAGTACAACTATTATACCTATTATCCCCATTATAAGATTGAAGTTTATAATTTTATAATTATGGATACAAAAAATAGTGGTCTACAAAAATATTTATGCCAAATTTGTTCGCAAAATCAAAAGACAATCTATTAAATAGTTTTATATAATTTTTATTAAATGATAGTTATAATATACTTCGACAATAAAGTTAATTTTCTTGATAACTAAATACCAGTTTTAAAAGATTACAATATTCAAAATTGGACCTTCCACAATATAATCATGTCATTGCTTCCTACAAATGAGGATGCAGTGTATGGAGAGAAAAATATCTCGCTGAATTAAGCTCCGCAAATTCAGTGGCAGTCAATTTCATCTTGATGTCCCCATAACATATTGTTTTCAAAAGTAATGGGAAAGATGGTAAAAATGCCTCATGACTTCCATTATTTTTTGGGAATATCTCTCCATATGACTTAAAAAGAAGAAGAAGAAGAAGAAGAAGAAGAAATTGTGAGTGGATGACTAGAAAACAAAGCTTATGGAAGTCATGCACTTATAATTTCTTTTTTGTTTTTAGTCATATGGAGAGATATTCCCAAATTTGGAAATATTTATTGTATTTTAAAAATTCAGTACTATATATTGTAATTCATATTTCAATAACTAAGTCATCTCATAAAATTTAAGACTCAACTTAATCATGATTCAAAATCAAATTGTATGGCTTTGAAAAAATAAATCATGTATTAATATTTAAATCACTACAAAAAAACAGCAAATTTGCAATGGAATTTAGCGACGGAATTTTGTTCAATCGCAAGTTCATCGCAAATCTATCACTAATTTTGTCGCAGAATTTAGCGACGGAATTTGTGACGAAAAATTTCTATCGCAAATATTTCCGTCGCTAATCCGTCACAAATCAAGTTAGTGACGGAGTTCAGCGATGGAAATTTCCATCACTACTAAGCGTAATAGTCAATTTCAGTTTTGTGATGGAATATTCCGTCACTAATTTAGCAACGGAATTAGCGACAAGATTTCTGTCACAAAATTTTTCATCGCTAATCCGTCTCTAAATTCGTCACAAATTATTTAAATATTATTTTTTAATGATTTATATGATATAATAACTTAAATAAATATATATATATGAAATCGTTGCAAATTAGTTAAATATTATTAATTGTGTGTGTGTATATATATATTATAATTTAATAATTTATATATTATAATTTAAAATAATAATTTAATAATTTCAATATGAAAATAGTAAAATGTGATACATAATAATGTGGTTAATTATTCTATGAGTAATAAAAGACCTCCATTCATATTCAAAAATTAAAAAATGTATAATTTATTTATTTTAAGTCATAAATTAATATAAATATAAAATATATTTAATTAGCTAAAAATAGTAAAAAAGTTTGCAAATTTAAAATCATGATTTAAATAACAGTGTATAAAGAATGATTGAAAAAAATATACAAAATAAATAAAAGTGAAATAAATATTTCACTCAACAAAATTCAAAAAATAAATGATATAAAAAAATTATGACATGTCTATTTTTCAAAATTTTATAAGTATTAAAAATGACTCCACTCAGCTATTATCCTTCAATCACATCATGTCTCTTACCTCTTTGTGCTCCTAATCGGTTTCCTCTCTTTGTTATGGTGTAAACTCTCAGTTAAATTCACACATTCTTCATTGTGTTTCTTTATTTCTATTAGCACTTTTTTAAGTGATCGTGTCAAGGTTTTTTCTTGTTCAAAAACTAAGTATTTCTCTCATTTAAATGTCAAATTCTCAAATTCTCTCGAAAGAAACAAAGACTAAATATCGAGAGGTGCAAAATCAAAAAAGAAATGGAGGGTATGATCTAAAATCTAATACATATTATATAGCCATGTAGTTAGAGAGAAAGAATAATATAAAAGAGTATGTATCCAATTTACTTTATTTTTACACCTATTCCTTTTTTCCCCCAATCTCTTTTAATTACACTATATGCAAAAACATAATTAATATCCTTTTTATTTTCTTTCATTTTCAATTGAGATTTGATTTTTATTGGTTCATATTTGTTTCCAATTACATTTGCAATGATTTTTATTTCCTACTCATGAGAGTCCAAGGGATAAGAAAGCTTTTTTTCCCCTTCTAACAAAGGAAAAAAAGTTGTCAAGATGATTATTCTTAACATGAAAATTATCATAATATGTTGTTAACTATGGTTTACCAATCTATTAAATCTTGCTAAGTAAATTATTTAATTATCCAACTACTAATTTATAAAAAATAAAAATAAGTGTTAGTAAATTTAACTATAACATAATGTTGTATTCGTTAAATAATAGGAAAAATATTTTTCTTTTGTAGACTACATAGTAATTTATGTCGTTAAATTATAAAAAGGTATGTTACATATAATTTTGTTAATGTAAAATTTTTATATAAATTATGAGTTTGTGACTTTTTTTTTAATTTTCACTCTCCTAATAACTTATGTTGAGATTTGGCCATAAGAATGAGTAATTTTTTTTAACAATTCAATATTATATAATTGGATTTTAAAATAATTTTTCTTTTGTATTATATATTTATTGAGGGATTTGAAAATAGGTATCTACAGAATTTTACCTAAGTTTAGTACTTTAATATATACTTTTTTGTGTGTGTGAGAGTTGGAATTATATACTATAGTAGAAGAAAAGTTCATAATTTCTATTCTCTCAATCTACTTTGAAAGTTTTTTAATCCTGCTTAAATTGGAGCTAAGCTCATATTTTTGTTAAAGTGTGTAAGCTTTTAAATTTATATATATATATATATGATAATATGGAAGTTGTTGAATTTGATATAATAAATAAATATTGACCTAGTTATTGTTTGTGCTCTAATATATATTGTTCGTGCTCTGTACTTTCAATCAGCACTATTCTGCAGAGGCCACGAGAGAGTAATTGTCAGATTTAAATTCCATATCCTTCAACCCCAGATCAATAACCATAGGGATAACTGTCATTGCTTTGGCCACAAAACTCGATGAAGCCATACAAGAAGCGCTGCATAAGTCTAAAACAGTGGCTTCAGAGCCAATATTTTTATATTTAATTCATATTAATTTGTAAAAAAAAAACAATGTTGGTTTTTTTCTTTAAATTATATATATGTATATGGAGATTTTAAATTATTAACTGTAAGATGCATTTAATTTTAAAAGTTAAACTTCTATAACATTATCTTGATTTTAAAAAATATAAGAGTAAATTATACAAATTTTTATCAAATTTTATTGAAATTAAAAAAATCTTTCATTTATTTTTAAAATATATATTCTAATCAAATTTTAAACTTTTTAACTAAGATATCTTTCATAATATATATATAAGGATATTTTAGTCAAGAAAAATATAAGTATTTAAATTAATAGAAGATATTTTAGTAATTTTTTTAATTAGGTAAAATATAGTACACTTTTTTATTTCAAAGAATATATATATATTTAAAATAGATTAAATGTTTGAATAATTTAACAAAATTTAAAATTTTTTTACATAATTTAATATTTTAATTAACTTGACTTTAAATTCATAACAACGAAAACATATGAGTTAATAATCATTATATATCTTTACTTTCTCTTAATTTTTTTGAATGAAAGATGCTAATAAGATTTCAACTTAGTCGATGGCATGTGCCATTTAATGCATCTGAATATGTTGAATATATATATATATATATCAAAATTTGTAATCTTTACGGCTAACTTAATTTGAGGTTTGGGGTGATTGCTTCCGACATCTAGGACTAAAAGATGATAATTCATTATGAATTCAGGAACACAAAATAAAGAATCTTAAGAAATAAAAAGAAAATTATTCTTAAGAAAAAAATTACCATATATTTACAGTCACTTTTAGTGATAGACAAAAAAATTGTAGGTAAAAATAAATTATACCTACAATCAATCTAAATAATTGTAGGTATAAATAAAATTATTTTTATTTATAATTAGAAAGTGTGGATAAAAGTCTAAATTAAAAATTATCCCATTTAGGGTGGATAAAAACTTAGACTTAAAATTTTACACTTTTCCCATCTAAGATGCTCCCTCCAAATGGCACCAAAAATTTCATGTGTATCTCAAAATTTCCCTCACCCACTGATTTTACACAAGCGCGTGAGGACGAGAAGGCAAAGCATGCCCTAGTTCCTAGCTCTTTGCCCATCAAGTCTCTTTTGCATTTCTGGCAGAGAGTAATTTGTCGCCATAAAATCAAAGAGCTAAAGCCTGAAGGTAAGATCTTTTGATTTCTCTAATTTTGCCCCCAAAAAAAATTGCTATAATTTTCGTATGTTGATGTGTCTGTTTCTTGGCTTTCTACTTGATTCAGTTTGGGGAAGGAATTTTACGAACATTGGAGGGAGGAAATGTGACAACCCTACCTTGTAATCATTGTAATTATGGTTAAATATATAATTAATATTTAATTATCAAGGTTTGAGTGGTTACAATTTATCACATTGTGAAAATATGGAAAAATTTTGAACCTTGATGTTAGGGTCATCACCATACCACCTCAACAAAATAAAATTTGCATAAAAGAAATCCTACTGCCATAAGAGGTTTATGATTCAACCATCCATCAGTTTCAATACCCAATAACCTCCCACAAGTGTTCTTATATCATCTCTTACCATTACCATCGAAGAAATTAGGGTTTCTAGGTTAAAAAGAGTAGGTTGGGGACTTGCGCTGCGGCCTATACCTTCCCCGCCGTGGCCAAGTTGCCCTCTGGAATCACTGGACAAATTTCACAAATCTTACCGCGGCCAGCCTACATGGCCCCGCGGCAGAAATGTTTCCTGGATCTCCCATTCTCCACCCTCATGATTCTCGCCTCGGAGCAATATATTTGCGCCGTGGCGAGTTTTGCTACTGGGTAACTCTTAATTAATTTTTTCGACTCACATCGCTGCAGGACCTACTACGCCGCGGCGAGTTTTGCTTCTGTCACCCACCTGGGCGATTTTTTTCGCTCTGCGCCGTGGTGGTCCTCGCCACTGTCACTCCTTAGGCCAATTTTCTTCCCTTGTGCCGTGGCGGGATTGGTTATGCCGCGGCGCCATTAGGCTCTATCTCTCATTTGGCCGTGGCGAAGCTTTCTTAGCCGCGGCGAGACTCCCTCCTGTGATTACATTACCCAAATTTCGCCCCCTACACTCCGAATCTCATCTTAGAAACACTCCAGGTCTACCTTCCTTTATTTTATGTGATTCTAATGGTGTTTATCTATCTTATTTACCCATCAATCCGTCCAGTACCATTGCAAAACTAAAATACTACTTCTTACTTGCCCAACTAGTTCATATCAGCAAATTCATGAGTATATGACAGCAAGAACACATGCATTAGCAGCAATTAACGTCCCATGCACATTCCACAGAGATTCCATTCAACAATAGCTTATGTCCGCATCCAAGGCATCATATGACTACAAATCTCATATGGTAATCCATATCACAATTTCAACAAAACTATATATATGATACTATAAGTTCATACATTAATATTCAACTATAATAAGACTTAAATCCTTAACGTTTACATTTCAATCAAACAAAATATGAACGACTACACTTGGCAACATGAATACATGATGATGCTATATAAACTAATAACAAAATTGCATCTCTACTAAATAGGCCAGCCTAAGTGTAGCCTTCTCCCATATGTTGGAGCTCATGGATTTTCATCTACTTGCTTCCCTTTATCCTTACCCAAAGAACCTTCACCTGAAATGTTAATCCCATGAAACGGGGTGAGATATAAATCTCAGTAACCAAGGAAATTTCATCATATATCCAATTTAATTAGCATATATGCATGAATCAAAATCAACATCAGAATCATATCCATCATATCAGCAAATGAAATAATTAAGCTATCATGATTACGATCTCATACTAGCAATCATATTATCACATGTTAAAGGCCATTAACACCAGGAGAGGCCCGTCCATGGCACCTACTCCCTATTGAGCACAACCGGGGCTCTGCGCATCTGGGGTTTGATCATAACCCTGTGCTCAATCGAAGCACATGCACGGGCGGCAGCCGTACCATAGCTCCACCATGGACTCATAAAGTCTAATCACAATTCAACAGATAGCCAACCAATTCATTCAACATTTCAAATCATTCATATACAGCAACATATGAAATTAAATCAAATATATACATGAAATTGATATAAACCCGGTTACCTCACTTGTAGATAAATTTGCAACAGCCATCACAAATCCCAAATTCGGATTAGAGTGTCCTTCACCAGAAAACTCAATATTCCACCCAAAATCCTAAGCAAATTCGTATAGAATTAATACCTATTTTATTAATCAGCTATGGGGGTCTCAAATTAACAAATGAAGCATCAAAATGGAGGGTTTAAACTCACCCAAGGTCAGCCTTAACCTCAACCTACGAATTTCACCAAGAAAATCCCCAAATTCCCACATTTCAGATCTTGGGTAAGGTGAAAATACTCCAAATGAAAAACTAATCAGACCAAATTAAAGAGAAAGATGAGGGGATTAAGTTGTATAACTATTACCTTGACTAAATCTTGCTTCAAATGTGAGAAAATGCAGAATTCTTGCCCCTAACCCTAGCCTCCTTTTCAACCTCCGAATTTTGAGATATGTTTTGTGTTTCAGCAAGTGTGAGGAAGAGGCTGATGTATTAGGGTTTTAGTTGGGTTTAAGTTGGGTTAAAAATGGGTCATGGGTTGCTCCAAGGTCCATCTCCATTTGGGCTTCAGATTTAAGTTGTTGGGCCAGTTTCAAGGCGTTGGGTTGCTGAAATTTAATTGGGCCAGACCAAGTTTTAAGAGCCCAAGAATGTGGGTTTGCACAAGGGTTATTGGGCCACTTAGAAGAGTCTATACAAGGTGGATTTTGGGCCTCCATCACACTAAATTGGGTTGAGTCTGCACCTAACCCATTGGGCCTCCATTAGCCTCTTATCATGATCTATTAATTTAAGTCTAGATAGGATTTCTATCTCAATTAAATCTCAACCCATATTAATTATTCCTAATTAATCTAATATGTGATTAACACCTTAATTAATTATGGGGTGTTACAGGAAATGCTTGTTAGGTGTTTGCTCTGTTTGGAATTAAATTGTTAAATCTTTCTCCATTGATTATTTAGAAATCTGTTGCAAACAAATGGCATTATAGTGGGAGAGGTTTTACTTTTCTTTTTTCGATTCCCCATAGAGTTTCTTTGGTACTCCAATGATTGTTGATCATTGAATTACAATTGTGCGGCCACTGTTGACATTATTCAAGCTCTTCAAGTTTGATCGAGGAAAGGTAAATTCAACCTAATATTTTTTGTTTTCCTTAGTTTTCTAAAGATGTAAACCCATTGTACCAATCCCTTAAGATTCTCTCCTCTTTAGTTCAGTTCATTAGGGAGAGAATTTTTGGGTAAAGGCTTTCCTTGTTTCTTTTCTCGATTCTTACCCTATCTTTAGCATTTAGATTTTATTCTCTAGTTTGCTAGAGTTTGATTCTCATGTTTAGGTTGTGGCTCAAGCCTTCTTCTAAATCTGTATGGTTTAATCTTGTTGTCCACAGGGTCAATTTTGGTTCCCATGACCCATCTTCCCCGAAGATGAGAACCTTTCTCTTTTCTGTGGCTAAGGTGCCTTAGTAGGCTAGTGTGGAGTATGCTTCTTCCAAAATTTTAGTCCCACTTTTGGAAATGAATGCTTCCCTAGGATTCATATTTTTTATAAATTCTTCTATGTGTAGCAATGAAAACACATGTTGTGCAGTGGTGTAAGCCCTCATTTTAGGCATTTAAATTTCATCATATACGCAGCTGCGAAGGACTGATAGTGTAGATATGAAAAGACAGTAATGAAGGTTTTGAACTCATCTATTTTTTTCTTTGAACTCTAAACTTTATCCGCAAAAGAGATATCATAATTATATAGGCAAGGTTGCTATCAAATGTGTCCTGGTTTGTTCTTTCCTGTACTTTTTATTTATTTTTCATAAGAAAAAAGTTACAATTTTAAATATCTTTACTTCTTTATTTCAAAGAATACTTGTTTTATGAGAACGTGCATGCATAGGAGTACTGCATGATTTAAAGGTTATGCCATTCTATTTGTTTGAGCTTGCTGAATCAATTTCTCTTAGGCTCCATTGTTGACCATAGCTACATTGATATTTTGGATCACTTGGACAAGTCCTATTGAAGGAACCTCAACTCAAAAAATAATAGTTTCAATGATGTATAAGATGATTTTAATTATACCTATTTGAAAATCTTTGAATTTAAAATAATGAAGGCATCTGTAAATTTTCTTGTGACTATGGATTCTGAGTGATTATAATTCTTAGCTTAAATTAGTTTGCAATAGTCATGGTGTTCTCCTTAATTTTCTTGCAGATTGCCTCAATTACCTACTTAAACTAGAGTAGTTGTTCCCACTTTGCTATCTTGCTTCTCTGAGTTTGGCCTTTGCACTTGTTAACATGTGTTTCAAGGGTTTCCTCTAGGCGTGATATAACTAGGACACTATTACTATTAATGGCTTGACATTGATAATACTTCTTAACTTTGATTAGCATAAAATGCTTAGTTATTTTTTCTTATTAATTTAATAGGCAAACAAACTTGTATTAATAAATAAAAAGGAAATTATAATTGTGATATTTGTAACATCCGGTCCCTCCGTAAATGTGAGAAACGTAATGTTCGGTTTCTCCGTAAATGTCAGAAATGGACCAAATATAAAAGAAAGTCCCCGAAATAGAAGGAATTGGGGCCAAATAAAATTATGATAAAATTCTAAATAATAAAAAATGATGATTTGAGCCTTGAGTTGCCCAGAAATCAAGGCCAGAATGATTCAAAAAATTTATCGAAAAGCCAATGGTATTTTTGTAAATATGAGTACATTTTGAAAAACTCACAGGAGGGCTTTTTAAATGAAAGTTTTGAGTTCTTCGGGGTTCTCAAAGGCCCTGAAAACCATGGGAAGCCCCGGGACAATTAAAGCCCCTCCGGTATACGTTTTCCAACGGCGGTGAGCCTAAACTTTGACTGAATCGTTTGAGAAGGTTTTAGCTCTAAATTGAGTGATTCTAAAGGTATTTTATAAGATTGAGGACCTAAATTTTATGATAGAAAAGACAGTTCTTAAAAAGGAGCTAAAACGGATTAAAAACGAAAATGCCAAAAAAGAGGGACGAAATGGGAATTTTTAGAATTCTTTTGCTTTTAATATTCTCTCTTTCTCATGCCTTCCCTTGCCCTCATTTTTCACCATCTTTGTTCTACCCAAAACAGAGAGAAGAATCAGTTCTCTTAGGTGTACAAGAAGGAGCACTCTTGGAGGGAGAAAAAAACCAAGAAAAGATAAGAAATTCCATGGAAAATCTAGCTTTCTCCTTAGCAAGTCACTTCTCCTCCTTCTTCTCCTTATTTCTATGGGTTTGATGGTGCTTTTAAATCTATTTTGAAGGCAGAACAGAGGTGGAATTTTTGGATTTGGTGAAGGGAGGCTAGCCAAGTGAAAAGCAACTAAGAGAAAGCAAGAAAACAAGGTAAAATTTCTATTTTTTAGTAGTTTCTTCCTCCCCCTTCCTCTTGCACGAATTTGGACACCATGAGCCCAACTCTTAGGGGCTATTTTCTGTCCAATTCATAGAGGAATTAGAGGTTTTGGAGTGCAAGGATTAAGAATGAACTAATAGAATCAAGAAAGGGGCATTAGGAAAAAAGTTGGAACCATTAGGGATCTAAATGCTCCCTTGCAAATCTGATTTAACATGAATGTTCTTAGGCTTAATTGAATATTTAAACATGCTCCTAAGACCCCTAGAGAGCTTCCCACATGCACCTCCCATCCAAGAAAGCAAAAAAATTGCAAGAAAAATTAATGAACTCTAAGCTAGAAAAGTGTAGAGCTCTTGAACACTTTGCAAAAACTAATTTGATATATGAGTTTCCTTGCATGTGTGAGTATTTGATTGAGCTCCTAAGACCTCTAGGAAGCCTCCCAAGTGTGTCTCCCATCAAGGAAAAATCAAGAAGGCCATGAACTCTTCTTCCCCCCACAGTCTTGGCCTAGGTAAGTTCCTATAGCTAGGGAGAGTTTTAAATTTTTCTAAGGCCATTCTTGAGTAATATGTGGTGAGTGAAGATGAGTAGAGGCCTTGGAAAAAATTAAGAACTCAAAGAAAGTGAATTGGTGCCATAGGTTCCATATTAGGACCTAAAGAAGCAACATGATGCTAGGCCCTTTGTTTTAATGATGTGATGACTCCATGAGATTTAAAAGGAGTCAAAATTCATATTTGAAAGAAAAGAATGAGGCCTAGAAGTCCCTTGAGGGGTGTTGCTTCATTAGGTGCCTTTATGGACCATAATGAAGCTTATAGAGCAATCTAGAGTTTAAGCAAATTGTGTAGTCTTAGAATATGTCTCAGGAACCTAATTGGCTCCCTTAAATCATGTCTAGACCAAGAGAAATGATCTCCACCAAATTGTGGGTGTATAATCGAGGCAAAGGAGAGAAATCCAAGGAGAAAAGTACGTAAATTTGTACAAGGTAGCTTTCTTCGCCTTCTCTCATGCATGGATGTGTGTTTAGCTTGTTTTAGAACGTGTGTATGTGTATTTTCAGGCTATAGAAAGTATGCTAGCATGCCTTTACATATCATGATCCTTGATGCCATGTTATGTTTTAAATGAATCCATGATGTTTGTATGAGTTTGCTTGAATGTGGGGAGGCCAAGAACTCTTCCCTTTAGTGAGGATAAGCCAAGAACCCTTGAGCTTGGTTGAGACAAAGTGAAGAGTCTTCCAAAAGCAAAGTGGGCTCCCAAGAGTATGGTTGAGTCCAAAGTGCTCAAGAATGGGTGAGGCAAGTCCAAAATCCATGAGGAGAAGTGTGAGGTCAATCCAAACACTTGGTGAGCTCTTGAATGATTTGTATGAGTGGTTCACATGCCAAGTTTGCCTTTAAAATGTCTATGGCTTTTATTTTCTCCATACATACATTTGTAAAGCTTGGTTGCACATGTTATGTATGATTGAATGGGAGATGAGCTATTGGAATTCTTTGAATCTCATCCCCTCCTCTCCAATGACCTAACATGCTAGGTGGACCAAGCAATTACGGTGAAGGGAGCCAACAACGATGAGAAAGAGAGATTGACAACCTTGTGCCTTGTTTGATTGATTTTGGAACCATAATGATGGTTTATCATGTATATGAGGTTGTAAATGTGTTATAAACCTTGAGACATGTATAAATATGCAATTATGTGATATTTATAACCATGGATATGATGTATGAGCTCTAGAATACAATTTGAGTATGTAATGCCAAATTATGCAATTTGGAAGTTTAATGTAAATATGCATAAGTGTGGGTGAGAAGGCCAAAATAAGATGTATGAGGTTTGAGACCATTTGGGCAGCTCACACAAGTCTTAAATGTACTTTTAGACTTGCCCAAAAGGTGCCAAGACCAAGGGAAATCCATTTGGCAACTTTGGTATCCTATATGGAGCCAAATGACCATTATGGAACCCTATATCACTTTTTAGCCAAATGAGTTAGTCTTGATCTGAGATTGGGCATGTAATTAGGTCTCATTGAGAGCTTTCTGAGAAGCTAAAGATCATAATTTTTGGAGGCCTACAGAATCTTTGATAATTTTTCGAAATTGGCAAATTTTATGGATTTGGTCTGATACACTATTCAATTAGTTCGAAATTGTTTTCAATCATTTGAGACTTAAATGATGTCCAATTTGTATGAAATTTTATACAGAGAAACTAGGCAATCACAGTGACTTGTGACAACTAGAAGCACCTCATTTGAAGGTTTACAGAGGAAGATATGAAATTTTGAAGTTTCTGTCCAGTATCAATAGCCTTGCCCAACCAAAAGTACTGTTCCATCGAATTATGAGATCTGGGCTTGATGAACTGATCTGAAGATATTTTTCCTCTATAGTTGACATCCATATATTTCTATATTGGTATCATTTGCATGGATTGGAGTTTTTTGGAATTAATTGGACATTTTTGAAGTTCATATCAGTAAACTATGACAGCATCAGGACCCAGTTCGACGTCCAAACCATTTTGCATGTCAAACGCTCTGTGTGTGGGATGTTATGACTTGTACGCATTTTTTTCATGAATTAGACATCCCAAGATTTCCATAATGACCAAGATTTTATGTTTTCAATTTTTCTGGATTTAGTTATGATTTTCCAAATTTTGCCTAGAAAAGAGGCCAATTCTGGCCGAGAATGAACTTCCATTTTCCATGCCCCATTTTGGTTTCCATGAGTTGTAGTCATATTTTTGGGATGCAAATGAGTTGTAATGATGTAATTAAACATGAGAAAGTATAGTATGAGCTCACACGGTCCACGTGACATGGATTAAAATTTTTAGATATGGTGCAAAGTGAAACTAATCCCTTTCTCCTTACTTTTTCTATGGAAAGCCTATATGAATCATGATAGAATGCTTAAGAATGACATGAAATGAGCTAGAATTCATGGTGTTACAATATTGATGAGGAAACAAATCAATGCATATTAATTACTCACCAAATGATGTAAGAATATGATCTTCAGAGTACATCATATGCTATATATGACAAAAGCCTATTTGATTTTTGAACCAAGGAAACAATTTTCCTTCATAAAAAGATAAAAGAAATTATGGAAGGCCTTATTTTAGTACGTTTTGTAAATCAGTAATATAATTTAGCAAGTGTCCTATTATGGAATATGGTTTGAGAAACTTTTTTAGTAGGGTTATCAATTAATCATAATTTCATAGTTAATACTTATAACATTAAGTTGGTGTTTAGAGAAGAACAAGAAATTGTGGATATGGATATGAAAAAGGTTTTACCTATAGACTGCATCTCAAATATTATTTCTTTAACCTCTCTTGAGTATGCATGTAGATCATCTTCTGTCTCTTCTGTGCCATATTTCTTTTTTTATCTGTGTTTGACTAGGTAATAGAAAAAATAATTTTAAAATGACAAATTTTATTTTTCTTTTGTGATAAAAGGAATTGGAGTTTTTATAACAAAATAGAAAGTAAAAAGTAATATCTCTTAGACCAAAAAAGTTGTATTCAATAAAGTTGACCTAAACAAATCTTTTATTCAAATAAAAAAATTTTAAAAAAATAATATTTTAGGCTTACTAAAGTTGCTAAATGGTTGATTAACATTGATTTGTATTAAGCAGAGTCTTGGCTTAAAGAAAGATAATGGTAAATGGTAAAGGGTGCTGCATAGGAAGTGCAATTACAATTATTTGGGGAGATGCAAAACCTTACTAGGACTGGATTTCTTTATTAGAATCTAGGTATGCGGTCCTCTTTTATTATTCTTCTTGATGAACTTGCATAAAATGGCTATAGTATTGGTTTTAATGTTAAAAGTCCATTTCTCTTCTTTTTCCCCCTTTTTTTTTGTAATTTTTGTTTGGTTTAGCTTTTGATTCTCAAAGGTGCCAGTCTAACTGCAGAAAATGCAAATGGTTAACTATTCGAATGTCTCTACTACTATTTATATGTGGTGATTATATCATATTTATAGCCTAGCACAGTAAAGATATGAATAATTTAGTCTCTATAGTTAATAAAAAATTGAATAATCTGCCAAAGGAGCTAAACAATTCACTAGGCTTTTTAGCAGAAGCTTAAGTTGAAATTTGTCTCATTTCTGTTAGTTATGTAATTAGGTTGCCAACCAACTATTAAATCCTTATTTTGGACACAAGTGCTAGACTCATTGAGGCTATGCCAAGTAAGAATCCTAATCATTCTTCATTCTCTTCACAATCTTTGTTATTTTTTGGTCATTATCTGCTATGAGATTCTTGAAATAGTTGGTTGGTATGCTAGAATACTCAACACTTATAAATGTTTAATTTTATTCAAATTATATTTTTTCATTTTTAAAATATACACAAATTTATTATAAAAAATCTCTTTCCTCTGAAAACTTGGCCAAAAGAATAAAGAAGTCACACAGTCCCAACAAGCTAGAGTTAAGGAGGGGGGACAACCACTCACACTACAATAGTCTTTAGTCCAAAAAAAGGGTGTTCGATGCAACAAGTGGTGGACCATCGCATGGTGGCGTGGTGGTGCTTCTATGTCTTTTTTTTTTTAAGTATTAGTTGTAAATTTTTTTATATAATTAAAAGAAAATAGATATAAAATATGAGACTCATATATTTTGATTCTTTTCTCTTAATACTTAGTCTCATATTTTATATTTCTTTATTTATTTTCTAACTTTATAATAAATTTAAAAAAATTTATGCTTTTAGTCCTTCTAATTTAATTTAATCTTAATTTGATCTTTATATTTTAAAAAATTATAATTAAGTCTTTAAAATTTAAATAATTTTTGATTTAGTCCTTATCTTTATATTTTTGTTAATAATTTGTTATATATATGAGTTATTACTTCATAATCTCATTTTTGTTAATAGTGGTATTTTTGGAGGACATTTAAGAAGTTTAGTGAGGGCTAAAGGTAGGAAATAATTTGAAAGGAAATGCTTATTTTATATGATCAGTTAAAGTGTCCTTTTTTTGTTTTAATTACTTGCAAATCTGGAAGATTGTCTTTTGAATGTTTATATGTATTGATATGAAACATCATTCATGGATTGTTAATGAAGAAAATGCATGTCTTAAACTATTGATATTTTTGTCTTTTTGGATGAATTATGTCAAAGGGGAATTAAATAGGATTATTTCAACATCATTCATTGATGCTGCCTACCTTGATCATTTTACACATTTGGGTGCATGTTGAAGTTTTGTATAGTTGGTAGAATTTTCTATTCTTCTTTTTCATAATAAATACATTATTGAATTTCAGACACAAAGCATATCTAGGGAAAGAAACTCTCTCACTCTTCATAATTTCTCTTAAGTGTTCTTTGGACTGACCATTGTTATGAATGTGTCAAAGTCTTTGTTAATTCACCCTTTCTTTCATGTTCCTTTTATATACAAACAAATACATAAGAGTTTCACAAACCCATCAATCAACTGATATTCTTACTTAACTCTATGAAATTTAAAATTGATTATAATACCATTTCTCCAAACTTCAATGGCTCACTAGTGAATCTTCAATTATGACCCACTAAACTTCAATTTGTTAAAAACTTTTTTTTAGTTGATTTTTGAACTCTATTATATGGACCTTGTTAGAGAGAGAGAGAGAGAGAGATATATATATATATATATATATATAATGAGTTAAATATATATTGCAAATCCAAAGAGATTTAGGTTTATAACGGATACAACATTTGGACAAAGGCATTTGAACATAAGGAGTCAATCATCAATTTCCCTATGGATTGTAAGTCAAAAGTGAAAAAATCCATGTCTCTTGGATTTTTGTTTCTTGTTTTTTAAGAGATATAAGTGGTGATTCAAATAATAGCATGGAATATATGTGAATCCTCAATTAAAGCCATGTGAACTACTAAGTTATTACATGTTTACTTCTTATTTGTGATAGTTATAAATTTCTACTTTATTTCAACTGGATTGATGAGTTTTATATTGAGCAAAAATACAAATATAAGATAGTAATTATGTTATCAGACATTCACATCCAATAAAACTAATACTTTGAAATGTATTCTCTTCATAACATGAGTGATATCAATTTAGTTCCTAATAAAAAACATACTTATGGATCTTAAAAAAAAATTCAAACTCAAATAGTAGTAGTTATATTGTAAGAATTAAATTGATGAAACATTTATACTTTAAAAATTCAAGTCATATTCTATTTATCTAAACTCTTAATATCATTTGAAATTTAATGAGGCCATTGTGTCATGGTTGCATCAGGCAAGCTTGATCAAGCAATTCTTTGGATCGGTTTCTAAGATTGACTATTTGGCATTGAGGCGTGGATTTATCATGGTGGGTTTGTACTAAGCAAATTTGTTGATAGGTTGCTAGATCATGATAGGTTTTAGACAGGAGAATTAAGAACTTAGAGAACAGAGCATCAACAAATGTTGTCTCTACTATACTAGCGTCAACAAACACTTAATAAGTTGCAAGAATTTGAATTACGGTTATCTCATGCCCCATCAAATCCTATACCAGAAGACTCAGTAGCAGAGAAGACATGACCTAATGATTGTCCTCCTCTACAAGGATGATTTTATTCCTTTTTTCTTAATTTATGTGTTTTTAGTTGATAATTTAATTTATTTGTTATTTTTTTAATTGAATATTATTGTGTTATTGTACTTTGCTAGATAGAGAAAAACAATTAGACCTTGATTTTATTATTCAATAATAGTATTATTCTCAATTGGCCTTCTTTTAGTGTGTTTTATTGTATTTTACTAAATAGATAGCAAAGTAACATTATATTGAGGCTAAATTTTTTTTAAAAAATCATTATATGTAAAAAAAAAGAAAATTAAATTAGTGATAAAAAATTCATCACTAATCCATCACTAATTAGTGACGGAAAATTCCGTCGCTAATCATTGACGGATTTTTTCATCACAAATTCCATCCTTGATTAGTGACAAAATATTTCGTCGTTGATCTGTCACTAATTATCAGAAGAGTATTCCGTCGCTAATTTGTCACTAATCTAGTGACAGAATATTCCGTCGTTGATTCGTCATTAATTAGTGACAAAAATATACCGTTGTTAATCCGTCACTAATTTGGAATATGTTATCCTTATATTTAGCGATGGATTTTTTTTAGTAATGGAATATTCCGTCTCTAATTAGTGATGGAACTAAACATTCTATCACTAATGAATTAGTGATGGTGAAATTAGTGACGGAATTTTTCCGTCACTAATTTCCTTACTAATGAATTAGCAATAGAATTATTTGTATTTAGCGACGGAATTTTCCGTCACTAATTTTTGTTTTTCTTGTAGTGAATAACAATACTTGCTCTATACTATATATAGGTACCAAAAATCAACTCTTCAATTTTTAAACCGCATTGAATTTTTTTAGAATAATTTTATAGATGTACTCTTCTACATTTGTTTGACACATTCCAGATTTATCTCAAAGTCCTCCCATAATCAAGCCAAAGTTGATTAATTAAAGGTTAATCCTCTAATTTCTTTATCTCACTAGGAACTTTTGAACGACAAATTATACCCGAGGCATTTTTCTTGCCATTTCTCCACAAAGATGCCTATAAATACCTCAAAATCATCTCTCCATTTTCCCCATCAAATCCCAACAATTCATCTCTCTCTTACTGCATAATTATTGTAGAAGCACACACCAAAATGGGTTCATCATTATTTAAACTTCCACTTTCTCTCATAATCTTAGGGTTTTCCCTCATTGCTCCCCTTTCCTATGCCCAAGACTCACCGGTAGACTATGTGAACGCCCACAACGCTGCCAGATTGGAGGTGGGCATTCCCCCCTCGCTTGGGATGACACGGTAGCACAATTTGCGCAGGACTACACCAGCCAGCACAAAGGCGACTGCCAGGTGGTGCACTCTAGTGGCAACGAGCACTATGGTGAGAACCTTGCATGGAGCTCCAGTGACCAAATGAGTGGTGCTAACGCGATGGAAATCATAGTTTTAAATTGCGGCCACGACGGAACCACCGAAACGGTGTTGCAGTTCTGTCACAGTGCATTATATAAAGCCATAAACTCACAAAGCTCTGAATAAAGTAGCTGGCCCTAGATCTGCTTTCCCAAACGGTAAAAGAAAAAAAGCTAGCGAACAACAATAGCAACCAATAGAAAGAGTTTTGATCTAATAAATTTAAAGTTCTAAAATCTGAAACCATACCTAAAACTAAAGGCTAAAGCATAGCGATTTCAAAATCGAATCTGAAGTCCTGAAGCAAAGCCAGTTAGCTAACACACGCTCGAATCTGAAGAAAGAAGCGCCTAGAGGTATGCAGCCATCTTCTTCCTCTTGATCTACTTCGCTACTTTTTTTTGCTTTGACTTTCCTCAATTTTTTGAAGCATTAAATGAATCAGAGTAAGTGGAGGCGTGGAGTTACACAATATTCACAAAAGTTATTTTAATATAATATAATATATATCTACTAATAAAAGAGGAGAAGCCACATACCACTCTGATAATCTCAATGCAATATATACTATATATTTGGATCTTATTAATATAATATAATGTACATGGAATAGGAGGAGCCGCAAGTCTGATCTTGTTAGTATATTAGTGTAATGTAATATATATTGAATCAGGAGCCACGCATGATTACTTATGGGGATTCATATATTAATATAATATAATATATATTCAATCAGGGAGAAGCTGTGCATTGGGAATCATATATCTATATATATATACGTATATTATATATAATATAATATATATTCAATCAAGGAGAAGCTGTAGTGATTCATATATCTATATATATGTATGTATATTATATATTATGGACATTCATATGTATCCATATATATTAAAATGTTTTTCATGATAAATGTTTTTTGTAATTGAGTAAGTGTTTACGAGACTCTACAAGGATCAAACATGTTCTACCAGAATCCCCAGATGTTTGATAGGTGGAATTAACTTAGAAGATGTTTGATGCATCAAATTATTCTATGGTCTTTGTCTAACTATAACTACTAAAGATAAAGATAGAATTATGCTAAAAAAATTAGAAAAGACAAGATAAAGATAGCTTTGTTGGTTGAGGGTGGAACAACTTTCTCTTTTTTTTTTTGGGCGCTTTTAGGACAACGGTCACTAACCAGCACAAAGTAAAGCAAAATGTCACATTTAAAAGGATCAGTCATGGAAAATTGCAAATTAAATTGAATATCACGAATTTAACTTCCTCTCTGGTGTTGGTCAAATTCTATTACAATTACTACGTGTGGCTGCTTTCATGATAGATCGGTCTTCCTTGCTTTTCCTTTGGATTCCTTTTTGGTTGTCCTCGTATTTAGTTTTTGTTTTGCTCTAAAAAAAAAAATTGGATGGCTATATAGTTGGTACTTCATTTTGTGGTTTTGCATGTTTTGTCAAGATAAGGAGGCATTAACTCATGAGACGGGCCAATAGCATTATATCAATAAAAGAAATTACATGTCATTGTCAAATGGGGTGTCATGTTAGCTTGTTAATTATTTGATTAAATTAATTGAGACAATTTAAGAGAGAAGTAGACAGTTGGCTCATTATGATTGGAAATTATGAATTATATTTTGGCTTAATTAATCATTCCATTATTTTTACTATAAATAATATAATATCTTTATTATATATAAAATAAAATAATTTTAAAACACGTAGGTATTACATATTAAATATGAATTTAATCATAGATAACATTTTTAATTGATAACTAATCTTTCAAATATAATAAAATTAATTAAAAAATATTACGGGAAATATAAGAGAAATTTATGGTGTTTTGATTATTTTGTATCAATTTATATACATTTGCATAAGTAGACCATTCATATATAAATGATTACTCTATATATGAAATTATATTTTTTCCATTAGTAACTCTCATTTTTAGAATTTGGTACCGGTAAAGCATAACTCTTATATTAGAATTTAGTTTACTAGATTTTGCATATAATACCTTTTCATATATAATTTTTTTAATCGGATGTTTATATAAGATGTATAGTGACTTCCTCTTCATGTGAATCCCTTAGATCTTAAGTTTATAAAAATATTGATATTAATTAATTTTCCCAACATTTGTTTTATAGTTGAAAATTTTGTAAATCTGTATGAAAATAACTCATAACAGTTGTAGCAGCTTAAAGCCTTAACTGGATAAAAGCTTTAATTTTATCTAACTACAATATTGTTAAAATTATAAATAACGATAGATTGACTGTAATGATAATAATAAAAGAGAATTGAATATGAAATGGGAATTTATAAAATGAGATATATATATATATATTCATGATTTGTAAAATTAATTTAAATTTAACATATTTAGTAGTTGTATTATTACTTGTTTGTTAAACCATTTTCTTTGCAACTAGTTTTTTTGGCTACTCTTGTTAATCTGATTCTTTTGTTTGATCTTTCTTAAAGGAAAAGGAGGATGCATTACTTTTTTTAAGGGAAATTTTAGTATTTATCCCTATGATCAAATTTTCTTGTCAAAAATTTATTAGAAACTATGATAGCAAGGATAGATAAAGGATCATATCATAAACATATAATATTTTTATAAGAAAACATGAGTATTGCATCTTTTTCGTTAGATTACTAAGCCATGCATCTTTTTACTATATCCAATCTTTGAGCCTTTGTCATTCAGCCTATAAACTCATTAAATTTTAAATGTTTAACATATCAAAAAAGAAAATAAAAATGCCAACCATTGAAAGTAACAAATTTACATTTTTACAAACCTAAATATCATTTACCAATCAATAACTATCATTATACGAGCATTAAAAAAGAGTTGTTGATGTTGGTGGTGGAGCTGGGATGATCATTAGTGAACTTTGAATGTTTATTCTAAATTTGTTTAATTGATTAATTTTTTAATTATTTAATTGTGCTTTTAGTTTTGTTATATTATGTTATATGACCAACTTCATTTAATCAACGGGTACTATAAAATATAAACAATGCCACCAAGAGAGGAATTTCTAATAGAAAGATTAAAAGGTGCTCCTAGTGATAATATTGGTTAGCATTTTAGAACACCTGTAGCTGGAAATCGAAACAACATAATTTGCAAACTTTGTGAAAAAGTAGTAAAGGGTGGAATTACTCGATTGAAGCAACATATTGCTCATTTTAAAGGACAAGTAGTTGGTTGTCCTAAAGTTATAACTACTATTCGGAAAGGTATGATGAAACTTCTTTTAGATAATAAAGATAAAAGAAATTATTCAAAAAAAAGAAAAGAAGAATTTGAAGCAAGGTTGAGAGGCGATGAAGATGATGAAATAGAAGCATTTGTTGATGAAGAAATACAAATGAGATGTGCGACGCAAGAAAGTATCAGATCATATCGTGAATGGGAAGATGGACAATAATTTAGACAACAAACTAGAGGAGGGCAAAATGTGTATGAAGAGGGTGGAAGCTCTTATGCAAGGGCAAGAGGATCAAAAGATGTTGCCTTTAGTTTAAGATCTACAAATGTTGATCTTGTGAAGAGTAAAAGTGTGAAACAACCAAAAATTTCCGGTGGTTTAATGAAAACATTAAGGAAGAAACTAGGAGAAGCAATATCAAAGCTTATTATATATGAACGTCTTCCAATGAATTTATTTAATTCTCCTTGGTTGCATAATTTAATTACTGCAGCTACTAAGATAGGTACAATAGGGGTTAAATTCCCTACTCCTTATGAGATTTCAGATGTGTATTTGAAAGCTAAATACCAATCCATAAAGGAATGGATAAATGGGTTAAAAGGTGCATGGAAGGAAAGTGGTGTTACAATAATGTGTGATGGTTAGACTAATAGCATTAGTCACATGCACATAATGAATTTTCTTGTCTATTGCAGCAGAGGAACTATTTTTCTAAAATCAATTGATGTTTCTTCTGTTGCTAGCAGAAATACTGATTACTATCTTCAGTTACTTGATCAAGTGATAGAAGAAGTTGGAGAAGAATATGTAGTCTAAGTGGTTACAGATAATGAGGGAGCTTTAAAGGCAACTGGAAAGAAATTGATGGAAAAAAGACCATATCTCTATTGATCATCTTGTGCAGCTCATTGTCTAGATCTATGCTTAGAAGACATTGGCAAAAAGAGCAATGTACAAAAGGTGTTAGAGGATGCAAAGATGACAACATCCTTTATATATAATCACATTTGGACTGTAAATTTGATGAAAGAATATACTGGAGGTTGAGAAATTATTCGTCCAGCCATTACTTGCTTTGCTACACAATTCTTGCAACTACAATCTCTTATGAAGCAAAAGCAGGCTTTGAAGAACATGTTCGACTCTGAAAAGTTTAAAAAGTCTAAATTTGGCAAGGAAAAATCTGGACCAGCACATGATGCAAGAAAAAAAATTGTAAATAATGACTTTTGGATCAAAGCCAATGAAATACTAAAAGTATTTGAGTCAATTGTCAAGATATTAAGACTGGTCGACGGTGATGAAAAACCAACCATGAGTTTTATCTATAAAGCTATAGATAGAGCAAAGCTATCTATACAACAAAATTGTCATTATCACTCTACTTATAACGGCATGATAAATAAAAGGTAAAAATTTCTATATACCGATTTACATTCTGCAGGTAAGTCTATTATGTTGTCACAAAAAAAGAAATATTTGTGTATTGACTAATTAAGTATATTTCTATCTTTTTAGGTTATTTTCTTAATTCTCAGTTTCAATTTGGAGTTGAGCATAGTCATTCAGTTTATAAAGAAACATTTGATGGAACTAAAAGTGCAATCACTAAATTAGAAAGAAATATGGGTGTTGCAATTAGAGTACTAAATCAAGTTAGTTATTTTTTATATAATGAATATTTGGAATATATTATTATATATTTACATTAAATTTAATATGATGTTGCATAGTTAATACTTTTTCAAGAAAAGAGAGAGAACTTTAGAATGCCACAAGCTCAGAGAGCATGGTCTCAAATGGATTCCGGTAAGATATAATTCATTTTTTATTTACAAGTATACATGGTAGAATATGTAACTCAATCAAAATAATTAATTTTGTTTATAATTTAAAGTTGACTAAATTTGTGTGTTGTTTGTTTAAATAGCTGAATGGTGGATGATATATGATTTGTGTGCTCCTAAACTTTAAAGCATTGAGATAAAAATTTTAAGCCAAACAACTTCAGCTTCAAATTGTGAAAGGAATTGGAGTACATTTAGCTATATTCATACAAAGACAAGAAATAGACTAAAGTATAAAAAATTACAAAAACTTATCTTTACCTTTTACAATATGAAGCTAAGAATGAGGGAGAAGAAGAGGCATAGTCAAGAAGAGATAGAAAATAGTTTCAATCCAATTAATCTTGATTACATATTCCAAGAAGATGATCCTTTGTCTCCATGGATTGAGGAGAGAGAAAGCCCATTATTGGATGGACTTCAAAATTCAAAATGGATCCCAAGAGTGGATATTGATGACAAAGAGGTAGAGGCTAATGTTGATTCAAGTTCTCATGAAGGTCATAGTCAGGGCAGTGATGGTGGTTTGAGTCCACCAAGCAACAATAGTGGTGGTGATAGTGGTAATGCAGTAGAAAGTAATCATGACATAGATGAAGATAAGGAACAAGATCCATATCGAGACATTCTATATACTATGTGTAATTTGGGTTTTGTTGTTGATATGACATCTTTTCAGGATAAAGGCTCTGATGATAATAGAAGAGGTGCTCATCAATCTATAAGAGGTGGAAGGCAACAAAGTGGTGTACTAGAAAATAGTTCTTCCTTTAGTTTTACGCAAAGTTTTGGTGATTTTGGCATTGGTGGCTCATCTCAAAGTAGTCAAAGTTACTATCCTCCATTTTATAAACAACCTCTCCACATGTCACATGATCATTATCCAATAATTCAAGCCCCACCATATTATCAATCTTCAATAAATTATCAAGAGCCTTATTATCACCAAGCACCAAGTTTTCCTTATCAGCAAATGAAGAACCCAAATGGAGGATTTTTTGATTATGTTTTTGGACAAGGAGCAAGATAAGGTGATAATGAAAGTGAAAGTGGAAACTATGATCCTCCACGACATTCTATAATGTAGTGATTCTAATTCTCTCTTTGTAATAATATGTAAGCATACTTTTATATTATCTGATTTTTCTTTTTAGTTTTCTCCAGTAACATTGATATGCTTGTTAAAAATAAGAATTTATTTAATTAATATTGATGTTAGGTATGATATATTTATGTATATGAGAGTTATAATGATTATATATATTTTTAAAATAATTTGTGCAACTTCTAAAAAAAATCACAGTTCCAATGACCACAACCCACATTATAACACCAGCAATGCCCGCAATCGCAATAATTGCAACGCATTTGCAACCGCAACCACAACCGCAATTTAAAACTATAGTGGAAATGTGGGTAAACGAGAAAGCTAACTATGACTACAACAATAACTCATGTGTTGGGGGTGGACAGTGCCTGCACTATACTCAAGTGGTTTGGCGAGATACAGTGCGTGTTGGGTGTGCTAAGGTGAGGTGCAATAATGGTGGAACTTTCATTGGTTGCAACTATGATCCTCCTGGCAACTATGTTGGACAAAGACCTTACGAATTGAAGTGATAGTATTCGCGGTTTGTTTATAGTTTGAGCTTATTATCTTTCAGCCTTGAGCCTAAGAATGCCTATATGTGATGAATAATGTAATGAGCTCGATCCTAATGAGATTCAAAAGCCTTTGATTTTAATAAACATATAAGGAAAAATATATATACCTACAATTAATACTTAAAATACTTCCAAAAAGGATAATGAAAGAAAGTATTAGGAAATAACATATCCAAATGATCCATAAATTAATAACCAAGGATCAAGCTATAACGACTAACATGAATAATAATAATACAAAGAAATCCAAATTTACCATATTTTGAGATTTTAATTTGTTGCAAAGATTTTTTATTTTCGATTAGGTTGGCTAGATAAAATCAGAAAATAGAAAGGGATGGCTGAATTAAAATTCAAAAATAAGAATCAATCCCATGTAATTCATAAACTCGGGCAAGTTTGCGAGTTTATCCTGAATTAACAAAAAAAAGAGTTTGACCGCAAGTTGCTCGTTTTTCTACCTTAAATTTATCCGAGTTCACAGAAATTATATCTGATCAATAAGGATGCTAATGATGCTAATGGTTGTAAAATAGAGGTGGGTTAGCTTTCCGTGTTTTCTTCCTCTGCTATGATACGTTTTGCTTTCTGTTTGTTCGATAAAGTTTATCTTTGGCACCAAAAAAAAAAGGGAGATATGATATTATTTGCATGTCTATTCAATATTTCTGAATCAAATTGCCTTTGAGATAATACTAACATGGTTGACGTGGACTGAACCATTGGCTTCACTCTCAATGGGGACTTGCAATGTATTGAGAAATTTCAACTTAACTCCTGTTCCGTATACATTGGATTATTCTTCGTTGCTTCACTTTCTTCTCGTCATAATTAAAAACGAGCGCAAGTTCAGCCCTTGAATTTAGGGCCATAATGTATGGCATAGAAAATTATGTAAAATGCAAGAAGACTTTTCGTGTTTCCCTTTTGTTTTCTTTGGTCTCTTATACATTGAAATCTGATGAAAGTAGGAAACCTTTGTTCTTGGCCGCTAACCCAGAAGAAGAATAATCTTAAGACGAACCAGAAGACCTTGTGAATCTAATTTGTATTTAGAAAGTGATAGAAACTTTGTAGGATTGTACCTTTTTTTTTTTGTAGTTACAAAGTCGTATGTTTCATCCTCATTTTGCATTAAAATTAAAAAAGAAAAATAATTTGCGGGAGATAAAGGACATGTTTCTTTATATTGCCATGTAATTAACAAACCATCAGCATTTATGTGAATTACTTATAAATGATGACAACAATCTCTTACTTTAACTTTTTTTTTGGCAATTATTCTTTACATAAACAGAATGGAACTTTGCATGATGGCCCCATTTTAATTGGTCTGTGCTTCTGCTAACTGCAATAATGCAGAAACAGAGGTAAATATTCATAGGCATGCAGGTTGTAGAAATATATGCAATTGTAAAGTCATTTGTTCAAAAGGTTCTTTGTGATCATTAAAATTAATCTTGGTAATGAGAGATGTTTGTAATCTACTTGGGATCAATATTTATTGAAAATATTTTAAGGAAAAAATTTCAGTACAATACATATATGTAAAAAATCGTATTGTTGAATCCCTAAAAAAATGAGTATTCAAACAAATCTTCAGATTTCCTAACTATAAGAGTAAGAATGTAATATTTATATATATATATATACATGGAGGTCAACTGGCACTGTTGCCATCATTCCAATTAATTTTGAAAGTAATATGTTTTGGGGACGTTTACATGAAAGTGCCCAACGGGGGATTCTTCTTTCGTCATATATATATACATTGCATATTCTGATTTATTTATTTGAATCAATGACATCCTTAATTAGCGCATGCCGTTTTAAAGGAATTATTTTTCCTATTTCCTTTAAAAAAATTATAGACAGTATTGTTTTTAATAATATTTTCAAAGAATTATTTTGCTAACTCCTCTTTTCCTTTTTTTAAGAGTCACATATATTTGTTTGAAAAATTCATATTTTGGTCCGTGATATATTGGTGCACTTTTAATTGCTATTTCTTGACTTTTTTCAATTATATAATATTTTAATTATTTAAATGATTTTAATCTCTATTCCATCTCTATCCAAAAATGACCACTAATTAATAAATTGTCGACTTGGAGTAAACAATATTCTTTAACTGTGAGTTAAAGATGCTAGGAAAGCTATAAACATCTTAGAGTGCAACATGTCGGGTTTGGGATTAATTTTTGAATGAAAATATTAGTAAAAGAGAAACATTAGAAATATTTTAATAATTAAGGAACTTAATTAAAAAAATTGAAACAGACAGAAGTGCAGATTTTTCTATAGGTGAAATTTTTTTGTGCATACTCAAAGATAATTACATTAGTGTAATCATTATGTGGTATACAAAGACACATGACAATAAAATGTTATAATATGTTGGTTGAATTAAAATGCAAATACAATAAATTATTTTAGATTGACATTTTAACAACAAATTTTGACTTGACGTGTTATAACCACATCTTTTTTTTTAAGTATGTTACATAATAATTATGTTGATACAATCATTTTTAAGGATGCATTAAAGAATTTACTTTCTCTGAGGTGGCCTAAATTAAGATGGAAAGGAAAACGCCGCGTAAGAGAAGGCAAACATGTGCAACACGGCTTTGCCATTACCCTCACGGCACGCACATGGAAACATAAAAAGACTTCCCTAACAATCCTCAACGATATAATGGTTAATTGTGTTGTTAATTTGTTAGTTGTCTGAAAATTAATCATATTAATATTTTTGGGAGATTTTGCAATGAATTCTTCTTAATAATTTTTTTTTTATAATTTTCAGGTGAATAATTTGTTTTTAACTAGATAGGAGAAAAAAATTAAGGGTAGAATAAATCGATTCAACTAGAGAGGAAAAGATACAACAAATTCTTTTGAACTTTATGTCTCCTGCAAATAGTCTTTTAAAATTTTAAAATAGAAAAATAAGTTTAACTTTCACACTCATTCTATCTATTTAATTAAGGGATATTTCTTTTTTTTTCTTTAATTTTTGGTGGACATGCTGGCATTATTGAGGACAAATGGAAATTTGTTACTTCAGTCATGTAGAAAGTCTGGTGTGGCGTTGGAGTTGACATTGTTAAAGAAAAAAGAGACAAAAATATCACAAAAATATCTTTTTCTTAAAGAGTGGTAAAGTTAAAAGATCTATTTTTTTAATTTAAACATTTATAGGACTATCTATAAATAATTCAATATTCAAGAGAATATTTATATTTTCTCTAAATAGAAATATTAGCATTTGAATAAAGTACAATTTACCCCTTCGAACTTGACCTGAAATAATTGGACGACACATCTTAATTTAAAATGTCATTCAAACTCCCCCTAATATATTATTTCACTACTATTTTTTTTAATCTAAAATTGATTGAAATGATCAAACTATCGATAATTAAGTTGATATTTGAAAAAATGAAAACATAAGCTTCAGAAAACAAATTTAAAATTCCTAAGGAAACCTATCCTATGTGCAAAAAAAGAAGAAGGAAGAAAGTAAAACACTTGAGGAACAAACTGGTTTCAAAGAACATTTGCATAAATATTTTTGTCAAATTGTAAACCAACAAATCGTCCAAAAAATTTAAATGCGATGCTTGAACAACATTAATTTCAAGTTTATTATGAAAATAGAAGTCCAAATTAATGTAAATGAAAAATGCTAAAAAATAATTGATTAAGAAAAAATGAATTTAGTCAATGAAAAACAGAAACCTTAGACTACCTAAATCCAAAAACGTGAAAAACAAACTTTGTTGCATCATATGGCATGACTTATATACTTTCCTTCATTCTTCTCATGACCGAGGCCTCTCCCTGATTATAGCCTTCAATTATGGGGTTTCTTTTTCACGTTATTATGACTGCTCTCCATTCCTCCTACCAATTAAAGAAAAAAAAGACAAATTATTCAACCAGTTAAGATATTGGTTCACAATATATTACTTTATCTTTAATTGAAAGTAATAATTAAATATATTTTTTAAAATTTTATATATTAAAATTCTAATATAGCAAATAAATATTAGTAAAATTTAAATATTTGATTATTAATTCAATAACTTTTAAGATGTTTAAGAAGTCATTTTAATTGAAAAGCAAAAACTACTTATGATTAAAATTTAAGAATTTTTAGTATTGAATCTTTGGAATTCCAAAATCATATTAATATTCCATTTATGACTAAAAAAAAAACCAAAAGGCCAATAGCAATTTTAGCCAAATACCTTGATATTCAAAGAGAAACATTGCTAAGAAATGGGGCATCGCAAAGAGCAAATATAAAAAATAGTTAAGTATACACATGTTCTTTTTCTTATAATCTTTTTTTTTTAATGTCTCACTATTTCAACCCTCTTTTTCTTCTAGTGGCTTCAATTTTTCATATTTTAAATATATGTAAAATGAACTATTTTATTTCATAAGAAAAAAAAATTAAAAAATAAATTTAATGATCGATTCAACTAATTTTTTATTGATCCGCTTTTAACCAGTTTAACTAATTTTTTATCGATTCTTTGGTTGATTGATTTTTTTGGCTAACTAAATTCGATTAAGGTCCCGATTTTCAGTCTAATGAGTTGAATCAACCAATCTAGTTTTAATTATATTGCTCTTTTTCAACCAATTACCAAGCTAAAAATAAAACAAAAAGTAGAGAAATTTATACTTATTATATTTTGAAACACTGTTTTTAAAAAATTAACATTGGACGATGCGTAAATTTTAATGTTAGAAAATATATGTATTCTATAATAAAAATAATTTGTTTCAATTAAACAATCTTATTCTCCTTGTCCATATACAGAGTCCAGTTCCAAGTACGTAATTTGGATCCTTAACCACAGCTGTGCAATTGAAGACATGGAGAAAAATAAATGTGTGGGTCCCATTTTACTTATCTTTCTCCAACCTTCTCCAACCATATACGATACATTATTAGAATCCCTTTGACCCAAGTAAGAGATTCTAGCAAACTTATTCCTAGTCTCTTACATGGACAACAACCCCCTCTTTGTCTCGGGTAGCTTGAGTAGTCCACTGATAGTCAATGGTTTCAAGGCTAGAACCTTCATCCTTAACCCTCAAGGCTAATTCTTTTTATGAGATTACAACTTGTGTTGCCGAATTGTTTCATACGATAAAATGAAAAATTATACATTTGGTCTCTATAGTTTGCTCAAATTTTTAAGTTGGTCATCATAATTCTTTTTTCCAAATCATGCCTTACATTTTGATATTGTTTTCAATTTGGTCCCTAGCATTAAAAGTTTGTTATAACATTGTGACATGTAGACAATTTGTTAGTTAATTCAGCTTTAGATTCACAGTGCAATTACAGATCTTAACAGTAAGGACAAAATTGAAAATGACATCAAAGTGTAGAGAGTGGTCTGAAAAGAAAATAACCTATAGAGACCAATTTAAAAACTCAAGCACACCATGGGACCAACTATATAATTATTTCTAATCAAATTAAGAAGAAATTGCAATTACTTACCTTAATATTTATCTTTAATTGTAATATTCTTCCTAATCTAAAAGAATTGTAATTGACTCTTTGATTTATTAATTTCATTGCAATAAGTTACCTGTCATCTAAATTTAGAAACTTTAACCACATAAAATTATCAAAATACTCTTGTTATAATTTAATCAATATCCTTTTACCGTCCTTTTCATCTTCTCCCATATCACTATAGCTCCTCAGTTCCCTGTATAATATTGACATGGCAGAATCGCTTATACAATTAAATGTTGTGAACTTTAAAATGTAATGAGACCATCAAATTTGCATAGCTTGAATGGGTCACTACGGATTTGTACATAGGATCATTGCCATTAATAATTAAGAGTTTTATAACTAATTTAATTAGTATCGACGGGGTTAGCTGCGGTAATCACTCAATGGGAACCTTCAAGGTAATGTCACTTTCAGGTCCAAGGTTTGAGGAGAAGGATCTGTCTGAAAATACCCATATTTAATTTTTGGATTTATGGATATATATTAAAGAGGAGTGGAAAAGAAATATTAATCAAATTATGAGAAATGTATCTTAGTGATTATATATAGCTAAAGTCTCTATATTTAGATAACGAGATATGTTATTGCAATAGGACTATTCTATTGGAGGGTTGATTGTGTTTTTAAAAACAATTTAAAAAAATATCACAATTAAAATCAAAGATTAAGGTCAATAAGTGTAAATTTAAAAATAAATAAATAAATAAACTGTGATCCAAGCTAAGGCTTAATGGCCATAAACTGTGATTTTCAGTGACCCATAAAATGGGCCAACAAATCTATCCAAGGCCCACAAAATGATAAAGAGCAAGACTAGCCCAAGTAACTTGTGAAGCTACCTAGCCTGAGGCCTGAAGCACCTTTGACAGCCACCCAACCCTACTTGATGTTTGACCAGTTTAATCAATATTTAAAAAGTATATATGGTCTCTACGAATTTACATTAAGTGGCACTTCTTGATAATTAATAGAAACAAAATACAAAGCAAATATATAAACCTAACTAATCCGATGCCACAACAATAAGATGTGGAGCAACTACAACTTTATAAAAAATAAATTGAGACATCAACTTTCTAATACCTTGCCGTAAAATGTCATGATTAACAAGAATATGCACGTATTCCTGTAGCAATTGGTAATCTGACCTAAAGTGCATGCACAAGGTGAGCAAATAAATGTGAAGATTTATGATCTGTTGTCGATTCTTTTAAAAGAAAAAACAATGCATGCCTAATTGCCATAAGCATAGCTCTACATCTGGCCTTTGTTGAGGGTCATACCAAGTCCATCTATGAAAACAAAGATTTCCAAACCAAATAGAGATATCTACTCTCCCTTAGTAAACATAATGACTTTTCTTAGGGTGCCACACCATAAAGTACCAATTATTTAATAGAAATGAGCCTAAGAAAATGATAATATCTGGAGGTGAAAGGCATTCTACTTGGATGTCTAAAGATGAACCAAACCATACTGCTCTAGCTAATGGACAAGATAGAAATAAATGTGAGTAGGATGTGATGAGTGAACACCCTTGTTCAATAGGTATGTGATGTTTGTGTAATGTGGTTGCTAACAGAAGAGCATTATGAATTAACCTCCATATGAACACAAAAACCCTAAGAGGAAGATGCAATGTCCAAAGAGCATCCCATGTTTGGAATGGACTTGGTTGATTTGACACCAAATGCCCTGTTAATATCTGGTATCCTTTCGCAACGCTACTAGACATTGAACCCTTACACATCCAAGCCAAACCTAAGCGTAAAGAAAGATCACCATTTACATCTTCCTAATAATATTTAGGTCTAAGAGGCTTTGAAAATAGAGATGTAGTTCCGTCTTATATCAATCACCATACATACTTAACCAATAAAATCTAATTAAATGACGTAGTATATTTAAAACCAAGTCCACCTTTAGCAAGAAGAAGACACAATTTCGACCAACTTAGTAAGTGAACCTTTAGTTTAGAGGTAGAGAAACCCCAAAAGAAATGTGCAATGCTCATATCTATTTAGCTGCTCCAACCACCATTAGACTTCGTCATTGTTGACGGACTGCCCAAACCCCACCACCGCCAATCATTCATCCATCAGATCTATCTTTTTTCTGCATCTCCATCATTTTTCTTCCATTTTCAACTGCTTTGAGGTAATTTTTCTCTATGTTCTTTCATTTTTCAAGATGTTCTAGATGATTGATAGCTCAAAGATTGTTGAAATACTTGATTACTAGTCTTTGTTGTTCTTGAGTATTTAAAATTTGATGGGAGATTTTTTTATTATATTTTTATAGTAATTTGCAAAAGGCTTTAATTTAAATGTTGTTGAGATTGTTTGAATAGAAAAAAATTTAAAAGGTTTTTTACTTTACATTTTCTAGCCATAAATTGCTCAATTTATTAACCTTAGGATATTTTATTGCACTTTACCTTGAATGATGATTAGTTACTGAAATACATATGCATTTAAAATATTGGATGAGAATGCATTTCAGTTTCATTGTTTCCTGTAAGATTTCATTCTGCTATTGAAAAATTGATGATATAATAAATGTTATATTTACTTTTGGATCAGGACTAACTTATACATCATAGCAAAAAAGTTCAAGTTTCTATATGTTGAGGGGACTCTTATAGGGATTTTCCATTACTAATTATTTTACAACTTTATTCTATAATTAGTTATTTCCCTCCATATAGTTTCAAGAAAAACTAAATGAAAGTATAATTTATTATTCAAATTCATGCACAAAAAATAGTGTGATCATCATTTTAGTATTTATAGTGATGAAATTAGTGCAATATTATACTTTATAAAATATTAAAATAATACAATAACGTTATAAAATATAACAACAAGACAATAACAATTTATTACCTTTTGAAGGTCAAAATAAAATCTTTTATTCAATGAATTGCATATCACAATTGAAGTTACAATAATTTTTTAGCTCCATTAAGCTTATGAATGCAATTTAACAATTGATATATATTTTTTCCTTTAATTTTATCATATTCTTGTGATCATTCTCACAAGTCTTCACAATTGTTTTTTTTTATTATTACAATAAGAGATATCTTTGAATTTTGTCTAGTTAAACTATTTTTTTAAATAATTTTAAAGACACATTATCTTTGTTGGTCAATAATTTTATGTAATTTTCAACAACCTATAAGTCATTTTTTCCCTTCAAAATGAGAGTTTAGTTTTTCAAATTTATTGGATTTGTGATTGATTCTACATTTGTTCTATGATTTCCTAGCAAGTGAAAAAGAGTTCTAAGTCTTAGATGGACTGATTTTGACCTTGGCAGCAATGGGTATGTTTTGGAAGGCCATTCCTCATGGCGATGCAAATATATACAAAATATTGTATTTTTCTCTCTTTGATTATATCTTTTAATATCATGAGAATTTCTTAAACTTGTGTGCCAAATAAGGTGGGATTAACTTATGTATAAATTGAGTGCAAAAATAAATATTACTAATAACTTCAAGTTATGATAGTGATTCTCAACATATTAAATTAACACTTGCTTTTCTAATATTAATTTCCAGGTTTACGATTAGAGTTATTAATCACCAATTAATTCATAAATATGTTTACAAAATCTTTATGAATATTTCGAAAAGAGCAACCTAGAAATTTTGAATTTGTACCTTTTTAGTTCAAGTCTCATCATATATTATTTCTCTCTTTTCCCTTTTTAAAAGTATCTAAGTAACATAATATAATAATCTCAACTTAATTAATATAAACGTTTTTATCTAATTGTCAACCATGATGAATTTCCTATCATGTTTCTCTATTCTCTTGTTCTAGTGTCCCCCTTTTATCTCTCTCTTTTTGCAAATTTGTGAGGCATGTTCCCTTTCACGAGCTGTAGAAGTTATATTTCATATTTCTAGATTTATTCTTGTGCACTTAAATCTTTAGTCCTTCAATTTGCAAGTATTGAAGTTTGAACTTTTGTGTCATCTTATACTTCATACATGATAATGTCTTTTTCAACGAGATTATACGTCATAGCATTGAAGTATGCATGCAAACTCTTTTCTCTACTTTTAGATTAAGACAAGACTGGAAAATGCTCCATTTTAATGAATTCAATCATAGTTACCAATTACCATTTTAAAATTTCTCTCGCTTTTGATGCTGCACTTAGATATATATTTCACTTGACTTCATTTGCTCTCTAAATATATATGTTTTTTTTTTGCAAATAGACCATACTTATAGTTTTAACCTTATGTGGATGGCTATTGTATCATTTCCTTTTGGTTTTGCAGATGTGCTTAAGGGAGAAAGTAATAATGGAAAGATGATGTTTCCTTTCCTTTTAGTCGAGAACTTCATACCTTGCCTACATTAAGAATTAAAACTTTTTGTCAAAAGTTTAAAGATATTCCTTCTACCTTGCCTTTAATTCTGCTTGACCTGACTGAGGATTTTTATGTTATCCTTAGTCCCTTTGCGGGAAGTATAGTGCTTGGCTTTATCAAAGCAATTTCTTTCGCTCATAGCATTTGTGGGTGAGCAACCATAGACGCATGAATTGACTCTATGGATTCTATTTATTCCCTTGATGGTTTCCCAAACTTCTTCTTTAATAAGTCAGAAAGGGTGCTTACTTTACTGAAACGAGTTCAACACTATGCTCATTGCTCTTCTTTCGAAATCCTTTGAAGCCAATCGGTTGAAAGATTTCAAGCCTCTCCTAACAACCTTATAGAATGAAGTCCGTATTAAAAAAAGTATCAAAGATGAGAGGCTTAAAGCTAGGTCTTTACTTTAGTCTTTAGCCGGACATTGTGGTTGGGTGAAGTTGATAAGTTTCTAAATTATCATGGTTTTCTTAATATTTTATGGGGCTTATCATATGAATATTTAGTGAGTTTTGGTTTTATTTCTTTGATTTTGAGTTAATTTTTTGTATTAGTTAAGTATAAATAGTATTTTGTGTTTTCATCTAGATTTTTAAGTTGTTAAATTGTTTAATTTTTGTTAGTAGATTATAAATATTAATTATATGAATTTTATATTTTTGTAGGGTTACAATCATGAAGAAACAAGTTTAGAAGTTTTGGAATGGCAAGCAACAAGCATTGAGAAGATTTGTTAGAAAAGGATCAAAAAGAAAAAGAAGAAAAGACAAAAGAGCAAAAGATGACATTCAAAACCACTGTTAAAGAAAATGCGGCGCCACGACGACAAATTTAAGTGCCACAGCACATTAAGAAACAGAAGCAAAATGAGTCGCAGTGTAAAATTTTGTGCAATGACACTTTTGACTATTGCAGTAAAAAATTCATCTACATAGCAGTGCAGCTCGAAAAAAATGCAAAACGCACCATTTTTTAGCTACGTTTTTTAGGGTTTTAAAGGGTTTTTGCACTTTTTCGAGGTAGACTACCATTCTGAAGGTTTTGGGGAAGAGAAAGAAGGGTTTAGATCTTCAAATGCCATGGAAGAAGCTTGGGTTTGAAGAAGATTCATTGATTAATTTAATTTTTCTCATCTTCTCTTAATTTTCTTGTATTTATTTGCCCATTTGGTTTATACTCTACTCTTAATGTTGCTATTTCTTGTAGTTATAAGCTAAACTTGTTGATTTGGGATTGTAATAAACTATAGTTTGTAATATGTTGTAATTACTCTATTTATTTTGTAATTAGTGGTATGATTTAATTACTCAATCCTTATGCTTCATGCTTCTAAGTGTGTGGAAATGATAACTTCCCATTATTCATGTTATTGTGCATATTTTATCTTAGTAAATATAGATTTAGCTTTTAATTACAGGGTAAATAATACTTTTATAGATAAGATAAACATGCTTAAGATGAATAGCTCCATACTCAATTTTTACTTGGAAAATGATAGTTTTTATTTGTATTTTGAGTATAGTGAGAGCTAATCATACTTTGCTCTTGCTGTAGGATGCATGTTTAAGAGAGGATTGAGCATTTTCTTGCAAAAGAGGCTTCAGAGTGTTGGTTCATATAGCTTTTTGGAAGCTGGCCGCCGACAGAATTCATCAAGCCAGGCTAAATGAAGGAAATGGTGAAAAATATTACTGGGCAAGCTGCCCTGTGGCGCATATTAATACCGCCATGGCAAAGCTTTACTCAAAAGCTGACTTCGCCACAACAAGGAAGTGTTGAGCCACAGCACGAGGTGAGACACTAAATGCCAAGGCAAGGAAAGAGCTAGGCCGCGACTCGAATCCACATAGAAGCAAAATTCGCCGGGTGCGATAAGTGGCACTGCAGCACAGAACATGCAGGTCTCATCTAGTAGACAATCTTGCCGTGGCACGAATGTCCAAGCCGCAGCACAGTTCGAGTTAACTAAATGCAGCATTTTCCTTAGTAAGTTTTTGAGGCTTTCTTGCTTTATATAACCGGGGATATGAAGGGAGACATTATTTTGGGTTGGTTTTTGCCTGTTTCAAGTGTGTAGAGGCTAGAGAGAAGCTGTAAAGGCATCTTGAAGTAAAAGGAAGCTAGAGATTGAAGATTAAAGCTAAAATAATCTCCATTTCTGAGTTTCCTCTTCCCTTCTTTTGTTCTTCTCATTTTATCTTGATGCTTCTAACTTTTACTTCAACTTTGTCCTTGAATATCATGAATATGTATAGCTAAACTCTCTAATCTAGGATTGTTAAAAACTCTTGAATAGATTAGTGGATGTTCCTCATTCTAATTTTGCAATCAATGGTTAATATTTGTTCATTCAACTCTATGCTTCATGCTCTTTGATTGATTGGCGATTGATTTGATACTTTGCTTGAACTTGGAAAAGGGAAAGGGAGGTTAGATTAAGAGTTAAGTGGTGTGAGTGCCAGATTAATATTAAGGATGTTCTGATTAATACTTGAATCAGATTTGTCAAATTTTTACTTCGTCCAAGTCTCTTGAACAAGTCTACTTAATGCTTCTTTAAGTCTTTTAACCTTTACCCTTGTGATAGGTCCAACTGGAAGATGTAAAGGATCATTTAAAGACTTTGAATTAGTTTGTTCTTCTAAGCTAGCCTGGTTTGTATCACCCTCCCCCTCTTGAAAAGGAGTTGTCCTTGACTCTTCAAAATCTGCACCAAAATAAAGGGAAAGATCAGAAACATTGAAAGTAGCACTTACACGACACTCACTTGGCAAATCAATTTTGTAAACATTATTATTGATCCTCTTTAGTACTTGGAAAGGTCCATCTCCTTGAGGCATAAGCTTGGACTTTCTTTTGTCAGGAAATCTCTTGTTTCTAAAGTGCAACCAAATTAAGTCCCCTCACTTAAATATAATCTTCTTTCATCCCTTGTTAGCACGGTCTACATATTGTGGAGTCATCCTATCAATGTTTTGCTAAGCCTTTTCATGGATTTACTTAACAAACTCAACATGCTTCTTCCCATCCATGTTCACTCTTTCCTATGAAGGCAAATGAGTTAAGTTAATGGGTGTAAGAGGATTAAAACCATATATAATTTCAAAGGGTGAATATTTAGTAGTGGAATGAATGGCCCTATTATAAGTAAATTTAATGTGTAGTAGACACTCTTCCCAATTCTTCAAATTCTTCTTAACAACTATTCCTAATAAAGAAAGTGTCCTATTCACAACCTCAGTTTGTCTATCAATTTGTGGGTGGTAGATAATAGAAAATAATAATTTAGTCCCAAGTTTGCTCCATAAAGGCTTCTAAAAATAACTTAGGAACTTAACATCTTAATTTAACACTATAGTCCTTGGCATCCTATGAAATTGTACAACTTCTTGAAAGAATAAATTAGTAATGTTAAAGGCATCATTAACCTTATGACAAGCAATGAAGTGTGCCATTTCATAAAGTCTATCCACAACGACAAAAATAGAGTCTTTTCCCCTCTTAGACCTAGGTAATCCCACAATAAAGTCCATGAAAATATCTTTTTAAAGTACACTAATAATAGGAAAGGGAGTATACAATCCATGATGATTTAATTTATACTAAACTTTATGACATACAATACATCTGCCTACAAACCTTTCAATATCCCTATGCTTCCTAGGCCAATAAAAATGTTCATTCAAGATATCAAATGTTTTTAAGCTCTAGTATCCACTGAAGTCGCGGTGTAAATCCAAAAACTTAATTTCTAGTGGTAACATGATATGAAAGATGTAATTGATGACTTGGGAAACAATTATAAGAAGATTTTGCAGGTGTAGAACTAGTGGTAACATGATATGAAGAATGTAATTGATGACTTAAATTTCTTATAGGCTTAAATTGCTTTGCTTATTAAATAATGATCATTAAGAAAAATAAGGTTCAAATTTTTGTAATAATGTCCTAAATGGCTATTTATGCTAACTTTAGATTTCATTATGATTATTAACTGTGTAATTAAGCTTAATCATTATAATTAGGAGTTAGGATTGTTACATTTAGTATCAGAGCAATGGTTCAGGAAAATATCCTAGATCTTTTAACTTTGTGGATAGAAAACTTGGCAATTATAATGCATGCATCCTAGTAATAGGAACATTGTGGTATGGGGATACTCCTTATATCTGTATATACCTATATAGGTGGAGTTGTCTTTGGATTACCCTTAGATTGCAGCTTAATGGGGAAGCCTCTAGTTGTGATTATGGCATGCAGGGCATTATAGCTACATGTAGGGAAACCATTGAAATGTTGAGAAAGGTGTAAAAGGCCACGGCTACAATGACCAATCGTATAAGGGAACAAGCTGAGGCCCATGAGGCTACTATGAGGTCGATGACTAACTAGCTTCATGAGTAATTCGAGGCCCATAAGGCTACAATTCAAGTGTTGCAACATTTACATGAGACCATGAATAAACAAAATCGGGGAGATGCCGATTAAAAACTGAGTTAGTGCTTGTCAAAACCTTGGTGTGAGGCATCAAGGGGAAAATGGTGATCTCTTTGTTGTGTTGGCCAAGTTTAGAAAGGCTGATCCACAATCGTTTATAGGGGAGCTAGACACCAAGAAAGCTGAGAGATGGCTGATACAACTAGAGAAGATTTTTGAAGTTATGACATACACTATTGAGCAACAAGTGAAATTGGCCATTTATAAGTTGGAAGGTAAGGCAGAGCATTGGTGGCAGAGAGCCTCTAAGTTATTGACTTTAAAGGAGATACCCTTGACTTGGGAGAGTTTGCAAACCCCCTTTGAGGGCAAATACTTCCCACCATCAGTGAAGGCTAATAATAAGGCTGAGTTCAATTTCCTTGAACAAGGAGAGATGACTGTGGACTAAATTTATGCAATTGTCCTATTTCTCCTCCTACCTGAGACAATTTGATGATAAGCCATGGAAGGTTAATAAGTTTAATAAAGGCCTTAAATTGGAATAGAAGGACAAGATTGTACCCTTCCAGATTTGAAAATTTTGATGAATTGGTGGAAAAATGTAGGGTGACTGAAAGGGCCTTGATAGAGTAAGGCCAAAAGAAAGAAGACCAGGGAGGGAAAATGTGATAGAGGCATAGAGCCCTTTAGGGGCAGAAGTAAAAAAGGGACCAATAGTGGGAGTGGTTCTTGGGGTAAGAGACCACCTCCAAGAAACGTTCCTCAAAGAAGAAATATAAGACCCCTGAAGAGTTCAACTAGTGCCCTATCAGCTTGTGGCAAGTGAGGGAAAAATCATGGTAGTGGACCACGCCCTATGTATTATAATTATGGGAAGCCAAGACACTATGAATCGACTTGCATGGTGTCACGAGAGTCAGGTTCATCAGTCAAACTACCTACACAAGGATGGGTGTTTGCACTTACACAACAAGAGGCTAACAGGTCCATCAGTCTGATCTGAGGTACTATTCTTGTTCATAATTATGTTGTAAATACATTGTTTGACTTAGGTGTGACCCATTCATTCATCTCATATGACTATGTTAAGCATCTAGGTCTTAAAATTAGCCAGTTGCCATTTGAGTTATCTATATCTACCCCTATTGGATATTCCATGATTACAGCTTATGTGTGCTTAAATTTCATTGTACAATTGGATAGCCATTGTACTATCATTGACCTGATTTACATCCTCTTACATGACTTTGATGTGATCATTAGTATGGATTAATTGTTGGCTAACAATGTGATACTTGATTATAACCATAAGATTGTTTTCTTACCTACTAATATACCTAAAATATTGTCCTGTGACTGAGATCTCTTGTGTGTTTGCCGCCTAAAACAGGAGGTATTTTAGGCATGGTTGCCAAGGATTTTTAGTATTTTTTTCCTTTCATATTGAGGTGGATGATAGTTTGGACGATGTACTTATGATTAGGGAATTCCTAAAGGTTTTCTTTAAAGAGATTAGTGGTCTACCCCCAGAGAGAAAGTTAAAGATTTCCATTGATTTAGTCCTTGGTATGAGACCAGTTTCTAAGGTTCCATATAGAATGACACCTACTGAACTTCTTGAGTTAAAGAGTCAAATAGAAGCATTATTAGAAAAAGGGTTCATTAGGCCAGGTGTGTCTCTATAGGGAGCATTAATGTTATTTATCAAGAAAAAGGATGATAGCCTTAGACTTTGTATTAACTATAGGCAATCAAATCAAGTGACCGTAAAAAATAAATACCTTTTGCCTAGGATTGATGACTCACTTGACTAATTAACTGAAGCATTAATCTTTTCAAAGATTAACCTTTGGATACCACTAACTTAAAGTCAAGGTTGAGGATGTGCCTAAAACAGTCTTTAGGACTTTATATGGCTATTATGAGTTCTTAGTTATGCCTTTTGGGTTAACCACTGTCCTTGCTATCTTCATGGACTACATGAATAGGATCTTTAGGCCATACCTTAACTAATTTATGATAATGTTCATTGATGACATACTTGTCTATTCCAAGAGTAATGAAGAACATGAAGAACATATTAGGATAATTCTTCAGACCTCAAGAGAGCATAAGTTGTATACCAAATTCAGCAAATGTGAGTTTTGGTTATGAGCAGTGAAATTCTTAGGCGATGTAATATTAGAGCAAGGGGTAGCAATAGACCCTAGTAAGGTCAAAGTGGTGCTAAATTAGGAAAGAACTAAAATAGTAATCAAAATTCATAGTTTCTTAGGTTTGGCTGGCTACTATAGGAGGTTCATTAAGGGATTTTCTCAATTAGTCATGCCCTTGACTAAGTTTACTAGGAAGGACTAACCATTTATGTAGGATACCAAGTGTAAGAACATCTTTTAGGAACTTAAAGATAGGTTGAGGACCCTAAAAGAACCTTTTACTATTTATAGTAATGCCTCTAAGAAGGGTTTAAGTTGTGTTTTGATGCAACAAAGTAGTTTGATAGCCTATGCCTCTTGGTAACTTAGACCTCATGAGGAGAATTATCCCACCAAAGACCTAGAGCTAGTGGCTATAGTTTTTACCCTTAAGATTTAGAGACACTATCTTTATGATGTGCAATTTGAGGTGTATAATGACCATACAAGTTTGAAGTACTTGTTTAATCAAAAAGAGTTGAACATGAGGCAAAGAATGTGGATAGAGTTTCTTAAGGATTATGATTTCTCCTTAAATTATCATCCAGGGAAGGAGAATGTTATTGCTGATGCCTTAAATAGAAAATCTATTCACATGATAGTGATGATACTTAGGGAGCAAAGATTGATGGAAGAGTTGAGAGACTTGAACCTATCTATTTTAGTACACCCTAGCAGCCTACTTTTGGGAGAATTGAGGATAAAGAATGACTTTAGAAAAAGAATTAAAGAGGCTCAAGAGTTGGATGAGTCTTTAAATAGGATTAGAGAGCAATTAAGGAGTGGAGAGGTCAAAGATTTTAACTTATCGGATGATGGTCTGGTGAGGTATCAGGGTAGAGTGTGTATACCTAAAGATGAAAAGATAAGAAACATAGTGTTATTTGAAGCTCATAAGAGTAGGTATACTATCTATCTAGGCACCGTGAAAATATATAGTGATCTTAAAAAGAGTTTCTGGTGGCCTAGAATGAAATTGGACATAGCAAAATTTGTTGCTAAGTGTTTAGTTTGTCAGAAGGTAAAGATTGAGCACCAAAAAGTCGTAGGTTTGTTACACCCTTTAGAGATTCTAGAATGAAAATGGGATAGTATGTCCTTAGATTTTATGATGGGTTTACCTAGGGCATCCTCAGGTTATGATGCTATTTGCGTGATTGTGGATAGCTTGACAAAACCTGTCCAATTTTTACCTATTAGAGCCACTTATCCTCTAGATAGACTAGCACAATTGTATGTTTGGGAGATTGTGAGATTACATGGTGTCCCAAATAGCATTGTGTCAGATAGAGACCTCATGTTCACATCGAACTTTTAGCAATCTCTGCAAGAAGCTTTAAGCACTAGTCTTAACTTTAGCACTACCTATCACCATCAGTTTGATGGACAAACTGAGAGAACCATTTAGACTCTCGAGGTTATGCTTAGGGTAAGTGTGCTAGAGTTAAAAGGAAAACTGGGATGTGTACCTATTCTTAGCAGAGTTAGCCTACAATAATAGTTACCATTCTGGTATCCAAATGGCACTACTTGAGGCACTTTATGGAAGGAAGTGCAAATCACCCTTGTGTTAGGTAGAACTAGGAGAAAGAAGCCTTTTAGGTTTGGACATAGTTGACCAAACCACTTGTCAAATAGAACTATCAGGAAGAAGTTAGTAGCTACCCAGAGTAGGTAAAAGAATTATGCAGATAAGAGGAAGAGACCTTTAGAATTTAAGGTAGGAGACCATGTGTTTCTTAAGGTTACTCCGATGATAAGCATAGGATGGTTTATAAAGTCAAGAAAGCTTAGTCCTCGTTATCTTGTAGGGGTGTACATGGGCAGGGCAAGGCTGACTAGACATCTAATTGGCCCAAAGCCCAGCCTAATTTTGATATCAAGCATGTTTTTATGCTCGTGGCCCTACTTGGCTAGGGGAAGCCTGATTTTATGTAGGGTTAGGGTAGATTAGGGCGGCTTGGGCCAGCCCTAAGAAGCCTGAAAATATTTTTTTTTTAACAAACAACAAATCAATTATTTAATAATCAAAAGCCAATTCCAAACAAAAATAAAAGCATTCAAAATAAAAATTAATGCACCTAAATAGAGCTTATATATATATATATATTTAACAAAGACACTCATCAATCATTCAATTCCAAACTAAAATCCACAAGACAAATTATTAAAAATATTATAAAGACTTCAAACTATAACATACCTCAAAATAAAAGTATTCTTCAAAATGATTGGATCATTGTGGAAGAATGATTGCTAAACAAGAAGTCGATAGCCTCTACAAAAGTTGGAGTACAAATAATGTTTAGCCTTATAATGCAACAATATACCCTCACATTGAGATATCAAAATTATTTATAATTTACAAGTTAAAGAGAATAAGGCACAATTCCAATCTACTTACTTATTAGGAGCATGTTGCCTTAATGTAATATTAAGCACTCTTATAACTTCTAGGAAATTTTCAAACTCCTGCCCACGTAATGCATTGGCAATGGCCTGCATCAGAATTTTTACAACAAAGGTAATCTCCACCTTAAATGTTTAACATATAATGTAGGGTTTGTAATGTAGGGTTTATAATTTACAGCAAAGCAAACATATATTTAGGCTATATTTAACAATTCAAAATATATAATGTAGGGTTTCTAATCTTACAACGCTACAGCCTGCAGTTGAATTTTAAACTCAGAGATCACTTTTCTTTTCTTTTTTTTAGTTAGTAAAATAGACATCACATGTGAATCTTATCAGAAATTGGTAACTTCTAACTTCAAATTAGAAAACTCTAATTAAGACACTGCTTTCCTACTTTGTATATAATTAAACTACTGTAAAACATTATTAAAGCTAATCTCCACCATTAATGCACCTAAATAGAGCTTATATATATATATATATATTCAACAAAGACACTCATCAATCATTCAATTCCAAACTAAGATCCACAAGACAAATTATTAAAAATATTATAAAGACTTAAAACAATAACATACCTCAAAATATAAGTAGTCTTCCACTATTGCTCTATGAAAGTTAACATCCCTGCCAAAGTGTACATTCTCAACATTTCCTATAAGTAGGAGCAACAAATCAACCATTGGAGAATTTAAACTATTAAAGCTACAAAAATAAAAAGGACTTCAAAAAAAAAAAAGAAAACATTAACTAACCTTACAAGACCAATAATTGTTTTTTATTGCATCGGCAATAACCATTTCCATTTAAGTGCTCATTACCATCATTTTCAACAATTACCAAATCAATCAATTGAGAATCAAATAAATGAAAAAAAAAAATCTTTAACACATAGTTAAAATAAAAGAAAAAAATCTTTTTACACATCCAAATGCAAAATATTGTGAGCACAAGTAGTCAACTAATAACAAACAACAATTAAAGAAAATCACATAATATCTTAAGCATATCGCATTAAGAGTCATAAAATAGAAAATACAATGCGTAAATTAAATTACAAAGCTACAAAAATAAATAAAAGCATATCAATCTTTGGTGACACTTGTTCCTCCTGAAATCTCTGTAAAAATAAAAAAAATTGAAAATTAGAAAGTTAAATTCACAAGCAAAAAATGCATCATACTTAATTTTTTCTCAAAGTATAGGGTTTACCTAATTCAATCATTTTCTCTGACTCTTCATACTGATCAAAGTCATTATCATTAAAATTGAACACTTGAGGGGATAGCCAATTTTAGGTGCAAATAAGTGCTTTAACCATTTTTGGTGATAATGAACTCCTAAATACATTAAGCACCCGTTCGCTAGTGCTGAAAGCAGATTCAGAAGCCACAGTGGATACTGGCATAGCTAGTACATCACGTGCAATCATAGAAAGCACTTTATACTTTCCAGCATTATCTTTCCACCATGCCAACATATCAAAAGACCCCTCCTCCTTAACTAGATCAGCTGCAAGATACTTATCTAACTCTATTTTTTGGTCACAAGTAAATTTCAATTTTTTCAATGCAAGCCACTTGTTTTTTGGATCAACATATGCTGGTATCCTCTCCACAACATCTCTTCCATCAGATCCACTGCGATTGTCATTTTTTCACTTGATTCATTAACAACTCCCACAGAATATTGTTCATATAGATGATATAAGGCATCTTTTGTAACAGCCAAGGAAAAGAAAAGAAAAAGAAAATAGAAAAGAAATGAGAAAAGAAAAAGGAAGGAAAAGAAAAGCTGAAAATTTTTGGAAGCTGAAAATTTTCTAAGTCTGCTAGCTACAGCCTAGCTATAGCGAATGTACCTGCTCGCTATAGCGAGAAATGGTCTAGCTATAGCGAGACTGCCTTCTAGCTATAGCGAGAAAGCTTCTAGCTATAGCGAGTTCAGGCACCCCCATACAAAATCCAGGGAGTTGCTCACCGTAGCGAACGCCATAGCGAAGGCAGAGTTCTGGGACTTATTCGAGCTCGCCGTAGCGAGAGTTATGGCTCGCTATAGCGAGGGTTAGTCCGGAAAAGCGTGAAAATAGAGAATTTGACTTTTTAAACCATCCCAACTCATCCTTTTACTCTATAACCGACTTAAGCTCACTTTAAGAGAGAGAAACGGGCGGAGGAGAGAGAGAGAAGCTTAGGAGAGGAAGGAAGAACAAGAAAGGTAAGGAATTCCATGGCTTTTCTCTTAGCATGTTACTCTTCTCCCCTTCCCCTCTCTTCCCACGGTTTTAATAGTTAAAGTAGCTATGTTTTGAGCTTGGTTCAGAGGAGGGAGAGTGGAAAACCACTCTTAAGGGAGGTTAGAAGTCATGTAGCCTTCTCTTCCTTGCTTTCTCTTCTTAAGAGTTGAAAAAAGAGAGGGATAGCTCATGGACCCTAGTGAGAGGAAAAGACCTAGAGTGAGAAGCTCAGTAGAGCTGATTAGAAGTGATCCCTAGCTTAAGAATTGAGTATTGAAGTATTGATTCCATGCTTTTGTGTGGTTAGGCTCAAGAGAAACTCTCCCATCTAGAAGTTGTTGTGAAACCAACAAGGGAGGAGACCATTGACAGAGAGCAAGTAGTAAATAGCCAGCAAAGGTGGTTCTCTCCACTTTCTCTCATGCATAATTGTGTGTTTACATTGTCTTGCTTGTGTGTATGAATAATATGAGCTATGAGAAGTGTGTTAGCATGATTATATGTTATGATTGAGATGATGTTTTAAATGCTTGAATGGTTTGCTTGAGGAAATGGAAAAGCCAATAACCCTATAGCCAAGGTGAGGATGAGCCGAAGCCCTAAGTTGGTTGAGCCATGTCTCCCAAAAGTGAGGTAGACTCCCAAAGAGTAAGGGTGAGTCTAAGTACCTCTATGGGAAGGCAAATCCAAAAGCCATAAGGGAAGGGGTGAGGCCGATCCAAGTACTTAGCGAGCTCTTGAATGTTATCCATGGCCATTTCACATGTTTTAAATGTTTTTCATCATGTTTTATATGCTAACATGCCATACATACATAATGAGACTTGTTGCATGCAATATATGTATGTTTGAATGAGAGTTGAACTACTAAGATTCCATGAATCTCACCCTCCCTCTCCACCATCCAACCATGCCAGGTGGCCCGAGTGAGATTAGGGATGGGAGCAACCACCAACAAGCATGAGGCTAGGGATAAAGATGAAGAAGCATGTAAAGTTTTGTAATACATTGTACATGAGCTATGAGATGTAAATGTTGTATATGATGTAACATTTATAAATGTTGTAAGACCATGTATGAATGATGTATGTATGAGAATGAGGGTTATGATGAATGAGAAAGTAGATTTTGATATGAAATGCTCATGATAGCCTAGTATATATGGGTGCATAAGTGGGCATGGGGTAGTGAGTTTCCCCAATCTAAGTTATGAGACACTTGAGGCATGATTGATAGCTCCTAAAGATGCTTTCTCATGTGCTCAAAGAGTCATAGAAGTAGAAAACTTAAGATTGGACCCCATTAGCCACACTTTTGGCCAAGAAAGGGCCTTTTGCACATGATGTCATAGAATAGCCATATGACCTCTTCTTGCTATGAGATTTGACATGTAGCTAGATTATGTTTAGAGCTTTCTGGGAAGCTAGAGTTCATGTCATTTAGAGGTCTATAGCATTTTCTATGAGCATCCAAAGTTGACATCAGAAATTCGGATTTTGAAAATCACTGTTCATTTGGTCAGTTTTGAAATCATGTCATCCGAGGGGCAAACGTAGTCCAATGGCTACGAAATTTTATACACAGAAACTATATGGTCACAGTGACTTGTAGGAACTGGAAGCACCTCATTTAGAGGTCTAGAGAGGAAGTTATACAATTTCGAAGTTCCTGCCCAGAATCAGACCCCCAACCAGACCCGAAGTACTGTTTCATCGGTTTCCGGGAATTTGGCTAGGTGGACTGATCTGGAGATATTTTTCTCCTCTAGCTAACATCCACATCTTTCCATAGAGATAGAGTTTATGAGCATTGGATTTTTTTGGAATTAGTTAGACAATTTCAAAGTCCATATCAGTAAACTGTGACAGTAAAGAAGCCCCTCTGACCAGTGAGCTATTTCGATGTCAAACGCAGAATGAGTGAGAGATTGAGACTTCTAAGTATTTTTAGCATGAAGTAGACGTCTCAAAATTTCTAGAATGACCAGATCATGTAGATACGATTTTTCTGCATTTAGTTATGAATTTCCAAAGTTAGCCCAGAAAAGAAGCAAAATCTGCCACTAGCAAAAATGCATGTCTCCAATCCCTTTTTGCTTTCCATGAGTTCTAAGCATATAGTAGGGATTGAAATAAGTCTCAAAAGAGTAATTGGGCAAGAGGAATCGAAGAGAGAGCTCAACCGGTCCATATTACTTCTAAGTGGAGCTCTACCCACACATAGTGCCATAGAGAGAGTAAGCATAAGGTAGAGAAAGTGTCTCCCTTATGAGTTCCGCATTGCCATATGGGCTAGAGGGCACGTTGGGTATGAGCTAGAGGTTAAGGTGTCACATCTTTGTTCTTTCTTTTCATGGTTGCACACACATCATGATCAAGATATATATCATCGAAAGCAATGTTAACATATGCAAGTTTATACTTGGGGTCCAATATCACTCTTATTACCAACAAAGGGTTTATATTTTCTGGCTTTCCCTAATACTTATCATACTTCCTCTGCATATTCTTAACCATATCTCCAACAAAAGTATCTGTAGATGTAAAACTTGCTTGCAACATAGTCTGAATATGAGCAATTTCATGCAAACATGCATTTGATGTCACATATAGTGATCCACTAAATTTCAATGTAATATTATAAAAGACTTTTAAAAAGTCAATAAACACAAAAGCATTACTCCAATCATATGCCATAGAAGGACCAATTCGATTATCATCTTCCTTAAAATATGCATTATACGCCTCATCTTCATCTTCCATTCTCTAAAATACTTTTTGAAACTTTATGACATGCTCCAAGATCATAAAGGTGAAATTCCACCTAGTTGTAACATCCAAACATAAGAGACTCTTAGACTTTATCTTTTCCTTTTCAACAAAACTTTTTGAATTTTTGTAACCTTGCAGGAGAAGATCTAACATATCTAATAGCATTTCGAATGGCAAAAATAGAGTCATGCAAATCCTTTAACCCATCATTCACTACTAAATTCAGAATATGAGCACAACATCTCACATGCAGATAATCCCCATCACACACTGACCCATTCTAGTTTTTTAATAATTTTTTCAAGTATGCCACTGCAGTATCATTAGAGCTTGCATTATCAACTGTTAAACTGAAGACTTTTTCAATACCCCATTCCAGCTAACATTTCTTAATTGCCTTTCCTATAGTGTCATCCCTATGATTTTCAACTATGCAAAAGTTTAAAATATGCTTCTGTAATCTCCACTGTTATCAATGAAATGAGCTGTCAGGCACATATAGTTAAAATTTTGAGCTGATGACCAAGTATCTATAGTGAGACACACACGCACACATAATTTTTTTAACAAATCTTTCAATTTCTTGGATTCTTCATGGTAGAGTTTTAGGCAATCCCTAGCAACTGTCACTCTTGATGGAATTGGAAATCTAGGTTCCAAATAATTCAATAACTCTCGAAACCCATTCCCTTCCGCGACCCGAAAAGACATCTCATCACATATTACAAACTTAGCTAGAGCCTTTCAACATTCATCTATACTATATGTATGAGGGACCAAAGATCTTGCAGCCCCTCAACATTGTCTCCCCCACAAGGATGAGTATATGCTAAAATGGGTTGATTTTTTATCCTATGTGGGTTCTTCATACATGTTTTTAGATGCCTATTTAATGAATTTGTTCTATGTTTTGTTAGGTGACAAGCATAGGAAGCCTCACAATATCTACATACAACTCTATATTCTCCTCCAGTTTCATCCAATGGAAGTTTTCTAAAATGCTCTCACAAACTAGACTTATTTATAATGGTTTTTCTCTTTCCACCAACATTTGCAGAAGGTGTAGTAGCAAAAGCTATAGTGGTAGCAACATCTGAAACCGGAGAGTGTTAGATGGAAGTATTGCAAGTTGGGGTTGAGGCTGGGATTAGGATTGACCTTGAGTTTGTTCAGTACTTTGATCTGCCATTAGTGCTTTTGTTCCTATAATAGTTATTAAAATTCATATGATAATTGAATAACTTAAGTAAATAGCAAACATATTTGGGGAAGAAAAGAGCTACTCTAGCATAGCATTTTAGAGTTTAATTGTTCTTGCGTGAGTAAATAATAATTGAATTTAACATGAAGGCAAGCATATTTATTGTGAACCAAATAAAGGTCTATTCATTAATTAATCACTGAGAAGCAAATTTATCCAACTACCGTTATCACATTTCTTTAATTTTAATATCTTAATTTGAGCATTAAAAATAAAATCAAACAACAAATGGAAGGTAAAACATAAGCTTATATGTATAACAATTTAATAATAAAGCAGTATCCAATAATATTAATAATCTAAACTTGCCAACCATATATATTAACCTATAGTTACAGGTAGTTACACAAGTTGTAATCCTTTTTATAACTTTGATATTATATATAAAATGGTAAAATTAGCACTTTTGCTATATGTAGTGATATTAGAAAGGTCCCTTTAACCTCTCTAGTATAATTTAACCATTAAACATGTTTTATTAGTGGCTTAGATCTCTTACTTATATAAGGAAGTTTATGTACAGTAGTTTTTAAAAAATAATAAAAAAAGATATTGTTAACTAATAATTACAATAGCATGCATTATATACTCTATTTTTCTGCATAAAATGGTAAAACGAATGAGAGTAGAACAGAGGAGGAAGGGAAATGGATTACCACCACAAGGAAGTTAAAAGAAAGAGAAAAAGTGGCTAGTTAATTCAACAAAAATTACGCATATGCATAGATAATTTTTAATTTGACAATTGGTTTTCAACTAAAATCTGTACATTGTAGATGGAAGTGTAATTTATCAAAAGTTAAAAATTTTAAAAAGTTAATTACAAACATCAAACTTCAAAAGCTATTCGTTAAATAATTAAAAGAAACATAAATAAGGAAAAAAGTTAACCTTTGCGTGCTCCTTTTATCTATCCATAATTATTTCTTTCCATAAACAAATTAGTGTGTATAAAAAAATTGAAACACATATTTTTCTAATGTCAAGAGTGAGAAGAAAAAAATACTTAAAATCTTAATATGTGTCTACAGAGATGAAACATGAAGAGGATCTTTTATTGTTATTTTAGAAGTAGCATGAAGTGTTGCTTTTAAAAAAGGAATATTTAGACTAAATTTTATATAGAAAGTCGATTTATATTTTAAAATTTGTTGTTTATTTTTTATTTTAAAAGAAGTAAAAGATAAGAAGAAGATAATTTTTTTATTTTTATTAGAAAATTTATTTCTTTAATAGGAGTGAAAAGACTATTTTCATATTATGTTTTTATTTCTTTTAAAATTAAAAAAAATCAAAATAACTAGAAATAAATAATTGAGAATTAAAAAAATAAAAAAATAGCGAGAAACATTGATAAAAAAGAAAATCATATCAATTCAAAATAATAACTTCATAGAAAACAGTGAGAAAACCACATACCAACATCAATACAAAAGAGAAAAATCTTCTTCAACAAAATGAAAAGGAATGACAATTGACAAATGCATATAAATAAAAGTAAACAACAAAAAGGAAAATTTTCAAAGAGTGCTAAAGAGAGAAGTCAACAGCAAATAGAAGGCATATATCAGGATTCAGGGGGGAAGAAGATCTCACATAGAGTAACAGGAAGGCTTGAAGATAGAGCTAGCTTCAAAGGCTGTGTGATAGCTACCTGGCAGCTGCAACAGTTGGAACTTGTAAAAAGCTGGCAAGAACAAATTAGAAATTCAGAATGGATCCAGTGCTCCACAACAACATATCAAAGGGAGAATCACTAATTGAAGAGCAAATTAGCATCAAACCACAAGAAAAGGGAAATTGCCATACATATTTGGGATCGTGGTTGGGTGCAGTGGTAGAAGAAAAATGTCGTGCTATGCTATGCAGTGCTTGGCTGTCTTAAATGTCATGGCTTTGGCGAGGTAAGCATGGCTCGATCTTGGGTAGCAGGCTGGCCGCAAGTGACAGATGAAGAAAGAGTTGAAGAATGGAGATGAAGCGAAGACTGTGTGATGTGATTTGCGAGGACAAGGAGCGTAGGGGCTGCAACTGGGTTAGGGTACTACTGGTTGTGGAGTCAGGAGTGGTTAAGTTTGATTGATATAGAGAGGGCGAGAAGCAAGCAAGAGACATGGCTCTGATGTTGTCCAAGGTTGAAGATTTGGACAGATATAGAACCTGTTGGGTGGGCATGGCTTGTAGAGTGTATACTGCCATACCGGGCTTAAAGAAGATGGTGACTGGATTGTGCAGCTTGCTTTTACTTCACATGAAAATCCAAGTTAATTTTTTTATGTATTTATACTAGGCCGGGCCGGGCCGGGCAAACATTGTTTAAAGGCTCTGCCCATGGCCTGGCCCCGCTCGGTTTACAAAAACTAAAATTTTTAAAAAGTTTCGCCCATTTTATTTTTAGCCCAACCTGATTAGACCGAGCTATATCAGGCCCCTCGGGCCTATGTACACCCCTATAATATCTTAGTCCTTTTCAAATCCTTGAGCTGATAGGACCCCTGGCTTAAAAAGTTTACCTCTAAATTTGGCCCAATTGCATGATACTAAGTATCCCAATTGAAAAAGTATCACCTGGACCCGTCACATATCATTGAGCATGATAATGTACATCTACAAGATAACTTGCCTTATATGGTTAAGCCAAAAAGGATAGTGAACTTGAAAGTCAAACTGCTGTGTAATAAGAACATCCTCTTGGTAAAAGCGATATGGAAAGGACTAACACCTGGTGAAGCAACTTGGGAGACGAAGGAAGCTATGTGGAAAGATTATCTAGCACTCTTTAAGTAAGATATGTCTAATTTTAAGGACAAAATTCCTAAAAGGAAGGGGAAATGTAATGTAATACCCAGCATATCCTAAAAGTCCTAAATCGAGAAAAATATAAAAGGAAGTCCCTTAAATTGAATGAGTTGCGGTTAGATAAAATTAGAACAAAATTTTAAATAATTGAAAATGAGGATACAATGCAAAAGAAGCCCGAAAATCAAAGTCAAAATAGCTAAATAAAATAAGACGAAATCCAATGACATTTTCGTAATTTTGACCAATTTTTAGAAAACTCAAAGGAGGGATCTTTAAATAAGAAAAATGAATATCTTGAGGTTCTTAGAGGCTCTAAAAACTATGAGAACCCCCATAATGGCCAAAACTCCTCCGGTTTACATTTTAAAATGTTAGTTGACTAAAACTTTAATCGATTCATTCGAGAAGGTTTTTAATCCAATTTGGATAAAACTATAGGCATCTTATGAATTATACGATTTAAATTTTATGATGGAAGAGACAGTTCTCAAAAAGGAACTGAAATGAGCCTAAATGAAAAGAACCAAGATGAGGGACTAAGTTGTAATTTTGAAAAATATTGTAAATGGACTCCTAGGCTTACTAAATCACGTCCCCTTCTTCTCCATCCCTCACCACTAACTTGCTTCTAGTCTAAAAAGATTTTAAGAGAGTTTCAAGAGGTGCACAAAATGAGAGAGCCAAGGGAGGAAGAAGAAGCTTGAAAGGATAAGATTTGGTCACTTTTCATGCTATTTCCTTTACTAAACCTCTTCTCCTATTTCTCCTTTCTTCTCCTATAGTTTTAATGGTTTGTTTGGGCATGTTTTGGGACCACTTTAGTAAAGGAGAAGGAAAGATTGAAAGGAAGCTTTGAAGCATAAGAAAGAGCACTTGAAAAGCTTCCAAATAAGGAAAACGCACATGGTCTCTCTTGCTCCATCTTGCTCCTCCTCTTCTTATGTAATTTGGCTAGATTAGGCGTGGTATATTAGAGACTTTATTTCAACCCAAACTTGATAGAAATAGGGTTTTTGAAGCTTAAGGAAACCAAGGAAGCAATTAGAATTCAAAAAGAACTATTAGAAAACAACTTATGGAAATTAGGGATTTTGTTGCATCTTAGTAATTATAAAGCTTTCCAATGATAGTTTAGGTTGTTTAAGAGTATGTATGAACTCCAAAGACATCAAGGGAGATTTACAAGTGGCAAATTCCCTAGGAAATGCAAAAAAACCTCATAGGTCCTTCACTTTGTCTATATCTTGGCCAAGTATGAAAAGTAGCACCTAGGGAGATTTTTCTTCACTTCTAAGGACAGGAAGGACCTAAATGTGATTAATAAATATCAAGGAAGCATTGGTATGAATTTAGAAATCATGGTTTATGAGCCAGAGTGTGAGGTTCCTTTTAAGACATAAAGAAGCAACTTAAATCTAGGCTCCTTGAATTGAATTGGTGATGACTCTAATGAGTTCTAATGGAGTCATATGTCCTAAATTATAAGCTAGCATATAAGCGTGTAGAGCTTATGGGATGTTAGAGTCAGTTTCAATGATGTTTTTATGTATTGTTAGATGTATCTAGGCCAAGCCAATTAAGCTCTCCATCATTGGATGTGTGAGGTTGAGAAAGGGAAGGTGTAATCAAGGGAAAAAGCATTGAGTTTTTGCTTCAAGGTAGCTCTCAAACCTTTCTTACATACATTTCTTGGATGTTTGCTTGTCATTGGATGCTTGTGTGTATGTTTGAACTATGGGATATGTTTCTAGCTACTGATTTCATGTTATTGTACCATTATACTTCTTGAAATGTAATTTTAAATGTAATGTGGCTTAAATGGATAAGGTTATACCAAAAGTCTCTTAGTATGGGTGAGGATAAGCTAAAAGTCCCTAAAAATGGGTGAGACAAAGCCAAAAGTTTCAAGAAGGAGTGAGACTAAGTTAAAAGTCCCTTAAAGTGGGTGAGGCAAGTCCAAAAATCTCAAGGAAATTAGATGAGACTAGACCAATACCCTTTAGAGCCTTTGTTTAACATGCATGAGTTCATATGACAAGGAAATTAATTTATGTATGTTCATGAGAAGCTTTTAGGGCATGCATGCATTCTTTGACATATAAATGCATCCTTTATATGTTTAAAAGGGAAAAGAGATATTAGGATTCTTTGAATCTCACTCCTCCCCCCACCTATGTTTAACCATGTCTAAGTGAAAGCCAAGAAAGCAAAAATGGGAGCCAATGAGCATGATTAGCAATACTTTGACAATAGAATAGCTTTTAATATAATTTGATGTCAAAGTCTAAAATTCTATGATGTAGATGAGATGTAAATGTATAAGCATGTGTAAATGTATGTAATGATCATGTATGAATGAGATTTAAAGTTAAATGTATGCTAATGTGAGAATTTGACATCCTAGGCCTATGATGTACATATGTATGTTAGCAACTAGGATGGTGGTTTTGAGATGTATGATTATTTAAACCATTTGGAATGCTCTTATAAGCTTTGTTTATGCTTTTGGACATGCTCAAATGATTGTGAATTAAGTATAAGACCATTTGGTGCCTTTTTATTCCTTTATGGACTTCAAATTGACCATTTTCTTGAGCTAAACCAAAGTCTAACCAAATGGATGATTTTTTTCATGAAATTTGGCAAGTAGATCTCATCTAGAGCTTTTCACAGAGCTAAATAGTACCTAATTTAGAACTCTAAAGAATTTATTATGATTTTTCAAAATTTGCCAAATTATGTAGAATTGTCAAGGTTACTGTTCATATGATGAGTTTACATTTCTATGTCATTCAGGAGCCAAATGAAGTCTAATGCCTATGAAATTTTACAGGCACATAGGTAACATTATAAGCTATCTAGGGCCACTAAGTTTGCATGAAAAGGAGTTGTATATAGAGAGTTATAAATTTTTGAAGTCAGAGGTCTAATGTTGCCCGAATACTGTAGCAGCCTCTGATATGCAATGTATTTTGTAGGCCAAATGAACTCATATGCCCTTGAAATTTGTAGAAAATTATGTCTCATTGTAAGCTTTCCATAGCCACCAAAAGCACATCATTTGGATCTATATTGAGGAAGATATGGATTTTTTAAGTTTGATATCAGTTGTAGGATGCCCCCAAACTAGTGTTATTGTTCCATTAGTTTTTGTGTGGTAAACCTAGTTGTCTTGGTCTAGAATTATTTTTACTAGTTAGTTAACATCTAGATCTTTCTAAAAGCTATAGCATGCATGATTTCAATTTTTTCAGCATTAGTTATGATTTTCCAAAATTCATATCAGAATTTAGCCTTGCAACCCGAGAGCAAAATTCTGATTTGGTGAAGTGTGGTTTAAGATCCGAGCCATATACATTAAATTGTGATGATTTTGATATGAATGGACGTGTTATGTATGGATAATGCTATTGGTAAGCCCACACAGTTCCAAAAGCCAAGAATGAATCAAATAGGCTTTTAATTATATGTTGCTTTCATATACACCATTACCAAAAAGTGCTATCTTTATGCATATAAATATCATATGCTAATCATATCATAAATTAAGACCTATAAAGATATGGTGTTACATGTAATGCTCCAACATTTATTAAAAGTAATTATAGACAACTAAAGAATTATTATGAGGATAATTAAGCAAATTATGGGAAATGGAAATTTATGGATAAATAAATTATTAGTGTGGATTTAAAATTCCATTGGTTTAGAAGTTTAATCTAGGCCCATAATTAATTTAAGCATATCAAAGATAAAGATTTATAGAGACTTAACTTCATCTTATAAGACTTAGCCCAAGGGAACCCATTTAACATTGGTCCAATAGCTAGTAATGAGTCCAATTGGACCTTGGGTTAACGGGTCAACCTAATTCCACCCTAAAGCCCTAAAAACCTAATTGTCATTCACTTTAGTGTTGGAAAAACATAAGGGTTTTGCAAACCACAGGAGCATTTCGCACCTTGAGGAAAGGTTAGGGTTTTCATCAACATTTTGGCTCAATTTGATGCTTTTAGAGGATGATTTAGCTAAGGTGAGTTATATAAGACTTAATCCTCTCTTTTGCCTCTGCATTTTGGTCCAATTGGTTTGTCATTTGGAGGATTTTCATTTTTCTTCTCAATTTTGAAACTTGCTTTTGGTGGTTTCATGGTTGATTTTTGGAGATTGAGGCTAGGTGGGTTACTAGGTAAGCATCCTTCCTTTATTTTAATGCATTTACTACTAGTTAAAGACCCCAATGGCTGACTTATGATATGAGCTTGGATTTTGTGTGAAAATACCCAAAAATTTAAGTGGAATATTGTGGTTTCTGGGTGGGTGAGGTTTAAGTCCGAATTTGGGACTCTTTGGTGATTAGATAAGTGATTTCTAGGAACTTCTTGATAATTTAATGCCATGGTATCTGACTTATGCTATAATTGGTGACCAAGAATATGCTTTGATTTCATTTAGGACCTCTAGGTGTGTGGAAACTTGTATTGACTTCAGAACCATACACATTTAAGTGAGGTAATCGGGGTTTAATTTAATTCCTTGCATATGTGCTTTGTTAAATTGATAATTGCTATATAATTTATGATTTTGAAGTGCTAAATGATTGGTTAGCTACTTGATTATTGTGTTTGGACTTTGAGTGAGTCCTTGATGGAGCTGTGGTATAGCTGCCACTTGTGCATTGTGCTTCGATTGGGCACCGAATTGTGATTAAATCCATAAATTCACTAAGCCTAAGTTATGCTTAATAGGGAGCTGACAACGTGGATGGGTTTTTCTAAGTGTTATTGGCCTTTAACATGATGTATGTGATTGCTAGTATAAGATAGTAGTCACTGATAGCGCAACTAGATCATTTGCTAATATGATGGGTGATTATGATGTTTATCTAATTAAATTGCACTTATGCTGATTAAATTGTACATATGTTTAGAATTATTCTTTGGTTACTGAGATTAATATCTCACCCCATTTTATGGGCTAACAAATTTTAGGTGAAGGTCCCTTGGATAAAAGGTTGGGAAAACAAGTAAATAAGCACCCTTGACGTGGAGACCATGTGTGGGCTCTTTGCACTAGAGCCATTTTTGTTTAGAATAGATGCTATCATATTTTTTTTTTGTAATCCTATTTGTATAGCATCATGATGCATTATATTGCCAAGTGTAGGCTTTTGATGTTCTATAACTAAGGTTGAATTTGATAGAAAGCTAGCCTTGTAGCACTTGAAATCTAATGTATGTACTTAATTAATATCTAACATAGATTATTGTTAATGTATAACTATTACTTAATCACTTGCAATTGTGATAAAGTAATGCAATGAATGGTTGTTCCAATTGGTGCTGTATGGTAGCTTAGTTGCAATGTATATATATATATATGCATATGAATGATGTTATTAGTGGCCTTGGTTACAAATTATTGTCATAACATGTTTAGGTGCTGATATGTATGGTAGTACTCAATTATTATGAATCCCCTTGAAGTTTATGATCAATGTAGAGTATTAATTGTGGTATTTAGGAGCTAAGAGGTCTCGGAAACTATGTGTGATAGCTATGGAGGCCCTAAAACTCACCTATAATTAGTGGAATGTGGATAGAAAGTGAGAAAGTGAGACAGTAGGATTAGAGGGGAATAAAGTTGTGGCCAAAACTACTTGAGTTATGGCCAAGAATCATACAAAGGCCTAGAGCATCGTGGCGCAAGGTGGTAAGTCACAGCATAACCTTGCACCATGGCACAAATCAAGTAAACTAAGTTTAGAGGGTACCAGAGAGCAATCTCGTCACAGTGCGAGAGGAGCTCACTGCGACAAGTGTCAAGCAAGAGGATTGGGAGAGCTCTAAAAAGGACTCTCACTATGGTGAGAATTGGGTTCCTAGGAGTGATAACTTCTTGAGAGCACTCTCAGCATGATGAGAAAGGGGTTTACTGCAGTGAGGGTCGCATATTTTGGCTTTTTAAGCTCTAGTATCCACTCAAGTCGTGGTGTGGGTATACCAAGTTGTAGTGCAAATCTAGAAACTTAGTTTTTAGGTAGTAGTAACTAACTTAGCCGTAGCAAGAATGTCCAAGTCACAACCTAAAACATTAAACTCCTATTTCTAGCCTTTAAAACATAGTTTTTATAAGGTTAATAGTAAGTGATAACATGGGGAACAATTATAAGAAAGTTTTGCGGATGTAGAGCTAGTGGTAACATGATATGAAGGATGTAATTGATGACTTAAATTTCTTATAAGCTTTAATTGCTTTGCTTATTAAATAATGATCCTTAATAATAGTAAGGTTCAAATTTTTGCAATAATGTCCTGAATGGCTATTTATGCTAACTTTATATCTTCATTATAATCATTAACCATGCAATTAAGCTTAATCATTATAATTAGGAGTTAAAGTTGTTACATGCGCAACAAGTGATGTAGATGTACTACATGCATTATCCTAGTTGCCATTAGGAGGCTAATTAGTTAGCCATTATCAATGTTAAGGCCTGTAGCATAATTGATGCTCTTACATTTGAAACAAACATAAGGTCATTTCAGGTGGATAGATTAGAAGTTATACTACCTGCAATTATTCCAAATGACAAATTCCATAACCTAAGAGATATTGAAGGTTTCTATGAAGAAATAGATATGTCAATTGCTGACATAAGTATTGAAGAAAAAGAAGATGATGATGATAATAACGATGATGATGAAGATGATGATGCATAAATTAGAATTAAGTTTGATTTAATTTTGAGTTTGATTTTGTTTTGATAATGTATTTTTTTTGTTTTGATTAAGTTTGAATTGATTTTTTTACATTTTTTATTTTATTTTTTGTCAACTTGTACTGACTCAAGGTTTGATGTTGCATATGTAGATGTTAGGTCGTGGCACTACGTGAGTTCATACTCCATGGAGTATTTCTATACCACTACCTCTGCACCCTTAACCATCTCCTTATCCTCTAATTTCAGCACCTACATAAACTCTTATAGCACTAGACACATCCACTGCATCCGCATCAACTTCAATCATGCTTGAATTGTCTAAGAGACTCTAAGTATCACCTGTATCATCTCCTTTAGTGGCATCTCCTAGCTCACAGCACTCATATCCCACTAGTTCTACACCAATGCCATTTATCCAACCTTTTGGCCATGACCTCACAGATGATCAAACATGGTTGTAAGTCATAAAGTTTATATTGTTTTATTTGTTATTCAGTTGATACTACATATCTTATATGGTCAAGCAACTGTGGTTTAATGAATAGGTGGTATATATCTTATCCCATTATATATGTATCATGTGTTGATTTTTTTTCCTCATTTGTCTCAATTTTGATTTTTCAGTTGTTTAAGCAAAAAAATTATAAATGGATACTATAATATGACCAAGTAATTAGACATAATTAAAACAAAAAATGTGGGGACATCTTGCAAAATGCAAGGCACAAAGTCTAGATAGACTTGGAAAGGGGATCATGCCTAATTGGATTCCAGATGACATAATTGTCCAATTAAAGTGTTATTGGGAGTCAGATGAATACAAAGCCAAATGCTAGATGGCTAAAAACAATCTGGTGTCTACCATAGAAGGCATGCAGCGTAAAGGGGTCAGCATTCCTTTAATTAAGCATAAAAGGAGGCTAGTAAACATTTAAATTCAAATGCAATCATCATTTATTTAATGCATGAGATAACTAATATTAATAAATAACTACAAACTTCAAAGCTTGGAAGGCCACCTATAATGTTTGAATTGTTCAAGCACATGCATTATTGCAAGGCAACTAGTCAATTTGTGGGTCGTAAGGAAGCTAAAGTTTATGTATATATATTTATCTTTTTCTTTCTCACTGGGATTGTGTTGACAACCAAAGGCTTGACTAACTTTAGTGTGAGTCTTATTTTTTATTTTGATTATCATTGGACTTGTGCTGATAGCTGAAAGCTTGACTAGCTATAGTGTAAGTATTAATTTTTTACTTTGATTGTCATTGGAATTATGCTAATGGCCAGAGGCCTAATTAACTGTAGTATGAGTCTTGATTTTTTGTTATGATTGTCACTGGAATTGTATAATCATTTATTTAATGTTTTGTACCTATTCAATTGCTCTGTGTCTATCAACATCATTGTATATTCTTTCTATACACCTAATTATGTAGTTTTGATATTTAATTGCTTTGATTATGATGGCTAAATTTATTTGTAGTTCAAGATACTTAATGTAACACCCCATAATTAATTAAGGTGTTAATCATGGATTAGGTTAATTAGGAATAACTAATATGGGATAATTGGGCAAGTTAAGTGAATGGAGATTTTAGAGAGATAATTATTAATATGGGTTTGAGATTTAATTAGGAGAGAAATTTCATCTAGGCCCAAATTAATATAAGAGAGCATGATAAGAGGTTAATAGAGACTTAATAGGTTAGCTGTAGGCCCAATCTAATTCAATGTGATAGAGGTTGTAACACCATAAACTCTAGCTCATTTCATATCATTCTTAAGCATTCTATCATGGTTCATGTAGGCTTCCCATAGAAAAAGCAAGGAGAATGGGAGTAATTTCACTTTGCATTATATCTAAAAATTTGCAATTGGTGTCACTTGAACCATGTGCACTCATGCTATGCATTTTCATATTTAATCACATCATTACAACTCATTTGCATCCCAAAAATATGCCTACAACTCATGGAAACCGAAAGGAAGCATGAAATGAGCTTATTTAATTTCGGCCAGATTTGCTCTATTGTCTTACCAAACTTTGAAAAATCATAACTAAATCTAAAAAAATAAAAATCATACAATCTTGATCATTCTAGAAAGCTTAGGATGTCTACTTCATGATAAAAATATTTACAAGTCATAAAATCCCACACACAGGGCCTTTGACATGCGAAATGGTCTGGAGGTCAGACTGAGTCCTGATGCTGTCACAGTTTACTAATATGAACTTCAAAAATGTCCAATTAATTCCACAAAACTCCAATCCATGAAAATGATACCAATATAGAAATCTATGGATGTCAACTAGAGTGGAAAAGTATCTCCAAATTAGTTCAACAAGCCCAGAACTCAAAAATTGATGGAACAATACTTCTGGTCGAGCAAGGTTACTAATACTGGGCAGAAACTTTAAAAATTCATATCTCCCTCTCTAGACCTGCAAATGAGGTGCTTCTAGTTGGCAAAAGTCACTGTGATTGCCAAGTTTCTCTGTATAAAATTTCATGGTAATTGGACATCATTTGAGGCTCAAGTGACAGAAAACAATTTTGGATCAAATGAATAGTGCAACAAACTAGAAACATAAATTTTGCAAACTTTGAAAAATCGTCAAATATTCTGTAGACCTTCAAAAATTTAATTTAACTATAATTTAAAATTTAATTTTACAACTTTTATAAATGCAATTAGCTTACATAACAAAATATATATAATGATAATAATACTAAATATTTAATACTACAAGTAAAAAATCAACTCTATTCGTGGGCTGCAGCGATGGATCAATTTTTCTCGTTCTCATACATAAAACAACCAGCAGAGATTTCACATTTGAAAAGTTTCTAAATAATTAAGTAAAAAATATTTTAATAAGTAGCTATTGCTGGAGTTAATTAAATTATTAAAATATATCAATATATAAGCACACACACACATTAGCAAAAGTTTTGAAAGTGGATAATATATGTCCTGATAAGAGAGACAAAGTGTTCAATGTGACACGTAATTTGTTGTAACCTGTGAAACTTTTTATGCCTCTTAATTTAATATTTTAAATTATTAAATCATCCAAAACTATTTCGATTATATATATTGACAAAAATATTAAGACAATATATTGACCGTAATTTGAAATTTTGCTAGTAATAAACCAGATTCTTAACGATAATTATTTCAAGTATGGTTCTTGTTGAGATTTCAAACCATTCACTTTATATAATTCTTGTATACACATTGGATTTAGTCGCTAGATATTATTTTAACAAGCTTTTTCAGGCAAATTAGTGGAATCGCATACAAATTGACGGCTGAATCGTCCAAAGTTAGTTACATTCTCTGTCTCCAAAGCCCCGCTGTCTGCAAAATGACAAAATAAACAAGCAAAGGCAAATCGGATATATAAACAAAAGAAAAGGTTAAACTATTATTATTATTATTATTATTATTATTATTATTATTATTATTATATAGATATTCAAACTATACAATCTTTTTTGTTTACGAAAAAATCATATACAGATATTTATATATTTACTATCAAGTTTTTCGTTGAAATATAATAAGTATATCATTTTCAATAATAGCGTATCAGATGTATGATTTTTGCATATAAATTTATGATATATACACTTCATGATTACTTCTTTTTTTAAATTATAATTTTATAATTTTATTAGTTAATCTAAGAATAAATATATAAGGAACTACACACAAGTCTAATCTTTTAAAAATTATATTTTCTTTTCAAAGAATTAAAATATGCATTGTATTTATTTCAATAATATTTATTTTGAACAAAATACTTTTATATTTATAATTTAAATAATGTAACAGATATTAAATATATAGATTTGATTCATATAAAATAGTCACTTTTTTAATTTTAAAATAAATTAAGAGAAAATTGGTATTTATCCAATTTCATTTTTGTCCTTAATGACAATGTCCTTGCCAATTGAAAAAAGAAAAAAGATTATAACCGATGACTTGATCAATAAGGCCATGACAATAAGCTTTCCATCATCTGAATTTTAAAAAATTAAACTATTTTAAATTATTATAGTACTCATTCTATTATTTAATACCCATTATGTCCTCTTGTTATCTTCGCCACCCATCCATGAACTTCTTCCATTGCCTAAGTATTATTGAATTGTGTCCAACCTAATGAGGTTAAGATTTAGAGTAAAAAAAAAGGTATATTTCTTACAACAGAAAGGTCCATGGATTGATTCCTATTCGTTTGAATTCAAAAATGGGTTTAAACTAGTTTAAGTCGCCACTAAGAGTTTTACATAATTTTTGAAAAATCTAAAAAAATTTTGTCAAAATTTTAGTGATGACAAATATTGTTATCACTAAAAAATCACCTTTAGTGGTAACTATTTTAATTACCATTAAAAGTTTTAGCACAAAATTTTTTATTAATTAAAATTTTTTGTGTCAAAACTTTTAGTAACAATAGGTTCAAGTTGCCACTAAAGACAACTTTTTGATAAAGTTATATTTCTAAGTATAATATATTTTTGTATGCTATTTGTAGATAACAATATTTGAATTTAGAATATTTTTATAAACAAATAAGTTAACAAAATAAATTATACTTAGAAATATAATTTTATCAAAGAAAATTAAATTTTTAAAGTTAATAATATTAATTATATTTTATATACAAATAAATTAAGGTAATCTTTCCATAAAATTCTTAATAAGACTAAAAAAATATTTTTTACATACAAATAAGTTAAAAAAACTAAATTACACTCAGAAATAACTTTATCCAAAAAAATTTAAATTTATAAATTTAATAATATTAATTGTATTTTATATATAAATATACAAATAAAATGAGATAATCTTTCTATAAAATTTTTACTAAGACTAATAAGTTAAAAAAATATTATACTTAGAACTATAACTTTATCAAAAATTATATTTATAAAAAAATATATTTAATTATTTTTAGTGCAATTGCATTTCACTACAATGAGACTAATGAACCCTGAACTAGTATTTTTACTAGCTAAATAATTATTTTGGTTTTAAAAACATTGCACATTTAAAAGTTATTTATTTATAATTTAATGACCAAATTATACATAACTTCCTTGAACTTTGAATCATGTGCAAAAAGCTCTCTTGAACTTCCAAAGTTTGTAATAAATCTCTCTGAATTTTGAATAATATGCAGATAACCCCCTAAAACTTTAAATATGTATTGATAACTCCTTTAAACTTTTTGAATTATTTGTAAATAATCCCTTAAACTTTGAATTATTTGCAAATAACCCTTTTCATATGTCATACATTTTAAGAGGGTTATTTCTCCATAAAATTTAGGGATAGTTATCTGCACATGTCTAAAGTTTAGAGAGTTTAACTGTATCTTATCAAAAGTTTAGGAGAATTTTTTGTCAACTTTTAAAATATAAGGGATTATTTGCATATGATTCAAAGTTCAGGGAATTATATGCAATTTTGCCTTAATTTAATATAGTATGATAAAGTCTCTTTAGGATTATATGTATATATCATTTTTTTTTGAAAAAGAGTGTTATAAAAGAACACCTAATTTTATCCTAAATTTTATCTTTTCCTTCACCTCTCCGATTTCTATTCTTCTGTGTAATAAAGAAGAATATCCCTCTCCTGTTATAGGATGATTGAAATAAATAATTATTAACATTTTAATAAATATTGTCCAAATCTATGAAAATACTTAATAATTATCTCATAAAAACTTATATTAAATTAATTTAAATAATATTGAAGAATATATTTGTTATATAAACATTTTCTTATTTATATAGCGTTTATTGAAAGTTTCTTTTTAATTATTCTTTATCTAATTTTGGAAGTTATCTAATCATTAATCAAATATAATACCACTATACATAGATTTTTTCCCTTAAATACTAATTCAAAATAAAAATTAAAATGAGTGAAGAGATATATTTTTAAAAACATATTTATAATAGCATTATTTGTGAAATGGAAAAGGTCTATTCCCTCTAAATTGCCTAAAGGGAATAATTAAAAATTTTTATTTAATAAAATTTGTTGCAATGCTGATAAGGAAAGTATTTATACATAGTTATTTATTTATAATTTAATATTGTATGATAAATTTTGGATTAATTGTTTTAAATTAAAGAAAGTATGTATACAAAACTTTAATTAATAAGATTAAAAAAGTAAATCAAAGAATACATAAAATTAATTTTCTAAGATTAAAAATAAATTTAAAAATCACATTAAAAGAAGTTCGTCTAATATATACTTCTTCTATCAATTTTGAAACTCTATTACCCGTTTACTCATTTACACCTATGCTCCCCTCCTTTGTCTTCATTCAATCCTCATATTTAAATTCTCTTAACCATGTCACTGACACTAAAATTTTATCTACGTAAATGTTTCTTATCTCAAATTCGAAATCTCATCTCTAATTTGCTCTAAATATGCTTCTTTCTTCTTTGAAATCCAAATTTTAGTATTATATAATCATTAATCTAACATACAAATTAAATCAAAAAGATAATTTTATTATTACTAATTAATTTCTAAATCAATAATTACAATCTATAAATTATAAATTTCAAGGTTGCTTTTTAAAAATTGCATAAAAAGTAATATTAATTTAATTAAAAAACTCTCAAGGAATATATTTATCAGAAAACTATTTTTTATTTATACATTAACGACTGGTAGTTTCTTTACAAAAATTCATTGTCCAATTTTATGAATTATTTAATCATTAATCAAAAAAATAAAACAATAAATAAAACCATCACAAAATTTAAATTTTAAAATTTTTTAGTTATGTTTTAAAAAAACTAATAGATTATTATTTTTTAATTTTTAATAATAAATTACAATTTCAATTTTTAGAATTCATTTTATTAATATATCTAGAATTTCATATATTTAAGAATTCATATATCTAAAATTTTAATTTCTAGAATTCATTTTATTAATAAAACTAATCAATTTTTATTAATAAACTAATGGATTTTTTTAATTCATTCTATTCTGATGTATCTTCCACCCTCCCAGTTGCCTCTAGCTCTCTTATTTTCACCATAAAAGAAAAAGAGGCAAAGAGACCCAAAAAAAAATGGAAGAGAAGCAAGAAGGGACGAAAGATTGAACACCACTCTAATCTTTTCATTCTAAGACTGATTTCAATTGGGTAAGCCTTTTAAATTCCTATTCTATCTTCTTCTTCGTCCATTAATGCCTTAGATGCTAATTTATGGAAGAAGCATAAACTCTAGCTTTTGTAAATTGGGATTTTTGGTGAAGGTAGCCATAGATGCAAATTTGGAACCCTAAATTCAATCTTAATGCTTTAGTGGTTAGATGATGCTACTTTAAGCTTTGGTAGAACTTAAATGATGATTTTTCATGAAGATGAGCCTTGATGTGGTGATTTAGCATGAATTTCCTATTTAGGCAAACACATATGGAATTCTAGAGAGATGAGATGGAAGATGGATTGTGTTTGGGATTAAGAGCTTTAAATGATTTAGTTGGGACAGAAATATAATGGGTAGATTATAGAAAAAGAGTTTTGAATAATAGAAGTGATTATGATGTGTGTCTAGTTTATAAGAGCTATTGACTTATGTTGAATTTTCTCTTGCTCAATAGGTTAAGTTTTCTTGGGGTGATTCTCGGACACCTTTTTGGAGTTAAAAGCCATGATAGAGCTAACCTAGATTTACTTCCTTTGATATGCATGTGTGAGTTGCATTGTGTGTTGCGTATTGCATGTGGAAATGATTTGATTGTGATAAAATGAGCTTGATGGATAAGAATGTGATATCCCTCTACATTATGATCAAGCCTATTTGCTTCATTATACTTGACTCTGGCATATGTACACATTTGGCATGTTTTAACTATATCATACATACATACATTGCATTCCATGTGTATATAAGTACAAATGATTTCATGATTACTGAGATTTGCATATCTCATCCCCTCTTCTATCTTAAGTGAAGGTAGTGTTGGAGATTGTGCCCTAGGCCAATCATTATATTACGAACATTGTTTTTATTACGAAATAAGAATTTTCTTTTTATTACATTATTATATTATTTACATGTTTATATATAATAATATCCATGGATAAATCATTTTTTGAATTATTCAAAATATCCCTAATCAATCATCCTTGTGGGAACAATGATGAATTAAGAGTAGTATGATTTTGATTGATTAAGTGTTAATCATGTATGATGATATGAATCAAAATCATAGGCGTGTGTTAGAGAATAGGACACTGGATAAACCCATCATGAGATAAGCTACATGGATTAGGTCATAAGTTTATCTCATATATAACTGTGTCATTGATCCCTTGGACCTGAGATCACCATAGATTCCTACATGAAGGATACTATACTTTGGCATAGTTTAATGTCACCTTTGACCGGGTGATTTTAAAGACTATGATAAGGAATAATGGAATTCATGCAGAGGAAGATGAGTGGTCAAGATGGAATTTGTCCCTCTAATTAATAGAGAGATATCTCTGGGCCCCTCGATAAGTGTGACTGAGAAATGCATGGCCATGCTCAGATGGAAAGGGTTCCATCTTATATTAGTTTGCTCGAAGATCGAGAAAGTTATGATCGAGCAAGTCGAGGATGACATTTCCATGCCTCATACTCGATCTAAATATCGTGTGACAAAAAGGATATGATAGGGTTATAAGATAGGTTGCATTGGATCATCGATTCCGTATGATTTGGGTAGTCACAATGTTTTGCTAGAGGCCGCTTGTGATTTGTGGGTCAAACAGTGCAGTTGGTCCACTACCAACATCATATGGGCCTACAGGGTCGCACACAAGAACGGACCAACTCGGGCTAAAATGTTCATATTCATTGAATCAGAAATGTGTCTAGATTCAATGAATATCTAGGATGGAGGAATTATTTATATATATATAAATAATTAAATTCAAAATATATTATATATATTATATTATATTTGATATTATATATATGTATATATATATGAATTAATTTAAATTTGATTCTATTAGATAGTTTTAAAGTTAAACTAATCAGATAATTTAAATTAAACTTTAGATATTGTTAGTTTAAATTTAAACTATAAGATAGATTTGAATTTAAACTAATAGATATATTTAATTAATTTTGATTAATTAAATATATCTGAAACTCTAGTTTATAAATAGAGGTTTCCATATCAGAAAAAGAAGAGCTAGAGCTGCCTCTAAAATCCTTAGAGAAAGGGACACCGTATGGACGTCATACAGAATTGTACGGACGTAGTATGGACTGTACGAAAAAATGTCCGGCCAGGCTGCTAGCACACCGTTTGAGTTACTGAACCCCATTCGTATGGATACCAGTAGAGGGAGTTGATCTGCGGTTAGTTCCCATGATCCAAACAAAAGTAAACAACAAACTCAATCGACAGAAAAAAGGTAATTCTCTGAACCTATTCGGTTTAAGCAATTTTGATGGATCCTTGGTGGGAATTGGGATCAAAATTTTAAATGTTTCCGCTGTGTGCCTTCCATAATTCCCAATAGGTAGCTCCTCTAATAAGGAAAAGACCCTAGAAGCTTGTAGCAAGCAGGGCTAGGTTTTATAGTGGTATATGTAGTCTCTTTTGAGTCTTTTGTAAAATGCATATATGACATGTAAAAGCCAAGTATAAGACTTGAATTAATTTGGGAAATGTGCCTATGGCAAGTAAGGGAAGATTTGAAAGGAAACTTAATACTTTGATGTATTTGATCTGCCATAAATGCAATTATTTTGATTGATGTTCCATGGTTCTTGTGATTTTATTATGGACTATTAATATTACTAATTTGAACGCATGATGGTTGGTTGTGTGATTTTTAAAGCTTTAAGTAGCTTGGTGACTTGTATGTAGTAGAAGGAACTTAGGTAATTATATTTTGATCTAGAGATTTCTTGGGAGTTTAAGAAGTTCTAGTAGTCTTGAGGTATAATTTGAAACTTGATAGAAGTGTTAGGGTGGCTAGTGCAATGATTTAAGGCCATTAGTTGCACATATATACTTTTTATTGTCAAATTTAGAACCCAAATAGGGCATGTTTGAAAGGGGATGCATTTCAAGGATCAAATGGTGGAGTCTAGGTCTGAAACTTGCCATATAGTTAAAGGATATTTAAAGGTTTAATTTAATCCTAAGATGGTAACTTTTAGTGTTATATGTAATATTTTTGAATTTTTGAAATTTAAGATAGCAAGGTGTGAATTTATAGAATTATCACCCAAAGCAATTTTATTGTTGTGCAATTCTTTAGGAACAAAAGATGTAGGATTGGGTGAAATTTTTACAATATAAAGTAGACGTGTAGAGGTTTAATTGGAGCTAAAATTTGTTAAATTTGGAGATCCATTGCTCAAGTTATGGTTTTTGAAGTTTGGAATCTGATGTTGGTCTAATGTATACTAAAGCTTACTCTGAACTTGTGAGATATTCAATAATTTTAAGAGTGATACAGGTCTTGATATGTGCAAAATTGCAATTAAGAATTTTTGAGTTTGCTACTCACCTACTTGAACTTGTAAAACAGCTACTCACATTTTTGTTGAGTGCTTGAGTGCATCAGTAGTTAATAGGTGAGTGTAAATTTTTGAGTTTGTTGCTCACCTACTTGAACCTACAAAATAGCTACTCATATTTTTGTTAAGTGCTTGAGTGCATCAGTAGTTAATAGGTGAGTGTAAATTTAATGAGAGACATAAAAGAAAATTGTGATATTCATTTAAGCTAATGTAAATTTAAAGTCCTTCAAGAGATAAAACTCAATTTCATAGTTTTTGCTTCTTTGATAAGCCATCAGGAGATGTGCTAGTTTCATTGAATAGGGCACATTTGTGTTGAAATATTGTTAATCATATAGCATTGTATAGTTATAAAAAGCTTCAATTTTAGGCTTCTTTTAATGGTGAAAGGCATTTAAAACAAAAATCTCAAAATTGAGGGCCTAAACATGTTTTTTTTTGGAAAAATAAAAAAGTGACCAAACCACCTTCGACATTTGCCATTACATAAATCTTGAAAAAATAACTAAATTAAAAAAAAAATCAGCTCAAGCAGACTACCATGCTCAAAGTTATGACTTTTTAAAGTTTCACCTTCCAATCTTATATTTTCTTTATAATTTCTCTTCCAAACCCACATTTTTTATTTTCCATTACCTTCCAATCATTAAGCATCAATGAAACCCACTTCCATTCATTTTCAACCATGATTTATTATCATAATGTTAATTGCAAATCTAGTTGTTTCTTCCAAATTAATTACATATTTTCTATATTGAGGGAGGGTGGTGTAAGTCCACATCTTTTGATTTTCATGTCTAAAATCAAATGCTTCCTTTTTATAGGGAAAATGATTAATCAACTATTAGGCATTGCATATTAATGGCATGCAAAGTTTGAATAGAAAGGAATTTTTACATGGACCCCCAATTTATGTCTATCTTGTAGTCTACTGGAATCTCTAGGTAAGCTATCTAACTCTATCACTTTACAATTAGGAATTGAAAATTCAGCACTTGAGTATCTAGTAGTATGAATGAACTCCCTTAGGCTCCGTTTGGTTCACAGCAATGTGAATGTAATCCCTTTGCATAACTTGTGTAATGTCTATTATACCCTTATATTTATTATTTTATCTATCAAATCACCTTTCTAAAAGTAGAGATAAAATAGTTATTTCTTATCTCACCTACCTTCATCTACCTACATTTTATATTCTTTTCACCATTACATCCTCTAGCCAAATAAAGTGTTAGATTCAATATAGGTTTGCCAAATTAAACTGCTATAGATGTGCATACTTTATTCCTTCTTACTCTTTTCTTTGCCAAGGGAAACAAGTCTTGGTAGCATAGAAGTTTTGTAATACCATAATTTCTGAGCTCATTCCATGCTATCTTATACTTTATATTAATCAATACATATAAGAGGCAAGAAAATGACATTAAATTATTGATTATTCTTACGTTGTGTCACGTATAAAAATTTTGTTTAGTGCCATGTGGGGTGAGTGATCCCATAATATACTTTCCCATATTTAATTACATGTATACAACTCATTTGCATCATAAAATCATACCCACAACTCATGGAAACCGAAATGGAACCCAGAATATGGAGGTTTATTTTTGGCTAGATTTGGCCCTTTTCTTAGCCCAATTTGAAAAATCATAACTAATTATAGAAAAATTGAAATCACACATTATTAGGCATTCTGGAAAGCTACAGATGTCTAATTTACATTAAATATATGCACAGACCATAAAACCCATCACAAAGGGTGTTTGACATCCAAAAAGGGTCCAGAGATCAAACTGCCTCTTGATGCTATCACAGATTCTGCAGCAAACTTTGAAAATATCCAATTAATTTCAAAAAAATCTAATCCATGTAAATGATACCAATCTGGAAAGCTGTGGATGTCAGCTAGAGGAAAAAAATAATTCTAGACCAGTTTAGGTAGCCCAAGTCTCAAAATTTAATAGAACAGTAACTCAGGTTGGGTAAGGGTCCTGATACTAGACATAATGTTCAAAAATTCATATCTCCCTCTCTAGACCTCCAAATAAGGTGCTTCTAGTTTGTACAAGTCCTGAGAATGTCTAGTTTCTTTGTATAAAATTTTATGATAATTAGAAATCATTTGCCCTATGAGTGATAGAATTTAATTTTGGACCAGTGCTACAATATCAAGGACCAAAACTGGAAAAATTTCCAATTTCAACAATTCGCCAAATATTTCATAGACCTCCAAAAGTTACCAACTTTAGCTTCTCAAAAGCTCTCAAGAAGATCTAGATGCATGCTAAATTTTAGACCAAGAAGAGCTCATTTGGATAAAAAGTGACATAGCCTCATGAAATGGTCATTTTTGCTCCCTATCAAGAGTCACTTTCGTCCAAATGGCCTCCTCTTGAGTTTGGCACCTCTTGGGCAAGTTTAAAATCATAAATATGACTTGTAGAGACTGCCCAAGGGATTCCAAACTTCGTGCATCTCATTTTGGTCTCTCATTATCCATTTATGCATAGTTACATCAAGCCATCCAAGAGCCAATTTGCACAATGCTATTAATTTAGTGTCATATAAAATCTACATCATACTCATACATCATTTTACACTTGACATTTAACTACCACTTAAAGTACATAATACACCAAAATAAAGATGTTCAATGTCCTTGGCTTGCATCTCCTTGACTTGGAACATTACCTAGACAATTCAAGGATAAGGGGGAAAGGGGGGTGAGATTCCAAGAATCTCAATAGCTCACACACCCATTCACACCACATTCAAGGCATACATACATCAAATTCATAACTATACAAGCATAAAGTGTGCAATAAATTCCATTCCATGCCACATTTACATGTCAAGATCACTTTCATGCTCTAGGTACTTTTAGTTTAGCCTCACCTCCTTTTTAAGACTTTTAGATTTGCCTCACTCTTGGTCTAGGGACTTTTGACTTTGCCTCATCTATTTAAAGGACTTTTGGCCTTGTCTTACCCATGCCATGAGACTTTTGGCATCTCCTCACCTTCATCAAGGGACTTTTGGCATCACTTCACCCTTATGAGCTCTTTCCACAACCATAGTCATTCAAGATAACACATTGGTACCAATGCATACCAAGGATCAAGTGGCATGTTATCAAGCATCAAGAATGCATGCAAGCACACTAAGACATACATATGCACACAAGAATACAAAGAGAATGAGGTAGAGAGCTACCTTTTTATTTATGCAAGCTCATTTTGCAATTTCCTTCCCTTCTTTGGTTTCACAAAAGCACTTAGGTCGAGTAGGGTTCTCTTGGCCTAGATATTATAAACATCACACAATTACACACTTGAAGCGGCCAAGACATTTAACTAAAGCTTATTGCACACTTGGTTCCATAATGGACACATTGGTTCCATAAATGACCTATTGAAGCAACTCACACCATTCAAGTGCTAGGCTCCATTCTCTTGTTCTTTCTAGACTTCTTGGACTTATTTAAGGTCCTTGGAGCTATCATCAATTCAATTGCACCATTGGAAGACCAAGTTGCTTCATAAAGCACCATTATGGACACCATTGTCCCATCTCTCAATCCATGGCTCCTAAATTTTTCCCAATGGTTCCTCCCATCTTCTAATACCATATGGAGTCCCAAATCAAGGCTAGAACAAATTAAAACACTTCCTAGCCCATTAAACCCCTCTTGGCTGAGACAAGCATGAAATTGGGTTTCTTGGAGTTTCAAAATTTTCCTTGATGGGAGGCCACTTGGGAAGGTTTCTAAGGGTCTTAGGAGCTCAAGGAAACATTCAAATGGCCAACAAATTACTCACACAAAATCAGATTTCACAAAACCTCTAAGAACACTACACTTTTCTAACTTAATTTCCTTTAATTTTTCTTGGAATTTCTTACCATATTCTTAATCCTTGCACTCTTTTCCCAAGGTTTATTCCTTGGTTTTGCCCAAAATCTAGCCCCTCCTACCCCATCCTAGGTTGGCCAAAACATACAAGAAGAAGGGACAAGAAGAGGCTACCATAGGAATGAGATTTTACCTTGTTTTTCCTTAGTTTCTTAGATGGTTCTTCCCTTGGTTGGCTTCTCCTCTCTAAACATGAAATTTCCCTCCTTGGTCTGATGTTAAAACAGAACCAAATCATTCAAAAAATCCATGGAAGGAAAGGAGAAAGAGAGGAGAACAAGATTGGAGGAAGATGAAGCAAGAAAATCCATGAAATTACCTAGTTTCTCCTTAGCTTTCTTCCTCTTTTTCTCCTCCCTTTGGTGCGCCTAAGAGAGCTGAAGATTTTCTATATTTTGGGTAGAAAGGGTCGTGCTCATTAAAGAGGAGAAGAAGGGAGAAAAGTGTGGAACTTTTTAGAATATTCAAGAACCCATTATTTCTAATTTTGTCCTTCCGTAATGGCAATTTTGTTTCGGCTTCGTTTTAGCTCCTTTTTTAGAACTGTCTTTTTTGTTATAAAATTTAGATTCCCAATTTAATAAAATGCCTTTGAAATCACACAATTTGAAGCTAAAACCTTACTGAATGAACCGATCAAAGTTCGGGTCAATTAACGTTGAAAAACCTACATCGGAGGGGCTTTACCTGTCCCGAGGCTTCCCATAGTTTTTGGGGCCTTTGAGAACCATGGGCAACTCAAAAATTTCATTTAAAAAGCCCTCCTATGTGGTTTTCCAAAAGTTGCACTTATTTACGAAAATGTCATTACATTTCGTCAATTTCCATTGCAAATTATTTCTCCATCTTAACTCTGTTTTTCTTTCCATCTAAACCTAAAATTATCATTTTTAGGAGTTTAGGACTCTATCCAAATTTTTTAGGACATTATCTAGGTCATTTCAGAGGACTTATTTTTATATGGTTCATTTCGTCATTTTACAAAAATTACATTTGTTACAAGTTTAAAGATAATAGAGAAGTAATTAAAAAGATCTTCAACAAAAGCTTCATACTTGGGTTTTGATCTCATCACATAACTAGATCAACAATAGTTTTTTTTCCCTCCTTTCTCTCTCTTTTATTTTCTTATGTAAATTACTGGGAATGACCTCAATATGTGAAGTTATATTATTCCCCTGTTGAGAAACTATGTTTCCCTTTCACTTTTAATTGTAAATAGTTATGACTTGTGACATTAAATTTGAAGTTTCCCACTAATTTATAAAGTTTAGTTGGCCTTCCATGTACTTTGGCTTGTTGGCTTAATATTTTGTGTGCTACTCTTGGATCCACGCATACATGAAAACTCAGCCACTTTAATTATTTTGTTAGCCAATTAGTAAGGAATAATATGCACTTGAAAAATGAACGGAGAACATAGTATAGCTAACTTGAGGTTTACATTAATAACAAGGAATGAGGATAATATAATAGCAATTAAAGAAAAGATTGCCAATATACTAGAGGTTTAATCTTAGCACACATATATACACTATTAATATATTTATACTTGAAGGCTAAAGCATATATATGTAAACTAAAAAAGGTCCTATTATGTGTTAAGAAACTGAAATAGTTGTGGACAAAAAATAAAACAAAAAAAAACCTCTGCATATATATAGGAGTCCATTCCTTGTAGAAAACTCCAAACAACAATAATAACAATAACAAACAAACCTTTTCCAAGTAAATGGGATTGGCTATATGGATCAATCGACGCCATAAAGTTTCATTATAAATCATATTTTTAGACAAGCCATTTAAGTCCAAATCCTTTTTAATGTTTTCTCTTATAGTTTTTCTTAGTTTCCTTCTATCTTCGATTATTGAACTACTCTCCTCACTAAGGCCTCTATAAGTCCTCTCCATACATGCCCAAACCATTTAAGGTGCAATTTTATAATATTTTTCACAATAGGTGCGATCTATATATATTTTTTTAATATATTTATTTCTAATTCTATCTTGTCTTATGTGTATACTTATCCAACGTAACATTCTCATTTCTACAATATTAAACTTATTCTTTTGTTAGCTTTTTATTACTCAACACTCAGTTCCATACAACATTATAAATCTTATAGCTATGTAGTAGAATTTACCCTTAAAATTGTGTGGTACTCTTCTATCACAAATAATGCCCAAAGCACTCTTTTATTTCATTCACACCCATTTGAATCCTATATTTTACATCTTCTTCTATTTTCTTGTCATATTGTATGATGGATCCAAGATACTTAAACTGTGTGACATATGGTATGATATATTCTCCTATTTTCACTTCTGTACTAGAACTAGTGTGTCTTTTACTAAACTTACATTCAATATACTCTATTTTACTTTTACTGAAACAAAATCCATTCGCTTCCAAATCTACTCTCCATATCTCTAACTTATTATTCATTTCCTTTCTTAATTCTCCAACTAAGATTGTATTATAAGTAAAAAGCATGTATTGTGGCATCAGTTCTTAAATATGTTCAGTGAGTACATCTAAACTAAAGTAAAAATATAAGAGCTCAAAGTTGACCTTTGATGCATACCAATAGTTATTGGAAAATCTTTTGTACGCTCACTTTTTATTCTTATACTAGTTATAACCCCATCATATATATCTTACATTGCTTGAATATAAGCAATATTAACTCTTTTTTTCTCTAAAGCCTTCTATAAAGTCTCTTTTGGTATCCTATCATATACCTTCTCCAAATCGATGAACACCATGTGTAAATCTTTTTTATTCCTTTGATATCTCTCTATCAATCTTTACAACAAGTATATCACTTCTATGCTCAACCTTCTTGACATAAAACCAAATTGATTCTTTGTAACTTGAGTATCTTGTCTTAATCTTCACTTAGTTACCTTCTCCAACAACTTTATAATGTAGTTCATAAACTTAATTCCTTTATAATTTGCACAAATTTGTATGTCTCTTTTGTTTTTATAAATAGGGATTATAGTACTTCTCTTCCACTTATCCGACATTCTCTTAGATCTCATAATCTCCTTGAGAAAACTTCAAATAGATGAATTGATACAAAAAATCTAGAATACCCTCTAAAAGTATAGAGTACTCGGTGGGTAATTGGTTAAATAAGACAAAAAAAGGTCTTCTATAGTGTGGCAAATCTATGATACCCCTTCATAAAGCCAAAGCCACTTAGTAGTATACCTCTTATGTAATTTTATGAACACTTAATTTAATATAATTTACTAACTAGAGAGTCTTATTCCTTTTTTGAGAATGCATGAAATAGATATCATGAACAATTTTGAAGGCATTTAATTATACATATGAGTAAGTGAAGAAGGGATGGAGATTAAAGGAGATGTATGGTAATATATATACCCTAAAATAAAATACTTAGGAGCAAAGATAGTGATTGATTATTTACTAGAAAAAGTAGGAAATAGAATAATTGAAGCATGCCTAAGTGCCAAGTATGGAGAGAAGGAGGTTGCTTCATTGAGTATTATCAATTGTGATCATTGGAAGTGGTTGATGCATTATTGGGAAATGTGTAGTTCTTTTGTTGTAAAGAGGTGCCAAAATGAATATGCACCTATCATTTTTGAGTTGTTAATATGTGAGCACATGTAAACATATGTATAAGTGATGTATGAACTGTGTAAAGAGCCAAAGTAATGAGAATGTAGAATTTGGCCCTTTTGTGGCTTACATGATAGTGTATTTTATCCCGTAACATAGCGAGTTTGAGTTGTGTGATGACTTGGATCACTTGGGCCATTCATATATGCTATGTTTGTACTTTCAAACTTGCCCAAGAGATGCTAGAACATGTAGGAGGCCATTTGGACCCATTTTGAACCAAATTGGGTGCCAAAATCGCCAATTGTGTGAGCTCCGTCAAAGTATAGCTAGATGAGCTCTTCTTGATATGAAATTTGGCATGAGTCTAGAGTATATTGAGAGCTTCTTGAGAAGCTAAAGTGGATAATATTTGGAGGTCTAGGGAATATTTTCCGAATTGTTGAAGTTTGGAAATTTTAATGGTTTGGTCATTGTACTGTGCATTAAGTCCGAAAATGAATTCATGTCATTCATAGACCAAATGGTGTCCAATTGTCATGAAATTTTATGAGCATAAACTAGATGTCTACAGTGACCTATAAAAACTAGAAGCACCTCAATTGGAAGTCTGTAGAGAGAGAAACGACTTGCTGAAGTTCTGTATCAGCATCAGGGAAGCTTTTCGACCTTCGTTACTGTTCCATCGGTTTTTGAGGTCCAAGAGCTCCTGAACTGATCTGGACTTATTTGTTTCCTCTAGTTAACATCTGTAACTTTCCAAATTGGTATACTTTTCTAAGATTGGATTTTTGTGGAATTAATTACGAATTTTCAAAGTTCATGACAGTAAACTGCACCAGTATCAGGGACAGTCGGACCTCTATTTCTTTTTCGATGTCAAAGATGGTCCAAACGCTGAGATTGAGGTTGGAAGTTATTTTTATTGTAAAGCTAACATCCAAAGATTTCTAGAGAGCTATTATTTGCTTGATTCCCATTTTTCTAGAATTAGTTATGATTTTCCAAAGTTAGAGCCAAAAATCTGACTTTTGGGCTCATTTGAGAAATTGCATTTTCTCGGTTTTTGGCTTCATATCCGTGGTTTATGAGTTGTTTGAGGCTATGTACAAGTTGTATAGATGGTGTTTGAGTAGATAATGCGAATGATGGGTTCACGGGACCCACCGGGCAAAATATGACCGGTTAAACCCCGACTTAAAATAATAAAATACTACGGTTTTGGTCATTTCCTTTGGAAATCATATAGAATCAAGCTTGGAGGGAGATAAATTAGAGTTAAGATATTATGGTGTTACAAAGTGAACTCGAGGGTGTCAACAAGAATAGAACAAATGCAGGCTAAGATGGAAACAAAATTATATGAGGACCAAGAAAGGTTGCAGGAGGAAATGCAAGCTAAGATTGAAAAGAAGTTTCAAGAAGAGTATGCTACAATGAAACAATGGGTTTTATTGAAGATTCAAGCTCAATTGGTTAGCCTTATGGCCATCATGCAATAGGTACTTGTAAATGATCTTCTACCTTGATGTTATGTTATTCTTTGTCAATAGGGATAGAATGCTCTGACCAATGACTCCTCTTGTGGACAAGCTAGTAGAAGAGAAGATAAAGGTTTTACTAACGTATCCCAAGAATTATGGACTTATGTTTTTTTGTTGTTGTTGATGGCCATTTTGGTGTATCAATTTATGCCATCACTTTATGTTCTAGTAGATATTTCAATATCGGATCTTGTAATGACCTTAACTATTAATTAAGCTAATTATGCACAAATTTGTTCTCAATTAAATTTAAACAATGAGTTAACAACAATTGCAACTATGGGAAAATTTGAACCTTCATGCCATCCATATTCATTGTCAAGGCATAAAAGAGAATTTATGTTCTTAGGAATCAAAATTCTTGTTAACACTTTTTATCTAATTGAAATTACCTCCAAAAAGTATAGAAACTCTTACATATTGGATTACTAGTCACCGCTCATCAATAACATGTTGGAAATCATGTTTTTATAGTTGAATTAGGGGTTTTAGGACTTAAGTCGCAACTTAGAATGGTTAGGCTGTAGCTAATTTGGCTTTTGGAACTTCTAAAAGCTTAATTCTACACTTATGTCGTGACTTGAAGAACTCATGCCATGGCTAAGCTCGACTTGGGATCAATTTTCCCACACAGACGAAATTCATGCCATGGCAAAAAAGTTTTATGCTATGACCAACTATTTACACTATGGCCAAAAGATTTGTGCCATAGCCAAATTAGCTTCTAAATGACTTTTGCACCATGGCCAGAATTTTTACGCCATGGCCAAGTGCTTACGGTGTGGCAAAAAAATTTTGTGCCACTGCCAAATTCACTGATGGAATACTACTAGCTCATTTTGGCCACAACTTGAGAAAATTTGGCCGCGACTTGAAAGCCTATTGCACCCAAACACTTAAATAAGTGAACTAACAACTTGTTACCACCTCAAGATCAATTCTAGAGTCTTTTAATTGCAAAAAAGAAAGGGTTTTAAAGGGTTTACATTTCTATAATCTGCATGCAAATATCTTACATAGCTTAAGGATTTAAAAGCTAATCATACCAATCCAAATACATATCATATCAACATAAGATTCATTTATGATAGTACGACAAGGTATAACCCCAAGTGCAACCCTAAAATCCTTAATATACCAAATAATGTCTCCAAACCTCTTTGATTAAATTTCAAATAACTAATTAGACTTGTCTATAGTATGACTATGGCACTTCCTAATGTCACAAATAAGGGCCTTTGACAACAAATGGTATGATACGGCTTCTAATGACAACCTAAAATCCTTATTACACTGCCTAAAATCATTAAACTACTTTGAGCAAGTTTCAATTGACAAATTAAACTTGTCTATATCCCTCAAAACTTAACATAAGCCTAGGTTCAAAATATGACTGTGCCACATCCCAAGATTACCCAATAATGACCTATGACAATAAAATTTGCTATGGCAACATAAAAATGGGTGAACCATTTCGCTTTCCACATAATCAAGGCAATAAAACACATTCCCAAGGCTCCTAAATCATAACCAAACTTAGAACCACCCTTAATCAAGCATTGATGTCCACTTTACACCATATATGATAGCAAAATGACAAATATGACAGCGAAATCAAAAAGTTACTTCCAAAACTTTCAAGCGACAATCCAAAATTCAAACTATACCTCATAAATTCCTTTAAACACTCAACGTAGTTATAAAGTATATATATTTAAACTAGCCTAAACATCCAATCCTTTTATACCAATAGTTCAAACATTAATTTTACATTGTTAAATACTTAAAGGTCATAAAATTTTAAGGTACTTATTAAGAATCATCCAAATACAATCATAAGCACCAATTCCATGACACCTCAAAATATATAATCAATCTTTATACTTGACAATACATGATGCAATATGGCAATTTTATAACATAATAAGCAATACTAGCATGCTAACTATACATACTTATTTAATCAAGGCATTCAAGCCAATACACTACTAAACCATCCTAATAGGCTTTCCTTACCTTCTTCTTACTACTAAGAGCTTTGGTCCTTGAAAATGTTAACCTACAATTGGAGTGAAATATAAAATCTTAGTAACAAGAGGTAATTTCTATATACATGTACAAATTAATCACAAAATACATTTAATACAGAGAAATATCAAAACCATCAATATAATCAACAAATCTACTAGTTGGATTACCAGTGACTACTATCTTATACTAATAATCACATATAACATGTTAATGGCTACAAATAAAAGGAAAGGCCTGTCTATAGCACCAACATTCCGTTGGGCACGCTCATGGCTTGGTGCATTGATAAATGCCACTTTTTAGATATATTAATCCTCCAAAACTTAGGTATTTTGATGATTGAATATGGCTTTTTGCATTTTATTATATAATATTTGAATTTAATGGCCATTTTTTGCATTTTAGGAATTAAATTGCAAAATGATTGATTTTAATGCATAAATTTATGTTAAATAATTTTATGAATATTCCTATTTGATTTTTCCCACTCTTTTGTACAGATTTTTAATGGGCAAATAGAATTTTAAGGAGGAAATTTATTTGAAGATTTGAAGATCGAATTAAGAATTTTTTATGGGCAATTGCATTTAATTAGGAGATTGGTTTAGAGAAGATGTGGAAGCTTTCCAAGTCATGGACACAACACTTAACTCACAAGAATAGTAACACACCATCACACCTTCACTCACATGTCAATGCATGGGTCATCTCTCACTCGTGTAGCTTTATATCATCACAGCCATGTCTTCACAAGCTCTAGTGTTCAGCATTCTTAACTCCATTCACCCATGTAGCTTGCATGGATATTCACTTAGCAACTACACCCACTTGAAGCTTCACACACCACACGTAGCAAATACTCTTACATTGATTTACACACATATTCCATAGCTTTGTTACATTCACACAATGCCATGGTTAACTCATAAACTCACATGCACCAACACGTAACAACTAGATGAAAAAGCAAGAGTTGGGAGGAAGAAGCATAGAGGAAGGAAAACACGTGGTTCATTAAGAGAAATGAAGAGCAGTCACATGGAAGAGCATACGTGAGAGGTGAAGGAAGAAGAAGCTTGGATCCAGAACAACTCATAGAAGCTACACAAGTCAAGAATCCACTAGTTTAGTGAGGGAGAAATAAGGAGGAGATTTATGTGATGAATGAAGACCCACAGTATACGGAAGTAGCTACCATATCCAAAGGAGAAGGAGGCTTGGGTTTTACGTGGAAAGAGAAGCAAGAGGAGCTGAGTTAAATGAAGAAGCTGAGCTTGCATGGAGAGAAGGAATGCTATGGGTTTTGGGACTTCATGAAGGAGGTTTGCATGGCTAGGAGCAAAACAAACATGCCACAAGAGCTTCAAACACTCATGATAATACAGTAACTGCATGAAGGAAGTTATAACATAAAGAAGCCATGGGTTCTAGCAAAGAGCAGAACGTGGAATGGAAAGAAGAGAAATAGAATACTCTTGAGCTTGGGTTGATGGCTTGAACTGGGAAGAAACGTAGCTGCACGATGGAGAAAACACAAATGAAGCAACGGGTTTGAAGAAACATCCATTCACACACATGCAAAATAGACGTAACCACCGAAATGAAAAGAAGAAGACGTGGGAGAAGCTAGAACACGTGAAGGAAAGAGAGGAGAATAACACGTGATTATTTCGTGGAAAAAAAGCTGGGGAAGAACACATGGGTAGCAAATCAAGCTGACGTGGGAAATCAAAGGAATAAACACACACGGGCAGAACATGGGATAAATTAAAAAGCCAAGTGAATAGTGCAAATGAAGCTACAGGTTTTTGATGAGAAGGCAGCAAAACACGTGAAATAATTGATTAAGTGAGGCATGAAAGGAGCACGTGAGGGAAGCATGTCATTACACATTCAGGCAGTAGCTAACAAGAGGATCCTTTAGTTAGATAGCTTTAAGAGTTATTTTACACTTAGAAAACCCAATTGAATATTACAATCCCTTTCCCAGGGAGATGATCTAGGTTGCACCACTAGCTATATATATTTTTCAACTTAGTTTTATTTTGAGGTTGCGTGATGATAACCATGATTTTTATATGTTTTAATTCTTTTAACTTAAGCATTTTAATAAGCAAATATGGCTTGAGGAGTTTAATTAGGTAAAATTCGATTTTAGTAGCCATTTTCTACACTTTAGGAATTTAATTGCAAAATAAGTGATTTAAATGCATAAATCATTTTGAATGAATTTTGTGAATATTCCTATTTAATTTTCTTATTTTTGTATGTAGATTTTTTTTTATTGGCAATTGGAGCTAAAATAAGAGGTTGGTTTGGAGAAGAGGTAGCATGCATGGGTTCTTTGTTTTTCCAACATGTTGGCATTGTTACAGCTCATTCCATGATTTTCACACACTCTACATGATTAAAAGAAGCATATAGAAGCAGGGAAGGACGGAGAGCAATGAGTGGGGCAACAGAAGTTACTTGGAAGGAAACAGATTTGGAAGCAACGAGCAGATGGAAGAAGTTTCGAGCTTTGGTGGATGAATCAAGAAGAAGCTAGCCACGGGTTCTAGTTAAGAAGCAATGTGTGGTGGTGTGAAAAGAAATGAGCTGAATGAAGGGAGAGGAAGCACGTGACAACATTTGAAAGAAGGCTTGAGAGAAAAGAAGAGAGTAGCTGTACATGGAAGACAAACTCGAATGTAAAACTGCACGTGGAATGAGAAGAGTTGAAGGTAAAGCCATGAGCTGGAGAATATGAAGAAACATGTGAAGAAGAAAGAACTCGTATAGAGGGAGCTAAGGAAATAGAGAGTATAGCCTCGAGCATGGGAAGAATGAACTGGAAAAGAAGTTAAGGAGTACATAAGCAAAAAGAAAAGCTACGTGAGAACCAAGCTTTCACGTGGAAAAGAGCTTGCATGGAGAAAACACAAAGAAGCTACAGGCAGAACATGGTTTATGAAGAGAAGAAGAAGCTCACGAGGAAGATATGGCTAAGGCAGAGGAATTCACATGGAATGTGAGCAAAACAGAGGAGAAGAATAACACGAAGAAGCCATAATTTTGTGTAGAAGAGAAAGAGAAGGAAGTAACGGTTTGTAAGGCAGAAACAGAGGAAGGAGAGCCACAAACTAAAAGGATTGAAGCCACAAAAAGAAGAAGCAATGAGCTGGGCATAAGGTTTTTAAATGAAGAAGTTTCATGTGGAGACCATGCATAAAGATGAAGAAACAAGCATGCATAAGCTATGGGCTAGAATTCACGTGGAATATTATAAAAGAAAATGAAATGAGGCCCACACTTATACACACAGGATGTGGCTACAAGCAATGAGAAGGAATGAGAGGGCTAAGCACGTGAAAAATAAAAGAAACCACATAAGAAGATTAAAATACACTCAGGCAGAGACAAAATGGGGGAATTCATTGAATAAAAAAACTCATTCAGATACACACCATCCATACGCCTCTTCGTACACTCCATCCTTTGTCCACTCCAAGTAGAGCCTCATATCCTCCATTCCCATTCCATCTCCACTCAAATGAAGAATCAATCCATCTTGTGGCTAGCTAGGAGGAAGGCTCTTGAGTTAAAGCTTGAATCCAAGGATTAGAATCAAAATTTTAGGCTAAGATTTCGTTTTATTTTTCTCTCTTTCTATATCAATTTTAATTATTTTATTTGCTTGGTTAAGCTTATAAATGATTGAGATTGATGTAGTTAATGATTGATGGCTAGTTAGACACTAATTATGAGAGATATTGACTAATTAATTACATGAATTAAGTACTAAATTTTGCATTTTCCTTTAATTTCATATGTATGCCATCAAGGTGTTTGATGAAATGTATAAGTGAAATTATGAGCTAGATTGTTTGATTTGAGGATTCCTTGGTATTCAGTTGGTTAATTAAGTATCCTAGGATGTTAATTTAGAGGCTAATTGATCAATTAATCATTTATTTTAAGTGTTCCTTGATCCTAATAACAAGAGTTGACAATTTGATGCAGGATTAAGGTTTCAATTTAACATTAGATTATTAATCTCTTGATTCTTGAGTGGTAACTCAAAATAATTTGTATTGGATACAATTAGGAACTCTTAAATCAGAATCACTCATAATTGAATTAGGATAAGGATACTGGATACCAAGGGACGAATCCAAAGCTAGTCACAAGTCTATCATTCAACCATAATTCATACAATTAGGTAGTTAGTCATTTTAATTCAATTTCAATTTACTTAGTTTAATTAGATCAAAAATCCCCCTTAATTTAGGTAGTTCTAGGATCCTTTAACACTTAGAAAACCTAAATAAATATTGAATTCCATTTCTAAGGGAGATGACCTAGGTTGTGCCCTATATTGCATATAATTTTTAACCTACTTTTATTTTGAGGGTTGCATGACACGACCAGTCACGTGACATGACCTTTCAAAATTTAGCACCATTGTTAGGGAAATTGGATTCTTAATCGTTTGAAAAGGATTTTCAAGTATTTTTACTCTATTTTAGCTTTATTTTTTGTTTGGTTTGTTTTTTCTGTTTTAACCTTAGTTTTTGGACTTTGCAGTGTTGCCTAACAAGTGTTTTGCTTGCTGGAACTTTTGTTTGACATGCCCAAAAAATTCTTAAACTTTGTTTTCCAAGGATTTTGGGTATTTTAAGCAAAGTTATTCGGTGCACCATTTTTAGATCAAATTCTAATGTTTATGACACTTTTTCTAATTTTTTAGTATTTTCTCAAATTTTTTAAGAATTTTTCAATTTTTCTAGATTTAATTTTTTTATTTTTTGTGGGTTTATTTTTGTGTGATGCACCCCTATTTTGTAGTGTTTTTTATTGTTAAGGAGCTGTTAGCTTCATTTGAATTTTATTTTCTTAGTTTAGAGTTAATTTTAGTGGTAGTTTGCTAGTGATTTGTTTTATGATGAAATTAATTGTGCTTTTCATACTCTTTGTCTGAAATGGATCCATATATATGTCTAATCAAGGTATCTATGATCCTTGTGCAAATGATATGATTGTATGGAAGATTGATTAAGTTATATAATGCTTCATGGCATTCTTGAGCGACAAAGACAAACATAACAATATCAACAAGTTCAATAGCCATGTTACCAATAGTACCACCATTCATATGAAGTTCACCCTAGTTACATGGGGCCATACCACAACTCATGTGCAAGAGCCAGAATACTATTCTATGACTATCATAAGGGATACATACAACAAGAACCTAATTAGGAACCAAGTTGGGAAGAGAGGATGAGGCAACAACTAGAAGCTTATAGTCTTCAACTCTAATGGGAGAGTGAACAGTTGCAGCTTCATAACCAACAGATGATGGATAACTTCATAAGGGATTCAGGAGTTCAAATGAATTAATCAACTTCAAGTGCTAGTGAGTTGAAAGAAGAGCAAATCATAAGAGAATGTATAGAGGAGGAATAGTCCTATTCATTGGGTAATATGCTTCCATCTTCTAACACTTTGCATTTTATTGGAACTGACTCTAGTTTGTGTGATAGCACTGTGACTACTAATGCACATGATGTTGTTGATCCTGAATTGCATGATGATGATGATATAGATGAGGAAATTATTGTTGAATCTCCTGATTTGGTTGATTGTGGTAATTCATTAAGCAAAAGTGATACATTTGTTGATGTTAATGAATCCTTGTGTACTGATGCACTTGATTGTTTTACTCGTGACTGTGACCATAGTGATGATTTCATTTTTAAGCCAGTTAATGATGAATCTATTGAGTCTAAGGTAGTATTTTAAGTGTGGGGGTGACCTAGCATGTGATGACATGACTAATGAAATAGTAAATGTAGCATGCAATAAGGATATGGATGATACAATTGTTGAATAGCTTGTTGATGAATCAACCTCTACTTTGAAATGCTTATATGATTATTTGCATACATGTCTTGTGTGTGTTGAGATAGATGAGTTTTTAAGGTCTAATAAGTTTATTGAATCCATGGATCCCTTTGTTTGCACTGAAACTATTAGTGATATTAATTGTAATGATCATACTAGTATTGATGAGAGCATGCACAGAGATAGTGTTGATATTGGAAATCTTGTTAATCCTTGTGCTGTTATTGATACTAGTAGGAGACTTGATTATGTTGTTAATCATTGTTTAGAATCTTGTGAGCCTACTGATGTCTCTTTGGTTAGGGAAGATATTATTTCTTTTGTTGAGAGTCCTAAACAGATTCTTGAAGTTGGTAAAATAGTTCCCAACAAGCCACAGACCCTCCTAATTGAAATGAAGCAGCTGCTATGCCTTGCACTCAAAAGACTATGAGAAGTTACAATTAGATTTTTCTATTGATGCAGTGACTCTTATTGATGAGAGTTTACTTAATTTCATTGGTTTAGATAGATATCTAGAGAGTCTTAATTTCAAATGTTCTTTCTTTAGTTTTAAATGTCCTAATTTTGATTTTTCTTCTTTTACTGCTTTTGAAAATGCTAAAATTGACTTTCCAAAACTACTGACGGTTAAGGAAGTCCATGAATCAACACTACATGATCAATCAAAATGCTTTAAAGTAGTGAGACTTAAATTTGTTGAATTGAAAAGGAATAAAGTTGTTCTGATTTTGGTTTTTGATACATATGATTAGTTGATCTTTTATAGAGTTCTTTGTAGTTTAGGATTTAGTTTTCTTTTCTTTTCTGCATTACTATTTGTTTTGTTTTTGTTTTGTAGGTAATAAATGGTTGCTAACTAGCTACATGGGAATATGAGCCACTCTTCAGATCTTCATTTTTAACCTAATCTGGTTGTACACTTTCCTTTCCACTCTTTATATGGTGTTATTTTTCTGTTGATTGGATTGTGTGTTAGCATTAAGGACAATGCAATATTTAAGTGTGGGGGAGAGCCATTCCATTTCATATTTTTTTTGTTTAGAAAAAAAAGTTGAAATTTTTTTAGAAAATTTTGAAAAATAGTGTGATTTTTTAAAAAAGTTTTTGTGGAAAATTGCAAGTTAAGGTGATTATAGCTTGGATACTCTTTGACATGATAAGTGATGGATCTTGTGTCTTGATTCAAGTGAAATGACAATGAATTTGATTTTAATGAATTATTTGATAGCTATTAGCTAGTGAGGATTTAAGCCATATATGCTCATTTCTAGTGTGTATTCACTTATCTTTACTTTTACTCTAGAGCTTGTCTTGATTCTTTGTTGAGACCACATTTGCATTTGCATTTGCATGCATAAAAATGATAAGGCATTCTTTTCTTTTATAACTAATAAGCCAAAAGCCACCCCCTAAATGCATTCTATCCATTGTTTAGCCACTTTAGACTTGGTTTTATTTTCTTGTTGAACCCATAGCCATGAAAAGAAAAAAAAAGTTTCACACCTTGTTTTAAGATGCCTTTTGGATTTCAAAGAGCATTACATCTAATTAGGATAGGTGAATGTGTGTCTCACATCAATTTAGGCCTTTGATATTAAAAGTTAAGGAGGATGTTCCAAAAGGAAAAAAAAATGCAAAGAGAAGAAGAGATAGAAAAGCAAAAGAAAAGCAAAGAAAAGAAATATATACGAAAAAAAAGAGAAGAAAGAAAGCAATTGAAAATCAAAAGAAAAAAGTGTTTTAAATTGAGCTTGTAGTTACTTATGCTAGTTGGAAATAAGGCCTAGAAACACATTCTTCCCTATCCTAGGTTTTCATTTTATTGCTCTTGAGATCCTAAGGTGTTCCATTTGTTATTTGTTTTTCCTTGTTCTTGTTTATCTATTCATTTCATTCTTTAGTCCCATTATAACCTTAAATAAAGTCCTTTGATTTGTGCCTTGCATTTGACATAGGTGGTGGAGATTTAGAAGCTCGATAAGCCTATGGTAGTAAGGTTTTGATAGGTGGAATTTGAGTGATCTATATTGCCCTTAAACACTTGAGATTTAAGAGTAAATACTAAACCATGAGAGAGGCTATGCATTTTTTATTCATTCTTTTCAAATGAAACTGCCATGGAATTTGCTTTCTTGATGCAAGTGAAGTTAACTTTGATTGTTGAAGTGTTAAAGAGTTTTAATCATTCCTTAGCTTGTGATTTTTAACTTTTCTCTTATATTTTCACTCTCCACTTGGCATTCCACTAGCCTTTCCTTGAATTTTGATTTTTGCCAAAGAGTGTAAAGGTTTAAATATGGGGGAATTTCATAAATGCCATTTTTTAGATATATTAATCCTCCTAAACTTAGATATTTTGATGATTGAATATGGCTTTTGCATTTTATTAGATAATATTTGAATTTAATGGCCATTTTCTATAATTTAGGAATTAAATTGCAAAATGATTGATTTTAATGCATAAATTTATCTTAAATAATTTTGTGAATATTCCAATTTGATTTTTTCCACTCTTTTGTGCAGATTTTTAATGGGCAAATGGAATTTAAAGGAGGAAATTTATTTAGGGAAGAATTGAAGATTGAATCAAGAATTTTTTATGGGCAATTGCATTTGAATAGGAGATTGTTTTAGAGAAGATGTGGAAGCTTTCCAAGTCATGGACACAACACTTAACTCACAAGAACAGTAACATACCATCACACCTTCACTCACATATCAATGCATGGGTCATCTCTCACTCATGTAGCATCATATCATCGTAGCCACTTCTTTACAAGCTCCAATGTTTAGCACTCTTAATTCCATTCACCCACGTAGCTTGCATGGATATTCATTTAGCACCTACACCCACTTAAGCTTCACACACTAACATGTAGCAAATACTCTCATGTTGATTCACACACACATTCAACGGTTTTGCTGCATTCACGAAATGCCATGATTAACATACAAACTCACACATGCACCAACACATAACAACTATATGAAGAAGCAAGAGTTAGGAGGAAAAAGCATGGAGGAAGGAAAACACATGGTTCATTAAGAGAAATGAAGAGCAGTCACATGGAAGAGCATATGTGAGAAGTGAAGGAAGAAGAAGCTTGGATCCAGACCAGCTCACAGAAGCTACATAGGTCAAGAATTCATGGGTTTAGTGAAGGAGAAACAAGGAGGAGATTTAGGTGATGAATGAAGACCCACAGTATACAGAAGTAGCCACCATATCCAAAGGAGAAGGAGGATTGGGTTTTACGTGGAAAGAGAAGCGAGGGGAGTTGAGTTAAATGAAGAAGCTGAGCTTGCATGGAGAGAAGGAATGCTATGGGTTTTGAGATTCCATGAAGGAAGTTTGCAAGGCTAGGAACAGAACAAACCTCATTCATAAATCAATCCCAAATAAGCACTTGGAATTTAAACCTTGAATAGCATTAAGAAAAAGAAAAGCAACCAATCATCGTTTAACAATACATAAGCTCGTATAACCACCAAAAATAAATTCTTACTCTCAAAATAATATTTTTTGTAAATAAGGTGAGTAAGGTTGTACTCCACAGGGACTAGCCAAATTATTCAATCCAAAAATAGTAAAATAAAATAAGGGGGACTTTTCTTGATAAAGAAAATTAAAAATAAATAAATTCATAAAATATTTTTGATAGAGAAAACTTTAATGTAAACAACTCCCAGCCAAGGTTTATTTCATATCTGACTTAATCAATTTGATCATTGAGTACCCAAAAGGTAAAAAAATAATTTTTCTTCTAAAATAAATTGGTTATGGACATCAACAAGCTCTGATATTCTGCTCTTCCTTAAGAATATTTAAAAGGAATAAACTCTCTAATTAAACCTCATTCATAAATCAATCCTAAATAAGCACTTGGAATTTAAACCTTGAATAGCATTAAGAAAAAGAAAAGAAACCAATCACCGTTCAACAATACATAAGCTCGTATGTTTAAAATGGAAGAAATATTTTCTTCTACACACAAAGACAATTTTAATTTATCAAAGATATTGAATTGCTACTCTACCGAATCAAATGAACAATTACGGATTAAAAAAAATTCAGATAACAATAATTACTCAGCTAAAATAAGATACCAATTAAATTAACTGAATAATAATATCATAATAATAGAAAATATTTCAATATTCAAGAAAAGAAACAATTAAATCAAACCTTTCACAAATTATTCAGAGTCAAACGTCAATAACCTTGACTAAGAAACAAAGAGATTAGCCACCCATGGCTTTGAAAACACTCAAAGAATTTTTCTCAGAAATTTTGAGAAGATAAGAAAAATGAAAAAAGAACATAGAGAAAATAATGAAAAAGAGAAGTCTCTGATCTCTATCTCCTTTTTCTGGTTTTTCACCCCTCCTTTTATAAGCTTCCTCTGTGCGAATTTGAGTAAATCTGTTCTCAAAAAATTCTACGTAAATCTCTCTCAATAGTTTTTCCACGATAAACATCATCTTATCTAATCCTACAAATAAATATCATCTTATCCGATCTGTAGATAAGCATCATCTTATCTAATCCTGCAGATAAACATAAAAGAAGATATAAGATCAATTAAATAGATATAAACTATCTATAAATTATATTAGTTAAAATCTCAAAATTACAACCATTGAAGTAATTAAAGTATATTTATCAAATTCCCCCACACTTAAATCGTTGCTTGTCCTCGAGCAACTATACCAGAATTAGAGGCCTTAGCACAATGAGATGGTACTGCTTCTTATATTCTCCTTTTTTTTTTTTACAAAAAGCTGTTATAAATAAATGCAAGAGTTATTCAATCAAGAAAAAATTGTAGTTCAACTTTTACCCATTCATCACTAACAATCACCAAGTAACTCTAGTGCGTGTGTGCATGTCTAAAATATGATCACTGCTAACAATTTGACAAGCATAAAGGCTGGAAATTACCATATTTATCCAAGAATTTACTAAGTCTCAATCAACCATGCATGCACATAAATGATACAATAGAGATCATTAGAGTCTTTTAATTTAGCTTCCCCCACACTTTTAATTTTGCTTTATTTATTAAAGGGGTAATTTTTTTATTTTTTATTTAATTATTTTTTTTGCCTCTTTCCTGGGCCATTATGGTCTCTTTTGATGCGAGTGTCAACATTGGTGATGAAGACTCCTGGTTACTCAAGCTTACATAACTCTACTAGCACCAAGATGCTTTGCATACTCATAGCTTTTATTGCGCTATTTAAGTATAGCTTAAGCCAGCAGAGTGGAATTGGCTCTCTATTTTTTCTTTTTCTTTTTTTGCCTCTTTCTTGGGCCATTATGGTCTCTTTCGACGCGAGTGTCGACATTGGTGATGAAGACCCCCGGTTACTCAAGCTTACATAACTCGACTGGCACCAAGATGCTTTGCACACTTATAACTTCTATTACGTTATATAAGTATAGCTTAAGCCAGCGGAATGGAATTGGCTATCTCTTTTTTCTTTTTTCTTTTTTTTTTTGAATCATACCACAACTCTAAGGATGTGCATGCAAAAAAATTAATTTAGGCATATAAATTCAAAAATAAATATATAATAAACTACCCTCTTTACTCAACGACTTGTTTGCATATCACATAATTAGACAATTGTGCTCAGTTTAAGTTCCCAGGTCATTCTCATAACTTATGGGTTAATTGCTTTACTACTCAAATTCAAGAATAGCTTAAAGAATTTATAAATAACAACTAAATCATTAAAATAGGAGAATAATAAGAAATAGTAAAAAAAATTCCTTTAACTTAATATAGTAGCATGTATATGTATAGCTATAAACTCCTCCCCCACACTTAAAATCAGCACTATCCTTAGTGTTACAGGCATATATATATATATATATATATATGTAAAAAGAAGAAGGAACTAAAACTCCCCTGGTTTATGAATAGCTTTATTGCAATGGGGGGTTCTCGAGCTCTTTATATCTTACCTACCACAAGTCTAAAGGGGGAGTAGTAACTTATAAAGAGGGTGGCAAAATAAAGAAGAACATACTAAAAATGTGCAAGGTTATTGAGGTAAAACAAAAACAAACTAAAAGAAGGATTAATTAATTGAAATAAAAAAAATTCAAATTTTATTATGGTGGGTTGCCTCCCAGAAGCGCCTTTATTTAATGTCTATGGCCAGACAAAATGCCTCGTTACCTAATCTTTATAAGTTGGGAGTTGCAGCTCAATTACATCTAAGTTGCTTACTTGAAATCCCTCATAGTAAGGTTTTAGACCATGGCCATTAACCTTAAATATTTTATCATGATAGAGCTTGGTCTTTTCTTTATATATTCTAGAATTTTCATAGGCCTCATTTCTTATCTCATCAAGTTCCTACAACTGTAATTTCTTATGTTCACTTACCTCATCCATATTCATATTACACTGTTTAATAGCCTAATAGGCTTTATGCTCCAATTCTACTAGAAGGTGACAGGGCTTACCAAAGATTAAGCGATATGGAGACATACCAATAGAAGTTTTATGTGTAGTTCTGTATGCCCAAAAAGCATCATCTAGTAGTGTGCTCCAATATTTTCTATTTAGATTAATAGTTTTTTCAAGAATCAATTTAATCTCCCTATTTGACACCTCTGCTTGACCACTTGTTTATGGATGGTAGGCTATTGAGATTCTATGAGTCACATTATATTTCTTTAACAAGCTTTCAATTATACGATTGCAGAAATGGGTGCCTCTATCACTAATGATAACTCTAGGTACTCCATACCTGGTAAAAACATAACTCTTGACAAAACTAACAACAGTTTTAGCATCATTCGATCTAGTGGCTTTTGCTTTCACCCATTTTGAAACATAATCCATAGCTAAAAGGATGTAGTAATTACCAAAAGAAGATGGAAAAGGCCCCATGAAATCGATTCCCCATACATCAAAGATCTCACAAACCAAAATTGGGTTCAATGGCATTTGATCTCTATGACTTAAACTTCCACTCCTTTGGCAATTATCACATGCTTTACAAAACAAAAATGAGTCACGAAACAAATTTGGCCAATATAATCCACATTCTAACACTTTTCGAGCAGTTCTTTTTAAGCCAAAATGTCCACCACATGCATATGAATGACAAAATTCTAAAATGGATGGGATTTCATTTTCAGAAACACACTTTCGAATTATTTGGTAAGAATAATGTTTCTATAAATAAGGATCATCCCATACATAATATTTAGACTCACTTTTGATTTTATCTTTTTGAGCCTTAGTCAAGTCATACGGGAATGTTCTAGTAACTAAATAATTTACTATATCAGCATACCAAGGTATTGAAATTTTAACCTAAAAAAGATGTTTATCTGGAAATGCATCTTGAATTGGTTCAGGCTTCTCATTGAGCACCAATCGACTTAAGTTATTTGCAACTGAGTTTTCTATGCCCTTTTTATCTTGAATCTCTAAGTCAAATTCTTGTAATAACAGAATCCACCTTATCAAGCGGGGTTTAGCCTCATTTTTACTGAGTAAATACTTTAGAGCTGCATGATCTGAAAACACAATAATTTTAGTGTATAATAAATATGATCTAAATTTTGCTAAAACAAATACTATAGCAAAAAACTCCTTCTCTGTGGTAGAATAATTTCTTTGAGCACTATCAAGAGTCCTCGAGGCATAATATATAGCATGGACATTCTTTCCGATCTTTTGACCAAGTACTGCTCCTACTGCATAATTGCTAACATCACACATAATTTCAAAAAGATACTCCCAATTTGGCGGTTGAATAATAGGAGCTGAAGTTAGTAACTCTTTTAATTGGTCAAACACCTTTTTGCAACTTTCATTAAAATCAAAAGGGACATATTTTTGCAACAACTTACAGAGAGGGTGAGAGATCTTAGAAAAATCCTTTATAAACCGTCGGTAAAAGCCTGCATGACCAAGGAAAGAACGAATTTCCTGCACTAATGTGGGGTAAGATAAGGATCTAATTAAATCAATTTTGGACTTATCAACCTCTATTCCCCTTGAAGACACTATGTGGCCTAATATTAACCCTTGATCTACCATAAAATGACATTTTTCATAATTAAGCACTAGATTAGTTTCAATTCATCGTTTTAGCACTTTAATTAAATTTCCCAAACAATCATCAAATGAATTACCATAGATAGTAAAATCATCCATGAATACCTCTATAATATTTTCTACATAATCTGAAAAAATACTGACTATACATCTCTGAAACGTCGCTGGAGCATTACATAGGCCAAACGGCATTCAATGGTAAGCAAAGGTACCGAAGGGGCACGTGAATGTTATTTTCTCTTGATCTTCAGGTGCCACTGGAATTTGATTAAATCCTGAAAAACCATCTAAGCAACAATAGTGAGAACGACCAGCTAATCTCTCAAGCATTTGATCAATAAAAGGTAATGGAAAGTGATCTTTTCTAGTTAAAGCATTTAGCTTCCTATAATCTATACTGACTCTCCATCCATTTTGCACACGAGTTGGCACTAACTCACCATTATCATTTTCAACTACTGTGAAGCCAGTCTTTTTAGGTACTACTTGAATTGGGCTTACCCATTTACTATCAAAAATTGGAAAGATTATACCAACATCAAGTAGCTTCAAAATCTCCTTTTTGACTACTTCCATCATTGGTGGGTTATGACGACATTGAGCTTCTCTTAAAGGCTTATAGCCTTCTTCTAATAGTATACAGTGCATACACATAGAAGGGCTTATATCTTTTATATCTGCTATCGTCCACCTAATTGCTTCTTTATACTCCCTGAGGACTCTAACTACCTTTTCATTCTCCAAGGAAGTTAGTTTGTTGGAAATTATCATTGGTAAGGTTTGGTCTTTGCCAAATATGCATATGTTAAATGACTTGGTAGTTCCTTCAATTCTAGCTTAGGTGCCTGCAAAATAGATGGAAGTAGCTTGTTGTGAGATGAGGGAAGATCAATATAAGAAATATTATACCTAACATTCTTCAATGTCTCCAATCCAAAGATAGATTTCCTCAACTCTTCATCAATAGCAAATTTATCATCAAGAGATTCTAACTCTTATGATTAAAACTTTCAATGATTGCAAGTTGCAATTTATCTGCACATGTTAGTTCAAAAACCTGTTGAGTAGATGGATCAATAATATCAATAACAAAAATAGAATCTATATCAATAGGATATCTCATAGCATCATACATATTAAATCTTATTACTTCTCCATCAAACTCCATAGATAGTGTACCTTTAGCAGCATCTATTTTTGTCCTTGATGTTTTCAAAAATGGTCTTCCTAGCGAAATTGGTACTGATTTGGAGGAGTGTTCCTCTTCTATATCTAAAATATAAAAGTCAGCTAGAAAGACTACCTAATTAATTTGCACTAAAACATCTTCTAGGACTCCTTCAGGATATGTGATAGACCTATCAGCTAATTGAATAATCACACTTGTTTGTGTAAGTGATCCCATACTTAAAGATTGATAAATCCAATTAGGCATTATATTTATGGAAGCTCCTAAGTCTATCATTGCTATTTCAATCTTTACATTGCCTATTTTGCAAGGGATGGTAAACACACCTGGGTCTTTGCATTTTGGGGGTAATTTCCTTTGAATTACAACAGACACATTTTTTCCCACACAGATTTTCTCATTACCATTCAGTTTTCTTTTATTAGTGCACAATTCTTTAAGAAATTTTGCATACCTGGGCACTTGCTTAATAGCATCAAGAAGAGGAATGTTAATTTATACCTTTCTGAAAACATCAAGAATCTCCTTTTCTTGTTGCTCTTTTTTGGAATTTGCCAATATACTTGGGAATGGAGGAGGAGTGACTAGTTGTTATTTGGCTTGGGATGGCTCTAAATTTTCTTGTGGCAACTTAATTTCCCTTTCTAACTCTTCATCTTTAGCATACTTTGGAGCTTTCTTTTTAGGCTCTTTTAACTCCTTGCCATTTCTCAAAGTTATAGCACTAATATTTTGTTTTGGATTCAAATGAGGCTGAGATGGTAACCTACCAGAATTTTGACTTTCCAGCTTTCCTAGATTTGTGGCTAACTGCCCCACTTGATTCTCTAAGTTGAGTGTATTAGATTTGGTTTCTTATTGAAATTATTGCATGTTAGTAGCTAAAGTAGAAATTATTTGGTCTAAAGACATACCCGACTTAGGAGGAAGAGGTTGACAGTTTCGCTGTTGGAATACAGGAGCTTATTGCCTTGGTTGATAGTTTGGCTATCGAAAATTGTTGAGTTTTTGTCTATAACTAAGATTTGGGTGGTCCCTCTATCCCGGATTGTAGGTAGTGGCATAAGGATCATATTTCCTTAGGAATTGACCTTGGAATCCTCCTACAGCGTTGGCTTGTTCGCCCTCCTGAAAAGTTGGGCACATATCTGTAAGGTGGCTAATATTTAAGCAAACCTCACAAGCCTTGACTTGTTGATGATTCCCTACAACCATTTTCTGAACAAGAGAGGTTAGTTTATCAAGCCTATGTTCAATAGAATTAATACTTACCTCATTTACCTTTTATATGGGAGGATCCTCGCAAGTTCCAAACTGTTGAGTATTGGCAGCAAGTTTAGTAATCAATTTTTTGGCTTGTTCCATTGTCTTATCTACTAATGCTCCATTACTAGGGGCATCTATCATATTTCTATCACTCTGTAATAGTCCTTCATAAAAATATTGAATCAATAAATGATTTGGTATTTGATGATATGGGCAGCTTGTGCAAAGCTGATTGAATCTCTCCCAGTACTCATAAGAGTCTCTCTATTATATTAACGAATCCCACAAATATCTTTTCTAATTACTGTGGCTCTAGAAGCTGGGAAATTTTTTTCAAGAAACAGCTTTCTCAGTTGGTCCCAAGTCATAATTAACCCCGGTGGAAGATAATATAGCCAATCTTTTGCTTTGCTTGTCAATGAAAATGGAAAAGCTCACAATTTAATTTGCTCTTCACTTACTCCTTGCGGCTTTATGCTAGAGCTGACGACGTGGAATTCTTTTAAATGCTTATGGGGATCTTCACCTATAAAACCATGAAAGGTAGGTAGTAAATGAATTAAACCAGATTTTAGTTCAAAACTTACCTCTGCATTTGGAAATTGTATGCACAGAGGCTGTTGGTTCACATCAGGATTGGCCATCCTTCTCAAAGTTTGTTCTACTTCAGCCATGATTTCAGGTTCTCTGAATAATTCAAATAAATTGACTACAAAATCACTGTTAGAATTAGATGAAGAGAAAGCCTTTCGTTGCTTTGTCTCCCTTCTTAGTCTTGCCTTTCGTTGCTTTGTCTCCCTTCTTAGTCTTTGAGTTGTCTTCTTTATCTCAGAATCAAAAATTAAGTCACCTGTGCAAGAAGAACGAGGCATAAAATAAAAACAACAAAATTGGATTAAACAATGACACCAGTCCTCGGCAACGGCGCCAAAATTTGATGGGTGTCAAAACCACCAAAAATAAATTCCTACTCTCAAAATAATATATCTTGTATATAAGGTGAGTAAGGTCGTACTCCATAAGGACTAGCCAAATTATTCAATCCAAAAATAGTAAAATAAAATAAGGGGGACTTTTCTTGATAAAGAAAATTAAAAATAAATAAATTCAGAAAATATTTTTGATAGAGAAAATTTTAATGTAAACAACTCCCAGCCAAGGTTTATTTCAGATCTGACTCAATCAATTTGATCATTGAGTACCCAAAAGATAAAATAATAATTTCTCTTTTAAAATAAACTGGTTATGAACATCAACAAGCTTTGATATTCTGCTCTTCCTTAAGAATATTTAAAAGGAATAAACTCTCTAATTAAACCTCATTCATAAATCAATCCCAAATAAGCATTTGGAATTTAAACCTTGAATAGCATTAAGAAAAAGAAAAGCAATCAATCACTGTTCAACAATACATAAGCTCGTATGTTTAAAATGGAAGAAATATTTTCTTCAACACACAAAGACAATTTTAAATTTATCAAAGGTATTGAATTGCTACTCTACCGAATCAAATGAACAATTACGGATTCAAAAAAATTCAAATAGCAATAATTACTCAGCTAAAATAAGGTACCAATTAAATTAACTGAATAATAATATCATAATAATAGAAAATATTTCAATATTCAAGAAAAGAAACAATTAAATCAAACCTCTCACAAATTATTTAGAGTCAAATTTCAATAACCTTGACTAGGAAACAAAGAGATTAGCCACTCATGGCTTTGAAACACTAAAAGAATTTTTCTGAAAAATTTTGAGAAGATGAAAAAAAATGGAAAAAGAACACAGAGAAAATAACGAAGAAGAGAAGTCTCTGCTCTCTATCTCCTTTTTCTAGTTCTTCACCCCTCTTTTTATAAGCTTCCTCTATGTGAATTTGAGTAAATCTATTCTAAAAAAATTCTGCGTAAATCTCTCTCGATAGTTTTTCCATGATAAACATCATTTTATCTAATCCTACAGATAAACATCATCTTATCTAATCCTGTAGATAAATACCATCTTATCTGATCCTATAGATAAACATCATCTTATCTGATCCTGTAGATAAACATCATCTTATCTGATCCTGTAGATAAACATCATCTTATCTGATCCTGTAGATAAACATAAGAGAAGATATAAGATCAATTAAATAGATATAGACTATCTATAAATTATATTAGTTAAAATCTCAAAATTACAACCATTTAAGTAATTAAAATATATTTATCAACAAACATACCACAAGAGCTTTAAACACTAATAATAATACAGCAGATGCATGAAGGAAGTTGCAACAGGTAGAAGCCAAGGGTTCCAATAAGGAGCATAATGTTGGATGGAAAGAAGAGAAACAAAGTACTCTTAAGCTTGGGTTGATGGCTTGAACTAGGAAGAAACGCAATTGCATGATGGAGAAAACATAAATGAAGCAATGGGTTTGAAGAAACATCTATTCACACACATGTAAAATAGAGGTAGCCACAGGAATGAAGAGAAGAAAATGTGGGAGAGGCTAGAACACATGAAGGAAGTAGAGGAGAATAACACATGATTATTTCGTGGAAAAGAAGCTAGGGAAGAACACATGGGCAGCAAATCAAGCTGATGTGGGAAATCAAAGGAATAAACACAAACGGGCAGAATGTGGGAAGTGACGTGGGATAAATTAAAAAGCCATGTGAATAGTGCAAATGAAGCTACAGGTTTTTTATGAGAACGTAGCAGAACATGTGAAATAATTGATTAAGTGAGGCATGAGAGGAGCACGTGAGGGGAGCACGTCATTACACACTTAGGCAGCAGCTAAAAAGAGGATCCATTTTTACATCATCTTATTCACAATGCATTCCCTTCTTCTATTCACTCCCCTATTCAGGCTGTGACTCCTCATTCCATCTTCCTCCATTATTTCACTTCCATAAAGCTTTAATTCTCCATATTGTGGCTAGCTAAGAAGAAGACCTTGGAAAAGCTTGAATCTATAGAGTTAATCAAGGGATTTTGGGCTAAGATTTCCTTTCTTTCTACACTTTTGATTTTTCTTATACATGCTTGGTTGAGATTGGTGTAGTTATAATTAGTGACTAGTTAGACACTAATTAGGAGACTTTTTGTTGATTAATTGATTGATTAAGTACTGAATTTTTCATTTCTCCTATAATTTTCCATGTATGCAATTAAGGTGTTTGATGAAATATATGAACGAAATTGTGTGCTTGATTGTTTGAATTGAGGATTCCTTGGAGTTTGATTGGTTAATTAAACATCCTAGGTGATAATTCAGAGACTAATTAATCGATTAATCAATCAAATTTACGTGTTCATTATTCCTAAAGGCAAGAATTAATGATTTAGTATGGGATTGAGGTTTCAATTCAATATTAACTTATTAATTTGTTGAATCTTGAATGGTAATTCAAGATCATTTGCCATGAACACAATTAGGGACTCTTAGACCAGAATTAATTACAATTGAATTAGGATAAGGATAATGGATACCAAGGGATGAATCTAAGGCTAGTGACATGTTTATGATTCACTTATTAGTTTATGCAATTAGGTAGTGATTAGGAACTTTAATTCAATTTAATTTTGGTAAGTTAAATTTAGGCAAAACCCACTTTAGTTAGATAGGTTTAAGAGTTCTTTTACACTTGAAATACCCAATTGAATATTATAATCCATTTCCTAGAGAGACAATATAGGTTGCACCACTAGCTATATATATTTTTCAACTTAGATTTATTTTGAGGTTGCATGACATGATCTTTCATGCATTCCATTGAGTTTGGTCACAACTCAATGGATGATTACAGCACAATACATGGGTGGCACTATGAACACAACTTTACTAAAGACACAATCACAGTCTAACACAATCAAATAGCTAACCAATCATTTAATATTGAAGCAGCAAATATAAGATTAAAATAAACATATACATGGAATTAGAAAAACCTTGGCTATCTTAATGAAGCCTAATTACTCTTTCTCTAACTACCAACATAATCCAAAAGGCCTACTAAGCCTAAGACAATCATAGTTATTATCATTTAACCATTATTAGCAAAAGTGTTTCCTATCCATTGATCAATTTCATCAAAAATCCATTATAAACCACTTACCTACATTTCTAAAGAGTCAATTGCACCAATTTAAGACCAAACCATTATGAACTAATAATGGGTCACTCCTAACCTTTCAATTTTCGTACATGCAATGGCCATGCACTAAAAATTAATATAAATGATGAAAATTTAGTACATACACCTCAAAAAATGATAGGAGGCACTTACTCAATCCTTCATATAACTAATGGTACTAGTTTGAGGCCAAAACAACTTAAATTCACAATAGGTCACTTCTAACATCTTCATTTTTGCACAAACCTCTAGCCACATACCAAGGTTAGCTTATAACATGAAATATAAGCAAGGTTACACTACAAAATGAAGGCAAACACTTACCTAATAGTTCCCCAAACTCCAAGTTCTAAAAATCTTGTAATAACACGCTATAAACACACGTTTCAGACCTAGGGTTTAGGTGAATCTCCACTAAACAGAAAGCCAATCGGACTAAAAGGAAAAGGAAGATGAGAGCATTGACTTTTGTATAACTTACCTTGGCTAAATGTTCCTTTAAGTGTGTAGATTAGAACCAAAATTATGAAGAAGCCTAACCTCCTCTCTCTTTATATGAATTTTCTTTCTCCTTTGGCTATCCCAAATGTTTTCTGCAGAATAAATGGGCTGGCTACACCAATATTAGGGTTTTGAAGGAGTATGGGCTAACCTAAAGGCCTTTGGTTCAATTGGGTTATTTTCTAAGTGTTAGGCCATGGTCAAGTGGATTTAATTGAGTTTGGTCTTCAAAAAAATTGAAATTGGGTCTCAATGACTTATTCTTGGCATAATTAAATTAATCAGAGCTTTAATTATGTTTTTGACCCAATAAAATTTTCATCCACAATAACACTTTATTTTTCACCAAATTTGCCAAATGATATTATTTGTCCTAAAATATTTGAAATAATTATTTTTCTTAAAATTCCTATTTTTTATAATTTTTCCCAAATGAAATACTTAATTTTTCATAATTTCACTTAATTAAATTTGGGATTTTTATTCTCCCTTCCTTTTAGGAATTTTATCCCCAATATTAGATGTACCTTACTTAAAAGTGCTAGATAGTCCTTATTCATTGTTTTCTCGGTTTCCTAAGTATTTCAACCAGAAGTTAATCCTTTCCATACTACTTTCACCAAGACAATGTCCTTATTACGCTACTAGCTCACTTTGGTATCTTCATTTATCTTTATCCAACATACAAACATGTATATCCTTATATTATTTCTTTATCTGTAACTAAAAAGATCCTAGTTAAGTTCCACATGATCAACTTATAGTGTGTTCTAGGCACCTAGCTCTAATAAAACTAGATTTCTTTCCCCTTTTAGTTAAAAAAAAATAACTCTCAATTCATTACAAGAATAGCTTTTAAATCCTTAGACTAACTTTCCTTAATAGATGAGATTATAAGTTACAGGAGAATTCCACCTAATTAACCTTGTATTATTCATTTCTCTAACATCAACATAGGTGGATAACCTTATTTGATAATGAGGTCTCAATTGTCCTTTACTTAAGATAACCTCATTCTTCTCTAGTCCAACTTCCTTAATTACAACAAGTCTTTCCTCTTATAAGGTCATCTGGTGTAAGTATCCATGCCCTATGTTCAGTTATCTTATAGAAATATTACACACATTATATCCTTATTTATTTTCTTTCAATAAAAGGTCTGTTATTCCCATTTACCATATAAAATCCCATCTTAATTCCAATAAGTACCCAAAGATTCCCCATTCTCATTCATCAAAATTTAAAAATATTGGAAGTAACATGAAGTCCAATCTCATGTCTAGCCCATTCAAAATCCTTAGATATTCTAAGGCCACACCTTCAACATATATAGAATCAAACAAAATCTTTCAAATCTAGGATATATTCCCTAATAAAGCTCGACCTCTAGGGTGATAGTACATTGCCTAAGGTATCAAGGTAATCTTTTAAGACTTAGAGGATGAGTGTCCTTAATTTATTTACAAACCCATAATTTAGGCAAATATTCAACTAGATCTTATGACTACAATGACCTATACCAAAACAGCTTGTTTAAAACACTAGAAATTCTTAATTCATCATGATGGTCCATCCTAGACAATCCAATCATCGTTTTTAGGTGTAAATAGCCTAAGAAGATCCTTAGTAGCCTTTTTAGCACTTATGAATGTATCATTAAAATCATATGCACATGATTCCAAAGATTACCATGATCAATAGGTCCAATTATCTCATCTTGACTCTCGGTTATTAGAAGCATTAGTAATCAGCATAGTGATGTTTATACTTGTTTTAAGTCACCCAAACATATTTTAAATCTTACACCATTATATAATCCTAAAGGACTAATCATTCTTGACCTTTTATGCATAGTTAAAGAACTTTGACACAAGTATAATCATAACTCAAATGACATACTACCTATCCTTCTCTAGATGCCTTCAATTCTCTCTAACATTCCTCATAAGAATAAATTTTCATTCTCACATAATGGCATGTGCCAACCACAGTTGACTCTTTCACTCTTCTAATAGTTCTTAGGTTTTAATTCATGCATAATTATTGGGAGTTAAATCAACATGGTAATGAGACTTGATAAGTCTTTTCATTATCAAACATTCCCTAATCATCATTAGATCAAGTAAAGATTCTCAATAAGAGGTTTCTAATATCATCTACATCTAGTGATTCATTCTTCCTCATCAATCATTGTACATAGTCACAATATAACTTAGTTACATTATGTAACACCATAGATTTCTAACTTTGTCTCATGCTAATTTTAAGTCTCATGCCAAGCATTACATCGAAAAGCAAGAAAATGGTATTAAAATGTTGAGTTTTCTTGTGTTGAGCTATGCATAAATTTTTCTTTCGAAGTTTTGTGGGCTATATGGACTCATGTATCACATTATCATATTTAATTACATAGATACAACTCAAATCCATCACTAAAAGTGGCCTAGAACTTGTGCAAGTGCAAGAAACACATAAAATTCATAGTTGCAGTCTCGGCTAGAATTTTCCCTTTTCCATCACAAACTTTAAGAAATCATAACTAATTCCAAAAAAACTAAAATCATGCATTCTTTACCATTATGGAAGGCTAAAGATGTATAATTTATGATAAAAATATGTTAAGGTAATGAAACGCCAAGTAGAAGATGTTTGACATTTGAAAGGCACTCAAGGTCTCAGTTGCCTGGGCTACTGTCATAACTTATTGTCATAAATTTTGGAAATTCATAACTAATTCTAAAAAAATAAAAATCATGCAATTTTGATCAATTAGAGAAGCTATAGATGTTAAATTTAAGAAAAAAAATAACTACAAATCACACTAAGTCCATTTAGGAACCAAATTATGATAGAACAGTATTGAAGGTCCAGTGGCATTATTAGTACTAATATGAAACTTCAAAAATTTATAACTTTCTGTGTCAGGCCTCCAAATGAGGTGACCTTAGGGCCACAGAAAGCTTATAACCTTTAGTTTATGTCTGTAAAATTTCACAAGCATTGGATACCATTTGGCCATTAGATGACATAGAACACAAAATTGACCATATGAACAGTATATGTACCAGAATAGCAGAAAAATCCCAACTTTGAAAATTCATAATTATTTCTATAGAGCTCCAATTTTTATGCACTTTAGCTTCCCAAAATTCTCTTAATGAGCCTTACATGTCTACAAAAATTCATGGGCAAATTCATCCATTTGGTCAATTTGTGCTATAGGATTTCGATTTGGTCATTTTCATGGTCTTAATTAGCCTCAAAGTGTCCAAATATGTTTCCTAAGCTTGTGTGGCCACTTGAGCACGTGGGATTGCACCAAAATGACATTCTAAACTTGTCTCAAAGGTGCACAAATCCAGATTTCTCAAACTCACTCTCTCACCCCATTCCATACACACATTTCCATAATGCTAGTCTTGCCATTACATGTTCAATTTACATTGTAACATTCACATAACCTAATTTCTTATTTATACATAACAAATTAACATAATTACATATGTTCATGAGGTCATAGGTGATATACAATAATAAATTACAATATTTGCTTCTCATATGGCCTTAAAGAAACAAAATCCATGCACTTTGATGTCAATTTCTTATCTTCCAAGGTATTGGCTCCCATTACCTTGTTCTCTTGATTCACCTAGCATATTAGAATATTGGAGAGGAGGGAATGAGATTCAAAGAATCCCAATATCTCATCTCCATTTCAATCACACATAAAGTATGCAATACAAGCCTTGAAAATGCATGCATGGGCGTATTAACATAAGTGAGCATTCAAGAAACATTCTTGGCATTTGAACAAGTCATACATAGCATAATAGGCTTGCCAAGTGAGTGGATTATCCTCACCTATTTACTTGTGGATTTTGGACTTGCCTTACCCATTTTCTTTAAGAGGTTTTTAACTCAACCTTACTCTTGGGAGTCAACCTCACTTTTGGGAGACTCTTTACTTTGTCTCAACCAACTTTAAGGGTTCTTGGTTTATCCTTACCATGGCTAGAGGGTTCTTGGCTTCTCCACACTCAAGCAAACCAAGGCAAGCACATAAAACATCATTTGAATGCATAAAACATCATCATGGTACCATAGAATAAAAGCTCTTGCTAAAATACTTTTCATAGCTCAAAACATATATACACACATTCACAGACAATGTAAGCACACATCTATGCATGAGGGAAGGTGGAGAAAGCTACCTTACTTGCATTTACACACTTTTTCCTGGAATCTTGAATCCTCTCCCTTGACCTCACACCCTCAAGAAGGTGGAGATCATTTCTCTTAGCCTAAACACAATTTATGGAAGCAATTAGGTTCATGGAGTTAATTCTTAAGGCCACAAATCTTTTTTAAATACTAACTTAGTCTATTAATCCCTTTGTAGTTCCAAGAATGCACCTAATGAAGCAAAATCCATCAAATGACTTTTATGCTCTATTATTTCCTTTCATATATGATTCTTGACTCCTTTTAAGCCTCTTGAACTCATCACACAATTAAAACAAAAAGCTTAACTACATGTTGCTTCTTTAGGTCATATTATATAACATATAAGGTCATCTCACTTTTTATGGTTTTTAAAATTTTTCCAAGGCTTCCTCTCATACTCTCCCATCATACATGACTCAAAATTAAGTTTAGAACAAATTAAAACTACCCTTAGGTGCCATTTTTCCTCTTGGCTGAAGTATATGCTCTTCTTGGCATCCTTGGAGTTTCTTTGCTTTCTTTGATGGGAGAATCATGTAGGAAGGTCTCTTGGTGTCTTAGGAATTTATATGAACACTTAAACATCATAAAATATGGCTAGGGTTCATAGTAGAGTTCAAGGTGCAATCAAAACCCTAAATTCCATAACTTATGTTCTAAAGCTTCCTTTTCAATTCTAGTTGTATATTCTTAATCCTTACACTCCACAACCTTTGGTTCCATTAAGAACACATAAAGAAAAAATCTCCTCCTCACTTTTTCTCTCTAGATTGAAGCTTAAGTGGCTTGGAAACGTAAAATTTTGTAAATGTTTTAAGTGAAATCTTACCTTAAAATGGAGCTCTCTTTATGTAGATTATTTTTTACTGATTGATTTCTTGAAAAGAGTTCCTTTTTGGCTTGGGTTAGACCTGAATCTTTAAGTTTTCAAGAAAATAAAACCACCATTAGAGAGCTCTTAGAGAGAGAAATAACTTTCCTAACTGGCACGCAATGAAATGTGGTCTTTTACTTACCTAAACGGAAGCTTAAACTTCTTCTTTTCCTCCCCTCTTAATATCATGCCATAGCTTCCCATTTTTTTGCAAATGGAAGCTCGGAGAAGGTGATAAGGTGTAATCTTACTTAAAAGACATCTTTTACAATTTTTCAACATGACTATTTTGCCCCAACGCGCCTATTTGCTCCGTTTAGGCTCATTTTAACTCCTTTTTTAGAACTATCTTCCCCATCATAAAATTTAGGTCCTTTAATTCATAAAATGTCTTTGGTTTCATCCAAATTGGATTTAAAATCTTCCTAAACGAACTGGTCAAAGTTTAGGTTAACTAACATTGAAAAACGTCCACCGGAGGGGCTATAGCTATCCCGAGGCTTCCCATGGTTTTTAGGGCCTCTGAGAACCCTAGAGAACTCAAAATTTTCATTTAGAAAGCCCTTCTATAAGAATTCTAAAATTTTCTCAAAATGACAAAAATGCCCTTATGTTTTGTCAACCTTTCATTATATTTCGCTTCTTCATTCTAGCTTTGTTTTTCTTTCCATTTAAGCTTAGGATTCTCATTTTAAGGAGTCTAGAATACTTCTCAAATTTTTTAGGACCTTAACTATGTCATTTCAAGGGACTTGCTTTTGTATCCGATGTATTTCGTACATTTACAAAGAAATCGTACGTTACGTTTCTCATGTTTTCTCTCGTTTTCAGAGAACTAGATATTACACATTGCCACCACCTTTCATCCTTTTTCCAGAGCTACTATTCTAAATTTTAAAAAAGGAAACTATGATAAAGGAAAGACAACCCCCTAGTGCGATGGGGATGAGGTGTGCAGGCACATGGTACTTATGCATGTTGTGTCTCTTGTGTGTTGAATTTGCTTATGCTATATGTTAACATGCATTTGGGTGGTGAATAGAGATGCTTTATATGCATGATACACTCCAGGAGTATAAGATAAGATCTTGTAGCACTTCACTATTAGAGGCATGTGAGGTGTGCTACTCATCCTGTGTTTGATAAGTTTCAACCCCAGAATTGATTTCAAACTAGACTAAGTAGACTCTTGATAATATGGATCCATATAAAAACAAAATAATTAGTACTATTTTATATACCAATGTTTAAGATATAGTTATCATAGAGTGATGAGCACGCTTATGGTTAAAGAAGAGGCTTACCTACTATGATTAAAGGCAATGCTTGATTCTACCATCAATAATTTTATTGTCGTCTACCATATGTGGTGCAATTGTGATTACAAAGACAATAGTGCAAATATGAGATGTTGACTAGTGTTTATCCTAGTGGTAAAACTTCCTAATTTTAAAAAAGGACTCCCTAATTTCAAGGGTTTCTTTTCCTCCTCCCTCATCATTACCAATAAGAGATAGCTTACTCACCTCAATGGTTTCCACTAAAATTTTTGTTCCCTTCAAAAAATTTGCATTCCTTTAGTAGCTACATAGCAGGGTTGCTACTTTAGGCTTTAAAGTCAAGATGACAATCTACAAAAAATGTCACCATTAAAGCTTTTTTTTTTTTGTTAGCAACTTTGGATCACTATAAAAAATAAATTTTATGGCAACTTATGGTAGTTGATATTAAAACATTTTTAGTGGCAATTTCGGAATACTTAAAAAAATCAAAAAAATTTTATTTTCTAAGCCCTAAGATAGTAGCATTAGGTGCCATAACTTTGAGCCTTAAAGTCACAAAGGTTGAGAGAAATAAAAAATGCTTTTAGCAATAAATTTTAGCTACAACTAAAAAATGTTGCTATTAAAATATTGTTTGGGGTGACTTTTGGTAACCAATAGCAACTTTTAGTGGTGACCTATCCAAGTCATAAAAGTGCTTTTTATGGTGTGATAAGTCCTTAGTTAAGTTAATATTTAGTAATTTTTTATTTTCATTTCTTTAGTTTTGAGTTAATTTTTGTTTTAGTTGAGTATAAGTTGTGTTTTATGTTTTTATTTGAAATTTTAAGTGGTTAAATTGTTCAATCTTTGTTAACAAATTATAAATAATGATTAGATGAGTTTTTATACTTTTATAGGGTTAGAAATGCAAAACAAAAAAAGCTAAGAAGGAAGAAAATTTGTCGCTAAAAGTAAAAACTATTGTTAAAAAATTCCAGTACTGCAAGGCCATAATTTCAATAACTTCAATTTGAAGGCAAGAATGCATAATACTTTTGATCCTAGAAAATGGGATTGCAACACCAATCTTGACAACATTTTAGCTTCAAATTTTGAGGGTTTTAGAGGGAGTTTCAACATTTCTCAAAGGAGGCTACCATTCTCGACATTTTGGGAAGCTAAAAGAGCTAGATGAGTGCTTTAAGTCATGAGAGAAGCTTGATTTTCAAGGAGATTCACCTATTTATTCCATTTTTGTCTTCTTTCATTATTTTCCCTTACATTTCTATACTCATTTGATATATGCTCTATTTTTAATGTTGGTTATGCTTGTATTTATAAGTTGAGTTTGTTGATTTGATTATGATAAACCCTAGCATGTAGTATGTTATAATACCTCCATTTGCAATTAATGGTATGATTTGTTTACTCAATTTTTGTTCTTCATACTTCTAAGTATGTATAAACAATTAAATGATATAGGTAACTTAAATGAACCTAAAAAAAGGGATTTTAGGACTAGACTATTGATTGTGTAGTGTAGGCTCATGAAAATTACAATGTTGAGAGGATTGATTTGCTTATCGGATAGGAATATACCCATTAATCTCACATAGCCACATTAGGACCTATTCTTGATTAAATCTCTCAATCAAATGTATAAGGGATTATGAATTGGTTTAAGGGAATGCCTATAGGTAATTTAGAAGATGCTTGTAGGTAAATTAAAGTTTTAGATTAGCAAAAATTATCATTAAAAGTAATATAAAGAGAATTTGATTGGTTTGCTATGAAACGTTAGGGGAATCATAACCCTTAACCTTTTATTTCTAAAAAGTCTAGAATGTTGTCCTTCTTTATTTTGTTGTTATACCTTTAATTCAGTTTGATTTCCAATCTCCTTTATTATTGGCTTGATTTAGGTTAAGGTGCATAATTTTAGTACTTACCAATTATCTTGGTAATAAATTCTCGAGGGAAGTATATTCTACTCTTGACTGTACTACTTGCGCAATAATTATATTTAACATGTATATATATTTTTTGTAATGCAACAAGTTTTTAGTATCATTGTTAAGGATTTGTACATTAAGTTTTTGCTAACATTAATACTAAGCTCACTTGATATGAACTCAACCCTTGTTTATTTTGTTTTTGTTTAAGTTGTTGAATCTGTTGGGTTTTTTTTTTTCTTCTCATTCATGTTTTGGTTTTGTTTTTATTTGCTTTTAGTTTTTGTTTTTAATAATGGAATATTCTTGCAGATTAGGTAGTTGATGTATGTCACTTGACAAGTAACCAATTTAACAGTTCAAGAACTTCAATTTCATAGGACGTTTGATAACTGTAATATCCGGTCCCTTCGTAAACGTGAGAAACACAATGTTCGGTTTCTCCGTAAACGTCAGAAATAGGCCAGATACAAAAGGAAGTCCTCGAAATAGAAGGAATTGGGGCCAACTAAAATTATGATAAAATTTTAAATATTAGAAAATGAGGATTTGAAGTTGAAGATGCCTAAAAACCAGAGCCAGAAGAGTTCAAAAAATTTGCCGAAGGAAGTAGGGGCATTTTTGTAATTTTTGGAAAATTTTGAAAACTCACAGGAGGGCTTTTTAAATGGAAAATTTGAGCTTTTCGGGGTTCTCAGAGGCCCCGAATACCATGGGAACCCCTAGAACAGTTGAAACCCCTCTGATGAGCGATTTCGCCTGTCAGTTGACTGAATAGTTCGGAATGGTTTCAGATCCTTTTTGAGTGACTCCAAAGGCAATTATTATGATTAAGAGCCTAAGGAATATGATGGAAAAGACGGATTTTGAAAAGGAGTTGAAATGAGACCAAACGGACAAACCATGGATTAGGGACTAAAATGAAAAGTTAAAAAAGTATGTTGACTTTACCCTTTTTCTTATAAAATCACGTCTAGCCCTTCTCCTTCCTCTCCACCGATGTTTTTCTAGTCTGAAACAGATTTGAAAGTGTCACACCAAGGGAAGAGAAGAAGGAGAAAAAATTCAAGCCTTTGGGTATGAAAATTTGCTTGTTTTTCATGCCTTCTCTCCACCAATCTCTTCTCCTCTTTTTCCCTCTTCTTCTCCATGATTTTTCTGAAGTTTTGACGGCTATTTTGAAGGGAGAATAGAGGGGAAATTTCGAAAATCAAGTAAGGAGGCCAAAGAAGGCAAAGAGCAAGCAAAGAAAAGCAAGAAAACAAGGTAAAACTTTCATTCTTTGGTAGCTTCTTCCTCCCCCTTTCTCTTGCACGAATTTGGGCACCATGAGCCCAATTTTTAAGGGCTATTTTCTGCCCAATTTATGGAGGGATTAGAGGTTTTAGATGGCAAGGATTAAGAAGGAACCAATAGAATCAAGAAAGGAGCATTAGGAGAAAAGATAGAACTAGGGGTGTTCATCAGCCCGGTTGGCCCTAGGGGCCCGCCCTAGCCCGGTCTAATCGGGCCGGGCTGGGCCGGGCCGGGCTAAAAGTATAAATGGGCATAACTTTAAACAAGACTACTCCGGGTCGGGCCGGGCCACGGGCGAAGGTATGTTCCGCCCAACTCGCCTTAATAGTTACTTTTTTTTTTAGTTATTAATATCTTGTCATCTTATTTTTTTTATTTCATTTAATTATCTCTGCATACTGCAATTTTTATTACTTATTCAAATATTCTTTACTTCTTAATTATTTTTATCATTGATGTGAATCCTTACTGATATTTTTTTTGTTAAATAATGAAAAAATATATATTTACCTAAGACTAATTATGTTAGTATATCTTATATTTTATTTGATAATACTAGATTATTTTTTTATCATTGATACAAATATAAGAGTTCTAAAAGTCCATTGTTTTGAAATATATGCCTATAAGTTTGTGTAAAAATATTTTTATATTACAAGTATCAATTCATTAAAAAAAATTAATTTGGGTGGCCCTAACCCGCCCTATTCCAACATAAATCAGACTTATTAGAGTTGAGTAAGGCCACAGGTATAAAAACAAGTTTCATGTCTTAATCGGGTCAGGTATCGGATATACTAGATGTTCAGTTTGGTCTTACCCATGTACAGCCCTACTTATTCGGGCCGTCCCGGGCCTCCCTAAAATCGGGCTTCTCCGGGTCGGGCAGGGCCACGGGTATAAAAATACGCCCAAGACTCTAATCGGGCAGGGCTCCGGGCCAAGCATCGCCCTGACCCGGCCCTGCCCATGTACACCCCTAGATAGAACCATTAGGGATCCAAATGCTCCCTTGCAAATCTAATTTTATATGAATGTTCTTAGACTTAATTGAATGTTTAAACATGCTCCTAAGACCCCTAGAGAGATTCCCACATGCACCTCCCATCCAAGAAAGGAAAGAAATTGCAAGAAAAATTAATGAACTCTAAGTAGAAAAAGTGTAGTGCATTTGAAGGGATTGTAAAAACTGATTTGATTCATGCATTTCCTAGCATATATGAGTGTTTGATTGAGCTCCTAAGACCTCTAAGAAGCCTCCCAAGTGTGTCTCCCATCAAGGAAAAATCAAGAAGGCCATGAACACTTCTTTCCCCCATAGTCTCGGCCTAGGCAAGTTCCTATAGGTAAGGAGAGTTTTAAATTTTTCTAAGGCTATTCTTGAGTCATATGTGATAAGTGAAGATGAGTAGAGGCCTTAGAAAAAATTTAGAACTCAAAGAAAGTGAATTGGTGCCATAGGTTCCATATTAGGACCTAAAGAAGCAACATGATGCTAGGCCCTTTGTTTTAATGATGTGATGACTCCAAGAGGTTTAAAAGGAGTCAATAATCATAATTGAAAAGAAAGAATGAGGCCTAGAAGTCATTTGATGGGTGTTGCTTCATTAGGTATGCTTATGGACCATAATGGAGCCTATAGAGCAATCTAGTATTTTATCAAGTGATGTAGCCTTAGAATATGTTTCATAGACCTAATTGGCTCCCATAAATTGTATCTAGGCCAAGAGAAACTATCTCCACCAAATTGTGGGTGTGTGGCCGAAAGAGGAGGCTTGAAAGCTAAGGAAAAAGTGTGTGAAATTGTGCAAGGTAGCTCTCTCCACCTTCTCTCATGCATGGATGTGTGTTTAGCTTGTTTTAGAATGTGTGTATGTGTATTTTCAAGCTAAGAAAAGTATGCTAGCATGCCTTTATATTCCATGATCCTTGATGCCATGTTATGTTTTAAATGAATCTATAATGTTTGTATGAGTTTGCTTGAGTGAGGAGAGGCCAAGAACTCTTCCCTTTGGTGAGGATGAGCTAAGAACCCTTGAGCTTGGTTGAGACATAGCAAAGAGTCTCCCAAAAGCAAAGTGGGCTCCTAAGAGTATGGTTGAGTCCAAAGCTCTTAAAGAATGGGTGAGGCAAGTCCAAAATCCATGAGGAGAAGTGTGAGGCTAATCCAAACACTTGGGGAACTCTTGAATGTCTTGTATGATTGATTCACATGCCAAGGTTGCTTTGAAAATGTCCATGACTTCCATTTTTCCATACATACATTTGAAAAGCTTGCTTTGTACATATTATGTGTGATTGAATGGGAGATGAGCTATTGGGATTCTTTGAATCTCATTCCCTCCTCTCCAATGATCTAACATGCTAGGTGGACCAAGTAACTATGGTGAAGGGAGCCAACATCAATGAAGAAGGAAGAATGACAAGTCTATGTCTAGCTTTAGCCATTTTAAAACCATAATTGTGTTTCTTGATGTATATGTTGTTGTAAATGTACCATAACTCTCGAGACACATGTAAATATAATATTATATGATGTTTAAATGTATGAATATGATGTATGACTTCTAGCCTACATTTTGAGCATGAGATGCCAAATTATGCAATGTGAAAGTATGATGGAAGTGTGCATAAATATGGGTTGAATGGCCAAAATGAGGTGCATGAGGTTTGGGACCATTTGGGTAGCTCACACAAGTCTTAAATATACTTTTTTACTTGCCCAAAAGGTGCCAAGACCAAGGGAAATCCATTTGGCAATTTTGGTACCCGATATGGAGCCAAAATTGACCATAATGGAACCCTATACCATTTTTTGGCCAAATGAGTTAGTCTTGCCCTGAAACTTGGCATGAAATTAGTTCTCATTAAGAGATTTTTGGAAAGCTAAAGATCATAATTTTCGGAGACCTATAGAATATTTGAGGAATTTTCAAAGTTGGGATTTTTCAGGGATTCTGGTATGGGTACTGTTCATAATGTCAGTTTTGAATTCTGTGTCACTCAATGGTCAAATGATGTCCAATGCTTATGAAATTTTACATACATAAAATATAGGTCATAAGTTTTCTGTGGCCACCTAGATCACCTCATTTGGAGGTCTGAGAAGTGAGTTATGCATGTTTGAACTTAACTGTCAGTATTAGTAGTGCCCCATGAGTCTGGTTACTATTCCATAGAGTCCAGCTGACTAAACATATCGGTTTCATTCTAGAATTATTTTAGTATCAAGTTAACATTTGTAGCTTTCCAGAATGACCGAATTTGTAAGATTTAAATTTTTATAAAATTAGTTATGAATTTCAGAAATTTGTATCAGTAAACTGAACCACAGCCCAGGCAGCCAGCGACTCTGGAGCTTTTTGGATGTCAAACGTCCTATGGGATGAATTTTATGACCTGGGCGTATTTTTAGTATGAATTATACATCCTAAGGTTTCCAGAATGACTAAGATTGCATGTTTTTTATTTTTTTAGATTTAGTTATGATTTTCCAAAGTTTGTGACAGAAAAGAGGAAATCCTGGCCGAAAATGCAAACACGGATTTCATATGCTCCTTTGCTTTCCACGAGTTGTAGGCCAAATTTGATGATGGAAATGATTTATATTCATGTGTTTAAGTATGAGAAAGTGATAGATGCTTTCCATATGGCCTACGGGACTCTGAAAGAGAAATTTTACCTGTAGATAAATGCATTTTTATTCATAACTCCCTATGCCACTATATTGTTTTCATAGAACAAACATAAGATGAGGCATGGGAATTGTATGAATTGAGTCCTAGAAGTATGGTGTCATAATAACTATGATACGCACACTGGTTATGCTATTCATGTTAGTGATTCTCTATGCTTAGTCATACTTTTGTGACAATTGTGAGCAAGTTAATTATAAAGAAGTGCCCATATTATATAGAAGCTGCACAAATAGATGATGATTTCAATAAGAACCAAAATAATGTTAATGATAACATTTATTGTCCTATTTGGAGTCACGAACAAAATTTTTCTTGAAATCAGGGTCAAGCTTCTCTGGCATCAGTAATATATCCATCTCAATCTTCCAATTTCCAACTACAAGATGAAATCCCCATTCAAGAGCAAGAATCAAACATGGAAGATATGATTATGTTGTATATGGCTAAGAGTAATGCCACCATTCAAAATTTTGAGACTCAAATAAGTAGTTAAGCCACTATCATCTCTAATAGAACACAAGAGAATCTTCCAATTAATATGGCAACCACTTCTAGAAGAGAAGATGGGGAACATTGTAAGGATATCACTTCTAGTAGTGAAAAAGAATTGCTAGAGTTTTCTAATGAATGTGAAGGTGACCATGAGCAAATTGTGAAAAAAAGAAAGAATATTATAAAGCTAGAAGGCCAAGAGGTAATTCTCTAAGTGGCCATGGTAGGGCAGCCTCTTGATGAACTGAAGAAGTGTTGTAATGAGACTTCCATAAACAATGTGGTTCCAACCAATTATAATAGGAATCACTTGATGAATCCTCCAATTGAATATTTGGTTCTTATTGAAGAGAACCAAAAAGATTTTACTAGCCATTTGAAATATTTGGAGACTCTTGAAATTTTCCAAGAGGAATTAAAATTAGAGCTTCCTACTATGTCAGTAAAAGCATGTGCTCAAATGAAGCCATTAGTGAGGAATCACATGTTCTCAAACGGAAAATACATTCATTCTTATTTAAGCCTACTTATCTAAGGAAAAAAGAAAGTAGGACTATTATAATTTTGATACCTTTGACTAGATTCTTCTGTAAAGTCAGACTAAAAGCTATAAACAAACACTTCTTAAAAGACAAACTAAACATAACTAAATATAATATATATATATATAGTAATAAAAAATAAAAAAGAAGTTTTCTTTTTGTAGTTTTTTAAACCTTCATCTTTCTTTCTTTCTTTCTTTTAGAGCCCCCACAACATCAGATCCTTAAGATGATTGTTGGTTAAAGTCATGAAGAAGAGCTAAGTAATTGAAGTAAGCAATTTAGGAAATGATTTCAAATCAATTTTGTATTCCTTTCATTAGATTTATAATTGTGCTTTATGTCCTTACATGTTAAATATTATTTCCTTTATATGCTTTTTATGTTAAATATTATTCACTTTATATGATCTTTTTTCTTTTAGTTTTTTTTTTTTTTTTGTGTTATTGTGAATGAGTATAATTGTTGTGGCATGACTTGAAAAATTATTGGAAGAAATTGGCTTTTAATTTTTCATGAATTTTTATTGGTATGTTTTTTTTAGATCTCTTGACTTAGGCATAAAAATTTTGAAACCAATTGAATTCATTTGTTGCATTATTTTTGTATATTTCTAGTTAATGCTCTATTTTGCTTTGCATAGTTTGTAACTAGGCTTTACAAATTTACTGGATGCACATATGTCAAACTATAATGATATAGCACACAATTTACATTACATTGTGCCTGTAGCATCATTCTTATTGGCAACATTTTTAGCAACAGACAATATTGACGTTAAAGGCCCAAATTCTTTATTTCATCTCAAATGCATAACTTCTACATATAAATCTCAAAATTCTTCCTTAATAGATTTGTTCAATCAAAAACATTATAAAAAGTAGCAAGAAATTCGTATCTAAGGCCATACAAATTAAACCCTTAATTTTCACAATTTCACATGGATACATATTTCAACCACCAAATTTAAAAATTTATATTTTGAGTTAGAAAACTCCAATTCACACAAATTATGACTCTATGGAAAGTTTAGGACATGAACTACATACTATAAAAATTTAAGATCAAAACAAATTCATTTGGGCCATGAAAATCCAATGGAATAATAACCACGTCAGAATTCCAAGCACCATTAGACATGAAAATTTGAGCATGCATATCTCTGGGTACAAATTCTAATTTAGGTGATCTTGGTGGCTATGAAAAGCTTATAATTTCAACTATATGCCTGTAAAATTTCATGGCCATTAGAATTCATTTTACTCCTTCAATTTTGCATTTTTAAGCCAATTTTGAAAATCATAATAAATTCTATAAAGCTCTCAAAATTGTGTTCTTTGGCTTTGTAAAAAACTATAAATAAAATCTAAATGCTTGCCAAATTTCATCCCAAAATTCATTATTTGAATTTTTTTGGTTCAGGGACAACAAAGGCTTAAAGGGGTACATGTATGGTTCTAATTTGTTCCAAATGGGCTTTTTTATGACATGTGACCATTTGAACACGTCTTAAACATGAAATACAACATATGTGACCATTTTATTAGGTCCCAAATTTCATGCAACTCAAAATCACTCTTCCACTTGGCATTATACACCCACTTGCTATGGCACATATATACCCAAAATACATGTTCTCACACCTATACATCCAAATATGGTATTTACATCATGATCTTATACTTTTACATATGTAGGAATGTTTACATTACATAAATAACATATATGACCATTCCTTTGCACTAGAATACATAAAATCCTAAACCATTGTCAAGTACTATGATTCATGCTCGTTGGCTCCCATCCTTGGCTTTTTGAGAGTTTCCTAAACATTGTTAGAAATAATATGGGGGAAAGTAAAATTCTAAGAATTTTAATAACTCATTCACCCTTCAAGCATACTTAAGGCATGTTATCATGTCAAAGAAAGCAAGCATGTATCAAAGGCATCGAAATATCAAACATAATCATATTTATGAAATCATACGAATCCATCAAGGTCAAAGACAAGCTCTAAGGGCCTTTGGTCAAGCCTCATCTAATTATTTGGGACTTTTGGATTCGCTTCACCCACTTTTAGAGGCTATCAACTTAGCCTTACTCATTCTTGAGACTTTTGACCTTGTTTCACCCTTAGTTAGAAACTTTTGACATAACTTCCCCCACCAAGAGCCATTTCACATTCCAAATGCATTATGAGATACATAATGGTATCAAATCATCAAACCATAGCAATAGGCATAATTTATAATCCAAACACACATATAAGCAATAACGACAATCAAATAACCAAGATAAACATGCAAGAATGGATGAAGAGCTACCTTTCTCAAGAAGCATAATTTTCCTCCTTGGTTCTCTAGTTTTCCTTCTTAGCCTCACACACACACTTGGGAGAGACTTGATTTGCTTGGCCTAGACATACTAATCAAGACACAAATGCATCAATGGAACCATCTCTAGCTTCACATAAGTCTTACATAAACTAATTCTAGCTTTAAGCTTCCATATAGCTCCATTTAGTAGTATAATGAAGCAACTCATATAATTCATTATCTTGGTTCAAATTTCTCACTCAATTTAAGTCATATGACTTAAACTTATTAGAGTTATGACAAACTAAAATCAATGAGTCTAACTCCAAGTTGCTTCTTTATGCATAATGGAACCCTAAACTTTAAACTTTTAAATTAAGGCTTCTAAATTCAAACCAATGGTTCCTTTGGCATTTATAATTCATATATGGAGCATTTCTATCCTTAGAATCAAATAAAACTCTCCCTAGGTACTATATTCACTCCTTGGTCAAGACTTACACACAATGAACCACCTATGGAGTTTTGTTCTTTCTTATAGGAAATTTAGTACTTATATGAGTTCCCTAGCCTCTTTTTAAATTAATCATACTCTTGATGGTCTGAAATATCATTTTAAAGTCTCATATTTCCTTAGGAGCAATTAAAACCCTAATTTTCATAACTTACTACCAATGGCTTCTTTCTGAATTTTATTAGTTCCATACACTATGCCAGGAGAAGGCTTTGTGGGTGATTATTTTTAACATTCATTAGCAGATAGCAACTGCCAACAATGAAATCGTCAACAAAGCCAACCAACTTTTGTTGGTGGTTATTAACCGCCAACAAAGAGCTCAAATTATCGCCAATAAAAAATGGCTATTTGTTGGTAGTTAATTACATACTGCTAATAAAGGATCTCATTTTTGTTGGTGATTTAAACCTAACCGACAAGAAAATATGAGACCTTGGTTGGCGGTTAGTTAAAAATTGCAACAAAAGTATTATGTTTGTTGGCAATTTTACTTTGAACTGCAAAATTTTTCTTTTTTTTTTCACTATACAATTTATGCACCTAAAGTGTTGTTTGGCATTTGGTTCATTCCTATTCTTTATTTGTTTTTAGCTATCAATATTCAGAAATGCAAAACAATCAAAGAAGCCTTATTCTTTTAAAAAGAAGAATATAAAGAATAATTAAAGTTATTTAATTAGAAAAACTCTTATTTCTTTGTATTAATCAATCAAAGAACAATTACAATCAATAACCAAATTAAAACAAAGATAAAAATTAATACAAGCTAATACTAAACTAATAGACATTTTTGGAACACTTATTGAGACCACTCTTCCTTGGGTTCATCTATTTGAGCATCAGAGTATTCTTTGCAATATGAATTTGAGACGTACTATAAAATGAAATAAGTTTAATTTGAAGTTAGATAACTAGAATTTGATGGTCAAATTTTATACATATTATTTTAAAATAAATTTTAAATTAAAGAAAAACTGACAGAATAACAGCTTAAAAATAGATATTTCCTAAGTTTTAAGCCCTTCTTTTATAACTAATAACAGCAAATTACATAGTAATATCACCAAATACAACTAGTAATAACAAATTACCAGCAAAATAAGCAAAATCAATTCAAAGATTAAAAGTAAAAATATTTAAGACATTCAAGGGGACACAGAAGGATATTAAAAATTAAAAGAAAGCATACATATTTAAATCAATCTTTTTGTTTTTTTATTTTGATTTAGACTTCTTTGCCCTTTCTTTAGAATCTAAATACCCTCTTTATGATCATCTCTCATATACATGGCATCTTGTTTAATGGAATCACTTTCAAGCGATGTCCCCAAAAAAGGATCATCCTCAATATCAATATCCTGACCATGTTGATCATCATCTTTGTCCTCATTTATTTTGTTTGTCAACAGAACAATGGACCACTTCTTACACTACGCGGAGGAAATGGCTTTGTTTGCAGTTATGTTTCTCGTTTATTAGTGATTTTCAACCTCCAACAATTCAAACGCCAACAAAAAGGTTAACCATTTATTGGTGGTTCTGAATCACCAAGAAAAAACAACTTTTGTTGGTGGTTATTGTTAAACTGGCAATTTTTATGTAAGTACTAACAAATGTCCAACTTTTGTTAGTGGTTATTTAGAAATCGCCAATAAAAAGTCATCTTTGTTGGCGGTTTAACAATAACTGCCAACAAATATCACTTTTGTTAGCGGTTCTAAAATGAACTGCCAACATTTTTCATTTTTTTTTCTCCACTCACATTTTATGCACTTGGAGGCCCTTTTGCCATTTGGTTCATCCTTATTTCAGAAATTGCAAAGAACAATTACAGTTTATTTAATCCTAACCATCAATTATCTAAAAGATTACAAAGAACAATTACAAAAACAATCATAATCAATTAAGATCATAACTCTTATTCTTTTGTATTAAATAATCAAGGAACAATTACAATCAATAATCAAATTAAAACAAAGCTACAAATTAACACAAGCTAATGCTAAACCAACAAACATTGTTGCAACACACATTGAGACCAATCTTCCCTGAGTTCATCTATCTTAGCATTTGAGTATTCTTCGCAATATGTGTAACACCATATCTATCTAGCTTGCCTCATGCCATTTCTAGGTCTTAATCCATCCAATTTATAATGAAGCAAGAAGGATGGCAATGAAAAACATGAATAAGTTGCATTTTTCCATAGGAAAAATTTCTCATTTGGTGTCCTATAGGCCACATGGATTCATCCATCTCATCATCACATTTAAATACACAAATTCAACTCATAACAAGATCAAGAAATGGTCCACACCTCGAGTAAAGTGAGCAAACACAAAACATACTAGTGCAGCCTTGGATCAGTTTTCCAGATTCTGTGCCTAAACTTTGAAAAATCATAATTAATTCTAAAAAAATCTAAATCAGGCATACTATACCAGTCTGGAAAGCTATAGGTGTCTACTTTATGTGAAAAATAAATTCAGACCATGACAGAGGTTGCTATGCACTAGAAAATGATGGCATAGTACCAGAAGTCAACTGTCATCCCTAGTACTAATCTCCAATTTCAAAAATTAATATCTAGCTGCTTAGAGGTCCAATTGGGGTGATCTCAGTGGTCATGGAAAACATATCATGTCTAGTTTATTATTATAAAATTTGATGGGCATTAGACATCATTTGGCTTATGAATGACACAGCCCAAAATTCTGACCATATGAACAGTACTTATATTAGTTCAGCAGAAAATTGGCAACTTTGGAAATTCATAATTAATTCCACAGATCTCCAAATAATTTGATCTTTGGCTTCCCAAAAATATCTAGATAATTTCTACATGTGTGCTAAATGTCATGGGTAAATTCGTTCATTTGGTCAAATCTTGACATTAGGTTGCAAAATGGCTCATTTTGTATCATATAAGGGGTCCAAATGGTCCATTTCAAGTTCTAAGGCAACCATGACCACTTGAGCATGTGGGAATGCACCAAAATGGCTCTCTAAACTTGTTTCAAAGGTGTATAAACTCAGATTTCTAAAAATCACTCATCCACCCCATGATATACACAAGATTACACATTCTAGCTTTGGCTATGCAATACTTAAATCATGCTATTTCATACATTTGGCATCTAATTTCATTCATACATCATACATTTGGGTATTTACACTTGCTCATATAATTACATAACAATTTCATCATAAGATTTCATCATATGCCATGTGTATGGCTATAAGAGACAAAAAAACTAGGCCTTTTCATGCATTTTCATGTCAATCTTCTTCTTCTAGGCTTGAGGGCTTCCATTACCTTGCTCAATTGCTTCATCTATCATGTTAAGAGATTGAAGAGGAGGGGATGAGATTCAAAGAATCCAAATAGCTCATCTCCCTTTCAATCACACATAAAGTATGCAATACAAACCTTGAAAATACATGCATGAGTATATTAACATATGTGAACATTCAAGAAACATCCTTAGCATTTGAACAAGACATACATAGCATACATAGGCTTGTCAAGTGAGTGGACTAGCCTTATTCATTCACTTATGGACTTTTAGACTTGTCTTACCCATTTTCTCTAAGAGGTCTTGACTTAGCCATGCTCTTAGGAATCAACCTCACTTTTGGGAGACTCTTTATTTTGTCTCAACCAAGTTATGGGATTCTTGGCTCATCCTCACCATGGCTAGAGGGTTCTTAGCTGTTTTACACTCAAGTAAACCAAGGAAAACACATAAAACATCATCTTGCTTGAATAAAACATCATGATGGTACCATGGAATAAAAACTCATGATAAAACACTTTTCATAGCTCAAAATATATATACACATATTCAAAGATAATGTAAGCACACATTCATATATGAGAGAAGGTGGAGAGAGCTACCTTGCTTGCATTTACACACTTTTTCCTTGAACCTTGAGTCCTCTCCCTTGACCTCACACACTCAAGAAGGTGGAGATCATTTCTCTTGGCATCATATGGAAGCTAATTACACTTTTGAATCAAATTTTAATGGCATACATTCACTAGAAATGCTAGGTGATTCTTATGGCTCTTTTATGGTTCCATAATACACTTAATGAAGCAACCTTAGAAAAATATCATCTTGGCTCCATTCTCTCCATTCATTTATGATTTTTGACTCCATTGAAACCTCTTGGAGTCATCACAAAATCAAATCAAAGAGCCTAGCTAGATGTTGTTTCATTAAGCCATATTATAGAGTATACAAGACCATCTCATTATACATGGCTTCTAAAATTTTTCCAAGGCTTCCTCTCATACTCTTCCATCATACATGACTCAAAACTATGCTTGGAACAAATCAAAACTGCCCTTTGGTACTTCATCTAGCCTAGGGTGAAACTATGCATCATATGAGCACCAAGTGAGTTTGCTTCATTCCTTTGATGGAAGATACATATGAGGAGCCTTCTAGGGATCTCAATAGCTCATCCAAACATTCATTTAGGCTTAGGAACAATTGCATGAAATCAGATTTTCAAGGGAGCTCATGAAACCCTAGATTTGCTATCTTAAAAATCAATGGCTTTTACTTGAATTTCCTTCCATATTCTTACTCTCCTCCCTTAAATTCATAGAATTCACCCTTGGTTATGCCTAAAATTCAAGCCCTCTTGTAGCTACATGTATGGGGCAAAATAGTGAGAAGAAGGGGGAAGGAGTAGTTACCATAGGATGAAGATTTTACCTTATTTCCATGGCTTTTCTTGCTTGTTTCTCATTTTCCTTGGCCTTCTCTCTTCAAATCCGAATTTTCCCCTCATGGTCCAACCCCAAATTAGCACAAAAGACCTCAATAAAACCATGGAAAGGAAGAAGAGAAGGAGGAGAAGGAGTTTGATGAAGGAAAGTGCTTGAAAAACTAAGATTTTCATACCTTGCCTTTTTCTCCCTCCTTTTCTTCCTCTCTTGGTAAGCCTCATGGAGCTCCTATTTTTCTATAATTTGGACAGAGGAAGTTATGCTTAAGAAGGTGGGAGAAAAGGGAAAGTGTGTGGGAGCTTCTAGAAATAGACTTTTTCAAAAATTTCAATTTCGTCCTTCCATAATGGCAATTTCATTTCACCTTTATTTTAGCTCCTTTTTTAGAACCGCCTTTTCCATTATAAAATTTAGGTTCTCAATTTAATAAAATGCCTTTAGAATCACTCAATTTGGAGCTAAAACCTTACCGAACAAATCCATTAAAGTTTGGGCTCACCAACATTAGAAAACGTACACCAGAGTGGTTTTACTAGTCCTGAGGCTTCCTATGGTTTTTGGGGCCTCTAAGAACCTTGGGCAACTCAAATTTCCCATTTAAAAAGCCCTCCTATGTGTTTTTTCAAAAGTTACACTTATATTATGTTTCATTAGTTTTTGTCATAAATTGTTTCGCCATCCTAGCTCTATTTTTCTTTCCTTCTGAGCCTGGGATTCTCATTTTTAGGAGTTTAGAATGCTTCCCAAATTTTTTGGGACCTTAACTAAGTCATTTCGGGAGACTTGCTTTTGTATCTAGTGAATTTTTTTCATTTACAGAGAAATTGTACATTAAGTTTCTTATGTTTTCTCTCATTTTCAAAGAATTGAATGTTACAATATAAATATGGGAAGTACTGTAAAATGAAGTAAGAACAATTTGAAGTTAGATAACTAGAATTTGGTCAAGGTTTAGAAATATTCATTTGAAGCAAGTTTTAGTTTTAAAAAAATGGCACCATAACAACTTAAAACCAAAGATTTCTTGGGTCCCAAACCCTTTCTTTATAGCTAATAATAGCAAATTATAAACTAATATCACCAAATACATCTAGTAACAACCAATTACCAGCAAGCAATACCATCCTATAGTTAATTTTGTGTATACAAATTATAAAAGTATTATGTTTAATATCAAAGAAAAACCAATAATATAATGGCTAAAAAGCATAGATTCCTTGAGTCTTAAACTCTCTCTTTATAGCTAATAACAACAAATTATAGTTTATTATCACTAAATGCAGACAGCTAATTACCAACCAACACCATCCTATAGTTTTGTGTATACAAGAAAACATAGAGGCAAGGAAAATTATCCAATCACTTAAAGGAACTTAATTACATACTGTGTCTAAGATCATAAACTATTCGTGTGTGATGATATCCTTCTTATGCAGGTGACCTCTTTTAAGACGGTCAAACCTCGTCTAATCTTACTTATCTTCTTTGTCACATCATATGGAGCACTATCATGATCACCTAGAGAAGCCATTCACTTGCAATTAAATTCAAAGGAAGCAAAAAAAATTTAAGAAATTCAAGAGGACACATAAGGATATTGAATATTAAAAGGAAGCATACATATTTAAGTCAATCTTTCTCTATTTCTAGTCTAATTCAAACTTCTTTGCCCCTTCTTTAAAATCCAAATACCCTCTTTATGATCATTTCTCATATACATGGCATCATTTTTGGTAGAATCACTTTCAAATGATGTCCCCAAAAAGGGATTATCCTCAAGATCAGTATCTTGACTATGTTGAACATCATCTTTATCCTTATTTATTTTGTTTGTCAACAAAACAATGGACCACTTCTTACTAGCAGGATTGGGGACATAGAACACTTGTTGATCTTGGGATTCAAAAATAGAAGGCTCATTTTTGTATCCCATCCTATTGAGATCCACCTAGATAAAACCTGACTTATCAATTCGAAGGCTATTCTTATTATCAACCCACTTACAATTGAAGACCGACACCCGAAACAAAATGTAGTTAAACTCCCATATGTATTCAATTATCCCGAAGTATGACATGCTTGCATAGATAGGGTTTTTGTCTTTAGCACTTGAAACTTGCATAGACTAAGCTATAAAAGTTACACCACTATTTTGCACTATTCCCCGATCATCCTACGCTTCTATATAGGAAGTGTTGCCATTGATGAGATAACCGATGTAAGAGAGCACATGCAAGCTTGGACCTCTTGCCAACTATCTCAAATTTTCTGAGATTACACCAAGATTCACATCTAACTCCCTAAAAATGTGATTTATAAACTAGTTTATAAAAAATTGGTTATGTTCTTTTGATATCGAATTCTCATTCTTATTAGGGTTCAAGCTTCTAAGTATCTCCTTGTGCTTCCACACATATGGTTCAACCTCATCAAAGTTGTGCAGAACATATAAGTGTGCTTGCTCCCGCTCTATACTTGTGATGCTAACTATTTCATTTCCTATAATCCCTTCCTTAACAATTCTTCCCATGTGTCAAGATACTAAAAGCCCAATATTATCTTCATTAGATAGGTATTCGGTATAAAATTCAATAGCTTCTTTGACTATGTATTGTTCAACAATGTAACCCTCTAGTCGACTTTGATTTTTTACATACCCTTTTAATATCTTCATATAATGCTCAACTAGATACATCCACCTCAAATAAGTTGGGCCACACATTTGTGTCTCTCTAACTAAGTGAGTAGTTAGGTGAACCATTATATCAAAGAACGGAGGTAGGAAATACATCTCAAACTCACATAAAGTGACTATAATTTGTCTTTACAATGGCAGTAATTTCCCATGGTCAATCACTTTACTGCAAATGGACTTAAAGAGCAAGTATAGTTTAATGATTGTCTTTCACACCTTCTTAGGCAAAATGGAGCGTAGAGCCACTGGAATCAAATGCTCTATTAGAACATGGCAATCATGAGACTTGAGACCCTTCAATTTCAAATCTTTCATTGATACAAGCTTTCTAATGTTTGAAGAATACCCCTCTGGCACTTTGACTCCTTCAAGAAATTCATAAAAAGCAATGTTTTCTTTCCTTGATAGAGTATGAGAAACTAGAGGTAGATAAGTATGACGTCCTTTCTTCACTGATGCCAATTCTCCCTTTATTCCCAAAGTAAACAAGTCCAACCTTGCCTTGATGCCATCTCTGGGCACATTGAGTAATGTACCAATTACATTGTCACATACATTTTTTCTCGATATGCATTATATCAAGGAAATGTCTCACATACAAAGACTACCAATATGGTAGTTCAAAGAAAATAGACATTATATTTTCTTCCACCCAATTGTCCTAAGGTATTTTGCAAAAGGTTTGTTGAAATTATTATGCAAATCTTTAACCTTCTCGTACAATTGCTCACTAGTCAAAGGCAAAGGTGCACTACCTTCCTTTGTATTTCCATTGAAAGCTTTTCTCCACCACCGGTAATGACGTCCCAGAGGTAAAAATTTGTGATGTTTGAGGAAGACATTCTTCATACAATGTTCCAATTACATGTAATATGTACCCTCCTCATAAATAAGGCATCTGTAACATCCTTTGATATTGTAACTTAACAAATTACCATATGTTGGAAAGTCATTGATTGTCCTAAATAGCATAGCTCGCAAATTGAATCTTTCCTCCCTATACCCAATATATACCTCCACTATCAGCTCCCACATTAGCTTCAAATCTTCAATTAGAGAAGCCAAGTATACGTTTATATTATTTCCAGGTTGATTAGGCTTAGAGGTTAGCATAGACAACATCATAAACTTGCACTTCATGCATAGCCATAGAGGTAGGTATAAATCACCAAAATCACAAGCCATGTATTGTGGGTACTACTTTAGACACCGTGCGGGTTCAATCCATTGGTAGCTAATGCAAGGAATAGGTTTCTAGATTCTTGCCTAAAGTTAAGGTATTCATAATCAATTTTTTTCCACTGAGGATAATTTACAAGATGCCAAAGCTTACCATCTTGAATCCTTTCATCTGCATGTCATGTTAAGTGCTTTGCATCTTCTACACTACTATACATGCGTCTAAATCTGGGTATGATGGGAAAATACCGTACCACCTTCACCAAACTTGATTCTTTCCTTTTATACTGTGAGGCATTACACTTGGGACACTCTTCTAATAATACATATTCATTTCGAAATAAAATGCAATCATTTGGACAAGCATGTATCTTCTCATAGCTCATGCCAATAGAGCATAACATCTATTTAGCATTGTATGTTCAGATAGGAAGCTCATTGTCCTCTAGTAGCACATCTTTCAAAAGAGTAAGCAATTCTATAAAGCTTTTATCACTCCATCCATTTCCCGCTCTACATTTGTACAACTTTAACACTGTTGAAAATTTTTTGAATTTAGTACAACTAGAATACAACGATTTTTTGGCTCCACTTTTCAACCTCTCAAACATTTAAAGACAATCCTAAAAATCCTCTTCATCGCATTTGCCATCTCTTCAAGATAGCCAAACTCATATGTGCTTGTGTTGAAATTGTTTGAGGCACAACTCGTACTATACTCCCAGTTATTATGTTTATCCTTTGTCCAACATGTATAACTTTAGTTAATCCCATTACACACTAAATGATCTTCCAACTCAGCTGCATTAATTTGCATCACATGACGACAATTTAGACAAGGGCATATAATTTTACTAGGATCTTTTGCATGCTCAACTACAAACCTAATAAACTCTTTTACTCTATTTGCATATTCCCTAGATAGATGATTGGCAATCATCCATCTCTGGTCTATACCTCATCAATCTAATTAGAACTAATTTGAGAAAAATGCAGTTAGTGACTCGTAATATGCTTAGACTTCTACCTATTACTCTACTAAATATTGCCTAAATAAACAAGCTTTTTAATTACTCTTTTGTTTCAATCTATATCTTAAAAAACATGATGACTTAAAAGTTGAAGTTTTCCAGGCTAAGCCTTCTTTGCAAACTAAAACTACAATATTAATCCAACAGCCCATAATAATAGAGCAACAAGATGTTAAATAATTCATGCATGAATTGCCAAATACTTATTCTTCTAGCTACCATCTCTTCTGCCACCGTCATTGCTAACTACTGAGATAATATTTTCCCAACCCCACTAGTCATGATATTATTTCTAAACCATCATATCTTTATTTTAAATTAAAATAAATGTTTTTATCAAATTCAAAGTCTTATTTCCAATCATGTTTGTATGTCCTTTTATATATTTTCTACATACTCTTATAGTCATCTGAATGTTAACAAATGAAAACACATGATTGTTTAACCCAAAAGGCATCAAAATTGTCAAAGATTTTGAGTTTGCTAATGTTTATTTGCCTACTATTCGAACAACCAGTAAATCATTCCAAATGTGAGTGAATGCATGAAGAACAACAAGTAAATCATTCGAAATTAAAAAATCAAGAAAAAGAAAAAAGAAATTGACATATTGGGTAGAAGAACACGAGCTATAGAGAGGAAGAGAGAGGAGGCCAAATAAACCAATGAAGCATGAAACTAATGCCACTGGTATGGAAGATGCCAGAAAAGGAAGGAAGCCACAAAAATGGGGAAAGAACCACTAAGGACGAAGACAATGGGTAGGGATGGTGGAGAGTTTACAGCCATGCATGAGCTTTTACAACTATAGAAATAGGGTTTTGAAAACTATACTAACGGAAAAAATAATTTTAAAAAGACATTAGTTGGCAGTTGTATGAAAAACTACCAACTTCAGTTGAGTTTAGTTGGTGGTTATAAAATAACCGCCAACATTGATCTAACTTTAATTAATAGTTATTTAAAAACCACCAACTAAACTTAATTGCATTTTAAAATATTTTATTAGCAAAAAATATATAATTGGTAGTTCTTGAGAAACCACCAACTATAATAATATAGTTGGTAGCTGTAAAGGAACATATTTCTTCATTTTGTTAGTGGTTTTTATAGTAACTACTAACAAATTTATTTTATTTAGCCATTTATTAAGAATTTCCAACGAATGTATGCCAACATATCCTATTTCTATGGTCCTGTTACTACGAAGATCAGGGATATAGAACACTTGTTGAGCTTGGGATGCAAAAATAAAAAGGCTTGTTTTTGTACCCAACGTTATTAAAATCCACCTGGATAAACCCTGACTTATCAATCTATATGCTGTTCTTATTGTCAATCCACTTATAACTGAAGATCAACACTGGAAATGAAATGTAGTCTAACACCCATATACGTTCAAGTATCGTAAAGTATGACATGTTTACATAGATAGGATTTTTGTCTTTAGCACTTAAAACATGCATAGATTGAGCTGTAAGAGTTACACCACTATTTTGCATTGTGCTTTGATCATCCTATGCTTTTGCATAGAATGTGTATCCATTGATGAGATAACTAGTGTAAGATAGGATAAGCAAGCTTGGACCTCTTGCCAACCATCTCAATTTTTTAGAGATTGCACCAAGATTCACATCTAACACCCCAAAAATGTGATTTTTGAACCAATCTATAAAAAGATGGTTATGTTCTTTTGATATCCATCTTTTATTCTTATTGGGGTTCAAACTTCTAAGTATCTCTTTGTGCTTCCACACATATGGCTCAACCTCATCAGAGTTGTGCAGAACATATAGGTGTGCGTGCTCCCATTGTGTACTTGAAATGCTAACTATTTCATTTCCTATAATCCCTTTCCCAGTAGTTCTTTCCATGTGTCGAGATACTAAAAGCCCAATATTATCGACATTGGATAAGTAGTCGGTACAGAATTCAACAACTTCTTTGACTATCTATCATTCAACAATGTAACGCTCTGGTCGACTTCAATTTTCATATACCCTTTTAATATTTTCATGCAACTCTTAACTAGATACATACACCTCAAATAAGCTAGGGGACACATTTGTGTCTACTTAACCAAGTGAATAGCTAAGTGAACCACCATGTCAAAGAACGAAGATGGAAAATACATCTTAAGCTCACACAAAGTGATCACAATTTGTCATTGCAATGTTGGCAATTTCGCAAGGTCAATCACTTTGCAATGGACTTGAAGAACAAGCATAGTTTAGTGATTTTCCCTCGCACCTTCTTGGGCAAAATGGAGCATAAAGACACTAAAATCAAATGCTCTATCAGAACATGGCAATCATGAGACTTGAGACCCTTCAACTTTAGATTTTTCATTGATACAAGCTTTCTGATGTTTAAAGAATACCCCTCTGGAACCTTGACTTTGTCATGAAATTCACAAAAGTAATTTTTTATTTTCTAGATAGAGTATAAGCTGCAGAAGGTAGATAAGTATGACATCCCTCCTTCACCAGTGCCAATTCTCCTTTTATTCCCAAAGTAACTAAGTCTAATCTCATCTTGATACCATCGTTGGTCTCCCAGCACATTAAGTAACATACCAATTATACTGTCACATACATTTTTCTCGATATGCATTATATCAAGGAAATACCTCATGTACAAGGACTTCTAATATGGTAGTTCAAAGAAAATAAACCTTTTCTTCCACCTGCTTATCCCAAGGTGTCCTACAAAAGGTTTACTTAAATAGTTGTGCAAATCCTTTACTTTCTCATACAGCTGCTTATCAATCAAAGGCAAAGGTGCATGACCTTCCTCTGTATTCCTATTGAAAGCTTTTTTCCATTACCGATAATGATGTCCTGGAGGCAAAAATCTACAATGCTCAAAGAAGACATTCTTCATACAAAGTTCCAACTGCATGGAATGTGTGCCATCCACGTAAATAGGGCATTTGTAACGTCCTTTGATACTGTATCTTGATAAATTACCATACACTAGAAATTTATTGATTGTCCCAAATAGCATAGCTCACAAATTAAATCTTTCCTCTCTATATGCATCATATACATTTACTCTCAACTCCCACATTAGCTTCAAATCTTCAATGAGAGGAGCTAAATATATGTCTATATCATTCCTAGGTTGCTTGGGCCTAGAAATTAGCATAGATAAGATCATAAACTTGTGGTTCATACATAACCATGGAGGTAGGTTATAAATTGCTAAAATCACTGGCCATATACTGTGGGTACTACTTTGGATACCATGCGGGTTCATTCCATCAGTAGCTAATACAAGTTGTATGTTTCTTTCTTCTTACATGAAGTTAGGGAACTTATGATCAACTTTTTTCCACTAAGGAGAATCTACAAGATGCCAAAGTTTGCTATCTTGATTACTTTCATCAGCATGCCATGTTAAGTGCTTTACATCATCTGCACTACTGTACATGCATTTTGTAATGAACGTAATTTTCATAAAATAATGAAATAAGTCGTATAAAAGTAAGTCCGCTGAAATGAATTAGTGTCTCAAAAAAATTGGATAGAGTCCTAAGCTCTTAAAAATGATAATTCTAGGCTCAGACAGAAAGAAAAATATGGCTAGGATGGTGAAACAATTTGTGACAAAAACTGATGAAACGTAATGGCATTCCGTAAATAAGTGCAACATTTGAAAAAACACATAGCTGGGCTTTTTAAATGGGAAATTTAAGTTTTCCAAGGTTCTCAGAGGCCCCAAAAATCATGGGAAGCCCCAGGACTAGTAAAATGTAACACCTTACTGACTTAACTCCAATTCAACTTCCTCTAGGCTTGATTCCATATGATTTCCCGGAAAATGACCGAAACTGTGGTATTTCACTACTTAAAGTTGGGGTTTAACCGGTCATATTTTGCCCCGTGGGTCCTGTGAACCCATCATTCACATTCTCTACTCAAACACCATTTATACCACTTGTACATAGTCTCTAACAACTCACAAACCACGGGTAAGAAGCCAAAACTCAGAAAATACAATTTCTCAATCGGGCCCATAAATCATATTTCTGGCTCCAACTTTGGAAAATCACAACTAATTCTAGAAAAATGGGAATCAAGCAAATCATAGCTCTTTGAAAAGCTTGGGATGTTAACTTCACCCTAAAAATAACTCCCAACTTCACTATCCATGTTTAGACCCTCAATGACATCGAAATGGGAACAGACATCCGGCTGCCCCTGTTACTGACGCAGTTTACTGTCATGAACTTCGGAAATTCGTAATTAAATCCAAAAATATCTAATCAGGGCAAACTATACCAATTTGGAAAGCTACTGATGTTAACTAGAGGAGAAAAATAAGTCCAGATCAGTTCAAGAGTTCTAAGACCTCGAAACCCGATAAAACAGTAACGAAGGTCAGAAACTTCCCTGATGCTGATACAGAACTTCAGTAAATCGTTTCTCTCTCTATAGACCTCCAATTAAGGTGCTTCCAGTTGGTATAGGTCACTGTGGATATTTAGTTTATTCTCCTAAAGTTTCATGACATTTGGACATCGTTTGGTCTATGAGTGACATGGTTTCATTTTCGGACTCAATGAACAGTACCATGACCAAAACATTGCAAATTCCCAATTTCAACAATTCACCGAATATTCTCTAGACCTCCGAATATTACCCACTTTAGCTTCTCAAGAAGCTCTTAATAGACTCTAGAGGCATGCCAAATTTCATACCACGAAGAGCTCATCCGGTCATACTTTGACGGAGCTCACCCAAATGGCAATTTTAGCACCACATGGGGTTCAAAACGGGTCTAAATGACCTCCCACATGCTCTAACCCCTATTGGGCAGATTTTAAAGTACCAACATAGCATATATGAATTATCTAAGTAATCCAAATCATCATACATTCCAAATTCACTATGCTATGGAATCAAATGCACCAATTCATGTGAGCCTCAAATGGCCAACTTTATACATTCTCATTACTTTAACCCTTTACACTATCCATACATCATTTGTACATACATTTACATATGATCATATAGTTACAACTCAAAAATAAGAGGTGCATCTTCATTTTGGCACCTTATACATCAAAATGACCAAAAGAAACTACACATTCTTCTAACTATGCTCTTCTAGGCTCCATGAGGTGTGCTCGACTCTCCTTGAACACCACCTGGATAATAGGAAGGGAGGGGAAGGGGGTGAGATTCGGGAGAATCTCAATAGCTCATACTCATTCAAGATGCAATCAAGGCATATACTAGTCAAACATGCATATAAGTCACAACAACACCACACATGCCATGAGATATCAAACAAATGCCAAGAATAGGCTCTAGGGACTTTTGGTCTAGCCTCACCCGAGCTTTAGGACTTTTGGATCGGCCTCACCCTTGGTTTAGGGACTTTTGGCTCCTCCTCACCCGTCTCAAGGGACTCTCGGCACCACCTCACCCGAGCAATTTCCACAAATCACATTCTAAGCATATTGGTACCGATGCATCAAGGCAAAATCAATAGCATATCTCATCATACAAGCACATACATAACATACAATGACTATTACACATCCAAGAATGCAACAAGAACAGAGTAGAGAGCTACCTTCTCAGATCACACTAGCCTTCCCTTTCAATTTCTCCTCTCCCTCCTTGATTTCACACTCACAACAAGGTGGAGTTTCTTCCTTTGAGCCTAGGCATAACAAGAGCATCAAGTCATTCTCTCATAGCTTAAATAAGTCTTCATCAAATTAAACCCTCACTACCCTCACAGATTCTAGGGATTCTCTCTCTAGAACCCTACTCACTTTCCTTCCCCTCTCAAGCTCTCCAAGAAGAAAGCAAGGAAGAAGAATTGAGGATAAATGAGTTCTACCCTCCTTCTAGAGTAGTTTTCCTACTTCCCTCTTCTGAACCTAACCTAACTCAGCTTCTAAAACCGTAGAAAGAGAAAGCAAAAGGAGGAGACAACATGCTAAGGAGAAAAGCTAGGGAAATCTACAAATTACTCACCTCTTTGCTTGATCTCCTTGCTTCTTGGCCTCTCTCTCTCTCTCCACCGCTCTCTTCTCTCTCTTTGGTCGAAGCACAGGTCGGTTCTAAGAGAAAGGAAAAGTTTAGACTCTTTTAAAAGTCAAATCTCTCTTTTTACGCTTTTTCTGGACCGCTCTCGCTATAGCGAGTCATCATCCTCGCTACGGCGAGCTCGTGCAAGTTCCAGACTTTTGCCTTCGCTATGGCGTCGCTACGGCGAGCTCGGCCTGTTCCAGACCTCTGCCTTCGCTATAGCGTCGCTACGGCGAGCAACTCCCTGGTTTCTGTATGGAATGTCGCACTCGCTACAGCTAGGAACATCTTAGCTATTGCGAGGAGGCATTCTCGCTATGGCGACTCTATTTCTCGCTATGGCGAGAAGACTTAGAAAATTTTCAGCCTTCGAAAATTTCCCAGCTTCCTCTTTTCTCATTTTTTCTCATTCCTTTTCTTTTCTTTTTCTGGATGTTACATAAAACACCTCCGGTGTATGTTTTGTAATGTCAGTAAACCCGAACTTTGACGGATTCATTCGGTAAGATTTTAGCTCCAAATTGAGTGATTCCAAAGGCATTTTATTAAATTGGGAACCTAAATTTTATAATGAAAATGATGGTTCCCAAAAAGGAGTTAAAATGAAGCCAAAACAAAATTGCTATTACAGAAGAACGAAACTAGAATTTTTGAAAAAGTGTGTTTCTTGAAGCTTCCACACACTTCTCCCTTCTTCTCTTACCTTCTTAAGCACAACTTTCTTTGCCCAAATTACAGAAAAATAGCATCTCTTATAGGCACACATGGAGAAGGAGAGAAAGAAGAGAAAAATCAAGAGAAAGGTGAGGAAATCTAAGGAATTTTATGCTCCATCTTCCTCCAATCTTGTTCCTCTCCTTTCCTCCTTTCTTTCCATGGTTTATTTGAGATGAATGGTGCTATTTTGGTCCAAGAATTTAGGGAGGAGTTTGAATTCCTTGTGGTGGAACAAACGAAGAAGAAAGAGCTTGGAAAACACACTTGAATCTAAGGTAAATTCTCGCCTTGGTTGCTTCCTTCTCTTGCCTCTTCTTGGTATACATTTTGGCCAAGAATAGAACCATATAGAGGGAGGATTTTTTTCCCAAAAACAAGAGAGAAACTAGGGTTTTAGACCATAAGGAAGAGGAATATGGCAAGAAATTCCAAGAAAAACCAATAGAAATCAAGTTAGGAAAGTGTGATGTTTTCAAGGGTTTTGAAAAATCTGATTTTGTGTGAATAATTTCTTGGCTATTTGAATGTTTCCTTAAGCTCCTAAATCCCTAGAAGTCTCCCCATATGCTTCCTCCATCAAGAAAACAAAGCATACTTCCATAAAGGCCAAATGCTTTATAGTCTCGGCCTAAAGGGGATGAGACACCTAGGGAGAGTTTTGAATTTTTTCAAACCCATTTTTGAGTCATATATGATGAATGAAAATGAGAGGAAACCTTGGAAAAAATTTAGGAGGCCTAGAGAATGAATTGGTGTCTTAGGTTCCATAATATGACCTAAAAAAGCAACATGTAGTTAGTCTCCTTGTTTTAATTGTATGATGACTCTAGGAGGTTTAAAAGGAGTCAAGAACCATAAATGAAAGGAAATAATGGAGCCTAGAACTCACTTAATGGGTGTTGCTTCATTAGGTGCATTCTTGGAACCATAAAGGGGTTAATAGACCAAGTTAGTATTTAAGGAAAATGTGTGGCCTTAGAATTAACTCCATAAGCCTAATTGGCTTTTATAAAATGTGTTTAGGCCAAGAGAAACCAATCCCATGCCTTTGGGTGTGTGAGGCCAAGGAATAGAGCATTGTTTCAAGAAGAAAAGTGTATGGTTCCACCAAAGGTAGCTCACTCCACCTTCTCTCATGCATGAATGTATGATTGGCTTGTCTTTGAATGTGTGTATGTGTGTTTTAAGTTATGAAAAGTATTCTAGCATGAGCTCTCATTCCATGGTACCATGATGATGCATTATATTTTCAAATGATGTTTATTATGTTTGCTTGGGTTTGCTTGAGTGTGAAGAGGCCCAAAAACTCTTAGCTATAGTAAGGATGAGCCAAGAACCCTTAGAAATAGTTGAGACAAAGCAAAGTGTCTCCCAAGAGTAAGGTTAAGCCAAAACCTCCATGAGAAAATGAGTAAGGCAAGTCCAAAATCCATGAGTGAATGGGTGAGGCTAATTTACTTACTTAGCAAGCCTATAGATGTTTTGCATGACTTACTCACATGTCAAGATTACTTCTTGAATGTTCATGCCATCCATGATGCTTATGCATGCATTTTCAATACTTCTTTTGCATATTTTATGTATGATTGAAAGGGAAATGAGCTATTGGGATCCTTTGAATCTCATTCCCTCCTCTCTAATGTTCTAACATGCTAGGTGGGCCAAGTAGACAAGGTAATGGGAGCTAACAACTTGGAAGATAAGAGATTGACAACAATTTGCATAGATTTTTCTTCTTTATAGCCATATGAGTGGCAAATGTTGTAATCCATTATTGTATATGTCCTATGACATTATGAACATGTATAATTATGCTAATGTATCATGTACAAATGAGATTTAAGGTTATATGTATGGAAATGTGCATTTTAGACATGGAATAGCAAGACTAGCATTATGTAAACTTGTGTATGGCATGGGATGAGAGTGTGAGTTTCAAATTCTGGGTTTGTTCACCTTTGAGACAAGTTTAGAATGTCATTTTGATGCATTCCCACGTGCTCAAGTGGCCACACAAGCTTAGGAAGCAAAATTGGACACTTTGATGTTAGTAGAGACCATAAAAATGACTAAACTAGAACCCTATGGGACAAATTGACCAAATGGATGAATCGTTTCATGAAATTTGGCAGACATGTAGAATTTATTGAGATATTTTCAGAAAGCTAAAGTGAAAAAAAAATTGGAGCTCTATAGAATTAATTATGAATTTTCAAATTTGAGAATTTTCTGCTATTCTGGTGCATATACTATTCATATGGTCAATTTTGTGTTTTATGTCATTTAAGGGCAAATGGTGTCCAATATTTGTGAAATTTTACAAGCATAAACTAGAGATTATAAGCTTTTTGTAGCCATCAAGATCACCTCATTTGGAGGTTTGAACAGAGAGTTATGAAATTTTGGATTTTAATGTTAGTACTAGTAGCGCTACTTGACTTCTTGTACTATTCCATCATAATTTAGTTCCTAAATGGACTTGACGTGGTCTAGAGATATTTTTCCCTTATATTTAACATCTGTAGCTTCTTAGAATAACTAAAATTGTATGATTTGTATTTTTTTAGAATTAGTTATAAATTTTCAAAGTTTATGACAGTAACTTGTGGCAATAGTCCAGGTAGCAGAGATCTTGGGTGACTTTCGAATGTCAAATGTCTTCTACGAAACTTCTTTTTAGCATAAAATAGGTATCTATAGCTTTTTAGAATGGTAAATAATGCATGATTTTGGTTTTTTTAGAATTAGTTATGATTTTTCAAGTTTGTGACAAAAAACATGAAATTCTGGCCGAGGCTACACTGGTATTTTATATGTTTCTTGCACTTGCATGAGTTCTAGGCCACTTTTGGTGATAGAATTGAGTTGTATCTATATAATTAAATAGGAGAATATGATACATGAGCTCACATGATCCACAAGACATCGAATGAAAAATTCTTATGCTACGCAATGCAAAAATATTCATTATTTTAATGTCATTTTCCTTGCTTCTTCATGAAATATATGATATGAGACATGGAGATAGCATGAGATAAGCTAGAGAGTTATGGTGTTACACATTTGAATCTTGGTATGATGGGAAAATGCCATACCATCTTCACTGGACTTGATTCTTTCCTCTTATATCATGAGGCATTACATTTGGGACACTCTTTTAACGATGCATATTTATTCTGAAATAAAATGCAATCATTAAAATAAGCATGTATCCTCTCATAGCTCATGCTAATAGAGCATAACATTTGTTTAGCCTCATATATTTAGCTAGAAAGCTCATTATCCTCTTGTAGCATATGTAATATCCGGCTTTATGAAAACAAGAGAAAATGTGAGAAACGTAACGTACAATTTCTCCGTTAATGAACGAATCTCACCGAATACAAAAGGAAGTCCCCCCAGATGATATAGTTAAGGTCCCAAAAAAATTGGGAAGTATTCTAGACTCCTAAATATAAGAATCCCAAGCTCAGAACGGAAGAAAAATAGAGCTAGAATGAAGAAACAATTTCTTACGAAAAGCTTACGAAACGTAATAGCATTTTCGTAATTTTGAGCAAATTTTGGAATTCACACAGGAGGGATTTTTAAATAAAATTTTTGAGTTTTCTAGGGTTCTCAGAGGCCCTGAAAACCATAGAAAGCCCCGGGACAGTTAAAACCCCTTCGATGGACGTCTTCTAATGTCAGTTGACCCAAACTTTGACTAATTCGTTCAGGAATGTTTTAGCTCCAATTTGAGTGATTCCAAAGGCATTTTACTAAATTGGGAACCTAAATTTTATAATGGAAAAGATGGTTTTCAAAAAGGAGCTAAAACGAAAGAGAAAGGAAAATGCCAAGAATGAAGGGCAAAATGGGAATTTTTGACAAGTGTAACTTCCTCCCACCTATATATATGATGAGCCCTTCTTCTCCCTTTATTATGCACGACCATGTTCTGCCCAAAACCAAAAAAAAACCCTAGGGGATGAGGCACACAAGAGGAGGAAGAAAAGGAGGAGAAATTCAGGGTAGAGAGCTATGGATTTTCATGGTTTTCATGCTCTTTCTCTTCCAAACCTCTTCTCCTTCATTTTACTTTGTTTCCTATGATTAAAATAAAGTTTATAAATCTGTTTTAAGGGAGATATTACGGGAAAAATTCGGATTTGAAGAAAGGAGCTCAAAGAACACAAGATTCAAGTGAGAAAAAGCAAGAAAACAAGGTAATTTCTCTTCCTATGGTTGTCATTTTTGGTGCCTTTCTCCACCATTTCGCCCCACTTGAGAAAACACTAGAAGGAGATGATTTTTAGGCAGAACCAAGCATGAATCTAGGGAAAAGGGTTATGGAGATTAAGAATATGCAAAGGGAATTATCAAAAAACCATTAGATTTCAAGATGCAAGTTCTAGGGTTTCAATTGAACCTAGTAAAATTTGATTTTGTATGATGATTCATAGGCCTAAGTAATAATTTAAATGAGCTCCCAAGATCCCTAAAAGGCTCCCCATATGCTTCTTCCATTGGGAAAACAAAGAAAGCTCCATGGAACCTAATATGCTTTATAGCCTCGGCCTAGATGGGTTCTCCTAGCTAGGGAGAGTTTTAAATTTTTCTAAAGCCATTCTTGAGTCATATTTGATGAATGAAAATGAGGGGAGGCCTTGGAAAAAATTTAGAACTCATAGAAAGTGATTTGGTGCCCTAGGTTCCATAATATGACCTAAAGAAGCACCATGATGTTAGGCTCTTTCTTTTAATTGTGTGATGACTCCAAGAGGATTAAAAGGAGTCAAGAATCATATTTCAATGGAAAGAATGGAGCCTAGAAATTGTTTGAGGGGTGTTGCTTCATTAGGTGTATTTATGGACCATAATGGAGCCTATAGAGCAATCTAATATCTAAGCAAGTTGTATGACCTTAGAGTTTGTTTCATGAATCTAATTGGCTCCCATAAATTGTATCTAGGCCAAGAGAAATCATCTCCATCAATTTATGGGTGTGTGGCCGAAAGAGGAGGCTTGAATCCAAAGGGAAAAGTGTGTGATTGTGTGTAAGGTAGCTCTCTCCACCTTCTCTCATGCATGGATGTGTGTTTAGCTTGTTTTAGAATGTGTGTATATGTATTTTCAAGCTATGAAAAGTATTCTAGCATACCTTTATGTGCTATGACTCTTGATGTCATGTTATGTTTTAAATGAATCCATGATGTTTGTATGAGTTTACTTGAGTGAGGAGAGGCCAAGAACTCTTCCCTTGGATGAGGATGAGCCAAGAACCCTTGAGCTTGGTTGAGACAAAGCAAAGAGTCTCCCAAAAGTAAAGTGGGCTCCTAAGAGTATGGTTGAGTCCAAAATACTTAAGAATGGGAGAGGCAAGTCTAAAATCCATGAGGAGAAGTGTGAGGCCAATTCAAACACTTGGTGAGCTCTTGAACAATTTGTATGAGTTGTTCACATGCCAAGTTTGCTTTTAAAATGTCCATGGTTTTTATTTTTTCCATGCATGCATTTGTAAAGCTTGCTTTGCACATATTATGTGTGATTGAATGAGAGATGAGCTATTGAGATTCTTTGAATCTTATCCCCTCCTCTCCAATGATCTCACATACTGGGTGAACCAAGTGGATGTGCTAATAGGAGCCAACAACACTAAAGGAAGAAGATTGACATCCATATGTTTAGCATTTACTTTTGAAAGTCATAATGAACCATAATGATGTATATTATTATTGTAGATGGCTTGTAATCCTTGAGACATATGCAATTATGCTATTATATGATGTAGGAATGAAAGCATGTATTATGTGAATGATAGAACATGAATTGAGTATGTATGGCAAAGGTAGCTTCATGAGTGGCTTGATAGAAATATGCATAAGTGTGGGTTAAATAGCCAAAATGAGATGCATGAGATTTGGGACCATTTGGGCAGCTCATATAAGTCTTAAATATGCTTTTAAACTTGCCCAAAAGGTGCCAATACCAAGGGAAGATCATTTGGCAAGTTTGGCACCTCATATGGAGCCAAATCTGACCATAATGGAATCCTATATCACTTTTTTGCCAAATGACCTAGTCTTGATCTGAGATATGGTATGCAATTAGGTCTCATTGAGAGCTTTCTGGGAAGCTAAAGATCATAATTTTTGGAGGTCTACAAAATATTTGATGAATTTTCAAAGTTGGCAAAATTCATGGTTTCTGGTTTGCTGCACTATTCATTTGGTCTGAAATTATTTTCTATCACACAAGGCCCAAATGATGTCCAATTTCCATGAAATTTTATAGAAAAATACTAGGCAATCACAGTGACTTGTGCCAACTGGAAACACCTCATTTGGAGGTCTAGAGAGGGAAATATGAAATTTTGAAGTTTCTACCCAGTATCAATAACCTTACCCTACCAGAAGTACTGTTCCATCTATTTCTGAGTTCTAGACTTGTTGAATTGATCTGGAGATATTTTTTTCTCTCTAGTTGACATCGATAGCTTTCTAGATTGGTATCATTTACATGGATTGGATTTTTGTGGAATTAATTGGATATTTTTGAAGTTCATATCAGTAAATTGTGACAGAATCAGGACCCAGTCAGACCTCCAGACTATTTCGCGTGCCAAACGTTCTGTGTATGGGGTGTTATGATTTTGATTACATGATTTTGATTCTTCTAGATTTAGTTATGATTTTTTATTTTTTGTCCAGAAAAGAGGCCAATTCTAGCCGAGAATAAAACATCATATTCCATCTTCCAATTTGGTTTCCATGAGTTGTAGGCATATTATTATGATGCAAAAGAGTTGTAATGATGTAATTAAATATGAGGATGTATAGTATGAGCTCAATCAGTCCATGTGACACCGAATGGATTTTTAGATATGAATAAATGCAAATAGAAGTCCAAATTGTCATGCTTCCTCTATGGGAATTATATATATATTTCATGATAATTATACTATTTAAAGGCATGAGATCAGCTAGAATTATGGTGTTACAGCATATCTTTCAAAAGAGCAAGTAATTCTGTAAAACTCTTATTACTCTATTCATTTCTCGTTTTACATCTGTACAACTTTAACGCTGCTAACAATCTTGTGAATTTAGTACAGTCAGAATACAATGGCTTTTCTACATCACTTTTCAACCTTTCAAATATTTCAGGACAATCCTGAAGATTCTTTTCAACCACATTTTCTATCTCTTCAAGACGGTTAGCCTTATATATACCTATGTTAAACTCATTGAAGGTACAACTCCCACTATACTCCCAGTTACTATGCCTATCCTTTGTATCACCATGCTTTGTCCAATATGTATAACTTTAGTCAACCCCATTATACACTAAATGATCTTCCAACTCAGCTACACTAATTTGCTTCACATGGTAACAATTTAATCAAGGGCATACAATTTTACTCAGATCTTTTGTATGCTCAACTGCAAACCTAATAAACTCTTTCACTCTATCCTCATATTCCCTGGACAAATGATTAGCAAACATCCATCTCTCGTCCATCCTTTTGGATCTAGCAAGAACCAATTTGAGTAGAATGTGGTTAATGACTCCTAATATGCTTGGACTCCTACCTATAACTCTACTACATATTACCCAATCATACAAGCTTTCAAATTATTCTTTTGTTTCAATCTATATCTTAAAGAAAAATCAACAGCATAACGACTTAAAAATAAAAGTTTCCCAAGCTAAGCTCTCTGTTCAAACTAAAACTACAATATTCTAGCAGTCCATGATAATAGAGCAATGACAGGAAGTGTTAAGAAACTCATGCTGTACAATTTTCAACTCTGCAACACACACAAAAGGCAAACAAGCAACTAAGAACTTGCTACTTGATATGTTCTGCACACATTTTGGAAAATGTTAGTGAATGATGTATTTATGGCATGAGTAATAACTAGAAAATCATTCAAAATTAAAGAATGAAAAAAAAGAAATTTACATAAGGGGTAGAAGGAGAGCTGAGAAATACCTTTGTATTCCCAAGAAGACAAGGGGTGTAAAATTGATGCTGCAGGTGTGGAAGCCATAGGAAAAGGAGGAAACCCACCGAAAATAGGAAGAGAACCACCAAGGAATGGCACTGAAGACAATAGGCTAGGGTGGTGGAAGGTTATAGCTGTGCATGAGCTTCTGCCTAGAGAACACTAGAAATAAGGTTTTGCGAACTGTTCTGATGGGAAAAATGATTTTAAAATGACCTTACTTAGCGATTTCACTAAAAACTGCTAACTTTAAAAGACTTCAGTTGGTGATTATACAAAAACCACCAACAGTAATCAGGTTTTAGTTAGCAATTAATACAAAATTGACAATTAAACTCAATTACATTTTTTAATATTTTTTTATAAAAAATTGTTGGCATTAGCAGTTTTTTTAAAAACCACCAACTATAATCATATAGTCGGCGATTCTCTAAGAACTGCCAACTATATTCATATTTTTTGTTGGCAATTTTTTTAATAACCGCCAACAAAAGTGTTTTGTTTGTAGTTTTTAGAGAACTGCCAATGAATGTGTGCCAACATATCCTATTTCTGTGGTAGTAATATGATTCTCTATACTTTAAAACCCCATTTTCTATCAAGTTTGAGCCAAAATCAAACTCCCTTTACAGTCCCCCTAGGCTGGCAGAAATGAAGAAGCATAGAAAGAACCAAGAGAAGCAAGTTTTTCATAAAGAAACATACCTTGTTTGTTTCCTTATCAAGTGAGATTTCTTAGGCTTCCAAAGTCTTATTCAAACTCCTTCTTCCTTCTACTGAACAAGCTATAAAACACCACCATTTAGAACTTCAAAACCATGGAAAGGGAAAGGAGAAAGAGGAGAATAACATTAGAGAAAGGAAGAGCATGAAAAGAGTGCATGTTCTTACCCTTTTGCTTGCTTGGTTTTTTTCCTCCTTTCTTCCCCTTCTTGTGCGCCTTTTCAAGTTATACTTGGTTTTATTTTGGCATAGATGTAAGTCAGTGGTAATGAGGAAGAGAGGGTGGCATGATATTAAAAGGGAAGAAGGACTAGTTATAATATTTTAAAAATTCCAATTATGTCACTTAAACTTTGGTTTCTCCATTTGAGCTCATTTCAATTCTTTTTTGAGAATCATCTTTTCCATTGTAAAATTTAGCTCTCTTAACTCATTAAATGCCTTTGGTTTCACATTAATTGTGTAACACCATATATTTCTAGCATGCTTTCGATCATTTCTAAGTCTCACATGATCAATTGAACAAAAGGGAACGGAAAATGACATTAAAATAATGCCTTATTTCGCATTACGTCGCGTATAAAAATTCCATTCGGTGTCACACGGACCATATGAGCTCATACAACCCGTTCTTATATTTAATTACATATATAAAACTTATTTGCATAACCAAAGTTGGCCCACAACTTGTGGAATTCAAAGGGGAGCATCAAACTCACACTATTATTTTCGGCCAGAATTTTAGTTTTTCTGTCACAAATTTGGAAATTCATAACTAAATCCACAAAATTTGAAACCCAACAAACTTTACCATTCCAGAAATCTATGGATGTCTACCCCATGATAAAAATAATTTCAGCTCATGAATCATTAAGGGAAAAACATTTGACATCTGAAAATCCACTGTGGTTGCTGCTGTCTGGGCCACTAGTTCAGTTTACTGATAGGAAGTTTCAAAATTCATAACTAATTCTCGAAAAATTGAAATCAATCATTCTTAGATATTATGGAAAGATACACATGTCTAATTTATGCCAAAAATATTTCCAGGCCATGAAACATAATAGAGAAAGCGTTTGATAGGGGAAAAGGGGTAAAGGTTCGGACAGCTACTGGTACTGATGCAAGTGTCTGCTATGAACTTCGAAAATGTCCAATTAATTCCAAAAAAATCCAATTCAAGCAACTAATACCAATTTGGAAATATATGAACGTTAAATGTATGGTAAAAATAGACTCAGACCAGAGAAAGCACGCTTAGCTACCCAAATTCAATGGAACAGTGACTCAGGTCGTGCTGAGCTACTACTATTGTCCCAGAAATTCAAAATTTCATATCTCTCAGCTCAGACCTCCAAATGAGGTGCTTCCAGTTGCTAAAAGTCACTATGAATGTTTAGTTTCTAACTATAAAATTTCATAGCTATTGGACCACGTTTACCCCTTGGATGACACAATTTCACAATTGACCAAATGAATAGTACCAATGCAAATCCGATATTCTGATATCAATTTTGAAAAATCATAGAAAATTCCATAAACTTCCAAATTACCTGATCTTTGCTTCCCAAAAATCTCTAGGCAAGATCTACTTGCATGCAAAATTTCAAGTCAAGAAGAGGTCATTTGGTTAGACTTTGCCATAGCTCAAGCTTATGGCAATTTTGGTCCCAACAAGAGGCAACTTTGGTTCAAATGAGCCATCTATGGTTCCACACACATTTGAGCAACTTAGAAAGCATAAATAAATCCCTCATAAGGTCTGAACCCTCATGCAACTCAAATTCACCATGCCACTTCCATAAACATACATACACAAGTGGGCTCCCAAGTGGTCAAAATACATAATTCTATTCATTAAACTCTATTCTTGATACATACACTAACTTTACATAGTTTTATACTTGTTCAAAATGTCATGGCTCAAAAATAATATTTACATATCTGCTTTTACATTCTAGTCATCATAGTACATCAAAATAGAAAGATTTGCCAAGAGATGGAGATTTAAGCTCCTTGGCTTCCATCCTTTGGATGTTGAACTTGACCTAGATCATATGAGATGAGAGAAAGGAGGGGGTGAGATTCATTGAATCTCAATAGCTCATACACCTATTCAAGCATATTTTCAAGGCATATAATATGTCAAGGGTACAAGTATGCAACTACTCAATCGATGAAGCATTCAATTTTCACATTTTTATGTCACAAACACATGTCAAGAATAAGAATGAGCTCTAGGGACTTTTAGGTTGGCCTCACCCCATTTCTAGGACTTTTGGATTGCCTCACTCTTGGTTCTTGGGACTTTTGACCCATCCAAGGGACTTTTGGCCTTGTCTCACCCATGCCATGAGACTTTTGGCATCTCTTCACTCACATTAAGGGACTTTTGGCACTACCTCACCCTTATGAGCCATTTCCACCATTCAAAGACATTCAAGAAAGCATATTGGTACCAAAATAGCAACATAGCATCAAGTGGCATGTCTCAAACATATAAACATACACACAAGCACACAATGACACCATATGCAACAAGAAAATGCAACAAGAAAAGGTGGAGAGCTACCTTGGTGCAAATTCAAGCTTTACTTTGCTTGTTTCTTCTTCTTTTTGATTCCATAAACACAAGGAGGTAGGGTTGGATTTCTTTGGCCTATTCACAATAAACCACACTAAATTATACTCTTGGAACAAATTATGACATCCAACTCACTCTTAAGGCTACACTTTGGTCTATTTGTCACAATATGGTTCCATTAAGGACCTAATGAAGCAAGTACTATAATTAACATTCTTGGTTCCAATCTCTTGCCATATTTAGACCTCTTGACCTTATTTAAGGTCCTTGAAGCCATCACACACTCACTTTCACAAACCTAGGTCTATGTTGCTTCATAAGGTTACATTATGGAAGCCATTGCCTCATCTCCCAACCTAAGGCTTCTAAATTTTTTTCAAGGGTTTCTCCTATCTTCTTTTATCATATAAAGTCCCAAATCAAGCTTGGAATCATTTAAAACATTCCCTAGCTATCTCTAAGGGTCTTGACCTAGTTATGCTTCCATTAAAGACCCATGGAGTTTGGGATTTTTCCTTAATGGATGAAGCACTTGGGAGGCTCCTTAGGAGTCTTAGAAACTCAAACAAACACTCACATATGATGGGGAAGTCTTGAATCAACCCAGATTTTAACTTATGTTCAAGCACCCTACACTTTTCCAACTTGAGTTTTACTAGTTTTTCATGCATTTCTTTGGTATAATCCATCTTCCCATAGCTTAGTTTGATGGATTCTTTTGGATTATAAAACAGAAACTCTTCCCTCTTCATGGTTCTGTTTGAGATATCCTACCATGGAAGAGGAGAAGGAGAAAAAGAAGCAACAAAGGGAGAGAAACTACCTTGCAATCAAGCTTCCTTCAAGAGCCCTTCCTCTTCCCTCTTTCTCCTCCTTAAATTTCGAATTTCCCTCCTCTGATCTGGACCCAAATCAGCACCAAAAATTACATTAAAACCATGGAAAGATGAAGCAAGAAGGGGAGGATGAAGTTTCAAGAGGAAAAAGCATGAAAACCTTACACTTTCTCACCCTTTCTTTGGCTTTTCTTCCTCCAAAATTTCCTCCCTTTGTGCGCCTAAGATAGCAGCTCCATTTCTGAGTTTTGGGTAGAATAAAGTCGATTTAGAGAGGGGAGAGCTGAACGTGACTTAAAAAGGGAGTTTGGAAGCTTCTTTTGTGCACTTTGTTTCCATTTTTGCCCTTTCATAATGGCATTTCCGGTTTAGTTTTGTTTTTGCTCCTTTTTGAGAACCGTCTTTTTCATCATAAAATTAGGATTCCCAATTTAATAAAATACTTTTGGAATCACTCAAATTGGAGCTAAAACCTTCTTGAACGAATTGGTCAAAATTTAGGTCAACCGACATCAGAAAGAGTACACTGGAGGGGCTTTACCGATCCCGGGGCTTCCCATGATTTTTGGAGCCTTTGAGAACCCTGAGCAACCCAAGATTTCCATTTAAAAAACCCTCCTAGGTGTTTTTCTAAAATTACACTTATTTACGAAAATGCCACTAGCCTTTCGACAAATTTTTCGAATCACTCCAACTCTAGTTTCTGGGTAACTTAAGGCTCAAATTCTCGTTTTCTATTATTTAAAATTTTATTCAAATTTTATTTGGCCTTGAATCACTCATCTCAGGGGACTTGCTTTTCAAACCTGCCTGTTCCAATGATTGTACAACGTACCAGACGTTACAAATTGGATTTAAAACTTTACTAAACCATCCGGTCAAAGTTTTCATCAACCGACTAACCTAAATCATATATCGGAGAGATTTTAACCATTCTAATGGTTCTTATGATTTTTTAGGCCTCTGAGAACCATAGTAAGCTCAATTTTATCATTTAAAGCTCCTTCCTTTAAGTTTTCAAAAAGTTACCCAAAATTATGATTTTGCCATTAACCTTCATATCACACCATTTGGCTGTTTTGGCTCTAATTCTGGGCTATCCTTAGACTCTAAACCACATTTTTAGATATTCTAATTAACATTCTCATCTTATTGAACTTTAATTTGCTTTGCTTTAGAGTGATGCCATACCAATTTATCAGTTTCAATTTAATTTCTGAAAAGTTGATTATTACAACATCTAAATGAATTTTTGCATGAAGTGTGTGTCAAAAGTTTCCTTTGCTCGTTTAGTTTCTAGAAAAATTTGGTTCATACGATTTGAAGTCTAGAAACTTATTTATTTACATTTGAATGCACATTGCTCTATTTTAACATGCTACTAAAATTTGCTGTCTATTATGTCATATTTTGAATTTCATAGGACTAATTATATGGCTATAATCAATGTGCAAATTCAACTTGATCATATTTATTAGTGTCTTAAGATATTCCCTAAAATTTTTCATTAGGTCATTTGGATGTTCGTTGGGTAGATTCCACTAAAATGTCATTATAACCTTGTTTTAGAACAAATTATGCACTTGCCTTGTTTAATAATGTTTAGATGTTATGCTAGTTGAGTTGTACATTGTTAATTCAGGTTATATTGTCAATTTGAGATTGAGAAAGTCATTCCACAAGGAGTGCTTTATTGTAATTGGCCTATAACTTAGATGATCCTGAAGTTAATGAAGAGCATGAGATATCAAGGGAGTTTTCTTGATCGATTACTTCTTTTATATTATGTCATCCTCTGAGCATTAAGGACAATGTTTGGTTTAAGTTTGGAGGTAAGGAATCCAAATTGGAATTTGGATTCTATTGTTTTTAATTGTCCATATTTTTATATTGAAAACTCCTTATTTTTTAAATTTTTGAGCTAAACTTTTACCTACTTGTTTGGTATTTATTTCTTGGTCGATTTGGATGCCAATAAGGAAATTAATTGCTAGGTAGCGTTTAAATGATAAGAAATGTCTGTAATGCAATTTATAGATGAGATTGATTATTAATGACAATATTTTCCTCACTCATTGATTTTTTTTGGTGCACCAAGACCATGCTTAGATAATTGGTAGTTTTAAGTAATGTATAAAAGTTAGACTATGTGATAGATATTAAACCTAGAATTTGAGAACTTGCTTTTATAGTTTCTTAAGGTAAAATCTTAGGCTTTGTATGATCCATTAAAATGATTTAGGCATTTATTGGATATGTTTTAGCCTTTAAGCCTAATTTTTCCTAAGCATATCACTAGTATCTTTTTGAACCTTAAGTAAAATATGGATGTAATTACATGAAATTTCTTTTTTTTAACCACATTAATGACCTTTATCTCAAAAAACAACATCAATTAACATTAGGTAGGTTGATTTTAAAAAATTATCATGAGGTTTGCAATTAAACTTTAGCATAGTTGTTCGCATACACACTTCATGAGTAGGGAAATTTTGTCATTAATTCTTGAATTTTGAAGTTTTTATAAATTTTGAAGTTTTTATACATTTCTTTCTTTTCTTCTTTCTTATACTTCTTATTACAACTATTGAAAGTGTCAATCTAGAGCATTACTAGATATGAATGCTTAAGCAAGTAGAAATTTTGTTATTTAGCATGGCTTCACTTAGGAACAAGTAAAGAGGTAAGTTTGGAGGTGTGATAAGTCCTTAATTTGCCATGATTTTCCTATCATTTTAAAGGACTTATTATATGAATATTGAGTTTATTTCATGTTTTTGGTATATAAATTTGCTAAATTTTAGTTAACTTAATATTTAGTAACTTTTAGTTTTCGTTTCTTTAATTTTGAGTTAATTTTTCTTTAAGTCATGTTTTGTAGGTTTATTTAAATTTTTAGGTTATTAAATTGTTTAATTTTTATTAATAGATTATAAATAATAGCTAAATGAGTTTTTAAGTTTTATAAGGCTAAAAAGGCAAAGCAACAAAAGTTAAGAATGATTATTGAAAAAAAATGAAAAGTTGTTGTCGAAAGTAAAAACCGCTACTGAAGATAACTTCAGTGTTTTGGTGCCCAAATTTCAATGACTATAGTTTTAAGACCAGAATGCATGATGCCACAATGTCAAAAAATGGCATTACTACACTGGTCACATCGCTTTAACTTTAGATTTTGAGGGTTTTTTAAGGGAGTTTTGATATTTCTAAGAGGCTACCATTTTAAGCATTTTAGGAGGCTAAAAGAGTTTAAGGAAAGCTTCAAATCATGGAAGAAGCTTGGTTGTGGAGGAGATTTTCCAATTTATTCCATTTTTCTCTTGTTTCATTGCTTTTCCTTACATTTCTATGCCCATTTGATATATGCTCTATTTTTAATGTTGTTTATGCTTGTATTTATGAGTTGAGTTTGCTAATTTGAGATTATAATGAATTCTAGCATGTAATATGTTATAATAACTTTCTTTACTTGTAATTAATGGTATGATTTGGGCAACCTAAATAAATTTTAAAAAAAGAGATTTTAGAACTAGACCATGGATTGTGTAGTGTGAGTTCATAAAATTGCAATGTTGAGTGGATTGATTTCCTTGAAGACATGAATATACCCATCAGTCTTGCATAACCATATTAAGACAAATTCTTCATTAAGTCTCTCAATCAAAAGCATAAAATATTATGAATTGGTTTAAGGGAAAGCTTATAGGTAATTCGGAAGACGCTTGCAGGTAAACTAGAGTCCTAGGTTAACAAAAATTATTATTGAGAGCAGCATAAAGAGAGGTTAATGCTTTGGTTTTGAAATGCTATAAAGGATCATAGTTCTAAACTTTTTACTTGCCAATAAGTCTAAAATGTTATCTCTCTTTATTTTGTTATTTTAATACTTTAATTTAGTATGATTTTCATTTTCCTTTATAATAGGCTTGATTTAGATTAAGGAGTACTATTTTAATACTTAGCATAATACTCTACTCTTCACTGTGTAACAGCCAAGAAAATAGAAAAGAAAATGAGAAAAGAAAGAGAAAAGGAAAAGAGAAGCTGGAAAATTTTCGAAGAGCTGAGAATTTTCTAAGTCTTCTCGCCATGGCGAGATATGGAATCGCCATAGCGAGAATGCCTCTTCGCTGTAGCAAGTATGTTCCTAGCTATAGCGAGTGCGGCATTCCATATAGAAACCAGTGAGTTGCTCGCCGTAGCGAAATTGTTCCTAGCTATAGCGAGTGTGGCATTCCATATAGAGACCAGGGGAGTTGCTCGCCGTAGCGGCGCTATAGCGAAGGCAGAGGTCTGGAATAGACACGATCTCGCCGTAGCGACTCCATAGCGAAGGCAGAGGTCTGGAACAGACACGAGCTCGCCGTAGCGAGGGCACTAACTCGCTATAGCGAGAGCGGTCCAGAAAAGCGAGAAAAAGAGAATTTAACTTTTTTAAAAGCTTCCAAATCTCTTCTTTCTTCTTCTAACCGACTCCAACTCGTCTTAGGAGAGAGAAAAGGGCGGAGGAGAGAGTGAGAAGCTGAAGAGAAGAGGAAAGCACAAGAAAGGTATGAATTCTCATGGCTTCCTCTTAGTAAGTTACCCTTCTCCCCTTTTCCCCTCTTTCCTACGGTTTAGATGATAGAAAGGGTTAGGTATTGAGTCTGGTTCAGAGGAGAGAGAGTGGGAAACCATTCTTGAGAGAGATTAGAAGTAGATAGTCTTCTCTTTCTTGCTTTTCCCCTTTCTTAAGAGTTGAGAAAAGAGAGGGATAGCTCATGGACCCTAGAGTGAGAAGCTCAGTAGAGCTGATTAGAAGTAATCCCTAGCTTAAGAATTTAGAGTAAGGTATTAATTCCATGCTTTTGTGTGGTTAGGCTCAAGAGGAAACTCTCCCATCTAGAAGTTGTTGTGAAATCAACAAGGGAGGAGACCATTGACAGAGCAAGTAGTAGATAGCCAATAAAGGTAGTTCTCTCCACTTTCTCTCATGCATAATTGTGTGTTTACATTGTCTTGCTTGTGTGTATGAATGATATGAGCTATGAGAAGTGTGTTAGCATGATGATATGTATGAATTGAAATGATGATTTAAATGATTCTTTGGTTTGCTTGAGGAAATGGAAAAGCCAATAACCCTATAGCCAAGGTGAGGATGAGCCGAAGCCCTAAGTTGGTTGAGCCATGTCTCCCAAAAGTGAGGTTGACTCCCAAAGAGTAAGGGTGAGTCTAAATACCTCTAAAGTATGGGAAGGCAAATCCAAAAGCCATAAGGGAAGGGGTGAGGCCGATCCAAGTACTCAGCGAGCTCATGAATGTTATCCATGGCCATTTCACATGTTTTAAATGTTTTTCATCATGTTTTATATGCTAACATGCCACACATGCATAATGAGACTTGTTGCATGCAATATATGTATGTTTGAATGAGAGTTGAACTACTGAGATTCTCCGAATCTCACCCCCCTCTCCATCATCCAACCATGCCAGGTGGCCCAAGTGAGGTAAGAGATGGGAGCAACCACCAACAAGCATGAGGCTAGGGATAGAGATGAAGAAAAGTGTAAAGTTTTGTAATACATTGTACATGAGCTATGAGATGTAAATGATGTATATGATGTAGTTCCTCATAGTTTTGTAAAACCATGTATGTATTAACGATGAATGTATGAGAATGAGATTTATGATGAATGGAAGAGCATGGTTGAATGAGAAATGATCCATGATAGCCTAAGTATATAAGGGTGCATAAGTGGGCATGGGGTAGTGAGTTCCCCAATCTGAGTTATTAGACACTTGAGGCATGATTGATAGCTTCTAAAGATGCTTTCTCATGTGCTCAAGGAGTCATAGAAGTAGAAAACTTAAGATTGGACCCCATTAGCCACACTTTTGCCCAAGAAAGGGCCATTTTGCACATGATGTCATAGAATAGCCATATGACCTCTTTTAAGCTATGAGATTTGACATGTAGCTAGATTATGTTTAGATCTTTCTGGGAAGCTAAAGTTCATGTGAAATAGAGGTCTATAGCATTTTCTATGAGCATTCAAAGTTGACATCAGAAATTCGGATTTCAGAATATCACTGTTCATTTGGTCAGTTTTGAAATCATGTCATCCGAGGGGTAAACGTAGTCCAATGGCTACGAAATTTTATACACAGAAACTAGATGGTCACAGTGACTTGTAGGAACTGGAACACCTCATTTAGAGGTCCAGAGAGTAAGTTATATAATTTCAAAGTTCCTGCCCAGAATCAGACACCCAGCCAGACCCGAGGTACTGTTTCATCGGTTTCCGGGAAATTGGCTAAGTGAACTGATCTGGAGAGATTTTTCTCCTCTAGCTAACATCCACATATTTCCATAGAGATAGAGTTTATGAGCATTGGATTTTTATGGAATTAGTTAGACATTTTCAAAGTTCATATCAGTAAACTGTGACAGTAAAGAAGCCCCCTCTGACCAGTGAACTATTTCGATGTCAAACGCAGAATGAGTGAGAGATTGAGACTTCTAAGTATTTTTAGCATGAAGTAGACGTCTCAAACTTTCTATAATGACCCAGATCATGTAGATACGATTTTTCTGCATTTAGTTATGAATTTCCAAAGTTAGCCCAGAGATGAAGCAAAATCTGCCCATAGCGAAAATGCATGTCTCCAATCCCTTTTTGCTTTCCATGAGCTTAAAGCATATGTTTGGGATTGCAATAAGTCTCAATAGGGTAATTGAGCATGAGGATGACTAGAGAGAGCTCAACCGGTCCATATTATTTCTAAGTGGAGCTCTACCGACACATAGTGCCATAGAAGAGTAAGCATAAGGTAGGGAAACTGTCTCCCTTATGAGTTCCGCATTGCCCATATGGGCTAGAGGGCACGTTGGGTATGAGCTAGAGGTTAAGGTGTCACACACTGTATTATCTGCATGATACATACACTTGCATATACACTTTCATAATGTAAAATGGCAATTCTAGTTAATTGCCATAAAAGTTTTTTTTTTGTTTTGGGTAAAAGGATAGTATCAAAATATTATACATAAATATGCCATATATAATAATTAATAAATAAAATTAAAAACCTAAGAGTGTAAATTAATAAATAATAATAAAATTAACTAAAAAAATGACATATAATGTAAAGAATAAAATATATGAAAATAATAAAATATAACTACATGAATATAACAGTTGTAGAATAAAAATAAAAAAAAGCATGTAGGCAGTTTTTTGTCTAAGTTTCTTTTTTGGATTTCAAAAAATAAATTAAAAGATTAATAGGATAATATTTTTAATTTAATATCAAATTTCAGGACTATATAATAGATTATTCATTAAATTATTATTTATTATGTCATATTATAATATATATTATATATCAATTTACCTTTACTTTTTCTTTTCATTTCTCATTTTACTCCACTTATCTTGCCAAATTCCCTCAATGTCATTACTTCTTTTTTAATTGAAAAAAGTATAGTAAAGGCCCTAAATTTTGCAAAATTTATAATAAAAGACCTTAAAAATTTAAATTACCTCAAAGACCAAAGTGAATACCAAGTTTTGAAGGATTTATTACTAAAGTTTAGAGAAGTTACTACTAGATTTTAAGGAAGTTACAATTTACATAACTTTGGTGGTAACTTTTCTAAAACCTAGTAATAAATTTTCTAAGCCCTATTGACAAGTAGTAGTAACTTTAGTTCTTAGAGGTAATTTTAATATTTAAGGCCTTTTATTGTAAGTTTTACAAAATTTTGATCCTTAAATGTGATTTTCCCTTTCAAATTTCCTAAACTACCCACTTTTATTGTAAGTTTTGAATAATTTCTTTCTCATCTAGGATTTGGGTTTTGTCAGTTCTCCTTATTTATTTAAGCAAGCTTTGAATCTCTTCCAACCTTGGGTAGCAACATCCCCCCATTCCATTTAGCTAGCCACATTTTGCAAGATATGGTTAGAGTAAAATCATAATAAAATGCTAGTGTATTTTATGGTATTTTATGGTATTGCCTAAAGCATGCACACCAAGTGTTTGATAAAATGTTTGAAAGAGAAACTCATAGTAAAATGTTGAGTTAACACTATGCTTATTATCCTATGGTCCTTAGCATAATTGGATCTTACTTTTTAGCTCAAATAGGCATTAAATTCCTAAGTGAAAATCATGCTTGCTGAGCTTGATTTTGAACTCCATTTTTTACCAAATGAAAAACTGAATTAATACTTACTATCCTATGTCCATAACATACCTTAATCTCATTTTGCAACTCCTTCCAACTCTATATGTACAAAAATGCTATATGGAAACATGCTTGTTGCTACCCCATTGTGTTTAGCATGGTTTAGACAAAGATTTAAGCTCTATTTGAAGGTATCCAAACTTATTTTCTATCCTTTGATGAATTTCTCATGGTTTAGCTAAGTTTTTTAGCCTAATTGGAATTTAACTTTTGTCAAAAATTGGTTGAATGTCCTAATGTTTTGCTTATGTAATTTTAATTTGATTTTAGTTTGAAAATGAATCTAAAAATCAATCAAAACATTGATTGCTATGTTACCAATTTTGGCATCAATTTTAGTTCGATTTTAAGTGTAAAATGGAGTTTAAAGTGCTATTCTAATGATTGTTAAGCATGGCTTTCAACTGAAAAATGATATTAATGTCTGTTTACAGTTAGCTTGTCGCTCTAATGATTGTTAAGCATAGTTTTAACATTGTTATAAGGTTAAGCTAAGTGTATTGATGTGTTAAAATTGTTTACATCATTATCTAACTTTAAGTCATAATTTCTTGTCTAAATTAGGTGATTTCTTATACTACTTTGTGCATTTTGATCAGAGTTTATCTTGAGGTGCTGTAAGTAAAAAAAAAAAAGGGAGATTAGTATAGAGAATCACATCACTTACCCATATATTTCTATAAGGCTTGGGATTAAGAGTTTTCGAGAAGCCAACCAACTAGAGAGTTCCATGATCCCCTCTCTAGTGTAAAATTACACGAGTTGTGTAATTGGGGAACATAAGGAGCTTCAAACAAACAACCACATGGTTTAGCCTTATGGATATACATGGCCTATGTAACCATCAAAAAGCTAGGAAAATCATAAGCAGAGAGCTATATGGCTTGGCTGTGTAATTAAGCATAAATACATGACTTACCATGTAAATAGATTTAAACATATTTAGCCATATGATTTTGAGAGGTTTAAGGACATTTTGGAAAAGAAGATTAACCCTAGTTAGTGATGTTTAAAAATACATTTAAAAAGGTTAACCCTACACACAACAACAAGGGAAATGCTCTAAAAGTTGCTGATGCCATTAGAGACTTGAAGGATTCTTCTTGAAGTTATTGACGTGAATTCTAGTTTGTCCTTTGTTTTCACTCTTCTTTTTATCATGAACTCTATTAATTTAATTTTTTTGGATTTTATTTTCAATTATGTGTAGCTAAATCCTTAGATTTGGGATTTGGATAGATTCGTTTACCTACTATGATTGACTTGGAATTATTATGAAGTGATTTTTATGGCTATTAATCTATTGTTTTGTTTTCAATTTCTTGTGAATGATTGGCCACTATTTACAATTCTGATATATAGTGGGAAGTGCAATAAAAGGTGAATTGTAAAAGTAGATCATAGAGGCAACAAACTTACATTGAGTTTTACAAAGATATAGAGAATACTTAAGTGACTTGTATGCTGCGTGCATGCCAAGTCACTACATGTAGACTTGCACTAAATTCCCATGTTCCTAAAAAGGTTTATGTTACGTCTTGTAATCACAAAAGTGGACATAGGGTTAACATAGATAGACATGTTTTGTTTTGAAAAAGAATCACATATCCATCAGGGAATTAGGTCATTAATCAAAGTAAAAGTCAGTTACACAAGTTAATTCTTGTTCAATTAGAGGAAAGTAACCAATGAAATCTAAACTCCATAGCCCTCTTATAATTAATTTAGTTAATCAATTATTTATGTTTACAAGTCCACTCTTAATTACTAATTAGTTCATTAATTTAAATTTCCAATTTTTCTAGATAATAAGGGTAATTAAAATTTTGGTACTTGATACACCATCCTTGTGGGATGATATTTTACTTATATTGTATTACTTGTTTGACCTGTATATTTTTGAAATTTTTACAACTATGATTTAGCCTTGACTTCTAACATGATTTGAGCATTAAATTATGATTTGGAGGCATACTTGATGCCTTACTCTTTTAATATGTTTTTAGCTTGCTTTCTAGCTCAATTTTGGTCTAAAATACTATGTTCAAATCATGCCTTCTGTCCTATTTATCTTGGCATGATTTGAGCTTGTTTTTTAACTCAATTTTGAGCTAAAACCCTAAGTTAAAACAATAGTTGTTAGCCCACCAATCTTGGCATAATTTAGCCTTGGTTTTGAATTCTACATTATGGCAAATTATAAGCTAACTTGATGTCTTCTGCCAAGGGAGTTTGGCTTGCCTTTAACCATGCTTCGAGTTGATTTTGGTTCTTTAAATTTGTCAAAAAAGTGCATGCCACTATCCTTTGGGGTTTAGACATATTTTATGTAATATTTTATATTTTGTTAAGTAATATAGTCCCTAAAGAATGAAAAGAAATAGTTAAAAAGGGATTCACAAGAAAAAAGAACCAATTGGGACTAAAAGAGCCAATTTAGGTCTAAACAAGGAAAAAATTAGTGATTTATAAAGTATAAGAATTAACTTGAGAAATGAATATTTCTCACTATAATATCATAAAATAAGACTAGCCGATTAACTAAATGGGATTGTTTTGGCTAAATCCCCTACGGTATGCAAATTAGGGTCCTTGGTAGCAATAATTTTTGCCACATTTTGCAGACTATTTTAAGTCTCTGTAACATCTAAGAAGATATTTTTAATGAAGAAGAGAGTCTAAAATTTAGCATAGAGTTGTTAGTTTCTAAAAAGACTGAAAAATGAGCTTAAATGGAGGAATTAAAGTGTAGAGGAAAAATTAATATTTTTGGAAAAGTCATAAAACCCTAGTATATATATGTGTGTGTCACGCCTCACCTCTTCTCCTTTCATAACCCAACCTAAGCAGCTCCAAATTCAAAATTTTGGTGGTGTGAAGAAGGAAGGAAGAAATAGTTAAGGAAACATGCTAAATTTTTCTATGATATAGTTATGAAAATTCCTCTACTCCATATACTCTCTCTTATGGTGGTTTTAGCTTTTGAAAAATTTGAATTTTGTGGGTGTTCCCTTGTGTAAAAGGGCTCATTTGAAAAAGCCAATTTATACTAAAGGAAAAGAGAGTTTTAAGATAAGGTATGATTATGCTATAGAAAAATTATATTCCTCGGGATTTCAATCCTCTCATAAGTTTGACCAAGAAAGAGAGATAGAGAGAGAAAAAGGCATGAACTTGAGGAAAGCTTGATGAAATCAATGTTTTAAAAGAGTGAGGATTAAGAATATGCAAAGAAATTCACCTAGGAAGTCATAGAATGTAAGATATCTTCACCTACAATTTAAGATGAACATGAAAGTTTCAAAACCCTAGGAGGATTATTTAATCTCTATAATATCATAATCACACTAGAAATAAATTATGGATATTCTAAAGATCTTAATTGCCTTCTTAAATCAACAAAATATCAAAAGTGGGCGAAAAAGGTGGTGTCTCAGCCAAGGGAAGAAAATGGTATCTAAGGAAGTTGTTAATTTAGTGTAATGAATTAAGAGGTCTAAATGAGTAATATAGAGGCTAGATAAATCACTAGGTTGAGAAAAGAATGAGATTTAATGATGTTGAGGTAATGGTTTCATAATTCTAGGAATGGAATAAGTGATCTGGTTAAGCTTTTTGACATGTTTTAACCATGAAAAGTGAGTAAAATTAGATAGATAAATAATGGAATTGCTATATAAAGTGTAGCAAATGGAATAAGTTAATTGAGACACTCAAATAACCTAAATCATACTTTAAGTCCTAATATGCACATATGTTATTAGAGTGAAATTGAATGTCTTAATTGATTGTTTTATACCTTAATTGATATGCTTAGGGCAAGCATGTGGGACCAACCAAAGTGTTTGTGTGAGGCCATGGGATCAAGAGAAAGAAAATATGGGAATTGATTGAAATTGCTTGATACTATAGCATTTCCTTCATTCTTATATATGTGGTTGGTTGCTTGAGTCATTGGTTGTTTGTGCATATTGTTTGTAATTGTTTAGCTTGTTGATTGTTTAGTAGACTATGTAATTGCATGAGATTTACTTGAAATTATGAGAGGGGTGGCTTAATGTTAGGTGAGACCAAGGAAGTAAGTATGGATTTGCTCTACCTTAGACCAAAAGCCCACTAAAGCATGTATTTTCTCTTGCTTGACCCAAAGGCTTGACCCAAAGAAACCCTTAGAGCATAGATTTTCTCTTGTGTATAGATTGGTTATGATTGCATAACATGTTATGCTTGCTTCCATGTGCTTGAGTGAACAAAATGTGTGTTTAAATGTTGGCTTCGCTACTAGGATTTTTGAATCTCATATTTCTCTATCCCTACTAACCATGGCTAGATGACATGCAAAGCAAAGATAAAGAAGAGCAAAATACCTAAAAAGGCCTATTATGTTAGGAAATTTGGCTTAGGACATGATATTGTATATATGATCATGTAAACCTATATTTTGATGTAATCTAATGCAAAACGTGTAAAGGAGCTAGACTAGGATTTTGTGACCTATAGTTGCATGTATGAAATATTGGAACATGATTTAGCATATCAATATTTATGAAGTTTACATGCATACTCTCGTGTGAAAAAGTGATTTTCATATCTAAGGCAAATTTCATGTGATGAATCATTGAAAGTTGATGCATGTATAGATTGAAATTTGCTCATGGCAAGAAATGGCATTTTAGAGCTTATTTTGATACACTTTGGATCCAAATTTTGATCAGTTTGAACCATAAAATATCCATTTACCCTTAATTGCCTTAATGACTGAATTTGGGACAAAAATTTAGTGAGTATTTAAAGAATATTTAAAGCTTACTATAAGCCAAAATTTGTACCTTTTGGAGCTCTGTAAAACATTTGACAAATTTTCAAATTTGGCTTAAAAAAACTATCATGGTACTAGTACTATTCATAATGTGTAGATCTAGTTTTCATATTCTTTGAAGACCTAAATGGATTTATTTTGACTTGAAATTTTTATAGTAAAATTTGATATCCCAAGCTTTAACATGATTTCTAACTTGCCTCAAAGAAGTTGTGTTGTTCAAGTTATGAATTTTTGCAATTGATGCTCTATTATGTGTTCTATGGCCTAAATGAGAAAATAGCCAATTCTATAGGTTTAAGCTCAACATATATGTTAACTTGAATGAAACTAAACACTTGACATAATTTGTGAGTTAGAATCATGAAAATCCATTTTTGAACATTATGGATCCATTTGGTGTAATTAGTATTGAATCTCCACTGCTAAAAGATTGGTTATGCTTACTAGTATTTAAATGGACATATATTTGTATCAAGAATATGAGATATATTAGGGTGAAACATTTTAAGTTTGTTTTTCATGCTTAATTGAGTGCACAACTCTATCCAAGGTGGGGTTGTTGCATTACTTGATTTTCACATGTTGTTTTCCAACTAGAATTTTAGACTTGTTTTTGTCCAAAAGTGGGACGTTGTCAATGCTTGGTTTCCATATGATTTTAAGTTTTTTTTAAGTCTTTTTTTTTTGGCTTAAATTATAGTATGTATACTACTTAGACTTTTCCATGGTTAGAAGCATGTTTATAGGGGTTTAAGAACTTTCACTAATATTACTTGATGTATTTTGGTTTAAAATAGGATATGAATTTAGTTTCCTATTGATATTCCTTACCAGTCACTTTCCCCTTTGTGAAGTGGAGTCTATTTGGATCTTGTTAATGCTTATACCTTGTTTCTAGCTTGAGGCTAAGTCAAAATTGTAAAACTACATATTGGTTGTTCTTGCCATCTTTAGCATGACTCTTGTTGGAAATTGGAAGCTAAAATATGTACAAGATCTTGCCTTGTTGCCCTAAAGGTTTAGGCCATGGTTTGGTGATGATTTTAAACCACTTTTGTGCTAAAACAATTTGCTCTCAATTCTTGTTTAATTTATTAGTATTACAATATTAATCATCTTTAAAAAAAACCACAACATTATCGAGACCATGTAATTATAGTGATGAAATTGTTGTTGAAGACCTTTTGGATATATATCTCAAAGAACATAGTCGTCATTGTAACACCATAAACTCTAGCTCATTTCATGTCATTCTTATGCATTGTATCATGATTCATGTAGGCTTCCCATAGAAAAAGCAAGAAGAATGGGATTAATTTCACTTTGCGTTATATCTAAAAATTTGCAATCGGTGTCACTTGAACCCTATGCACTCATGCTATGCATCCTCATATTTAATTACATCATTACACTCATTTGCATCCCAAAAACATGCCTACAACTCATGGAAACCGAAATGGGGCATGAAAATGAAAGTTCATTCTCGGCCAAAATTGGCCTTTTTTCTGGACAAATTTTGGAAAATCATAACTAAATCTAGAAAAATCAAAATCATGCACTCTTAGTCATTCTAGGAATCTACAGATGTCTACTTTTATTCTAAAAATATGTATAGGTCATAACATCCCACACACAGAGCGTTTGACATGCCGAAATGGTCTGGAGGTCGGACTGGGTCCTGATACCTGTCACAATTTATTGATATAAAATTCAAAATGTCCAATTAATTTCACAAAATCCAATCCATGAAAATGATACTAATATGGAAATATGTGGATGTCAACTAGAGAGAAAAAATATCTCCAGATCAGTTCAACAAACCCAGAACTCAGAAATTGATAGAACAGTACTTCTAGTCGAGAAAGGTTACTAATACTGGCAGAAACTTCAAAAATTCATATCTTCCTCTCTAGACCTCCAAATGAGGTGTTTCTAGTTGGCACAAGTCATGTGATTTCCTAGTTTTTCTGTATAAAATTTCACGGCAATTGGATATCATTTGAATCTCAGATGATAGAAAACAATTTCGGACCAAATGAATAGTGCAGCAGACCAAATCCATCAAATTTGCCAATTTCGAAAAATCATCAAATATTCTGTAGACCTCCAAAACTTATGATCTTTAGCTTCCCAAAAAGCTTTCAATGAGTCCTAATTTCATGCCAAATCTCTGATCAAGACTAACTCATTTGGTTAAAAAGTGATATAGGGTTCCATAATAGTCAATTTTGGCTCCTTATAGGATACCAAAGTTGCCAAATGAATTCCCTTGGTCTTGACACCTTTTGGGCAAGTCTAAAAGTACATTTGAGACCTGTGTGAGCTACTCAATGGTTCAAAACCTCACACATCTCATTTTGTCCATTCAACCCACACTTATGCATACTTTTATCAAAGTTCCATATTGCACACTTTGGCATTACATACTCGAAATAAATGCTATGGGTTATATATCATTTTTATACATCTAAACATCACATAATAGTAGATTTACACATGTCTCAAGATTCATGGTACATATACAACATCAGATACATTATGAACCATTATTATGGTTCCAAAATAAACAAACAAGGCACAAGGTTGTCAATCTCTCTTCTTCATCGTGGTTGGCTCCCTTCATCATAATTACTTGGTCCATCTAGCATGTTAAATCATTGGAGAGGAGGGGATGAGATTCAAAGAATCCCAATAGCCTATCTCCCATTCAATCATACATAATATGTGTAAAGCAAGCTTTACAAATGCATGCATGGAGAAATTAGAAGTCATGGACATTTTAAAAGCAACTTTGGCATGTGAATCAATCATACATGACATTCAAGAGCTCACTAAGTGTTTGGATTGGCCTCACACTTCTCCTCTTGGGATTTTGGACTTGGCCCTCACCCATTCTTTGAGAGCTTTGGACTCAACCATACTCTTGGGAGCCCACTTTGCTTTTGGAGACTCTTTACTTTGTCTCAACCAAGCTCAAGGGTTCTTGGCTCATTCTCATCAAAGGGAGATTTCTTGGCCTCTCCTGTGGGATTAATAATACAAAACTTATAAATGGCATCAAAAGAGCTAGAAGTTATTGTGTTACATCTCCATACTCAAGCAAACTCAAACAAGCATCATGTACTCATTTAGAAACATAACATGGTATCAAGAGTCATAGCACATAAAGGCATGCTAGCATACTTTTCATAGCTTTGAAAATACATATACACAAATTCTAAAATAAGCTAAACACACATTCATGCATAAGAGAAGGTGGAGAGAGCTACCTTGCACAATTTCACACACTTTTTCCTTTGAATTTAAGCTCCTCTCTTTGGCTACACAAGCACAAGAGTGTGGGGAAAGGTTCCTCTTGGCCTAGATATAATTTATGGGAGCCAATTATGTTCATGAAACACATTTTAAGGCTATATAACTTGATGAACCCTAGATTACTCTATAGACTTCAATATAGTCCATAATCACACCTAATGAAGCAAACACCCCTCAATTGACTTCTAAGCTCCATTCTTTCTTCTCAAACATGATTCTTGACTCCTTTTAAGCCTCTTGGAGTCATCACATCATTAAAACAAAAGGCCTAGCACCATGTTGTTTCTTTAGGTCATATTATAGAACCTGAGGCACCAAATCACTTTCTATAAGTTCTAAATTTTTTCCAAGGCCTCCCCTCATTTTCATTCATCAATTATGACTCAATAATGGCTTTAAAAAATTTAAAACTCTCCTTAGCTAGGAGAACCCATCTAGGCCGAGGCTATGAAGCATATTAGGTTCCATAGGAGCTTTCTTTGTCTTCTCAAGGGAAGGAAGCATATGGGGAGCCTCTTAGGGATCTTAGGAGCTCATTTAAACTCTTACTTAGCCTAGGAATTATCATACAAAATCAGATTTTACAAGGTGCAATTGAAATCCTAGAACTTGCATCTTGAAATCTAATAGTTTTTTTATCATTCCCTTTGCATATTCTTAATCTCCACACCCTTTTCCTTTAAATTCATGCTTGGTTCTGCCTAAAAATCATCTCTTCCTAGGATTTTCTCAAGTGGGGCGAAATGGTGGAGAAGGCACCAAAAATGACAACCATAGAAGAGAAATTACCTTATTTTCTTGCTTTTTCTCACTTGAATCTTGTGTTCTTTGAGCTTATCTCTTCAAATCCGAATTTTCCCCTCAATTTCTCCTTAAAACAGATTTATAAACTTCATTATAAACATAGGAAACAAAGGAGAATGGAGGAGAAGAGGTTTGGAAGAGAAAGAACATGAAAAACTACTAATTTTCATACCTTAAGCCTTTGATTTCTCCTCCTATTTGCCTTCTCTTATGTGCCACTCTCCCTAGGGTTTTTGTGACAACCTTATGTTCTAATTATTGTAATTATGATTAAATATATGATTAATAATTAATTATTAAGGTTTGAGGTCGTTACAAGTTATCACATTATGAAAATATGGGGGAATTTTTAACCTTGACGTTAGGGTCATCACTATACCACCACAAACAAAACAAAATGCATAAAAGAAATCTATTACCATGCAGGGTTTATGATTCATCCATCCATCATTTTCAACACACTATAATCTCCCATTAAGTATTCCTATATCATTTCCTAGCATTACCATTGAAAAAATTGGGGTTTCTAGGGTAAAAGTAGGAGTTTGGGGTCTTATGCCGCGGCCCAAACAATTCGCGCCATGGCTAAGTTAGGTACTAGAAGCATTGGGCAATTCTTATGACTTTCACCGTGGCGAGTTGGACCATCGCCGCGGCCAGCCTACATGGCGCCGCACGCTGCGGCGGAAATGCCCCCTGGAGCTGGTATTCTATGTCCCACGATTCTCGCCTCGGCGTAATATATCTGCACTACGGTGAGTTTTGCTACTGTGCAACACTTAATTAGTTTCCCTCAACTCGCGTCGCGGTAGGACTATATTACGCCGCGGTGAGTTTTCATTATGTCACCCTCCTGGGTGATTTTTCTTGATTTGCGCCGCGGCGAGATTTATCAGGCCGCGGCGCTCCTTGTCACTGTCACTCCCCATGCCCATTTCTTTCTCTTACATTGCGGCGGAATTCATTATGCTGTGACGCCGCTCGACTCTGTCACTCATCTGGCCCCGGCGAAGCCTTCTTAGCCACGGCGTGACTCCCTCCTGGAGCTACATCTCCTAACTTTCGTCCCCTTCACTCCAAGTCTCATGTGACTCCCTCCTGGAGCTACATCTCCTAACTTTCGTCCCCTACACTCCAAGTCTCATCTTAAGAACACTCTAAGACCACTTTCTCTCATTTTATATGTCTCTAATGGTATTTATCTACCCTATCTAATCATCTAACTCTCCATTACCAATTCAAAACTTAGATACTATATCCTACTTGCCCAACTATCTCATATCAACAAAATCATAGATTAATGACATCAAGAACTCATGCATTAGCATCAATTAACATCCCATACACATTCCATAGAGATTTCATTCATCAATAGTTTATGTCCACATCCAATGCATCACATGACTACAATTCCCAATGGTAAACCGTATCACAAATTCAACAAAGCTATGTATATGATGCTATAAGTTCATACATCAATATCCAATTATAATGAGACTAAGTCCTTAATGGTTACATTTCAACTAAGCAAAATATAAATGCCTACACTTGACAACATGAATACATGATGATGCTATAACATGAGGAATACAAAATCTAGCATATACACTAAATAAGTCAGCCTAAGTGTAGCCTACTCCCAATATGCCGGAACTCATGGATTTGCATCCACTTGCTTACCCTTATCTTTACCCAAAAAAACCTTCACTTGAAATGTTAATCCCATGAAACGGGGTGAGATATAAATCTCAGTAACCAAGGCAATTCTATCATATATTCCAATTTAATTAGCATACATGCATAATTTCACATAAGCAATAGCAAAATACCAGTCATATCAGTAAATGAAACCAGTAAGCTATCACGATTACTATCCCATACTAGCAATCATATTTTCACATGTTAAAGGCCATTAACACCAGGAGAGGCCCATCCACGGCACCTACTCCCTATTGAGCACCACCGGGGCTCAGTGCATTTGGGGTTTAATCATAACCCGGTGCCCAATTAAAGCACATGCACTAGTGGTAGCCACACCACGGCTCCACCATGGACTCACAAGGTCTAATCACAGTATAATGAAAGCCAACCAATTCATTCAACGTTTCAAATCATTCATGTATAGCAAAATATGAAAATAAACAGATATATGCATAGAATTAATATAAACCAGGTTACCTCACTTGTAGACAGTTGCAATAGCCACTAATGGTATAAAATCTCCCTATAATCATAGCATCAGATAATCACTACTCTAATTCATCATTAACAGTTGCAATTAGTGCCCAAAGAATTTAAAATGATAATGCTTATCTAGAATCACCTACCCAGCCACTACAAGTCTCAAATTCGGATTAAAGGGTCCTCTACTAGAAACCTTAATATTTAATCCAAAATCCTAAGCAAATTCGTACAAAATTAATACCCATATTATAAATCAACTATGGGGGTCTCAAACTAGCAAAGAAAGCATCAAAATGGAGGGTTTATACTTACCTAATGTCAGCCCTAGCCTCAACCTACGAATTTCATCAAGAAAATCCCCAAACACCCACATTTCAGATTTTGGGTATAGTGAAAATATTCCAAATGAAAAACTAATCAGACCAAAATGAAGAGAAAGATGAGAGGATTAAGTTGTATAACTATTACCTTGGCTGAATCTTGCTCTAGATGTGAGAAAAGGAGGAAATTTGCCAAGAACCCTAGCCTCCCCTTTGGACCTCCAAATTTGAGTTGTGTTTTTGTGTTTCAGCAAATGGAGAGGTGGCTGAAGCATTAGGGTTTAAGTAGGGTTTTAGTTGGGTCAAATGTGGGTCATGGGTTGCTCCAAGGTCTAACTCTATTTGGGCTTCAAATTTTAGCTTTAGTTGGGCTAATTTTGAAGTGTTGGGTTGCTAAAATTTCATTAGGCCAAAACAAGTTTTAAGAGCTCAAAGGTTTTAGGTCTGCATAAGGGTTATTTAGGCCTTTCTAAGAGTCTATACAAGGTGGATCTTGGCTTCTATCACATTGGATCAAGTTGGGTCTGCACTTAGCTTATTGGACCTCCATTAACCTCTTATCATGACCTCCTACATTAATTTAGGCCTAGATGAAATTTCTCTCCCAATTAAATCTCAAATCCATATTAGTAATTTATCTCTCTAAAATCTCCATTCACTTAACTTGCCCAATTATCCCATATTAATTATTTCTAATTAACCTAATCCATAATTAACACCTTAATTAATTATGGGATGTTACAGTTTTCCTCGGGTTTTGGGCAGAACTTGGTCGTGCAACATGAAGGGAGAAGAAGGGTGCATCATATATATATGTGGGAGGAAGTTACACTTTCAAAAATTCTAATTTTGCCATTCGTTCTTGGCATTTTCGTTTCTCCTTCATTTTAGCTCCTTTTTTAGAACTGTCTTTTCATTATACAATTTAGGTTCCCAATTTAGTCAAATGCCTTTGGAATCACTTAAATTGGAGCTAAAACCTTCTAAATGAATCAGTCAAAGTTTGGGTCAATCGACGTTAGAAAACGTCCACCAGAGGAAATTTACTGTCCCGGAGCTTCCCATGGTTTTCAGAGCCTCTGAGAATCCCGAAAAACTCAAAAATTTCATTTAAAAGCCCTCTTGTGTGAAATCCAAATTTTGCTCAAAATTATGAAAATGCCATTACGTTTCATTAGCTTTTTGTAAGAAATTGTTTCTTCATTCTAACTCTATTTTTCCTTCCGTCTAACCCTGAAATTCTCATTTTTAGGAATGTAGAATGCGTCCCAAATTTTTTTGGGTCCTTAACTATATCATCTGGGCGGACTTCCTTTTGTATCCGGTGAGTTTCGTTTGTTAATGAAGAAATTGTACGTTACGTTTCTCACATTTTCTCTCGTTTTCCAAAAACCGGATGTTACAATCATTCTAGCTCAAAACTTGGGAAGAGTTACTTGAAATTTTTAGTAACTCGATTTGAGTGGACAAAGAGGAGGAGGACTCCTAGTCTTTCTCCAAGCCATATATAGAATAAGAATTCATTTTTCCCTTTGTGATATGAAGGAAATCACAATCCAAAATGACCCCTTGTTTCACTTCTCCTTACCCATGAACAATAATTAATAAAGCATGCACTATTTTATATGCCTTTGAGTTTTTAACATATTAACTCTAGGAATGTAAATACTTGCAAGTGTCACTTTGCCTATTTGTGGTATGCTCTGTTAGTTTACTGATTGCTTTTCGAACATTTCATGAACTATGCAAAAAGAAGAGTTTGACTATTTATATATTGAAATTGATATTGATAAGGTTGTTTCTTACCATTTGTATCAATTACAACATCTAAATACCCAACCTTATTTGTATTAATGTTCAATATTTTCCTTTTGCAATGTCACTTAAATTCAATTACTTTTATAAATCAAAGAGGCCAATATCTACAAGACGTTAAGATGTATAGACCCTTTTTCATGTAATCTAAAAAGAATGTCATGTTTTTTCTGAGAATTGAAACTCCCATTATATATATTGGATATATTTCATTGTATATAACCTTTGTTATTTATATATTTTACATTTGATTTAGTGTTTCTACATTAATTTTTACTAATGTTAATCTAATTTCAATGTACATAATTCATTTCCAAAATATGGAGAGAGAAAAAAGTATACACTTTTAGCAATGACTTTTGTTGCCACTAATGGTTTAAACTACTAAATGTCTATTTTAGTGGTGATAAAAATGCAATACCACTAAATATACACTTTTAGTGATGACCCCTAACGTAACTAAATGTCCATAATTAGTGGTGACATGAAAGCATCTCTTTTGTGATGACATGGGTCACCACCATATGTGCTTATTTAGTGGTGACAATAATTTTTGTCACTAAAAGTGCCTTTAATGGTGAACACCATTGCCACTATATATCTATTTTTAGTGGGGAGAACTCCTTGGTCACCAATAAATTAAGTTATTAGTTGCCACTAAAGGTCCCATTTTAGAGGTAACCCTACTAAAAATTAAATTAATGAAGTCGTCACTATATATTAATATTTACTAGTGATATATATGATTTGCCATAGAAGGTGCCTATTTAGTGGCAAACTCAATCACCACTAAATGTCTATATTTAATGGCAACAATTCTTGTGTCACCATTATATATAGCTTTTAGCTGCAAGATTGTTGCAAAAAACATCCCTTTAACATCAACCTCTTTCCAAATTGAAATAAAGGGGATTTAGTGACAACAATTGTCACCGCCATATGCATTTAGTAAACAATATTTTTAGTGACAACTTCCTTGTTGACACTAAAAAAATTTAGATTCAAGGGTTCTTCCTACAGCCTAGCCACAATCCATATGTCACCACCAAAAGCATATAGTGATGACTTTGGGGATGCTGCTAAAAGCATGCTTTTTTAAATAGTGCCTTTTAAAAAATGAATCACAATCTTTATTTTGTGTAACCATTATATGATTATCTTTATAGACTCCATTAGTACAAGTTCTCTCTCTCTCTCTCTCTCTCCTCTCTTCTCTCTCTCTCTCTCTCTCTCTCTCTCTCCCTCCCCCCTTGAGATCTAATGAATGACACATCTCTCACATATGACACTAAAAAATCCCCACAATTTTTTTTTACAAATCCATATAGTTTTCAATCATTTTAGATTCAATCCCTACTATTATCAACTATCATAACATCATGTACTTGTGATTGATGTGGGAAGCAATCTTTAGAGACCAATTTAAAAATTTAAGTAAACTATGGGAACTAAATGATTAATTTTTCTTTAAAAAATTATTTAAAAGTAAATACATGTCATGATTTAATACATATCTTTTAAAATAGAGTAAATTATTAATAATTCATCTAAATGTTGCTAAATACATCTCACGATTTAATACATATCTTTTAAAATTTTCAACTAAAATTTCCTCTATTAATCTAAATATGTGTTGAGTTTTTTTTTTTTGGGGCAAAAATTAGAGGCCATCGAAATATGCACAAATAAAAAAAATAGAATACTTTTTATTAAACTGAACAAAGCCTTAAATTTAAGGAGGGTATTGTAGTTAAAAAAATTATATTTAGGTTAATAGAAAGTATTTTAGTTAAAAATTTTAAAATTAGATTAAAATATAGTATAACTTTTTATCTTAGACAAAGCCTGTATATATTTTAAACATAAAAAAATCAGACAAGTTTAACAAAATTTAGAGTTGTATAATTTACTCTATAAACTATTACCAAATGCTTCACGTTTTATGATGCCTTATATCTTAAGCCAAACGAACATTAATCACGGTTGTTTTTGCATCTACTTTATAACAGCTTGCTGCAATTCTTTTTCGGCTTTTTTCTTTATTTGATTTTGTTAACACAAAAAAATAAATGAGATAATTAAGCTTTAAGTTTATAATTTGGGCTAAATTATTGAAAAGGTCTGTTTTAGCTGAACAATTCAGCCAATCAATCGCAGGCAATAGGTCCTTTTTGCTCCTATCATCACGCGACGGCCGATTTTATGGTCGATCTTTCCGGCATAAAATCATCCGTTAATATCGTTAAACTTTTCCAATGTCACTTCTGCCTTACGACAGCCTTTTCCCCTTTTCAACTCAGTAATCAACAAAAGTTCTCGTTGTTTGTTCATTATTTTCAATAATTTAACCGTTTTCCGTCTATGTTCTGCCACTCATTTAATCAACTTGGAGGCCAAATTCCCTGTTCTCTTCATGCGCTTGCTCTTTACTTTTTTGTTGGGTTAGATTATACTCTAATACATACATAATTTAATTATAAAGTTCTCTTAAACACAAATCGATACATTGCATATATTCAAGATTTATGATTCAAAAATAAATAAAATCATATTTTAAATTATTCTTAAATATTTTATTTCATCGTCTCACAATATTAATATAAATTTCATGTTTTGAGTTCATATTAATGTGTTTGTGTTACAAAATTTCTAACCATTAAATGTCAAACCAAGCCAATACGAGGTATAAATTATATATCAATGTGTGATGGAATCTATAACTTCTGGATCATTAAGACCTTTACAGTCTGTTAATTAAGAAAAATTTGTTTCTAAAAATTTATCTTTAAAAAAGAAAGCATTTTTGTTATTACTTGATGACAATGGATACATACATTTTTTTTTTTTTTGGTAGAAAAAAATCATGCAAATAAAGTTTCAAGACAAAATTAGCATTTGGTCATTAGGTGTGCTTGAGTCATCTTGTGCGTCAACTGATATTAGGTTTCTTCTCATATGATTTTGAAGACACGCCTCCACATCGCCCTGATATATTTAAGAGAATAAATTTTTCTACATAAGTTAACTGAAGTTTAAGCCCAATTACTCTAGATAAGGAGTATATCTCCTTGACCATTAGACTAAGCCCTTACAGTTATATCAGTAATTTATTAATAAAACATTTCTTCTGTTAATGTAAGGATCATATTGGTGATTAACAATAAACAAGTAAAATACTTACTGAGAATTATAGAAAACAAGGGATCAAACCAAAAAAAGAAAAAAAGTAATTAAATCTTTTAAAAATTAAAACATTATTGTAATATAACTTTAGTTATAATCATTTTTAATATGTTAGAAAACATAAGCAAATTTCCAAGTGGATTGATCCGTGATCTTAAAAATTAAATAAATTCAAAACGGAAACTTGTACGCTTTATCTTTTTATAAATCTTCATTTTCGGAAGCAAAATTAAGGGAAGAAAAGAAATGAAGTTTAAATATCCTATGACATTTGGCTCCACATTTTTTATGCCTAGAAATTATCTTAGGCATGCAACATTATTAGGCTCGTGAAATCTGAACCCCAAAAGTCAAGAAGGGGCATGTGAAGTGTTGGTCCCTCACAATTTAATTGTATACATACATATGTAGATAATTAAAGGTGCGATAGTGATGTATGTAGGTCATAAATTTTACATAACACTTCAATAGAATTTGAAAGGGACATTTAAACCTTCATATTGAATGCCATGAATTCTTAAGAAAAAATTAAATGTAGCATTTGAAATTACCGATCCATTCCAATTACACTTTTGTGTCTTCTGAAATGGAGAAATAATTCACATAAAATTTGTTAATGCCATTCATTAAATGCTATTTCCATCACAAATTTACAACTAAGAAAATATGCATATAATTAATAGCATTCAATGAATTAAGTTTTCAAAACACTATGCATTTAATGCTAAATTAATTAATTAATTATCAAAACACTTAGAAAGTTAACTTGGGTAACAGTGAGTACTAAAATACGTCGTTTTAATTATTCTTCCACTTCCATTTGCCCATACAGAATCATTTTCACGCTTTGTTTGTATTCTCTATCTAATCAATCCATGTGCCCCATTCAATTTTTTCACTTTTTTTTACGCTCTTTTTAATTGTTGTTAAACTAACGCAAACTTGGTTCAAGTTATTCTTGGCCAAAAAAAAAAGTTCAAATTATTCTTTATCGAGACGATTTTAAAAATACGTTTTCGTGCATTAACCTAACGAATTTAAAATTCTTATCCCAAAGTACTCTGAAAAAAGAATTAAACCCAACTTACTAAGGAAATATACTATGTTTTCTTATCAATTGAGCTAATCTTCGCCGTATTCACCCTTTTTTTTTTCATTGAACTTTGTTTTCTCTCAGAGAATCTAGCGATTAGAACCGAAAAAGGAGGTGTCTCCAACTGACAGAGGTTGTCCACTCAACAGATTTCTCTATTTTTATATAAACTCTGCTTCTATTTTATGTCCAAGTTTGCTTTATCCTCTTCCTATAAATACTCCAAAGCTATATCCTTCATTCCCATCCCCCCAATCAAACAAAACAAGGCCAAAAACACAAAAATGAGCTCCTCAAATCTTCATCTCATAGCCATTTTCTTCATGTGCTTAACCTTGTCTTGCATTTGCCTAGCCCAAAACACCCCTCAAGACTTCCTTGAAGTACACAACGAAGCTCGTGCTCACGTCGGTGTGGGCCCTCTCTATTGGAACCATACCCTCGCCTCCTATGCTCAGAGCTACGCCAACAGGAGAAGCCATGACTGTAACTTGGAGCACTCGGGCGGGCCATTCGGGGAGAACATCGCCGAGGGCTACGGGGACATGAAGGGCTCCGAAGCGGTGAAGTTCTGGCTGACGGAGAAGCCGAACTACGACTACCACTCGAATTCTTGCGTGGATGACGAGTGCCTTCACTATACTCAGATCGTTTGGCGCGATTCGCTTCATCTCGGGTGTGCTAGGGCTAAGTGTACCAATGAGTGGATGTTTGTTATTTGCAGCTATGATCCACCAGGCAACATTGAAGGCGAAAGACCATATTGATTGGGATCGTGAGAACTGAGAACTTAAATGTGTGGATCAGTACTCTGTGGACTGTGGACTATTTATATATTCATATATACATATCACCCTCAACTATATCATTGGAGAATTAAAATTAAGTCATGCCATTATGTGTGATTCAATGATGAGAGGTGTACTCATAATTGAGAATTAGTAAAAAGTCTGAAGTTTAAATTTTCGCTTTGCTCGCCTACTGATAATTCATAATTAGTAAGAAATCTTAAAATTTCGTTTTGTTCGTCATGTACCAAGAAAACTCATACTATAGCTATAGGTTGGTGGTGTTTAGTTTGATACTTTGATTCCTTGTGTAGTGTGATTTGGTTGGTGGTGTGATGATGTGTATTGTGTAATGGGTGCCCCAATTATGATTATAGTGGAATAGGAATTCACCATTTATACATTTTGTTTTTCCAATTCTAGTGTTACTTTCAATTTTTCGTAGGTGTTGTTTACACTTGGCTTGGCCTACCCTACAACAACCTTTTCCTCTTTTCAACTCAGTAATTGACAAAAGTTCTCGTGGTTTGTTCATTCGTCTGAATAATATAACCGTTTTGTGTCCATGTTCTGCGACAGATATTATCACAATCAACTTCGAGGACAAACTCCTTATTGTTTTCATGTGCTTGTCTCTTACTTTTTTTTGGTATGGATTTTCCCTAATACACACTTAATTAAATTATAAAGTTGTCTTCAGTTTCACACAAATGGATACATTGCATATATTCAAGATTTATGATTTATTTTTTTATGTTTAACCTATAAAACATAATAATTTCAAAAATAAATAAAATTGTATTCATGACTAATTACATGTTCAAAATTTTTATTAAAATAATATGATACTTTAAATTATTTTTAGGTGCTTTATATTTTATCGTGTTGTAATATTCATATAAATGCCATGTTTTGAGTCTGTATTATTGTGTTTGTGCTGCATATTTCTAACCTTTAAATTTTAGACTAAGAGAATACGACTTATAATTTATATATTATTGTGATCATTAAGACCTTTATACTTTGTTAATTAAGAACCATTTGATTCTATGAATTTATAGAAAAAGAATGAATTTCTTTTATTACTTAATGACAAAGCATGCATAAAATCCGTACATGTATAGTTTTACGTTAAAAAAACTTTTGTTTCTTGAAATTTACAAATTTTTGTAATATGTTTCTCATTTTCTATTTCTCAAATTTTATTATTTCGCTTAATTATTCTTCATTAATTAAATCAGTCAATTTGCCAACTCTATGTCTGTAATTGATTTTTTTTTTCATAAAAGTTATACAGTACGGGTTTTCTGGGTTATCTTGTGCGTCAACCAACGCAAGATCTCTCTTTTTGAGCAGTTTTGAGGGTGCACCCCCTATATGGACTGGATATTTTTAGGATATTTATAATGGATTAATATAGCAAAATTTGTGTTAACGCAAGGATTAAATTGCTGATTAATAATGAACGAGTAAAATACTTATTTAGGGAGATTGAAAACAAGCGATCAAACTGAAAAAACTAAATCTTCTAAGAACTAAGCTATTATTTTAATCTAAATTTAGTTATAACCACTTTATGATGTTAAAAGAGCGTAAGCAAATGTAGAAGTGGAGTGATCTGTGATCTTAAAAAGTTAAATGAACTCGAATTGGGAAACTTGTACGTTTTATCCTCTTATAAACCCTCATTTTCATGCATGTTTAATAGGAAGATCTATAGAAACAAGAGATATTTTAATTAATTTCTTAGAAAACATTTAATTAATATGACAACTTCAGACTAATTAGATATTTACCTAACATTTCTATCCACGATAATTGCTTATTGCCTGAGTTAAACTGAGTAACACTTTCGTCGCAACTTAAATGCAAAGAAAAAAAAAAACTTAAGGAATAGGGATGTACAAGTTTTATCCATATGAGACAACATGTAAAAGTTTGGCTCGCAAGGGATAGAGATGTACGTTCACGGGTCACTAGAGCCAAGGGATACACATGCAAACATATATACATGTGATCTCTTTACCTGCTGCCGAATGTAACAGACACAATGTATCAACATTTGGTCCATAAGATCGTCAGATGCTAATGGTTGCTCATGTTATTGTCAAGAAATAGTGATGATTCACTATATATATGGCTAAAAGAATAATGACACACTGATTTTTTGTTTTTTATACATATTTTGTCTCAAGAAAATCATATCAGTTAATAATAACCATTATTACACATGGATGTGAGTTAGTGATTTCAAAGAAAAAGTAACTTTCATCAATCTCTAAAACATACATAGTTTAATTACTTAGTTTATAAATTTCAAAATATGTTATTTAATTTTTTAAAACTGTTTACTTACTACTTGTTAAATTTTGAGACATGTATATTCACTACAAGAAAAATGTCATATACCCACAATCAATTTCCGTAGGTAAAAGGTACAAATCTGTGGATATAGCCTTCTTTGACCTATACCCACAGTTTATACTTCTGTCAAATTTGCTATACTTATACCCACGATTTTTTAACCATGAGTATAAGTTATACCTACAGTTTTATAAGATGTGGGTATAAATTTAAAATTTTTACCCACGGATGCTTTATTGTCACTATAACTAATCTTAATATTTTCATCAAACCTTTACCCATGAACATTTTATCGTCACTAAATCCTTTATCTACAATGTTATACTATCACTAAAACTTGTAATGCAAAATTTAGTAAAACTTATACCCACAAATATTTTAATATCAATGAAACCTTTACCCACAATTATTTTACTACTATTATCTATAGGTATTTTATTGTTATTGAAGTCTTTAGTGACAGTAATAAGTCCATAGCTATCGGATATGATTATATCATTTAACATTCAAAACTTATCTTTCATTACATCAATGCTCATTTAATTTACACAAAGGAAAAAATAAATATGCAAAACACAATAATTTTAAGTAACTAAAAATTCATTCCATTATAATAAAGAAATTCTAATAATCATCTTCATACAAAACAAGGAATCTATCCATCTACTCTTATATAATACTTTTCCAAATCACAAGATAAAAGAAACCAAAATGTTAAGTCAATAAGTGAATACACATATGCATAATACTTCTAGCTTTGCAGAATAGCTCATATCCTGGATGCCTCCTTTGAATAAGCTTGAAACTTGGTCTCAATCTACACATGGAAGTCAATGATGTCAATGTTAAAAATGAGATTATGATTTAGTGAAGTGAAACATAATCAAATTATAAGACAACTAATTTTAATTCAATTAATGCATAAATATACTATTTTCATTAGGATTGTTGGAAGTTGAAGATCTTGGATGGCCATTGGGAGCACTATTACCATCTGGCACCTATATAGAAAGCAAAAATCAAAATTCTATTAACAAGTCATTGAGATATAAAATTTTATTATAAATATACTATGAAAAATTTAATCAAACCTCTCAAGATGATCCCTCTATAAGATCATTAACTTCATCTCTAGAAAATCATTGTTGAATTATAGTTAAAACATTTGTTAATAAAGTTTCAACCTTTTGGAGTCTTGCTTCTACTGTTGCATTTGACAATGAGTTAGCATTAGTGCTCTTAGCAGTTGGAATTTTCCCTAAACAGTGCACACATCCTCTCTTTTCAGCTCCTAAGACTTTAAAATATGCATCATCCCTCCAAGACGTGCATCTTTCAATGTTTTCAGAATTTTGTGGGCTGCCCTCTCTATCCATAATCTTTTTTAGCTCATCCTAAATTTGTAATGGATATAAAAATTATAACACAAGTTAACCAACCAACCAATAACCAGGGAAGTAAATGGCTACATGAGGACAACAACAATCCTATGCTCACAACCAACCAATAAAAAGAAGAGATTCCTATAATTAAAAACTTACAATTACTTTAGTAGCCTGCTCAGTAATAACTCTTCCATCTTTGTGAGTTCACGTATCAATGTAAACTTCTGCACGACTAGGTTGCTTTCCTGTTGCTTGTTTTGCCTAAAATTTTAAAGGTAATAATCACTTAATCTAAATAAATCATCCTTATATACATGGCCAACAACCCACAAAGTCTCTTCCGTTTATGGTCAAGGCAATAAGGTTAATTAAATGTGATGGGAATCAACAAATATTAGAACTTTCAGTAGTTCAATACTACTACAGAGAATGGAAATGCAAAGTATCTTCCAGTGATAAGATTAATTCAAAGCTGATGGGAATCAAGAAATATTAGAATTTTCAGTAGTTTAGCACTACTATACAGGGTCATTGGACTTGAAAATATTACACACAATACTTAAACGAGACAAAATATGTTTTTTGATGCAAATTAATTAAAGAACAGGCAGTAGAATAAAAGGCAGAATACATATAAAGAAATTAAGCACAAAAAATATTCACTGGCACAAAGAAGCTTCAAACCCATTCAAATGAGGAAGGATCAACCCATAACTCGTATATTCATGATCTATCTAGAGTCATTGAAACTTGAAACACACCCTAAATTAATTGAAAGAACTTTATTTAAAGTAAAACACTCTTAAAAAATTAAGTTGAACTATCATAGCTTGCAGTGTAAACACATCACCCTTTCAAACAGTATTCTTGTTGATAAAGTTCCCTTGGTTCTTCGGTTAGCAAACTTCTATATTCTAGTGTACAGCAAGAAGCATGCTATATCATGCATCTTAAAGAACAGAGTTTTCATTCAGGATGTTCAAAAACATAGCTCTAAAACTAAGGGACATCATATATTATTTGAAAGCTGATGTCCTTAAAACTTTAAGATATTATAGGAGTACTTGAGAAAATTAATACCTCGAAACGCCAAAATAAGTCTGTTCTTATTTGGGTCCTGCATAGAAGTTACGATTGTAGTTAAAATAAATGCATCAGTTGCGCTGTAAACTAGACAAAAACTGGGAAAGAATAGAAAGCTTGTAGGTTATATATATCCTTATAATTAATGGCTTTTCCTCTGTTGGCGACACTATTAGTCTCCCTGCACTTATTTACAAAGAATCAAAACCAATGTTATTGATTCTTTGTAAATTTACGTCAGTAACTCTAGCAAGTTTTGCTTTTGGTATATTCTAATCTACATAATCTTTGGACTTCATTCCAAACTTGAGCCAATACTATTTATTTTATTACTTGTTCACAATTAGCCATCTGGTATTCCAAATACAGCTCACCCCCATACCCAATTTGGATAGCGAACAGAGACATCCCCATCACTAATGGTTTCGGAATTCTCATAACTTTGACTTTAGAGCTTGATTCATGCTTATTTTATACATCTAAGGAATGGACTCTTTACACTTATCCCGGTCCTGCATAGAAGTTACGATTCCTATTCTGATTGTTTATCAGTCACAGCAATGGGTGGCCGGGATAGCTCGTTGGATTATGTTCACTTTCTCATCATCATCACCATGGCTTGCCTATTCCTAACTTCCCTGAGTGCAGACACAAACACTCCGAAGCAATCAGACAAATCCAAGAATTTCACCTTTAGGATTCGTCAAACCTTCTGACACCAACAACAACACTTACTTAGCCATCTTGGATAGCTATTTAATGAAACTTTTTAGTTTTGATAAGGGTTGGAGATACAATAAGACTTCGACAATACTAACGACAGCTGGAGAAATAGAATGACTTCGACGAGAACTATCACAGACACACAGACACACAGCAATGACCACAATGCGAGAATGAACTTGCAAGGAATGCAACGGAGGGCTACAGAATATTGCTTCCGTAGTGCGAATCAACGGAGAGCTATCACAGACACACAGACACACAGCAACGACCACAGTGCGAGAATGAACTTGCAAGGAATGCATAAAGTGAAGAAATAGACACATCAACAAGAAATCAGAGAAATCAATGAGTGAGGGAAATTACCTCTAGACTTGAGCTCTTCGGATTTAGGGTGAAAATTTGCTCTCTGCCTGAAACATAGAAGCGAGTTGACAGATGCAGATTTGGGAACTAGGGCATGCTCTGCCTTCTCCTCTTCGCTTGCATAAAATCAGTGAGGGAGGGAAATTTTCAGATAGAATAGAATTTTTAGCGCCACCTGGAGACAACATATTAGATGGGTGGAGTGAAATTTTGAAGCTCAATTTTCACCCACACTAGATAATTATGGGTGTAGGGTATTTTTTAACTTAAACTTTTACTCAGATTAAATAGTTATAGGTGAAATGAAATAATTTTTAATTTAAATTTTTACTCACATTTTTTAATTATAAATAAAAAAAAGTTTATCTATACCTATAGTTATCTAAATTATTTGTAAGTATAACTTATTTTTACCTACAGTTATTTTGTCTATCACTAAAAATGACTGTAGGTATATGGCAATTTTTTTGTAGTGATTTGCTTTGTTTTTATTTTACTTTTTTACTGACGAGGAATTAACAAATAAGTAAAAAACTTTCAAGAAAAGAGACTAAATTGTGTATTTTAATAAGACTAATAGTTGAGACATATTTTGTTTAATGACCAAAAGGAAAAAAAACCTTTTCTCTTAAAGAAAGAGATAGAAAACAAATTTGGACAATGCAATATGATAATTATGAGAAAAAAATTACAAAATAACTAATTAAAAAAATATGCATATCTCTTCACATCATTATGATGTAACATGAAAGAATTCAAATATATGATTAAAAAAAATTTGTAGAATAGGAAATATAAGGACAAATAATGTTTACATACATTGCACTCGTATTAAAGATAAAGAACAACATAATGAAATCACCAAAACACAAATAAACTAGCCAAAAACATCTACTCATCTGGACAAGGTTCCATACATGGTGCTATATCTATTGAAGCTAGGGGTGATTATAACTTAGTTTGACCTGGCTACATCAAGCCGAGTTGGGCCAACCAAAAAAAAATTACAAGGTTGGGTTAGGCCACATCATCAAACCGAGCTAGCCATGTTGGCTAGTGTTGATCCTCTTAATTAAAAAAAAACTTAATAGGGACTTATATGAAAATATTATCTTTTTAGAGGTCATTTTATAATTTTTTCCATAAATTTTTTTTTTAAAAAAGAAAGACCTACCCCAACCTAGTTCTAGACATAACTAAGCCTAGGATGGAGCCTAAATTTTACAACTCAATGTAAAATCAAGCAAGACACTAAGCTAAGCCAATGCTTGACCCCCGAGGTTTATGCAACCCTAATTGAAGTTAACCTTCCTACTATTGTTGAAGATGGCACTCCTCAACTATGGTGGTGGTTCTCCAGTTCAACAAGGTTTTCTTATTAGTTATTAACTAATCTAACTGTAACACCTGGTACGTTGTAAAAATACCAAAACGGGCCGGTTTGAAAAGCAAGTCCCCTAAAAATGAGTGATTCAAGGTAAAATAAAATTTGGATAAAATTTTAAATAATAGAAAATGAGGATTTGGACCTTAAGTTTTCCAGAAATTAAGACCGGAGTGATTCAAAAAAATAGTCAAAAGGCCAGTGGTATTTTCATAAATAAGTGTAATTTTGAAGAAAAAAAACTTAGGAAGGCTTTTTAAATGCAAATTTTAAGTTGTCCAGGGTTCTTAGAGGCCCCAAAAACCATGGGAAGCCATAGGATTGGTAAAGCCCTTTCGGTGTACTCTTTTCAACATCGGTTGATCCAAACATTAACCTGTTTGTTCAAGAAGGTTTTAGCTTCGATTTGAGTGATTCCAAAGGCATTTTATTAAATTAGAAATCTTTTATGATGGAAAAGACGGTTCTAAAAAAGGAGCTAAAACGAAGCCAAATCAGAAATGCCATTATGGAAGGGCAAAAATGGAAACAAATTGCACAAAGAAGCTTCTAAATACTCCTTTTAAATCCACGTTCAGCCTCCCCCTCTCTAAATCAACCTTCTTCTGCCTAAATCTCAGAAAAGGAGCTACTGTCTTAGGCGCATAAAGAGAGGGAATTTTAGAGAAAGAAAAGCCAAGGAAATGTGAGAAAGTGTAAGATTTTCATGTTCCTTCCTTTTGAAACTTCATCCTTCCCTTCTTACTTCATCTTTCCATGATTTTAATGCAACTTTTGGTGCTAATTTGGGTCTAGATCAGAGGAGAGAAATTTGAAATTTAAGGAGGAGGAAGAGAGAAGAAGAAGGGCTCTTGAAGAAAACTTAATTTCAAGGTGGTTTCTCTTCCCTTGTTGCTTCTTTTTCTCCTTCTCCTCTTCCATGGTAGGATGGCTCAAACAAAACCATGAAGAGGGAAGAGTTTCTATTTTATAATCCAAAAGAATCCATCAAACTAAGCCATGGGAAGATGGATTATACCAAAGAAATGTATGGAAAACTAGTAAAACTCAAGTTAGAAAAGTATAGGGTGCTTGAACATAGTTTAAAATCTGGGTTGATTCAAGACTTCCCCATCATATATGAGTGTTTGTTTGAGTTTCTAAGACTCCTAGGGAGCCTCCCAAGTGCCCTATCCTTTAAGGAAAAATCCCAAACTCTATTGGTCTTTAATGGAAGTATAAATCGGTCAAGACCCTTAGAGATAGCTAGGGGATGTTTTAAATGGTTCCAAACTTGATTTGGGACTTTATATGATAAAAGAAGATAGGAGAAACCCTTAGAAAAAATTTGGAAGCCTTAGGTTGGGAGATGAGGCAATGGCTTCCTTAATGTAACCTTATGAAGCAACATGGACCTAGGTTTGTGAAAGTGAGTGTGTGATGGCTTCAAGGACCTTAAATGAGGTCAAGAGGTCTAAATATGGCAAGAGAATGGAACCAAGAATTTTACTTGTGGTAGTTGCTTCATTAGGTCATTAATGGAACCATATTATGACAAATAGAACAAAGTGTAGTCTTAAAAGTGGGTTGGATGTTATAACTTGTTCCAAGAGTATAATTAAGTGTTGTTTATTGTGAATAGGTCAAGGAAATCCAACCCCACCTCCTTGTCTTTGTGGAACCAAAAAGGAGAAGGAACAAGCAAAGTAAGGCTTGAATTTGCACCAAGATAGCTCTCAACCTTTTCTTATTACATTTTCTTGTTGCATATGTGTCATTGTGTGCTTGTGTGTATGTTTATATGTTTGAGACATGCCACTTGATGCTGTGTTGCTATTTTGGTACCAATATGCTTTCTTGAATATCTTTGAATTGTAGAAATGGCTCATAAGGGTGAGGTAGTACCAAAAGTCCCTTAATGTGGGTGAGAAGATGCCAAAAGTCTCATGACATGGGTAAGACAAGGCCAAAAGTCCCTTGGATGGGTGAGGTTAAGTCAAAAGTCCAAAGAACCAAGAGTGAGGCAATCCAAAAGTCCTAGAAATGGGGTGAGGCCAAACCAAAAGTCCCTAGAGCTCATTCTTATGCTTGACATGAGTTTGTGACACAAAAATGTGAAAGTGGAATGCTTCATGAATTGATTGATTGCATACTTGTACCTTTGACATGCTACATGCCTTGAAAATGTGCTTGGATAGGTATATGAGCTATTGAGATTCAATGAATCTCACCCCCTCCTTTCTCTCATCTCATATGATCTAGGTGGAGTCCAAGATCCAAAGGATGGAGGCCAAGGAGCTTAAATCTCCATCTCTTGGAAAATTTTGCTAGTTTTGATGTACTAGAATATCAAAGAATATATGTATATGATATTTTTGAGCCATGATACTTTGAACAAGTGTAAAACTATGTAAAGTTAGTGTATGAATCAAGAATAGAGTTAAATGAATAGAAATGTGCATTTTGACCACTTGAGAGCCCACTTGTGCATGTATGTTTATGGGAGTAGCATGATGAATTTGAATTGCATAAGGATTCAGAACTTATGAAAGGTTCATTTATGCTACATTTATGCTTTTGAAGTTGCTCAAATATGTGTGAAACAATGGATGGCTCATTTGGACCAAATTTGCCCCTTTATTAGAACCAAAAGTGCCATAATCTTGAGTTATAGCAAAGTCTAACCAAATAACCTCTTCTTGACTTGAAAATTTTCATCCAAGTAGATCTTGCTTAGAGCTTTTTTGGAAGCTAAAGATTAGGTCATTTGGACATCTGTGGAATTTTCTATGATTTTTCAAAGTTGATATCAAAATTTCAAATTTGCACAAGTACTGTTCATTTGATCAGTTGTGAAATTATGTCATCCAAGGGGCAAACGTGGTCCAATAGCTACAAACTTTTACAGGCAGAAACTAGGAATTCATAGTGACCTTTAGAAACTAGAAGCACCTCACTTGGAGGTCTAAGATAAGAGGTATGAATTTTTGAATTTCTGGAACAGCAACAATAGCACAACACGACCTGAGTCACTGTTCCATTAAATTTCAGTAGTTGAACATGCTTTCTCTAGTCTGAGTCTATTTTCACCATAAATTTGACATTCATAACTTTCCAAATTGGTATCATTTTCATAGATTTTATTTTTGTGAAATTAATTGGACATTTTCGAAATTTATAGCAGATAGTTGTATCAGTACCAGTAGCTGTCTGAACCTTTGCCCCATTTCGCTTTTCAAAAGCTTTTTGTGTTATGTGTCATGGCCTGGACATATTTTTGGCATAAATTAGACATGTGTATCTTTCCAGAATGGCCAATAATTCATGATTTTAATTTTTCTAGAATTAGTTATGAATTTTGAAACTTCATATCAGTAATCTGAACCAGTAGCCCAGATAGCAGCGACCTTAGTGGCTTTTTGGATCTCAAATGTTCTCCCCTTAATGATTTATGAGCTGAAATTATTTTTACCATAGGGTAGACATCTAGAGCTTTCTAGAATGGTAAAGTTTGTTGGGTTTTGAATTTTTTGGATTTAGTTATGAATTTCTAAAATTGTGACAGAAAAACTAAGATTCTAGCCGAAAATAATAGTGTAAGTTTGATGCTCCCCTTTGAATTCCACGAGTTGCGGCTAATTTTGGTGATGCAAATGAGTTGTATATATGTAATTAAATATGAGAATGTGATGTATGAGCTCATATGGTTCATGTGACACCAAATGAAATTTTCATACCCGACGCAATGCTAAATAAGGCATTATTTTAATGCCATTTTTCCATTCCCTTTTGTGCAATTCATCATGTGAGACTTAGAAATGATAGGAAGTAAGCTAGAAATATATGATGTTACACTAACTAAACCATTTGCTACCTTGTGATCTTCCCAAACAATGTTCTTCATCTTCATTTGAGAAGACTTAAAACTTCCTCATCCAAGAGTTGCATCCCCAACAAATAGTTGAAAGATGATGACTAGGTTCAATAGTTTGCCAACTAAGTCAAAAGTCACTTTTGAGTCAAGCTCAATCTCAAGAAACTTAGTTGTGTGCACAAAAGAAATTTTTAAAACGTGCAATAAACTTTCTAATTATGCAAGAATTGTTTATTAAAATCTAGGTTTGGCTAAGAAGCCTATAATCCATCTCCCATATTAGTTTCTAATCACTTCTTTAGCACTACTAGGACTAGGGTTAGGGCACCATGATCCATCAATATTAAGTTAGAACCATCCTTCCTTGGACAGAGACTAATGCATAGGAATGGAGATGTTTGATAGTGAGTGTTGTGACCTAGATGTGAGATAGAAAAATTTTGATGATTTCTCACAATATAGATGGCCTGACATTCATAAACAAACGGTCCCTCTTTGAAAGGATCATCTTCAGTGATCATGTAAATACCTTTTAGCCAATTTAAAATATGGGGTTGGGCATATTGGAAGATCAACATGGTCCAAATTCTAGACACCTACAAGCACTCCCCAAAAAAGTGTATTGTAGACTCAACATACTCATTATAAGGTGGACAAGTATTTGAGCAAATGATATGTCTATTTGAGAATAACTGGCACACCAGTAGGCTATCATGGCAATATAACCTTGTAAATGCCTTAACTCTTGGATGGCAAGCTAACTTCTAAACCCATTTTAAATTTGCACAAGCATAATTGCTCTCTTCTTTCAAAAGGATATAACCATAAGCTCTTAGAGTAGTGAAATATCCTTTGGCATCAAACAGTGAGGTTACGGTATCAGCAACAATGGAGTTAAGGTTAATAAGGCAAGCATGTATTTTTGCAATAATTTTAAGTGGGAGCTCAACAAAGATACTAAACAGCTTACAAGCTCCATTGTGATGTCAACAACTATAAGGTTATCTTCATATCTCTGAAGCGGTCATCACCCGTAGAATGAATCATACCTTTGTTATGTTTATGATCATGCCAAACTTTAGCTTTAATTATTACCATTTTTTATAACCTACCCAACACCTTTTTCAAAGGATATCCATTACTTTAATAAGGCATTTGAGATTGATAAACCATGACCTCTTTGCTTGCACTTTTAGCCATAAGAAAAAGAAAGGTAAGTGTTTAACAAACAAGAATTTTCCCTCAAGAATCTCTAATGGAACTTAGCTAAACTAAATTTAACTATATATATGGGTCATTCTCTTGATCCCAAGATCTTTCTTTTAGTGATGTTCCACCTAACTAGATGAGTTTTATTAGATATTTTAGTATAAACATAGGAGAAGCACATCCTCAAAAGGCACCCATATCACATTGCTTAGGAAGAGATTTAAATTTCTCTCTTCTTCAACGATGCATAGTGGATTGCTAAATATTCCTAATGTCAATTGACTCTTCCTAAGTTTTGAACTAAAATAGGAATGTATTCTATCAAATGCACATCTCAATCATGGATGGTGTGGGCACTTATATTGATGAGAATGCTATTCAAGATTGGGACGTGTGACCTAATAAAATGTGCTTTCATTTTGGTTCAAAACATGGGAAGATTAAATCAAACTTGGGAACATCTAGTAACCCATTTAGTGTTGTTGAAGAAAGGAGGAGTTTGAGTCTCCTTTTAAGCAAAATTCCTTTTTTCTCTAATGAAGGTTAGCAAAGAAATAGCAAGGGAATTACCTTGCTATATAGTAAGGGAACATTCTCTTTACAGGTAACTTGCTAAATAGTGAAGGAATTGATTAAAAAAATAAGGATCAAATTGGCAAGGGATTTTCCCTTGCTACTTAGAATAGCAAAGGGATGGTAGCGAAAACTCAGGGAAGGAACCCTCGCTACTTAGCAACCAGTATACAAGGGCCTTATTCCTTGGTTGAACTCTAAACTATTGTTGAAGTTGTGTCAATAGAATTGTAAAATCTAGCATTTTCTAATTAGGCCTAGACCTCCAAATAAGTTAAAGGGATATGAGAAATAGATAGAAAACCAATTAAAGAGAGAAAACAAAGAGAAAAGCAGAAAAAGAATGAGTTTTAAGGACATCTGAACAGAAGAATCCCAAAAAAGTAAGAAATACAAGGATTTTAATAAAAAATTAATTAAAGCAAGTTGATGTTATTTCCTACTATATGTATGTTAAATGAGTTATAAAGAATGTCCAAAAAGTATAAAATAGGTCAAAATACTAACGAAACAAAAATGAGAAAGCCAAGACCACAATATAGTTTTGAACTTTTTTACACTGTTTTGAACCCCTGTAGCCCAAGAAAGTTGGCCTAAGGAGTCCAAATTAGTAGAAAAATTGAGTTAGAATGTAGATATTTTAAGTGCAGAAAAATCAAGATGTAGATAGAATTTTTATAGAAGTTTACTAAAGTTGCCCTGTTGACCTTTTCTAATTATATGTGTGTGTCGACTAGCCATAATTTCCACTACCATCCAAAATTTTCTTCAAATGGTTTATGCTTCATCCATGGCATCACATTGAGGGACGAAAAGAGAAAGCAAAAGGCTATCAAATAAATATGGTAATGAGCTCTTTTTCAAGTTATGCTATTTAAGAAAAAAAGAGTTTCAATTTGGTGGTTCCAAATTATGTTTTAGAGGGAGTTGACTGCCGCCAAGGGGAAAGAAAGTCCTTTTTTCAAAATTTCAATTAAGGGAAAACATAGAGCACAAAGCAAGCTTCAAGACAAGGTATATCTTGCTATGGTTTAAACTTTATTTTCTTAAGTTCTTCAATTCATTCATTTCATTTAAAGAGAGAAAGTCCTTCTCTCTACATTCTCTTGCATGCAATTAAGCATATGGAATATGTAGAGTTCAACTAGGTTGAAGAAATTAGGAGAAATAGTTGCAAGAAACAAGAAAACTCATGATTGTCCAATGAGTATAGTGTCTCAGCTACCACCTAGGAAATGTGACCAAATGAGTTTGTTTTAATGTTCTAATGAATTTAGAAATCCTCTAGAGAATTATAAAAGCTAAGGGAAGCATCGAATTAAACTATAAAAACCATATGTGAAAGTTGAATTATTTAGATACCTATGAAACCCTAGCCTAAGTTAATGAGCATATGTTTGTGTGGCATTGTGTTTAAAGCCTCTAATGAGTATAAATTGATTTTAATTGGCCATCTAAGAAGTTAGAATGAGGTTTGGAGGCATAGAATAAAGTTTATAAAAAAAGACATAAAACTACCAAATATGTCAAGTTGAGGAATGACTAAAAGAATAGTGAAATGAGTAAATGCTAATTTTGGTCTTAAAATAAGAACTTAGAGAGCTTCAGTTGTCTAAAAAATCTTGCCCAAGAAAAACCCTAAATTAGGGCCTAGATAAAAGGGTAAGCAAAAACGGTTGCCCTGGTAATATGGTCAATAAGTTATGCCAAAGCATCAAGCTAGTTAAGCTAGGCAAACTAATAAGAGAAGTATCAAGCTCCATTCTAAGCCAAATGGTGAGTTAGTTGAGCCCTAGTAATATGGTCAATAAGTTAAGGAAGAAAAGTCTTAGGAATAAAGTCCTAAAGTGCCTCCCAATGGTCTGAATTACATAAATCATAATTTAAAGAAGCATATAGTTAGCATATTGAAACCTTGGCACTGATTTAGATGTAATGTGATATTATAGGTATTAAAGTAGAAAGGAATCACAATGGTATTGCTTGGCTAGTAAAGAGAAAGATCATAAGGAAGAGTAGACTAATACCTACAGCATCAGGGATAAACTCACAACAAGTAGCAATTTCCTCTTCTCTTTCATGTTTTTGACTACTTGAGTGCCTAGTTGTTTGTATGTTGTATTTGCTTGATGTTTGATTAAGTTTTATGATATTTTTATAAGTTTCTGGCCTACTAAGTAAAACTTTATCTAATGATAGCTAAGAGAAGAATAGTAGCTCTTTCCTGTGCTAAGTATCAAAGCTGCTCAAGAAAGAATCCAATAAGCTTGGCCAGATTTCAATTAGATGCATACATATTTTTAGGTGTTAGAAAGCTTTGATGTTAGCAAAGCTGCATACATGCACATCCGTATGCTTGAGTGGTTAATGCACATTAGAGTATGATTATGCTACTAAGATTTTTTCCTAAAATCTCACTCCTTTACCCACTAATCCCATGCCAGATAGTAGTAGCAGAATAGATAGAGAAGAGTTCTTAGTGCCTTAAAGAATGTGGTGCTTGATTTAATATTGCTTTAATTGCCATATAAATGCATTTTGAGATAGTATGTATTTGATAATGATGTAACTCTAATTATGATAGTTATTTAATGGATCAATGAATGTATGAATATTCTCAGTAATGTAGTTACTTATTTATGAGTTTATTAGCATACTAGTATTCTAATGACTAATGAAATTAGATCTAAGAACTAGTTGATAATTGAGCCCTGCGACCACTAAAACAAAGTATTATAGACCGAAGTCTTATGTAGGCAATTGGTTTTCTTAAAAGAGAAGGTTATAACACCTGGGCAGCATTGGGTTTCTAGTCATTATGCTACTAGATTTTTAGTAAATTGCCTGGCCATGTGATCTAAGTACAAATATGGGTTTGAAATGTTATATTTGAGTATGTAATGATCAGCAAGAGTGGTATAGCAACCCAAAAGTGGTTCTAGATTATTAAAATTTACCTCAGGTGTTAACTTTAATTTAGTGTATCCTCTAAGCATATAGAGAGTTAGAGTTATGCATATATGATTGTTTAATCAATAAAGAGTTCACAAAGAAAAAATTGTTCATGATTATGTGTTTTTATTATATTTTATCACTAAAACTGGTAACTGTGATAATATTATTCACTTAAACCTGATCTAGGTGTTAATAATAAGGACTAAGTTAATAACTAAAGATAAAGAGGATATTAAAAGAGGTTTGGCACAAATAGTGAGGGAATTATCCCTTACTAAATTCTCTTTTTCCATTTATGTCTTACAAACCTTGTTTATTAGTTGCTAGAAGATTAAATGTTGATTTTCATGAGTTTACCTAAGCTAGCTCCAATCTTACTTAAAGAAAATGCATTAAAGTACTCAATTAGAAGATACAAAAGTCGAACACATACCATAATGGTTGCATCGTTAATACCTTAGTCACTATGATTGAAATTAGACGTCCAACTACAAATTACCATGAAGTAATCACCTAAGAATTAGGGTCCTCATGCAATGATGTCTAATTGTTGCTTCTCAAATATGAACTTGATGATGAAGCTCTTGCCTAGCATTGTAAGCAGTGGTATGTTGGGAGTATGCCATATCTTGTCAAGGTATTCCTAGAGTGTAGAGGGTTCAAACATCCTTCGTTATAATCTAATAATCATTGCAAATTTCCAAGGTTCCCAAAGATAAGTTTGTTTAGTAGATAAAAGGAAAATTTGCCATCTAGTAATGTTGCAACTACTGGAATAATGTTAAGAGATGAACTCGATGACAAGGAGATGTAAATCCTACCACTGCTACTAGCAACCTCAATCCAAGCTTAATCAAAAGCACCATTGTGAAGAGACCCCAACTTTCCAAACCTTCACTCGACTAACCTTTTTATTGTTGGTGGGTATCTTATACTTGTTCATCCTCTCACTTTGCCAATCGGTGTTGTTTATGAAGTGCATTATGTGATATCTCCTATAATTAACATTAACCATGAAATATTGTTTGTATTCCAATTGTTAGAAAACCTAGATTTAGTGACCAAAAAAAAAAACACCACTAAGTCTAAAAATCCGTCACTAATTATTCATTTAGTGATAGATTGGTCCACCACTAAATCTAACACAATTATGTGTCACATGTACAAAATTTAAGTGACAGATACACATCTATCACTAATTATATGTAACGAATGGTTGTCAATAAATGAAAGTAATAGATAGTCTGTCAATAAAAATAGAAATTCAAAAATATTAAAGAATTAAATACAAAACATGATAAATTTTAAATAAACTTTAAAAGTATTATAACTAATAAAAATTTGACATTTATTTCATTTTAAATTTTAATCATTATTGATGGACATCAATCCATCGCTAAATATGAGAAATTAATATTTTTAATATTCATCACTAATTAATAGATTTAGAGAGTGACAACTAGTGATGTACACCATTCCATTACTAAATATGGAAAGTTAATGATTTTAATATTTGTCACTAATTTGTCATTAATAAATTTAGTGAAAGACAACTAATGACAAACACTAGTCCGTCACTAAATGTACAGATTTTGATTAAAAAGAATTTTCAACAGCAGTCACTAACTAAAAATTTTGGTGATGGATTTTATTTTATAACTAAATGTACAATTTTTTTACAATACAATCTTCAATGATATCACTAATTTTTCACTGATTAAAAATTATAGTGATAAATTGTTATTTGTCACTAAATGTGCATATTTAAGAAAATAATTTTCAAGCATTGTCACTAATTTGTCATTAATTTAAAATTTTATTGACATTAATCCATTCCTAAAAGTGCAAATCTTGGGAAAAAAATTTCAGTGATTATTGTTAATTCGTCATTAATTAAAAATTTTAGTGACAAAAATTTATCTATCACTAAATGTACAGAAAAAAAAGATAATTTTTAATAGTTGTCAATAAATCAATTACTAGTTGATATATTTCAGGACAGATTTTGATGTGTCAATAAACTTTTGTCACTAAATTAATTTTTTTAATTGTTTCTTTTTTATGATAATTTTTTATTATCATAATAAATATGAATATTTTAAATAATCTAGTATTTGAGATACCATGAAACGTGAAATAACAACGTGTTAAATGCTTTTCACAATACAGGGCCATGTATACAATCTGCCCAGCGAATCGAAATTTAACATCTTTTTATGTATTTTAATTACTAACTTAAATCAAATATATCTAAAAATATTTCTAATAAATTAAACTTTTGCCATCAAACCATTCATCATTTATTTACATAAATAATCTTTAAAATATGTATGAAATGAATGTAATCTGATTAATCATAGTACTGATTCCTTACCCATTTTTATTTTTCATTTTTTTTTTGTGCATATCTGATTTAGACTATTCATATTAAATTTAGATGGGATAGATTTTTTTTAAAATTTTTAACCTTTCTTTAAGGCTGTAAAATATAAAATAAAAATAATTTTTTTAACTTTAAACTTAAGAAAATAAAGGATTCAAATTTCACCGCGTGCACATCCTTTTTTAAGTCGATTAATCAAGTCATACAAAGAAAGTGACGAGAGGGTATAGAGGCTGAATTTACTGCTGAATTTATGATCTGCAAGATTTACGGACATTAAAGGGACTGCTAAATAGGTGCGGCCCATCTGAAGCATGGATCCTCCCCAATCGTGGTCATTGTGCGCTTTCCCGTCCAATCACGTTTCATGCGAACCTTCTCAAACTTTATTTTCGTTTGGAAAAGAATTTAAATATTAAAATTATTTTAAAACACTTAATGATAAAAAGTTTTAATTTGAAATTTTAAAATGTAATTTTTTTATAAAATTTACAATTTTAGTTATTAAATTTTTAGAATAAATTTTAATTTTAATTTTTTTAATATAAATATTTTTATTTTAACATGTATAGCTGTAATTTTGTCCATTATTTTCATCAGGGAAACAACAATCTCATTGAAGGAATCTTGCGCATGTGACGCCTCAATATAAATGGCCACTTTTAGCACATGGGTGGGATTTGAAATTAGACCGTATAACAAGTGACGTCTTTTCTTTCTATTTGTTTATAATTTATTACTATACTATTATTTAAAAAAACTGTATATCGTAATTTTATTAAAAAACTTAATAATAATAATAATAAGTATTTAAAAATTACACAATTATTTTTTGAATATTTTATTTTATTTTTCAAAGTTAAACAATTTTTTAAAATTAACAAAAATTAAATACGTAATTGGACTAATGATAAGCTCTATAATAATTAATAGCTTCTCAAAGTTTAGAGATAGCAATAGTGAGGGCACGCGATCCTCTACCCAAAGGGAATCTGGGCACGCGGTACCTAGACCCAAAACACGCGTCGTTTTCGCTCCTGATTTAATGTCGCATCTTTTCCGTCCATTATCAAGCAATCGCAGCCGTTCATTGGAAACCAAATGAAGGTCCCGATACGCAATGTGCGAACATCTTCTCCTATAGCCATGACCTGTTTCACTTGGCAGGAAAGCAAATATTTGGCAAGCAGAAGCGATCTGCAAGACTCTCTTCTCAAGCACCATCCATCTTATCAACCTTTCACCATCTCAGAAAATTTGGAATGTTGGGGTGTATAGTAACTGTGACCTTGTTTCCTTCAGTAGTCATGACCCTGTTTCATTAGGTATATGTGTTGCATTATTTATGGGCATTCGTCTGCGCATATGAAAGAAAGCTTTGGGAAGTCATTGCTCAGTCTATAGAAAGCAAGCAGGATATGAATATCATATCAAATTTCCCACAATCATTCATGCCATGCCATGTATACACACGCAAAAAAGAAGTTCAGTAGTGGATTAGCCAAAGGGAAAATTTTAGAATAAAAAGCTTTAGGTGCAAAGTCTCTAGATTAAGAAGCTTGCTGATGAACTCATGAATGGCCATAATCTTTAAGCAAAGCTTATACACTGTATTCTAAATTATTGATTCATTTATATCATGTTTTTGTCACATATTTTTTGTAACCATGCTTTCAAGTTTATGTTTTTTATAAAGTGACCCTCCCACTTTGTAGTATAAAATTCTGATAATTGGTTGAGACATAACTCACATTTTTCTTTTGTTTTTGTCTATTTTGTTGAACTCGATTGAAAGGGGTATTTGGTGTCGGATGCAATTTGAATTAAAGAGCAGCAAATTAATTATTCCAATGCTCCTTTGAGTTTCAAATTAGCTCTTGCGTTTTTAGCAATAGCTGATGCTTATCCAGAATTTGTATTGTAGGAACGGACTCCTAGCCAAGTAAACTGACTAATTATTTGGCGCTATTCAATACTGACCTTCAAGGAGCGTTGATGAGGAAGTGTAGCGAAATTGACTTCTAAGCTTTGGGGTTGCAACTTGAAAAAGGAAGAAGATGAAAATATGCAGCGAGGGTGGTAACTGGATCAGGAAAGAAGATAAAGATATGCAGCAAATTGGGGTATCTTGCTTCTGAGAATCTAGGGCTTCATTTGGTACGTTGCGTGTCGGGGGCTTCATTTGGTCTCCAATGGATGGTTGCAATGGCTTGAAGAATGAACGGACAAGATGCGGCATTAAATCACAAGCGAAAATGACGTAGTTTGGGTCTGGGTATCGCATGCCCATATTTCCTCTGGGTAGAGGATCGCGTTCTAATGAGGCAAGCAAGCGGGAAGCCGTTTCGGGTCTCCATTCATTTCACCTAATGTTGTTAACTTTTTCATTTGTCTTTGAAAAAATATTCATTCTCTAATATTGTAAATTTTAGTAGTAGTAGTATTATTATTTATAATTTAATAAATAAATTTTTTTCCAAAATTTAAAATTTAATTTAAATATAATTTAAAATTGAATTTTATAACTTTTATGAAAAATAAATTAAATTATATGACAAAATATATAAAAATAATAATATTATTAATATTTAATACTACTAGTAAAAAATCAACTCTATTCGTTGGCTGGAGCTATGAATCAATTTTGTTTCTCTCATTCTCATACGTACAACAACCAGCAGAGATTGCATATTTGAAAAGTTTCTGGGTAATTAAATAAATAAAAATATTTTAATAAGTAACTATTTTAATAATTGGCGAAAGTTTTGAAAGTGGATGATATATGTCCTGATAATATATATATATGTGTGTGTGTGTGTGTAAAAGAGAGACGAAGTGTTAAATGTGACACTAAGTAATTTCTGTAGCCAGTGAAACTTTTTATTCCTCTTAATTTAATATTTTAAAATATTAAAATATTCAAAACTATTTCGACTACATATATTGACAAAAAAAAAATTACGTATATTGACTGTAATTTGAAATTTTCCGAGTAATAAACGAGATTCTTGATGATAATTATTTCCAGCACGGTTCTCGTTGAGAATTCAAACCTTTCACGTTATATAATTCTTATATACACATTGGATTTAGTCGCTGAATATTATTTTAGCAAGCTTTTCCTGGCAAACTGGTGAAATCGCATGCACTTTGAGGACTGAATCCTTCAAAGTTAGTTACGGTCCCTGTTTTCAAAAGCCCGGTGCCTGCGGAAAAATAAAATATATACGCAAAGGCAAATCCGCATACAAAAACAAAAACAAAAAACAAAAGGGTAATTATTATTATTATTATTATTATATATCTAAATTGCATCATTTTTTCTAAGTAAAAAAATTATATATTGTTTTTTATATTTTTATTAAAATTTTTAATTAAAATATCACAAGTGTATGGTTTTAATAATAACATGTAAAATATATAATTTTTATAAACAATCGTATAATCTATACATTTCATGATTAATTTCTTTTTAAAGAAATATACATGTTAAAATTTTATTAGAGAATCCGAGAGAAAAATTATAAAGAATTAAACAGTAGTCTAATTTTTTAAAAATTATATTTTCTCCTCCAAAAATTGAAATTTACATTGTATTTATTATAATTGCACTTACTTTGACTAAAGTATTTTAACATTTATTATTTAAATAATATAAAAGGTATTAACTATAATAAAATTTTTTTAATTACTCACATCACAACTTGTGGCCATAAAATTTTTTATGCATTCTATAAATAATAAAAAAATAATAAGACAATAAATCATTTCTTTTCCATCTATATATTTTTTTGAAAAAAAGTATTATTTTATGTTTTGTGATACCCAAAACAATACTAATATAGATTTATATTTCAAAAAATACGAATACCATGTACTAAATATAACAGGATTTTGATCTCCCATAGTAATGTACTAAATATTTAAAAGAGAGTGTGACACAAAATAGTGGAACTGTGTATTGAGCTTACTTTCTTTCTTTCTATCTACTCTTTATTTTTTTAATCTTTTTCTAAATACACATTATGCATTTACTTATTAAATATAGAGGATTCAAATTCAAATGCCATACCACTTATTTAAAGTAATCAGGATATTCAGAGATTATAAATGCTTACATGAAAACAAGAATGTACTAATAATGCATATTTTAGTACATGTAAGCATTTATAATCTCTGAATTAAGAAAATAAACAAGTAACACTAATAATGCCAGACAATTTTTTATTCTCAACTAAATTTAAGTAGAAAATAACCCTGTAATGCTTCGATACCTATAGCAATTAGTGGTGGTTTCCACCAAAAATAGGTGGGCCCTATTATTTAAAAAAGGAATAATTATTACATCAACTACAAGTTAAAAACCATATCTCAAAATCATCTATATATATTGATTTTATTATTCTCTCCGAAATATTACTTCCAATTAAGTTTATTCAAGTTATCACATGCTTTAGTCTTAGTTTCGTCACTACTCATTACTTATTGGAAGAAGTGAAAGAAAATAGAAGACGTGGAAATATATCAATGGAAATTATACAAACATTACGCACTATAGGGGAATGATGGGGACAAAAAACAAAAGAAATTAACAAAATCAAAGGACTAATAACAAACTAGTTTGGAAGATCCTACACGGAAAGCTATACAATTAATTTTGCTTGGTCAAGAATTTTTTTTCTTTCCTGGTGCCTACACATGTACTGTATTTTTTAAATGGGTCTCATGAAATATTTTGTATTCACTTTCGATGTCGTTCTGAAACATGATTTTGGCATTATTAGAGAAAATACTTGAAGCCTCATTTCACGAAGTGGCACTATGAAATACGTTATCTTTAGAGACACCAAAAAGAAAGTTTTTATCTTTAAAAATATGAGGGTTAAAAATTTGTAATTCTCTTTTATTTTTCAGTTTTTCTTTTAAATTTTCTGTTACCTTTCTCAAAATGTCATTTTTAAGTATCCTCAATTACAAGTCTTATTCTGAACAAGTAAATTAATTACTGATTTATAACTTGTTTTGGTGAGGTTTCAAAAAGATTACAGTATGAACAAGGAAGAAGTCAAAGAGAACAAAAGACATAAAAAAGATGATGATTTATATTAAGAGGTCTTAAAAGATATATACAATTGTAAGACAAAATAAGAATTACGTTAGTCTCAATTAGTGTACGGAGTCTTGATTGATCTCTCATGTTTTGGTCTCATGAAGACTTGATCCATTTTTTGATCCTATTATAGGAATCTCTATTAATAGGCTTTAGGAGCAGTGCACTGATGATGATGATCAGACCAAGTTACATAATAAAACGTTAGAGAAACTGTCTGATCAGAATAGCTAGCTTGCTGTGTTTGAATAGTTCTGTGCGCAGCAATTTAAGCAATTAGTTGTATCATTTCTTTGAATGAGCTTAAGAATGGTAACCGTTGAGTTGTTTGGGCCTTCTAAAATCATATTAGACTAGGTTATGTCAATCTAAATACTTATGGCTAAGGGACTCCCATAACATCAATCTAATTAAGTTCTTATTAATATTTAATACCTTGTTATTTAGTAATTTATAGTTAATGAGAATTCACACTTTTATGCCAACAATATTATCCAAGCTTAATCTGTTTCCTGTGAATATACTGGACACCAGCTACATTGTCACAAGCAAAATCCTCCAGAGTACGCTCAGTAATTTGTGATAATTAACCAATGTCTCCTTCCAAATCAAACTTCAAGGAAGGAAAACGTTTCCAATTTTCAAGGAGACCTAGGGAAATAAGGGATTGTCCATTTACTATAAAAACTTGTTTCCTTTCTTTAGGCATATAAAGATGCCTTTAACTTTTTGGATAGCTAAGCCATTAAATCAAAATTTTATTTTAGGCCCTATTTAGTAATATTATCACTTTTGTAATTTCTCAATAAAACATAATCAGTTACTATATATATATATATATATATATTCCATATCAGTGCAAAACAGTGTCAAGTATACAATTATTAAATATCTCTTCCATTTTTGCAATGATAATATTTTCTTCTACTTTAATTATAATTTTACTTTTTTATATATATATAATAATATATATTATTATATAATTTTACTTTAAGTATACATATATATAATAATATATATATATTATTTAAAAAATAAATTTTTTCAACCTTGTAAAGAATAAGATCTACTATTATCATATGTTTATTTTGGAAATCATTATCAAACACCTTACCAATTAATTTTTTCTTTAAAAAAAGATTTATAATATTTTTACTAAACAATATTTTTATCTGTTATGCAACATTTTCTTCGCAACACCTAAAGCACATAAATTTTTAAAGAGTTATAACACTCCCAAGGAACCTTTAATTAGTTGTGAGGTATTTCGATAGAGTAACCAACAAATTAGTCTATGAATTAGTAAATTTATTTAACTTTAATCTCCAAAATTTTCAGAGTATACGACTTAATTCTAAAAAATATTTAAATTGCTACAATTTACTTTTATCATCAAATGTTCTATTATTGCCATCCAAACTTTGTTGTCATTAATCGAGTTAACATATTAAGGTCGACAAGACCCGTTATGGTTTGTGTTAAAATAGAAAACTCATTTAATATTGCAAAGGGTATATAGAACTCTAGAATTATTTTCTCATATCTAAACAACTAATATTAAACAAATTTAATATATATTCATTATTTCCTTGTCCTAATATGATGCTATCCAGGAGAAACCATCTCCATTGGGAAACGGTATTGTCAGCAATTTTTTTGTTCACCATCCACACCCTTCATTTGTAGACCACACTTCGTAGCATATGGAGCAAGAGTTTTGCACAAATTTTTTAAGTGTCTGCATTTTTCACCCCTATATCACATCTAGTTGCTTTAAAAAAATTTTTAAAAAAATCAAATTTGATACGTTATAATATAAGCAAAAGTATCTCATATCTTTCCGATGAAAGCACTGCGCAGAAAAAAAAAAATACTGTAAACATGCAAAAAGTTGAAAGGCCTTGCACACATGATACTTTGATACACGCTAATGCTTTTAAATCTATTCTTATTTCATTACATCATGGCACTATGACTTATTATCCAAATACAAAATCCATGATTCTATTCCATTTGTTTATTCGCTTCCCTTATTCTAATTATTCTTAAGTAACCAGGCAAGCAGTAATCTAAACTGCCTTCTTCAGTTGGGTTTATAATTAATGGAAATGAAAACACAAGATCATCATCACTTTCATTTCATCAGTAAGGCCTTTGTCCAACGTAGTTGCCAGGAGGATCATAGTTGCAGCCAATGAACGTGCCTCCATTGTCACACCTCACTTTAGCACACCCAAGGCGAATGGAGGTCTTCCAAACCACCTGAGTATAGTGCAGGCACTCCCCACCAACGCACGAGTTGCTGTTGTAGTCATAGTTCGCCTTCTCGTTCACCCACATCTTCACTGCGTCCGCGCCGCTCAGGTCCCCAGTGCTGCCCGCGAGGTTCTCACCGTACTTGCCGCCGCCTCCCGAGTGCACCAGCTGGCAGTCACCCTTGCGTTGGTCAGCATAGTTCTGTGCAAAAGCAGCCACGGTATCATCCCAAGCCAAATTTGGAACACCCACCTCTGATCTTGCTGTGTTGTGGGCATTCACATAGTCTTGTGGTGAATCTTGAGCGTGGGCTATGGCTAAGAGACAAAAGAAGAAGAGAGAAAATGGAAGCTTGGATGATAACCCCATTTCTAGTTATTGTGTGAGGTGTTTGATGAAGAAATGGGAGGTCTTGGGTGAGGAATTTATAGGGATTTTTGATGTGGAAAATTGTCAGATATTGATTAGGGTTGTAAGCAAGGGCGTGGAAATTTCAAAATAATTATAATGCGTCGAGGACCAAGAAACTATATCAATCTTGTTACTTGTTTATCTTTCTGCAGCTGCCGTAGTCCATTTGCTTTTCCACAAGCAGCCAAAAAAAAAAAAAACTAAGATACTTTTTTAGGGCATTAGCATCAAACAAACTGCCACTTAAACTGCTGAGGTTGACAAAATAATTTAAAAAAATTGCTTCACTTTTCTTGCGTCGGTTTCTCACTCAGATTTTTAATCTATTAGTGTTTATACTGTAAATAAATATATTTATACATAAACAAACACACATAAATTAAAGAAAAAAACTTATGTGCAGTTTATTATTAATTTTTTTAAATATAATAAGTGTATAAATTTTCAATAATAACATACAAGTACGTGGTTTTATAATTAAACTATAAACTTGTCATATTTTAATTAAAAAATTATACACATTATATTTTAATTAAAAAAATTGATGGTAAAGATATAAAGAATTGCATTTAAGTTTAATTCTATTAAAATTTTTTATTAATTCTAATTAAGTTACTTTATTTATTTTATTCTAAATAAAACTTTTCTTTTTAGTTAGTTTTAGATAACGTTTTTATGCATTTAGAATTAATTTAAATATTTTGTTTTGATTAGGATAAGATTAGTTTAATTTTTTTTAATTAGAATAAAATTATCCTATTTTAGTTAAAATAAAGTTATCCTATTTTTTTAGAGTTATGTCTTTCAGTTGGAGAAGGACTCCACTATCTATTTTATCATCTATAAATATAATGTTGTTTTCATTTACTAAAATAAATTCAGAGGAAATTAAAGTATAAATTTCTACATCATGTTAGAGTCCACTACCAGAATGACGTTAATTTATCAGTTAGAAATTCTAGTTTTCTAACAAATATTTATATTGCTCAATCTATTATTATTTTCATTGTAACTAATTTCTTCTTATAGGTATTTCTCTTAGTATTCTCTCTCCTTCCCTGCATCCTTTCTTATGTTATATTGATAAATATAAATTTATTGTAAATGAAAATTTAATTTAATATAAATATAATATTATTAAAAAATAAAATAATTAAAAAGAATTAAGAAATAACATAAATAATAATTTTAAATCATTTAATCAATTATTTATTTATGAATAAATAATTTTACTAAAAATTTATTTATTTATAAATGATGTTAAAAATTAAAAAAAATATTTATAATTTTTTGAAAAAAGTAATAAAAAGTCAGTTTCAATAGTCTATCAGAAATCATTTCTAACAGCCAAGAATAAATTTTAAATACTAATAAATTAAAAAATGTTTAATTTTAATTTATAAAAGGTATGATTTATTAATAAATAATAATATGCTTCATCTTATCTTGTTAAAATTTTTTATTATATATATAATATGATAATTAATAATTTATTATATATATTTTAAACAAATTTTATTTTATAATATGATTGTTTATAGTTAATTATAATTTAGGTTACATTTAATTTATTTGGATAGTTTTTGAATTTCCTAATTTTTTCTTTGGGTTTCTTTTCTACGATTCATTAGTTTGATATGTTTTTTGGGTCGTAGTTCATTTTCTCCTTTAAATTTTTAGACTTTCATATGTTTTTTGTATGTTCCAATTGGTCTTCTCTTTCAAATTTTTAGATTTTTGGGTTCTTTCCCTCTCTTTCACTAGTTTCTTAACCCAAACCCAAAAAGACAAAAAAAACCAAATAAATGAAATTAAACAAACAAATTAAATGAAAACTAAAAACACATGAAGCAGAAAATAAACGAGATTTAAATACCAAAATTTTGAATATGTAAATAGGGAAATGTTTGCCTAATGGTTGTTTCAAATAATCACCTTAAAAAAAGAAGAAGAAATAGATGAAGTCAACAAAGAAAAAGAAAAATAGAGATTCAATAAAATAGTAATAACTCATAATACAACAAAAATCAAAATAGATAGAAAAACACCCAGACAGTACAACTAGAAACAACTCACAAACAATATTTAAGCAAGATTGAAATCAATCGAATAAATAAGAGAAAAGATAAATAGTTGTATAAAAAAAAGATACAAAGTTAAGAGGTAAATAGCTACAACAAGTGACAAGAAATGAACAAAGATAAATAACTTCAAAAAAAATGTCGATAAACAAAGAGGAGATAAAATGAGAGAGTAAAACCTTTATATTAATAAATGAAAAAAAAAAATTAGTGGGCCGATTGTTGGAAATAGAGAAGAGATAAAATGAGACAGTAAAACTTTGAAATTTATATAGAGAGAAACAGAAAAAATTTGGCAAGCTAATAGCTTTGTTGGTTTTTTAGATTCACGTCCGTGTGAAAAATGATGATAATTTTTATTATTTTTGCACCTATCATATTATTTGAAATGTCGTTTATTACCCTTTTTCTTGTTCACATTGTGTAATATATTATAATTATATATATATATATATATATATTATATAAGTTGGTGTATATATTATAAGTTAATATACAATTAAATCTATTAACTAAATATATAATATAATTTTATGAAACAAAAATATTGAATTTAAACAAAATAAGAAAAATATCTAATATAAATTTAATTATACAAATTATATTATATAACATTTAAAAAAATTTAACAATTGACATCATTCTCATCCTCATCAATATTAAAATTTTTATCTACATCCTCATTATTTAAATGAGAGGTATTTAGCCTGTACAAAGAGCTTGGCCTAGTATCATCTTAATGGCATTGTTGTGAGGACTGCTGAATAATACTTTTAAATTCATCTAATTTTTGCAGTAGCTGTTTAATTTGTGTTATATGTTCTTCAAGTTGGGTATTATGAGTTTGTTGCAACATGCTTATAAACTCATTAATGACAATTTCTTTGATATAAAAAGAGTGAAGATTTGTTAAGTATTGAGTCTTAGTGTATCCGAACATGGAATTTCTTAATATATTATAAGATATACTTCCAATACAATACACTAAGCTTTTCTTTTTCTTTCTTCCAGCAGCCTATAGCCATAAATCCAACTTTGAAACACTCTCCCTTTTACTTTCATAAAAAATTTTAAGGCGTGTATACTCCTCTTGGGAAGCAAATAATAGAAGGGGTTAAAATTGTATAATTGTAATTGCATATATAAATTAAATATAAAACCACAATTACATAGATAGCTTAAGATTTTTTGTCAATCCAAATTAAATCTTTGAGATGATCAACTACTTTATTTTTCTAATTCTTCCAAATCTTATGGGTATTCCTAGGTCTCCAATAACAATATTTATAAATAAGATAGAGGTTTTAATTATTAAAAATATAAAATACATGATATTGTAATTATGTAAAAAATAATTAACAAAATTTACCTTAAATTCAGCAAACTATAATTTTCTATATTTATGAAAAATGTCTCCAATTATTCAAGGCCTTTCATTTTTTTTAAGAAATTGTTGCTATAAACCCATAGACTGCAAATTCAGTATGGTTGATGAAAATTCAGTGCATTGTAGCATTGGATCAAAACTTAAGTTTAAAAAAGTTAATGAAGAATGGTTATTATTACTGATCACAAGAAACCAATTATAGATTAAAAAAAATCATATGTTGGTAAAACCATATGTTGCTAATTAACATGAAAAAATTATAAATTGATGGCTGGTATAAGAAAAACCATAAATTAAGGGTTAGCATGAGAAAACTATATGTTGATGGGTAGTGAAAATCAATATTTCTATCTCACAAAAAGGTTGAGAAAAGGATACCCAAAATCAAAAACCTTACTACAAAGTAAGGAAAAGAAGAAGACAAAGAGTAAGAAACCTAAATAATAATAATAATAATAATAACAAAAATAAAGGAAATTTTTGGATAACCTCCAAATGCTGAGAACGAAGAAGATTGACAATGTTAGAAGATTAGCTCCAAGATAAAATATCTAGCTTCAGAGCGAATATTGGAAATTACTATTAATTTTAATTAAGTTATTTTATTTGTTTTTACATTTTATTTAAGGCTTATTTGTTTTTTGTTATTTTTGAGTATTTTTTATGTGTTTAGGATTAACTTAAGTTTTTTTTAATTAAGATAAAATTAGTTTAAATTTTTTATTTTAATTAGAATAGAGTTATCTTATCTTTTATTAGGATAAAATTATCTTATTTTTTCTCAAAGTAATGCCTTTTTGTTGGAGTGGGACTCTATTCCCTTTTTTATTATCTATAAATGTAATGTTATTTACATCTAATAAAATAAGTTTAGTGGAAATTAAATCTTAAATTTCTTCAAATCCTTATAACAAAAGAATTTTTCTTAAAAATTTTGGCTCCAATTTTTTTTTCTTCAACATAAGTGTCAATATCTAAGGATTATGATGCAAATGACTTTCATTTAATCCAACTCCATTTGCTATTCCCTCTTCTAATGACCTTGTGCCTTCTTTGTAAGAGGGGAAAAAAAAGAGGGGGGTCTCGGGGGGGCGCAAGGGGGTAGCTTCAAAAATGATAACACAAATCTATTATTTATGTATGCATGTAAGCACTATGCGAGGAAAAGGCTTTGTTGGTGATTATTTTTCTTTTTTATTAGCAGTTTCTAATCACCAACAATGCAAGGACCAACAAAAGGAAAATCAATTTGTTGGCCAACGAAAGAGACTTTTGTTGGCAGTTATTATTACAACCACTAACAAAAAATTGACTTTTATTAGTGGTTATAAAAATAACCACCAACAAAAGTTAATCTTTTGTTGGCAGTTGTAATAATAACCGCCAATAAAAGGATTTTTTATTCACAATTTTTATTTAACTATCAACAAAAGTTAATAGTTTTATTGGTAGTTATTTTGGAACCGCCAACAAAAGATGCCTTTTGTTTGCGGTTTAATGATAACCACCAACAAAAGGTACCTTTTGTTGGCGGTTCTGATTAGAACTATATACTTTTTCTCTTTTTTTTGCATCTTATATTTTCAGTTTATTTATTTCTGTTTTGTTCTACAATTTTGCTAACCATAGATTATTCACCAACTTAACAACTAGCAAGAAGAACTATTATAAAGCATTCAGACGACAATTACAATCAATAATCAAATGTTACTAAATATTATAAAACCAGTAAAAATTAACACAAGTAAATTTATTCAACTAAATCAACAAGCATTGTTGGAATATGTATTGAGACCACTCTTCCCTAGGTTTATCTATTTGAATATTAGAGTATTCTTTACAATATGCATATGGGAAGTATTGCAAAATGAAATAACAACGATTTGAAGTTAGATGGCTAGAATTATTCAAATTTTAGAAATATTTTTTTAAAACAAGTTCTATATTAAAAAAAATCCAATAGTATAATGGCTCAAAAATAGAAATTCTCGGGTCTTAAACTTTTTTTTGGTAGTAAATTACACACTAATACCACCAAATACAACTTGTAAAAGTAGATCACTAGCAACTAATACCATCATATAGTTAAATTTTATTACAGAAGAAAACATAGAGATAAGGAAAACCACCTAAACATTTAAAAGAACTGAATTACATACCGCATTTGGGATCATTGATTGTCCATGTATGATGATATCTTTTATGAATCTCATCACATAGCACCCGCAGTCTATGTTGTTAAGTTGTTTTGGACACTGTAAAAATTCAATAAAAAACATATTAAATTAAAAAAATGGTGTGCTTAATAATGGCCTAAATATTGATAAATACCTTTACTTTATTCCATTTGTATAATGTGGTGAGTGTTTTTTATTTTGGCACTTTAAACCCACGATTTGCATGAAACATCACCACCGCTCTATCAAGCAAGTGGAAAAAAAACTTTATATAACAAATTATTTTGAAATTAAAACACACAACTATATAGAAATACGTAGAAAGTAAATGTATTTGTTTATTGATTAAATAACTCCTACATCTGCTCACGATTCGTTGGATCACCATTCAAAGAATCCATATAATGTATCTTTGGAGCACATGGATTGATGACGATCAACATCCAATGTGCTATAAAACAATTAACCAATGTTAGTAAATTCTAATTAAATATTTGACATTCAAATTACATATAATTGAAAAGTTAAGCATTAAATGACTCACCCTTGTATGTAAAGGGCCAAGAATAACACCTCATTTTCGACTCTTGCAGCAAGCAAATCCACTACTTGTTGTGATTGACTTGTAAGCTGGCTATGCGGCATTTGTGAAGAAAAAGTGGCAATGTCATGGGGATTGATAAACACGAACCTCCGTGTAATGTTGTCAGGGACCAAGAATGTATGGTACAAGTACCTGAGATGAAGAAACTAATGGATTACTGATAAATTGATATGAACATAATGAAGAATAGTTGATGCATGGTAGATGAAGTACCTGATATATAAATTAATAGCAGTGGTCCCTATCATTTCATGTTGGAAGATCTCATTTATGACTTCTATTGTAAGCAGATAATGTGTTTCTCTATTGTAAATCTCTTTATCAAAATTTATAATTTTTATGTTATCATCCCCTAACATTTATTCTACTAATGCTTCAAGAGCCAATCTGTATTTGTTTGAAACTTGAGGGTCAGGCTTTGGCTTTGATGGTACGATCATTGATTTCTTGCTAAGTCTTGACACTTTTAGGTGTTTTCCCCTTAGATTGTGCAACAAAGTGAGCCAGTTAAATTTAGAATCAATAGAGAATTATAAGGGAGTGAACCATAAAGAAATGTTAACTAACAAACTTGTCTTGATGGAGCTATCGTAATGAGATTGGTGGGTCACGCAATAAAGTTCCCCATTGCTTGTCTTACCATTCTTGTGTCCTCAATAGGAATAGGCAATTCAACATTTTCTTTCATAGGGATATTAACCGCTACTTTTATGTGGTCGGTAGATAATATTTCATTGTGAAGTGCATCACCTATAATATTATACATATGACCCTCTACAACCATGCAACGAGTAGGGGTGTCTAACTATAATAGACAGTTTGCTTCGTCCTAAACAAATCATAACAAAAGAAATTATTGATAAGTAGTGAAAACACTTAACTATTGACATAGTTAAAGAAAGAAATTACCTTAGGGAGATGCTGAGAGGCAAGTGTGCAGCTATCTTTACTACTAGAGCCAACGTCTATTGCCTACATCCCCATCATCTACATCTTGATTAAATTTTCAATAAGGCTTCATTAATCTTCCAGTTGCTTTCTCAACTCAGATTACTCTTGCTCTTGTCTTTCCACCTTCTCTCTCAACTCGACAACTTCAGTAGAAGAATGCAACTTTGAGCACTTTTGTCTTCCAAAATACCCTTTTTGACTAATGCCAAAGCTGACACCCCTAACATGACCAAGGTGCTCTGGGATACCAAGTGCCTTGCCCAATATATCATCACCCCCTGGGAGCACATTGCCTTCTGGGAAGGTATGTGATAAGGCATCTTGTGATGTATAAATTAAAAAATAAATATTATTGAAAGTAGAAAAATGAAATAGACTGATTGACAATTTTGATAATCAGTTAATACTTACACATTTGTTCCAAACTTCAAGGACACGCTCATTGTCAATTTCGCTAGCTTTATTGACTTGAGCTGCCTTCCAGAGAATGTGATAGGATAATGAGCTATTTTCTGATCCCTCTTGCTCAATCTGTGTATTAGGACAAAAAAAAATTGTGTAAGTATTGCATCATGATATATATATATTTATAAATATATAACATTTATATTCACATACCATTTGTTGTTCAAGGCCCGAGTATTAATTGGCTTTTCCTGTCTGGGTATTGAATATTCTTTGCTCTTTCTCGATTATTCTAACTTAATTTCTATGAAAAAAATATAATAATCTAATCAATACATATTGTTACACACTAAAATAAATAACTATATATTGTAGAATATAATTACCTAGAAAAACTCCTCTTGTTGTCTGCTAATAAATATATCCCAAGCCTCTTGAGTTAGCATAGCTTGAAATAATTCAAGGGAATAGTTAAGAATCTCTCAAGAATCTACTCTTGAGTATGTGGTAGAATATGTTAGGACTATTTCATCCCAAATAGCATTCTTAGTGGCATTGTCAACCCTTTGCTAATCACTTACAGTAATGGGCACATTCATATGAGTCATAACTCCAATGTAGTTGATTAATTTTTTACTATTTTTTTAATTGGTTGACTCTTGACATTCTATTGAACCTCGAATTTCTTTCTAATACTTTTTGCACAGGTCACCTCTTTTAGGATGGTCAAACCTCATTTAATTTGATTTATCTCCTTCGTTACATCATCTGAAGCACAGTTATGACCGTCTAGAGAAGCCATTCACCTATAATGAAATTCAAACACATTAGTTAAAAGAATAAGCAAAATTAATTCTAAGGTTAAAAGCAAAAATATATAAAAAATTCAATGGGACATATAAAGAAATCAAAGAATAAATTAAAATATATGTATTTAAGATAATCTTTTTCTTTTTCGCGTCTGATTTAGACTTCTTTACCCCTTCTTTAAAATCCAAATACCCTCTTTATGATCATCTCTTATATATAGAGTATCATCTTCAATGGAATCACTTTCAAGCAATGTCCCTAAAAAGGAATCATCCTCAACATTAGTATGTTGACTGTGTTGAACATCATCTTTGTCCTCATCCATTTTGTTTGTTAATAGAATGATGGACCACTTCTTACTACCAGGATCGGGGACATAGAACACTTGTTGCGCTTAGGATACAAAAATAAAAGTCTTGTCTTTGTGCCCTACCTTATTAAGATCCACTTGGATAAACCCTGACTCATCAATTCGAAGGCCGTTCTTGTTGTCAACCCATTTATAACCAAAGACCAACACCCGAAACAAAATGTAGTCTAACTCCCTTATGTGTTCAATTATCCCAAAGTATGACATGCTTGCATAGATAGGGTTTTTGTCTTTAGCCTTTGAAATATGCATAGATTGAACTATAAGAGTTACACCACTATTTTGCATTGTACTCCGATCATCCTACGCTTTTGTATTGAAAATGTAGCTGTTGATGAGATAACTGGTGTAAGAGAGGACATGTCGACTTGGACCTCTTACTAACCATATCAATTTTTCAAAAATTGCACTAAGATTTGCATCTAACTCTAAGAAAATGTGATTTTTGAGCCAATCTATAAAAACCTAGTTATGTTCTTTTAATATCCAACTTTCATTCTTATTGGGGTTCAAGTTTCTAAATATCTCCTTGTACTTCCACATATATGGCTTAACTTCATCAGAGTTGTGTAGAACATATAGGTATGCTTACTTCCACTCTATACTTGTGATGCTAACTATTTCATTTCCCATAATCCCTCCCCCACCAAATCTCCCCATGTGTCGAGATACCGAAAGTCCAATATTAGCAACATTAGATAGGTATTTGGTATAAAATTCAATAGCTTCTTCGACTATGTACTATTCAATAATACAACCTTCACGTCGACTTCGATTTTTAACAAACCCTTTTAATATCTTCATGTAACGCTCAATTGGATACATCCATCTCAAATAAGTTGGGCCACACATTTGTGTCTCCCTAACCAAGTGAATAGTTAGGTGTACTATCATGTCAAAGAGCAAATGTGAGAACTACATCTCAAGCTCACACAAAGTGATTACAATTTGTCTTTACAAAGATAACAATTTTGTAGGGTCAATCACTTTACTGCAAATGGACTTGAAGAAGAAGCATAGTTTAGTGATTGTTCTTTGCACCTTTTTGGGCAAAGTGGAACAGAGAGCCACCGAAATTAGATGCTCCATCAGAACATGGCAATCATGCGACTTAAGACCTTTCAACTTCAGATCTTTCATTGATACAAGTCTTCTAATATTTGAAGAATGCCCTTCTGGAACCTTTACTCCATCAAGAAATTCACAAAAATATTTTTTTTCTTTTCGAGATAGAGTATGCGCCCCTGGAGGTAAATAAGTACGACGTCCCTCCTTCATTGGTGCTAATTCTCCTCTTACTCTCAGAGTAACTAAATCTATTCTTACCTTAATCCCATCTTTGGTCTTTCTTGGCACATTGAGTAACGTACCCATTACACTGTTACATACATTTTTCTTGATATTCATGACATCAAGGAAATGTCTCACATACAAAGACTTCCAATATGGCAATTCAAAGAAAATGGACATTTTCTTCCACCCACTTGTCCTAAGATGTCCTGCAAAAGCTTTGTTGAAATTATTATCCAAATCCTTTACCTTTTCATGTAGTTGCTCACTAGTCAATGGCAAATGTGCACTACCTTCCTCTGTCATCCCATTGAAAGCTTTTCTCCACTACTAGTAATGTTGTCTCAGAGGTAAAACTATGCGATGCTAGAGGAAGACATTTTTCATACAATGTTCCAACCACATGGAATGTGTGCCCTCCTCCCAAATAGGGTATCCACAACCTCCCTTGATATTGTATCTTGACAAATTACCATACGCTAGAAAGTCATTGATTGTCCCAAAGAGCATAGCTCACAAGTTGAATCTTTTCTTTCTATACCCATCATATACCTCCACTCCTGCCTTTCACATTAGCTTCAAATCTTCAATTAGAGGAGTCAAGTATATATCAATATCATTTCTAGGTTGCTTGGGCCTAGAAATTAGCATAGACAACATCATATACTTGCGCTTCATGCATAACTATAGAGGTATGTTATAAATCACCGAAATCACCGGCCATGCACTATGGGCACTACTTTGGACACTGTGTGAGTTCATTCTATCGGTCACTAATGCAAGGTGTAAGCTTTTATCTTCTTGCCCAAAGTCAAGGTACTCATAATCAATTATTTTCTATTGAGGAGAATTTGTAGGATGTCGAAGCTTGCCATCATGAATTCTTTCATCTGCATGTCATGTCAAGTGTTTCGCATCTTTTGCACTGCTTTACATGCGTCTAAATTTAGGTATGATGGGAAAATACCATACCACCTTTGCTGAACTCGATTCTTTCTTTTTATATCTAGAGGCATTACACTCTGGACACTTTTCTAATGGTACATATTTATTTCAAAATAAAATGCAGACATTGGGACAAGCATATATCCTCTCATAACTCATGCCAATAAAGCATAATATTTGTTTAGCTTCATATGTTCAACTAGGAAGCTCATTATCCTCTGGCAGCATATCTTTCAAAAGTGCAAGCAATTTTGAACAGCTTTTATCACTCCATCCATTTCCCGCTTTCAAGTTTTACAATTTTCACACTGCCGACAATCTTGTAAATTTAGTATAGCCAGAATACAATGGTATTTTTGCATCACTTTTCAACCTCTTAAACATTTCAGGACAATCCTTAAGATCCGTTTCAATCACATTTGCCATCTTTTCAAGACGATCAACCTCATATGTATTTGTGTTGAAATCATTTGAGGCATAACTCCCACTATACTCCCAGTTACTTTGGCCATCCATTGTCTTGCCATGCTTTGTCCAACATGTATAACTTTGGTCAATCCCATTACACACTAAATGATCTTCTAACTCAACTACACTAATTTGCTTTATATGGCAGCAATTCAAACAAGGGCATATGATTTACTAGAGTCTCTTGCATGCTCAACTGCAAATTTAATAAACTCTTTCACTCCATTCTCATATTCCCTAGATAGAAGATTAATAGACATCCATTTCTGATCTATATCTTTTCAATCTAAAAAGAACCAATTTAAGAGAAATATGATTAATGACTCAATCTGCTTGGACTCCTACCTATTACTCTACTAAATGTAACTCTATTTAATTATTCTTTTGTTGCAATCTATATTTCAAAGAAAAACCAGCAATATGATAGCATAAAAATGCAAGTTTCTAAGCACAGAACAATATATTCCAACAGTCCATAATCAAAGAACAGTGACAGAATAATTTTTCTCTCCTTTTATGTAAGTTATAACTTACATATATTATATTTTGCTAATTCTATCATACCAAAAGAATTATTTTGTAAAAAAAGAAATGGTTCCAAAAAAAGGCACAAATGCAAAAATGGAGGAATGAATGGAGGATGGGAACCCAAAATGGAGAAAAAAATTACCACTTAATTTGTTCAAAGCAAAAATACATTAATTAAAACAAATTAATTTTGCAAAAAATATTAAAAAATGGGATGAACTTACAAGGGCAGGAACAAGGTGGTGCGAAGGGCAACATCGACGAGGGAGAACAACGTGAGGGCATAATGAGGGGCAAACGGGGGGCGCCAAGCAAGGAGAATGGCGAGCATGCAATGGGCTGAACAGATAGTGTGATGCAAAAGAATGGCAGGGTGAATGGCGGGAGTGTCAAAGCAAGAAGAATGGCAAGAGCGAGAATGGAAAAACTGTGGGTACGACAAAAGGAGAACGACGACACGATGTAGGCCGAATGGCGGCACGATGTGAGTACGAGGAAGGGAGGACAGCTGGCAGAGGATAATAGTGGTATAAGAAGAAGGGAGTATGCATGCAGTTTAGGAGAAAGAAGGTAGTGATGAAAGTGGACGCAAAAAGCACATTGGGAGTTTAAATTAAAAATAGTTGGTAGTTTTACAAGAATCACAAACAAAGGATATCTTTGTTGGCAATTGCTCTAGAACTGCTAACAAATATAAGGCTTTGTTGGCAATTCACGTAAAATTGCCAACGTAGGCCAAGGACCTTTGTTGGCGATTCTAGGCGAAACACCAACAAAGGTAACTTTGTTCATGGTTCATGAAGAACCACCAACAAAGTTTACTCATCTTTGATTTTTGTTGGTAGTTTCCATTAACCCCCAACTATACTTTGATTTTGTTGGCAATTTTGCTGGAACTACCAATGTATGTGTAACTACAAATCCTTTTTCTGTGGTAGTGAAGTATGTAAGTAGACATTCACATCCTTTAAATACCATGCCTGCTTTAGGTGGTTCTTCCATTAATGTTTGGTAAAATAAAGAAACATGGCACCTGTGTTTAAATCTAATGTGTGGTGGTCTTTTGTTGTGCTTGAGGCTCTATCCTTCCAAGTTGGGGTGTTAAGTCTCACATTTAAAAAAAAATGTATGTGTAAGTATTTAAGTAGAACTTTGCATGATTTGAATACCACTCGCATTAGTTGATTTTTTTCCCCATCAGTATTCAATAAAAACTAAATTTGTTATCCTAGAGTATTAGCGTATAATGAGTTCTTATCTTTTGTACTTGGTAAAATTTTATTTTCTTTGATTTTAAGGTCAATTGAATATTTAAGAAATAGTTCATGAAGTAGAAATCAACTGATATTGAAATAAAATTCAATTATTTTTTATTTTTTTTTATCTAATATCATCTTAGAAGATGTGATTTTTTAATTTTTAATTAATAGATAATTATGACATTAATTTTGTATTCCAAAGTTTAATCAATTTCAACAATAAACATATAATCAAATAGCTGGTTATATGATCAAAATTTAATATACATAATTTTAAAGATATATTAAAAAATTATAGAATAATTTCAAATTATTTTCGCTTTGTACAGACATAAATTTTTTCCAATTATTGTATAGGATTTAAAGAAAGGTTCAATGTCTAAATTTGATAGTTTCACATCTCATAGGCTTTAAGCCATTAGGTATATGACTTAGTGGTGAGAAGTATAGATCATTAGCAAGTTTTATATGTTAAAACCTCTCTCTATAACATACCAAGAAAAATATCTCATAGGCTCTAAAGAATATTTTCTAAAGGGTACACACAAGTTTGGTTGGCCAAGTATATCTAATGCAACTTGGCCAAATCAAGCCAAGCTAGGCTGATAAGAAAAAGGGCCAAATTGGGCTAGGCACGAGATTGGTCATGTTGGTCAGTTTGGCCATACTTGACCTAGCCGAATAATAATAATAAATAAGAACCCGAATGAAAACTTCATTTTTTAAGGACTATTTAGTAATTTTAGTTAAAAAATTTTAAAAATATTTTACAAATTATAAATAGTCAAAGAGTCAAGGCTCCTAAAAAGTCCCTCCCTGAGTATGATTGTCGAGATAGAAAATGTATATATTTTGAATTTGATAAAGTTAGAAGGATATAAACATTTAAAGTTTCTACTCCTTCAAAGTTTATAAAAGTAAAAAATAAGAGAAGCCAGGTTAGGCTTTAGACTTGGTATAAAACTAAGTTGGACACTAGGCTGAATATAAACCCAACTTGACCTAGGATATGTTTAGCCATACATTTTCTAAACCTTATGATCAATACTACATTAATTGTGATTAATTCCAAAATGTGTTCTTTTTTTAGGGTTAACAATAGTGGGTGCCATGTCAACTATACTAACTCCTCTACAAACCATGATGTCTTGTGATCTATTAATATATTTCAGGTAATATATATTTTTTAAAACTCTCTCAAGTTTTATTTTATCCTTTTATTTTATTTTGGTCCTTTGACATTATTTAAAGTTTCATTTTATTCTCTTATTTTCATTTTATTTTAATTTGTCTCTCAACTTACAAAAGTGACTCAATTGTTTTATCCCTTCTAGCATTGCCAAGATGCTTAACCAAGAAGTCTTACATAAATCCTACTTAACTAAGGTAAAAACCTTCTCAACTATGACAACTCAATTGTTTTGCTCCTTCTTACCCAGACATTGTGTTTTGCAGTTTTATGGTTTTCTTGTTGACCTCAATATCTTCATTAATAACTGGATTGATTGGAAGCCTCTTGCCAATTTGATGGAAGCTTATCAATACCTAAAAGCATGAGCAAGGTTCAGGGTTAAGAGAAAAATTGTGTGATTAGTCAAAAAATAATCCCTCTATTGATCTTGCTTCCTTTCTTCAAATGTTAAGAGTCTTTGGGAATAAAAAATCAAAATCATGTTGACTCTCATCTTTGTTTAACTTTTTATTCTGTTATTGCTATAATCTAACTAATACTCTCATTCTTTTTCAACTTTTTGTAGACATTGTCATAAGAGAGATTTGATATCTCATATTTACTAAATGCTATGTTTGGCTAGTGATAGGAAGGCTATTATTAGGACAAGTAGATCTAAGCTAACAAAAGATTATTAGAGTTGAGCTTTCAAGGAATTATGTAAAACTATTTTGTTAAGCATTTTGACATTATTAAAGGGAAGAAAACATTTAATTAGTTTTTGAAATTTAAGGGATTAAATTGGAACAAAATTAAATTAGGATACAAAAATGAAATTTAAGATAAATTAAGAAATTCGAATCAATACTAAATAAAATTAAATGGTAAGAATAAACCTAAAATAAAATTAAAAGGCCAAAAGTATAGTCCTACTTATCCTTTAATAATTATTACAATTACACTTGTTTATCGCCAACTAGCATGCCATTGATGCCGCTTAAATTTACTAATTAATGCTGCCAAGTTGTTATCACTAATTGCTAGTGTTAGCGTACCAAACGCATTTCATAAACTTTTTGGAAATAGATCCTCGTAGTACTGCATACAAGGAATTAGTTGGAGTCAAAAAGAGAGCCCACCTTCCTCTCTCTTTCTCAGTTTAATTGATCCTCTGGGGTGGGATCTGGGTCCTGAATTTTTTAGTCATCAAGTTGATTGTTCCATTAATAGACTAAAGTTTCAAAATTTCTATTCTTAGTTTTCAGACTTGGAAACCCCTTAGTTTCAAAATTTCTATTCTTCTAGAATTAGCATCCACAGGAATATCGTCCAATAATTAAATTAACAATTTATGTGCCAGTTTTATTGATGCATTATTTTGTGCTGATTAGAAAAAAAATTTATCTCTATATTTTTAATTGTTCAAAATGAATATACATAATTAGTTAATTAAAAAAATCATGTGAATATCACTAATAGCAATAAATTCATAAGTTTTGATTTAAGAGAACGCAAAAGATGAAAAAGAAAAAGGAAGATTTGATTTAAACACTTTCTTTGATTTAGTTCTAAATCCAAAAAATTCTGTTTCCTTCCCTTCTTCTCAATGCAAAAATGCAAATATATCCTTTTATACTTGTTTCTCAAAGTTTTTGTTTATTTGACTTTGACCTACATTTCTTAAACAAAAGAAAAAAATAATAAATTATTGGTAGTTAATTTCTTAAAGTATTTGAAGTTAGTTGGTAATACTTAAAATCTGAAAATTATATCTATTACTTTTTCATTCAAAAATATTTTTTTAAAAAATATTAAGATTGTCATTTGTTTTAATTTTTTATTAGAATAAATTTAAAAATCCACTAATTAAATATGAAAGAAATTGTCTAAAATTTTAACTCAACTGACAACTCTTTTGAACATAAATTCTAGAAGCTCTTGATATATTGGTGTTTATCTTACCCGACGATTTATCACTGCGTACTCCAAAAACCTTACACTTCTTTTGTTTAAGAAAAAAATGGAAGAAACATTTGACCTTGTTAATTTGTGCCCTGTTTATCACGTTATATAAATTAAAATAAGATAATATGAAGAGATCTTACACAAGCCATTCATTATATAAGGCTATATATTCTTCATTTTCAGTCCAAATACAAAGTTTCGATCACTTTCTAATTACATTTTCAAATACGAGTTACACAAGAACATTTAGTTTCTCCTATTGGTATTCTTTTTCCGTTTTAGCAGCCACAAGACCAAAACGTTTCATACTTTTCTTGAGTGTATGAGAGACCAAAGAAAATAAAGGTAAAGATGAAGTCTTTTTTTTTTTTTCCTTTTTAAATAATCTTCTTTGCCGTGCATTAAGGCCCTAAATTGAAGGGCCAAGCTTTCGGTCATTTTTAATTATGACGACGAAGAGAACGAGGCATTATCCAGTGTATAGTGAATGGCCGATTAGGAGTCAATGGTTCTAAGTCCACATTGAAGGCATCAGCTTTTTTGTTTTTCTTTTGGCCAAGAAGCCATCAACGTGTTATTGAAGGCAATTTGATCCACAAATTATTGAATGGATCAAGCAAAGAATTAACCTTATCTCCCATAAAATTAAAAACAAAATTAATTTTTTTTTTTATAATTACAAATTTCAAATTAATTGGAATAGAGCGTAAAGAGTTATTATTAAGGGGTAATGAAGATTAATATAAGCCTGAGTCTGTGTCGCGTCTCAAGCTTGGGAAAATTACAATAATTTAGTTAGAGCTCTAACGAATTTTTAAAACGTAATATTTTATTTTTTTAATGATGTTTTAAAGCAAATTATTTTTTAAATTATAAAAATAAAAACATTATATATCAATTACTATTATTGTTTAAAAACTACGTAATTTGTCATACGATACCAAATGTCTATCATCTTCTCCAATTTGCCCTTTGCACAATCTTTAACATGCATTTCTCTCAAAATCATATGATTTTTAGACAATAATTTCAACCAATATGCAACATTTTTACTTTTTGTAATAGTTTAAAGGGGATAGAGTGATACATTTTAAAGTTTGGATATGAAAGTTGTAGCCAGGCTAAAGTTCAAGAAATTTAGCCCCATCTAATATACAAAAAATTTGAAATACAAAAAAAATGGATTAAAAATAAATATTGTGCCCTTACTTTAAAAAATTTATAAAAAAATATAGATATGTTAAGTAATAATTATAAAAGTATAATAGACATTGTTCCAAATATTTTACTTCTCTTCCTTTTTTCTTTTTAGTAACCAGATGAGGCATATATTTAGTTTCTCCTTTATTTTCAATAATATTTTTGATTTTGTATTTGAATAAAAATTTTTAAATATAATTTTTAATGTTTAGTCTCAAAATTTTAATAAAAATACAAAAAATAAATATTTTTTACAGCACAGTACTATATAATTAAATTGTCTAAAAAATTTTCTCCATATATTTCATTTTTATCATAGAACCTGCGTAATAAATACTTAAACAATTTTAGAAAAAACCGACTCTTTGCTAATACAACTATACATCTTTTGGGGTTGTCCGTCATTAAATTACGGGCTAGCCGGCAAACACTTCCTTTATTCCTCTCCCAGTTCTCTGTCTTCCCCCCTCTGATTGCAAATAAATTACCTTATATTTTCCTTTTATAGAAAATTAGAGAAAAGTCTTCCAATTTGTATTCCTTCACGGTAAATTTAAAAAGTATTTACTCTTTCTGATCCAAAAAGCTTTCAATATTTTGACCTACTTTTTTATTTATTAAAAAATTATTTAGCTTCATTTTGATTAATTTGTGTTTTTGCCTCCATTTAATTGGAACAAATTTTTTTATGGGAATATTATAATATTATAAAAGTTGATGAGCTTAACAGGATAAGTGAATACGCATGGCTTTTTTGCAATAACATCGATCATGGTGATGATAATTTATTATCTCAGTCATGCGGGAATTGGTAGTGTACGCATTGATATTTTAGTTCAATAAAAATTATATACACTATATATTATTATTTACTAGATGTATTTATGATCCTAACGAACATTGCAAGTATTGTCGAACTTATATATATATATATATATATATATAACAACAACAACAACAACAACAACAACAGTGTACTTCCAACTGTATTGAATAATTTCAAATTGAAAACCCAATGGGCAAACTAGAATTGGACCCCAAAAGAAAGAGAAAAGATTAGAAAATTATGTCAGAAGCAGATTTCTTACTAGTGAAGGGGAAAGTGTGATGTGCACCATTAGGGTGAATTTTTGCCTTTCAGTCGTGAACCCTCACAGAGTATTTTGCTAGAATAATGGGTCTCTCTACCATTAATTGAATTGACCCATAGACAATTAATCATTTATTTATATTAGCAATTAAGGTAACACTTGCACAGCAAAGACGTTTCTCCCTTGCACAATGAGAATGTTTTAATAAGTTTTTTCTTCTGGGTATTCTTCTGGTTGATTTTATTTTCTTTTGGTTTATATTTAGTGCCTTTGTTGCCTTTACAAAGCTTCGTATGTGAGTGCCTATTTTTCTGATTTTAGTCTTTTAATTTTTGTAGTTGGTATTATAAACATATGGTTGTATTGTGTAGAGGTATTTTGTTTAAACTATTGTATGTAAATTTTGAGAGAGTTTATTCTTTAAGGAAAACTCTGTCAAAATTTGTAGTAGAAATATTAGGATCAGTTGAAAGTCATAGAAAAACCTTGGTTTTCCATAAGAGATTTGATACATATGAGCACACACGTCCCATTCGAAGCATGTGTTATTGTATTGAATCTTATTATCCAATGTTGGACAATTTGAGAGGACTTTTTTCCTATATCAAATCAATAGTATTTATAAAAATGTTATACATTGAACTTGGTGAAATTTTTGGACATTACATTTCCTTTTTTCTCTTGGTGCATACTTGAATGGGTTGATGTTTCATTGACCTTATTGTGCACTTGGTTGACCAAAGGGTAATGCTGTAGGAAATTCACCAAGTGCAAGATATGACATTTTTATGGTGGGACTAAGTAGGTTTGGAAAAGTGTCTTCTCAAATGGGATATGGTTATACCTCATTGTCATAGAGATGATGATGTTGTGCACTAATGTATTTCAAAGTATTTGATATGAAATGATTTTTGGAATCTGAGACCTAATCAAAGTTGGATGCTACAAAAAAAGGATTCCACAACTGGCTAAGTAACTAAAGAGTTTGCAAACAAGGTTGATAATTTCCTCAAGTTTGCATATGAGCATGAAAGAGTGATGGATTATTTGGGTCAACTTCTATGTCTATGTAGAAGATGCAAGAACCTTATTAGGGAGTATTGTACTTAGTAGGAAAAACACTTGTATATATATGGGTTATGGATGGCTATTTCTATTAGACATATTACAGGGAGGAACATTGAGTGACACAATGTTTCAATTGCAAGTGTGGTTACTGATGAGTCAAGAGTAGGAACCCTTATGTTGAAATGTTTATGATGCATTGGGCAACAATATAGAGTATGATGATAGGAAGTTCAAAGATGAATTGAATGAATTTGTGTGAAAATTCTTTGACTTGGTAAAGGACACCAATAAACCACTTTGGGATGGTTGTGTAAATTACAGTAAGTTGTCAGCAATGACACAACTTTTGAATTTGAAGTTAGCGTTTAATGAGTTAGAATAGTTATAATTGTATGATTGTCATAATCAAGAGTATGCTTTTCAATTTAAAGAGGTTGTCAAAAAATTTTATATGTCTAAACAAACTATGAATGATCAAGGGTTAAGATATAAGAAGATAGATGCATGTCCTAAACACTGTATGCTATATTACAAAGAAAATAATGAGAGGACCATTTGTTTAGTGTGCTAGCATTTGAGATTCAAATCAAAGGTCAGAAGTGAAAGAAATCAAAAGGATATTTCATTCTCATTATTGTGATATTTTCCCATTATTTTGAGACTCCAGCATTTACTTATGTCCAAAAACATTGCACAATGTATGCATTGGCAATCAAAGGGAGTCCTTAAGAATGAATGATGTATCATCCATCAAATGCAAAGGCTTGGAAACATTTTGATGATACCCATCCTAGATTTAACAAGGAGACAAAAAATGTTCATCTCGACCTTTGCATGTACGGGTTCAATCCATTTGGTGCCTTGGCCACACTGTACTTGTGTTGGTTGTTATTTATAATGCCATACAACCTTCCACCTTGCATGTATAGATGGAAGGGACACATCTTTCTTACTATGGTAGTTTCTGGGCCAAAGTCACTTGGTAAGAGTTTGGTTGTATACCTAAGGCCTTTAATTGATGGCTTAAGAATGTTGTGAGAGGATAGTCTTAACACTTATGACATGGCAAATGAGTAAAATTTTAACATGAGGGTAGCATTATTGTGAACCATTAATGACTTCCCTATTTATTGGATGTTTCCTAGTTATAGCACATATGGAAAGCTTGCTTGTCCCTACTACATAGAGAATACGAAGTCATTCATGTTGAAGCATGGCCAAAAATGTTGGTTTCGTTGTCACCACTAGTATTTACCTCTTAGATATCTCTTTTGTTGTGGTAGAAATTTATTTAAGAAATTTGTAGTGGAAAAGTCTTTGCCACTCAATTGATTAGCAAGACAAACATCTTCAAAAAGGTATGATGACTAAAGGAGATTGTGTTTGGGGTGGAATCAACTCCACAAAAGTAAGTTGGCTTTGGAAGGGATCACAATTGGGTTAAAAGAAGCATATTATAAGATTTTCCCTATTGTCGCATAAACCTAATATGATAGAATTATGATGTTATGCATGTAAAGGACAATGTGTTTAATAGTATCTTTAATACTATTATAGGCATAAAAGGAAAGACAAAAGACAATGCAAGCATACAAGAAGATATGAAGATGGTGTGCAAATAATCAGAGTTTGAGTTAATGAATGAAGGTGAAAAGTGTAAAAAATCAATGGCCATATACATCCTTAATGCCACCGATAAGAAAAATATTGTGGATGGATTAAACAACTAAAATTTCTTAATAGATATGTGTCAAACTTTGTGCACTACATAAAAATAGATGTAGGAAAATGACAAGATGAAAAGTCATAATTGTCATGTGTTTATGCAATCATTAATTCCATTGGCATTTCACGATATGTTGTCAAAACTAGTATAATGAGCATTGACTAAACTCAACCTTTTATCTAAGGAATTGTGTGTCTGAGATTTGAGTGTTTGACATGGAAAAGGCAAAAAGGTCCATTGTTGAAACTATTGGCAAGTTGGAAAAATTATTTTCCCCTACATTTTTTGATGTCATGAAACATCTAGTTGTGCATCTCCTGTATGAGGCTACGGTTGAAGGTCCTATGCAATATAAGTGCATGTATCCATTTGTGAGATGTATGTTATATTTAAAAAGGAATGTGAAGAAAAAGGCTAGAGTCGAGGGCTCCATTTGCAAGACATATGTACTTAAAGAGATCTTTAACTTTGCCTCATTGTACTTTGAACCACACTTGCAAACTAAACACACTTAGGTTTTACAAAATGATGATGGTAGGGATGACATGTGTGGTCAATGCTTGTCCATATTTGCACATCCTTGCTAGGCCATCAAGAGATCTCATAGAAAGTTCTTCACAGACATAGAACTTTCTATTGCCCATACTTATGTTTTGGTGAACTACTCTAAAATTAGGTCTTATCTTTAATAAAGTACACATATATCTTAGTTAATTAGAAAAATTGACATAAATGTTTTGACACTATTTTCATTCATTTGGAAATTTGAAGACTCACTTAGAGAACAAAACCATAACATCACACATGACAAAATATTGACATGTTGCGACATAGAATTTGTTAAATGACTAAAACAACTTATACTTTATATCTTTAGCACAATCATGTAGCATGTTTATCTTATAACTAAGTCCTTTGATGGTTCCTAGGTAAATATGGTGGAGTTGATAATCCAATGATTTGAAACTTAATCTTTAGTTTGACAAAGTAGGTAAAGTACCATAATGGCATGATAGTCAACAAATATAGATTTCACACAAAAGAATACAACTAAATAAAATAACCATAAATAGTGGTGTCTAGATAAGAGGTAGTTTATATGATGAAGCTGAATTGGATTACCATGGCATTTTTAAAGACATCATAGAGTTGTCATATATAAGAGTCCAAAATAAAGTAATTTTGTTCTATTAACATTGGTTTGACCCAACCAATGGTATCAAGGTTGATGACAAACTTGAGTTGGTTGATGTCAAGCCTCAAACAACCCTATAAACCTTTGATATGTTTGTGTTGGCTAAGCAAATGCAACAAGTGTACTACACAAGATACTCACTTGGTGGTGGTAGAGGCAGTGGAGAACACTAGGCAACTTACAAGGTTAGATGGAAACTTTTCACAATTAAGCCACACAATGAAAGGAACACAATCTATGATGAAATCAATACCATTAATTACTATCAAGAAGACATATCTCCAAGAGATGTATAGCATGTCTTTGCTAAGGATGATGAATTGATAATTGCGTTGTTTGATGAACATGCTCTGATGGAAGAAGTTACCATTAATGAAATACATAACCCATCGACACATTCACTTCAATAATGGCTTCATTGATGACAACAAAGAAACTGATGATATTGAGATCTTTAAGGAGGAGAAAGATGAGATTGAATTAGACAATAGATATTTTAATAGCTCTTAATTCCAAAGGTATGTTAAAGCTTTTATTACTTTTGCTTATTTCCACAATACATATCGAAAAGGTTGTCTTTCCATTTATGTTACACCTCTATTGTTACATGATTGACCAATGTCAATATATCACTGTTTTCAAGTATACAAAAGTCAGCAGATAAGAACATAGAGGATAAGATAGTGTTTGAAGTTATTTGTCAACATTGTTTTTGGATAATTATGGAATTTTGTAATATAATGTATGACTTAGTAATGCAAATTTTATTATTTCAAGTGATGGCTAACTACTTATATGTTTGTTTCATTGTAGGTTAAATATGAGAATGGATATATAACAAATAAAACATTATAAATATATATATATATATATATACACATTTAACCAGCAAGCAAGTAGCAAGGGATTAGCAAAGGATCAACAACAGATTAGTGAAGGAAAATAGCAAGGAAACTAAGAAGGAATAGCAAGGAAATATTTGAATGGGATTAGCAAGGGGATTCAATGAGGGACTAGGGAGGGAAAAATAGTGAAGTACTAGCATAGGAAGGGCAAAGGAAATTATAGAGCAAATATTCCTTCTCTATTCCTTCACTAATTATAGAAGGAATTGCCATTTGCTAATCCAATTATAGTGACAAAAATGTGTGAGAGAATAACTATTGCTAGTTTTGTCAATAAGGGAATTTATCAAGGGACGGGATGGAAGTCTTCCTTGCAAATTAGCAACCTTTATATAGGGCATTTCCTTGTTATCTTTTCATGATGTAGTAGGATTATTCATGTAATATCTCATTTTAAGCCATGAATTCTAATAAAAATTATGAGATTTCTTATGTTTTATATTGTGTTTTGGTCAAGAAATGTTAGCAGGAGGTAAAAGAGGAAGTTTGTAGCAAAAATAATGATTTTTAGCTATTGCATGTCCTATATACAAGCACCCCCATGTGAAAAGACGTAACCCATGTAAACTGCAAGTATAATGCACAAATACATGGCCTCTTATATTTTTGGGCACGACACATATCCCCAATCATGTGCGGTAATTAAAGTATGATTAGGCTTCAAATTTTTAGGTTTAAGGGCAATATTGAAAAAAGAAATTAGCCCTAATTAGAAAACTCATGCCTCAACTGACGGAAACACTTTAAAAGTTGCCAAGACCACTGGAGACTTGAAAGATCCTTTCTAAAGCAGTTGCCATCAATTTTGTTTCATTCTCTAAATTTTTTGGCTCTTCTTTATGAATTCTCTTAGATTATTTTTAGGATTTTAGTTTCTAGTATGAGTAGCTAAACCCTTTTCTAGGGTTTGGATGGATTCGATTGAACATTTGGTGTTGATTTGTGATTATTGTGAATTAACTCCCACTTATTTAATCTAGTATATTAATTACTCTCTTCTTGTGAACGGCTAGATACTTCTACATTGTTTGATATGTTATATGATAAATTAAGGGGTGAAATATAGTATCAAATCACTAAGGTAGTAGACTTAGGGCATGTGTTTTATAAAGATATAAGCACTCCCATGTGACTCATATGACTTATACATGCCAAACTGTTACATGAGGAATTAATTGATTTCAAGGATCTTAATGGGCTTGTATTAACCCTTGTGATCACGAAAGTAGATGTAAGATTAACATAGGCACACATATGTTGTCTTGAGAAAGAATCACACATACATTAGGGGATCAAGTCATTAATACAAATAGATGTCAATTTCACATGTTTATTGTTGATTAACCAGGGGAACACATTTGATAAAATCCAAACTCTAGAGCTTCTCATAATTAATTAGTCAAGTTATTTAATTTCATTTTTAAATTGTTCTTAGTTCCTAGTTAATTAATTTGAAGCTTCTATTTTTCTAGATAATAGGGATAGTTAGAATTTTGATACTTGATTAATCTTCATCATGGGATGATACTTGACTCACCTCTATATCACTTGTGTAACCCTTACACTTGCAGATTTTACACAACCCTATACCCTTGCTATAGCCAAACAACAATGGAATAGCATAGAGAATGTTCACTTACTATTTTCTTTTCTTCTTGTGGTGCATTTAGTCTTGGATAAACTTAATGCAAAATCACAAGCCAAAAAAGGACAAAGCCAAAAAAATTTCATGTCCTTTTTTATTCAATCAACATGCCAATTGCAATAATTTGAACAAATATCCAAATATTACTAGAATTTCATTTATAAAAGCAAAAAAGCAAAGAATCAAAGAGACAAAATAGTAGCTCTAGTACCACATGTTAAGCATTTAATCAAAACTACATTCCTAATAGAGAAATATGCCTAAATAAAATATCAAGATAAAACAAGTTCTTACAGTAGTTTAATTCATGTAATAAAAAATTCTCATATGATTCATTTTTATTTGTAAGAGTTAATCTCATATTTACGCAGCTGACTATATATATATATATATATATAATAGCGTACCTCCTACCATAGCTAACAATTCCGAATTGGAAACCCAATTGATAAACTAGACATTGGCAAAAGAAGACAGAAAATTATGTGAGATGTAGTTTTTTTATTAATGAAGGACAAAGTGTGATGAGTATTATTTGGATAATTTTTTGCCTCACTCAATTGGGAATCCTCTCAGAATATTTTGCCATATTAATGGGTCTCTCTCCCATCAATTGAATTAACCCATAGATTAACCATTTATTTATAATGGCAATTAGGGTAATACTTGTAAGTTAATAAATCTTAATCATGATAAAAATCTAATTCAAATAGGAGATAAAAACAATGCTTTAAAATTTCAAATATAAATATCCTATATGAAATATGATTCAAATATTTTTAATATTCAAATATTAGATATCCAATAATTATATTAAAATATAATTTCAAATCATTTAAATTTATATTTCAATCCCACAATTATGGGTAGGATGTATACTTTATAGGTAAGTTTAATGTACAAATAGTATTACTAAAAAATGAAACCCGTGAATCAACATCTACGTACGAGTATTGTTGTAACCCTTTCTATCATCACGCAAGTGTTGGAATGGGATGAAAATTTTTAAAGTGCACGTATACCTAGTAATTAAGATTTATTATATATATATATATATATATATAATAAGTGCACATATATAAAGTAAGTTTTGACAGTTAAATATAAGTGCAATTGGTGTATGCAAAAAATTTTCGCTGTCAAATAGTAAGCTCATTCATGTCCTGTTTGGTGCGTTTTATAAGCTAGTCGAGCTCATAAAGCTAATACAATATAATCTTATATGATGTTTGATGTGCATGATATCAAATTATGGCTTTTTATACGGCCAGCGTCATTACAAATAATAAGAAGAAAGTGAGAAAAGCTTTGGTAATCATGGTAGGATCGATGCTAGAAAAAATAATAATAAATAAATAACAGTGTATTTCTATTTGGTTTAAATTAGCCTTAAATTAATTTTTTTCTATGCCTTTTTTATTATTGCTTAACTACTGTCATAATTTTTAATTAATTTTTAACAAAAATAATAATGTAAATATTAGAATAATAATTAATTTTATTGTTAAAATTCTATTCCACAATTTACGGTGGTTCATTGGCATTAATTGACAAAATTAAAACCATCCATTTACAGTGGTTAATTGGACAAATTACAAGAATAAATTTTAATTTAGCTAAAAAAATTCCCTCCCCCTCATTTTCCAATATATCTTAATTCACGTTGTTGCATCTTTCTTCGAAACATATAGGACTCTCGTGACATGGGCATACACAAGGGTACTTGACCTCAGCTATTACTAATGTTGCTTGATATTAATATTACGTTTATATAAAAATATTTTCATTTAACATATAAAAGAATAGATAACTTACAAATTATCTAATATTCTTAATCTAAAAGGACTAACATAATTAGTAACAGAAGAAAACATTTCTTTTTAGGATTAGACTTAGAAGTAGTTTTTTATATTTTTACCATCAGGTTTCTCAATTAAAATATGATATGTATATAGTTTTTCAATAATAAAATGACAAGTATATGATTTAATTGAAAAATTATACAATCATCATTAAAAAGCATCCACTTTATCATATAATTATTGGAAACCCATACACTTGTCATCTTTTATTTAAAAAAACTTGATGGTAAAGGATAAAGAAGTGCAAATAAGTTTTTTTCTTCTTCTTTTTATAGCTGGGTTTCTTTAGAAGTGCATTTTGGGCAGATATGGCGCAATGGATTGGCAAGTTCATGTGAAAAATAAAACCCAAACAAAATCAAATAATATTTCCTTACTAGAATATAAAACAAATATGTATTATATATCATGAAGGGAGAGAATTTTTCTTTTTAAATGAACGAGTTTAAGATAAGTCGAATAGTGCAAAGAATAATTACAATTTTGCACCGCGGTGCATAGAGAAACAGAAGTTTACTTGGCCGCGGCATAAAATTTTGCACCACAGTGCTTTTCACCGCTGCTGAAATAAATTCATCTGTGCCGCGGCATAGTTTGTAAAAAATGCAAAACGCATCATTTTTTGCCGCATTTTTTAGGGTTTTAAAGGGCTTACAACACTTCTTCGAGGGGAGGCCACCATTCTGAAGGTTTTGGAGAGGAGAATGAAGGGTTTGGAGCTTTAAATGCCATGGAAGAAGCTTGGTTTAAAGATTCACCGATTAAATCCGTTTTTCTCTTCTTCCGTTGCTTTTCCTTGTATTTCTTTACCTATTTGATTTATGCTCTGCTCTTAATGTTGCTATTTCCTATAGTTATAAGCTAAACTTGTTGATTTGGGATTGTGATGAACTCTAATTTGTAATATTCATATTTACTTTCTTTATTTGCGTTTAATGGTATGATTTAATTACTCAATCCTTATGCTTCATGCTTCTAAGTGTGTGGAAACCATTAGATGATTTAGGTAACCTAAATGAACTTGGAAAAGGGATTTTAGGACTTGACCATGGATTGTGTAGTGTGAGTTCATGAAATTTGCGATGTTGAGTGGATTGATTCGCTTGTAGGATAGGAATATACCTACTAGCCTCACATAGCTATATTAGGACATATTCTTAATTAAGTCTCTAATTTAATTGCATAAGGAATTATGGATTGGTTAGGGGAATGCCTGTATGTAATTCAAAAGATGCTTATAGGTAAATTAGAGTCCTAGGCTATTAATGACATTAAGAGCAAGATAAAGAGAGATAATTAGTTCATATGAAATGCTAGAGGAAGTCATAATCTCAAATCATTTTGCTTTCCAATTTCATCTAGAATGGTGTCTCTCATTTTTTTTATTTTATGTCTTTAGTTTAGTTTAATTTCATATCACCTTTTTATTATTGGCTTGATTTAGATCAAGGTGCACAATTTTAATATTTAGCAATTAACTTAGTGACAAATCCTCATGGGAACGATACTTTATTCATCATTTTATTACTATTGCGATATGTATACTTGCGTATACGCTTTCAAAAAGAAAGCAATAAGTTTTTGGCACCATTGTCTAGGATTTGTTCACTAAGTTTTTGTTAATTTTAATACCAAGCTCACTTAATCTGAACTCAAGCTTTGTTCATTGTGTTTTTGTTATTTTTATTTTAAGTATTTTGGTTTGTGTTGTGTTTTTGTGTTGGAGCTGTTGATATTTATGTTTAATTTTTGTTTTTATTGTTTTTGTTTTTAATTATGGATTACCCTAGGATAACAAATGGGAAAACTAGTGAGTATAAGTTTGATATCATGACCAAATTGATAGCTCAAATGGCAGAACTTGATAGGAGGTTTGATAACTTTGATTTGAATACTAGTTATACTGCTCACGTTAGTGATTCTCAATGCTTGTTCATAACTTGTGATAATTGTGGAGGTCACTATGGAGAGCAGTGCCCATGTTGGATAGAAAATGCACAGACAGAGGATGATTTCAATAGGAATCCAAATGTTTTTTGTGATAACACATATATTCTTAGTTGCAATCATGAATAAAATTATTTTTGGAATCAATGTCAAGTTTCTTCATCACATGTAATCGACCCTTCTCAACCTTCCAATTGCCAATCACAAGATGAAATTTTTGTTCAAGAGCATAATCCTTACTTGGAAGAAATGATTAGGTATTATATGGACAAGCAAGATGCCCATATGGCTAGGCAAGATATCTACCTAGCCAAGCAAGATGACACAATTAGAGATTTGGAAATTCAAATAGGCAAACTAGCCAATGTCATCTATAATGGTTCACAAGAGAGTATTCTAAGTGATTTGGTAACTATTCCTTAAATAGAAGATGAAGAAAATTATAATGGAATTAATTTGAGGAGTGAAGAAGAGTTGCCAAAGGGTTATGTGCAATTTAAGGGGAATTGTAAGCAAAAAGCAAAAGAAAGGAAGAATATTGTGATGCTAGATGACCAAGAGATAACCTTCCAAATGGCCATGGTAGAGGATCCTCTTGATGAATTAGAAAAATGTTACAATGAGAAGGAAGTAGAAAATGTGATTCTAGGCAATCTCTTGATGAGTCCTCCACTGGAGTCCTTGGTTCTTACTGAAGAGAGATAAGAAGATTTTATAGGGTGTCTAAAGTATTTGGAAGCTCCCAAAACTATCCAAGAAAAATTAAATTCTAAGCTTCCTATTATGTCAGCCAAAACATGTGTTCCAATGAAGCTATTAGGTGAGGAATCACATGTTCTCAAATGGAAAGAACACCTATTGTTGTTGAAGCCTACTTATCAAAGGAAGAAAGGGAGCAAGGCAATTATAGTTTTTGACACCTATGATTAGGTTTTAATGTAAAGTCAAGCTGAAAACTATAAAACAAGCACTTCTTGGGAGTCAACCCATGCATAACTAAATAAAAATATAAGAGTAAAAAAAAAATATTTTTGTTGTTTTTCTAACCCCTGACTTTCTTTCTTTTAGAGCCCGCTAGCATTGAATGCTTAAGATTGTTGTTAGTTGAAGGAAAAAGAGTAGAGTAGCTAAAGCATGCAATTCAGGGAGTGATTTCTAATCAATTTTGTATTCCTTTTATTGGGTTCATTGTAACACCTTACTGACTACATTCCAATTAACCTCCCTCTAGGCTTGATTCCATATGATTTCCCAGGAAAATGACTGAAACCGTGGTATTTCACTACTTAAAGTCGGGGTTTAACCGGTCATATTTTGCCCCGTGGGTCCCGTGAACCCATCATTCACATTCTTTACTCAAACACCATTAATAGACTTGTACATAGTCTCAAACATCTCACAAACCACGGGTAAGAAGCCAAAAACCCAGAAAATACAATTTTTCAAATGAGCCCATAAGTTAGATTTTTGGCTCTAACTTTGGAAAATCATAACTAATTCTAGAAAAATGGAAATCAAGTAAATCATAGCTCTCTGGAAATCTTGGGATGTTAAATTCACACTACAAATAACTTCCAACCACAATCTCAACGTTTAGACCATCATTGACATCGAAATAGGAACAGATGTTCGGCTGTCCCTGATACTGGTGCAGTTTACTGTCATGAACTTCGGAAATTCGTAATTAATTCTACAAAAATTAAATCAGGGAAAACTATACCAATTTGGAAAGCTACAGATGTTAACTAGAGGAAAAAAATAAGTCCAGATCAGTTCAGGAGCTCCTGGACCTCGAAAACTGATGGAACAGTAACGAAGGTCAGAAACTTCCCTGATGCTGATACAGAACTTCAGCAAGTCGTTTCTCTCTCTACAGACCTCCAATTAAGGTGCTTCCAGTTGGTATAGGTCACTGTGGATATCTAATTTATGTTCATAAAATTTCATAACAATTGGACACCATTTGGTCTATGAATGACATGGTTTCATTTTCGGACCTATTGCACAGTACCATGACCAAACCATTGAAATTTCCCAACTTCAACAATTTACCAAATATTCTCTAGACCTCAAAATATTACCCACTCTAGCTTCTCAAGAAGCTCTCAATAGACTCTAGAGGCATGCCAAATTTCATACCAAGAAGAGCTCATCCGGTCATACTTTGACGGAGCTCACCCAATTGGCAGTTTTGGCACCCCATGTGGTTCAAAATGGGTCTAAATAACCTCCCACATGCTCTAACCTCTTTTGGGCAAGTTTGAAAGTACCAACATAGCATATATGAAATGTCTAAGTGATCCAAAACGTCATACATTTCAAAATCACCATGCTATGGAAGAAAATACATGATTTCATATAAGCCTCAAAAGGGCCAATTTCTACATTCTCATTACTTTGGCTCTTTACACAATCCATACATTATTTGTACATATATTTACATGTGCTCCCACATTTACAACTCAAAAATAATAGGTGCATATTCATTTTGGCACCTTATACATCAAAAGATCTATACATTTCTCTAAACATGCTCTACTAGGCTCCATGAGGTGTGCTTGACTCTCCTTGAACTCCACCTGAATATTAAGATGGGAGAGGGAAGGGGGTGAGATTCGGGAGAATCTCAATAGCTCATACTCATTCAAGATGCAATCAAGGCATATGAACTAGTCAAGCATGCACACAAGTCACAATAACACAACATATGTGTTTCATGCCATGAATATCATGTCAATGCCAAGAATAGGCTCTAGGGACTTTCGGGCTAGCCTCACCCGAGCTTTGGGACTTTTGGTTTGGCCTCACCCTTGGTTTAGGGACTTTTGGCTCCACCTCACCCGTCTCAAGGGACTTTCGGCACCACCTCACCCGAGTAATTTCCACAATTTAAATCACAAGCATATTGGTACCAATGCATCAAGGCAACATCAATGGCATATCTCATCATACAAGCACATACACAACATACAATGACTATTACACATCCAAGAATGCAACAAGAAAAGAGTAGAGAGATACCTTATCGGATAATACAAGTCTTCCCTTTCAATTTCTCTTCTCCCTCTTTGATTTCACACTCACAACTAGATGGAGTTGCTTCCTTTGAGCCTAGGCACAACAAAGAGCACCAAATCATTCTCTCATAACTCAAATAAGTACTCATAAAGCTAGAAGGGCTCTTCTTTGAAGTAAACCCTCACTACCCATGTAAGAAGCTAGGGATTCTCTCTCTAGAACTCTACTCACTCTCCTTCCTCTCTCAAGCCCTCAAAGAAGAAAACAAGGAAGAAGAAGTGAAGCTATATGAGTTCTACCCTTCTTCTAGAGTAGTTTTCCCACTTCCCTCTTCTGAACCTAACCCATATTAACTTCTAAAACCATAGAAAGAGAAAGCAAAAGGAGGAGAACAATATGCTAAGGAGAAAAGCTAGGGAAATCTCAAGATTACTCACCTCTTTACTTGATCTCCTTGCTTCTCTAGGTCTCTCTCTCTCTCTCCACAGCTCTTTTCTCTCTCCTTGGTCGAAGCTTAGGTCGGTTCTAAGAGAAATGATAGTTTGGAAGCCTTTAAAAAGTCAAAATCTCTCTTTTCACGCTTTTCCGGACTCACCTTCGCTATAGCGAGCCATAACCCTCGCTACGGCGAGCTCGTGTCAGTCCCAGATCTCTGCCTTCGCTATAGCTCTCGCTACGGCGAGTAGCTCCCTGGATTTTGTATGGGATGCCCGCACTCGCTATAGCTAGAAGCATTTTCACTATAGTGAGAAGGCATTCTTGCTATAGCTAGCCCATTTCTCGCTATAGCGAACAGGTATATTCGCTATAGCTAGGCTGTAGCTAACAGACTTAGAAAATTTTCAGTCTTTGAAAATTTTCAGCTTTTCTTTTCTTTCCCTTTTCTTTTCTCCTTTCTTTTCTTTTCTTTTTCTGGTTGTTACATTCATAATAGTGTTTGGTGTGTTTACATGTTGAATATTATTCCCTTTGTATGCTTTTCATTCTTAATTTCTTTTCCTTGTTCTATTGTGAATAAGTATGTTTGTTTTGATGTCTTGTCTTAGGCATTAAAATTTTATAACTAATTGAATTCATTTGCTATATCATTTTCACATGTTTCTAGTCAATGCTTTGTTTTGCCGTATATGTTTGTGACCTAACTTTATAAATTTATTGGGAACACATCTGATTGAATTTTTACATGAAATATGTGCCAAAATTTTCCTTTGCTTGTCTAGTTTCTAGCAAAATTTGTTTCATATGATTTGGAGTTCAGATGAGTTATTAATTTGTATTTGAATATACACTACCCTATTTTGACAAGCTATTGGAATTTGTTGTATGCTACGTCACTTGCTGAATTTTATGGGACTAATTGTGTGGTTGCCAACATGCAAATTTAGCTTGATCACAGTTTTTAGTGTGTTAAGATGTTTCCAAATTTTTTGTTCATAAGGCCAATTGGATATTTGCTAGGTGGATTCCACTAGAATGTCATTACAACTTTTTTTTTGGCAAAAATTTGCACTTACGTTGTTTAATCATATTTTGGTGCTATGCTTGTTGAGTTGTACAATGTTAATTTTGGTTATATTGTCAAGTTGAGATTGAAAGAATCATTCCATAATGAGGTGCTTTATTGTTATTACCCTTTTGTTTGGAAGATGTTGAAGTGGACAAAGAGCAAAATATATCAAGGGAGTTTTCTTGATCCCTTACTACTCTTATGTTGTGTCATGTTTTGAACATTAAGGACAATGTTCATTTTAAGTTTGAGGGTAGGAAGTCCAAATTGGAAATGCAAATTCTATTGTTTTTAATTGTTCCTTTTTTATGTAAAATTTCATTGAGAAACTCCCTATTTTTAAAAATTTTTAAGCTTAACTTTTGCCTACCAATCTTGTATTTATTTTCTAGTTAATGTCAAATGCCATTGAGGAACTTCATTTCTTGCTAATGTATAAATGATAGGCAATGTTTGGTAATGCAATTTGTAGATGAGATTAATTGTTAATGGCAATACTTTCCTCACTTATTGAGACTTTTCTTGTGCACATCACCATGCTTAGAATAATTGTTAGTTTTAAGTAATATATGTGAATTAGACTATGTGATTGATCTTAAATCTAAGACTTTAGAACTTGCTTTATAGTCTCTTGAGGAAAAATTTTAGACCTTGTATGATCTATTAAAGTGATTTAGGCATTCATTGGTTATGTTTGAGACTTGAAGCTTAATTTTTTTCAAAGTATATCACTAGTACCTTATTGAGCCTTAAGTCAAATATGCATATAATTGTATGAAATTTCTTTTTTTTAACCACATTAATGACCTTTAGCCCGAAAAACAATGATCTTACCCTTTTTAGGAGGATAATTAACATTTGATATTATGTGAAAAAGAAGTTTTAGGGGTAAAATAAGGTATAATGTGGATTTGATGTGAACAATTGTTGTTTTCTCATGAAAAACATGCACATTAGAAGTGTAGAAACAATGATTGTATAGTTCTTTGTTTCTGGATAGACATGAAAAATATGATGATTAGAGAAAAGAACTAAAAAAGAAGAAAAAAAAAGTGGTCAAAAAATTGATAGATCAAAATGAGCTAAGTTTAGGGGTGCAAAAGCAGAAAAAAAAAGAAAATGAGGTGAAAAAAAAGATGAAAGGAAAATAAGAGAAAGAGGGAGAATTTTATCTTCTATTATTGTGCTTAATGGTTATTTTCTTGAATTTTGCTCATAAATTTTCTATATACCATTTTTCTTGTAATAGCTATAACCATAAGCCCCATTACAATCTTAAAATACCTATTGATTAATGGGTTATGCAATGACCTACATTAGTGGAAAGAAAATAAAAGAGCAAGTGTATGAAGCTTTTAAGGGAGAGTTTTATTATGTAGTTTAATTTACATAAATTATTCTAAAGCTTACAATTGGACTTTAGCATGGTTCTTCACACACACACATCATGGATTCGAAAAATTTGTCATTAACTATTGAATTTTAAAACTTGTATGCATTACTTTCTTTTCTTGTTAATTATACTTTTTAATACATTTGTTGAAGGCATCCATCTATCATTACTAGAAATGAAAACTTGAGTAGGTAGGAATTTTATTGTTTAATGTGCCTTTACTTGGGGACAAGTAAAGAGGTAAGTTTGGGGGTGTGATAAGTTCTAAATTGTCATGATTTTCTCAATATTTTAAGGGATTTATCATATGAATATTGAACTTATTTTATTTTTTTTATTTATAAAATTAATAAATGTTAATTAAGTTAGTATTTAGTAAGTTTTGGTTTTATTTCTACACTTTTGATTTTTTTTCCATTTTAGTTAAGTTGTATTTTGTGTTTTTATTTATATTTTTATGTTGTTAAATTATTTAATCTTTGTTGGTAGATTATAAATATTAATTAGATAAATTTTATATTTTTGTAGGGTTACAATTATAAAGAAACAAGTTTAGAAATTTTGAAATGCAAAGCACAAGTATTGAGATTTGTTGGAAAATGATCAAAAAGAAAAAGAAAAAGAAAAAGGAAGAAACAAAGAAGAAAAGACAAAAGAGCAAAAGATGGCGCTTAAAACCACTACTGAAGAAAATTCAGCGTCGCAATGATAAAATTAAGCACCGGGTGCATGGAAAAACAGAAGCTTACTTGGTCGTGGCGTAAAATTTTGCACCGCAGCACTTTTCACCACTGCTGAAATAAATTCATCTAAGTCGTGGCACAATTCGTAAAAAAATACAAAACGCATCGTTTTTTGCCGCATTTTTAAGGGTTTCAAAGGGCTTCCAACACTTTTTCAAGGGGAGGCCGCCATTCTGAAGGTTTTAGAGAGGAGAATGAAGGGTTTGGAGCTTTAAATGCCATGGAAGAAGCTTGGTTTTAAGGAAGATTCGCTGATTAAATCGATTTTTCTCTTCTTCCCTTGCTTTTCCTTGTATTTCTTTACCCATTTGATTTATGCTCTGTTCTTAATGTTGCTATTTCCTATAGTTATGAGCTAAACTTGTTGATTTGGGATTATGATGAACTCTAGTTTGTAATATTCATATTTACTCTTTTTATTTGCAATTAATGGTATGATTTAATTACTCAATCCTTATGCTTCATGCTTCTAAGTGTGTGGAAATCATTAAATGATTTGGGCAACCTAAATGAACTTGGAAAAGGGATTTTAGGACTTGACCATGGATTGTGTAGTGTGGGTTCATGAAATTTGCAATGTTGAGTGGATTGATTCACTTGTAGGATAGGAATATACCTACCAGCCTTACATAGCTATATTAGGACATATTCTTGATTAAGTCTTTAATTTAATTGCATAAGGAATTATGGATTGGTTAGGGGAATGCCTGTATGTAATTCGGAAGATGCTTATAGGTAAATTAGAGTCTTAGGCTATTAATGACATTAAGAGCAAGATAAAGAGAGGTAATTAGTTCATATGAAATGCTAGAGGAAGTCATAATCTCAAATCATTTTGCTTTCCAATTTCATCTAGAATGGTGTCTCTCATTTTTTTTTATGTCTTTAGTTTAGTTTAATTTCATATCACCTTTTTATTATTGGCTTGATTTAGATTAAGGTGCACAATTTTAATATTTAGCAATTAACTTAGCGACAAATTCTCGTGAGAACAATAATCTATTCATCACTTTATTACTGTTGCGATACGTATACTTGCGTATACGCTTTCAAAAAGAAAGCAACACCTATGCAATGAGACTTTTGACATCTCCTCACATTTATTAAGGGACTTTTGGCATCACCTCACCCTTATGAGTCATTTCCACAACCAAGGCCATTAAGGGAAACACATTGGTACCAATGTAATGTCAAGGCATCAAGTGGCATGTCATCAAGTCATAAGAACATACACAAACATACAATGACATATATATACACCTAAGAATGCAAGGAGAATGAGTTGGAAAGCTACCTTGAATTTGACAGCTACCTTGAATTTTGCAAGCTTTCCTTTTATCTTATTCCTCCCTCTTTTCGGCCTCACAAGTGCACCTAGGTGGGTTAGTGTTCTCTTGGCCTAAACATCATAATCAACACATCATTACACACTTGAAGCAAGCCAAGATATTAAACTCACTCTTAAACACACACTTAGTTCCATAAGTGGTATAATGGTTCCATAAATGGCCTATTGAAGTAACTTTTACAATTCAAGCTCTAGGCTCCCATCTCTTTCCATTTCTAGGCCTCTTGTGTAACACCATCATATCATAATTCATTTCATGCCATTTCTAGGTTCTATTCCATAAAAGATGTGAGTTCTCAAGAAAAAGACACTAAAATATTACATTTTCATGTATTGCATAGCAGATAAATTTTTCATCTGGCATTCCATGGACCAAGGGAATTCATTAAACTTGTTCTCATATTTAATTACACTAAGACAATTCAAAACCATCCAAGAAAGTGACTTGGAATCATACAAGTGGGTGAAACACACCAATTTCCACGAATTAGCCACAGTTAGATTTTCAGTTTTTCTATCACAACTTCGAAAATTCATAACTAAATCCACGAAAGTCAAAATCCAACAAACTTTACCATTCCAGAAAGCTCTGGATGTACCCCATGATAAAAATAATTTCATCTTGTGAATCATTAAGGGGAAAAAGTTTGACATCCAAAAAGTCACTAAGGTCTTTGCTGCTTGGGCCATTATTTCATATTACTAATACAAACTTTCAAAATTCATAACTAATTCTATAAAAATTGAAATCATACAAATTTGGTCATTCTGGAAAGCTACATATGTTAAATTTATACTTTGCTCAGGACTCCAAATGAGGTGATCTTAGTGGACACAAAAATCTTATGACCTCTAGTTTATGTCTGTAAAATTTCACAAAAATTGGACACCATTTTCCTATTGGAGGATACAGAACACAGAACTGATAGTGTGAATAGTGCGCATACCAGAACCAATTGAAAATCCCAACTTTGAAAATTCATAAATAATTCTATAGAACTGTATTTTTCCTACCCTTTAGCTTCCCAAAAAGCTCTCAATGAGCTCTACATGTTTGCTAAATTTCATGGAAAAATTCCTTCATTTGGTCAGAAAATGCCATAGGGTGCCATTTGGGTCAATTTAATTCCTTTCAATGGCTCAAGGATGGGTAAAATGGCTCCTAAAGTCTTTGTGACCATTTGGGCATGTGGGAATGACCCAAAAATACTCTCTAAACTTGTCTTAGAAGTGTAGAAATTCAAAACATAAAATCTCATCCTTCATCCCTAAGTCATATGCAAGAGACATATATCTAAAGTAGCCATACAATTCCCAAAAATTCTAACACTTCTCATTTATCATTAATTGTCATGCATATATCAACTATGGGAATATTTACACATGTTCTATTCATTGTACAGTCATTCTATCAAAAGATTACATCATTTGCCATTTCTTTGGTTGTAACATAAGCAAAATCAAGCAATTTAGGGCCCAAGCTTTATCTTCCACATTGGTGACTTCCATTTCCTTGTTCATTGGCTCCACCTAGCATATTAAGATATTGGAGAGGAGGGAGTGAGATTTAAAGAATCTCAATAGCTCATCTCCTATTCAATCATGTATAAAGAATGTAATACAAGCCTTAAAGTGCATGCATGGCATACTAACATTTGAAATGGTTAAACATGCATTCTTAGCATTTACAAAAAGCCCACGTAGCATATTTAGGTTTGTCAAATGAGTGGATTAGCCTCACCCACTTCCTTCAAGGGTTTTGGACTTGTCTCACCCTTTTTCTCCAAGGCCTTGAACTAAGCCTTGCTCTTGGGAGACTTTCTCTTGGTCTCAACCACTTCTAAGGGCTCTTGGCTCATCCTCACAGAAGATAAAAGGTTCTTGACCTCTCTATATTCAAGCAAACCAATGCAAACATTCTTGGCATCATTTGAATACATAATGCAATACTATGATTCCATGGAACATAGGCATCATACTAAAATACAATTCATAGCTTAAAATACACATACACATATTTAAAGACAATGCAGACATTCATTCATGCATGAGAGAAAAGAGAGAGAGCTACCTTGTTATTTATGCAAGCTTTACTTTGCCTTACTCCTTCCCTTTTTTGGTTCCACAAGAACACTTAGGTGGGGTTGGTTTCCTTGGCCTAAACATTATGAATAATGCTTAATTATATTCTTGAAGCAAGCTAAAGCATGCAATTTACTCTTAAGAACATACTTGGTTCCATAAGTCACATAATGGTTCCATAAATGACCTATTGAAGCAAACATCATGATTCAAGTTCTTGGCTCCATTCTCTTCTCATTTTAGGCCTCTTGACCTCATTTAAGGTCCTTGGAACTATTACATATTCATTTACAAAAGCCTAGACACAAGTTGCTTCATAAGGTCACATTATAGAAGCCATTGCCTTATCTCTCAATCCATGGCTTCTAAATTTTCCCCAAGGGTTCCTCCCACCTTCTACCACCATAAGACATCTCAAAGCAAGGTTTGAACAAATTGAAACACTTCTTAACCTATTCAAGTAGCCTAGGTCGAGACATAAAAGGAAAGAAGAGTTCATGGCCTTCTTGATTTTTCCTTGATGTGAGACACACTTGGGAGGCTTCCTAGAGGTCTTAAGAGCTCAATCAAATACTCACACATGCAAGGAAACTCATATATCAAATCAGTTTTTGCAAGGTGTTCAAGAGCTCTACACTTTTTTAACTTGGAATTCCTTAGTTTCGCTTGCAATTTCTTGGCATATTCCAAGTTCCTACACTTTAATTTCATGGTTTCTTATTAGTTCTAGGTCAGAACTTTCCTCCCCTAGATGGTTCTATTATTAGGCATTACACACATAAGGAAGAGCAAGAAGGAAGAAGCAACAAAAAGCAAGAAATTACCTTGGGTTTAACCTTCTTTCAAGAGTGTTTCTTCTTGCCTTAGCTTCATCTTTGGATTTCTAACTTTTCCCCTTTAGTTCAAGGCCAAAACAGAACCACTTCACTCACCAAAAACATGGAAAGATGAAGTAAAGAGAGGAGAGGAAGGCTTTAAGAAGAAAGACTATGAAAATCCCTACATTTTGTTAGCCTTTTCTTCCTCCTCTTGAGCTCTTTTAGTGCATCTCTCTCCCTTGGTCTCATGCTCTGTTTTGGGCAACAAGAAGGTTTGTTAATCAGAGGCCAAAATAAAATGTGCTTTAAGAAGGTGAAGAGTCCACTTTATGCACTTTTTTATTTTATATTTTAGTCTCTATTCTTTGTTCTTATCATTTTGGCTCAAATCAACTCCTTTTTGAAATCCATCTTTTCCATCATATTCCTTAGGCTCTTAATCATAGGAATTACCTTTGGAATCACTCAAAAAAAATTTGAAACCATTCCGAACTATTCGGTCAAAGTTTCGGTCAACCAACGACCGAAATCGCTCACCGGAGGAGTTTCAACTGTTCTAGAGGTTCCTATGATTTTCAGGGCCTCTGAGAACCCCGAAAAACTTAATTTTTTTGTTTAAAAATCCCTCCTGTAAGTTTTCCAAATTTTCCAAAAAATTACAAAAATGCCTCTACTTTCTTCGGCAACTTTTCTGAGCCCTTCTGGCTTTGGTTTTTGGGCATCTTAAACCTCAAATCCTCATTTTTTAATATTTAAAATTTTATCATAATTTTAGTTGGCCACAAATCCTTTTATTTCGGGGACTTCCTTTTATATCTGACCTATTTATGACATTTACGGAGAAACCGAACATCATGCTTTTCACGTTTACAGAGGGACCAGATGTTATATCTTGGGCTCATTCAATGTTCTTGGAGCCCTCACACAATCATTTACACAAGCTTATAATCAAGTTACTTCACAAAGCACCATTATGGATACCATTGTCTCATCTCTCAATGCATGGCTCCTAATTTTTTTTCAATGGTTTATCCCATCTTCTAACATCATATAAAGTCTCAAACCAAAGCTAGAATAAATTAAAACATCCCCTAGCCTAATAAACCTTGCTTGGCCGTAATATGTACCATAATGGAGGTTCATGGAGTTCTTGATTTTTCCTTGATGGGATAGCCACTTGGGGAGGTTTCTAAGAGTCTTAGGAGCTCAAGGGAACACTTAAATAGCCAAGGGAATTCATACACAAAATTAGATTTCATAAAACCCTCAAAAAGCCTACACTTTTCTTTCTATCTTGATTTCTATTAGTTTTTCTTGTAATTTATTGCCATATTCCTCTTCCTCATGGTCTAAAACCCTAGTTCCTCTCTTATTTTTGGACAGGAAACTCCCCCTTCATATGGTTCTATATGAGGTCGAAACACACACCAAGATGAAGCAAGAGAAGAAGGCAACCAAGGTGAGAATTTACCTTCGATTCAAGTGTGTTTTCAAAGCTCTTTCTTCTTGGTTTGTTCCACCACAAGGACTTCAAACTCTTCCCTTAGGTTTTGGACTCAAAATAGAACCAAAAAGCTTAACTAAACCATAGAAAGAAAGCATGGATGAGAGGAGCAAAATTGTAAGAAGATGGAGCATGAAATTCCTTAGATTTCCTTACTTTTTTCTTAATTTTCTTCCTCTTTTTCTCCTTCTCTTGGTATGCCTAAAAGAGCTATTATTTTCTATATTTTGGGCAGAAAGGGTCATGCTATATGAGAGGAGAAAAAGGGGAGAAGTGTGTGGAAACTTTAAGAAACTCACTTTTCAAAAATTTCAATTTCGTCCTTCTATAATGGCAATTTTGATTCGATTTTGTTTTAGCTCCTTTTTTAGAACCATCTTTTCTATTATAGAATTTGGGTTCCCAATTTAATAAAATTCCTTTGGAATCACTCAATTTGGAGCTAAAACCTTACCGAACGAATCCGTCAAAGTTCAGGCTCACTGATGTTAGAAAATGTACACCAGAGGGACTTTCTCAGTCCCGGGGCTTCCCGTGGTTTTTTAGGCCTTTGAGAACCCTAGGCAATTCAAATTTTCCATTTAAAAAGCTCTCCTATGTGCTTTTCCAAGAGTTGCACTTATTTACAAAAGATGTCATTATGTTTCGTCAATTTTTGTCTTAATTTGTTTTACCATCCTAGCTCATTTTTTCTTTCCATCTGAGCTTGGAATTATCATTTTTAGGAGTTTAGGACTCTACCCAAATTTTTTGGGATATTATCTAGTTCATTTCAGAGGACTTGTTTTTATATGGCTCATTTCATAGTTCTATGGAAATTATGTTCGTTACAAAAATAATTGCATAATCCTAATTGAATGACCTAAAAATCGAGAATACCAAATAATCAAATCTTTTTAAAAACTAGAAAGGAAAGAGAATCTACCTAATTAATTCTAAATAAATAAAGCTTATAAAAGTCAGCATATTAAGCCCAAAATAGCATTATTTAGGCCCAAATGAATCAATCCATGTATGATCTTTGGTCTAAACTTTTTAATTTACAATATTCTAATCCAAAATAGCTCCAACAACTTCATCTTTAGCCCAAATAATGTTAAGGATGTTGTGATTAATGTTTGAATCAAATTTATCAAAATTTTGCTTAGTCTAAGTCTCTTAAACAAGTCTATTCAATGTTTCTTTAAGTCTTTTAGTCCTAGCCTTTATGATAGGTCCAATTGAAAGATGAAAAGGATTATTTAAAGGTTTTCAATTAGCTTGTTCTTTTAAGCTAGCTAAGTTTGTTCAGTGATTCGCATCATCCCCTCTCTCCTAAAAAAGATTTATCCTCAAATCTTCACTTGCATCAAAATGAGGTAAATCAATAACATTAAAAGTAGCACTTTGAGCTGGAATTTTGTAGACATTATTGTTAATCTTCTCAAGAACTTTGAATAGCCTATCCCTTATAGGAGCCAATTTAGATTTTCTTTGACTTGGAAACCTCTCCTTTTTCATATGTACCCAAACCCAATCACTAGGCTCAAAAGTAATATGCCTCCTTCCTTTGTTTGCCTTGGATGCATATTGCTCATTTTTCTTTTCGATTTGCTACTAGACAAGCTTAAGAAGTTGCTTCACCAATTTAGCTTTTCTTTTCTCGTTAAGACTTACTCTTTTATCAATAGGCAATGGTATTAAATCCAATGGAGTCAGTAGATTAAAACCATAAACTATTTCAAAAGGAGAAAAATTAGTACTTGAATGAACACTCCTATTATAGGAAAACTCAATGAATGATAAGCAATCTTCCCAATTCTTCAAATTCTTTTGAATAACAATTCAAAGCAATTGAAATAAAGTTCTATTAACAACATCAATTTGACCATCAGTTTGTGGATGACAAGCTACAGAAAACAACAATTTAATGCCAAGCTTTCCTTACAAGACCCCCTAAAAATAACTAAGAAACTTTGCATCTCCATCAGAAATAATACTTTTACGAAAAGAACATATCAGCAACATAAGTGGCATCACCAGTTTTATGGTATGGAATGAAATAAGCTATTCTAGAAAATCTATCAACAATCACAAATATTGAATCTATTCCTCTTTATGACCTAGGTAGCCCTAAAATGAAATTCATTGATATGTCTACCCAAGGTTCATTAGGTATAAGTAATGGTGTATACAAACCATATGGTGAAACTCTAGATTTAGCTTTTTTGCATGTTATACATCTACCATAAATCCTTTCAACATGACATTTTATTCTAGGCTAAAAGAAATATTCATGCAACACATCTAAGGTCTTTTTGACACCAAAGTGTCCCATTAATCCTCCCACATGGGCTTCCTTCACAAGCAATTCACATATAGAACATTGAGGCACACACAATTTATTATCTCTAAACAAGTAGCCATCAATTCTATACAATTTATGAAATGCTTTCTTTTCATAAGCAATAAATACATAAGTAAAATCGATATCATCACAAGTCCTTGATATGTTCAAATCCTAGCATCCTTGTATTTAAAGAAGTATGAAGAATATACCTTCTAAACAATGTATCTACAACCACATCCTCCTTACCTTGCTTGTATTTGATGACATATAGAAATGTTTTAATGAATTCCATCCATTTAGCATGCCTTTTGTTCAACTTACCTTGACCCTCAATGTGCTTCAAAGATTGACGATCAATGTGAATCATGAATTGTTTAGGCCAAAGGTAGTATTGCCAAGTCTTTAATGCTTGTATAAGTGCATAAAGCTCATTGTCATATATTGGATAGTTCAAGGTAGTCCCATTTAGCTTTTTACTAAAATAAGCAATTGGTCTCCCTTCCTTCATCAAAATAGCTGTTATACCAACTCTTAAAGCATCACACTCAATCACAAAATTTTTGTTAAAATCATACAATGTTAACATAGGTGTAGAACATAATTTATAGTTAAGAACATTAAATGCATGATCTTATGCTTTATCCCATTTAAAGACAATATATTTTTTTATGATTTCAGTGAGTGGTGCAGTAAATGTTCTAAAATCCTTCACAAACCGCCTATAAAAGCCAAACCATGAAAACTTCTTACCTTGGTTATGCTTGTAGGTGTTGGCCATTCTTTTATTGCTCTCACCTTTTCCTCATTAACTTCTACTCCTTTAGAACTCATCACAAAACCAAGGAAAACAACCTTAACCATGAAAAAATTACACTTCTTAAGTTCATACAACTTTTCCTTTCTCAAGGCATCAAACACATAATGCAAATGATTTAAATGTTTGTCAAGATTTCTACTATAAATCAAAATGTCATCAACATAAACCGCAACAACTTTCCATTGTATGTATGCAAAACATGATTCATTAACCTCATGAAAGCACTAGGTGCATTAGTTAACCAAAATGGCACAGCTACCAATTCATACAATCCATGCTTTGTTTTGAATGCAGTTTTTCACTTATCTTCTTCCCTCATCTTAATTTGATGATACCTAGATTTTAAATCAACTATTGAAAAGACACTAGACCCATGCAATTCATCAAGTATATCAACCATTTTAGGTATGGGATGGTGATACTTTACAATAATATATTTTACATTTCTGCAATCAATGCGTATCCTCCAGGATCCATCTTTCTTTGGCACCATAAGTGTTGGAACTGCATAGGGACTTAGACTTTCTCTAACATATCCCTTAGCCACGAGCCCTTTAACTTACCTCTAAAACTCCTTTACCTTTTCTGGGTTAGTTCTATAAACTAGCTAATTGGGAATTGTTACTCTATGAATGAAGTGAATCTGATGTTCATTACCTCTAATGGGTGGTAACCCATTAGGAATATCTTCAAGAAATACATCCTCAAATTCCTACAACAAAGAACCAACAATACTAGGAAAAGAAGGGTTAAGGTTGTTAGTGTTAAAAAATGCCTCCTTATAAATAAGTACAAGTAATGACTGTTTAACAAGATACGTACTCCTCACATAACTTTTTTTTGTATAAAAACTTAATTTTTCTCTTCTTTTATGAATTTCTTCTTTGTAGCTCTCAGTCTTTCTTTCTTTTTCCTACTTATTTTTTTTTGATCTCCCTCATTTTTCTGATCATTTTCTTTCTTATCTCTTTCTTTCTTCATCTTAAGCTAATCCTTATAACTTGCTTAGGTGTCAAAGGTATAAGATTAATGGGTCTGTTATGCATTACAAATGAACATCTATTGGTAAACTCATATTTAGCTGCCTTTTTATCAAACTCCTAAGGTCTTCTTAAAAGTATATGTCCAACATGCATAGGAACAACATCACACAAAATTTTATCATTATATCTACCAATTGAGAATGAGACTAGAACTTGTCTATCACCTTTAATTTCCCCACATTCATTCAACCATTTCAACTTGTATGGCCTATGATGTCTAATGGTAAGTCAAATTCAATTTCTTAACTAAAGTGTTACTAACAACATTGGTATAACTTCTACTGTCAATAATTATACTACATACTTTGTGGTTTATGAGGCAATTTGTATGAAAAATATCTCTCTTAGTTATTCCATGTCATCTTCTTTAACTTGAGAATTCAAAGCTCTTCTACTCATAAAAGCTTCTCCCTTTACTATATATGCAGCTTCATCATCACTAGCATCTTTAAGTGAAGGCTTGGAATCATCACTTTCACTTTCAGTCACCACATCCCCATTTTCCTTCATAGCCATGACTCACTTGTTAGGGCATTACAAAGATATATGACTTGTTCCCAAACATTTGAAACATTTAATATCTTTATTTCTGAAGGGTTTGGAATTAAATTTATCTTTACCCTTTGTTGAAGCCTCATCCCCAGCTTTTAGAGTTCTTCTTTGATACAACTTTTTCCTCCTTTTTCTAGTTTAGCTTCAATAAAGAACTAAAGCCTGAGATGTATTTTGTTGCTCCATTGTTCTTAAGTTGCCTTTCAATTTTTATTGCCATATGCACCATGTCTTCTAACTCCACATAATGCTATAACTCAACTATGTTAAATGTATCTCTATTCAACCCAATCAAGAATTGAGCCATTGTGACTTCCCTATCTTCCTTCATATTAACTCTTATCATAGCCACTTTTATCTTCTTGTAATATTCCTCCACACTTTAGAACCTTGCATGAGGATTGCAACTTTTGATAGAGGTCTCTGTTGTAATGGCTAGGAATAAATCTCCTTCTCATAAGAGCTTTCATTTCACTTCATATTTCTATAGGTCTCTCACCATTTTTCCTCTTATTTAGAAACAATTTATCCCACCAAATGATATCATAATCAATAAATTCAATCATAGCTAACTTCATCTTTTTTCTTCAGAATAATTATGACACTCAAAAATCAATTTTATTTTTTTCTCCCACTCCAAATAAGCTTCAGGATCATTTCTACCTTGGAAAGAAGGTATTTCCATTTTAATCTTCCCAAGGTTCTCATCAACCTTATTTTTATTTTTTGGAGCATTTTGACCATGTCTCCTTTCATACCTAACTTTTCTAAGCCTATTTCTATCTAACTAAACTACATAATCAAAGTCTTGCTCACTATTATGTCCTACTTTATTTTCAGATTCAAACTCATCCATAGACACATTCCTACGCTGATCTTGTCTTCTAAGATTAGGACTTACAGTAGGTTGCCTTCTTTGCAACATTGAAATCATTGTATCTTGCCTATACATCTTATCCCTTATTCCTCCAAGAACCACATTGAGGTGTTCAAACTGTTGTTGCATGGCTTTTATAACGAAGTCCATGTTCTGCTGACCTCCACTGAATGTTTCCTCCCTGCTAGACATTTTAGAAAGCTTTGAGCAATTTGTTAGTGAAATAAAGTTCCTCATAATTTTTTCTCACATGTTTGCCCTCAAGAGATAACACTCTACACTTATGTTTCACTATTTATAAGCTTTTTTCGATGTTGTTCTCACACCCTCTTGCCTTTTTCCACTCTTAAATTCCTATTTTGGCTTTTCAAAGTAAGTAGTCAACCCGATCAAAGATTATCATAATACTTGCAAGACCAACTCAACACTTAGAGATTTTGAGAGAGCAAAAGATGGGTATTAAGACTTAAGGAATCAAGAATTCAGACAAAAATTTTTGTAGAAGTTTAGTCCAAATCAAGCAACATTTCCAGAATAGCACACTTTTTATTTCTTTTTCCTTTTTCTTAGAATAGCATACAATTCTTTTTTCTTTAATTCTTCCCTTTTCTTGGATTGTATTCCTTCCCTTTTTTTTTGACTGGAATATAAAGACAATACTAAAATCACACAAACCAAACACAATGAACCAAATCAATCTAAAATGTTCTGAATGACATGTCTGGTTAGAAATGACTATATCTCGCTATAGAAAACTCTGATTTACATGATTCCAAAACGACCAAAAAGATGAGATTTTGAACTATGAAATGACCTACTAAACATAAAAGGACTCATAAGAAAACATGATGAACAAAGGCATAAAGAATATGATGTCTAGACACAAAGAAGATAAATAAACTCAAGAACAAAGCACACAGTCTAGAAAGAAGAAAGAAAAAAAAGGAAGACACAAAGAAACACACAGATATGACTTGAATCTAGGACCAAAGCTTTGATACGTACATGGAACAAACCCACAAGGATTAGATCCCTCGAACTCATAGCTAATGTTAAAGTATACGCATCCTAAGAAAGCTAAACAAAGGTCTAGCAATTCACTTGGAATCCTTGGGTACAGATGAACAAGGCCTACAAGTGTTGGAAGATGCCACAATATTGATTAAGCCTTGATAAGTCTGTAGTCTTTAGAAGAACCTTAGAAAATCCACTCTCACGTCTAGAATATCTAGAATTAAAATTTCATTCATTCATCTAATTTGATTACAAATGGAGGCAGAATCTTTGTTTATATATTGTAAGTCAAATCTACCTTTTAAAGGAAAACTAAGAAAAAAAAACTATATTATCCTAACTTAATGACTTAGAAATTAGGAATGTAAAATAGTCAAATCTTTTTGAAAACTAAAAGGGAAAGAGAATGAACTTAATTTTAAATGTTTTACAAATATATAAAGTTTCTAGAAGTCAGCATATTTAGTCCAAAATAGTATTATTAGGTCCAAATAAGTTAATTCATATATGATCCTTGGTCCAAGCTCTTAATTTGTAATATTCTAACCCAAAATAGCTCTAGTAGCTCTATTTTTAGCCTAAAAAATGTTAAGGATGTCTTAATTAATGTTTGAAATAGATTTGTCAAAATTTTACTTAGTAAAAGTCTCTTAAACAAGTCTACTCAATTCTTCTTTAAGTCTTTTAGCGCTAACCCTTATGATAGATGCAACTAGAAGATGCAAATGATTATTTGAAAGTTTTGTATTAGCTTGTTCTTTTGAGCTAGCTAACTTTATCCCATGATTTGCATCAAATGTAGCCATGTCATACAACCCAATATGATAGGGTTGTACAATGACTAACTCAAGTTTATTTAGTGAAGTAGGTTAGGAAAATTCTCCAAGTTTCATTTTCAATAACAAGACAAAAAGATTCTCTCATATGGATGGAGAATTCCTCTAGTTAATATACAGTTCAAGATGACTACAAATTATAAGAAGTATAATTTTGCGAGTAGTTGTAGTGTTAGGAATGGGTGAAGGTTTAGAAACTTAAATTACCATTTAGGTTAGTTATTTTCTTGTGGTGGTTACTTAGGAGAATTCTTTGTTTAACAACAATTCTTTACCAACATGATTTGTTAGTAGAGAAAGGATGTCCACTTTGTCAAGAAAAAGAGGAAATAGTCAATCATACTTTCTCATTATGTCCATTTGCTAAAGTGGTTTAGTTTGCTTCCCCTTTGGGTATATGTGTTGATCAGCTTGAGCCTTTTGATATTCAAATATGGATTCAATACTAGTTAAATTCCAATCTAGTAGGAATCATAAAGGATGAAAGCATCAAATAATTTGCACGGTTACTTTATATATTTTGTTGTAGTGTCACAATTGAAAAAGTTTTGAAAACAACTAAAGTATACATTACAAATAATTGTGAGGCTTTGCTATCAAAATTACCAATGTGAGCCACATATGAGGTTCTTCCTCACACCTTTATAAGGGTTCCTACTTAGTATGGCCATTTGCTTCATGAATAGTGGTACATTTGTTGTCAGGTAGCTAATAGAACACATCATCAATAGAATCATCATATCTTAATGCTTATTTGGTTTAGATGAAGTGTGGTTTAGGCCTAGACTTGCGAAAATAAATATTGGACTCTAAAAGCCAAACTGCTTCTAGAAATGGTTCCACAAGGTTTGAATTTTGTACTTCTGCAGGAGCTTGTTATTAATCCTCATGTATTTCCAATTACACTTATATTCTTTGAACACTTATAATGTCTCTAGCTGTAGTACCAGATTCTGATATCATTATAGGTTATGTGTCTTGATATTCAGGCTTTTCTAGGAAGATTTTCATCATCTGATGTCAGATTAATCCCAAATCAAGTAAGAGGTAGTTTTAAGTTTTATTGTAAATAATTATTTTCTACTTTTTGCAATAGTTAATTTAGTTGGGTTGTATGTATAAAAACAAAAAAAGAGTCAACCTGCAACCAAACTTATTTTTAGGTGAACTTAAGTAAACTTGCCCAAGTTTATGAATAACTAGTTGGAATGGAGTTTTTTATTTTATTTAATCATCATTTTGACTTTTGATTCATCAATTCTTTTTTTTTTTTTGTAAATTCTGTTTAACCTAACCCAACTCAAAAATGAAGAATTTTCACAACAAAGCTTTAAAATATAGCAATTTTGTGTATTTTTCTTTAATTATTAGACAAAAATTGTATTTACTTACATTGCTCTTTGCTTCTAGTTACAATGTCTCCACTAATTAAAAAAAATTGTAATCAACTCCTTGTTTTATTATCTACATTGTGATAGGCCCTTTATCATCTAAATTTGGAATTTTTAATTATTAAAATTACTAAAATTGTCACACTCTAAAACCAAATATGTGATGGGCATAATATATGAGGGAGAACTTGATTATGTGATTTTACAAACTGAACCATGCAAATACATAAATATGTCAACTATCTAGGATAATACAAATTTTCATTCAAATAATTTTTAGAAATTTAGTAAAAGTCTCCCCTAAAAATGAGACCTGCCAAAATTGTACAATAAGTCAAAACAATCATATTTTGAATACATCAATTGAGAACTCCATTGTTAGATACAACCGGATAGAAAATGAAAAAAAAAGGCAAAAGCAAAAACAAAAACAAATCACAATTCCTTGCCTTATAGTTTTATAGAGCTAGCAACTAGATTACAAATTATATAACAATTCTGTCCACTTGAAGAAGTGTTGGGCTCATCACTAGGAAGATGACTTAGTGTATATTATCGAAGATAGACCTAGGTTAACACTACTATCTAAAACATGTAAAAAAAGGAGGGTGAGTTACGAGAATCCAATAAGTAATATGCCATAATAGCTTAAGGAGGACAATAGAAAACTTCCCTTCTGCCCATAGTAATTGTCACCACTCAAGAAGGAAACTTTGCCATTAGGGAAAAAAAAGAAAAATCAAAGATAGATATACCATGGATAAATAAATAAACATCCTTATTCAAAATTTATCTAATTCTTGCAAGCTAATTAAGAAATAAAAATAATTTCTCTTTCATCCAAGTTAAACCTAAAAATATAATAATTTTCTTGTGGGGCTAAAATAATTATATAAACATATTCAAAAAGAATTTGATGCCATTAAAAATTTAATATAATTAAAATAAAATATCAAACCCTTAAGTGTGATTATCATGATTAAAGATGTTGTAGCTAGTCCTTAGAAAAATAAATGCACAATAATTACGTGATATCAATACTTCAATAACCTTAAGACATAAATATTATAAATAAGCATATCATAAATTAAATTGTTATGCTAATAATGTCTTAATTTAATAAAATAGATCTAATTTGAACTGTATAAACTTCTTCATGATTAAATAAAAAGTCTAGCCTATTGTACAACTTAAATTAAGTTTCTAATTACAAATAGGTTACATTAAAAGTGTAAGGCTAAATATTCAAACTTCATAACAATAAACTTAGTCTTCAAGAAACAACAAACTAAGCCTAAGATCCAAGAAGCACCCCACTTTGTGGAAGCCATATAAAAATCAAGCCCATATTATAATTTTCATTGATGCCAAAAGCCCAAAGCCAAATTTATATGCTCTAGCCCAATATGAAGAACATTTAAAACAAATGTGGACTCTAGAAAATGCATAAAATGGCTTATAGGCAATACTACTCTTAAACCAAAATTTTAAAGCTATGATAATGTGTTTAGCCACTCAATTGTCAACAAGGGGTTATGATAAACAATATATTGACCAGCTTGAAAAACATCTACTATTTAGGTATAGAATCTAGAAATTAACAAAAGAACTCCTTTAAAACCTAAATGTACCCATTACCAGAAAGAGGTATTTCGGCCATTAGTAACAAAGCACTCACATATATACCAATAGCAAATGAAAAACGTTGAGCCAATGGCAATAGCCGCGAAGACTATGCAGTGCGCAACTACATGTGAATCACTACTGGTCAAGAAATTCAAGAGATTACTTATTTTCGATATTTTAAACAATTCCTGAAATATCAATTTGTTATTGATAAATAAAAGAATTTAGAGACAACCAAATATTGAAAATAAAATTTTAACAATACGTTAGCAAAATATTATAATATGCTTTGATGCCACATCTAAAACTCGAGAGCTATATGTTTACATATGTAAAATAGGGCACACAGCGGAAGCACAGATTTGACATGCAAGTAACTTTTAAGTATAATTATAAATTCTCAGAATTTTCTCTACATAATCTTTTAACTGAATAGCAAATTTAAGAGATCAAATAGGATATGATAATTGCTAGGGTAGGGGACTATGGATGGCAATCCTATAGGGAAGAGGTGGGAAGGCCCTGTGCTATTATCATGCACTTATTTATCTGCCTTGGATGTCTTAGATTTAACCCATATACATAATATTATATACTCATGAAAAATCCAGTTGCTCTTGAATCTAATTTTACTCTTGTTGTCTTTTTCATATACATAGTATCTACATTAATATTACTAAAAGTAATTCATAATGGGCATACCTCAAACATGAGCATAGTTATGTGTATCTCAAATAATCTTTCTTTTGCCCACATGCAACTTAGATTAGAATCAATTGCTTTCTTATTAATACTTCTTTAGATCAAATTATTATAATCATAGGAATTATACTAAATTAATAAACACTAATGCATATATTCATGATACTATCTAAGTCATAAGAGCACCAATGAAAGAGTTTGTCCCTTTTTGAGGCTCACACAGCAATATCTTTATGATGTGCAATTTGAGGTGTATAGTGACCATAAAAGTTTAAAGTACTTGTTTGATCAAAAAGAGTTGAACATAAGGCAAAGAATATGTGTAACACCTTAACCTCTAGCTCATACCCAACATGCCCTCTACTCATATGCGCATGCGGAACTCACAAGGGAGCTACTTTGCTCTACCTCATGCATACTTATCTATGGCATTGTGTGTGGGTAGAGATCCACTTAGAAGTAACATGGACCCATTGAGCTCGTTCTATGCTTCCTCATGCTCAATTACTCTATTGAGACTTATTCCAATCCCCACTATACGCTTAAAACTCATGGAAAGCAAAAAGGGGTTGGAAACATGCATTTTCGCTATGGGCAAATTTTGCTTCATTTCTGGGCTAACATTGAAAATCCATAACTAAATGCAGAAAAATCGTAACTGCATGATCTGGGTCATTCTAGAAAGCTTAAGACGTCTACTTCATGCTAAAAATAATTAGAGGTCTCAATGTCTCACATACTCTGTGTTTGACATTAATTTCGTTCACTGGTCAGAGGGGGCTTCTTTGCTGTCACAGTTTACTGATATAGACTTTGAAAATGTCTAACTAATTCCAAAAAAATCCAATGCTCATAAACTATATCTCTATGGAAATATGTAGATGTTAGCTAAACAGGAAAAATATCTACAGATCAGTTCACCAAGCCAAATCCCCGGAAACCGATGAAACAGTACCTCGGGTCTGGTTGGGTGTCTGATTCTGGGCAGGAACTTCGAAATTGCATAACTTCCTTTCTAGACCTCTAAATGAGGTGCTTCCAGTTCCTACAAGTCACTGTGACCATCTAGTTTCTACCTATAAAATTTCGTAGCCATTTTACTACGTTTGCCCCTCGGATGACACGTTTCTTAAACTGACCAAATGAACAGTGATTTTCTGAAATCCGAATTTCTGATGTCAACTTTGAATGATCATAGAAAATGCTATAGACCTCTAAATGACATGAACTCTAGCTTCCCATAAAGCTCTAAACATAATCTAGCTACATGTCAAATCTCATAGCAAGAAGAGGTCATATGGCTATTCTATGACATCATGTGCAAAAAGGCCCTTTCTTGGCCAAAAGTGGGGCTCATAGGGTCCAATCATGGTTTTTCTACTTCTATGACTCTTTGAGCACATGAGAAAGCATCTATAGGAGCTATCAATCATGCCTCAAGTGTCTAATAACTTAGATTGGAGAATCTCACTACCCCATGCCCACTCATGCACCTATGTATTCTAGGCTATCATTGATCATTTCACATCAAAACATACATTTTCATTCATCATACACCTCATTCTCATATATACATCATCTTACAACATTTGTAAAGGTTACATCATATACATCATTTACATCTCATGTCTCATTTATAATACAATTACATTCTCCTTCATTTCTATCCCTAGCTTCATGCTTGATGGTGGTTCCCATCCCTAGTCTCGCTTGGTCCACCTGGCATGGTTGGATGGTGGAGAGGGAGGGTGAGATTCGGAGAATCTCAGTAGTTCAACTCTCATTCAAACATACATATATTGCATGCAACAAGTCTCATTATGCATGTATGGCATGTTAGCATATAAAACCATGATGAAAACATTTAAAGCATATGAAATGGTCATGCATAACATTTAAGAGTTTGCTAAGTACTTGGATCAGCCTCACCCATTCCCTTGTGGCTTTTGGATTTGCCTTCCCATACTTTAGAGGTCCTTAGAATCAACCCTTACTTCTTGGGAGTCAACCTCACTTTTGGTAGACCTTTTACTCTTGTCTCAACCAATTTAGGGTTTCGGCTCATCCTCACCTTGGCTTAGGGTTATTGGCCTTTCCATTTCCTCAAGCAACCCAAGCAATCATTTAAAACATCATTTCAATCATAACACATCATCATGCTAACACACTTCTCATAACTCATATCATTCATACACACAAGTAAGCCAATGTAAACACACAATTATGCATGAGAGAAAGTGGAGAGAACTACCTTGTTGGCTATTTTCTACTTGCTCTTTCACTTGACTCCTCCCTTGTTGGATTTCACAACAACTTCTAGATAGGAGAGTTCCTCTTGAGCCTAACCACACAAAAGCATGGAATTAATACCTTAATACTTAATCTTTAAGCTAGGGATTACTTCTAATCAGCTCTACTGAGCTTCTCTATCTAGGTTTCTTCCTCTCACTAGAGTCTATTTGTTATCTCCTCTCTTTTTCTCAACTCTTGAGCTCTTAAGAAAGAGAAGACTATCTACTTCTAATCTCTCTCAAGAATGGTTTCCCACTCTCCCTCCTCTGAACCAACTCACAACCTAACCATTTCTATCATCTAAACCGTAGGAAATAGGGGAAAAGGGGAGAAGGGCAACATACTAAGAGGAAGCCATGAGAATTCATACCTTTCTTGTGCTTTCCTCTTCTCCTCAGCTTTTCTCTCTCTCTTAAGATGAGTTTGAGTCGGTTAGAAGAAGAAAGAAGAGATTTGGAAGTTTTTAAAAGTCAAATTCTTTTTTTCTCGTTTTTTTGGACCGCTCTCGCTATAGCGAGTCAGTGCCCTCGCTACGGCGAGCTCGTGTCTGTTCCAGACCTCTGCCTTCGCTATGGCGTCGCTACGGCGAGATCGTGTCTGTTCCAGACCTCTACCTTCGCTATAGCGCTACTATGGCGAGCAACTCTCTGGTCTCTATATGGAATGCCGCACTCGTTATAGCTAGGAGCATATTCGCTACGGCGAAGGGGCATTCTCGCTGTGGCGATTCCATTTCTCGCTATGGCGAGAAGACTTAGAAAATTCTCAGCTCTTCGAAAATTTTTCAGCTTCTCTTTTCCTTTTCTTTTCTCTTTTCTTTTTCTGGGTTGTTACAATGTGGATGGAGTTTCTTAAGGATTATGATTTCTCCTTAAATTATCATCTAAGGAAGGAGAATGTTATTGCTGATGCCTTAAATAGAAAATCTATTCATATGACAATGATGATACTTAAGGAGCAAAGATTGATAGAAAAGTTGAGAGACTTGAACCTATCTATTTTAGTACACCCTTGCAGCCTACTTTTGGGAGAATTGAGGATAGAAAATAACTTTAGAAAAAAGAATTAAGGAGGCTCAAGAGTTGGATGAGTCTTTAAATAGGATTAGAGAGTAATTAAGGAGTGGGGAGGTCAAAGATTTTGACCTATTGGATGATGGTTTATGAGGTATCAAGGTAGAGTGTGTATACCTAAGGATGGTTCTTTTCTTTTTGGGTTTTTATTTTCCTCTTTTATTCTTTTGTTTTTACTCTTTATTTTTTCCAAAAGAACAATCTCTAAAGGAAAAATTTATCTTTGAATCTTTAGAACAATGCTTTTCAAATATTTGTAGAATAACCTTTAAGAAAGGAGAAGGCAAATATTTGAAGCTCAATTTAATTTTTAGTAAAAAGCTTTTTAATCCTCTTTTTTTTGTTCTTTTTATTAAAAATTTCCTTTAAAGGATTATCCGCTGAGGGCCATTGAAACCTAAAACACTAAACGTAAATTCAAGGCTCAAAAGGCATCAAGGAGGCTTATTGCCTCACATGGCCTTTTGGTCTATTCTTATGTGCCTAAGAGGATATAAAATATCACACGGCTATTCTAACATGAAAATTGACGAAAATAAATAATAGAAAAATAATAATAAAAATATTTACAAACCCAAAATAATAGCTTACAGGTGTGTGTGCTAAGTGTTCAACCAGATTCATGATGTTCCAATATATTTCAAGTATGGAAAAGGAAAAATGAAAATAGAAATAAAACTTGTAAAATGCAACACAAAACCAATTGGTTTTCTTGGGTGGGTCTTTGTATTTCAGTTTCTTTATGCTTGCCATACCACATCCTTCCCCTGTCTGTGAATCTGGAAGAGCCCATTTCCAATCCCTTGCTTGCCACTATTTTTATAAGCTTCTCCATGCTCCTCAGTCATGCTTGATGCAAAAATGATTTTATGTCACATGCAAAGGATATGACACCGGTAAGAACAATTCCAAAATCGTGACAGCAAGTAAAATAGAGTAATGGACACACCCCTGTGTCTTTCCAAATTTTCATCAACAAGTAAAAAAACACACAATGTACATTATAACATTGGGATCACACCGAATGAAGAGGCCATTCAATTGTTGGATTCGACTTATAGCTTAATACAGTAGGCAAATTGTGTGGTGCAAACTTGGAACTAGTTCAACAGTACACCATCAACCATACAGCAAGATATGAATTAAAACTTAACGATCAAACTCAAATCTGCACTTCACTATCATTCAATGGTTCTTAAAAAGAAATAAACATTTTCATAAATTTGCTCCATAACAAGTTCCAGCGTATAAGCCATTCTAAAACAAGTCGTATCCGCAACTAATCGCTATCAGAACTTAGGAATTAAAGGCAGATGCTTAAATCATACACTTTCAACTCAAGGCAGAGCCAAGATTTGAGAGCCATATTCTGTAAACCTTAACTCAGCAATCAGCGATAACATTCATATGCCATTTGAGTAAGAACAGAGACTATTAAAATCAAAATCAAATATCCCACAACAATAATCAAAACCTTCGGAGGAAATGACTATTAAAATTAAAAGATAAAGGTAAAATCCAAAGAAGTTTACCTCCAGCAAACAATAGAGCCCACAAACCCGAAGGGAATAGCTATCTCTAATCTCGGACACACAATATGAAGGAGGTTTCTTGGATGTTCTGGGAATCATGATCTAAGAGAGCATCGGACTCTGATGGAGGATCCTTCGCAGAGGCACCTTCGCCTCCAGGCTCCCCCCTTCTCTTTTTTTCTTTCTCTGTGAAAAACTCCAAGCCCGAAATCATCTTTCCATCGATCTCTCATCCTCCATTTGCTTTCTCAACTTCAAATCCTTCCTCTTCTCTAACCCTTTCTGTTCAAAAACTCGCACCAATGATGCTCGCTATCTCGGCTCGCCCAACTATCCTCTCCCCTCGAATCTTTCAATTCTCTTCTCCTTATATGCGCTCAAAAATCTCCCTCTTCCTCGTGTGTAAGCATCTCCTTTAATCTCTGTCTGTTAGTACGCCCCCCTTCAATCTTCGAATCCCCTCTTTTCGCTGGACCCCTAAATCCTGAATCCCTTCTCTACTCTCTCTTTCTTCATTTTCTTTTGTGGCTCTCTAGTTTTCAGATTTTTCTCTCGTTCCTCCTTGATCTGAAATCCCCAAATCAGAAGGCCTCCCCTTCAAGCTCTCTCCCCTTCGAAACTCTCTGCGCATTTCCTTCTTCCCTTTCTCCCCAAATGCGCCCCATTTTTGTCTATCAGACCCTCTTCTCCACCTTCCTCTCCTTTTTGCCTCCTTCTCACTCTCGTTCTTCCTCTCCATCTCTATCTTTCTCGATTCAAAAATTCCCCCCTCTGAAAGAAAGCCCCCTTCGTGTTCTCTCCCCCCTCTGTGCGATCGAAAATTTCCCTCCTCCTCCCCTGTGAGCGTCTTTGCCTCCCCTTTTCTTTTTGTGTCTGTCTCTTTTTATCTTTTTCCCTCACTCTCCCCCACCTCTATTCTTCCCCGTCTCCTTTTCTACCCAAATGCCCCTTTGCTTGTTGTGTTTTTTCCTCCCTTTTCTGCTGCTCCCTCCTTTCTCTCTCTATGCTCAGAGTCCTCTTTTCTGTGCGTCTCCGTCTTTCCTCGACGTATTTGTCCCCCTTCCTTTGTGCGTCTGTGCATGTTTGAGTGAGTGTCTATGTGTGTGGTCCTGCTGCCAGCCATATGGGAGAGGAAAGGGATCAAAAACAATGGATGCGGGTAGGGCTTGGTTAGGATCCAGATTGGGCCTGCTCTTTGTTTTTCTTTATTTTTATCCATTTTTGAACGGGTAGGGCTTGGTTAGGATCTGGATTAGGGCTGCTCTTTGTTTTTTTTTTTTTATCCATTTTTGAGTTGATTTTAGACTCTTAATTTATTTTTCTTTGGACTCATTCCTTTTCTAATTTTTTTTTTACTTTGGCTTGGGCTCTCCTAAGTTAAGTTTTAGAATATTAATCTTTCTTCTTCTTTTTTCTGTTTTTGCCTTGGGTTTCCTTCTTTTTTAATATATATTATTTTGGTTTCTTTTTTTTTAGTCCTTTTTTATGATTTTTTGTTGTTGTTTGTTTTTATTTTAATTATTATTATTTTTTGGTATTTTTTTATTTGTTTTTAGCCTTTTTTCTCTTTGTGGGATTTTACTTTTTTTTTAATTCATTTTTCCTTTCTTTTTTTTAAGTCTTTTTTTTATTTTTTTTATTCCATTCGTTTTGGATTTTTTGTCACTCCCTCTTTGATTTTTCTTTTGTTTTAATTTTGGATTAATGGGCTTTTGCTTTATTTTTTTTTATTTTTAAGTTCTTTCCCCTTTAATTTTTTTTGAGCTCATTAAGCTAAAAGGACTTGTTTGATTTTTATTTTATTTTATTTTTTATTTTTTTATTAATTTAATTTTATTATTATTTTTGGAGTATGCCCAGACAAAATACGATGTTCACAATAACATACCTCAAAATAAAAGTATTCTTCAAAATGATTGGATCATTGTAGAAGAATGATTGCTAAACAAGTAGTAGGTAGCCTCTACAAAAGTTAGAGTACAAATAATGTTTAGCCTTATAATGCAAAAATATACCCTCACATTGAGATATCAAAATTATTTATAATTTACAAGTTAAAGAGAACAAAGCACAATTCCAATCTACTTACTTATTAGGAGCATGTTGCCTTAATGTAATATCAAGCACTCTTATGACTTCTAGGAAATTTTCAAACTCCTGCCCATGTAATGCATTGCCAATGGCTTGCATCAGAATTTTTACAGCAAAGGTAATCTCCACCTTAAATGTTTAACATATAATGTAGGGTTTGTCATGTAGGGTTTATAATTTACAGCAAAGCAAACATATATTTAGGCTATATTTAACAATTCAAAATATATAATGTAAGGTTTCTAATCTTACAACACTACAGCCTGCAGTTGAATTTCAAACTCAAAGATCACTTTTCTTTTCTTTTTTTTAGTTGGTAAAACAGACATCACATGTGAATCTTATCAGAAATTGGTAACTTCTAACTTCAAATTAGAAAACTCTAATTAAGACACTGCTTTCCTACTTTGTATATAATTAAACTACTGTAAAACATTATTAAAGCTAATCTCCACCATTAATGCACCTAAATAGAGCTTATATATATACATATATATTCAACAAAGACACTCATCAATTCCAAACTAAGATCTACAAGACAAATTATTAAAAATATTATAAAGACTTAAAACAATAACATACCTCAAAATATAAGTAATCTTCCACTATTGCTTTATGAAAGTTAACATCTCTACCAAAGTGTACATTCTCAACATTTCCTATAAGTAGGAGCAACAAATCAACCATTGGAGAATTTAACCTATTAAAGCTACAAAAATAAAAAGGAATTAAAAAAATGAAAACATTAACTAACCTTACAAGACCAATAATTGTTTTTTATTGCATCAGCAATAACCATCTCCATTTAAGTGCTCATTACCATCATTTTCAACAATCACCAAATCAATCAATTGAGAATCAAATAAATGAAAAAAAAATCTTGAACACATAGTTTAAATAAAAGAAAAAAATCTTTTTACACATTAAAATGCAAAATATTGTGAGCACAAGTAGTGAACTAATAACAAACAACAATCAAAGAAAATCACATAATATCTTAAGTATATCGCATTAAGAGTCATAAAATAGAAAATACAATGCGTAAATTAAATTGCAAAGCTACAAAAATAAATAAAAGCATATCAATCTTTGGTGACACTTGTTCCTTCTGAAATCTTTGTAAAAATAAAACAATTGAAAATTAGAAAGTTAAATTCACAAGCAAAAAATGCATCATACTTAATTTTTTCTCAAAGTATAGAGTTTACCTGATTCAATCATTTTCTCAGACTCTTCGTGCTGATCAAAGTCATTATCATTAAAATTGAACACTTGAGGGGATAGCCAATTTTAGGTGCAGGTAAGTGCTTCAACCATTTTTGGTGATAATGAACTCCTAAATACATTAAGCACTCGTCTGCTAGTGCTAAAAGCAGATTCAGAAGCCACAGTGGATATTGACACAGCTAATACATCATGTGCAATCATAGAAAGTACTATATACTTTCCAGCATTATCCTTCCACCATGCCAACATATCGAAACACCCTCCTCCTCAACTAGATCAGCTGCAAGATACTTATCAAACTCCATTTTTTGGTCACAAGTAAATTTCAATTTTTTCGATGCAAGCCCCTTGTTTTTTAGATCAACATATGCTAGTATCCTCTCCATAACATCCCTTCCATCAGATCCACTGTGATTGTCATTTTTTTCACTTGATTCATTAACAACCCCCACAAAATATTGTTCATATAGATGATATAAGGCATCTTTGATCTTTCTTTTCATGGTTGCACACACATCATGATCAAGATATATATATCATCGAAAGCAATGTTAACATATGCAAGTTTATACCTGGGGTCCATTATCACTTCTATTACCAACAAAGGGTTTATATTTTCTAGCTTCCCCTAATACTTATCATACTTCCTCTGCATATTCTTAGCCATATCTCTAACAAAAGTATCTGTAGATGTAGAACTTACTTGCAACATTGTCTGAATATGAGTAATTTCATGAAAACATGCATTTGATGTCACATATAGTGATCCACTAAATGTCAATGTAATATTATAAAAGACTTTTAAAAAGTCAATAAACACATAAGCATTACTCCAATCATATGCCATAGGAGGACCAATTCGATTATCATTTTCCTTAAAATACACATTATATGCGTCATCTTCATCTTTCATTCTCTCAAATACTTTTTGAAACTTTATGGCATGCTCCAACATCATGTAGGTGGAATTCCACCTAGCTGTAACATCCAAACATAAGAGACTTTTAGACTCTATCTTTTCCTTTTCAACAAAACTTTTGAATTTTTGTAACCTTGCAAGAGAAGATCTAACATATCTAATAGCATTTTGAATGGCATAAATAGAGTTGTGTAAATCGTTTAACCTATCATTCACTACTAAATTCAGAGTATGAGCACAACATCTCACATGCAGATAATCCCTATCACACACTAACCCATTCTAGTTTTTTACTTCTTTTCAAGTATGCCACTATAGTATCATTAGAGCTTGCATTATCCATTATTAAACTGAAGACTTTTTCAATACCTCATTCCAGCAAACATTTCTCAATTGCCTTTCTTATAGTGTCACCCCTATGGTTTTCAACTATGCAAAAGTTTAAAATATGCTTCTATAATCTCCATTGTTCATCAATGAAATGAGCTGTCAGGCACATATAGTTAAAATTTTGAGTTAATGACAAAGTATCTATAGTGAGACACACACGGACACTTGATTTTTTTAACAAATCTTTCAATTTTTTGGACTCTTTATGGTAGAGTTTTAGGCAATCCCTAGCAACTGTCACTATTGATGGAATTGGAAATCTAGGTTCCAAACAATTCAATAACTCTCGAAACCCATTCCCTTCCACATCCCAAAAGGACATCTCATCACATATTACAAACTTAGCTAGAGCCTTTCGACATTTATCTATACTATATGCATGAGGGACCAAAGATCTTGCAGCCCCCTCTACATTGTCTCCCCCACAAGAATGAGTATATGCTAAAATGGGTTGATTTTTTGTCATGCGCGGGTTCTTCATACATGTTTTTAGATGCCTATTCAATGAATTTGTTCCATGTTTTGTTAGGTGACAAGTATAGAAAGCCTCCCAATATCTACATATAGCTCTATATTCCCCTCTAGTTTCATCCAATGGAATTTTTTTAAAATGCTCCCACACACTAGACTTATTTATAAGGGTTTTTCTCTTTCCACCAACATTTGCAGAAGTTGTAGTAGCAGAAGCTGCAGTGGTAGCAACATCTGAAACTAGAGAGTATTGGATGGAATTATTGCCAAGTTGGAGTTGAGGCTGGGATTGGGATTAACTTTGAGTTTGTTCAGTACTCTAATATGCCATTAGTGCTTTTGTTCCTATAATAGTTATTAAAATTCATATGATAATTGAATAACTCAAGTAAATAGCAAACATATTTGGAGAAGAAAAGGGCTACTCTAGCATAGCATTTTTAGAGTTTAATTGTTCTTGCGTGAGTAAATAATAATTGAATTTAACATGAAGGCAAGCATATTTATTGTGAACTAAATAAAGGCCTATTCATTAATTAATCACTGAGAAGCAAATTTATCCAACTACCTTTTTCACATTTCTTTAATTTTAATATCTTAATTTGAGCATTAAAAATAAAATCAAATAACAAATGGAAGGTAAAACATAAGCTTATATGTATAACAATTTAATAATCAAGTAGTATCCAATAATAATAATAATCTAAACTTGCCAACCATATATATTAACTTATAGTTACAAGTAGTTACACAAGTTGTAATCCTTTTTAGAACTTTGATATTATATATAAAATGGTAAAATTAGCACTTTTGCTATATGTAGTGATATTGGAAGGGTCCCTTTAACCTCTCTAGTATAATTTAACCATTAAGCATGTTTTATTAGTGGCTTAGATCACTTACTTATATAAGGAAGTTTTTGTACAGTAGTTTTTAAAAAATAATAAAAAAAGATATTGTTAACTAATAATTACAATAGCATGCATTATATACTCTATTTTTCTGCATAAAATGGTAAAACGAATGAGAGTAAAACAGAGGAGGAAGGGAAAGGGATTACCACCACAAGGAAGTTAAAAGAATGAGAAAAAGTGGCTAGTTAATTCAACAAAAATTATGCATATGCATAGATAATTTTTAATTTGACAATTGGTTTTCAACTAAAATCTGTACATTTTAGATGGAAGTGTAATTTATCAAAAGTTAAAAATTTTAAAAAGTTAATTACAAACATCAAACTTCAAAAGCTGTTCGTTAAATAATTAAAAGAAACATAAATAAGGAAAAAAGTTAACCTTTGCATGCTCCTTTTATCTATCCATAATTACTTCTTTCCATAAACAAATTGGTGTGTATAAAAAAATTGAAACACATATTTTTCTAATGTCAAGATTGAGAAGAAAAAAAGACTTAAAATCCTAATATGTGTCTGTAGAGATGAAACGTGAAGATGATCTTTTATTGTTATTTTGGAAGTAGCATGCAGTGTTGCTTTTAAAAAGGAATATTTAGACTAAATTTTATATAGAAGGTCAATTTATATTTTAAAATTTTTTGTTTATTTTTTTATTTTAAAAGAAGTAAAAGATAAGAAGAAGATAATTTTTTGATTTTTATTAGAAAATTTATTTCTTTAATAGGAGTTAAAAGACTATTTTCATATTATGTTTTTATTTCTTTCAAAATTTAAAAAATAAAAATAACAAGAAATAAATAATTGAGAATTAAAAAAATAAAAAATTTAAAATTGAACCCATCTAAATTAAATTTAAACACTCTAAATCTATTTTCTTAGAAGTAGCTCTATTTATCCACATATAAATGTACAACACTACCACCAATATTGTTACAATTCCATAATACATCTTTCTAATTTTCCTTAAACACAATAAGGAAATGCCTTAAAAACCTTTTCATACTAGAGAGTTCGTTAGATGAACTAATACATCTTTCTAATTTTTCGAAGGAGTATTATAAGGTTGCAATGTTGCATGCTGATTTATACCTCCAAAAAACTAAAATTTGAGGCAGTATTGTAGGAGTATTAAGTTTGCTTTATCAAACCCCAGAAAGTGTAGCAAATAACCCCAAAAATTTATATTTCTAACCCTAACACACCAAAAGTTTACAAAGGAAAAAGGACTTGGCACAGATATGTTTTCAACCTAAAATTCAAATAATCGAAGAAGGATCAACTTGGTATTCAGCAAACGGCAAGAAGATATTATCAAAATCTACACACAAGCTAAAAAAGTAATAGACATCAGGCGAAGAAATCAAAGTATTATGTAAGCTAAAAGAAATCTTGTATGCAGCAATAGAAAAGCTAAATTATTAGCAAATTAGAACCCAAATCATCGATCAGAAATCATAAGCAACAAAGCAAAACATTGATAAAAAAGAAAATCATATCAATTCAAAATAATAACTTCATAGAAAACGGCAAGAAAACCATATACCGACATCAATACAAAAGAGAAAAATCTTCTTCAACAAAATGAAAAGGAATGACAATTGACAAATGCGTATAAATAAAAGTAAACAACAAAAAGGAAAATCTTCAAAGAGTGCTAAAGAGAGAAGTCAACAGCAAATAGAAGACATATGTCAAGATTCAAAGGGGAAGAAGATCTTACATAGAGTAATAGGAAGGCTTGAAGATGGAGCTAGCTTCGAGGGCTATGTGATAGCTGTAACACCATATATTTCTAACTTGCTTCTTGTCATTTCTAAGTTTCCCATGAAGAATTGCACAAAAGGGAATGGAATATGGCATTAAAATAATGCCTTATTTTGCGTTGCGTAGCATATGAAAATTTCATTCGGTGTCACGTGGATCATATGAGTTCATACATCACATTCTCATATTTAATTACATACATACGACTCATTTGCATCACCAAAGTTGGCCCACAACTCATGGAAATCGAAATGGAACCTAGAATATGGAGGTTTATTTTCGGCCAGATTTGGCCCCTTTCTGGCACAATTTCGAAAAATCATAACTAATTATAGAAAAATCAAAATCACACATTCTTGGCCATTCTGAAAAGCTACGGATGTCTACTTCACAGTCAAAATATGTACAGACCATAACACCCATCACAGAGGGCGTTTGACATCCGAAAATGCCCAGGGGTCAAACTGCCTCCTGATGCTGTCACAGATTCTGCAACAAACTTTGAAAATGTCCAATTAATTTCACAAAAATCCAATCCATGCAAATGATACCAACATGGAAAGCTGTGGATGTTAGCTAGAGGATAAAAATACTTTCAGACCATTTCAGGTACCCAAAATCTCGAAATTCAATAGAACAGTACATCAAGTCGGGTAAGGGTCCTGATACTGGACAGAATGTTCAAAAATTCATATCTCCCTCTCTAGAACTCCAAATGAGGTGCTTCCAGTTGTAACAAGTCACTGTGAATGTCTAGTTTCTCTGTATGAAATTTCGTGGCAATTGGACATCGTTTGCCCCATGAGTAACATAATTCAATTTCGGACCAGTGCTACAGTACCAAGGACCAAAACCAGAAAATTTTCCAATTTCAACAATTCGCTAAATATTCCACAGGCCTCCAAAAATTACCAACTTTAGCTTCTCAATAAGCTCTAGATGCATGTCAAATTTCAGGTCAAGAAGAGTTCATTTGGACAAAAAGTGATATAGCCTCATGAAATGGTCATTTTTGCTTCCTACCAAGAGTCACTTTGCACCAAATGGCCTCTTCTTGAATTTGGCACCCCTTGAGCAAGTTTCAAAGCACAAATATGACTTGTGGAGGCTGCCCAAGTGATCCCAAACCTCATGCAACTCATTTTGGTCTCTCAACATCTATTTATGCATAGTTACATCAAGCCATCTAAAAGCCAATTTGCACAATACTAGAGATTTAGTGTCATATAAAGTGCACATCATATTCATACATCATTTTACACTTGTCCATGGTCTTACATCACAAAAATATTACATGCATCATTACTTTGACATTTAACCACCATTTAAAGTACATAATACACTAAAACAAAGATGTTCAATGTCCTTGGCTTGCATCTCCTTAACTTGGAATACCACCTAGACAATTCAAGGATGAAGGAGAAAGGGGGGGGGGTGAGATTCCAAGAATCTCAATAGCTCACACACCCATTCACACCACATTCAAGGCATACATATACCAAATGCATAACCATACAAGCATAAAGTGTGCAATAAATTCCATTCCATGCCACATTCACATGTCAAGATTACTTTCATGCTCTAGGGACTTTTGGTTTAGCCTCACCCTATTTCTAGGACTTTTGGATTTGCCTCACTCTTGGTCTAGGGACTTTTGACTTTGCCTCACCCATTCAAGGGACTTTTGGCCTTGTCTCACCCATGCCATGAGACTTTTGGCATCTCCTCACCTTCATCAAGGGACTTTTGGCATCACCTCACCCTTATGGGCTCTTTCCACAACCATAGTCATTCAAGACAATACATTGGTACCAATGCACAACAAGGATCAAGTGGCACATTATCAAGCATCAAGAATGCATGCAAGCACACTAAGACATACATATGCACACAAGAATGCAAAGAGAATGAGGTGGAGAGCTACCTTTTTATGTATGCAAGCTCACTTTGCAATTTCCTTCCCCTTCTTGGTTTCACAAGAGCACTTAGGTGGAGTAGGGTTCTCTTGGCCTAGACATTACAAACATCACATAATTACACATTTGAAGCAAGCCAAGACATTAAAATAAAGCTTATTACATACTTGGTTCCAAAATAGACATATTGGTTCCATAAATGGCCTATTCAAGCAACTCATATTATTCAAGTGCTAGGCTCCATTCTCTTGTTCTTTCTAGACTTCTTGGACTCATTTAAGGTCCTTGGAGCCATCACACATTCAATTGCACAATTGGAAAACCAAGTTGCTTCACAAAGCACCATTATGGACACTATTAGGCCATCTCCCAATCTATGGCTCCTAAATTTTTCCCAATGGTTTCTCCCATCTTCCAACATCATATAAAGTCCCAAAACAAGGCTAGAACAAATTAAAACATCCCCTAGCCTAATGAACCTAGCTTGGCCGAAATATGCACCATAATGGAGGTTCATGGACTTTGTGATTTTTCCTTGATGGGAGAGCCACTTGGGAGGCTTTCTAAAGGTCTTAGGAGCTCAAGGAAACATTCAAATAGCTAAGGAAACATTCACACAAAATTAGATTTTGCAAAACCCTAGAAAACACTACACTTTTCTAACTTGTTTTCTATTAGTTTTTCTTAGAATTTCTTGCCATATTCCATCTCCCCATGTTCTAAAACCCTTATTCCCTCCTTATATTTGAACAGAACATCCTCCCCTCCTTTGGTTCTGTTCTTGGCTGAAATACACACAAAGGGAGGGGGAAGAGAAGATGCAACAAAAAGCAAAGCTTACCTAGGGTTCAAATGAGCTTTCAAGTGTCTTTCTCCTTCATTCTCTTCTCCTTAGCAAATTCGAAATTCTGCCCTTAGTTCTGGGTCAAAAACAGAACCAAATCATTCAAAAAAATCCATGGAAAGAAAGGAGGAAGAGAGGAAAATAAGATTGGAGGAAGATGGAGCAAGAAATTTCATGAAATTACCTAGTTTCTCCTTGGCTTTCTCCCTTTTGTGTGCCTAAGAGAGCTGAAGATTTTCTGTATTTTGGGCAGAATGGGTCGTGCTCATTAAAGAGGATAAGAAGGGAGAAAAGTGTGGAACTCTTTAGAACATTCAAGAAACCATAAATCCCAATTTTGCCCTTCCGTAATGGCAAGTTCGTTTCGGCTTCGTTTTAGCTCCTTTTTGAGAACTGTCTTTTCCATAATAAAATTTAGATTCCCAATTTAATAAAATTCCTTTGGAATCACTCAAATCGGAGTTAAAACCATCCCGAACGAATCGGTCAAAATTCGGGTCAACTGACGTTGGAAATAGTACACCGGATGGGCTTTACCGGTCCCAGGGCTTCCCATGGTATTTGGGGCCTTTGAGAAACTTGGGCAACTCAAAATTTTCATTTAAAAAGCCCTCCTAGGTGTTTTTCCAAAATTACACTTATTTACGAAAATGCCACTGGCCTTTCGACAAATTTTTCGAATTGCTTCGACCCCAGTTTTTGGGCAACTCAAGGCTCAAATCCTCGTTTTCTATTATTTAAAATTTTATTCAAATTTTATTTGACCTTGAATCACTTATCTCAAGGGACTTGTTTTTCAAATCGGGTCGTTCCAGTGATTGTACAATGTACCGGGCGTTACAATAACTACCTGGCAGCTGCAACAGTTAGAACCTAGAAGAAGCCAGCAAGAACAGATCAGAAATTCAGAATGGATCCAGTGCTCCACAACAACAGATCAAAGGGAGAACCACTAATTGAAGAGCAAATTAGCATCAAACCACAAGAAGAGGGAGACTGCTGTACGTATTTGGGATCATGGTTGGGTGAGGTGGCAGAAGGAAAATGTCGTGCTATACTGTATAGTTCGTGGCTATCTTGAATGTCATGGCTTTGGCGAGGTGATCATGGTTCGATCTTGGGTGGTAGGCTGGTTGCAAGTGACAGATGAAAAAAGAGTTGAAGAATGGAGATGAAGTGAAGACTGTGCAATGCGAGTTGCGAGGACGAGGAACATAAGGGCTATAGCTAGGTTAGGGTGCAACTGGTTGTGGAGCCAGGAGTGGTTGAGTTTGATTGATGTAAAGAAGGCAAGAAGCAAGCAAGAGACATGGCTTTGATGTTGCCCAAGGCTGAAGATTTGGACAGATACAAAACCTGTTAGGTGGGTTGGGCTTGTAGAGTGTATACTGCCATACCGGGCTTAAAGAAGATGGTGACTAGATTGTGCACCTTGCTTCTGCTTCACATGAAAATCCAAGTTAATTTTTTTTATGTATCTATACTAAGCTGGGCGGGGCAAACATTGTTTAAAGGCTCTACCCATGGCCTAGTTTACAAAAACTAAAATTTTTAAAAAGTTACACCCATTTTATTTTTGGCCTGACTCGATTAGACCAAGCTATATCGAGCCCCTCGGCCCCATATACATCCTTATAATATCTTGGTCCTTTTCAAATCCTTGAGCTGATAGGACCCTTAGCTTATAGAATTACTTTACCTCTAAATTTGGTCCAATTTCATGATATATTCCGAGTATCCCAATTGAAAAAGTATCACCCAGACTCGTCACATATCATTGAGCATGAGAATGTACATCTATAAGATAACTTGCCTTATGTGGTTAAGCCAAAAAGGATAGTGAACTTGAAAGTCAAACTATTGTGTAATAAGAACATCCTCTTGGTAAAAATGGTATGGAAAGGACTAACACCTAGTGAAGTAACTTGGGAGACGAAGGAAGCTATGAGGAAAGATTATCTAGCACTCTTTGAGTAAGATTATCTAGCACAAAATTCCTAAAAGGAAGGAAAAATGTAATGTAATACCCAGCATATCCTAAAAGTCCTAAATCGAGAAAAATATAAAAGGAGGTCCCTTAAATCGAATGAGTTGAGATTAGATAAAATTAGAACAAAATTTTAAATAATTGAAAATGAGGATACAATGCAAAAGAAGCCCGAAAATCAAAGTCAAAAATCCAATGACATTTTCATAATTTTGGCCAACTTTTAGAAAACTCAAAGGAGGGATCTTTAAATAAGAAAAATGAATATCTTGAGGTTCTTAGAGGTTCTAAAAACTATAAGAACCCCTATAATGGCTAAAACTCCTCTGGTTTACATTTTAAAATGTTGGTTGACTAAAACTTTAATCGATTCATTTAGGAAGTTTTTTAATCCAATTTGGATAAAACTAGAGGCATCTTATGAATTACAGGATTTAAATTTTATAATGGAAGAGACGGTTCTAAAAAAGGAGCTGAAATGAGCCCAAATGAAAAGAACTAAGATGAGGGACTAAGTTGTAATTTTGGAAAATATTGTAAATGGACTCCTAGGCTTACTAAATCATGTCCCCTTCTTCTCCAGCCCTCACCACTAACTTGCTTCTGGTCTAAAAAGATTCTAGGAGAGTCTCAAGAGGTGCACAAAAGGAGAGAGTCAAGGGAGGAAGAAGAAGCTTGAAAAGGATAAGACTTGGTCACTTTTCATGCTCTTTCCTTTACTAAACCTCTTCTCCTATTTCTCCTTTCTTCTCCTATAGTTTTAATGGTTTGTTTAGGCATGTTTTGGGACCAGTTTAGTAAAGGAGAAGGAGAGATTGAAAGGAAGCTTTGAAGCATAAGAAAGAGCACTTGAAAAGCTTCCAAATAAGGAAAACACACATGGTCTCTCTTGCTCTATCTTGCTCCTCCTCTTCTTATGTAATTCGGCTAGATTAGGGATGGTATATTAGAGACTTTATTTCAACCTAAACTTGATATAAATAGGGTTTTTAAAGCTTAAGGAAGCAATTAGAATTCAAAAAGAACTATTAGAAAACAACTTATGAAAATTAGGGATTTTGTTGCATCTTGGTAATTATAAAGCTTTCCATTGATAGTTTAGGTTGTTTAAGAGTATGTATGAACTCCAAAGACATCAAGGGCCATTTACAAGTGGCAAATTCCCTAGGAAATGCAAAAAACTTCTATGGGTCCTTCACTTTGTCTATATCTTGGCCAAGCATGAAAAGTAGCACCTAGGGAGATTTTTCTTCACTTCTAAGGATAAGAAGGACCTAAATGTGATTAATAAATATCAAGGAAGCATTGGTATGAGTTTAGAAATCATGGTTTATGAGCTAGAGTGTGAGGTACCTTTTAAGACATAAAGAAGCAACTTAAATCTAGGCTCTTTAAATTGAATTGGTGATGACTCTAATGAGTTCTAATGCAGTCATATGTCCTAAATTGAATGAGAAATTGCATCGAAGAACAAAGATTATGAGAGTTGCTTCATTATGCCTTATATGGATCTATAACTGAATTATAAGCTAGTATATAAGTGTGTAGAGCTTATAGGATATTAGTGTTAGTTTCAATGATATTTTAATGTCTTGTTGGATGTATCTATGCCAAGCCAATCAAGCTCTCCATCATTGGAGGTGTGAGGTTGAGAAAGGGAAGGTGTAATCAAGGGAAAAAGCATTGAGTTTTTGCTTCAAGGTAGCTTTCAAACTTTTCTTACATGCATTTCTTGGATGTTTACTTGTCATTGGATGCTTGTGTGTATGTTTGAACTATGAGATATGTTTCTAGCAATTGATTTCATGTTATGGTACCATTATACTTCTTGAAATGCAATTTTAAATGCAATGTGGCTAAAGTGGGTATGGTTATACCAAAAGTCCCTTAGTATGGGTGAGCATAAACCAAAAGTCCCTAAGAATGGGTGAGACAAAGCTAAAAGTTTCAAGAAGGAGTGAAACTAAGTTAAAAGTCCCTTAAAGTGGGAAAGGCAAGTCAAAAAATCTCAAAGAAATTAGGTGGCATGCATGAGTTCATATGATAAGGAAATTAATTTATGTATGTTCATGAGAAGCTTTTAGGGCATGCATGCATTCTTTGACATATAAATGCATCCTTTATATATGTTTGAAAGGGTAAAGAGATATTAGGATTCTTTGAATCTCACTCCTTCCCCCACCTATGTTTAACCATATCTAAGTGAAAGCCAAGAAAGCAAAAATGGGAGCCAATGAGCATGATTAGCAATACTTTGACAATAGAATAGCTTTTAATATAATTTGATGTTAAAGTATATAATTCTATGATGTATATGAGATGTAAATGTATAAGTATGTGTAAATGTATGTAATGATCATGTATGAATGAGATTTGAAGTTAAATGTATGCCAATGTGAGAATTTGACATCCTAGGCCTATGATGTACATGTGTATGTTAGCAACTAGGATGGTGGTTTTGAGATGTATGATTATTTAAACCCTTTGGAATGCTCTTGTAGGCTTTGTTTATGCTTTTGGACATGCTTAAATGATTGTGAATTAAGTAGAAGACCATTTGGTACCCTTTTTATCCCTTTATGGACTTTAAATTGACCATTTTCTTGAGCTAAACCAAAGTCTAACTAAATGGATAATTTTTAGCATGAAATTTGAAAAGCAGATCTCATCTAAAACTTCTCACAGAGTCAAAGAGTACCTAATTTGGAACTCTAAAGAATTTATTATGATTTTTCAAAGTTTGCCAAATTATGCAGAATTGTCAAGGTTACTATTCATATGATGAGTTTATATTTCTATGTCATTCAAAAGCCAAATGAAGTCCAATGCCTATAAAATTTTACAGGCACATAGCTAACATTATAATCTATCTAGGGCCACTATGTTTTCATGAAAATGAGTTGTATATAAAGAGTTATAAATTTTTGAAGTCAGAGGTCTAGTGTTGCCCAAATACTGTAGCAGCCTCTTATATGCAATATATTTTGTAGGCCAAATGAACTCATATGCCCTTGAAATTTGTATAAAAATTATGTCTCATTGTAATATTTCCATAGCCACCAAAAGCACCTCATTTGGATATGTATTGAGGAAGATATGGATTTTTTAAGTTTGATATCAGTTGTAGGATGGCCTTAAACTAGTGTTATTGTTCCATTAGTTTTTATAGGGCAAACCTAGTTGTCTTGGTCTAGAATTATTTTTACTAGTTAGTTAACATCTAGTGCTTTCTAAAAAACTATAGCATGCATGATTTCAATTCTTTCAGAATTAGTTATAATATTTCAAAATTCATATCAGAAAATTAGCCTTTCAACCCGAGAGCAAAACTCTGATTTGGTGAGGTATGGTTTAAGATCCGAGCCTTATACATTAAATTGTGATGATTTTGATACGAATGGATGTGTTATGTATGGATAATGCTATTGGTAAGCCCACATAGTTCCTAAAGCCAAGAATGAATCCAACAAGCTTTCAATTATATGTTGCTTTCATATATACCATTGCCAAAAAGTGCTATATTTATGCACATAAATATCATATGCTAATCATATCATAAATTAAGACCTATAAAGATATGGTGTTACATGTAACACTCCAAATTTTATTAAAAGTAATTATAGACAACTAAACAATTATTATAAGGATAATTAAGCAAATTATGGGAAATGGAAATTTATGTATAAATAAATTATTAGTGTGGATTTAAAATTTCATTAGGTTAGAAATTTAATGTAGGCCCATAATTGATTTAAACATATCAAAGATAAAGATTTATACAGACCCAACTTCATCTTCTAAGACTTAGCCCAAGGGAACCCATTTAACATTGGTCCAATAGCTAGTAATGAGTCCAATTAGACCTTGGGCGATCGGGTCAACCTAATTCCACCCTAAAACCCTAAAAACCCAATTGTCATTCACTTTAGTGTTGGAAAAACATAAGGGTTCTGCAAACCACAGGAGCATTTTCATACCTTGAGGAAAGGTTAGGGTTTTCATCAACATTTTGGCTCAATTTGATGCTTTAAAAGGGTGATTTAGCTAAAGTGAGTTATATAAGACTTAATCCTCTCTTCTTCCTCTGCATTTTGGTCTAATTGGTTTGTCATTTAGAGAATTTTCATTTCTCTTCTCAAATTTGAAACTTGCTTTTGATGGTTTCATGGTTGATTTTTGGAGATTGAAGCTAGGTGGGTTACAAGGTAAGCATCCTTCCATTATTTTAATGCATTTACTACTGGTTAGAGACCCCAATGGTTGACTTATGATACGAGCTTGGATTTTGTGTGAAAATACCAAAAATTTAAATGGAATATTGTGGTTTCTGGGTGGGTGAGGTTCAAGTCCGAATTTGGGACTCTTTGGTGATTAGATAAGTGATTTCTAGGAACTTCTTGATAATTTAATGCCATGGTATCTAACTTATGCTATAATTGGTGACTAAGAATATGCTTTGATTTCATTTAGGACCTTTATGTGTGTGGAAATTCGTATTGACTTCAGAACCATACATATTTAAGTGAGGTAATCGGGGTTTAATTTAATTCCTTGCATATGTGCTTTATTAAATTGATAATTGCTATATAATTTATGAGTTTGAAATGCTAAATAATTGGTTGGCTACTTGATTATTGTGTTTGGACTTTGAGTGAGTCCTTGATGGAGCTGTGGTATAGCTGCCACTTGTGCATTGTGCTTCGATCGGGCACCGAGTTGTGATTAAATTCATAAATTCACTAAGCCCAAGTTATGCTTAATAGGGAGCTGACAATGTGGATGGGTTTTTTTACGTGTTATTGGCCTTTAAGATGATGTATGTGATTGCTAGTATAAGATAGTAGTCACTGGTAGCACAACTAGATCATTTGCTAATATGATGGGTGATTATGATGTTTATCTAATTAAATTGCACTTATGCTGATTAAATTGTACATATGTTTATAATTATTCTTTGGTTACTGAGATTAATATCTCACCCCATTTTATGGGCTAACAAATTTTAGGTGAAGGCCCCTTGGATAAAAGGTTGGGAAACAAGTAGATAAGCACCCCTGACGTGGAGACCATGTGTGGGCTCTCTGCACTAGAGCCATTTTTGTTTAGAATAAATGCTATCATTTTTTTTTTGTAATCCTTTTTGTATAGCATCATGATGCATTATATTGCCAAGTGTAGGCTTTTTATGTTCTATAACTAAGGTTGAATTTGATAGAAAGCTAGCCTTGTAGCACTTGAAATCTAATGTACGTACTTAATTAATATCTAACATAGATTATTGTTAATGTATAACTATTACTTAATCACTTGCAATTGTGATAAAGTAATGTAATGAATGGTTATTCCAATTGGTGCTGTATGGTAGCTTAGCTGGAATGTATATATATATATGCATATGAATGATGTTATTAGTGGCCTTGGTTACCAATTATTGTCATAACATGTTTAGGTGCTGATATGTATGGTAGTACTCAATTATTATGAATCCCCCTGAAGTTTATGATCAATGTAGAGTATTAATTGTGGTATTTAGGAGCTAAGAGGTCTAGGAAACTATGTGTGATAGCTATGGAGGCCCTAAAACTCACCTATAATTAGTGGAATGTGGATAGAAAGTGAGAAAGTGAGACAATAGGATTAGAGAGGAATGAAGTTGTGGCCAAAACTACTTGAGTTATGGCCAAGAATCATACAAAGGCCTAGAGCATCATGGCGCAAGGTGGTAAGTCACAGCATAACCTTGCACCAGCACCAAGACACAAATCAAGTAAACTAAGTTTAGAGGGTACCACAGAGCAATCTCGTCACAGTGCAAAAGGAGCTCACTACGACAAGTGTCGAGCAAGAGGATTAGGAGAGCTCTAGAAAGGACTCTCATTGTGGTGAGAATTGGGTTCCTAGGAGTGATAACTTCCTGAGAGCACTCTCAGCATGACGAGAAAGGGGTTTATTGCAGTAAGGGTCACATATTTTGGCTTTTTAAGCTCTAGTATCCACTCAAGTCGTGGTGTGGGTATACCAAGTTGTAGTGCAAGTCTAGAAACTTAGTTTTTAGGTTGTAGTAACCAACTTAGCCGTAGCAGGATTGTCCAAGTCACAACCTAAAACATTAAACTCCTATTTCTAGCCTTTAAAACGTAGTTTTTATAAGGTTAATAGTAAGTGATAACATGGGGAACAATTATAAGAAAGTTTTACGGATGTAGAGCTAGTGGTAACATGATATGAAGGATGTAATTGATGACTTAAATTTCTTATAAGCTTCAATTGCTTTGCTTATTAAATAATGATCCTTAATAATAGTAAGGTTCAAATTTTTGCAATAATGTCCTGAATGGCTATTTATGCTAACTTTATATCTTCATTATAATCATTAACTATGCAATTAAGCTTAATCATTATAATTAGGAGTTAAAGTTGTTACATGCGCAACAAGTGATGTAGATGTACTACATGCATTATCCTAGTTGCCATTAGGAGGCTAATTAGTTAGCCATTATCAAGGTTAAGGCCTATAGCATAATTGATGCTCTTACATTTGAAAAAAACATAAGGTCATTTCAGGTGGATAGATTAGAAGTTATACTACCTGCAATTATTCCAAATGACAAATTCCATAACCTAAGAGATATTGAAAGTTTCTATGAAGAAATAGATATGTCAATTGCTGACATAAGTATTGAAGAAAAAGAAGATGATGATGATAATAACGACGATGATGAAGATGATGATGCATAATTAGAATTAAGTTTGATTTTGTTTTGATAATGTATTTTTTTGTTTTGATTAAGTTTGAATTGATTTTTTTACATTTTTTATTTTATTTTTTGTCAACTTATACTGACTCAAGGTTTGGTGTTGCATATGTAGATGTTAGGTCGTGGCACTGCGTGAGTTCATGCTCCATGGAGTATTTCTATACCACTACCTCTGCACCCTTAACCATCTCCTTATCCTCTAATTTCAGCACCTACATACTAGACACATCCACTGCACCCGCATCAGCTTCAATCATGCTTGAATTGTCTAAGAGGCTCTCAGTATCACCTGTATCATCTCCTTTAGTGGCATCTCCTAGCTCACTGCACTCATATCCCACTAGTTCTACACCAATGCCATTTATCCAACCTTTTGGCCATGACCTCACAGACGATCAAACATGGTTGTAAGTCATAAAGTTTATATTGTTTTATTTGTTATTTAGTTGATACTACATATCTTATATGGTCAAGCAACTGTGGTTTAATGAATAGGTGGTATATATCTTATCCCATTATATATGTATCATGTGTTGATTTTTTTTCCTCATTTGTCTCAAATTTGATTTTTTAGTTGTTTAAGCAAAAAAATTATAAATGGATATTATAATATGACCAAGTAATTAGACATAATTGAAACAAAAAATGTGGGGACATCTTGCGAAATGCAATGCACAAAGTCTAGATAGACTTGGAAAGGGGATCATGCCTAATTGGATTCCAGATGACATAATTGTCCAATTAAAGTGTTATTGGGAGTCAGATGAATACAAAGCCAAATGCTAGATAGCTAAAAACAATCTGGTGTCTACCATAGGAGGCATGCAGTGTAAAGGGGTCAGCATTCCTTTAATTAAGCATAAGAGGAGGCTAGTAAACATTTAAATTCAAATGCAATCATCATTTATTTAATGCATGAGATAACTAATATCAATAAATAACTACAAACTTCAAAGCTTGGAAGGCCACCTATAATGTTTGAATTGTTCAAGCACATGCATTATTGCAAGGCAACTAGTCAATTTGTGGGCCGTAAGGAAGCTAAAGTTTATGTATATATATTTATCTTTTTCTTTCTCACTGGGATTGTGTTAACAACCAAAGGCTTGACTAACTTTAGTGTGAGTCTTATTTTTTATTTTGATTGTCATTGAACTTGTGCTGATGGCCAAAAGCCTGACTAGCTATAGTGTAAGTATTAATCTTTTGCTTTGATTGTCATTGGAATTATGCTAATGGCCAGAGGCCTAATTAGCTGTAGTGTGAGTCTTGATTTTTTGTTATGATTGTCACTGGAATTGTATAATCATTTATTTAATGTTTTGTACTTATTCAATTGCTCTGTATCTATCAACATCATTGTATATTCTTTCTATACACCTAATTATGTAGTTTTGATATTTAATTGCTTTGATTATGATGGCTAAATTTATTTGTAGTTCAAGATACTTATTGTAACACCTCATAATTAATTAAGGTGTTAATCATGGATTAGGTTAATTAGGAATAATTAATATGGGATAATTGGGCAAGTTAAGTGAATGGAGATTTTAAAGAGATAATTATTAAAATGGGTTTGAGATTTAATTAGGAGAGAAATTTCATCTAGGCCTAAATTAATGTAGGAGAGCATGATAAGAGGCTAATAGAGGCCCAATAGGTTAGGTGCAGGCCCAATCTAATTCAATGTGATAGAGGTTATAACACCATAAACTCTAGCTCATTTCATATCATTCTTAAGCATTCTATCATGGTTCATGTAGGCTTCCCATAGAAAAAGCAAGGATAATGAGAGTAATTTCACTTTGCATTATATCTAAAAATTTGCAATTGGTGTCACTTGAACCATGTGCACTCATGCTATGCATCCTCATATTTAATTACATCATTAAAACTCATTTGCATCCCAACAACATGCCTATAACTCATGGAAACTGAAAGGAAGTATGAAATGAGCTTATTTAATTTCGGCCAGATTTGCTCCATTGTCTGACCAAACTTTGAAAAATTATAACTAAATCTAAAAAATTCAAAATCATACAATCTTGGTCATTATGGAAAGCTTGGGATGTCTAATTCATGATAAAAATATTTACAAGTCATAAAATTCCACACACAGAGCTTTTGACATGTGAAATGGTCTGGAGGTCGGACTGGGTCCTGATGCTGTCACAATTTATTGATATGAACTTCAAAAATATCCAATTAATTCCACAAAACTAAAATATATGCAAATGATACCAATATAGAAAGATATGTATGTAAAATAGAGTAAAAAAATATCTCCAGATCAGTTCAACAAGCCCAGAACTCAGAAATCAATGGAACAGTACTTCTAGTCGGGCAATGTTACTGATACTGGGCAGAAACTTCAAAAATTCATATCTCCCTCTCTAGACCTCAAAATGAGGTTCTTCCGATTGGTAAAAGTCACTGTGATTTCCTAGTTTATCTGTATAAAATTTCATGGCAATTGGACATCATTTGAGGCTCAAGTGACAGAAAACAATTTCGGACTAAATGATTAATGCAACAAACCAGAAACATAAATTTTGCCAACTTTGAAAAATTGTCAAATATTCTATAGACCTCCAAAAATTAGTCTTTAGATTCTCAGAAATATCTTAATGAGACCTAATTACATGTCAAATTTCAGATCAAGACTAACTCATTTGGCCAAAAAGTGACATAAGGTTTCATAATGGTCAAATTTGGCTCCATATGAGGTACCAAACTTGCCAAATGGTCTTCCTTTGGTGTTGGCACCTTTTGGACAAGTCTAAAAGTATATTTAAGACTTGTGTGAGCTGCCCAAATGGTCCCAAATCTCATGCATCTCATTTTGGCCATTCAACTCTCACTTATACACATATTCATCAAACTTTAAATTCTCATTCTATAGCCTTACATATTCAAAACATGGGCTAGTGGTCATACATCATACTCATACATCTAAATATCACATAATAGCATATTTATACATGTCTCAAGGGTCATAGACCATTTACAACATCATATACATCATATGGTACAATCATGGTCTTAAAATGGCAAAAGCTTAACATATGATTGCCAATCTCCTTCCTTTAGTATTGTTGGCTCCCATTAGCATATCCACTTAGTTCATCTAGCATTTTAGAGCATTGGAGAGGAGGGGATGAGATTCAAAGAATCCAAATAGTTCATCTCCCATTCAATCACACATAATATGTGTAAAGTAAGCTTTACAAATGCATGCATGGAGAAAATAAAAGCCATGGACATTTTAAAAGCAAACTTGGCATGAAAACAACTCATACAAATCGTTCAAGAGCTCACTAAGTGTTTGGATTGGCCTCACATTTCTTCTCATAGATTTTGGACTTGCCTCACCCATTCTTGAGCACTTTGGACTCAACCATACTCTTAGGAGCCCACTTTGCTTTTGGGAGACTCTTTGCTTTGTCTCAACTAAACTCGAGGGTTCTTGACTCATCCTCACCTAAGGGAAGAGTTCTTGGCCTTTCCTCACTTAAGTAAACTCATACAAACATCATAGATTCATTTAAAACATAACATGGCATCAAGAGTCATAGCACATAAAAGGCATGCTAGCATACTTTTCATAACTTGAAAATACATATATACACATTCTAAAACAAGCTAAACACATATCCATGTATGAGAGAAGGTGGAGAGAGCTACCTTGTACAAATCTACACACTTTTCTTCTTGAATTTCCCTCCTTTGCCTCGGCTATACACCCACAAATTGGTGGAGATGGTTTCTCTTGGCCTAGATAGAATTTATGGGAGCCAATTAGGTTCATGCAACACATTCTAAGGCTACACAATTTGTTTAAACCCTAGATTGCTCTATAACCCTCATTATGGTCTATAAATGCACCTAATGAAGCAACACCCCTCAAACAATTTCTAGACTCCATTCTTTCCTCTCAAATATGATTATTGACTCCTTTTAAGCCTCTTGGAGTCATCACACAATTAAAATAAAGAGTCTAACATCATGTTGTTTCTTTAGGTCATAACATGGAACCTAAGGCACCAAATCACTTTCTATGAGTTCTAAATTTTTTCCAAGGCCTCTCCTCATTTTCATTCATCAAATATGACTCAAGAATGGCCTTAGAAAAATTTAAAACTCTCCCTAGCTAGGAGAACCCATCTAGGCCGAGGTTATGAAGCGTATTGGGTTCCATGGAGCTTTCTTTGTTTTCTCAAGGGAAGAAGCATATGGGGAGCCTCTTAGGGATCTTGGGAGCTCATTTAAACTCTTACTTAGGCCTAGGAATCATCATAAAAAATCAGATTTTATAAGGTGCAATTGAAACCCTAAAACTTGCATCTTGAAATCTAATGGTTTTTTGATAATTCCTTTTGCATATTCTTAATCTCCACACCCTTTTTCCTTAGATTCATGCTTGGTTCTACCTAAAAATCATCTCCTCCTAGGGTTTTCTCAAGTGGGCCGAGATGGTGGAGAAAGGCACTAAAAATGACAACCATAGGAAGAGAAATTACCTTATTTTCTTGCTTTTTCTCACTTAAATCTTGTGTTCTTTGAGCTCCTCTCATCAAATCCGAATTTTTCCCTTAATATCTCCTTTAAAACAGATTTATAAACTTCAATTTAATCATAGGAAAGAAAGGGGGATGGAGAAGGAGAGGTTTGGAAAGGAGAAAGCATGAAAAACCATGAAATTCCTTACCTTTTTCTTGCTTTTTCTCCTCTTTTCTTCTCCTCCATGGTGTGCCTAAGAGAGATGGTGTTTTCTTTGGCTTTTGGGCAGAATAGGTCGTGCAAATGGAGGGGAGAAGAAATAAGAAACTTAAAGTGTGTTCAAGAAGCTTCCATTTTCTCAAAAATTTCAATTTTGTCCTTCGTTTTTGGCATTTTCATTTCTCCTTCGTTTTAGTTCCTTTTTGAGAACCATCTTTTCTATTATAAAATTTAGGTTCCCAATTTAGTAAAATTCCTTTGGAATCACTCAAATTAGAGCTAAAACCTTCTTGAATGAATCAGTTAAAGTTCGGGTCAACTGACATTAGAAAACGTCCATCGGAAGGGATTTAACTGTCTTGGAGCTTCCCATAGTTTTCAGGGCCTCTGAGAACCTTGGAGAACTCAAAAATTTTATTTAAAAAGCCCTCCTGTGTGAATTCCAAAATTTACTCAAAATTACGAAAATACCATTACCTTTCCTAAGCTTTTGTAAGAAATTGTTTCTTCATTCTAGCTCTGTTTTTCTTTCCATCTGAGGCTATGATTCTCATTTTTAGGAGTCTAGAATGCTTCTCAAATTTTTTTGGGACCTTAACTATATCATCTGGGAGGACTTCCTTTTGTATCCGGTGAGTTTCGTTCATTAACGAAGAAACTATACGTTACGTTTCTCACGTTTTTTCTCATTTTCAGAAAATCAGATGTTACAAAGGCCCAAGATCCACCTTGTATAGGCTTTTAAAAATGGCCCAATAAACCTTGTGTAGACCCAAACGATGGAGTTCTTAAAACTAAGTCTGGCCCAATAAAATTCTATAACCCAACACCTCAAAATTGGCCTAACCAAAGCTAAAATCTAAAACCCAAATAGAGTTGGACCTTAGAGCAACCCATGACTCACATTTGACCCAACTAAAACCCAACTTAAACCCTAATGCTTCAGCCACCTCTCCATTTGCTGAAACACAAATACACATCTCAAAATTCGGAGGTCCAAAGGAGGCTCTAGGGTTCTTAGCATAATTCCACATTTTTTCACTTCTAGAGTAAGATTTAGCCAAGGTAATAGTTATATAACTTAATCCTCTTATCTTTATCTTCATTTTGGTCTGATTACTTTTTCATTTAGAGTACTTTCACCATACCCAAAATCTAAAATGTGGGTGTTTGGGGCTTTTCTTGATGAAATTCGTAGGTTGAGGCTAAGGTTGTCATTAGATAGGTATGAACTCTTCTTTTTGAGGTAATTCCATTAATTTAAGACCCTAATGACTTGATTTTAGTGTGGGTGTTAATTATGTACGAATTTGCTTCAGAATTTGGGTGATATACTGAAGTTTCTGGTGGGGAACATACTCAATCCGAATTTGGGGATTTGTGGTGATTGGGTAAGTGTTCTTTAGGTATTTATTAGCATTTAAATTCTTTAGGTACTTTTTGTTACTGTAAATGATGAATTAAAGTGGTAATTCTCTGATGCTATGGTTATAGGGATATTTTTGTATCATTGGTGGCTGTTACAAATTGTCTACAAGTGAAGTAACCGGGTTTATATTAATTCCATGCATATATCTGTTTAATTTCATATTTTGTTGTACATGAATGATTCGAAATGTTGAATGAATTGGTTGGCTATCATTATATTGTGATTGGACCTTGTGAGTCTATGGTGGAGCCGTGGTGTGGGTACCACCCGTGTATGTGCTTCGATCGAGCACCAGATTATGATCAAACCCCAGATACACTGAGCCTCAGTTGTGCTCAATAGGGAGTAAGTGTCGTGGACGGGCCTCTCCCGGTGCTAATGGCCTTTAACATATGAAAATATAATTATTAGTATGGGATAGTAATCATGATAGCCTACTTGTTTCATTTACTAATATGACTGGTATTTTGTTGTTGCTTATGTAAAATTATGCATGTATGCTAATTAAACTAGAATATATGATGGAATTGCCTTGGTTACTGAGATTTATATCTCACCCCATTTCATGGGATTAATATTTCAGGTAAAGATTCTTTGGGTAAGGATAAGGGGAAGTAAGTGCATGAAAATCCATGAGCTCCGGTATATAGGAAGAAGGCTACACTTAGGCTGACTTATTTAGTGTAGATGCTAGATTTTGTATTCCCTATGGTATAGCATCATCATGTATTCATGTTTCCAAGTGTAGGGTTTCTATTTTGCTTGGTTGAAATGTAACCATTAAGGATTTAAGTCTCATTATAGTTGGATATTGATGTATGAACTTATAGCATCATATATATAGCTTTGTTAAATTTGTGATATGGTTTACCATTTGGGAATTGTAGTCATGTGATGCATTGGATGTGGACATAAACTATTGATGAATGAAATCTCTATGGAATGTGTATGGGATGTTAATTGTTGCTAATGCATGAGTTCTTGCTGTCATTAATCTATGATGTTGCTGATATGAGATAGTTGGGCAAGTAGGATATAGTATCTAAGTTTTGAATTGGTATGGAGAGTTAGATGAGTAGATAGGGTAGATACCATTAGAGTCATATAAAATGAGAGAAAGTGGTCTTAGAGTGTTCCTGAGATGGGAATTGGAGTGTAGGGGACGAAATTTGGGAGATGTAGCTACAGGAGGGAGTCAAGTCGCGGCTAATAAGGCTTTGCCGCAGCCATATGAGTGACAGAGTCGAGGGGCATTGCAGCATAATGAATCTCGCCACAGCGCAAGAGAAGAAAATTGGCCTGGGGAGTGACAGTGGCGAGCAGCGCCGTGGCGCAAATCAAGAAATATTGCCCAGGAGGGTGACAGAACGAAAACTCACCACAGCGCAGTAGGTCCTGCCGCGACGCGAGTTAAGGAAACTAATTAAGTGTTGCACAGTAGCAAAAATTGCCGCGGTGCAAATATATTACGCTGAGGCAAGAATCGTAGGACATAGAATATCAGCTCCAGGGGACATTTCTGTTGTGGTGCCATGTAGGCCGACTGCGGCGATGGTCCAACTCGTTGCGGTGGTCGTGAAAGTTGCCCAATGATTCTAGTACCTAACTTAGCCGTGACGCGAATTGTTTGGGTTGTGGCGTAAGACTCCAAACTCCTACCTTTAGCTTAGAAATCCCAGTTTCTTCAATGGTAATGCTAGGAAATGATATAGGAATACTTGTGGGAGATTATTGTGTGTTGAAACTGATGGATGGATGAATCATAAACCCTTCATGGTAGTATGATTTCTTTTATACATTTTTGTTTTGTTTGTGGTGGTATAGTGATGACCCTAACGTCAAGGTTCAAATTTTCCCATATTTTCATAATGTGATAAATTGTAACGACCTCGAACCTTGATAATTAATTATTAATTGTATATTTAACCATAATTACAATGATTAGAATATAGGGTTGTCACATTTATTCTTTATTATATAATCACACTTCATGTTTTTTTTGTTTTGGGTGAAAGATCACATTTCATGTTGATACTATATGACAAAAGAGATGCTTAAGCATGTGCATACTTTTTGGTTTTGGATGCATTGTCATTGTTTTCTTTATTGTAAAATTGTCTTTCTTTACTTCCTTTAACATGCTAATTACTTGAGGCTTAAGAATGCCAAAGCTTCTATTCATGACTCAACAGGCATAGCATCAAATAATTTAAAAGATGATGATGATGTCACCTTATGGTTAAAGGCTATAGGTAGTAAGAATAAGAAAGGTTGCATCTTCAGTATAAGATCTAAGACTCCAGATATTGATGTTATTTGTTCTCATAGGGCCTCTTATTTTGTTCATAACTCAGGACTCCATTTCAATTTTGAAGAGGAATTACACAAGGGGATTTCCATAAAGACAACACTTTTGAGATAAGAGAACCAAGAACTTAGAGAGCAGAATTAACAAATTTATGTCTCTTTTAGATCAGCACAGCAAACACTCAATAGATTGCAAGAACTTAAACTGTGGTTATCTCTGCCCCATCAGATCTTATATTAGAAGACTCAGTAGCTGAGAAGACAGGTCGTAATGATTGTCTTCCTCCATAAAGATGATTTTATTCCTTTTCCCTTATTTTAAGTTATGTGTTTTTAGTTGAAAATTGTTATGATTTGTTTTAGAATTGTTATGAAGATTATTTTAATCTATTTGTTACTTTTAATTAAATATTGTTGTGCTATTATACTTTATTGGATAGGGAGAAATATTTACATCTTAATTTTATTATTCAATAATAGCATTAGTCTTAATTGGCCTTCTTTTATTGTACTTTACTAGACAGGTAACAAAGTAATATTATATTGAGATTAAAATTAAAAACAAAATTATATAAAAAATTTTAAATTATTAACAAAAAGTTGTTTCGCTAATCCGTCACTGATTAGCAACAAAGAATTTTATCACTAACATGTCACTGATTAGCCACGGAATATTCCATCACTCATCTAGCGATGAAATATTCAATCACTAATCCATCGCTGATTGGTCACAGAATATTCCGTTACTGATAACGATAGAACACTTCTATCACTAATTAGCAACAAAATATTTCATCGCTAATTTGGGATATTTTATCCTCACAATTAGCAATGGACTTTTTTTTTATTCCATTGCTAATGATAGTGACAATGAAACTATTGCTAATTGATCAGTAGCAACGATGAAACTGTTGCTAATTGATCAATGATAAAATTATTCACATTTAATGACGAAAAAATCTATCGTTAATTTCTATTTTTCTTATAATAATCCATGATAAATTGTGGAGAGATGATGACTAGGTTCAATAGTTTGCAAACTCCATTAATAGCCACTTTTGACTCAAGCTTAATCCCAAGACATTGAATTGTGTGCGTAAAAGCAAAATTTAAGCCATGTAATAAACTCCATAATTATGCAAGAGTTGTTGATCCGAAACTAGTTTTGACTAAGATGTCTGTAACCCATCTCCCATATTAGCTCAAGTGGCCACCAAAGTCTTTAGCTTTTTCTTTTTTTTTTTTTTAAGGGAAACTAAAATGTCCTATGCCAAAATTTTAGTGATGACCGTGAGAGGCGGTTCATAGTCGCCTTTAAAAAAGCTTTTGCGGCAAAAATGTTGTGCCAGAAGGAAGATCATCTTTTCTTGGAACCTTGAACGGTTTTAGCTTCCAAATGCCATCTTTAACTTCAAGTTGAGACCAGCACTGACAAATCTGTCATTGGGAACAAGACCAAACTGAGGGAAACTTCCTTGAGTGCAATTTTTGGGAGCAAAAAAAAACAATTTTCAATGATCCTCATTAATCTGTCACTAGTTGAAAATTTTAATGATGACTTAGTAACAAATATTTATCTATTACTAAATATACAGAAAAATGACAATTTTTAGTAATTGTTATTAATGTGTCACTAATTTATTTATTTAGTAATAGATTGTGATCCGTCACTAAATTTTTGTCATTAAATTGAATATTTTTAGTATTTTTAATAATAATTTTTTCTGTTATCATATTAAATATAAACATTTTAATAAATCTTACATTTAGCATATTTATATGTATTTCAATTTCAGACTTAAACGAAATATATTTAAGAATACTTCTAATAACTTAAACTTTTGCCATCAAACCATTCATCATTTACATAAATAGTCTTAAAAATATATATGAAATGAATATAATCAGATTAATTAAGTCATGCTGAGAAAGTGATGAGAGGGTATTGAGGCTGAAATTACTGCTGAATTTATGACGCGCAAGATTTACGGGCATTAAAGGTAGATTGTAACTTTCTCGTCCACTGCCGTTTAATGCCAACCTTCTGAAACGTCCTTATCGTTTCCATTGAAGGAATCTTGCGCATGCGACGCCTCAATATAAATGACCACTTTTAGCACATGGGTCGGATTTGAAATTCGCCTTCTTCTTAATTACTACACAATCATTTTCTTAAAAAATTGTATATCATATTTTTATTTTAAGAACTTAACAATAATAAGTATTTTAAAACTATACAATCATTTTTTAAAATTTTAATTTAATTTGTCAAAGTTAAACAATTTTCTTTTTAAAATTAACAAAAATTAAATACATAATCAAACCAATGATCAACTTTGATAATAATAGGAGTAAATTACACAAGTTTGAGTTTTATTAAAATTAGTTAAGCTTTCTCTTTATTTTTAAAATATGCATAAAGCTCTCATAAAATAAAATATTATTTTACACTTTTGTCCAATTTTAATTTTTTTTATTAAAATATCATTCATAAATTTAAATATATATTTTTTTACTTAAAAATTTTAAATGAAAGATATTTTAGTGAAAATTTTTAAAAATTAAATTAAAGTATAAGATAATTTTTTTTCAAAAAAGATTTGTGTATATCTTAAAAATAAAGAAGTTGTATAAATTTAATAAAACTAAAAACATATCAGTGTAATTTCCTCCAATAAATAAATAGCTTCTCAAACTTTAGAGTCAGCAACAATGAGGCAAGCCAGAGGCCGTTTCAGGTCTCCATTCATGTCCCCTAAATTTTTTTTATCGTTTTTACACGTCTGTGAAAAAATATTTACTTTTTACTATTGGAAAATTTAGTAGTATTATTATTTATAATTTCATAAATAAATAATTTTGTATGAAATTTAATTTAACTATAATTTAAAATTTAATTTTACAACTTTTATAAATGCAATTAGCTTACATAACAAAATATATATAAATGATAATAATACTAAATATTTAATACTACAAGTAAAAAATCAACTCTATTCGTGGGCTGCAGCGATGGATCAATTTTTCTCGTTCTCATACATACAACAACCAGCAGAGCTTTCACATTTGAAAAGTTTCTAAATAATTAAATAAAAAATATTTTAATAAGTAGCTATTGCTGGAGTTAATTAAATTATTAAAATATATCAATATATAAGCACACACACACACATTAGCAAAAGTTTTGAAAGTGGATAATATATGTCCTGATAAGAGAGACAAAGTGTTCAATGTGACACGTAATTTGTTGTAACCTGTGAAACTTTTTATGCCTCTTAATTTAATATTTTAAATTATTAAATCATCCAAAACTATTTCGATTATATATATTGACAAAAATATTAAGACTATATATTGACCGTAATTTGAAATTTTGCTAGTAATAAACCAGATTCTTAACGATAATTATTTCAAGTATGGTTCTCGTTGAGATTTCAAACCATTCACTTTATATAATTCTTGTATACACATTGGATTTAGTCGCTAGATATTATTTTAACAAGCTTTTTCAGGCAAATTAGTGGAATCGCATACAAATTGACGGCTGAATCCTCCAAAGTTAGTTACATTCTCTGTCTTCAAAGCCCCGCTGTCTGCAAAATGACAAAATAAACAAGCAAAGGCAAATCGGATATATAAAACAAAAAAAAAGGGTAAACTATTATTATTATTATTATTATTATTATTATTATATAGATATTCAAACTATACAATCTTTTTTGTTTAAGAAAAAATCATATACAGATATTTATATATTTACTATCAAGTTTTTCGTTGAAATATAATAAGTATATCATTTTCAATAATAGCGTATCAGATGTATGATTTTTGCATTTAAATTTATGATATATACATTTCATGATTACTTCTTTTCTTAAATTATAATTTTATAAGTTAATCTAGGAATAAATATATAAGGAACTACACACAAGTCTAATCTTTTAAAAATTATATTTTCTTTTCAAAGAATTAAAATATGCATTGTATTTATTTCAATAATATTTATTTTGAACAAAATACTTTTATATTTATAATTTAAATAATGTAACAGATATTAAATATATATATTTGATTCATATAAAATAGTCACTTTTTAATTTTAAAATAAATTAAGAGAAAATTGGTATTTATCCAATTTCATTTTTGTCATTAATGACAATGTCCTTGCCAATTGAAAAAAGAAAAAAGATTATAACCGATGACTTGATCAATAAGGCCATGACAACAAGCTTTCCATCATCTGAATTTAAAAAATTAAACTATTTTAAATTATTATAGTACTCATTCTATTATTTAATACCCATTATGTCCTGTTGTTATCTTCGCCACCCATCCATGAACTTCTTCCATTGCCTAAGTATTATTGAATTGTGTCCAACCTAATGAGGTTAAGATTTAGAGTAAAAAAAGGTATATTTCTTACAACAGAAAGGTCCATGGATTGATTCCTATTCGTTTGAGTTCAAAAATGGGTTTAAACTAGTTTAAGTTGCCACTAAGAGTTTTACATAATTTTTGAAGAATCTAAAAAAATTTTGTCAAAATTTTAGTGATGAAAAACATTGTTATTACTAAAAAAATCACCTTTAGTGGTAACTATTTTAATTACCATTAAAAGTTTTAGTACACAATTTTTTTATTAATTAAAATTTTTCGTGTCAAAACTTTTAGTAACAATAGGTTCAAGTTGCCACTAAAGATAACTTTTTGATAAAGTTATATTTCTAAGTATAATATATTTTTGTATGCTATTTGTATATAACAATGTTTGAATTTAGAATATTTTTATAAACAAATAAGTTAAAAAAAATTATACTTAAAAATATAACTTTATCAAAGAAAATTAAAATTTTAAAGTTAATAATATTAATTATATTTTATATACAAATAAATTAAGGTAATATTTCCATAAAATTATTAATAAGACTAAAAAAAATATTTTTTTACATACAAATAAGTTAAAAAAACTAAATTACACTCAGAAATAACTTTATCCAAAAAAATTAAATTTATAAATTTAATAATATTAATTGTATTATATATATAAATATACAAATAAAATGACATAATCTTTCTATAAAATTCTTACTAGGACTAATAAGTTAAAAATATATATTATACTTAGAAATAAAACTTTATCAAAAATTATATTTATAAAAAAATATATTTAATTATTTTTAGTGCAATTACATTTCACTACAATGAGACTAATGAACCCTAAACTAGTATCTTTACTAGCTAAATAATTATTTAGGTTTTTAAACATTGCACATTTTAAAGTAATTTATTTATAATTTAATGACCAAATTATACATAACTTCCTTGAACTTTGAATCATGTGCAAAAAGCTCTCTTGAACTTTCAAAGTTTGTAATAAATCTCTCTGAATTTTGAATAATATGCAGATAATCCCCTAAAACTTTAAATATGTATTGATAACTCCTTTAAACTTTTTGAATTATTTGTAAATAATCCTTTAAACTTTGAATTATTTGCAAATAACCCTTTCTATGTCATACTTTTTAAGAGGGTTATTTCTCCATAAAATTTAGGGATAGTTATCCGCACATGTCTAAAGTTTAGAGAGTTTATCTGTATCTTATCAAAAGTTTAAGAGGATTCTTTGTCAACTTTTAAAATTTAAGGGATTATTTGCATATGTTTCAAAGTTCAGGGAATTATATGCAATTTTGCCTTAATTTAATATAGTATGATAAAGTCTCTTTATGATTATATGTATATATTATTTTTTTGAAAAAGAGTGTTATAAAAGAATACCTAATTTAATCCTAAATTTTATCTTTTTCTTCTTCTCTCTGATTTCTATTCTTCTGTGTAATAAAGAAGAATATCCCTCTCCTATTATAGGATGATTGGAATAAAAAAGTATTAACATTTTAATAAATATTGTCCAAGTCTATGAAAATACTTAATAATTATCTCATAAAAATTTATATTAAATTAATTTAAATAATATCAAAGAATATATTTGTTATATAAACATCTTCTTATTTATATAGCATTTATTGAAAGTTTCTTTTTAATTATTCTTTATCTAATTTTGGAAGTTATCTAATCATTAATCAAATATAATACCACTATACATAGATTTTTTCCCTTAAATACTAATTCAAAATAAAAATTAAAATGAGTGAAGAGATATATTTTTAAAAACATATTTATAATAGCATTATTTGTGAAATGGAAAAGGTCTTTTCCCTCTAAATTGCCTAAAGGGAATAATTAAAAAAAATTATTTTATAAAATTTGTTGCAATGCTGATAAGGAAAGTATTTATACATAGTTATTTATTTATAATGTAATATTGTATGATAAATTTTGGATTAATTGTTTTAAATTAAAGAAAGTATGTATACAAAACTTTAATTAATAAAATTAAGAAAGTAAATCAAAGAATACATAAAATTAATTTTCTAAGATTAAAAATAAATTTAAAAATCACATTAAAAGAAGTTCGTCTGGTTATATACTTCTTCTATCAATTTCGAAACTCTATTACCCTTTTACTCATTTACACCTATATTCCCCTCCTTTGTCTTCATTCAATCCTCATAATCACATTCTCTTAACCATGTCACTGACACTAAAATTTTATCTACTTAAATGTTTCTTATCTCAAATTCGAAATCTCATCTCTATTTTGCTCTAAATATGCTTCTTTCTTCTTTGAAATCCAAATTTTAGTATTATATAATCATTAATCTAACATACAAATTAAATCAAAAAGATAATTTTATTATTACTAATTAATTTATAAATCAATAATTACAATCTATAAATTATAAATTCAAGGTTGCTTTTTAAAAATTACATAAAAAGTAATATTAATTTAATTTAAAAAATCTCAAGGAATATATTTATCAGAAAACTATTTTTTTATTTATACATTAACGACTGGTAGTTTCTTTACAAAAATTCGTTGTCCAATTTTATGAATTATTTAATCATTAATCAAAAAAATAAAACAATAAATAAAACCATCACAAAAATTTAAATTTTAAAATTTTTTTAATTAAGTTTTAAAAAAACTAATAGCTTATTATTTTTTAATTTTTAATAATAAATTTCAATTTCAATTTTTAGAATTCATTTTATTAATATATCTAGAATTTCATATATTTAAGAATTCATATATCTAAAATTTTAATTTTTGGAATTCATTTTATTAATAAAACCAATCAATTTTTATTAATAAACTAATGGATTTTTTTAATTCATTCTATTCTGATGTATCTTCCACCCTCCCAGTTGCCTCTAGCTCTCTTATTTTCACTATTAAAAAAAAAAAGAGGCAAAGAGACCTAAAAAAAATGGAAGAGAAGCAAGAGGGGACGAAAGATTGAACACCACTCTAATCTTGTCATTCTAAGACTGATTTTAGTTGGGTAAGCCTCTTAAATTCCTATTCTATCTTCTTCGTTGTCCATTAATGCCTTAGATGCTAATTTATGGAAGAAGCATAAACTCTAGCTTTTGTAAATTGGGATTTTTGGTGAAGGCAGCCATAGATGCAAATTTGGAACCCTAAATTCAATCTTAATACTTTAGTGGTTGGATGATGCTACTTTAAGCTTTGGTAGAACTTAAATGATGATTTTTCATGAAGATAAGCCTTGATGTGGTGATTTAGCATGAATTTTCTATTGAGGCAAACACATATGTGAATTCTAGAGAGATGAGATGGAAGATGGATTGTGCTTGGGATTAAGAGCTTTAAATGATTTAGTTGGGACAAAAATATAATGGGTAGATTATAGAAAAAGAGTTTTGAATAATAGAAGTGATTATGATGTGTGTCTGGTTTATAAGAGCTATTGACTTATGTTGAATTTTCTCTTGCTCAATAGGTTAAGTTTCCTTGGGGTGATTCTTGGACACCTTTTCAGAGTTAGAAGCCATGATAGAGCTAACCTAGATTTACTTCCTTTTATATGCATGTGTGAGTTGCATTGTGTGTTGTGTATTGCATGTGGAAATGATTTGATTGTGATAAAATGAGCTTGATGGATAAGAATGTGATATCCCTCTACATTATGATCAAGCCTATTTGCTTCATTATACTTGACTCTGGCATATATACACATTTGGCAGGTTTTAACTATATCATACATACATACATTGATTTCCATGTGTATATAAGTACAAATGATTCCATGATTATTGAGATTTGCATATCTCATCCCCTCTTTTATCTTAGGTGAAGGTAGCTCCTCTAATAAGGAAAAGACCCTAGAAGCTTGTAGCAAGTAGGGCTAGGTTTTATAGTGGTATATGTAGTCTCTTTTAAGTCTTTTGTAAAATGCATATATGACATGTAAAAGCCAAGCATAAGACTTGAATTAATTTGGGAAATGTGCCTATGACAAGTAAGGGAAGATTTGAAAGGAAACTTAATACTTTGATGTATTTGATCTGCCACAAATGCAATTATTTTGATTGATGTTTCATGGTTCTTGTGATTTTATTATGGACTATTAATATTACTCATTTGAATGCATGATGGTTGGTTGTGTGATCTTTAAAGCTTTAAGTAGCTGCTGACTTATACGTAGTAGAAGGAACTTAGGTAATTATATTTTGATTTAGAGATTTCTTGGGAGTTTAAGAAGTTCTAGTAGTCTTGAGGTATAATTTGAAACTTGATAGAAGTGTTAGGATGGTTAGTGGAATGATTTAAGGCCATTAGTTGCACATATATACTCTTTATTGTCAAATTTAGAACCCAAACAGGGCATGTGTTGAAAGGGGATGCATTTCAAGGATCAAATGGTGGAGTCTAGGTCTGAAACTTGGTATATAGTTAAAGGATATTTAAAGGTTTAATTCAATCCTAAGATGGTAACTTTTAGTGTTATATGTAATATTTTTGAATTTTTGAAATTTAAGATAGCAAGGTGTGAATTTATAGAATTATCACCCAGAGCAATTTTATTGTTGTGCAATTTTTTAGGAACAAAAGATGTAAGATTGGGTGAAATTTTTACAATATAAAGTAGACGTGTAGAGGTTTAATTAAAGCTAAAATTTGTTAAATTTGGAGATCCATTGCTCAAGTTATGAATTTTTGAAGTTTGGAATCTGATGCTGGTCTAATGTATACTAAAGCTTACTCTAAACTTGTTAGATATTCAATAGTTTTAAGAGTGATACAGGTCTTGATATGTGCAAAATTGCAATTAAGAATTTTTGAGTTTGCTACTCACCTACTTGAACTTGCAAAACAGCTACTCACATTTTTGTTGAGTGCTTGAGTGCATCAGTAGTTAATAGGTGAGTGTAAATTTTGGAGTTTGTTGCTCACCTACTTGAACCTACAAAACAACTACTCATATTTTTGTTAAGTGCTTGAGTGTATTAGTAGTTAATAGGTGAGTGTAAATTTAATGAGAGACATAAAAGAAAATTGTGATATTCATTTAAGCTAATGTAAATTTAAAGTCCTTCAGGAGATAAAACTCAATTTCATAGCTTTTGCTTCTTTGATAAGCCATCAGGAGATGTGCTAGTTTCATTGAATAGGGCACATTTGTGTTGAAATATTGTTAATCATATAGCATTGTATAGTTATTAAAAGCTTCAATTTTAAGCTTATTTTAATGGTGAAAGGCATTTAAAACAAAATTCTCAAAAATTCAAAAGATAAGAAAAGAAAAGATACCAATGATAAAAAAATTAAAAACAAAAATCTCAAAATTGAAGGCCTAAACATGTTTTTTTGGAAAAATAAAAAAGTGATCAAACCACCTTCGACATTTGCCATTGTATAAATCTTGAAAAAATAACTAAATTAAAAAAAATCAGTTCAAATAAGCTACCATGCTTAAAGTTATGACTTTTTAAAGTTTTACCTTCCAATCTTATATTTTCTTTATAATTTTTCTTCCAAACCCACATTTTTTTATTTTCCATTACCTTCCAATCATTAAGCATCAATGAAACCCACTTCCATTCATTTTCAACCATGATCTATTATCACATTGTAAATTGCAAATCTAGTTGTTTCTTCCAACTTAATTACATATTTTCTATATTGAGGGAGGGTGGTGTAAGTGCACATCTTTTGATTTTCATGTCTAAAATCAAAAGCTTCCTTTTTATAGGGAAAATGATTAATCAACTATTAGGCGTTGCATATTAATGGCATGCAAAGTTTGAATAGAAAGGAATTTTTACATGGACCACCAATTTATGTCTATCTTGTAGTCTACTGGAATCTCTAGGTAAGCTATCTAACTCTATCACTTTACAATTAGGAATTGAAAATTCAGCACTTGAGTATCTAGTAGTATGAATGAACTCCCTTAGGCTCCGTTTGGTTCACAGCAATGTGAATGTAATCCCTTTGCATAACTTGTGTAATGTCTATTATACCCTTATATTTATTATTTTATCTATCAAATCACCTTTATAAAAGTAGAGATAAAATAGTTATTTCTTATCTCACTTACCTTCATCTACCTACATTTTATATCCTTTTCACCATTACATCCTCCAACCAAATAAAGTGTTAGATTCAATATAGGTTTGCCAAATTAAACTGCTATACATGTGCATACTCTATTCCTTCTTACTCTTTTGTTTGCCATGGGAAACAAGTATTGGTAGCACAGAAGTTTTGTAATGCTATAATTTCTTAGCTCATTCCATACTATCTTTATACCTTATATTAATCAATACATATAAGAGGCAAGAAAATGACATTAAAATATTGATTATTCTTACGTTATGTTGCGTATAAAAATTTTGTTCCGTGTCATGTGGGCTGAGTGATCCCATACTATACTTTCTCATATTTAATTACATGTATACAACTCATTTGCATCATAAAATCATGCCCATAACTCATGGAACCCAGAATATAGAGGTTTATTTTCGGCTAGATTTAGCCCTTTTCCTGGCCCAAATTTGCAAAATCATAACTAATTATAAAAAAAATGAAATTAGACATTCTTGGGCATTCTAGAAAGCTACAGATGTCTACTTCACACTAAAAATATGCACAGACCATAAAACCCATCACAGAGGGCATTTGACATCCAAAAAGGGTCCAGAAGTCAAACTGACTCCTGATGCTGTCATAGATTCTATAGCAAACTTTGAAAATATCCAATTAATTCCAAAAAATCTAATCCATGTAAGTGATTCCAATCTAGCAAGATGTGGATGTTAGATAGAGGGAAAAAATAATTCCAGACCAGTTTAGGTAGCCTAAATCTCAAAATTTAATAGAATAGTAACTCAGGTTGGGTAAGGGTCTTGATACTGGACAGAATATTCAAAAATTCATATCTCCCTTTCTAGACCTCCAAATAAGGTGCTTCTAGTTGACACAAGTCTCTGGGAACGTCTAGTTTCTTTATATAGAATTTTGCGATAATTAGATATCATTTGCCCCATGAGTGATAGAATTTAATTTTGGACTAGTGCTATAGTACCAAGGACCAAAACTAGAAAAATTTCTAATTTCAATAATTTGCCAAATATTCTATAGACCTCCAAAAGTTACCAACTTTAGCTTCTCAAAAGTTCTCAAGAAGCTCTAGATGCATGCCAAATTTTAGACTAAGAAGAGCTCATTTGCATAAAAAGTGATATAGCCTCATGAAATGGTCATTTTTGCTCCCTATGAAGAGTCACTTTGGTCCAAATGGCCTCCTCTTGAGTTTGGCACATCTTTGGCAAGTTTAAAAGCACAAATATGACTTGTAGAGACTGCCCAAGTGATCCCAAATCTCGTGCATCTCATTTTGGTCTCTCATTATCCATTTATGCATAGTTACATCAAGCCATCCAAGAGCCAATTTACACAATACTATTGATTTAGTGTCATATAAAGTCTACATCATATTCATACATCATTTTACACTTGTCCATGGTCTTACATCACAAAAATATTACATACATAATTACTTTGACATTTAACCACTACTTAAAGTATATAATATACTAAAATAAAGATGTTCAATGTCCTGGGCTTGCATCTCCTTGACTTGGAACATTACCTAGACAATTCAAGGATAAGGGGGAAATGGGGGTGAAATTCCAAGAATCTCAATAGCTCACATACCCATTCATACCACATTCAAGGCATACATACATCAAATTCATAACTATACAAGCATAAAGTGTGCAATAAATTTTATTTTATGTCACATTCACACGTCAAGATCACTTTCATGCTCTAGGGACTTTTAGTTTAGCCTCACCCTATTTCTAAGACTTTTAGATTTACCTCACTCTCGATTTAGAGAATTTTGACTTTGTCTCACCCATTCAAGGGACTTTTGGCCTTGTCTCACCCATGCCATGAGACTTTTGGCATCTCCTCACCTTCATTAAGAGACTTTTGGCATCACCTCACCCTTATGAGCTCTTTCCACAACCATAGTCATTCAAGATAACACATTGGCACCAATGCACAACAAGGATCAAATGGCATGTTATCATGCATCAAGAATGCATGCAAGCACACTAAGACATACATATGCACATAAGAATGCAAAGAGAATGAGGTGAAGAGCTACCTTTTTATTTATGCAAGCTCACTTTGCAATTTCCTTCCCTTCCTTGGTTTCACAAGAGCACTTAGGTGGAGTAGGATTCTCTTGGCCTAGACATTATAAACATCACACAATTACACACTTGAAGCAAGCCAAGACATTAAACGAAAGCTTATTGTACACTTGGTTTCATAATGGACATATTGGTTCCATAAATGGCCTATTGAAGCAACTCATATCATTCAAGTGCTAGGCTCCATTCTCTTGTTCTTTCTAGACTTCTTGGACTCATTTAAGGTCCTTGGAGCCATCATCAATTCAATTACACCATTGGAAGACCAAGTTGCTTCATAAAGCACCATTATGGACACCATTGTTTCATAAAGCACCATTATGGACACCATTGTCCCATCTCCCAATCCATGGCTCTTAAATTTTTCCCAATGGTTCCTCCCATCTTCTAATACCATATGTTCGAAATCAAGGCTAGAAGAAATTAAAACACTTCCTAGCCCATTAAAGCCCTATTGGCTGAGACAAGCATGAAGTTGGGTTTCTTGAAGTTTCAAAATTTTCCTTAATAAGAGAGCCACTTGGGAAGATTTCTAAGGGTCTTAGGAGCTCAAGGAAACATTCAAATGGCCAAGAAATTACTCACACAAAATCAAATTTCACAAAACCTCCAAGAACACTATGCTTTTCTAACTTAATTTCCTTTGATTTTTCTTAGAATTTCTTGCCATATTCTTAATCCTTGCACTCTTTTCCCTAGGTTTCTCCCTTGTTTCTACCCAAAATCTAGCCCCTCCATCCCCATCCTAGGTTGGCCAAAACATACAAGAAGAAGGGACAAGAAGAGGCTACCATAGGAATGAGATTTTACCTTGTTTTTCCTTAGCTTCTTGGATGTTTCTTCCCTTGGTTGGCTTCTCCCCTCCAAACACGAAATTTCCCTCCTTGATCTGACCTCAAAACAGAACCGAATCATTCAAAAAATCCATGGAAGGAAAGAAGGAAGATGGAGTAAGAAAATCCATGAAATTACCTAGTTTCTCCTTAGCTTTCTTTCTCTTTTTCTCTTCCCTTTGGTGGCCCTAAGAGAGCTGAAGATTTTTTGTATTTTGGGTAGAAAGGGTCGTGCTCATTAAAGAAGAGAAGAAGGAAGAAAAGCGTGGAACTCTTTAGAACATTCAAGAGCCCATTATTTCCAATTTTGCCCTTCTGTAATGGCAATTTCTTTTCGGCTTCGTTGTAGCTCCTTTTTTAGAACTATCTTTTTTGCCATAAAATTTAGGTTCCCAATTTAATAAAATGCCTTTGAAATCACTCAATTTGGAGCTAAAATCTTACTGAATGAACCGATCAAAGTTCAGGTCAATTAACGTTGAAAAACCTACATTTGAGGGGCTTTACCGGTCACGAGGCTTCCCATAGTTTTTGGAGTCTTTGAGAACCATGGGCAACTCAAAAATTTCATTTAGAAAGCCCTCCTATGTGGTTTTCCAAAAGTTGCACTTATTTATGAAAATACCATTACGTTTCCTCAGTTTTCGTTACAAGTTATTTCTCCATCCTAACTCTGTTTTTCTTTCCATCTAGGCCTAGAATTATCATTTTTAGGAGTCTAGGACTCTACCAAAATTTTTAGGACCTTATTTAGGTCATTTTAGAGGACTTATTTTTATATAGCTCATTTCGTTATTTTACAAAAATTACATTTGTTACAAGTTTAAAGATAATAGAGAAGTAATTAAGAAGATCTTCAACAAAAGCTTTATACTTGGGTTTTGATTTCATCACACAACTAGATAAACAATAGTTATTTTTCCCTCCTTTCTCTCTCTTTTATTTTCTTATGTAAATTACTGGGAATGAACTCAATATGTGAAGTTATATTGTTTCCCTATTGAGAAACTATGTTTCCCTTTCACTTTTGATTGTAAATAGTTATGACTTGTGACATTAAATTTGAAGTTTCCCATTAATTTATGAAGTTTATTGGCCTTCCATGTACTTTGGCTTGTTGGCTTTATATTTTGTGTGCTACTCTTGGATCCACGCATACATGAAAACTCAGCCACTTTAATTACTCATGTTTGTTTATTTATTTTGTTAGCCATTTAGTAAGGAATAATAGGCACTTAAAAAATGAACGGAGAACATAGTATAGCTAACATGAGGTTTACATTAATAACAAGGAATGAGGACAATATAATAGTAATTGAAGAAAAGATTACCAATATACTAGAGGTTTAATCTTAACACACATATATACACTATTAATATATTTATACTTGAAGGCTAAAGCATATATATGTAAACTAAAAAGGTCCCATTGTGTGTTAAGAAACTAAAATAGCTGTGGACAAAAAATAAAACCAACAAAAACCTCTACATATATATAGGAGTCCATTCCTTGTAGAAAACTCCAAACAACAACAAGAACAATAACAAACAAACCTTTTCCCAGTAAATGGGATTGGCTATATGGATCAATCGATGCAATAAAATTTCATTATAAATCATATTTTTAGACAAGCCATTTAAGTCTAAATCCTTTTTAATGTTTTCTCCTATAGTTTTTCTTAGTTTCCTTCTATCTCTAATTATTGAACTACTCTCCTCACTGAGGCCTCTATAAGTCATCTCCACACATGCCTAAACCATTTAAGGTGCAATTTTATAATATTTTCCACAATAGGTGCAATCTACACTTTTTCTCTAATACATTTATTTCTAATTCTATCTTGTCTTATGTGTATACTTATCCAATGTAACATTCTCATTTCTATAACATTAAACTTATTCTTTTGTTAGCTTTTTATTACTCAACACTCAATTCCATACAACATTATAAATCTTATAGTTGTGCAGTAGAATTTACCCTTAAAATTGTGTGGTACTCTTCTATCGCAAATAATGCCCAAAGCACTCTTCTATTTCATTCACACCCACTTGAATCTTATGTTTTACATCTTCTTCTATTTTCTTGTCATATTGTATCATAGATCCAAGATACTTAAACTGTGTGACATATGGTATGATATATTCTCCTATTTTCACTTCTGTACTAGAACTGGTGTGTATTTTACTAAACTTACATTCACTATACTCCATTTTACTTTTACTAAAACAAAATCCATTCGTTTCCAAATCTACTCTCCACATCTCTAACTTATTATTCATTTCCTCTCTTAATTCTCCAACTAAGATTGTATTATCCGTAAAAAGCATGTGTTGTGGCATCAGTTGTTAAATATGTTCAGTGAGTACATCTAAACTAAAGTAAAAATATAAGAGCTCAAAGTTGACCTTTGATGCATACCAATAGTTATTGGAAAATCTTTTGTACGCTCACTTTTTACTCTTATACTAGTTATAACCCCATCATATATATCTTGCATTGCTTGAATTTAAGCAATATGAACTCTTTTTTTCTCTAAAGACTTCTATAAAATCTCTTTTGGTATCTTATCATATACCTTCTCCAAATTGATGAATACATATGTAAATCTTTTTTATTCCTTTGATATCTCTCTATCAATCTTTACAACAAGTATATCACTTCTATGCTCAACCTTCTTGACATAAAACCAAATTGATTCTTTGTAACTTGAGTCTCTTGTCTTAATCTTCACTTAGTTACCCTCTCTAACAACTTTATAATGTAGCTCATAAACTTAATTCCCTTATAATTTGCACAATTTTGTATGTCTCCTTTGTTTTTATAAATAGGGATTACAGTACTTCTTTTCCACTCATCCGACATTCTCTTAGATCTTATAATCTCCTTGTAGAAAACTCAAAATAGATGAATTGATACAAAAAAATCTAGAATACCCTCTAAAAGTATAGAGTACTCAGTGGGTAATTGGTTAAATAAGACAAAAAAAAGGTCTTCCATAGTGTGGCAAATCTATGATACCCCTTCATAAAGCCAAAGCCACTTAGTAGTATACCTCTTATGTAATTTTATGAACACTTAATTTGATATAATTTAATAACTAGAGAGTCTTATTCCTTTTTTAAGAATGCATGAAATAGATATCATGAACAATTTCGAAGGCATTTAATTATACATATGAGTAAGTGAAAAAGGGATGGAGATTAAAGGAGATGTATGGTAATATATATACCCTAAAATGAAATACTGAGGAGCAAAGATAGTTATTGATTATTTACTAGAAAAAGTAGGAAATGGAATAATTGAAGCATGCCTAAGTGCCAAGTACAGAGAGAAGGAGGTTGCTTCATTGAGTATTATCAATTGTGATGATTGGAAGTGGTTGATGCATTACTGGGAAAGTTCAGAGTTCATGGTAATGTGTTTCTAACATGAACTTAAACGATTATTTGCTTTGTGTTTACATGATTTCAAGTTTTTATGATCATAATATCATTTAACTATAGGTTATGAGTAGCAGGAACAAGGTAAACAAAGCAAGGCAAGTAACAAAGCGTACATATGGTACTTATTCATTTGCAGAGGTTGAGGAGTCTACGGTAAGTAGTTGTTTTGTACTTGAAGAGTTTATAGACATTTATTTTTGTGTAATTCCCTCTATGGTAACATGGATTATAGTTAAATGAATATTGTAGAGAGATCCCGTAATCAGAAAAGTGGCTTTCCCCAACCAAGTCTGAGAACTTTAACACACCTATAAGAGCAAGGACGGAGTGGTGGAATGGAAAGATCCCAAGTCACAGGAAATCTATGTAAGTTGCCATAAATCATAAAGCATCAATTATTTATTCCATTACCTCATTGTCCATGGCATTTATCTATTGTTATACCTTTATGGGCACATTCAATAACTAGTTCACTAGCAAAAAGTAAAAGATAATGAGAACCTATTGATGGGAGATCATATTTTGGCCACTATATTGGGAGAGAGGTCAAGGTATGATAGGGGAAAGGATATGGAAAGAAACTAACGAAAAAGAGAATTATGGACTCAGTTGAAGTGAACTCGAGGGTGTCAACAAGAATAGAACAAATGCAGGCTAAGATGGAAAGAAAATTATATGAGGGCCAAGAAAGGTTGCAAGAGGAAATGCAAGCTAAGATTGAAAAGAAGCTTCAAGAAGAGCATGTTACAATGAAACAATGGGTTTTATTGAAGATTCAAGCTCAATTGGTTAGTCTTATGGCCACCATGCAATAGGTACTTGTAAATGATCTTCTACCTTGATGTTATGTTATTCTTTGTCAATAGGGATAGAATGTTCTGACTAATGACTCCTCTTATGGACAAGCTAGTAGAAGAGAAGATAAAGGTTTTACTAGTGTATCCCAAGAATTATGGACTTATGTTTTTTTGTTCTTGTTGATGGCTATTTTGGTGTATCAATTTATGCCATCACTTTATATTCTAGTAGATATTTCAATATAAGATCTTGTAATGACCTTAACTACTAATTTAGCTAATTATGGACAATTTTGTTCTCAATTAAATTTAAATAATGAGTTAACAACAATTGCAACTATGGGAAAATTTGAACCTTCATGCCATTCATATTCATTGTCAAGGCATATAAGAGGATTTATGTTCTTAAGAATCAAAATTCTTGTTAACACTTTTTATCTCATTCAAATTACCTCCAAAAAGTATAAAAACTCTTACATATTGGATTACTAGTCACCACTCATCAATAATATGTTGGAAACCACGTTTTTATAGTTGAATTAGGGGTTTTAGGACTTAAGTCGTGACTTAGAATGGTTAGGCTGTAGCTAATTTGGCTTTTGGAACTTCTAAAAGCTTAATTCTACACTTATGTTGTGACTTGAAGAACTCATGCCATGGCTAAGCTCGACTTGGGATCAATTTTCCCACACAGACGCAATTCATGCTATGGCAAAAAATTTTTATGCTACAACCAACTATTTACACTACAACCAAAATATTTGTGCCATAGCCAAATTAGCTTCTAGATGACTTTTGCACCATGGCCAAAAATTTTGCACCGTGGCCAAGTGCTTATGTTGTGGGAAAAAATTTTTGTGCCACTGCCAAATTCACTGTTGGAACACTACTAGCGCATTTTGGCCACAACTTGAGAAAATTTGGCTGCAACTCGAAAGCCTATTACACCCAAACACTTAAATAATTGAACTAACAACTTGTTACCACCTCAAGATCAATCTTAGAGTCTTTTAATGGCAAAAAAGCAAGGGTTTTAAAGGGTTTACATTTCTATAATCTGCATGCAAATATCTTACATAGCTTAGGGATTTAAAAGCTAATCATACCAATCTAAATACATATCATATCAATATAAGATTCATTTATGATAGTAAGGCAAGATATAACCCCAAGTGCAACCCTAAAATCCTTAATATACCAACCAATGTCTCCAAACCTCTTTGATTAAATTTCAAATAACTAATTAGACTTGTCTATAGTATGACTATGACACTTCCTAATGTCACAAATAAGGGCCTTTGACAGCAAATGGTATGATACGGCTTCTAATGACAACCTAAAATCCTTATTACACTGCCTAAAAACATCAAATCACTTTGAGCAAGTTTCAATTGACAAATTAAACTTGTTTACATCCCTCAAAACTTAACATAAGCCTAGGTTCAAAATATGACTATGCCACATCCCAAGATTACCCAATAATGACCTCTGACAACAAAATTTGCTATGGCAACATAAAAATGGGTGAACCGTTTCGCTTTCCACATAATCAAGGCAATAAAACACATTCCCAAGGCTCCTAAATCATAACCAAACTTAGAACCACCCTTAATCAAGCATTGATGTCCACTTTACACCATATATGATAACAAAATGACAAATATGACAGCGAAATCAAAGAGTTACTTCCAAAACTTTCAAGCGACAATCCAAAATTCAAACTATACCTCATAAATTCCTTTAAACACTCAACGTAGTTATAAAGTATATATATTTAAACTATCTTAAACATCCAATCCTTTTATACCAATAATTCAAACATTAATTTTACATTGCTAAATACTTAAAGGTCATATAATTTTAAGGTACTTATTAAGAATCATCCAAATACAATCATAAGCACCAATTCCATGACACCTCAAAATATATAATCAATCTTTATACTTGACAATACATGATGCAATGTGGCAATTTTATAACATAATAAGCAATACTAGCATGCTAACTATACATACTTATTTAATCAAGGCATTCAAGCTTATACACTACTAAAACCATCCCAATAGGCTTCCCTTACCTTCTCCTTACTACTAAGAGCTTTGGTCCCTGAAAATGTTAGCCTACAATTGGAGTGAAATATAAAATCTTAGTAACAAGAGACAATTTCCATATAAATGTACAAATTAATCACAAAATACATTTAATACAGAGAAATATCAAAACCATCAATATAATCAACAAATCTACTAGTTAGATTACCAGTGACTACTATCTTATACTAGTAATCACATATAACATGTTAATGGCTAAAAATAAAGGGAAAGGCCTGTCCACAGCACCAACATTCCATTGGGCACGCTCATGGCTCGGTGCATTAATAAATGCCACTTTTTAGATATATTAATCCTCCGAAACTTAGGTATTTTGATGATTGAATATGGCTTTTTGCATTTTATTATATAATATTTGAATTTAATGGCTATTTTTTGCACTTTAGGAATTAAATTGCAAAATGATTGATTTTAATGCATAAATTTATGTTAAATAATTTTATAAATATTCCTATTTGATTTTTCCCACTCTTTTGTATAGATTTTTAATGGGCAAATAGAATTTTAAGGAGGAAATTTATTTAGAGAAGAATCGAAGATTGAATTAAGAATTTTTATGGGTAATTGCATTTAATTAGGAGATTGGTTTAGAGAAGATATGGAAGCTTTCCAAGTCATGGACACAACACTTAACTCACAAGAATAGTAACACACCTTCACACCTTCACTCACATGTCAATGCATGGGTCATCTCTCACTCATGTAGCTTTATATCATCACAGCCATGTCTTCACAAGCTCTAGTGTTCAGCATTCTTAACTCCATTCACCCATGTTGCTTGCATGGATATTCACTTAGCAACTACACCCACTTGAAGCTTCACACATCACACGTAGCAAATACTCTCACATTGATTTACACACACATTCCACGGCTTTGTTACATTCACACAATGCCATGGTTAACTCATAAACTCATATGCACCAACACGTAACAACTAGATGAAGAAGCAAGAGTTGGGAGGAAGAAGCATAGAGGAAAGAAAACATGTGGTTCATTAAGAGAAATGAAGAGGAGTCATATGGAAGAGCATACGTGAGAGGTAAAGGAAGAAGAAGCTTGGATCCAAAATAACTCACACAAGCTACACAAGTCAAGAATCCATAGGTTTAGTAAGGGAGAAATATGGAGGAGATTTATGTGATGAATAAAGACCCACAGTATACAGAAGTAGCTACCATCTCCAAAGGAGAAGAAGGCTTGGGTTTTACGTGGAAAGAGAAGCGAGAGGAGCTGAGTTAAGTGAAGAAGCTGAGCTTGCATGGAGAGAAGGAATGCTATGGGTTTTGGGACTTCATGAAGGAGGTTTGTAAGGCTGGGAGTAGAAGAAACGCGCCACAAGAGCTTCAAACACTCACGATAATACAGCAGCTGCATGAAGGAAGTTACAACACATAGAAGCCACGGGTTCTAACAAGGAGCAGAACGTGGAATGGAAAGAAGAGAAACAGAGTACTCTTGAGCTTGGGTTGATGCTTGAACTGGGAAGAAACGCAGCTGCATGATGGAGAAAACACAAATGAAGCAACGGGTTTGAAGAAACATCCATTCACACACATGCAAAATAGACGTAGCCACAAGAATGAAAAGAACAAGACGTGGGAGAGGCTAGAACACGTGAAGGAAAGAGAGGAGAATAATGCATGATTATTTCGTGGAAAAGAAGCTGGGGAAGAACACGTGGGCAGCAAATCAAGCTAACATGGGAAATCAAAGGAATAAACACATACGGGCAAAACGTGGGATAAATTAAAAAGCCACATGAATAGTGCAAATAAAGCTACAGGTTTTTGATGAGAAGGCAACAAAACACGTGAAATAATTGATTAAGTGAGGCATGAGAGGAGCATGTGAGGGAAGCATGTCATTACACATTCAGGCAGTAGCTAACAAGAGGATTCATTTTTACATCATCTTATTCACGATTCATTCCCTTCTTCCATTCACTCCCCCATTCAGGCTGTGGCTCCTCATTCCATCTTCCTCCATTATTCCACTTCCATGAAGCTTTAATTCTCCATTTTATGGCTAGCTAGGATGAAGACCTTGGAGAAGCTTGAATCCTATGGAGTTAATCAAGGGATTTTGGGCTAAGATTTCCTTTCTTTCTACATTTTTTGTTTTTCTTGTACATGCTTGGTTAAGATGTATTGGATTGAGATTGATGTACTTATAATTAGTGGTTGGTTAGACACTAATTAAAAGCATTTTTGTTGATTAATTGATTGATTAAGTACTGAATTTTTTATTTTTCCTCTAATTTTTCATGTATGCAATCAAGGTATCTAATGAAATGCATGAGTGAAATTGTGTGCTTGATTGTTTGAATTGAAGATTCCTTGGAGTTTGATTTGTTAATTAAACAACCTAGGGTGATAATTTAAAGACTAATTAATTGATTAATCAATCAAATTTACATGTTCATTGTTCCTAAAAGGCAAGAATTAATAATTTAGTGCGGGATTAATGTTTCAATTCAATATTAACTTATTAATTTGTTGAATCTTGAATGGTAATTCAAGATCATTTTCCATGAATATAATTAGGGACTCTTAGACCAGAATTAATTACAATTGAATTAGAATAAGAATAGTGGATAATAAGGGACAGATCCAAAGCTTGTCACATGTCTATCGTTCACTCATTAGTATATGCAATTAGATAGTGATTAGAAACTTTAATTCAATTTAATTTTAGTTAGTTAAATGTAAGCAAAACCCCTTTAGTTAGATAGCTTTAAGAGTTATTTTACACTTAGAAAACCCAATTGAATATTACAATCCCTTTCCTAGGGAGACGATCTAGGTTGCACCACTAGCTATATATATTTTTCAACTTAGTTTTATTTTGAGGTTGCGTGATGATAACCATGATTTTTATATGTTTTAATTCTCTTAACTTAAGCATTTTAATGAGCAAATACGGCTTGAGGAGTTTAATTAGGTAAAATTTGATTTTAGTAGCCATTTTTTGCACTTTAGGAATTTAATTGCAAAATAATTGATTTTAATGCATAAATCATTTTGAATGAATTTTGTGAATATTCTTATTTAATTTTTCTTATTTTTTTATGTAGATTTTTTTTTAATTGGCAATTGAAGCTAAAATAAGAGGTTCGTTTGGAGAAGAGGTAGCATGCATGGGTTCTTTGTTTTTCCAAGATGTTGGCATTGTTGCAGCTCATTCCACGATTTTCACACACTCCACGTGATTAAAAGAAACACATGGAAGCAGGGAAGGAAGGAGAGCAATGAGTGGGGCAGCAAAAGTTACTTGGAAGGAAACAAATTTGGAAGTAATAAGTAGATGGAAGAAGTTTCAAGCTTTAGTAGATGAATAAAGTAGAAGCTAGCCACGAGTTCTAGCTAAGAACCAACGTGTGGTGGTGTGAAAAGAAATGAGCTAAATGAAGGGAGAGGAAGCACGTGATAGCATTTGAAAGAAGGCTTAAGAGAAAAGAAGAGAGTAGCTATACATGGAAGACAAACTCAAATGCAAAAATGCCCATGGAATGAGAAGAGCTGAAGGTAAAGCCATGAGCTGGAGAATATGAAGAAACATGCGAAGAAGAAGGAACTCGTGTAGAGGGAGCTAAGGAAATAGAGAGTATAGCCTCGAGCATGGGAAGAATGAGCTGGAAAAGAAGTTGAGGAGTACATAAGCAAGAAGAAAAGCTATGTGAAAACCAAACTTTCACATGGAAATGAGCTTGCATGGAGAAAACATGAAGAAGCTACAGGCAAAACATGGTTTATGAAGAGAGGAAGAAGCTCACGAGGAAGATATGGATGGGGCGGAGGAATTCACATGGAATGTGAGTAAAATAGAGGAGAAGAATAATAAGAAGAAGCCACAATTTTGTGCAGAAGAGAAAGAGAAGGAAGCAACGGTTTGTACGGCAGAAACAGAGTAAGGAGAGCCATAAACTAAAAAGATTGAAGCCACATAAAGAAGAAGCAACGAGCTGGGCATAAGGTTTTTAAATGAAGAAGTTTCATGTGGAGAACATGCATAAAGATGAAGAAACAAGTATGTATAAGCTATGGGCTAGAATTCATGTGGAATATTATAAAAGAAAATGAAATAGGGCACATACTTATACACACATGATGTGGCTACGAGCAATGAGGAGGAATGAGAGGGTTGAGTAGGTGAAAAATAAAAGAAACCACGTGAGAAGATTAAAATACACTCAGGCAGAGACAGAATGGGGGAATTCATTGAATAAAAATACTCATTCAGATACACACCATCCAGACGCCTCTTCATACGCTCCATCCTTCGTCCACTCCACGTAGAGCCTCTTATCCTCCATTCCCATATCCATCTCTACTCCAATGAAGAATTAATCCATCTTGTGGCTAGCTAAGAGGAAGGCTCTTGAGTTGAAGCTTGAATTTAAGGATTAGAATCAGAATTTTATGTTAAGATTTCATTTTTTTTCTCTCTTTCTATATCAATTTTAATTATTTTATTTGCTTGGTTAACCTTATAAATGATTGAGATTAATGTAGTTAATAATTGATGGCTGGTTAGACACTAATTAGGAGAGATATTGACTAATTAATTGCATGAATTAAGTACTGAATTTTACATTTTCCTTTAATTTCACATGTATGCCATCAAGGTGTTCGATGAAATGTATAAATGAAGTTATGAGCTAGATTGTTTAATTTGAGGATTCCTTGGAATTTAGTTGGTTAATTAAATATCTTAGGATATTAATTTAGAGGCTAATTGATCAATTAATCATTCAATTCAATTGTTCATTGATCCTAATGACAAGTGTTGACAATTTGATGTGGGATTAATGTTTTAATTTAACATTAGATTATTAATCTCTTGATTCTTGAGTGGTAACTCAAGATAATTTGTACTGGATACAATTAGGAACTCTTAGACCAGAATCACTCACAATTGAATTAGGATAAGGATAGTGTATACCAAGGGACAAATCCAAAGCTAGTCACAAGTCTATCATTCAACCATAATTCATACAATTAGGTAGTTAGTCATTTTAATTTAATTTCAATTTACTTTGTTTAATCAAATCAAAAGTCCCCCTTAATTTAGGTAGTTCTAAGATCCTTATCACTTAGAAAACCTAATTAAATATTAAATTCTATTTCTAAGGGAGATGACCTAGGTTGTGCCCTATATTGCATATTATTTTTAACCTAGTTTTATTTTGAGGATTGCACGACACGACCTGTCATGTGACATAACCTTTCAAAATTTAGCACCATTGTTGGGGAAATTGGATTCTTAATTGTTTGAAAAGGATTTTCAAGTGTTTTTACTCTATTTTAGCTCTCTTTTTTGTTTGGTTTGTTTTTTCTTTTTTAACCTTGGTTTTTGGACTTTTCAGTGTTGCCTAACAAGTGTTTTACTTGCTGGAACTTTTGTTTGACATCCCAAAAAATTCTCAAACTTTGTTTTTCAAGGATTTTGGGTATTTTAAGCAAAATTAATAACAAAGTTATTTGGTGCACCATTTTTAGATCAAATTCTACTGTTTATAGCATTTTTTCTAATTTTTTAGTATTTTCTCAAAATTTTTAAGAATTTTTTAATTTTTCTAGATTTAATTTCTTTATTTTTGTGAGTTTATTTTGTGTGCTGCACCCTAATTTTGTAGTGTTTTTTATTATTAGGAAGCTGTTAGCTTCATTTGAATTTTATTTTCTTGATTTAGAGTTAATTTTAGTGGTAGTTTGCTAGTGATTTGTTTTATGCTGAAATTAATTGTGCTTTTCATAGTCTTTGTCTGAAATGGATCCATATATATGTCTAATCAAGGTGTCTATAATCCTTGTGCAAATGATAGGATTGTATGGAAGATTGATGAAATTATATCAATGCTTCATGGCATTCTTGAGTGACAAAGACAAACATAAGAATATCAACAAGTTCAATAGCCATGTTACCAATAGTACCACCATTCATATGAAGTTCACCCCAGTTACATGGAGCCGTACCACAACTTCCATGTGCAAGAGCCAGAATACTATTCTTATAACTATCATAAAGGATACATACAACAAGAACCTAATTGGGAACCAAGTTGGGAAGAGAGGATGAGGCAACAACTAAAAGCTGATATTCTTCAACTCTAATAGGAGAGTGAATAGTTGTAGCTTCATAACCAACAGATGATGAATAACTTTATAAGGGATTCAGAAGTTGAAATGAATCAATCAACTTCAAGTGCTAGTGTGTTGAAAGAAGAGCAAATCATAAGAGAATGTATAGAGGAGGAAGAGTCCTATTCATTAGGTAATATGCTTCCATCTTCTAACACTTTGCATTTTGTTGGAACTGACTCTAGTTTGCGTGATAGCACTGTGACTACTAATGCACATGATGTTGTGGATCCTGAATTGCATGATGATGATCATATAGATGTGGAAATTATTATTGAATCTCTTGATTTGGTTGATTGTGGTAATTCATTGAGCAAAAATGATACATTTGTTGATGTTAATGAATTCTTATGTACTGATGCACTTGATTTTTTTACTCATAGCTGTGACCATAGTGATGATTTCATTTTTGAGCCAGTTAATGATGAACCTATTGAGTCTTTGGTAGTATTTTAAGTGTGGGGGTGACCTAGCATGTGATGACACGACTGATGAAATAGTAAATGTAGCATGCAATGAGGACATGGATGATACAATTGTTGAATAGCTTGTTGTTAATGAATCAACCTCTACTTTGAAATGCTTATGTGGTGATTTGCATACATGTCTTATGTGTGTTGAGATAGATCAGCTTTTAAGGTCTGATAAGTTTATTGAATCCATGGATCCCTTTGTTTGGACTGAAACTATAAATGATACTGATTGTACTGATCATACTAGTATTGATGAGAGCATGCACAAAGATAGTATTGACATTGAAAATCTTGTTGATCCTTGTGCTGTTATTGATACTAGTAGGAGACTTGATTATGTTGTTAATCATTGTTTAGAATCTTGTGAGCCTACTGATGTCTCTTTGGTTAGGGAAGATATTGTTTCTTTTGTTGAGAGTCCTAAACAGATTCCTGAAGTTAGTAAAGTAGTTCCCAACAAGCCACAGACTCTCCTAATTGAAATGAAGCAGCTGCAATGCTTGCACTCAAAAGATTATGACAAGTTACAATTAGATTTTTCTATTGATGCAGTGACTCTTACTGATGAGAGTCTGGTTGATTTCATTGGTTTAGATAGATATCTAGAGAGTCTTAATTTCAAATTTTCTTTCTTTAGTTTTAAATGTCCTAATTTTGATTTTTCTTCTTTTACTGCTTTTGAAAATGCTGAAATTGACTTTCCAAAACTACTGACGGTTTAAGGAAGTCCATGAATCAACACTGCATGATTAATCAAAATGCTTTAAAGTAGTGAGACTTAAATTTGTTGAATTGAAAAGGAATAAAGTTGTTTTGATTTTGGTTTTTGATACATATGATTAGTTGATCTTTTATAGAGTTCTTTGTAGTTTAGGATTTAGTTTTCTTTTCTTTTCCGCATTACTATTTGTTTTGTTTCTGTTTTATAGGTAATAAATGGTTGCTAACTAGCTACATGGGAATCTGAGCCACTCTTCAGATCTTCATTTTCAACTTAATCTGGTTGTACACTTTCCTTCCACTCTTTATATGGTGTTATTTTTCTGTTGATTGGATTGTGTGTTAGCATTGAGGACAATGCAATATATAAGTGTGGAGGAAAGCCATTCCATTTCATCTTCTCTTTGTTTAGAAAAAAAAGTTGAAATTTTTTAAGAAAATTTTGAAAAATAGTGTGATTTTTTTAAAAAGTTTTTATGGAAAATTGCAAGTTAAAGTGATTATAGCTTGGATACTCTTTGACATGATAAGTGATGGATCTTATGTCTTGATTCAAGTGAAATGACAATGAATTTGATTTCAATGAATTATTTGATAGCTATTAGCTAGTGAGGATTTAAGCCATATATGTTCATTTCCAGTGTGTATTCACCTATCTTTGCTTTTACTCTAGAACTTGTCTTGATTCTTTGTTGAGACCACATTTGCATTTGCATGCATAAAAATGATAAGGCATTATTTTCTTTTATAACTAATGAGCCAAAAGCCACCCTCTACATGCATTCTATCCATTGTTTAGCCACTTTAGACTTGGTTTTATTTTCTTGTTGAACCCATAGCCATGAAAAGAAAAAAAAAGTTTCACACCTTATTTTAAGATGCTTTTTGGATTTCAAAGAGCATTACATCTAATTAGGATAGGTGAATATGTGTCTCACATCAATTTAGGCCTTTGATATTAAAAGTTGAGGAGGATGTTCCAAAAGGAAAAAAAATGCAAAGAAAAGAAGAGATAGAAAAGTAAAAGAAAAGCAAAGAAAAGAAATATATACGAAAAAAAAAAGAGAAGAAAGAAAGCAATTAAAAATCAAAAGAAAAAAGTGTTTTAAATTAAGTTTGTAGTTACTTATGCTAGTTGGAAATAAGGCCTAGAAACATATTCTTCCCTATCCTAGGTTTTCATTTTATTGCTCTTGAGATCCTAAGGTGCTCCATTTGTTATTTGTTTTTCCTTGTTCTTGTTTATCCATTCATTTCATTCTTTAGTCCCATTATAACCTTAAATAAAGTCCTTTGATTTGTGCCTTGCATTTGACATAAGTGGTGGAGATTTAGAAGCTCAATAAGCCTATGGTAGTAAGGTTTTGATTGGTGGAATTTGGGTGATCTATATTGTCCTTAAACACTTGATATTTAAGAGTAAACATTAAACCATGAAAGAGGCTATGCATTTTTGATTCATTCTTTTCAAATGAAATTGCCATGGAATTTGCTTTCTTGATGCAAGTGAAGTTAACTTTGATTGTTGAAGTGTTAAAGAGTTTTAATCATTCCTTAGCTTGTGATTTTTAACTGTTCTCTTATATTTTCACTCTCCACTTGCCATTCCACTAGCCTTTTTTTGAATTTTGATTTTTGCCAAAGAGTGCAAAGGTTTAAGTATGGGGGAATTTCATAAATGCCATTTTTTAGATATATTAATCCTCCTAAACTTAAATATTTTGATGATTGAATATGGCCTTTTGCATTTTATTAGATAATATTTGAATTTAATGGCCATTTTCTATAATTTAGGAATTAAATTGCAAAATGATTGATTTTAATGCATAAATTTATCTTAAATAATTTTGTGAATATTCCAATTTGATTTTTCCCACTCTTTTGTGCAGATTTTTAATGGGCAAATGGAATTTAAAGGAGGAAATTTATTTGGAGAAGAATTGAAGATTGAATCAAGAATTTTTTATGGGCAATTACATTTGAATAGGAGATTGTTTTAGAGAAGATGTGGAAGCTTTCCAAGTCATGGACATAACACTTAACTCACAAGAATAGTAACACACCATCACACCTTCACTCACATATCAATGCATGGGTAATCTCTCACTCATGTAGCATCATATCATCGTAGCCACATCTTTACAAGCTCCAACATTCAACACTCTTAACTCCATTCACCCACGTAGCTTGCATGGATATTCACTTAGCAACTACACCCACTTAAGCTTCACACACTAACATGTAGCAAATACTCTCACAATGATTCACACACACATTCAACAGTTTTGCTGCATTCACACAATGCCATGATCAACACACAAACTCACACATGAACCAACACATAACAACTAGATGAAGAAGCAAGAGTTAGGAGGAAAAAGCATGGAGGAAGGAAAACACATGGTTCATTAAGAGAAATGAAGAGCAATCACATGGAAGAGCATATGTGAGAAGTGAAGGAAGAAGAAGCTTGGATCCAGACCAGCTCACAGAAGCTACATAGGTCAAGAATCCACGAGTTTAGTGAAGGAGAAACAAGGAGGAGATTTAGGTGATGATTGAAGACCCACAGTATACAGAAATAGCCACCATATCCAAAGGAGAAGGAGGCTTAGGTTTTACGTGGAAAGAGAAGCGAGGGGAGCTAAATTAAATGAAGAAGCTGAGCTTGCATAGAGAGAAGGAATGCTATGGGTTTTGAGGTTCCATGAAGGAGGTTTGCATGGCTAGGAACAGAACAAACCTCATTCATAAATCAATCCCAAATAAGCACTTGCAATTTAAACCTTGAATAGCATTAAGAAAAAGAAAAGCAACCAATCACCGTTCAACAATACATAAGCTCGTATAACCACCAAAAATAAATTCCTACTTTCAAAATAATATTTCTTATAAATAAGGTGAGTAAGGTCGTACTCCATAGAGACTAGCCAAATTATTCAATCCAAAAATAGTAAAATAAAATAAGGGGGACTTTTCTTGATAAAGAAAATTAAAAATAAGTAAATTCAGAAAATATTTTTGATAGAGAAAACTTTAATGTAAACAACTCCCAGCCAAGGTTTATTTCAGATCTGACACAATCAATTTGATCATTGAGTACCCAAAAGGTAAAAAAATAATTTCTCTTCTAAAATAAACTGGTTATGAATATCAACAAGCTCTAATGTTCTGCTCTTCCTTAAGAATATTTAAAAGGAATAAACTCTCCAATTAAACCTTATTCATAAATAAATCATTCCCAAATAAGCACTTGGAATTTAAACCTTGAATAGCATTAAGAAAAAGAAAAGCAACCAATCACCGTTCAACAATACATAAGCTCATATGTTTAAAATGGAAGAAATATTTTCTGCTACACAAAGACAATTTTAATTTATCAAAGGTATTGAATTGCTACTCTACCGAATCAAATGAACAATTATGGATTCAAAAAAATTCAGATAGCAATAATTATTCAGCTAAAATAAGGTACCAATTAAATTAACTGAATAATAATATCATAATAATAGAAAATATTTCAATATTCAAGAAAAGAAACAATTAAATCAAACCTTTCACAAATTATTCAGAGTCAAACCTCAATAACCTTGACTAGGAAACAAAAAGATTAGCCACTCATGGCTTTGAAACATGCAAAGAATTTTTCTCAGAAATTTTGAGAAGATGAAAAAAATTGGAAAAAGAATGCAGAGAAAATAACGAAGAAGAGAAGTCTCTGATCTCTGTCTCTTTTTTCTGGTTTTTCACCCCTCCTTTTATAAGCTTCCTCCATGTGAATCTGAGTAAATCTGTTCTCACAAAAATCTGTGTAAATCTCTCTCGATAGTTTTTTCACGATAAACATCATTTTATCTAATCCTGCAGATAAACATGAGAGCAGATATAAGATCAATTAAATAGATATAGGCTATCTATAAATTATATTGGTTAAAATCTCAAAATCACAACCATTTAAGTAATTAAAATATATTTATCAAATTTCCCCATACTTAAATCGTTGCTTGTTCTTGAGCAACTATACCAAAATTAGAGGCCTTAGCACAATGAGATGGTACTGCTTCTTATATTCTTCTTTTTTTTTTTTTTACAAAAAGCTGTTATAAATAAATGCAAGAGTTATTTAATCAAGAAAAAATTATAGTTCAACTTTCACCCATTCATCACTAACAATCACTAGGTAACTCTAGTGTGTGTGTGCATGTCTAAAATATGATCACTGCTAACAATTTGACAAGTATGAAGGCTAAAAATTACCATATTTATCCAAGAATTTACTAAGTCTCAATCAACCATGCATACACATAAATGACACAAAAGAGATCATTAGAGTCCTTTAATTTAGCTTCCCCCACACTTTTAATTTAGTTTTATTTATTAAGGGGGTAATTATTTATTTATTTATTTTTGCCTCTTTCCTAAGCCGTTATGGTCTCTTTTGACGCAAGTGTCGCCATTGGTGATGAAGACCCCTGGTTAGTCAAGCTTACATAACTTAACTAGTACTAAGATGCTTTGCACACTCATAGCTTTTTATTGCGCTATTTAAGTATAGCTTAAGCCAGTGGAGTGGAATTGGCTCTCTCTTTTTTCTTTTTTCTTTTTTTGCCTATTTCTTGGGTCATTATGATCTCTTTTGACACGAGTGTCGACATTGGTGATGAAGATCCCTGGTTACTCAAGCTTACATAACTCAACTGGCACTAAGATGCTTTGCACACTCATAACTTCTATTGCGCTATTTAAGTATAGCTTAAGCCAGCGAAGTGAAATTGGCTCTCTCTTTTTTCTTTTTTCCTTTTTCTGAATCATATTACAACTTTAAGGATGTGCATGTACAAAAATTAATTCAGGCATATAAATTCAAAAATAAATATATAATAAACTGCCCTCCTTACTCAATGACTTGTTTGCATATCCCATAATTAGACAATTGTGCTCAGTTTAAGTTCCCAGGTCATGCTCATAACTTATGGGTTAATTACTTTACTACTCAAATTCAAGACTAGCTTAAAAAATTTATCAATAACAACTAAATCATTAAAATAGGAGAATAATGAGAAATAGTTAAAAAAATTCCTCTAACTCAATAAAGTAGCATGTATATGTATAGCTATAAACCCCTCCCCCACACTTAATATCAGCACTGTCCTCAGTGTTGCAGGCATATATATATGTAAAAAGAAGAAGGAACTAAAACTCCCCTGGTTTATGAATAGCTTTGTTGTAATGGGGGATCCTCGAGCTCTTTATATCTTACCTGCCACAAGTCTAAAGGGGGAGTAGTAACTTATAGATAGGGTGACAAAATAAAGAAGAACATACTTAAAATATGCAAGGTTATTGAGGTAAAACAAAAACAAACTAGAAGAAGGATTAATTAATTAAAATAAAAAAAATTCAAATTTTATTATGGTGGGTTGCCTCCCAGAAGCGCCTCTATTTAAATTCTATGGCCAGACAAAATGCCTCATTACCTAATCTTTTTATGTTGGGAGTTGCAGCTCAATTACATCTAAGTTGCTTACTTGAAATCCCTCACAGTAAGGTTTTAGACGATGGCCATTAACCTTAAATATTTTATTAGTGTTAAAGCTTTGGATTTCAATTGCACCATGAGAAAATACTTTTATGACAACAAAAGATCCAACCCATTAGGATCTCAATTTTTCAGGAAATAACTTGAGTCTAAATTGAAATAAGAGAACTTTTTGACCCACCTTAAAACATTTTCTAGAAATATTTTTATCATGATAGAGCTTGGTCTTTTCTTTATATATTCTAGAATTTTCATAGGCCTCATTTCTTATCTCATCAAGTTCCTGCAACTGTAATTTCCTATGTTCACTTACCTCATCCATATTCATATTACACTGTTTAATAGCCCAATAGGCTTTATGCTCCAATTCTACTGGAAGGTAACAGGGCTTACCAAAGATTAAGCGATATGGAGACATACCAATAGGAGTTTTATATGCAGTTCTGTATGCCCAAAGAGCATCATCTAGTCATGTGCTCCAATCTTTCCTATTTGGATTGATAATTTTTTAAAGAATCAATTTAACCTCCCTATTTGACACCTCTGCTTGACCACTTGTTTATGGATGGTACGTTGTTGAGATTTTATGAGTCACATTATATTTCTTTAACAAGCTTTCAATTATACGATTGTAGAAATGGGGGCTTCTATCACTAGTGATAGCTCTAGGTACTCCATACTTGGTAAAAATATAACTCTTAACAAAACTAACAACAGCTTTAGCATCATTAGATCTGGTGGCTTTTGCTTCCACCCATTTTGAAACATAATCTATAGCTAAAAATATGTAGTAATTACCAAAAGAAGATGGAAAAGGCCCCATAAAATCGATTCCCCATACATCAAAGATCTCACAAACCAAAATTGGGTTCAATGGCATTTGATCTCTATAACCTAACCTTCCACTCCTTTGGAAATTATCACGTGCTTTACAAAACAAATATGAGTCATGAAACAAATTTGGCCAATATAATCCATATTCTAACACTTTTCAAGCAGTTCTTTTTGGGCCAAAATGTCCACCACATGCATATAATGAAAAAATTCTAAAATGGATGGGATTTAATTTTCAGAAACACACCTTCGAATTATTTGGTCAGAACAATGTTTTCATAAATAAAGATCATCCCATACATAATATTTAGACTCACTTTTGATTTTATCTTTTTGAGCCTTAGTTAAGTCATATGGGAATGTTCTAGTAACCAAATAATTTACTATATTAGCATACCAAGGTATTGAAATTTTAACCTCAAAAAGATGTTCATCTAGAAATGCATATTAAATTAGTTCAAGCATCTCATTGAGCACCAATCAACTTAAGTTATCTGCAACTGAGTTTTCTGTGCCCTTTTTATCTTGAATCTCTAAGTGAAATTCTTGTAATAATAGAATCCACCTTATCAAGCGGGCTTTAGCCTCCTTTTTACTGAATAAATACTTTAGAGCTGCATGATCTGGAAACACAATAATTTTGGTGCACAATAAATATGATCTAAATTTTTCTATAGCAAATAACTCTTTCTTTGTGGTAGAATAATTTCTTTGAGCACTATCAAGAGCTGTCGAGGCATAATATATAACATGGACATTCTTTTTTATCTTTTGACCAAGTATTGCTCCTACTGCATAATTGCTAGCATCACACATAATTTCAAAAAGATACTCCCAATTTGACAGTAGAATAATAAGATTTGAAGTTAGTAACTCTTTTAATTAGTCAAACGCCTTTTTACAACTTTCATCAAAATCAAAAGAGACTCTTTTGGCAACAATTTACAGAGAGGGTGAGAGATCTTAGAAAAATCCTTTATAAACTGTCGGTAAAAGCCTGCATGACCAAGGAAAGAACAAATTTTCTGCACTGATGTGGGGTAAGGTAAGGATCTAATTAAAGTAATTTTGGACTTATCAATCTCTATTCCCCTTGAAGACACCATGTGACCCAATATTAACCCTTGATCTACCATAAAATGACATTTTTCATAATTAAGCACCAGATTAGTTTCAATACATCATTTTAGCACTTTAATTAGATTTCCCAAACAATCATCAAATGAATTACTATAGATAGTAAAATCATCCATGAATACCTCTATAATATTTTTTACATAATCTGAAAAAATACTAACCATAATTTCTGAAACGTCGCTGGAGCTTTACATAGGCCAAACGACATTCGACGATAAGCAAAGGTATCGAAGGGGCACGTGAATGTTGTTTTCTCTTGATCTTCAGGTGCCACTGGAATTTGATTAAATCCTGAAAAACTATTTAAGCAATAATAGTGAGAACGACCAGCTAATCTCTCAAGCATTTGATCAATAAAGGGTAATGCAAAGTGATCTTTTTTAATTGAAGCATTTAACTTCCTATAATCTATACAGACTCTCCATCCATTTTGTAACACCTTAACTTCTAGCTCATACCCATCATGCCTTACATACTCATATGCACATGCTAAGCACACAAGGAAGGTCATTTGCTTTTGCTTCATATTCTTGTTCTATGGCATTATGCATGGGTAGATGTTCTCTTTAGTGTCACATGGACCGTGTGAGCTCTTTCTATGCATCCTCATGCTTAATTACACCATTAAGACTTATTTCAATCCCAAAAATATGCTTTAAACTCATGGAAAGCAAAAAGGGATATGAGACATGCAAATTCGTAGTTGGCAGAATTGGCCTCATTTTTGGGCTGAGTTCGGAAATTCAGAACTAAATATAAAAAAATCGTAACTACATGATCTTGGTCATTATAGAAAGCTTAAGATGTGTACTTCATTCTAAAAATATGTAGAAGTCTCAATATCTCATATATCATGCGTTTGACATCAAAAATCGTCCACTGGTCAGAGGGGGTCCTGTTACTGTCACAATTTACTGATATGGACTTTGAAAATGTCTAACTAATTCCACAAAAATCCAATGCTTGTAAACGATATCTCTATGGAAATATGTGGATGTTAGATAGGGAGTAAAAATATCTCCAGATCAGTTCACTAAGCCAAATTCCCGGAAACCGATGAAACAGTACTTTGGGTCTGGTTGGGTGACTGATGCTGGGCAGGAACTTCGAAATTGCATATCTTCCTTTCTAGACCTCCAAATGAGGTTCTTCTAGTTACTACAAGTCACTGTGACCATCTAGTTTCTGTGTATAAAATTTCGTAGCCATTGGACTACGTTTGCCCCTCGGATGACACAATTTCTAAACTGACCAAATGAACAGTATTTTCTGAAATCCGAATTTCTGATGTCAACTTTGAAAAATTATAGAAAATGATATAGACCTCCAAATGACTTGATCTTTAGCTTCCCAAAAATATCTAGCCAAGATCTAATCACATGTTAAATTTCAAAGCAAAAGAGGTCATTTGGTTAACTCTTGACATTCAATACAAAAAGCCACTTTCTTGGCTAAAAATGGGGCTCATGGGGTCCAATCTTAGTTTTTCTATCTCCATGACTCCTTGAGCACATGACTCAATCTATAGGGACCATCAATCATGGCTCAAGTGTCTAACAACCTAGATTGGAGAAACTCACTACCCCATGCCCACTCATGCACTCATATGACCTATACTAACATAGAGCTTTTCATGTTCAAGACTTACTTCTTCATTCACAATGGGTCTCATTCTCATATATACATCATCATACATACATTAACTTGCAAATACTCTTAGAGGCTACATCATATACATTATCAATTTACATTTCATATCTCATATATAACATATTTACAAGAAGCTCTTTGCCAAGTCTTCATTAGTCTCCCTAGCCTCATGCTTGGTGGCTCCCATCTCTAGTCTCACTTGGTCCACCTAGCATGTTTGGATGGTGGAGAGGGAGGGTGAGATTCAAAGAATCTCAATAGCTCATCTCTCATTCAATCATACATATATAGCATGCAAACAAGTCTCACCATGCATGTATGGCATGTTAGCATATAAAACCATAATGAAAACATTTGCAACATGTGAATTGGCCATGCATAAAAGAAAGACATTCTCAACATGTGAGTAGGCCATACATAACATTTAGAAGCTTGCCAAGTACATGGATTAGCCTTACCCACTCACTTGTGGATTTTGGACTTGTCTTGCCCATTCTTAAGAGGTTCTTAAACTCAACCCTTACTCTTTGGGAGTCAACCTCACTTTTAGGAGACTCTTTACTTTTGTCTCAACTAACTTGAGGGTTTGGCTCATCCTCACCATGGCTAAAGGGTTATTGGCTTTTCCATTCCTCAAGCAAACCAAAACAATCACATAAATCATCATTTCAATTCATAATATATCATCATGCTAACACACTTCTCATGGCTCATATCATACACACATACAAGTAAGACAATGTAAACACACAATTATGCATGAAGGAAGGTGAAGAGAGCTACCTTATTAGCTATTAACAACTTTCTCTTTCAACTTGTCTCCTCCCTTGTGGGTTTCACAACCACTTCTAGATGGGGGACTTCTCTTGAGCCTAACCACACAAGAAGCATGGAATTAATTCCTTAACACTTGATTCTTAAGTTAGGGATCTTTTTCTAATCAACCCTACTGAGCTTCTCAAACTAGGTTTCTTTCTCTCACTAGAATCCATCAACTATCCTCTCTCTCTCAAATTCTCAAGCTCTTAAGAAGGGAAAGTAAGAAAAAGAAGACTACATAACTTTTAACCTCCCTCAAGAATGATTTCCCACTCTCCCTCTTCTGAACCAAGTTCAAGACCTAACTATTTTAACTATCAAAACCGTGGAAAGAGAGGGTAAAGAGAGAAGGGTAGCATGCTAAGAGAAAAGCCATGGAAATCCTTACCTTTCTTGTCCTTTCTTCTTCTCCTAAGCTTCTCTCTCTCTCCTCCGCCTTTTTCTCTCTCTTAAGGTGAGCTTGAGTTGGTTAGAAGAAGAAAAAAGAGATTTGGAGGCTTTTAAAAAGTCAAATTCTCTTTTTCTCGCTTTTTCGGACCTCACTCGCTATAGCGAGCCATTGCCCTCGCTACAGCGAGCTCATGTCTGTTCCAGACCTCTGCCTTTGCTATGGCGTCGCTACGGCGAGCAACTCTCTGGATGTTGTATGGAATGCCCGCACTCGCTATAGCTAGGAGCATTTTCGCTATTATGAAAAGGCATTCTCGCTATAGCTAGGAGCATTTTCGCTATTGCGAAAAGGCATTCTCACTATAGCTAGGCTATTTCTCGCTATGGCGAGCAGCTGAATTCGCTATAGCCAGGCTATAGCGAAAAGACTTAAAATTTTTAGCCCTTTGAAAATTTCAACTTTTTCCTTTCTTTTTTCTTTCTCCTTCCTTTTCTTTTCTCTTTTCTTTTTCCTGGCTGTTACACATTCTGCACACGAGTTGACACTAACTCATCATTATCATTTTCAACTACTATGAAGCCAGTCTTTTTAGGTGCTACTTGAATTGGGCTTACCCATTTACTATCAGAAATTGGAAAGATCATACCAGCATCAAGTAGCTTCAAAATCTCCTTTTTGACTACTTCCATCATTTGTGGGTTAAGATGACATTGAGCTTCTCTTGAAGGTTAACAGCCTTCTTCTAATAGTATACGGTGCATACACATAGAAGGGCTTATACCTTTTATATCTGCTATCATCCACCTAATTGCTTCTTTATACACCCTGAGGACTCTAACCAACTTTTCATTCTCCAAAGAAGTTAATTTGTTGGAAATTATCACTGGTAAGGTTTGGTCATTGCCCAAATATGCATATGTTAAATGACTTGGTAGTTCCTTCAATTCTAGATTGGCTGCTTGCAAAATAGATAGAAGTAGCTTGTTGTAAGATGAGGGAAGATCAATCTAAGAAATATTATACCGGACATTCTTCAATGTTTCCAATCCAAAGACAAATTTCCTTAACTCTTCATCAATAGCAAATTTATCATCAAGAGATTCTAGCTTCTTATGATCAAAACTTTTAGTGATTGCAAGCTGCAATTTATCTGCACATGTTAGCTCAAAAACCTGTTGACTAGATGGATCAATAACATCAATAACAAACATAGAATCTATATCAGTAGGATATCTCATAAAATTATACATATTAAATCTTATTAATTCTCTATCAAACTCCATAGATAGTGTACCTTCAGCAACATTTATTTTTGTCCTTGATGTTTTCAAAAATGGTCTTCTTAGCAAAATTGGTAGTGTTTTGGAAGAGTGGTCCTCTTCTATACCTAAAATATAAAAGTCAGCTGGAAAGACTAACTCATTAACTTGCACTAAAACATCTTCTAGGACTCCTTCAAGATATGTGATAGACTTATCAGCTAATTGAATAATCACACTTGTTTGTGTAAGTGATCCCATACTCAAAGATTGATAAATCCAATTAGACATTATATTTATGGAAGCTCCTAAGTCTATCATTGCTCTTTCAATCTTTACATTGCCTATTTTGCAAGGGATGGTAAACACACCTGGGTCTTTGCATTTTCAGGGTAATTTCCATTGAATTATAGCAAACACATTTTCTCCTACACAGATTTTCTCATTACCATTCAATTTTATTTTATTAGTGCACAATTCTTTAAGAAATTTTGCATACCTAGGCACTTGCTTAATAGCATCAAGAAGAGGAATGTTAATTTGTACCTTTCTGAAAATATCGAGAATCTCCTTCTCTTGTTGCTCTTTTTTGGAATTTGCCAATCTACTTAGGAATGGATGAGGAGTGACTAGTTGTTGTTTGGCATGGGATGGCTCTAAATTTTCTTGTGGCAACTTAATTTCCTTTTTTAACTCTTCATCTTCAGCATACTTTGGAGCTTTCTTTTCAGGCTCTTTCAACTCCTTGCCATTTCTCAAAGTTATAGCACTAACATTTTGTTTTGGATTCAACTGAGGCTGAGATGGTAACTTACCAGAATTCTGACTCTCTAGCTTTCCTAGATTTGTAGCTAACTGCCCCACTTGATTCTCTAAGTTGAGTATACTAGATTTGGTGTCTTGCTGAAATTGTTGCATGTTAGTAGCTAAAGCAAAAACTATTTGGTCTAAAGACATACTTGACTTAGGAGGAAGAGGTTGACAATTTGGCTATTGGAATACAGGAGCCTGTTGCCTTAGTTGATAGTTTGGTTGCTAGAAATTATTGAGGTTTTGTCCATAACTAACATTTGGGTGGTCCCTCCATCCCGGATTGTAGGTAGTGGCATAAGGATCATATTTCCTTTGGAATTGACCTAGGAATCCTCCTACAGCGTTGGCTTGTTTGCCCTACTAAAGATTTGGGCACATATCTATAAGGTGACCAATATTTAAGCAAACCTCACGAGCCTTGACTTGTTGATGATTACCTACAACCATTTTCTAAACAAGAGAGGTTATTTTATAAAGCCTATGTTCAATAGAATTAATACTTACCTCATTTACCTTTTTTGTGGGAGGATGCTCGCGAGTTCCAAACTGTTGAGTATTGGCAGCAACTTTAATGATCAATTCTTTGGCTTGTTCCATTGTCTTATCCACTAATGCTCCACCGCTAGAGGCATCTATCATATTTCTATCACTCTGTAATAGTCCTTCATAAAAATATTGAATCAATAAATGGTTTGGTATTTGATGATACGGGCAGCTTGCGCAGAGCTGATTGAATCTCTCCCAGCACTTATAAAGAGTCTCTCCATTGTATTGATGAATCCCACAAATATCTTTTCTAATTGCTGTGGCTCTAGAAGCTGGGAAATTTTTTTCAAGAAACAGCTTTATCAGTTGGTCCCAAGTCGTAATTGACCCCAGTGGAAGATAATATAGCCAATCTTTTGCTTTGTCTATCAATGAAAATGGAAAAGCTCGCAATTTGATTTGCTCTTCACTTACTTCTTGTGGCTTCATGCTAGAGCAGATGACATGGAATTCTTTTAAATGCTTATCGGGATCTTCACCTGCAAAACCACGAAAGGTAGGTAGTAAATGAATTAAACTAGATTTTAGTTCAAAACTTACCTCTGCATTTGGAAATTGTATGCACAGGGGCTGTTGATTCACATCAAGATTGGTCATCCTTCTCAGAGTTTGTTCTACTTCAGCCATGATTTTAGGTTCTCTGAATAATTCAGATAAATTGACTACAAATCACTGTTAGAATTAGATGAAGAAAAAGCCTTTTGCTGCTTTGTCTCCCTTCTTAGTCTACAAGCTGTCTTCTCTATCTTAGAATCAAAGATTAAGTCACCTGTGTGAAAAGAACGTGGCATAAAACAAAAAAAAAGGGATAAAACAATGACACCAGTCCCCAGCAACGGCGCCAAAATTTGATGGGTGTCAAAACCACCAAAAATAAATTCCTACTCTTAAAATAATATTTCTTGTAAATAAGGTGAGTAAGGTCGTACTCCATAGAGACTAGCCAAATTATTCAATCCAAAAATAGTAAAATAAAATAAGGGAGACTTTTCTTGATAAAGAAAATTAGAAATAAATAAATTTAGAAAATATTTTTGATAAATAAAACTTTAATGTAAACAACTACCAACTAAGGTTTATTTCAGATCTGACTCAATCAATTTGATCATTGAGTACCCAAAAGGTAAAAAAAAAATTTTCTCTTTTAAAATAAACTGGTTATGAATATCAACAAGCTCTGATGTTCTGCTCTTCCTTAAGAATATTTAAAAAGAATAAATTCTCCAATTAAACCTCATTCATAAATAAATCCCAAATAAGCACTTCGAATTTAAACCTTGAATAGCATTAAGAAAAAGAAAAGCAACCAATCACCATTCAACAATACATAAGCTCATATGTTTAAAACGGACGAAATATTTTTTTCAACACACAAAGACAATTTTAATTTATCAAAGGTATTGAATTGCTACTCTACCAAATCAAATGAAGAATTACGGATTCAAAAAAATTCAGATAGCAATAATTATTCAACTAAAATAAGGTACTAATTAAATTAATTGAATAATAATATCATAATAATAGAAAATATTTCAATATTCAAGAAAAGAAACAATTAAATCAAACCTTTCACAAATTATTCAGAGTCAAACCTCAATAACCTTGACTAGGAAACAAAGAGATTAGCCACTTATGGCTTTGAAACACTTAAAGAATTTTTCTCAGAAATTTTGAGAAGATGGAAAAAGAATGCAGAGAAAATAACGAAGAAGAGAAGTCTCTAATCTCTGTCTCCTTTTTCTGGTTCTTCACCCCTCCTTTTATAAGCTTCCTCCATGTGAATCTGAGTAAATCTGTTCTCAAAAAAATATATGTAAATCTCTCTTGATAGTTTTTCCATGATAAACATCATCTTATCTAATCCTGCAGATAAACATCATCTTATCTAATCCTACAGATAAACATCATCTTATCTGATCCTGTAGATAAACGTCATCTTATCTGATCCTGTAGATAAATATGAGAGAAGATATAAAATCAATTAAATAGATATAGACTATCTATAAATTATATTAGTTAAAATCTCAAAATTACAACCATTTAAGTAATTAAAATATATTTATCAACAAACATGCCACAAGAGCTTCAAACACTGACAATAATATATCAGCTGCATGAAGGAAGTTACAACACATAAAAGCCAAGGGTTCCAATAAGGAGCATAATGTTGGATGGAAAGAAGAGAAACAAAGTACTCTTAAGCTTGGGTTGATGGCTTGAACTAGAAAGAAACGCAATTGCATGATGGAGAAAACACAAATGAAGCAGTGGGTTTGAAGAAACATCCATTCACACACATTCAAAATAGAGGTAGCCATAGGAATGAAGAGAAGAAAATGTGGGAAAGGCTAGAACACGTGAAGGAAGTAGAGGAGAATAACACATGATTACTTCGTGGAAAAGAAGCTAGGGAAGAACACATAGGCAACAAATCAAGCTTGTAACACCCCATAATTAATTAAGGTATTAATCATGGATTAGATTAATTAGGCGTAATTAATATAGATTTGAGATTTAATTGGGATAGAAATTCTATCTAGGCTTAAATTAATAGATCATGAGAAAAGGCTAATGGGGGCCCAATTGGTTAGGTGCAGACCCAACCCAATTTAGTGTGATGGAGGCCCAAGATCCACCTTGTATAGACTCCTTTAAATGGCCTAATGACCCTTGTGCAGGCCCAAAACCTTTGGGCTCTTAAAATTTGGTCTAGCCCAATTAAACTTCAGTAGCCCATTGCCTATAAAACTAGCCCAGTAAAATTCTGTAGCCCAACACTTTAAAACTGGCCCAATAAGCTAAAATCTGAAGCCCAAATGAAGATGGACCTTGGAGCAACCCATGACCCATATTTGACCCAACTTAAACCCACCTAAAACCCTAATACATCAGCCTTTTTCCCCCCCACTTGCTGAAACATAAAACTCAAGAAGCAAATTCGGAGCTTGGAGAGGAGGCTACGGTTTGGGGTACTAATTCTGCATTTTCTCACATTTAGAGCAAGATTCATCCAAGGTAATAGTTATACAACTTAATCCCCTCATCTTTCTCTTTAATCTGGCCCAATTAGTTTTTCATTTGGAGCATTTTCATCCTACTCAAAATCTGAAATGGGGGAAATTGGGGATTTTCTTGGTAAAATTCGTAGGTTGAGGTTAGGACTGACCTTGGGTGAGTTTAAACCCTCCATTATGATGCTTCAATTGTTAATCTGAGACCCTCATAGCTGATTTATAAAATGGGTATTAATTATGTACGAATTTGCTTAGGATTTTGGGTGGAATATTGAGTTTTCTGGTGGAGGATAATTTAATCCGAATTTGGGACTTATAGTGGCTGAGTAAGTGATTCTTAGGTAGTTATTAGCATCTTAAATTCTTTGGGTATTGATTGTAACTGTTAATGATGAATTAGAGTAGTAATTCTATGATGCTATGGTTATAGGAGGATTTATGCACCATTGGTGACTATTGCAAGTGTCTACAAGTGAGGTAACCGGGTTTATATCAATTCTATGATTGGACCTTGTGAGTCCATGGTGGAGCTATGGTGCGACTGCCACCCGTGCATGTGCTTCGATCGAGCACCGAGTTATGATCAAACCCCAGGTGCATTGAGCCCTGGTTGTGTTCAATAGGGAGTAGATGCCGTAGACGGGCCTCTCCTGGTGTTAATGGCCTTTAACATGTGATAATATGATTGCTAGTATGGGATAGTAATCATGATAGCCTAATTATTTCATTTGCTGATATGATGGATATGATTCTGCTGTCGATTTTGATTCATGCATATATGCTAATTAAATTGGATATATGATAGAATTGCCTTGGTTATTGAGATTTATATCTCACCCCGTTTTATGGGATTAATATTTCAGGTGAAAGTTCCTTAGGTAAGGATAAGGGTAAGCAAGTGGATGAACATCCATGAGCTGAGGCCGGGTGTGGGGAGCTACACTTGGTTTGAGTAGAATAGGGTAGATGCAATTTTGTTATTAGTTTATATAGCATCATCATGTAATTATGTTGCCAAGTATAGGCGTTTATATTTTACTTGATGGAAATGTAACCGTTAAGGATTTAAGTCTCATTATAGTTGAATATTAATGTATGAACTTATAGCATTATATATATATATATATGTAGTATTGTTGAAATTGTGATATGGATCACCATATGGGAATTGTAGTTATATGATGCCTTGGAGGTAAGCTATTGTTGAATGGAATCTCTATGGAAATTGCATAGGATGTAAATTGTTGCTAATGCATGTGATCTTGCTATCATATATTCTTGAATTTGCTGATATGAACTAGTGGGACAAGTAGGAAGTAGCATTTAAGTTTTCCAATGGTAATGAATGGATTGATGGGTAAATAGGGTAGATAAACACCATTAGGATCACATAAAACAAGGGTAGGTGGACCTAGAGTGTTTCTAAGATGAGATTTAGAGTATAGAAGGAAAAATTTAGGTAATATGGTCACAGGAGGGAGTCGCGCCGCGGCTAAGAAGGCTTCGCCGCGGCCAAATTGGAGACAGAGTCGAAAAGCACCGCGGCACAACGAACCTCGCCACGGCGCAAAGAAAAAAAAATGGTCTTGGAAGTGACAGTGGCGAGGCACGCCGCGGCTTGAGAAATCTCACCGCGGCGCAGAGCGAAAAAAATCACCTAGGAGAGTAACAGAACCAAAACTCACCGCGACGCGAGTCAAGAAAATTAAATAAGGGTTAGACAGAAGCAATACCCGCCGCAGCGCGAACATATTGCGCTGAGGCGCGAAATGTGGAGTTAAGAACAATAGTTCTAGGAAGTATTTCTGCCACGATGCCACATAGGTTGGCCGCGGCAAAGGTCCAACTTGCCGCGGCTATCGCCGCGGCGAGATTTGTGAAACTTGTCCATGGTAAGAGATGGTATAGGAGTACTTGTGGGAAGTTATCGAGTATCGAAACTGATGGATGGTTGAATCATAAACCTCTTATGGTAGTAGGATTTCTTTTATACAAATTTTGTTTTGTTGTAGTGTTATGGTGATGACCCTAACATCAAGGTTCAAATTTCCTCATATTTTCGTAATGTGGTAAAATATAATGACCTCAAACCTTAATCATTAATTAATAATCTTGTATTTAACTATAATTACAATGATAACAAGATAGGGTTGTCACAAAGCTGACGTGGGAAATCAAAGGAATAAACACAAACGAGTAGAATGTGGGAAGTGACGTGGGATAAATTAAAAAGCCACGTGAATAGTGCAAATGAAGCTACAGGTTTCTTATGAAAAGGTAGCAGAACATGCAAAATAATTGATTAAGTGAGGCATGAGAGGAGCACGTGAGGGGAGCACATCATTACACACTTAGGCAGCAACTAAAAAGATGATCCATTTTTACATCATCTTATTCATGACGCATTCCCTTCTTCTATTCACTCCCCTATTCAGGCTGTGGCTTTTCATTCCATCTTCCTCCATTATTTCACTTCCATGAAGCTTTAATTCTCCATCTTGTGGCTAGCTAAGAAAAAGACCTTGGAGAAGCTTGAATCTATAGAGTTAATCAAGGGATTTTGGGCTAAGATTTCCTTTCTTTCTACACTTTTCATATTTCTTATACATGCTTGGTTAAGATATATTGGATTGAGATTGGTGTAGTTATAATTAGTGACTAGTCAAACACTAATTAAGAGACTTTTTGTTGATTAATTGATTAATTAAGTACTGAATTTTTCATTTCTCCTCTAATTTTCCATGTATGCAATTAAGGTGTTTAATGAAATGTATGAGTGAAATTGTGTGCTTGATTGTTTGAATTGAGGATTCCTTAGAGTTTGATTAGTTAATTAAACATCCTAGGGTGATAATTCAGAGGCTAATTAATCAATTAATCAATCAAATTTACGTGTTCATTGTTCCTAAAGGCAAGAATTAATAATTTAGTATGGGATTGAGGTTTCAATTCAATATTAACTTATTAATTTGTTGAATCTTGAATGGTAATTCAAGATCATTTGCCATGAACACAATTAGGGACTCTTAGACCATAATTAATTACAATTGAATTAGGATAAGGATAATGGATACCAAGGGATGAATCTAAGGCTAGTGACATGTCTATGATTTACTCATTAGTTTATGCAATTAGGTAGTGATTAAGAACTTTAATTCAATTTAATTTTAGTTAGTTAAATTTAGGTAAAACCTACTTTAGTTAGATAGCTTTAAGAGTTCTTTTACACTTGAAAAACCCAATTGAATATTGCAATCCATTTCCTAGTGAGACGATATAGGTTGCGCCACTAGCTATATATATTTTTCAACTTTGTTTTATTTTGAGGTTGCATGACACGATCTTTCATGCATTCCATTGAGTTTGGTCACAACTCAATGGATGATTACAGCACAATGCATGGGTGGCAATATGACCACAACTCTACTAAAGACATAATCACAGTCTAACACAATTAAATAGCCAACCAATCATTTAATATTGAAGCAGCAAATATAAGATTAAAATAAACATATACATGGAATTAGAAAAACCCTGGCTATCTTAATGAAGCATAATTACTCTTTCTCTAACTACCAACATAATCCAAAAGGCCTACCAAGCCTAAGACAATCATAGTTATTATCATTTAACCATCATTAGCAAAAGTGTTTCCTATCCATTGATCAATTTTATCAAAAATCCATTATAAACCACTTACCTACATTTCTAAAGAGTCAATTGCACCAATTTAAGACCAAACCATCATGAACCAGTAATGAATCACTCCTAACCTTTCAATTTTTGTACATGCAATGGCCATGCACTAAAAATTAATATAAATGATGAAAATTTAGTACATACACCTCAAAAAATGATAGGAGGCACTTACCCAATCTTTCATATAACTAATGGTACTAGTTTGAGGCCAAAACAACTTAAATTCACAATAGGTCAATTCTAACATCTTCATTTTCACACAAACCTCTAGCCACATACCAAGGTCAGCTTATAACATGAAATATAACCAAGGTTACACTACAAAATGAAGGCAAACACTTACCTAATAGTTCCCCAAACTCCAAGCTCTAAAAATCTTGTAATAACACACTATAAACACACATTTTAGACCTAGGGTTTAGGTGAATCTCCACTAAATAGAAAGCCAATCAGACTAAAAGGAAGAGGAAGATGAGAGCATTAACTTTTGTATAACTTACCTTGGCTAAATCTTCCTTTAAGTGTGTAGATTAGAACCAAAATGATGAAGAAGCCTAACCTCCTCTCTCTTTATATGAATTTTCTTTCTCCTTTGGCTATCCCAAATGTTTTCTGCAGAATAAATGGGCTGGCTACACCAATATTAGGGTTTTGAAGCAAATAACCCAATTGAACCAAAGGCCTTATTATTGGTGGATTTTATTAAGTTTGGTCTCCATAAAAATTGAAATTGGGTCTCATCGACTTATTCTTGGCATAATTAAATTAATCAGAGCTTTAATTAGGTTTTTGATCTAATAAAATTTTCATCCACAATAACACTTTATTTTTCACCAAATTTGCCAAATGATATTATTTGTCCTAAAATATATGAAATAATTATTTTTCTTAAAATTCCTATTTTTTATAATTTTTCCCAAATGAAATACTTAATTTTTCATAATTTCACTTAATTAAATTTGGGATGTTTTATTCTCCCTTCCTTTTAGGAATTTTGTCCCCAAAATTAGATGTACCTTACTTAAAAGTGCTAGATAGTCCTTATTCATTGTTTTCTCGATTTCCTAAGTATTTTAACCAGAAGTTAGTCCTTTCCATACTACTTTCACCAAGACAATGTCCTCATTATGCTACTAGCTCACTTTGGTATCTTCATTTATCTTTATCCAACATATAGACATGTATATCCCTATATTATTTCTTTATCTGTAACTAAAGAGATCTTGGTTAAGTTCCACATGATCAACTTATAGTGTGTTCTGGGCACCTAGCTCTAATAAAACTAGATTTCTTTCCCCTTTTAGTTTAAAAAAAAATTCCAAAATACCAATAGTCAACTATTAAGTTTAATGTTAACTTCTTTCCCTTCTTAACTCTCAATTCATTACAAGAATAGCTTATAAATCCTTAGACTAACTTTCCTTAATAGATGACATTATAAGTTACAGGAGAATTCCACCTAATTAACCTTGTATTATTCATTTCTCTAACATCAACATAGGTGGATAACCTTATTTGATAATGAGGTCTCAATCGTCCTTTACTTAAGATAACCTCACTCTTCTCTAGTCTAACTTCCTTAATTACAACAAGTCTTTCCTCTTATAAGGTCATCTGGTGTAAGTATCCATGCCCTATGTTCAGTTATCTTATAGAAATATTACACACATTATATCCATATTTATTTTCTTTCAATAAAAGGTTTATTATTCCCATTTACCATATAAAATCCCATCTTAATTCCAATAAGTACCCAAAGATTCCCCATTCTCATTCATCATAATTTAAAAAGATTAGAAATAACATGAAGTCCAATCTCATGTCTGGCCCATTCAAAATCCTTAGATATTCTAAGGCCACACCTTCAACATATATGGAATCAAACAAAATCTTTCAAATCTAGGATATATTCCATAATAAAGCTCGACCTCCAGGGTGATAGTACATTGCCTAAGGTATCAAGGTAATCTCTTAAGACTTAGAGGATGAGTGTTCTTAATTTATTTACAAGCCCATAATTTAGGCAAATATTCAACTAGATCATATGACTACAATGACCTATACCAAAACAGCTTGTTCAAAGCATTATAAATTCTTAATTCATCATGATGGTCCATCCTAGACAATCCAATCATCATTTTTAGGTGTAAATAGCCTAAGAAGATCCTTAGTAGCCTTTTCAACACTTATGAATGTATCATTAAAATCATATGCACATGATTCCAAAGATTACCATGATTAATAAGACCAAGCATCTCATTTTAACTGTCGGTTATTAGAAGCATTAGTAATTAGCATAGTGATGTTTATACTTGTTTTAAGTCAGCCAAACATATTTTGGATCTTACACCATTATATAATCTTAAAGGACTAATCATTCTTGACCTTTTATGCATAGTTAAGGAACTTTTACACAAGTATAATCATAACTCAAATGACATACTACCTATCCTTCTCTAGATGCCTTGAATTCTCTCTAACATTCCTCATAAGAATAAATTTTCATTCTTACATAATGGCATGTGCCAACCACAGTTGACTCCTTCACTCTTCTAATAGTTCTTAGGCTTTAATTCATACATAATTATTGGGAGTTAAATCAACATGGTAATGAGACTTGATAAGTCTTTTCATTATCAAACATTCCCTAATCATCATTAGATCAAGTAAAGATTCTCAATAAGAGGTTTCTAACATCATCTGCATCCAGTGATTCATTCTTCCTCATCAATCATTGTACACAGTCATAGTATAACTTAGTTACATTATGTAACACCATAGATTTCTAACTTTGCCTCATGCTAATTTTAAGTCTCATGCCAAGCATTACATCGAGGAGCAAGAAAATGGCATTAAAATGTTGAGTTTTCTTGTGTTGAGCTATGCATAAATTTTTCTTTTGGAGTCTCGTGGGCTATATGGACTCATGTATCACATTCTCATATTTAATTACATAGATACAACTCAAATCCATCACCAAAAGTGGCCTAGAACTCGTGCAAGTGCAAGAAACACGTAAAATTCATAGTTGCAGCCTCGGCCATAATTTTTCCTTTTCCATCACAAACTTTAAAAAATCATAACTAATTCTAGAAAAATTAAAATCATGCATTATTTACCATTATGGAAAGCTAAAGATGTCTAATTTATGATAAAAATATGTCTAGGTAACGAAACACCAAGTAGAATTTTTTAACATTTGAAAGGTACTCAAGGTCTCAGTTGCCTGGGCTACTGTCACAACTTATTGTCATAAATTTTGGAAATTCATAACTAATTCTAAAAAAATAAAAATCATGCAATTTTGATCAATTAAAGAAGCTATAGTTGTTAAATTGAAGAAAAAAAATAACTAAAAATCACACTAAGTCCATTTAGGAACCGAATTATGATGGAACAATATTGGAGGTCCTGTGGCGTTATTGGTACTAACATGAAACCTTAAAAATTCATAACTCTCTGCGTCAGGCCTCCAAATGAGGTGATCTTGGAGACACAGAAAGCTTATGACCTCTAGTTTATGCCTACAAAATTTCACAAGCATTGGATACCATTTAGCTATTAGATGACATAGAACACAAAATTGACCATATGAACAGTACATGTACCAGAATAGCAGAAAAATCCCAACTTTGAAAATTCATAATTATTTCTATAGAGCTCCAATTTCTATGCACTTTAGCTTCCCAAAATTCTCTTAATGAGCCCTACATGTTTGCAAAAATTCATGGGCAAATTCATCCATTTGGTCAATTTGTACTATAGGGTTCCGATTTAGGCTTTTTCATGGTCTTAATTAGCCTCAAAGTGTCCAAATTTGTTTCCTAAGCTTGTGTGGCCACTTGAGCACATGGGATTGCACCAAAATGACATTCTAAACTTGTCTCAAAGGTGTACAAATCTAGATTTCTCAAACTCACTCTCTCACCCCATTCCATACACACATTTCCATAATGCTAGTCTTGCCATTACATGTTCAATTTACATTGTAACATTCACATAACCTAATTTCTCATTTATACATAAAAAATTAACATAATTACATTTCCTCGTGAGGTCATAGGTGATATAAAATAATAAATTACAATATTTGATACTCATATTGTAACAACCAGAAAAAGAAAAGAAAAGAAAAGAGAAAATAAAAGGGAAAGAAAAGAAAAGCTGAAAATTTTCGAAGGCTGAAAATTTTCTAAGTCTGCTAGCTATAACAAATGTACCTATTCGCTATAGTGAGAAATGGGCTAGCTATAGCGAGAATGCCTTCTCGCTATAACGAAAATGCTTCTAGCTATAGCGAGTGCAGGCATCCCATACAAAATCCAGGGAGCTGCTCGCCGTAGCGAGAGCTATAGCGAAGGCAAAGGTCTGGGATTGACACGAGCTCGCTGTAGCGAGGGTTATGGCTCGCTATAGCGAGGGTTAGTCCGAAAAAGCGTAAAAAGAGAGATTTTAACTTTTTAAAAGCTTTCAAACTTTCCTTTCTCTTAGAACCGACTTAAGCCTAGACCAAGGAGAGAGAAAAGGGCTGTGGAGAGAGAGAGAGACCTAGAGAAGGAAGGAGAACAAGCAAAGAGGTAAGTAATCTTGAGATTTCCATAGCTTTTCTCCTTAGTATGTTATTCTTCTCTCTTTGCCCTCTCTTTCTATGGTTTTGGTAGTTGATTTGGGTTTAGTTCAGAAGAGGGAAGTGGAAAATTACTCTAGAATAAGGATAGAACTCATATAGCTTCACTTCTTCTTCTTTGCTTTCTTCCTTGAGAGCTTGAGAGAGGAAGGAGAGTGAGTAGAGTTCTAAAGAGAGAATCCCTAGCTTTTTATATGTGTAGCCGGGGTTTACTTCGATGAAGAGCCCTTTTAGCTTTATGAGAGTTTATTTGAGTTATAAGAGAGTAATTTGATGCTCTTGTTGTGCTTAGGCTCAAAGGAAGCAACTTCATCTAGTTGTGAGAGTGAAATCAAGAAGGGAGAAGAGAAATTGAAAGGGAAGGCTTGTGTTAGCCGATAAGGTAGCTCTCTACCCTTTCTTGTTGCATTCTTGGATGTGTAATAGTCATTGTATGTTGTGTATGTGCTTGTATGATGAGATATGCCATTGATGTTGCCTTGATGCATTGGTACCAATATGCTTATGATATGAATTGTGAAAATTGCTCGGGTGAGGTGGTGCCGAAAGTCCCTTGAGACGGGTGAAGTGGAGCCAAAAGTCCCTAAACTAAGGGTGAGGCCAATCCAAAAGTCCCAAAGCTAAGGTGAGGCTAGACCAAAAGTCCCTAGAGCCTATTCTTGGCATTGACATGATATTCATGGCATGAAACACATATGTTATGTCATTGTGACTTGTTTGCATGCTTTGACTGGTTTATATACCTTGGTTGCATCTTGAACGAGTATGAGCTATTGAGATTCCCCGAATCTCACCCCCTTCCCTCTCCCATCTTAACATTTTAGGTAGAGCTCAAGGAGAACCAAGTGCACCTCATGGAGCCTAGTTGAGCATACTTAGGAAGATGTGTAGTGGTTTTAGTTCTTTTGTTGTAAAGAGGTGCCAAAATGAATATGCACCTATTATTTTTGAGTTGTAAATATGTAAGCATATGTAAACACATGTATAAATGATGTATGAATTGTGGAAAGAGCCAAAATAATGAGAATGTAAAATGTGGTCCTTTTGTGGCTTATATGAAACGATGTATTTTGTTCCGTAGCATAGTGAAATTGAAATGTATGATTGCTTGGATCACTTGAGTAATTCATATATGCTATGTTTGTACTTTCAAACTTGCTCAAGAGATGTTAAAACATGTAGGAGGCCTTCTAGACCCATTTTGAACCAATTTGGGTGCCAAAACCGCCAATTGTGTGAGCTCCATCAAAGTATGACCGGATGAGCTCTTCTTGATATGGAATTTGGCATGCCTATAGAGTCTATTGAGCGCTTCTTGAGAAGCTAAAGTGGGTAATATTTGGAGGTCTAGGGAATATTTTGTGAATTGTTGAAGTTGGGAAATTTTGATGGTTTGGTCATGGTACTGTGCAACAAATCCGAAAATGAATATGTGTCATCCATGGACCAAATGGTGTCCGATTGTCATAAAATTTTATGACCATAACCTAGATATCTCCAGAGACATATACCAACTAGAACCACCACAATTGGAGTTCTTTAGAGAGAGAAACGACTTGCTGAAGTTCTGTATCAGCATCAGGGAAGCTTTCCGACCTCTGTTACTGTTCCATTGGTTTTTGAGGTCCAAGAGCTCCTGAACTAATCTAGACTTATTTTTCTCCTCTAGTTAACATCTGTAGCTTTCCAAATTGGTATAGTTTTCCCAGATTGTATTTTTTTGAAATTAATTACGGATTTTCAAAGTTCATGACAGTAAACTGCACCAGTATCAGAGACAGCCGGACATCTATCAACTTTTTGATGTCAAAGATGGTCTAAACGTTGAGATTGTGGTTGGGAGTTATTTTTATTGAAAATTTAACATCCAAATATTTCTAGAGAGATATGATTTGCTTAATTTCCATTTTTTTAGAATTAGTTATGATTTTCCAAAGTTAGAGCCAAAAATCTGACTTATGGGCTCATTTGAGAAATTTCATTTTCTTGGTTTTTGGCTTCATATCCGCGGTTTATGAGTTGTTTGAGGCTATGTACAAGTTGTATAAATGGTGTTTGAGTAGAGAATGTGAATGATGGGTTCACGGGACCCACGAAGCAAAATATGACCGGTTAAACCCCGACTTAAAGTAGTAAAATACCACGGTTTCGATCATTTTCCTAGGAAATCATATGGAATCAAGCCTAGAGGGAGATGAATTGGAGTCAAGATATTATGGTATTACACATATAGCCTTAAAGAAACAAAATCCATGCACTTTGATGTCAATTTCTTATCTTCCAAGGTATTGGCTCCCATTACCTTGTTCTTTTGATTCACCTAGCATATTAGAGCATTGGAGAGGAGGGAATCAGATTCAATGAATCCCAATATCTCATCTCCCTTTCAATCACATATAAAGTATGCAATACAAGCCTTGAAAATGCATGCATGGACATATTAACACAAGTGAGCATTCAAGAAACATTCTTGGTATTTGAACAAATCATACATAGCATACATAGGATTCCCAAGTGAGTGGATTAGCCTCACCCATTTACTTGTGGATTTTGGACTTCCCTTACCCATTTTCTTTAAGAGGTTTTTGATTCAACCTTACTATTAGGATTCAACCTCACTTTTGGGAGACTCTTTACTTTGTCTCAACCAACTTTAAGGGTTCTTGGTTCATCCTCACCATGGCTAGAGGGTTCTTGGCTTTTCCACACTTAAGCAAATCAAAGCAAGCACATAAAATATCATTTGAATGCATAAAATATCATCATGGTACCGTAGAATAAAAGCTCATGCTAAAATACTTTTCATAGCTCAAAACATATATACACATATTAAAAGACAATGTAAGCACACATCTATGCATGAGGGAAGGTGGAAAAAGCTACCTTGCTTGCATTTACACACTTTTTCCTTGAATCTTGAATCCTCTCCCTTGACCTCACACCCTCAAGAAGGTGGAGATCATTTCTCTTGGCCTAAACACAATTTATGGAAGCAATTAGGTTCATGGAGTTAATTCTTAAGGCCACAGATCTTTCTTAAACACTAATTTAATCTATTAATCCCTTTATAGTTCCAAGAATGCACATAATGAAGCAACATCCATCAAATGAGTTTTATGCTCCATTCTTTTCTTTCATATATGATTCTTGATTCCTTTTAAGCCTCTTGAAGTCATCACATAATTAAAACAAAGAGCTTAACTACATGTTTCTTCTTTAAGTCATATTATGGAACATATAAGGCCATCTCACTTTCTATGGTTTTTAAAATTTTTTCAAGGCTTCCTCTCAAACTCTCCCATCATACATGACTTAAAATTAAGTTTAGAATAAATTAAAACTACCCTTAGGTGCCATTTCTACTCTTGGCCGAAGCATTTGCTCTTCTTAGCATCCTTGGAGTTTCTTTGCTTTCTTTGATGGGAGAATTATGTAGGAAGGTCTCTTGGTGTCTTAGGAATTCATATAACACTTAAACATCATGAAATATGGCTAGGGTTCATGGTAGAGTTCAAGGTGCAAACAAAACCTTAAATTCCATAACTTGTGCTCTAAAGCTCCCTTTTCTATTCTAGTTGCATATTCTTAATCCTTACACTCCATAACCTTTGGTTCCATTAAGAACACATAAAGAAAAAATCTCCTCATCACTTTCTCTCTCTAGATCGAAGCTTAAGTGGCTTGGAAATACAAAATTTTGTAAATGTTTCAAGTGAAATCTTACCTTAAAACGAAGCTCTCTTCGTGTAGATTATTTTTTCCCGATTGATTTCTTGAAAAGAGTTCCTTTTTGGCTTGGGTTAGACCTGAGTATTCAAGTTTTCAAGAAAAGAAAACCACTATTAGAGAGCTCTTAGAGAGAGAAACAACTTTCTTAACTGGCACGGGATGAAATGGGGTCGTTTACTTACCTAAATAGAAGCTTAAACTTCTTCTTTCCCTCCCCTCTTAATGTCACACCATAGCTTCTCATTTTTCTACAAATGGAAGCTTGGAGAAGGTGATGAGGTGTAATCTTACTTAAAAAGCCTCTTTTACAATTTTTCAACATGACTATTTTGCCCCTACACGTCTATTTGCTCTGTTTAGGCTTATTTTAACTCCTTTTTGAGAACTATCTTCCCCATCATAAAATTTAGGTCCTTTAATTCATAAAATGTCTTTAGTTTTATCCAAATTGGATTTAAAATTTTCTCAAATGAACTGGTCAAAGTTTGGGTCAACTAACATTAGAAAACGTCCACCGGAGGGGCTTTAGCTGTCCCGGGGCTTCCTATGATTTTTAGGGCCTCTGAGAACCTTGGAGAACTCAAAATTTTCATTTAGAAAGCCCTTCTATGAGAATTCCAAAATTTGCTCAAAATGACAAAAATGCTCTTATGTTTTGTCAACCTTTCGTTATATTTTGTTTTTTCATTCTAGCTTTATTTTTCTTTCTGCCTAAACCTGGGATTCTCATTTTAAGGAGTCTAGAATGCTTCTCAAATTTTTTAGGACCTTAACTATGTCATTCAGGGGACTTGCTTTTGTATCTAATGTATTTCGTACGTTACGTTTCTCATATTTTCTCTCATGTTTAGAGAACTGGATATTACATATTGCCACCACCTCTCATCCCATCCTTTTTCCAGAGCTACTATTTTGAATTTAAAAAAAGGAAACTATGATAAGGGAAAAAAAACCCCCTAGTGCAATGGGGATGAGGTGTGCAGGCACATGGTACTTATGCATGTTGTCTCTCTTATGTGTTCAATTTGCTTATGCTATATGTTAACATGCATTTGGGTGGTGAATAGAGATGCTTTATGTGCATGATACACTCCAGGAGTATAAGATAAGATCTTATAGCACTTCACTGTTAGAGGCATGTGAGATGTGCTACTCATCCTGTGTTTGATAAGTTTCAACCCTAAAATTGATTTCAAACTAGACTAAGTAGACTATTGATAATATGGATCCATATAAAAACAAAATAATTGGTACTGTTATATATACCAATGTTTAAGATATAGCTATCATAGAGTGATGAGCACGCTTATGGTCAAAGAAGAGGCTTACCTACTATGATTAAAGGCAATGCTTGATTCTACCATCAATAGTTTTATTGTCGTCTACCATATGTGGTGCAATTGTGATTACAAAGACAATAGTGCAAATATGAGATGTTGACTAGTGTTTATCCTAGTGGTAGCTACTCATCCTGTGTTTGATAAGTTTCAACCCTAAAATTGATTTCAAACTAGACTAAGTAGACTATTGATAATATGGATCCATATAAAAACAAAATAATTGGTACTGTTATATATACCAATGTTTAAGATATAGCTATCATAGAGTGATGAGCACGCTTATGGTCAAAGAAGAGGCTTACCTACTATGATTAAAGGCAATGCTTGATTCTACCATCAATAGTTTTATTGTCGTCTACCATATGTGGTGCAATTGTGATTACAAAGACAATAGTGCAAATATGAGATGTTGACTAGTGTTTATCCTAGTGGTAAAACTCCCTAATTTTAAAAAAGGACTCCCTAATTTCAAGGGTTTCTTTTCCTCCTCCCTCATCATTACCAATAAGAGATAGCTTACTCACCTCAATGGTTTCCACTAAAATTTTTGTTCCCTTCAAAAAATTTGCATGCCCTTAGTAGCCACATAGTAAGGTTGCTACTTTAGGCTTTAAAGTCAAGATGACAATTTACAAAAAATGTCACCATTAAAGCTTTTTTTTTTTTGGTTGGCAACTTTGGATCACTATAAAAAGTAAATTTTATGGCAACTTATGGTAGTCGATATTAAAACTTTTTTAGTGGCAATTTCAGAATACTTAAAAATATCCCAAAAATTTTATTTTCCAAGCCCTAATATAGTAGCATTAGGTGCCATAACTTTGAGCCTTAAAGTCACAGGTTGAGATAAATAAAAAATGCTTTTAGCAACAAATTTTAGCTACAACTAAAAAATGTTGCTATTAAAATATTGTTTGGGGTGACTTTTGGTAACCAATAGCAACTTTTAGTGGTAACCTATCCAAGTCATCACAAAAAGTTCTTTTTATGGTGTGATAAGTCCTTAGTTAAGTTAATATTTAGTAATTTTTTATTTTCATTTCTTTAGTTTTGAGTTAATTTTTGTTTTAGTTAAGTATAAGTTGTGTTTTATGTTTTTATTTGAAATTTTAAGTGGTTAAATTGTTCAATCTTTGTTAACAGATTATAAATAATGATTAGATGAGTTTTTATACTTTTATAGGGTTAGAAATGCAAAACAACAAAAGCTAAGAAGGAAGAAAATTTGTTGCTAAAAGTAAAAACTACTGTTAAAAAATTCCAGTATTGCAATGCCATAATTTCAATAACTTCAATTTGAAGGCAAGAATGCATGATACTTTTGATCCCAGAAAATGGGATTGCAACACCAATCTTGACAACATTTTAACTTCAAAGTTTGAGGGTTTTAGAGGTAGTTTCAACATTTCTCAAAGGAGGCTACCATTCTCGACATTTTGGGAAGCTAAAAGAGCTAGATGAGTGCTTTAAGTCATGAGAGAAGCTTGGTTTTCAAGGAGATTCACCTATTCATTCCATTTTTGTCTTCTTTCATTATTTTCCCTTACATTTCTATACTCATTTGACATATGCTCTATTTTTAATGTTAGTTATGCTTGTATTTATAAGTTGAGTTTGTTGATTTGATTATGATAAACTCTAGCATGTAGTATGTTATAATACCTCAATTTGCAATTAATGGTATGATTTGTTTACTCAATTTTCATTCTTCATACTTCTAAGTATGTATAAAGAATTAGATGATTTAGGTAACTTAAATGAACCTAGAAAAAGGGATTTTAAGACTAGACCATTGATTGTATAGTGTAGGCTCATGAAAATTACAATGTTGAGAGGATTGATTTGCTTATAGGATAGGAATATACCCACTAATCTCACATAGCCACATTATGACCTATTTTTGATTAAATCTCTCAATCAAATGTATAAGGGATTATGAATTGGTTTAAGGAGATGCCTATAGGTAATTTAGAAGATACTTGTAGGTAAATTAAAGTGTTAGATTAGCAAAAATTATCATTAAAAGTAATATAAAGGGAGATTGATTGGTTTGCTATGAAACGTTAGGGGAATCATAACGCTTAACCTTTTATTTCTAATAAGTCTAGAATGTTGTCTCTCTTTATTTTGTTGTGTTATACCTTTAATTTAGTTGATTTCCAATCTCCTTTATTATTGTCTTGATTTAGGTTAAGGTGCATAATTTTAGTACTTACCAATTATCTTGGTAATAAATTCTCGAGGGAAGTATACTCTACTCTTAACTGTACTACTTGTGCAATAATTATACTTAACATGTATTTTTTTTTGTAATGCAACAAGTTTTTAGTATCATTGTTAAGGAGTTGTACATTAAGTTTTTGCTAACATTAATACTAAGCTCACTTGATATGAACTCAAGCCTTGTTTATTTTGTTTTTGTTTAAGTTGTTGAATCTGTTGGGTTTTTTTTTTCTTCTCATTCATGTTTTGGTTTTGTTTTTATTTGCTTTTAGTTTTTGATTTTAATAATGAAATATTCTTGCAGAAAAGGTAGTTGATGTATATCACTTGACAAGTAACCAATTTGACAGTTCAAGAACTTCAATTTCATAAGAGGTTTGATAACTATGATAGGCACACTAGTTATGCTATTCATGTTAGTGATTCTCTATGCTTGTTCATAATTTTGTGACAATTGTGAGGAAGTTAACTATAAAGAAGTGCCCATATTATATAGAAGCTGCACAAATAGATGATGATTTCAATAAGAATCAAAATAATTTTGATGATAACATTTATTGTCCTATTTGGAGTCACGAACAAAATTTTTCTTGAAATCAAGGTCAAGCTTCTCTGACATCAGTAATATATCCATCTCAATCTTCCAATTTCCAACTACAAGATGAAATCCCCATTCAAGAGCAAGAATCAAACATGGAAGATATGATTATGTTGTATATGGCTAAGAGTAATACCACCATTCAAAATTTTGAGACTCAAATAAGTAGTTAAGCCACTATCATCTCTAATAGAGCACAAGAGAATCTTCCAATTAATATGGCAACCACTCCTAGAAGAGAAGATGGGGAACATTGCAAGGATATCACTTCTAGTAATGAAAAAGAATTGCTAGAGTTTTCTAATGAATGTGAAGGTGACCATGAGCAAATTGTGAAAGAAGGAGAGAATATTATATAGCTAGAAGGCCAAGAGGTAATTCTCTAAGTGGCCATGGCAGGGCAGCCTCTTGATGAACTGAAGAAGTGTCGTAATGAGACTTAAATAAACAATGTGGTTCCAACCAATTATAATAGGAATCACTTGATGAATCCTCCAATTGAATATTTGGTTCTTATTGAAGAGAACCAAAAGGATTTTACTAGTCATTTGAAATATTTGGAGACTCCTGAAATTTTCCAAGAGGAATTAAAATTAGAGCTTCCTATTATGTTAGTAAAAGCATGTGCTCAAATGAAGCCATTAGTTGAGGAATCACATGTTCTCATATCGAAAAGACATTCATTCCTATTGAAGAATACTTATCCAAGGAAAAAAGAAAGCAAGACTATTATAATTTTGATACCTTTGACTAGATTCTTATGTAAAGTCAAACTAAAAGCTATAAACAAACACTTCTTAAAAGACAAACTAAACATAACTAAATATAATATAGATATATATAGTAATAAAAAATAAAAAAGAAGTTTTCTTTTTGTAGTTTTTTAAACCTTCATCTTTCTTTCTTTCTTTTAGAGCCCCCACAACATTAGATCCTCAAGATGATTATTGGTTTAAAGTCATGAAGAAGAGCTAAGTAATTGAAGTAAGCAATTTAGCAAATGATTTCAAATCAATTTTGTATTCCTTTCATTAGATTTATAATTGTGCTTTGTGTCCTTACATGTTAAATATCATTTCCCTTATATGCTCTTCATGTTTAATATTATTCACTTTATATGATCTTTTTTCTTTTAGTTTTTTTTTTGTGTTATTGTGAATGAGTATGATTGTTTTGGCATGACTTGAAAAATTTATTGGAAGAAATTGGCTTTTAATTTTTCATGAATTTTTATTGGTATGTTTTTTTAGATCTCTTGACTTAGGCATAAAAATTTTGAAACCAATTGAATTCATTTGTTGCATTATTTTTGTATATTTCTAGTTAATGCTCTATTTTGCTTTGCATAGTTTGTAACTAGGCTTTACAAATTTATTGGAAGCACATCTGTCATACTATAATGATATAGCACACAATTTACATTACATTGTGCCTGTAGCATCATTCTTATTGGCAACATTTTTAGCAACAGAAAATATCGACGTTAAAGGCCCAAATTCTTTATTTCATCTTAAATGCATAACTTCTACATGTAGATCTCAAAATTCATCCTTAATAGATTTGTTCAATCAAAAACATTATAAAAAGTAGCAAGAAATTCGTATCTAAGCCATACAAATCAAACCCTTAATTTTCACAATTTCACATGGATACATATTTCAACCACCAAATTTAAAAATTTATATTTTGAGTTAGAAAACTCCAATTCACACAAATTATGACTCTATGGAAAGCTTAGGACATGAACTACATACTATAAAAATTTAAGATCAAAACAAATTCATTTGGGCCATGAAAATCTAATGGAATAGTAACCACATCAGAATTCCAAGCACCATCAGACATGAAAATTTGAGCGTGCATATCTTTGGGTACACAATTCTAATTTAGGTGATCTTGGTGGCTATGGAAAGCTTATAATTTCAACTATATGCTTGTAAAATTTCATGGCCATTAGAATTCATTTTACTTCTTCAATTTTGCATTTTTCAGCCAATTTTGAAAATCATAATAAATTCTATAAAGTTCTCAAAATTGTGTTCTTTGGCTCTGTAAAAAGCTGTAAATAAAATCTAAATACTTGCCAAATTTCATCCCAAAATTCATTATTTGAATTTTTTTGGTTCAAGGACAAAAAATGCTTAAATGGGTATATATATGGTTCTAATTTGTTCCAAATGGGCTTTTTTATGACATGTGACCATTTGAACATGTCTTAAACATGAAATACAACATATGTGACCATTTTATTAGGTCCCAAATTTCATGCAACTCAAAATCACTCTTCCACTTGGCATTATACACCCACTTGCTATGGCACATATATACCCAAAATACATGTCCTCACACCTATACATCCAAATATGGTATTTACATCATGATCTTATACTTTTACATATGTAGGAATGTTTACATTACATAAATAACATATATGACCATTCCTTTGCACTAGAATACATAAAATCCTAAACCATTGTCAAGTACTATGATTCATGCTCATTGGCTCCCATCCTTGGCTTTTTGGTATCAAATCATCAAACCAATAGCAATAGGCATAATTTATAATCCAAACATACATATAAGCAATAACGACAATCAAACAACCAAGATAAACATGCAAGAATGGATGAAAAGCTACCTTTCTCAAGAAGCACAATTTTCCTCCTTGGTTCTCTAGTTTTCCTTCTCAGCCTCACACACACACTTGGGAGAGACTTGATTTGCTTGTCCTAGACATACCAATCAAGACACAAATGCATCAATGGAACCATCTCTAGCTTCACATAAGTCTTACATAAACTAATTCTAGCTTTAGGCTTCCATATAGCTCTATTTAGTAGTATAATAAAGAAACTCATATAATTCATTATCTTGGTTGAAATTTCTCACTCAATTTAAGTTATGACTTCATTTAAACTCATTAGAGTTATGACAAACTAAAATCAAGGAGTCTAACTCTAAGTTGCTTCTTTATGCATAATAGAATCCTAAACTTTCAACTTTTAAATTCAAACCAGAGGTTCCTTTGGCATTTATAATTCATATCTAGAGCATTTCTATCCTTAGAATCAAATAAAACTCTCTCTAGGTACTATATTTACTCCTTGGTCGAGACTTACACACAATGAACCACCCATGGATTTTTGTTCTTTCTTATAGGAAATTTAGTACTTATATGAGTTCCCTAGCCTCTTCTTAACTTAATCATACTCTTGATGGTCTAAAATATCATTTTAAAGTCTCATATTTCCCTAGGAGCAATTAAAACCCTAATTTTCATAACTTACTACTAATGGCTTCTTTCTGAATTTTATTAGTTTCATACACTATGCCAGGAGAAGGCTTTGTTAATGGTTATTTTTAACATTCATTAACAGATAGCAACTGCCAATAATGAAATCGTCAAGAAAGCTAACCAACTTTTGTTGGTGGTTATTAACTGCCAACAAAGAGCTCAAATTATCGCCAATAAAAAATGGCTATTTGTTGGCAGTTAATTACACATCACCAATAGAGGATCTCATTTTTGTTGGTGATTTAAACTTAACCGACAAGAAAATATAAGACCTTGGTTGGCAGTTAGTTAAAAATTGCAACAAAAGTATTATGTTTGTTGGCAATTTTACTTTGAACTGCGAACTTTTTCTATTTTTTTTCACTATATAGTTTATGCTCCTAGAGTGTCGTTTGGCATTTGGTTCATTCCTATTCTTTATTTGTTTTTAGCTATCAATATTCAGAAACTCAAAACAATCAAAGAACCCTTATTCTTTTAAGAAGAAGAATATAAAGAATAATTACAATTATTTAATTAGAAAAACTCTTATTTCTTTGTATTAATCAATTAAAGAACAATTACAATCAACAACCAAATTAAAACAAAACTATAAATTAATACAAGCTAATATTAAACCAATAGACATTTTTGGAACACATATTAAGACCACTCTTCCTTGGGTTCATCTATTTGAGCATCAGAGTATTTTTTGCAATATGCATTGGAGATGGACTATAAAATGAAATAAGTTTAATTTGAAGTTAGATAACTAGAATTTGATGGTCAAATTTTATACATATTATTTTAAAATAAATTTTATATTAAATAAAAACTGACAGCATAACAGCTTAAAAATAGATATTTCCTGAGTTTTAAGCCTTCCTTTTATAACTAATAATAGCAAATTACATAGTAATATCACCAAATACAATTAGTAATAGAAAATTACCAGCAAAATAAGAAAAATCAATTCAAAGATTAAAAGTAAAAATATTTAAGACATTCAAGGGGACATAGAAGGATATTAAAAAATAAAAGAAAGCATACATATTTAAATCAATCTTTCTTTTTTATTTTGATTTAGACTTTTTTGCCTTTTCTTTAGAATCTAAATACCTTTTTTATGATCATCTCTCATATACATGGCATCTTGTTTAATGGAATCACTTTCAAGCGATGTCCCCAAAAAAGGATCATCCTCAATATCAATATCTTGACCATGTTAATCATAATCTTTGTCCTCATTTATTTTGTTTGTCAACAAAACAATGGACCACTTCTTACACTACGCAGAGGAAATGGCTTTGTTGGCAGTTATGTTTCTCGTTTATTAGTGATTTTCAACCTCCAACAATTCAAACGCCAACAAAAAGGTTAGCCATTTATTGGTGGTTCTGAATCACCAAGAAAAAACAACTTTTGTTGGTGGTTATTGTTAAATGGAAATTTGTATATAAGTACCAACAAATGTCTAACTTTTGTTAGTGGTTATTTAGAAATTGCCAATAAAAAGTCATCTTTTGTTGGCGGTTTAACAATAACTGCCAACAAATATCACTTTTGTTAGCAGTTCTAAAATGAACCACTAACATTTTTCATTTTTTTTTTCCACTCACATTTTATGCACTTGGAGGCCCTTTTGCCATTTGGTTCATCCTTATTTTAGAAATTGCAAAGAACAATTACAGTTTATTTAATCCCAACCATCAATTATCTAGAAGATTACAAAGAACAATTACAAAAACAATCACAACCAATTAAGATCATAACTCTTATTCTTTTGTATTAAATAATCAAGGAACAATTACAATCAATAATCAAATTAAAACAAAGCTACAAATTAACACAAGCTAATACTAAACCAACAAATATTGTTGGAACACATATTGAGACCACTCTTCCCTGAGTTCATCTATCTTAGCATCTGAGTATTCTTCGCAATATGTGTAACACCATATTTATCTAGCTTGCCTCATGCCATTTCTAGGTCTTAATCCATCCAGTTTATAATGAAGCAAGAAGGATGGCAATGGAAAACATGAATAAGTTGCATTTTGCCATAGGAAAAATTTCTCATTCGGTGTCCTCTAGGCCACATGGATTCATCCATCTCATCCTCACATTAAATACACAAATTCAACTCATAACAAGATCAAGAAATGGTCCACACCTCGAGCAAAGGGAGCAAACACAAAACATACTAGTGCAGCCTCGGATCAGTTTTCTAGATTCTGTGCCTGAACTTTGAAAAATCATAATTAATTCTAAAAAAATCTAAATCAGGCATACTATACCATTTTGGAAATCTACAGGTGTCTACTTTATGCCAAAAATAGGCACTAGAAACTGATGGTATAGTACCAGAGGTCAGCTGTCATCCTTAATACTAATCTCCAATTTCAAAAATTAATATCTAGCTACTTAGAGGTCCAATTGGGGTGATCTCAATGGCCATGGAAAACATATCATGTCTAGTTTATTATTGTAAAATTTGATGGCACTAGACATCATTTGTCCCATGAATTACATAGCCCAAATTTCTGATCATATGAATAGTACTTATATTAGTTCAGCAGAAAATTGGCAACTTTAGAAATTTATGATTAATTGCACAGAGCTCCAAATAATCTAATCTTTAGCTTCCCAAAAATATCTGGATAAGATCTACATGTGTGCTAAATGTCATGGGCAAATTCGTTCATTTGGTTAGATCTTGACATTAGGTTGCAAAATGGCTCATTTTGTATCATATAAGGGGTCCAAATGGTCTATTTCAAGTTCTAAGGCAACCATGACCACTTGAGCATGTGGGAATGTACCAAAATGGCTCTCTAAACTTATTTCAAAGGTGTATAAACCCATATTTCTAAAAATCACTCATCCACCCCATGATATACACAAGATTACACATACTAGCTTTGGCCATACAATACCTAAATCATGCTATTTCATACATTTGGCATCAAATTTCATTCATACATCATACATTTGGGTATTTACACTTGCTCATACAATTACATAACAATTTCATCATGAGATTTCATCATATGCCATGTGTATGGCTATAAGAGAGGAAAAACTAGGCCTTTTCATGCATTTTGATGTCAATCTCCTTCTTCTAGGCTTGAGGGCTTCCATTACCTTGCTCAATTGCTTCATCTATCATGTTAAGACATTGAAAAGGAAGGGATGAGATTCAGAGAATCCAAATAGCTCATCTCCCTTTCAATCACACATAAACTATGCAATACAAACCTTTAAAATATATGCATGGGCATATTAACATATATGAACATTCAAGAAACATCCTTAGCAATTGAACAAGTCATACATAGCATACATAGGCTTGCCAAGTGAGTGGACTAGCCTCATTCATTTACTTATGGACTTTTAGACTTGTCTTACCTGTTTTCTCTAAGAGGTCTTAACTCAGCCTTGCTCTTGAGAATCTACCTCACTTTTGGGAGACTCTTTACGTTGTCTTAACCAAGTTATAGGATTCTTGGCTCATCCTCACCATGGCTAGAGGGTTCTTAGCTATTTTACACTCAAGCAAACCAAAGCAAACATATAAAACATCATCTTGCTTGCATAAAACATCATCATGGTGCCATGGAATAAAAACTCATGCTAAAACACTTTTCATAGCTCAAAATATATACACACACATTCAAAGACAATGTAAGCACACATTCATATATGAGAGAGGGTGCAGAGAGCTGCCTTGCTTGCATTTACACACTTTTTCCTTGAACTTTGAGTCCTCTCCCTTGACCTCACACACCTAAGAAGGTGGAGATCATTTCTCTTGGCATCATATGGAAGCTAATTACACTATTGAATCAAATTTTAATGCCATACATTCATTAGAAATGCTAGGTGATTCTTATGGCTCTTTTATGGTTCCATAATACACTTAATGAAGCAACCTTAGGAAAATATCATCTTAGCTCCATTTTCTCCATTCATTTATGATTTTTGACTCCATTGAAACCTCTTAGAGTCATCATACAATCAAATCAAAGAGCCTAGCTAGGTGTTGCTTCATTAAGCCATATTATAAAACATATAAGACCATCTCACTATCTATGGCTTCTAAAATTTTTCCAATGCCTCCTCTTATACTCTTCCATCATACATGACTCAAAACTATGCTTGGAACAAATCAAAACTGCCCCCTGGTGCTTCATTTAACCTAGGGTGAAACTATGCATCATATGAGCACCAAGTGAGTTTGCCTCATTCTTTTGATGGAAGATGCATATGAGGGGACTTCTAAGGATCTCAAGAGCTCATCCAAACATTCATTTAGGCCTAGGAAAAATTGCATGAAATCAGATTTTCAATGGAGATCATGAAACCCTAGATTTGCTATCTTGAAAATCAATGGCTTTTACTTGAATTTCCTTGCATATTCTTACTCTCCTCCCTTAAATTCATAGAATTTGTAACACCCCATAATTAATTAAGGTGTTAATCATGGATTAGGTTAATTAAGAATAATTAATATGGGATAATTGGGCAAGTTAAGTGAATGGAGATTTTAGAGAGATAAATTATTAATATGGGTTTGAGATTTAATTGGGATAGAAATTCTATCTAGGCCTAAATTAATAGATCATGAGAAGAGGCTAATGGAGGCCCAAAGGGTGAGGTGCAGACCCAACCCAAATTTAATGTGATGGAAGCCCAAGATACACCTTGTATAGACTCTTCTAAGTGGCCCAATAACCCTTGTACAGACCTAAACTCTTGAGCTCCTCAAACTTGGCCTAAAACTAATTAAACTTCAGCAACCCAATACATAAAAAAAAATTGGCCTAGTAAAATTCTACAGCCCAACACCTTGAAACTGGCCCAACCAACTTAAAAATCTGAAGCCCAAATGAAGATGGATCTTGGAGCAACCCATAACCCATATTTGACCCAACTTAAACCCTAATACATCAGCCTTTTCCTCACACTTGCTGAAACACATCTTAAAATTCAGAGGTTGAGAAGGAGGCTAGGGTTGGGGGTAAGAATTCTGCATTTTCTCACATTTAGAGCAAGTTTCAGCCAAGGTAATAGTTATACAACTTAATCCCCTCATCTTTTACTTTAATTTGGTCTAATTAGTTTTTCATTTGGAGTATTTTCATTCTACCTAAAATCTGAAATGTGAGTGTTTGGGGTTTTCTTGGTGAAATTCGTATGTTGAGGTTAGGGCTGACATTAGGTGAGTTTAAACCCTCCATTTTGATGCTTTATTGGTTAATTTGAGACCCCCATAGTTGATTTATAAAATGGGTATTAATTTTGTACGAATTTGCTTAGGATTTTTGGTGGAATATTGAGTTTTTCTGGTGAAAGACATTTTAATCCGAATTTAGGATTTGTGGTGACTGGGTAAGTGTTCTATAGGTAGTTATTAGCATTTAAATTCTTTGGTTACTGATTGCAACTGTTAATGATGAATTAGAGTAGTAATTCTGTAATATTCGGTCCCTCCGTAAATGTGAGAAACGCAATGTTCGGTTTCTTCGTAAACGTCAGAAATGAGCCAAATATAAAAGGAAGTCCTCGAAATAGAAGGAATTGGGGCCAAATAAAATTATGATAAAATTTTAAATATTAGAAAATGAGGATTTGAGTTTTGAGATGCCCAAAAACCAGAGCCAGAAGAGCTCAAAAAATTTGCCGAAGAAAGTAGGGGTATTTTTGTAATTTTTGGAAAATTTTGAAAACTCATAGGAGGGCTTTTTAAATGGAAAATTTGAGCTTTTCAGGGTTTTCAGAGGCCCCGAATACCATGGGAACCCCTAGAACAGTTAAAACCCCTCCAGTGAGTAATTTCGATCGTTGGTTGACCGAAACTTTGATCGAACGGTTCGAAATGGTTTTAGATCCTTTTTGAGTGATCCAAAGGCAATTCTTATGATTAAGAGCTTAAGTAATATGATGGAAAAGATGAATTTCAAAAAGGAGTTGAAATGAGCCCAAACAAACAAAACTACAAAGAGGGACTAAATTGCAAATTCTGAAAGTTGCTTAAATGAATCCCTAGCTTATAAAAAACGTCCCTCCTCTGCTCAGATCTCCTCACCCACTCTCTCACACGTTAAAACAGAATTAAGAAGGGTTAAGAGTGGCGCATAAGAGGGGAGGCCAAGGAAGGAAGAAGAAGCTTTGAAAAATGTAAGTTTTAGCCACTTTTTCCTACTCCTTGCCTTGTTAAACTTCTTCCCCTCTTCTTCCTCTTCCTTCTCATGGTTTTGGCATTTAATTTGGTGCTGTTTTGAAGACAGAACAGAGGTGGAATTTTCGGATTTGGTGAGGGGAGGCTAACCAAGTGAAGAACAAATCAAGAAAACCAAGAATCCAAGGTATTTTGCTACTTCCTAAGCTTAGGTCTCCTTGCTCCTCTTCTCTTCAATTTCCCCCCATGTAAGACCACCCATGAGGGATTAAATTTCTGGCCAAACCAAGAATGAATCACATGAATTAGGGTGTGGGAATTTAGAATATGCAAAGGAAACCAAGTAAAAGCCATTGAATTTCAAGTTACCAAAGTGTAGGATTCTTGAAGAGTTTGTAAAATCTGTTTTGATTCATGAATTTCCTAGGCTATGTAAGTGTTTAATTGAGCTTCTAAGACCTCTAGGAAGCCTCCCAAGTGACTCTCCCATCAAGGAAAAATTGGAAACCCCTTGAACCCCAAATACTTCCATAATGTCGACTTAGGCTAGAAAGAGTACCAAGGGGAAGTTTTAATTTGTTTCAAGCTTATTTTTGAGTCATGTAGGATGGAAGAGGATGAGAGGAAGCCTTGGAAAAATTTTAGAAGCCCTAGATAGTGAGATGGAAGTGTAGGCTCCATAATGCAGCATAATGAAGCAACTCCTAGCTAGGCTCTTTAAAATAATTGTGTGATGACTCCAAGGAGTCTAAATGGAGTCAAGAATCATAGATTAAAGGAGAGAAGCGAGCCAAGATCATGAATTCTTGAAGTTGCTTCATTAAGTGCCTTATGGAAGCATAATGGAGCCATAAACCAAAGTAGCATCATGTAAAGTGTGTATAATGCCAAGGCTTGTTCCCATGAGTAATTCATGTTTCTTTTGGTGTGTCTAGGCCAAGAGAAATGGTCTCCACCTCTTTGGGTGTGTGAGGTCAAGGGAGAGGAGTCAAGACTTAAGGAAAAAGTGTGTAAATGCAAGCAAGGTAGCTCTCTCCACCTTCTCTCATGCATGGATGTGTGTTTAGCTTGTTTTAGAATGTGTGTATGTGTATTTTCAAGCTAAGAAAAGTATGCTAGCATGCCTTTATATGCTATGATACTTGATGCTATGTTATGTTTTCAAATGATTACATGATGTTTGTGTGAGTTTGCTTGAGTGTGGAAAGGCCAAGAACTCTTCCCTTTGGTGAGGATGAGCCAAGAACCCTTGAGCTTGGTTGAAACAAAGCAAAGAGTCTCCCAAAAGCAAAGTGGGCTCCCAAGAGTATGATTGAGTCCAAAGTGCTTAAAGAATGGGTGAGGCAAGTCCAAAATCCATGAGGAGAAGTGTGAGGCCAATCCAAACACTTAGTGAGCTCTTAAATGTCTTGCATGATTGATTCCAAAGTTGCTTTAAAATGCCTATGATTTCTACTTTCTCCATGCATGCATATATGAAACTTGCTTGCACATATTATGTGTGATTGAATGAGAGATGAGCTATTGAGATTCTGTGAATCTCATCCCCTCCTCTCCAATGATCTAATATGCTAGGTGGACCAAGTAGCTATGGTGAAGGGAGCCAACAACCATGAAAGAAGGAGATTGACAAGCCTAGGCCTAGTTTGTATTCTTTTTGAACCATAATGATGTTCAATGATGTATATGATTATTGTAAATGGCACATGACCCTTGAGACACATGTAAATATAATATTATATGATGTTTAAATGTATGAATATGATGTATGACTTCTAGCCTACATTTTGAGCATGAGATGCCAAATTATGTAATATGAAAGTATGATGGAAGTGTGCATAAATGTGGGTTGAATGGCCAAAATGAGATGCATGAGGTTTGGGACCATTTGGGCAGCTCACACAAGTCTTAAATGTACTTTTAGACTTGCCCAAAAGGTGCCAAGACTAAGGGAAATTCATTTGGCAATTTTGGTACCCAATATGGAGCCAAAATTGACCATAATGGAACCCTATACCATTTTTTGGCCAAATGAGTTAGTTTTGCCCTGAAACTTGGCATGCAATTAGGTATCATTAAGAGCTTTTTGGGAAGCTAAAGATCATAATTTTCGGAGACCTATAGAATATTTGATGAATTTTCAAAGTTGAGATTTTTTATGGATTCTGGTATGGGTACTGTTCATACTGGCAGTTTTGAATTCTGTGTCACCCGATGGCCAAATGGTATCCAATGCTTATGAAATTTTATATGCATAAACTAGAGGTCATAATATTTCTGTGGACACCGAGATCACCTCATTTGGAGGTCTAGAGAGGAAGATATGCATTTTCGAAGGTTCTGCCCCGTATCAGACATCTTGCCAGACCCAAGGTACTATTCCATCAATTTCTGGCAGTTTGGCTTCATGAACTGGTCTGAAGATATTTTTCCTCTCTAGTTAACATCCACATATTTCTATAGTGATATCATTTGCAAACATTGGATTTTTTTGGAATTAGTTAGACATTTTTGAATTCCATATCAGTAAACTGTGACAGTATCAGGAACCCCTCCGACCAGTAGATGATTTCGCGTGTCAAACGCATTACATATGGGATTTTATGACTTGTATATATTTTTTCCATGAAGTAGATAGTCTAAGCTTTCCAGAATGACCAAGATCACATATTTTCGATTTTTCTGGATTTAATTATGATTTTCCAAACTTTGCCCAGAAATGAGGCCAAGTCTGCCGAAAATGAATCTACATGTCTCATATCCTTTTTTAGTTTCCATGGGTTCAAAGCATGTTTGTGGGATTGCAATGAGTTGTAATGGTGCAATTAAATATGAGGAAGCATAGAATGAGCTCACATGGTCCATGTGACACTGAAATGCATTTTTAACCCCATGGCGCAATGTTAAGAAAGTATAAGATTCCAATGAGAAAAATATCACTTTATTCTTCTTATATCTCATATGAGCATGTGAGGCATGATGGGTATGAGTTAGAAATGACGGTGTTACAAATTCTATGATGCTATGGTTATAGGAGGATTTCTGCACCATTGGTAATTGTTACAAGTGTCTACAAGTGAGGTAACTGGGTTTATCAAAATTCCATGCATATATCTGTGTTAATTCTATATTTGCTGAATATGAATGATTTGAAATGTTGAATGAATTGATTAGCTATCTGTTATATTGTATTGGACCTTATGAGTCCATGGTGGAGCTGTGGTGTGGCTGCCACCCGTGCATGTGCTTCGATCAGGCACCGAGTTATGATCAAACCCCAGATGCACTGAGCCCTGGTTGTGCTCAATGAGGAGTGGGTGTCGTGGACGGGCCTCTCCTGTGTTAATGGCATTTAACATGTGATAATATGATTGCTAGTATGGGATAGTAATCATGATAGCCTAATTGTTTCATTTACCAATTTGACTGGTATTTTGCTTATGTTTATTTGAAATTATGCATGTATGCTAATTAATATGGGATATATGATGGAATTGTCTTAGTTACTGAGATTTATATCTCACCTTGTTTCATGGGATTAACGTTTCAGGTGAAGGTTCTTCGAGTAAGGATAAAGGGAAGCAAGTGGATGAAAATCCATGAGCTTCGACATATGGGAGAAGGCTACACTTAGGCTAACTTATTTAGTAGAGATGAAATTTTGTTATTAGTTTACATAGTATCATCATGTATTCATGTTGCCAAGTGTAGGCGTTCATATTTTGTTTGATTGAAATGTTACCATTAAGGATTTAAGTCTCATTATATTCGGATATTGATGTATGAACTTGTACCATCTGATATATAGCCTTGTAGAATTTATAATACGGTTTACCATTTGGGCATTGTAGTCATATGATGCCTTGGATGTGAATATAATCTATTGATGAATGAATTATCTATAGAATGGGCATGGGATGATAATTGTTGCTAATGTATGTGATCTTGCTGTCATTTATTCTTGGATTTGCTGATATGAGGTAGTTGGGGCTAGTAGGATATAGTACCTACATTGTAAATTGGAAATGGAGAGTTAATTGAGTAAATAGGGTAGATAAACACTATTAGGAGCACATAAATTAAGGGGAGGTGGTCTTGGAGTGGTCCTAAGATGACGATTGGAGTGTAGGGGGCGAAACTTGGGTAATATAGTTACAGGAGAGAGTTTCACCGCGGCCAAATGAGAGATAGAATCGAAGAACACCACGGCCTAATGAATCCCACCGCGGCGCAAGGGTGGAAAATTGACTTGGGGAGTGACAGAGGCAAGGAGCACCGCGGCCTGATAAATCTCTCCACGATGCAAAGTCAAAAAAATCGCCTAGGAAGGTGACAGAACTGAAACTTGCCACGGCGTAGTAGGTCCTGCCGCGGCGCGAGTCGAGGAAATAAAAATAAAGGTTAGACAGAAGTAAAACTCACCACAGCGCGAATATATTGCATCAAGGCGAGAAACCTGGGGGCTGAGAACCATAGTTTCAGGGGGCATTTCCATTGCGGAGCCACATAGGTTGGCCTAGGCGAAGGTCCAACTCGCCGCAGCGATAGATTTGTGAAGTTTGCCCAGTGATTCTAGAGAGCAACTTGGCTATGGTGGGGAAGGTACAGGCCACGGCGTAAGTCCCCAAACTCCTACTTTTAGCCTAGAAACCCCGATTTCTTCAATGGTAATGATAAAAAATGATATAGGAACACTTGTGGGAGGTTATTAGGTATTAAAACTGATGAACGGATGAATCATATACCCTTCATGGTAGTGTGATCTCTTTTTTGCATTTTTATTGTGTTTGTGGTGGTATAGTGATGACCCTAACATCAAGGTGCAAATTTTCCCACACTTTTGTAATGTGATAAAATATAATGACCTCAAACCTTGATATTTAATTATTAATCGTATACATAACCATAATTACAATGATTAGAAAGTAGGGCTGTCACAGAATTCACCCTTGGTTATACCCAAAATTCAAGCCCTCTTGCAGCTACATGTATGGGGCAAAATAGTGAGAAGAAGGGGGAAGGAGTAGCTACCATAGGATGAAGATTTTACCTTATTTCCATGGCTTTTCTTACTTGTTTCTCACTTTCCTTGGCCTTCTCTCTTCAAATCCGAATTTTTCCCCCTTGGTCTAACCCCAAATTAGCACAAAAAACCTCAATAAAACATAGAAAGGAAGAAGAGAAGGAGGAGAAGGAGTTTGATGAAGGAAAGTGCTTGAAAAACTAAGATTTTCATACCTTGCCTTTTTCTCCCTCCTTTTCTTCCTCTCTTGGTAAGCCTCAAGGAGCTTCTATTTTTCTATAATTTGGACAGAGGAAGTTATACTTAAGAAGGTGGGAGAAAAGGGAGAGTGTGTGGGAGCTTCTAGAAATAGACTTTTTCAAAAATTTTAATTTCGTCCTTCCATAATGGCAATTTTGTTTTACCTTTATTTTAGCTCCTTTTTTAGAACTGTCTTTTCAATTATAAAATTTAGGTACCCAATTTAATAAAATTCTTTTAGAATCACTCAATTTGGAGCTAAAACCTTATCGAACAAATCCATTAAAGTTTGGGCTCATCAACATTGGAAAACGTACACTGGAGTGGTTTTACTAGTCCTGAGGCTTCTTATGGTTTTTGAGACCTCTGAGAACCTTGGGCAACTCATATTTCCCATTTAAAAAGCCCTCCTATGTGTTTTTTCAAAAGTTACACTTATTTACAAAAATGCTATTACATTTTGTCAATTTTTGTCACAAATTGTTTTGCCATCCTAGCTCTGTTTTTCTTTCCTTTTGAGCCTAAGATTCTTATTTTTAGGAGTTTAGAATGCTTCCCAAATTTTTTCAGACCTTAACTAAGTCATTTTGGGGGACTTGCTTTTGTATCTGGTGAATTTGTTCATTTACGGAGAAACTGTACATTATATTTCTTATGTTTTCTCTCATTTTCAGAGAATCGAATGTTACAATATAAATCTAGGAAGTACTGCAAAATAAAGTAAGAACAATTTGAAGTTAGAGAACTAGAATTTGGTCAAAGTTTAGAAATATTCATTTGAAGCAAGTTTTAGTTTAAAAAGAATGACACCATAACAACTTAAAACCAGAGATTTCCTGGGTCTTAAACCTTCTTTTTACAGCTAATAATAGCAAATTATAAAATAATATCACCAAATACAACTAGTAACAACCAATTACCAGCAAGCAATACCATCCTATAGTTAATTTTCTGTATGCAAATTATAAAAATATTATGTTTAATGTCAAAGAAAAACCAACAATATAATGGCTAAAAAGCAGAGATTCCCCGAGTCTTAAACTCTCTCTTTATAGCTAATAACAACAAATTATAGTTTATTATCACCAAATGCAAACAGCTAATTACCAACCAACACCATCATATAGTTTTGTGTAACAAGAAAACATAGAGGCAAGGAAAATTATCCAATCACTTAAAGGAATTTAATTACATACCGTGTCTAGGATCATAAACTATTCATGTGTGATGATATCCTTCTTGTGCAAGTGACCTCTTTTAAGATGGTCAAACCTCGTCTAATCTTACTTATCTTCTTTGTCACATCATCTGGAGCATTACCATGATCACCTAGAGAAGCCATTCACTTGCAATTAAATTCAAAGGAAGCATACATATTTAAGTCAATCTTTCTCTATTTCTAGTCTTATTTAGACTTCTTTGCCCCTTCTTTAAAATCCAAATACCCTCTTTATGATCATTTCTCATATACATGGCATTATCTTTGGTAGAATCACTTTTAAATTATGTCCCTAAAAAGGGATTATCCTCAAGATCAGTATCTTGACTATGTTCAACATCATCTTTGTCCTTATTTATTTTGTTTGTCAGCAAAATAATGGACCACTTCTTACTAGCAGGATTGGGGACATAGAACACTTGTTGATCTTGGGATTAAAAAATAGAAGGCTCATTTTTGTATCCCATTCTATTGAGATCCACCTGGATAAAACCTGACTTATCAATTCGAAGGCTATTCTTATTATCAACCCACTTACAACTGAAGACCGACACCCCAAAAAAATGTAGTTAAACTCCTATATGTGTTCAATTATCCTGAAGTATGACATGCTTGCATAGATAGGGTTTTTTTCTTTAGCACTTGAAACGTGCATAGACTGAGCTATAAAAGTTACACCACTATTTTGCATTATTCTCCAATCATCCTATGCTTCTATATAGAATGTGTCGCCATTGATGAGATAATTGATGTAAGAGAGCATATGTAGGCTTGGACCTCTTGCCAACCATCTCAAATTTTTTGAGATTACACCAGGATTCACATCTAACTCCCTAAAAATGTGATTTATAAACCAGTTTATAAAAAATTGGTTATGTTCTTTTGATATCTAATTCTCATTCTTATTAAGGTTCAAGCTTCTAAGTACCTCCTTGTGCTTCCACATATGGCTCAACCTCATCAGAGTTGTGCAGAACATATAAGTGTGCTTGCTCCCACTCTATACTTGTGATGCTAACTATTTCATTTCCCATAATCCCTTCCTCAGCAATTCTTCCCATGTGTCAAGATACCAAAAGCCTAATATTATCTTTATTAGATAGGTATTCAGTATAAAATTCAATAGCTTCTTCGACTATATATTGTTCAACAATGCAACCCTCTAGTTGACTTCAATTTTTTACATACCCTTTTAATATCTTCATATAATGCTCAACTGGATACATCCACCTCAAATAAGTTGGCCCATACATTTGTGTCTCTCTAACCAAGTGAGCAGTAAGGTGAACCATTATGTCAAAGAACAAAGGCAAGAAATACATCTCAAACTCACACAAAGTGACTATAATTTGTATTTACAATGCTAGCAATTTCGTAGGTCAATCACTTTACTGCAAATGGACTCAAAGAGCAAGCATAGTTTAGTGATTGTCTTTCACACCTTCTTGGGTAAAATGGAGCGTAAAGCCACTGGAATCAAATGCTCTATTAGAACATGGAAATTATGAGACTTGAGACCCTTCAATTTCAAATCTTTCATTGATACAAGCTTTCTAATGTTTGAAGAATACCCCTTTGGCACTTTGACTCCTTCAAGAAATTCATAAAAAGTAATGTTTTCTTTCCTTGATAGAGTATAAGACATTAGAGGTAGATAAGTATCATGTCCCTCCTTTACTAATGCCAATTCTCCCTTTATTCCCAAAGTAAACAAGTCTAACCTCGCCTTGATTCCATCTTTGGGCACATTGAGTAATGTACCAATTACACTGTCACATACATTTTTTCTTGATATGCATTATATCAAGGAAATGTCTCACATACAAAGACTACCAATATGGTAGTTCAAAGAAAATAGACATTATATTTTCTTCCACCCAGTTGTCCTAGAGTGTTTTACAAAAGGTTTGTTGAAATTATTATGCAAATCCTTAACCTTCTCATACAATTGCTCACTAGTCAAAGGCAAAGGTGCACTACCTTCCTTTGTATTTCCATTGAAAGCTTTTCTCCACCACCGGTAATGATGTCCCAAAGGCAAAAATTTGTGATGCCCGAGGAAGACATTCTTCATACAATGTTCCAATTACATGGAATATGTACCCCCCTCATAAATAAGGCATCTGTAACATCCTTTGATATTGTAACTTAACAAATTACCATATGCTGGAAAGTCATTGATTGTCCTAAATAGCATAGCTTGCAAATTAAATCTTTCCTCCCTATACCCAATATATACCTTCACTCTCAACTCCCACATTAGCTTCAAATCTTCAATTAGAAAAGCCAAGTATACGTTTATATCATTTCTAGGTTGATTGGGCCCAAAGGTTAGCATAAACAATATCATAAACTTGCACTTCATGCATAGCCATAGAGGAAGGTTATAAATCACCAAAATCACAAGCCATGTACTGTGGGTACTACTTTAAACATCGTGCAGGTTCATTCCATTGGTAGCTAATGCAAGGTATAGGTTTCTAGCTTCTTGCCTAAAGTCAGGGTATTCATAATTAGTTTTTTTCCACTGAGGAGAATTTACAGGATGCCAAAGCTTGCCATCTTGAACCTTTCATCTGCATGTCATGTTAAGTGCTTTGCATCTTCTACACTACTATACATGCATCTAAATCTGGGTATGATGGGAAAATACCCTACCACCTTCACCGAACTTGATTCTTTCCTTTTATACTGTGAGGCATTACACTTGGGACACTCTTCTAACAATACATATTCATTCCGAAATAAAATGCAATCAATTGGACAAGCATGTATCTTTTCATAGCTCATGCTAATAGACCATAACATCTATTTAGCGTTGTATGTTTAGATAGGAAGCTCATTGTCCTCTAGCAGCATATCTTTCAAAAGAGTAAGCAATTCTATAAAGCTTTTATTACTCCATCCATTTCCTGCTCTACATTTGTATAACTTTAACATCGTTGAAAATTTTGTGAATTTAGTACAGCTAGAATACAATGATTTTTTGGCACTACTTTTGAACCTCTCAAACATTTGAAGGCAATCCTAAAGATCCTCTTCAACTGCATTTGCCATCTCTTTAAGACAGCTAACCTCATATGTGCTTGTGTCGAAGTTGTTTGTGGCACAACTCATACTATACTCCCAGTTATTATGCTTATCCTTTATCCAACATGCATAACTTTAGTTAATCCCATTACACACTAAATGATCTTCCAACTTAGCTGCATTAATTTGCTTCACATGACGACAATTTAGACAAAGGCATATAATTTTACTAGGATCTTTTGCATGCTCAACTACAAACCTAATAAACTCTTTTACTCTATTCACATATTCCCTAGATAGATGATTGGCAATCATCCATCTCTGGTCCATACCTCATTAATCTAATTAGAACTAATTTGAGAAAAATGTAGTTAATGACTCGTAATATGCTTGGACTTCTACCTATTACTCTACTAAATATTGCCCAAATAAACAAGCTTTTTAATCACTCTTTTATTTCAATCTATATCTTAAAAAAAATTGATAGCATGACGACTTAAAAGTTGAAGTTTTCCAGGCTAAGCCTTCTCTTCAAACTAAAACTACAATATTAATCCAATAGCCCATAATAACATAGCAACAAGATGTTAAATAATTCATGCATGAATTGCCAAATACTTATTCTTCTAGCTACCATCTCTTCTGTCACTGTCATTGCTAACTACTGAGATAATATTTTCCCAACCCCACTAGTCATGATATTGTTTCTAAACCATCATATCTTTATTTTAAATTAAAATAAATGTTTTTATCAAATTCAAAGTCTTATTTCCAATCATGTTTGTATGTCCTTTTATATATTTTCTACATACTCTTATCGTCATCTGAATGTTAACAAATGAAAACACATGATTGTTCAACCCAAAAGGCATCAAAATTGTCAAAGATTTTGAGTTTGCTAATGTTTATTTGCTACTATTTGAACAACCAGTAAATCATTCCAAATGTGAGTGAATGCATGAAGAACAACAAGTAAATTATTCGAAATTAAAAAAGAAAAAAAAAAAAGAAAAAAGAAATTGACATATTGGGTAAAAGAACACGAGCTATAGAGAAGAAGAGAGAGGAGGCCAAATAAACCGATGAAGCATGAAACTAATGCTGCTAGTATGGAAGACGCCAGAAAAGGAAGGAAGCCACCAAAAATGGGGAAAGAACCACTGAGGATGAAGACAATGGGTAAGGATGGTGGAGAGTTTACAACCACGCGTGAGCTTTTACAACTATAGAAATAGGGTTTTGAAAACTATACTAACGAAAAAAATAATTTTAAAAAGACATCAGTTGGCGGTTGTATGAAAAACTGCCAACTTCAGTTGAGTTTAGTTGGCGGTTATAAAATAACCGCCAACATTGATCTAACTTTAATTAACAGTTATTTAAAAACCACTAACTAAACTCAATTACATTTTTAAATATTTTATTAGCAAAAAATATATAATTGGCAGTTCTTGAGAAACCACCAACTATAATAATATAGTTGGTAGATGTAAAGGAACGACCAACTATATTTCTTCATTTTCTTAGTGGTTTTTATAGTAACTACTAACAAATTTATTTTATTTAGCCATTTATTAAGAATTGCCAATGAATGTATGCCAACATATCCTATTTCTATGGCCGTGTTACTACCAAGATCAGGGATATAGAACACTTGTTGAGCTTGGGATGCAAAAATAAAAAGCCTTGTTTTGTACCCCACTTTATTAAAATCCACCTGGATAAACCCTGACTTATCAATCTGAATGTTGTTCTTATTGTCAACCCATTTACAACTAAAGATCAGCACCAGAAATGAAATGTGGTCTAATACCCATATACGTTCAATTATCCTAAAGTATGACATGTTTGCATAGATAAGATTTTTGTCTTTAGCACTTGAAACATGCATAGATTGAGCTATAAGAGTTACACCACTATTTTGCATTGTGCTTTGATCATCCTATGCTTTTGCATAGCATGTGTATCCATTGATGAGATAACTAGTGTAAGATAGGATAAGCAAGCTTGGACCTCTTGCCAACCATCTCAATTTTTTAAAGATTGCACCAAGATTCACATCTAACACCCCAAAAATGTGATTTTTGAACTAATCTATAAAAAGATGGTTGTGTTCTTTTGATATCCAACTTTCATTCTTATTGGGGTTTAAACTTCTAAGTATCTCCTTGTGCTTCCACACATATAGCTCAACCTCATTAGAGTTGTGCAGAACATATAGGTGTGCGTGCTCCCACTGTGTACTTGAGATGCTAACTATTTCATTTCCTATAATTCCTTTCCCAGTAGTTCTTTCCATGTGTCAAGATACCAAAAGCCCAATATTATCGACATTGGATAGGTATTCGGTACAGAATTCAACAACTTCTTCGACTATCTATCATTCAACAATGTAATGCTCTGGTCGAATTCAATTTTTCACATACCCTTTTAATATTTTCATGTAACTCTTAACTAGATACATCCACCCTCAAATAAGCTAGGGGACACATTTGTGTCTCCTTAACTAAGTGAATAGTTAAGTGAACCACCATGTCAAAGAACGAAGGTGGAAAATAGATCTCAAGCTCACATAAAGTGATCACAATTTGTCTTTACAATGTTGGTAATTTCGCAAGGTCAATCACTTTGCAATGGACTTGAAGAACAAGCATAGTTTAGTAATTGTCCCTCGTACCTTCTTGGGCAAAATGGAGCATAAAGCCACCAGAATCAAATGCTCTATCAGAACATGGCAATCATGAGACTTGAGACCCTTCAACTTTAGATTTTTCATTGATACAAGCTTTCTAATGTTTAAAGAATACCCCTCTGGAACCTTGACTTTGTCAAGAAATTCACAAAAAGAAATTTTTTCTTTTCTAGATAGAGTATGAGCTACAGAAGGTAGATAAATATGACGTCCCTCCTTCACCAGTGCCAATTATCCTCTTATTCCCAAAGTAACTAAGTCTAATCTCATCTTGATACCATCGTTGGTCTCCCAGCAAATTAAGTAACGTACTAATTATACTGTCACTTACATTTTTCTCGATATGCATCACATCAAGGAAATACCTCATGTACAAGGACTTCTAATATGGCAGTTCAAAGAAAATAGACCTTTTCTTCCACCCGCTTATCCCAAGGTGTCCTACAAAAGGTTTGCTTAAATAGTTATGCAAATCCTTTGCTTTCTCATACAGCTACTTATCAATCAAAGGCAAAGGTGCATGACCTTCCTCTGTATTCCCATTGAAAGCTTTTTTCCATTACCGATAATGATGTCCTGGAGGCAAAAATCTACAATGCTCAAAGACATTCTTTATACAATGTTCCAACTACATAGAATGTGTGCCCTCCACACAAATAGGGTATTTGCAACGTCCTTTGATACTATATCTTGACAAATTACCATATACTGGAAATTGTTGATTGTCCCAAATAGCATAGCTCACAAATTGAATCTTTCCTCTCTATATGCATCAGATACCTTTACTCCCAACTCCCACATTAGCTTCAAATCTTCAATGAGAGGAGCTAAATATATGTCTATATCATTCCTAGGTTGCTTGGGCCTAGAAATTAGCATAGATAACATCATAAACTTGTGCTTCATACATAACCATGGAGGTAGGTTATAAATCGCCAAAATCACTGGCCATGCATTGTGGGTACTACTTTGGATACTGTGTGGGTTCATTCCATTAGTAGCTAATGCAAGGGGCATGTGTAACACCTTAACTTCTAGCTCATACCCATCATGCCCACATACTCATATGCACATGTTAAGCTTACAAGGGAGATGATTAACTCTACATTGGTATTCTTTCTTCAAGGCATTATGCATGGGTAGATATTTACTTTAGAGTCACATGGACTGGGTGAGCTCTTTCTATATATCCTCATGCTCAATTGCACTATTAAGACTTAATTCAATCCCAAACATATGCTTTAAACTCATGAAAAGCAAAAAGGGATATGAGACATGCATTTTCGTTCTTGGCAGATTTTGCTTCATTTCTAGGCTATGTTTGAAAATCCATAACTAAATACAGAAAAATCATAACTACATGATCTTGATCATTCTAAAAATATTAAGATGTCTACTTCATGCTAAAAATATGTAAAAGTCTCAATATCTCACATATCGTGCGTTTGACATCAAGAATCGACCACTGGTCAGAGGGGGCTCTTTTTCTGTCACAGTTTACTGATATAGACTTTGAAAATGTCTAACTAATTCCAAAAAAATCCAATGCTTGCAAACAATATCTCTATGGAAATATGTTGATGTTAGCTAGAGGAGAAAAATCTCTCCAGATCAGTTCATCAAGCCAATTTCCCAAAAATCGATGAAATAGTACCTCGGGTCTGGTTGAGTGACTGATGCTGGGCAGGAACTTCGAAATTGCATATCTTACTCTCTAGACCTCTAAATGAGGTGATTCTAGTTCCTATAAGTCACTGTGACCATCTAGTTTCTGTGTATAAAATTTTAGTAGCCATTGGACTACGTTTGTCCCTCGGATGACATGATTTCTAAACTGACCAAATGAACAGTATTTTCTAAAATCTGAATTTCTGATGTCAACTTTGAAAAATCATAGAAAATGCTATAGACCTCCAAATGACATGAACTCTAGCTTCCCAAAAATCTCTAATCATGATCTAGTAACATGTCAAATTTTAGAGCAAGAAGAGGTCGTATGGTTAATCTATGATATCATGTGCAAAAAGCCACTTTCTTGGCTAAAAATAGGGCTCAAGGGGTCCAATCTTGGTTCTTCTACCTCTATGACCCTTTGAGCACATGAGAAAGCATCTATAAGGGCCATCAATCATGGCTCAAGTGTCTAGTAACCTAGATTGAGGAAACTCACTACCCCATGCCCACTTATACACTTATATGGCCTATACTAACATTGGGGCTTTTCACATCAAATTTGTCTCTTCATTCACAATAAGCCTCATTCTCATTCATACATCATCATATATACATTGTCTTACAAATACTCTTAGGGACTACATCATATACATTATCAATTTATATTTCATATCTCATATACAACATATTTACAAGAAGCTCTTTGCCAAATCTTCATTGGTTTCCCTAGCTTCATGCTTGGTGGCTCCCATCTCTAATCTCACTTGGTCCACCTAGCATGTTTGGATGGTGGAGAGGGAGGGTGAGATTCATGGAATCTCAATAGCTCATTTCTCATTCAATCACACATATATAGTATGCAACAAGTCTCATCATGCATGTATGGCATGTTAGCATATAAAATCATACTAAAAGCATTTGAAACATGTGAATTGGCCATGCATAAAAGAAAGACATTCTCAACATGTGAGTAGGCCATACATAACATTTAGAAGCTTGCCAAGTACATGGAGTAGCCTCACCCTCTCACTTGTGGCTTTTGGACTTGCCTCACCCATTCTTAAGAGGTCCTTAGACTCAACCCTTACTCTTTGGGAGTCAACCTCACTTTTGGGAGACTCTTTACTCTTGTCTCAACTAACTTAAGGGTTTGACTCATCCTCACCATGGCTAAAGGGTTATTAGCTTTTCCATTCCTCAAGCAAACCAAAACAATCATACAAATCATCATTTCAATTCATAATGTATCATCATGCTAACACACTTCTCATAGCTCATATCATATATACATACAAGTAAGACAATGTAAACACACAATTATGTATGAAAGAAGGTGGAGAGAGCTACCTTATTAGCTATTGACAATTTCCTCTTTTAACTTGTCTCCTCCCTTGTGGATTTCACTACCATTTCTAGATGGGGGACTTCTCTTGAGCCTAACCACACAAGAAGCATGGAATTAATTCCTTAATACTTGATTCTTAAGCTAGGGATCTCTTCTAATCAACCCTACTGAGCTTCTTTAACTAGGTTCCCTTCTCTCACTAGAATCCATTAGTTATCTTCTCTCTTTTCTCAAACTCTCATGCTCTTAAAAAGGAAAAGCAAGATAGCTAGGTCTGAACCAAGCTCAAGACCTAGCTATCTTTGCTACCAAAATCGTAGGAAGAGAGGGGAAGGGGAGAAGGGTAACATGTTAAGAGAAAAGCCATGAGAATCCTTACCTTTCTTGTACTTTCTTCTTCTCCTAAGCTTCTCACTCTCTCTTCCGCCCTTTTCTCTCTCCTAAAGTGAGCTTGAGTCGGTTAGAAGAAGAAAGAAGAGATTTGGAGGCTTTTAAAAAGTCAAATTCTCTTTTTCTCGCTTTTCTGGACTGCTCTCGCTATAGCGAGCCATTGCCCTCGCTACCGTGAGTTCGTGTCTGCTCCAGACCTTTGCCTTCGCTATGGCGTCGCTACGGTGAGCAACTCCCTAGTTTTTGTATGAAATACCTACACTCGCTATAGCTAGGAGCATTTCTCGCTATGGCGAGAAGCTGAATTCGCTATAGCTGGGCTGTGGCGAGAAGACTTAGAATTTTCAGCCCTTTGAAAATTTCAGCTTTCTCTTTTCTCCTTCCTTTTCTTTTCTCTTTTCTTTTCTTTTCTCTTTTCTTTTTCTTGGCTGTTACAGCATGTTTCTTTCTTCTTACACGAAGTTAGGGAACTTATGATTAGTTTTTTTCCACTAAAGAGAATCTATAAGATGCCAAAGCTTGCTATCTTGATTACTTTCATCAGCATGCCATGTTAAATGCTTTACATCATTTGCACTACTGTACATGCATTTTGTAATGAACATAATTTTTGTAAAATAATGAAATAAGTCATATAAAAGTAAGTCCGCTAAAATGAATTAGATGGTGTCTCAAAAAATTTAGATAGAATCCTAGGCTCCTAAAAATGATAATTCTAGGCTCGACGGAAAGAAAAATGAGGCTAGGATGGTGAAATAATTTGTGACAAAAACTGACAAAATGTAATGGAATTTTTATAAATAAGTGCAACATTTGGAAAAATACATAGGTGGGCTTTTTGAATGGGAAATTTAAGTTTCTCAAGGTTCTTAGAGGCCTAAAAAATTATAGGAAGCCCTAAGAGTAGTAAAACACCTCCGGTGTATGTTTTGTAATATCAATAAGCCTGAACTTTGATGAATTCATTCGGTAAGATTTTAGCTTCAAATTGAGTGATTCCAAAGGCATTTTATTAAATTAGGAACCTAAATTTTATAATGAAAATGATGGTTCCCAAAAAGGAGCTAAAATAAAGCCGAAACAAATTTCTATTACGGAAGAATAAAACTAGAATTTTTAAAAAAGTGTGTTTCTTGAAGCTTCCACACACTTCTCCTTTCTTCTCCCACCTTCTTAAGCACGACTTTCTCGACCCAAATTACAGAAAAATAGCAGCTCTTCTAGGCACACAAGGAGAAGGAGAGAGAGAAGAGAAAAATCAAGAGAAAGGTAAGGAAATCTAAGGAATTTCATGCTCCATCTTCCTCCAATCTTATTCCTCTCCTTTCCTCCTTTCTTTCCATGGTTTATTTGAGATGAATGGTTCTATTTTGGTCCAAAAATTTAGGGAGGAGTTCGAATTCCTTGTGGTGGAACAAACGAAGAAGAAAGAGCTTGGAAACACACTTGAATCTAAGGTAAATTCTCGCCTTGGTTGCTTCCTTCTCTTGCTTCTGCTTGGTATACATTTTGGACAAGAATATAACCATATAGGGGGAGTATTTTTTGCCCAAAAACAAGAGAGAAACTAGGGTTTTAGACCATGAGGAAGAGGAATATGGCAAGAAATTCCAAGAAAAACCAATATAAATTAAGTTATGAAAGTGTGATGTTTTCAAGGGTTTTGAAAAATCTGATTTTGTGTGAATAATTTCTTGGCTATTTGAATGTTTCCTTAAGCTCCTAAATCCCTAGAAGTCTCCCCATATGCATCCTCCATCAAGAAAACAAAGCATACTTCCATGGAGGCCAAATGCTTCACCTAAAGGGGATGAGACACCTAGGGAGAGTTTTGAATTTTTTCAAGCCCATTTTTGAGTCATATATGATGAATAAAAATGAAGGGAAATCTTGGAAAAATTTAGGAGGCTTAGAGAATGAATTGGTGTCTTAGGCTCCATAATATGACCTAAAGAAGCAACATGTAGTTAATCTCCTTGTTTTAATTGTATGATGACTCCAAGAGGTTTAAAAAGGGTCAAGAATCATAAATGAAAGAAAATAATAGAGCCTAGAACTCACTTAATAGGTGTTGCTTCATTAGGTGCATTCTTGGAACCATAAAGGGGTTAATAGACCAAGTTAGTGTTTGAGGAAAATGTGTGGCCTTAGAATTAACTCCATAAACCTAATTGGCTTCCATAAATTGTGTTTAGGCTAAGAGAAACCAATCTCATGCCTTTGGGTGTGTGAGGCCAAGGAATAGAGCATTGTTTCAAGAAGAAAAGTGTGTGGTTCCATCAAAGGTAGCTCACTCCACTTTCTCTCATGCATGAATGTATGATTGGCTTGTCTTTGAATGTGTGTATGTGTGTTTTAAGTTATGAAAAGTATTCTAGCATGAGCTCTTATTCCATGGTACCATGATGATGTATTATATTTTCAAATGATATTTATTATGTTTGCTTGGGTTTCCTTGAGTGTGAAGAGGCCAAAAAATCTTAGCTATGATAAGGATAAGCCAAGAACCCTTAGAAATAGTTGAGACAAAGCAAAATGTCTCCCAAGAGTGAGGTTAAGCCAAAACCTCCATGAGAAAATGAGTAAGGCAAGTCCAAAATCCATGAGTGAATGGCTGAGGCTAATATACTTACTTAGCAAGCCTATAGATGTTTTGCATGACTTACTCACATGTCAAGATTACTTCTTGAATGTTCATGCCATCCATTATGCTCATGCATGCATTTTCAATACTTGTTTTGCATATTTTATGTATGATTGAAAGGGAAATGAGCTATTGGGATCCTTTGAATCTCATTTCCTCCTCTCTAATGTTCTAACATGCTAGGTGGGCCAAGTAGACAAGGTAATGGGAGCTAACAACTTGGAAGATAAGAGATTGACAACAATTTGAATAGATTTTTCTTCTTTATAGCCATATGAGTGGCAAATGTTGTAATCCATTATTGTATATGTCCTATGACATTATGAAAATGTATAATTATGCTAATGTATCATGTACAAATGAGATTTAAGGTTATATGTATGGAAATGTGCATTTTAGACATGGAATAGCAAGACTAGCATTATGTAAACTTGTGTATGACATGGGATGAGAGTGTGAGTTTCAAATTCTGGGTTTGTTCACCTTTGAGGCAAGTTTAGAATGTCATTTTAATGCACTCCCACATGCTCAAGTGGCCACACAAGCTTAGGAAGCAAAATTGGACACTTTGATGCTAGTAGAGACCATAAAAATGACTAAACCAGAACCCTATAAGACAAATTGATCAAATGGATGAATCGTTTCATGAAATTTGGCAAACACGTAGAATTTATTAAGTGCTTTTTGGAAAGATATAGTGCAAAAAAATTGGAGCTCTATAGAATTAATTATGAATTTTTAAATTTGAGATTTTTCTGCTATTCTGGTGCATACACTATTCATATGGTCAGTTTTGTGTTTTATGTCATCTAAGGGCAAATGGTGTCCAATGCTAGTAAAATTTTACAAGCATAAACTAAATATTATAAGCTTTTTGTAGCCACTAAGATCACCTCATTTGGAGGTCTGAACAAAGAGTTACGAAATTTTGAATTTTAATGTCAGTACTAGTAGCGCCACTTGACTTCTTATACTATTCCATCATAATTTAGTTCCTAAATGGACTTGACGTGGTCTAGAGATATTTTTCCCTTAGATTTAACATCTGTAGCTTCTCAAAATAAATGAATTTGAATGATTTGAATTTTTTTAGAATTAGTTATAAATTTTCAAAGTTTATAACAGTAACTTGTGGCAATAGCCCAGGCAACAGAGATCTTGGGTGATTTTCGAATGTTAAATGTCTTCTACAAAAATTTTTAAGCATAAAATAGATATCTGTAGCTTTCCAAAATGGCAAATAATGTATCGTTTTGGTTTTTTTAGAATTAGTTATGATTTTTCAAGTTTGTGACAAAAAGCATGAAATTCTAGGCAAGGCTACACTATGGTATTTTATGTGTTTCTTGCACTTGCACGAGTTCTAGGCCACTTTTAGTGAGAGAATTGAGTTGTATCTATGTAATTAAATATGAGAATATGATACATAAGCTCACATGATCCACAAGACATCGAATGAAAAATTCATACGCTACGCAATGCAAAAATATTCATTATTTTAATGTCATTTTCCTCGCTTCTATGATATGAGACATGGAGATAGCATGAGATAAGCTAGAGAGTTATGGTGTTACACATTTGAATCTTGGTATGATGGGAAAATACCATACCATCTTTACTGGACTTGATTCTTTCCTCTTATATCATGAGGCATTACATTTAGGACACTCTTCTAACGATGCATATTTATTTTGAAATAAAATGCACTCATTAGAATAAGCATGTATCCTTTCATAGCTCATGCCAATAGAGCATAACATTTGTTTAGCCTCATATATTTGGCTACAAAGCTTATTATCCTCTTGTAGCATATCTTTCAAAAGAGTAAGTAATTCTGTATAACTCTTATTACTCTATCCATTTCTCACTTTACATTTGTACAACTTTAACGCTGCTAACAATCTTATGAATTTAGTACAATTAGAATACAATGGCTTTTCTACATCACTTTTCAACCTTTCATATATTTCAGGACAATCCTGAAGATTCTTTTCAACCACATTTTCTATCTCTTTAAGACAGTTAGCCTTATATATACCTGTGTTAAACTCATTTGAGGTACAACTCCTACTATACTCCCAGTTACTATGCCCATCCTTTGTCTCACCATGCTTTGTCCAATATGTATAACTATAGTCAATCCCATTATACACTAAATGATCTTCCAACTCAGCTACACTAATTTGCTTCACATGGTAACAATTTAATCAAGGGCATACAATTTTACTCAAATCTTTTGCATGCTGAACTGCAAACCTGATAAACTCTTTAACTCTATCCTCATATTCCTTAGACAAATGATTAGTAGACATCAATCTCCCGTCCATACCTTTTGGATCTAGCAAGAACCAATTTGAGTAGAATGTGGTTAATGACTCCTAATATGCTTGGACTCCTACCTATAACTCTATTACATATTACCCAATTATACAAGCTTTCAAATTATTCTTTTGTTTTAATCTATATCTTAAAGAAAAATAACAGCATAACAACTTAAAAATAAAAGTTTCCTAGGCTAGGCCCTCTCTTCAAACTAAAACTACAATATTCTAGCAGTCCATGATAATAGAGCATTGACAGGAAGTGTTAAGAAACTCATGCTTTACAATTTTCAACTCTGCAACACACACAAAAGGCAAATAATCAACTAAGAACTTGCTACTTGATATGTTCTGCATACATTTTGGAAAATGCTAGTGAATGATGTATTTATGGCATGAACAACAACTAGAAAATCATTCAAAATTAAAGAATGAAAAAAAAAAAGAAATTTACATAAGGGGTAGAAGGAGAGCTGAGAAATACCTTTGTATTCCCAAGAAGACAAGGGGTGCAAAACTAATGCTGCAGGTGTGGAAGCCACAGGAAAAGGAGGAAACCCACCGAAAATGGGAAGAGAACCACCAAGAAATGGCACTGAAGACAATGGGCTAGGGTGGTGGAAGGTTACAGCTATGCATGAGCTTCTACCTAGAGAACACTAGAAACAAGGTTTTCGGAACTGTTCTGATGGGAAAAATGATTTTAAAATGACCTTACTTAGCGGTTTCACTAAAAGCTGCCAACTTTAATAGACTTCAATTGGTGGTTATACAAAAACCACCAACATTAATAAGGTTTTAGTTAGCAATTAATACAAAATTGACAATTAAACTCAGTTACATTTTTTAATATTTTTTTATAAAAAATTGTTGGCATTAGCAGTTTTTTTTAAAACCACCAACTATGATAATATAGTTGGTGATTCTCTAAGAACTGCTAACTATATTCATATTTTTTGTTGGCAATTTTTTTAATAACCACCAACAAAAGTGTTTCGTTCGTAGTTTTTGGAGAACTGCCAATGAATGTGTGCCAACATATCCTATTTCTGTGGTAGTAATATGATTCTTTATACTTCAAAACCCCATTTTCTATCAAATTTGAGCCAAAATCAAACTCCCTTCATAGTCCCCCTAGGCTGGCAAAAATGAAGAAGCATAGAAAGAACCAAGAGAAGCAAGTTTTTCATAAAGAAACATACCTTGTTTGTTTCCTTATCAAGTGAGCTTTCTTAAGCTTCCAAAGTCTTATTCAAACTCCTTCTTCCTTCTTCTGAACTAGCTATAAAACACCACCATTTAGAACTTCAAAACCATGGAAAGGGAGAGGAGAAATAGGAGAATAACATTAAAGAAAGGAAGAGCATGAAAAGAGTGCATGTTCTTACCCTTTTGCTCAGTTTTATTCCTCCTTTCTTCCCCTTCTTGTGTGCCTCTTCAAGTTATACTTGGTTCTATTTTAGCGTAGATGTAAGTCAGTGGTAATGAGGAAGAGAGGGTGGCGTGATATTAAAAGGAAAGAAGGACTAGTTATAATATTTTAAAAATTCCAATTATGTCACTTAAACTTTGGTTTCTCTATTTGAGCTCATTTTAACTCTTTTTTGAGAATAATCTTTTCCATTGTAAAATTTAGGTCCTTTAACTCATTAAATGCCTTTGGTTTCACATTAATTGGATTTAAAACTTTACTAAACCATCCGATCAAAATTTTCGTCAACCGACAAACCTAAATCATATATCAGAGAGATTTTAACCATTCTAATGGTTCTTATGATTTTTTAGGCCTCTGAGAACCATAGTAAGCTCAATTTTATCATTTAAATCTCCTTCTTTTAAGTTTTCAAAAAATTATCTAAAATTATGATTTTGCCACTAACCTTGATATCACGCCATTTGGCCATTTTGGCTTTGATTCTGGGCTATCCTTAGACTCTAAACCACATTTCTAGATATTCTAATTAACATTCTCATCTTATTTAGCCTTAATTTGCTTTGCTTTAGAGTGATCCCATATCAATTTATCAGTTTCAATTCAATTTCTGAAAAGTTGATTATTACAACATCTAAATGAATTTTTGCATGAAGTGTGTGTCAAAAGTTTCCTTTGCTCGATTAGTTTCTAGAAAAATTTGGTTCATATGATTTGAAGTATAGAAATTTATTTATTTACATTTGAATGCACATTGCTCTATGTTAACATGCTACTAAAATTTGCTATCTATTATGTCATATTTTGAATTTCATGGGACCAATTATATGGTATAATCAATGTGCAAATTCAACTTGATCATATTTATTAGCGTCTTAAGATATTCCTTGAAATTTTTCATTAGGTCATTTGGATATTTTTTGGGTAGATTCCACTAAAATGTCATTATAACCCTGTTTTAGAACAAATTATGCACTTGCCTTGTTTAATAATGTTTAGGTGTTATGCTAGTTGAGTTGTACATTGTTAATTTAGGTTATATTGTCAAGTTGAGATTGAGAAAGCCATTCCACAAGGAGTGCTTTGTTGTAATTGGCCTATAACTTAGATGATCCTGAAGTTGATGAAGAGCATGAGATATCAGGGGAGTTTTCTTGATCGATTACTTCTTTTATATTATGTCATGTTCTGAGCATTAAGGACAATGTTTGGTTTAAGTTTGGAGGTAGGGAATCCAAATTGGAATTTGGATTCTATTGTTTTTAATTGTCCATATTTTTATATTGAAAACTCCTTATTTTTCAAATTTTTGAGCTTAACTTTTACCTACTTGTTTGGTATTTATTTCTTGGTCGATTTGGATGCCAATAAGGAAATTAATTACTAGGTAGTGTATAAATGATAAGAAATGTTTGTAATGCAATTTATAGATGAGATTGATTATTAGTGACAATATTTTCCTCACTCATTGAATTTTTTTGGTGCACCAAGACCATGCTTAGATAATTGGTAGTTTTAAGTAATGTATAAGAGTTAGACTATGTGATAGATATTAAGCCTAGAATTTGAGAACTTGCTTTTACAGTTTCTTAAGGTAACATCTTAGGCTTTGTATGATCCATTAAAATGATTTAGGCATTTATTGGATATGTTTTAGCCTTTAAGCCTAATTTTTCCTAAGCATATCACTAGTATCTTTTTGAACCTTAAGTAAAATATGCATGTAATTACATGAAATTTCTTTTTTTAAACCACATTAATGATCTTTATCTCAAAAAAACAACATCAATTAACATTAGCTAGGTTGATTTAAAAAAATTATCATGAGGTTTGCAATTAAACTTTAGCATAGTTGTTCACATACACACTTTATGAGTAGGGAAATTTTGTCATTAATTCTTGAATTTTGAAGTTTTTATAAATTTTGAAGTTTTTATACATTTCTTTCTTTTCTTCTTTATTGTACTTCTTATTACAACTATTGAAAGTGTCAATCTAGAGCATTACTAGATATGAATGCTTAAGCAAGTAGAAATTTTGTTATTTAGCATGGCTTCACTTGGGAACAAGTAAAGAGGTAAGTTTGGAGGTGTGATAAGTCTCTAATTTGCCATGATTTTCCTATCATTTTAAAGGACTTATTATATGAATATTGAATTTATTTCATGTTTTTGGTATATAAAATTGCTAAATTTTAGTTAACTTAATATTTAGTAACTTTTAGTTTTCGTTTCTTTAATTTTAAGTTAATTTTTCTTTAAGTCATGTTTTGTAGGTTTATTTAAATTTTTAGGTTATTAAATTGTTTAATTTTTATTAATAGATTATAAATAATAGCTAAATGAGTTTTTAAGTTTTATAAGGCTAAAAAGGCAAAGCAACAAAAGTTAAGAATGATTACTAAAAAAAATGAAAAGTTGTTGTTGAAAGTAAAAACCGCTGCTAAAGATAACTTCAGTGTTTTGGTGCCCAAATTTCAATGACTTTAGTTTTAAGACCAGAATGCATGATGCCACAATGTCAACAAATGGCATTACTACACTGGTCACATCGTTTTAACTTTAGATTTTGAGGGTTTTTTAAGAGAGTTTTGATATTTCTAAGAGGCTACCATTTTAAGCATTTTAGGAGGCTAAAAGAGTTTAAGGAAAGTTTCAAATCATGGAAGAAGCTTGGTTGTGGAGGAGATTTTCCAATTTATTCCATTTTTCTCTTGTTTCATTGCTTTTCCTTACATTTCTATGCCCATTTGATATATGCTCTATTTTTAATGTTGTTTATGCTTGTATTTATGAGTTGAGTTTGCTAATTTGATATTATAATGAATCCTAGCATGTAATATGTTATAATAACTTTCTTTACTTGTAATTATTGGTATGATTTGGGCAACCTAAATAAATTTAAAAAAAGAGATTTTAGAACTAGACCATGGATTGTGTAGTGTGAGTTCATAAAATTGCAATGTTGAATGGATTGATTTCCTTAAAGACATGAATATACCCATCAGTCTTACATAACCATATTAAGACAAATTCTTCATTAAGTCTCTCAATCAAAAGCATAAAATATTATGAATTGGTTTAAGGGAAAGCTCATAGGTAATTCAAAAGACACTTGCAGGTAAACTAGAGTCTTAGGTTAACAAAAATTATTATTGAGAGCAGCGTAAAGAGATGTTAATGCTTTTGTTTTGAAATGCTATAAAGGATCATAGTTCTAAACTTTTTACTTGCCAATAAGTCTAAAATGTTATCTCTCTTTATTTTGTTATTTTAATACCTTTAATTTAGTATGATTTTCATTTTCCTTTATAATAGGCTTGATTTAGATTAAGGAGTACTATTTTAATACTTAGCACAATACTCTACTCTTCACTATATTATCTGCATGATACATACACTTGCATATACACTTTCATAATGTAAAATGGCAACTCTAGTTAATTTCCATAAAAGTTTTTTTTTTGTTTTGGGTAAAAAGATAGTATCAAAATATTATACATAAATATGCCATATATAATGATTAATAAATAAAATAAAAAACCTAAGAGTGTAAATTAATAAATAATAATAAAATTAACTAAAAAAATGACATATAATGTAAATAATAAAATATATGAAAATAATAAAATATAACTACATGAATATAACAGTTATAGAATAAAAATAAAAAAAGAATGTAGGCAATTTTTTGTCTAAGTTTCTTTTTTGGATTTCAAAAAATAAATTAAAAGATTAATAGGATAATATTTTTAATTTAATATCAAATATCAGGACTATATAATAGATCATTCATTAAATTATTATTTATTATGTCATATTATAATATATATTATATATCAATTTACCTTTACTTTTTCTTTTCATTTCTCATTTTACCCCACTTATCTTGCCAAATTCCCTCAATGTCATTACTTCTTTTTGAATTGAGAAAATTATAGTAAAGGCCCTAAATTTTGCAAAATTTATAATAAAAGACCATAAAAATTAAAATTACCCCAAAGACCAAAGTGAATACCAAGTTTTAAGGGATTTATTACTAAAGTTTAGGGAAGTTACTATCGGATTTTAAGGAAGTTACAATTTACATAACATAGGTGGTAACTTTTCTAAAACCTAGTAATAAATTTTCTAAGCCCTATTGACAAGTAGTAGTAACTTTAGTTCTTGGAGGTAATTTTAATATTTAAGGCCTTTTATTGTAAGTTTTACAAAATTTTGATCCTTAAATGTAATTTTCCCTTTCAAATTTCCTAAACTACCCACTTTTATTGTAAGTTTTGCATAATTTCTTTCTCATTTTGTTTCTTCAAGAGATCAATTCTGTTATCATCAAGGATTTGGGTTTTGTCATTTCTCCTTATGTATTTAAGCAAGCTTTAAATCTCTTCCAGCCTTGGGTAGCAACATCCCCCCATTCCATTCAGCTAGCAGCATTTTGCAAGATATGGTTAGAGTATAATCATAATAAAATGCTTGTGTATTTTATGGTATTTTATGGTATTGCCTAGAGCATGCACACCAAGTGTTTGATAAAATGTTTGAAAGAGGAACTCATAGTAAAATGTTGAGTTAACACTATGCTTATTATCCTATGGTCCTTAGCATAATTGGATCTTACTTTTTAGCTCAAATAGGCATTAAATTCCTAAGTGAAAATCTTGCTTATTGAGCTTGATTTTGAACTCCATTTTTTACCAAATGAAAAACTGAATTAATACTTACTATCCTATGTCCATAACATACCTTAATCTCATTTTGCAACTCCTTCCTACTCTATTTGTACAAAAATACTATATGGAAACATGCTTGTTGCTAGCCCATTGTGTTTAGCATGGTTTAGACAAAGATTTAAGCTCTATTTGAAGGTAAATCCTATCCAAACTTATTTTCTATCCTTTAATGAATTTCTCATGGTTTAGCTAAGTTTTTTAGCCTAATTGGAATTTAACTTTTGTCAAAAATTGGTTGAATGTCCTAATGTTTTGCTTATGTAATTTTAATTTGATTTTAGTTTGAAAATGAATCTAAAAATCAATCAAAACATTGATTGCTATGTTACCAATTTTGGCATCAATTTTAGTTCGATTTTTAGTGTAAAATGGAGTTTAAAGTGCTATTCTAATGATTGTTAAGCATGGCTTTCGGCTGAAAAATGATATTAATTTCTGTTTACGGTTAGCTTGTTGCTCTAATTATTGTTAAGCATAGTTTTAACATTGTTATAAGCTTAAGCTAAGTGTATTGATGTGTTAAAATTGTTTACATCATTATCTAACTTTAAGTCATAATTGCTTATCTAAATTAGGTGATTTCTTATACTACTTTGTGCATTTTGATCAGAGTTTAGCTTGAGGTGTTGTAAGTTAAAAAAAAGGGAGATTAGCATAGAGAATCACATGACTTACCCATATATTTCTATAAGGCTTGAGATTAAGAGTTTTCGAGAAGACAACCAACTAGAGAGTTCCATGATCCCTCCTCTAGTGTAAAATTACACGAGTTGTGTAATTGGGGAACATAAGGAGCTTCAAACAAACAACTACATGGTTTATCCTTATGGATATATGTAACACCTTACTGACTTCATTCCAATTCATCTCCCTCTAGGCTTAATTCCATATGATGTCCCAAGAAAATGACCGAAATCGTAGTATTTCACTACTTAAAGTCGAGGTTTAACCGGTCATATTTTGCCCCGTGGGTCCTGTAAATCCATCATTCACATTCTTTACTCAAACACCATTTATAAGACTTGTACATAGTCTCAAACATCTCACAAACCACGGGTAAGAAGCCAAAAACCAAGAAAATACAATTTTTCAAATGAGCCCATAAGTCAGATTTTTGGCTCTAACTTTGGAAAATCATAACTTATTCTAGAAAAATGGAAATCAAGCAAATCATAGCTCTTTGGAAAGCTTGGGATGTTAACTTCACATTAAAAATAACTCCTAACCACAATCTTAACATTTAGACCATCATTGACATCGAAATAGGAACAGATGTCTGGCTGTCCCTGATACTGGTGCAGATCAGTTCAGGAGCTCTTGAACCTCGAAAACCGATGGAACAGTAACGAAGGTCAGAAACTTCCCTGATGCTGATACAGAACTTCAGCAAGTCGTTTCTCTCTCTACAGACCTCCAATTGAGGTGCTTCCAGTTGGTATAGGTCACTGTGGATACCTAGTTTATGCTCATAAGATTTCATGACAAATGGACACCGTTTGGTCCATGAATGGCATGGTTTCATTTTCGGACCTATTGTACAGTACCATGACCAAACCATTGAAATTTCCCAATTTCGACAATTCATCAAATATTCTCTAGATCTCCAAAAATTACCCACTCTAGCTTCTCAAGAAGTTCTCAATAGACTCTAGAGGCATGCCAAATTCCATACCAAGAAGAGCTCATCCAGTCATACTTTGACGGAGCTCACCCATTTGGCAGTTTTGGCACCCCATGTGGTTCAAAATGGGTCTAAATGACCTCCCACATGCTCTAATCTCTTTTGGGCAAGTTTAAAAGTACAAACATAGCATATATGAAATGTCTAAGTAATCCCAATCATCATACATTCCAAATTCACTATGCTATGGAAGAAAATGCATCATTTCCTATAAGCCTCAAAAGGGCCAAATTCTACATTCTCATTACTTTGGCTCTTTACACAATCCATACATCATTTGTACATATATTTACACGTGCTCACACATTTACAACTCAAAAGTAATAGGTGCATCTTCATTTTGGCACCTTATACATCAAAAGAACCAAAAGGCTATACATCTTCCTAACTATGCTCTACTAGGCTCCATGAGGTATGTTTGACTCTCCTTGAACTCCACGTGGATATTAAGATGGGAGGGGAAGGGGGTGAGATTCGGGAGAATCTCAATAGCTCATACTCATTCAAGATGCAATCAAGGCATATAAACTAGTCAAGCATGCATACAAGTCACAATAACACCACATATGTGTTCATGCCATGATATCAAACCAATGCCAAGAATAGGCTCTAGGGACTTTTGGTCTAGCCTCACCCGAGTTTTAGGACTTTTGGATCGGCCTTACCCTTGGTTTAGGGACTTTTAGCTCCTCCTCACCCGTCTCAAGGGACTTTCGGCACTACCTCACCCAAGCAATTTCTACAAATCATATCATAAGCATATTGGTACCGATGCATCAAGGCAAAATCAATGGCATATCTCATCATACAAGCACATACACAACATACAATGACTATTACACATCCAAGAATGCAACAAGAAAAGAGTAGAGAGCTACCTTATCGGATTACACAAGTCTTCCCTTTCAATTTCTCTTCTCCCTCTTTGATTTCACACTCACAATTAGATGGAGTTGCTTCCTTTGAGCCTAGGCATAACAAAGAGCATCAAATCATTCTCTCATAGCTTAAATAAATACTCACAAAGCTAAAAGGGTTCTTCTTCGAAGTAAACTCTCACTACCCATGTAAGAAGCTATGGACTCTCTCTCTATAACTCTATTCACTCTCCTTCCTCCCTCAAGCCCTCAAGGAAGAAAGCAAGGAAGAAGAAATGAAGATATATGAGTTCTACCCTTCTTCTAGAGTAATTTTCCCACTTCCCTCTTCTGAACCTAACCCATATTAACTTCTAAAACCATAGAAAGAGAAAGCAAAAGGAGGAGAACAACATGCTAAGGAGAAAAGCTAGAGAAATCTTAAGATTACTCACCTCTTTGCTTGATCTCCTTGCTTCTCTAGGTCTCTCTCTCTCCACAGCTCTTTTCTTTCTCCTTGGTCGAAGCTTAGGTCAGTTCTAAGAGAAAGGAAAGTTTGGAAGCTTTTAAAAAGTCAAAATCTCACATTTCACACTTTTCTGGACCGCTCTCGCTATAGCGAGTCATTACCCTCGCTACGGCGAGCTCGTGTCTGTTCCAGACCTTTGCCTTCTCTATGGCGTCGCTACAGCGAACTCGTGTCTGTTCTAGACCTTCGCTATGGCATCGCTACGGCAAGATCATGTCTGTTCCAGACCTCTGCCTTCGCTATGGCGTCGCTACGGCGAGCAACTCCTTGGTTTTTGTATGGAATGCCCACACTCGCTATAGCTAGGAACATTTTCGCTATTGCGAGGAGGCATTCTCGCTATAGCTAGGCCATTTCTCGCTATGGCGAGAAGACTTAGAAAATTTTCAACCTTCGAAAATTTTCAGCTTTTCTTTTCTTTTCTTTTTCTTTTTCTTTTCTTTTTTCTGGTTGTTACATTTCCACCCTCCTCAAAAGAAATTTCATCCTCGAAATTTAAATACATACCTTAAGGGAATAATTCTGGATATTTTTGCCTCATTTCATCCTCCAATTCCCAGGTTGCTTCCGCAGACGTCAGACCTCTCTAGATCACTTTCACTAGAGGAATGCTCTTGCTCCTCAACTGTTTCAGCTGAGCATCCACAATTCTCTCCGGTTTCACTACATAGGAAAGATCTTCCTGCAATTGCACATGCTCATATTCTATGACATGTGAGGGGTCAGGTATATACTTTTTCAATTGGGAGACATGAAAAACTCCGTGGATTTGGGCTAGATTAGGAGGCAAGGCTATCCGGTAAGCCACGAGTCCAATTTTCTCGAGGATTTCAAATAAACTAATATACCTAGGACTGAGCTTTCTTACCCTCATTGACCGACCTACTCCCGTCACTGGAGACACTCGAATGAACACATGGTCTTCAATCTCAAACTCTAATGGCCTTCTTCTCTTATCGGCATAGCTTTTCTGCCTACTTTGGGCCGTGAGGAGTCTCTTTCTAATCAATTCTATTTGTCGGGTGGTCTAGTCTACAATCTCAGGTCCTATCATACTCCTCTCACCTAGCTCAACCCAACACAGAAGGGATCTGCACTTTCTCCCATACAAAGCCTCATAAGGGGTCATTTGGATACTGGAATGGTAACTGTTATTATAAGCAAACTCTGCTAATGGTAAATACACATCCTAGTTACCCTTCATTTCTAATATACACGCCCTCAACATGTCTTCTAAGGTCTGGATGGTCCTCTCAGTCTAACCATCTGTCTGGGGGTGATATGCAGTGCTAAACCGCAACTTGGTCCCTAAGGCATGCTGTAACGACCTCCAAAAGTTCGACGTGAACCTGGGGTCTCTATCCGAAACTATGCTACTGGGTACTCCATGAAGTCGCACTATCTCTCTGATATACAACTGGGCTAATCTCTCCAGTGTATTAGTAGCTTTGATAGTTAAAAAGTGTGTAGACTTCGTCAGTCTATCCACAACTACCCAAATAGCATCGTGTCCAGAGGATGTCCTGGGTAACCCCATAATAAAGTCCATGGCTATACTATCCCACTTCCACTCAGGGATATCTACAGGTTGCAACAACCCAGCCGGTCTTTGATGTTCTATTTTTATCCTCTGACACACTAGGCATCTAGCCACATAGGCTGTCACCTCACTTTTCATTCCCGGCCACCAGAAAATCCGTTTCAAATCCTAATACATCTTGGTGGCACCTGGGTGGATAGTATACTTACTCTTATGTGCCTCTTCTAAAATGCTTTCTCTCAACTCATTTTGACTAGGCACACAGATTTGATCTCGATATACTATCATACCATCCTCAGACACTTTGAAATCTGAGGTTCTACCTTGGGAGATCTCATTCCTGATCCGTCTCAGGAATTCATCCTCTCTCTGGGCATCTAAGATCTAAGTTCTCAACACATTCTCAATTCGAGTTTCACTCAGATACAATCTACCCGAGACCACCTGACAAGAGAGGTTCAAGTTTCTGAACTTCTCTAGGAGTTCTTGCTCTCTAATCATCATATAGGCCACATGGATGGATTTCCTACTCAGGGCATCTGCCACCACATTGGCCTTGCCCGGATGATATTTCAACACATAATCATAATCTTTTAGAAACTCCATCCATCTTCTCTGTCTCATATTGAGTTCCTTCTGGTCAAATAGGTATTTCAGACTCTTATGATCACTATAGATTTCTATGGTAGCACCATACAAATAGTGTCTCCAGATTTTAAGAGCAAACACTACTGCAGCTAACTCTAGGTCATGTGTGGGATAACTCTCCTCATGAGGCCTCAACTGCCTCGAGGCATATGCCACTACTCTACCCTGTTGCATCAACACACATCCTAACCTTTTGCCCGAGGCATCACAATAAACCACAAATGGTTCATTAGGGTCAGGGATAATCAGTATAGGGGCAGTAGTCAATCGAAGTTTCAACTCCTGGAAACTTCTCTCACAACTATCATCCCACACGAACGGTGTCTCTTTCCTAGTTAGCCTCGTCAGTGGTAAGGCCATCTGAGAAAATCCCTGAATAAATCATCTATAGTACCCTGCCAAACCTAGGAAACTCCTAACCTTGGTGATCGTTCTAGGTCTATCCCACTGTAACACAGCCTCAACTTTATGGGGATCAACTGCAACCCCATCTCATGAGATTACATGACCTAAAAATCTCACCTCGGTCAGCCAAAACTCATATTTACTAAGTTTGGCGTACAACCTTTTCTCTCTCAAGGTTTCTGGGACTAATCTCAAATGCCTCTCGTGCTCCTTAAAGGATCTAGAGTACACTAGGATATCATCAATAAAAACTACCACAAACTGATCTAGATACGGTCTGAATACCCTGTTCATGTAATCCATGAACACAGCAGGCACATTCGTCAACCCGAATGGCATCACAAGGAACTCATAGTGCCCATATCTCGTTCTGAAGGCTGTCTTGGAGACGTCTTCAATCCTCACTCTCAACTGGTAGTACCCAGATCTAAGATCTATCTTGGAAAATACAGATGCCCCAGCTAACTAATCTAACAAATCATCAATTCTAGGGAGAGGATACTTATTCTTGATGGTAACTTTATTTAACTCTCTGTAATCTATACACAACCGCAAGCTACCATCTTTCTTTCTCACAAATAACACCGGAGCTCCCCAAGGTGATACACTAGGGCGGATAAACTCTTTCTCTAACAATTCCTCTATCTGCCTTTTCAGCTTCGCGAGCTCGGTGGGAGCCATCCTGTAAGGAGCCTTGGACACCGGTCTAGCCCCAGGCACTATGTCTATAGGGAACTCTAGTTCTCTCTCAGGGGGTAGACCACTACAGTCAAACTCTTTAGGGAAAACCTCTGGGAATTCCCTGACAATCGGGATCTCCTCTATCCCTTCCTCTACCTCAACCTGAATAGAGAAAAAGACTAGAAACCCTTGACATCTACACTCTAAATGCCTCTCAACCTGAGCAGTAGTCATAAAGGATAACTCAGCTCCTACCCTAGGTATGGTCCCATAAGCAGGTAAGGAAATAGTTCGGTGTTCACAATCAAGTATCGTATTATTTACAGCCAACCAGTTCATACCAATAATCATATCAATATCATGGAAAGGCATACAAATCAAATCAATAGTGGTATGACAATGGTTAAACTGAACAGTGACATTTAAGCAAGTATGGGAAGTAATCACGGGACCTCCAGTGGGTGTAATGACAAACAAGTCAAATGGCAAGACACTTATAGCTAGACCCAATCGCCTTACACAATCATAAGATATAAACGAGTGACTAGCACCCGAATCAAACATAGCAATTACAGGAAAGTTATTCACTATCAGCGTACCTCGGATCACACTAGGGGACGTACTAGCTTCCTGTTGAGTGAGGACGAACACTCGACCCTGGGTCTGTGGCCTAGGAAGAGGCGCTACATCTATCTGAGGACAGTGTCTCGCAATGTGCCCCAGCTTCCCACACTTGAAGCAAGTCACCAGAGACTGCTGGAAGGATGACTGGCCCCGAGGAGGCGGCATCGGCTTACCCCGTTATGGCCTTCGGTTCTATGGCCCCTTGCCTCTCTTCTTGGCACTGGGTGTCACACTAGAACCCTCTTCAGGTCTCATCCTTTTCAATTCTGAAACCTCCTTCTGACTAGCTATGGCCATAACAGGCACGATAACCCGCAGGTTAGTCTCAATCACCCTGCTAACCTCTACAATGGTATTAAACTTTTTGATCCGTTGTGGGGTAACTCTGTTGCTAATCAGAGGTTTCAATCTGGTCTCAAACTGCTCACATCTCCAGGGTTCATCATCATACCTCTGGAGGTAAGAGGAATACCGAGACAACTCCATGAACTTAGCCACATACTGGTCTACAGTCATCTCATCCGTCTGTCTCAAACTCATAAACTCCATCTCTTTCTTCTTCCTCACCGAACTAGGGAAATATTTCTCATAAAACTCAACCAAGAAACTTTCCTAATTTACCGGTATATCTTTAGTCTCCATCAGGGGTTACGTGCTACACCACCATCTATCAGCTTCCTTTTTTAACATGAAAGTAGCTAGCTGAGCTTTCTGCTCGGTGGTACAACTCATTACCGAGAAGATTTTCTCTAGCTCCCTAACCCAAGCCTCCGCCTTATCCGCATCCAACTCCCCATCAAACATGGGTGGATTGTTTTGCCTGAACTGCTTCAACAGTTTTTGGATAGGCGTCTGGGTCTGAGCTATCACAGGCTCTTAGAGATGTGCAGGTGGCATGCCAGATGTAGATGGCTGAGGTACAGGGGCTTCCCTCCTGGCTTCCTCTTGCCTGGCCAAGGTATCTTGCAGGTGCATGATCATGTCATGTTGTTGCTGGGCAATGTACCTCTGTTGCTCCAACATCTCCTGATGCTGACCCATCATGGCCTCATACCGATCTAACCTCTCCATGATGGTTCGCAGAGGATTCTTAGGCCCAACTGGAACCTCTGGCTCAACTCTCTGAGCCCTGGATGGCCTGCCTCTACCCCTGCCCCGTCTAGTCTCAACCATATCTGAAAAGAAGTAGCAATCCTCAGGTCACAATCATAGCACAAGCACATATGCATATGAATGTTACCACTTCCATGGCAATTCACACCAAACACAAACAAATCTTATCATTCAAGAGCCCAACATCGAGCAAAAGTGCCTGAACTTTTGCTCTGATACCAAAAATGTAACACCTTACTGACTTCATTCCAATTCATCTCTCTCTAGGCTTGATTCCATATGATGTCCCAAGAAAATGACAGAAACCGTGGTATTTCACTACTTAAAGTCGGGGTTTAACCGGTCATATTTTGCCCCGTGGGTCCTGTGAATCCATCATTCATATTCTTTACTCAAACACCATTTATAAGACTTGTACATAGTCTCAAACATCTCACAAACCATGGGTAAGAAGCCAAAAACCAAGAAAATACAATTTTTCAAATGAGCCCATAAGTCAGATTTTTGGCTCTAACTTTGGAAAATCATAACTTATTATAGAAAAATGAAAATCAAGAAAATCATAGCTCTCTGGAAATCTTGGGATGTTAACTTCACACTAAAAATAACTCCCAACCACAATCTTAACTTTTAGACCATCATTGACATCGAAATAGGAACAGATGTCCGGCTGTCCCTGATACTGGTGCAGTTTACTGTCATGAACTTTGGAAATTCGTAATTAATTCCAAAAAAATACAATTAGGGCAAGCTATACCAATTTGGAAAGATACAGATGTTAAATAGAGGAGAAAAATAAGTCCAGATCAGTTCAGGAGCTCTTGGACCTCGAAAACCGATGGAACAGTAACGAAGGTCAGAAACTTCCCTGATGCTGATACAGAACTTCAGCAAGTAGTTTCTCTCTCTACAGACCTCCGATTGAGGTGCTTCTAGTTGGTATAGGTCACTGTGGATACCTAGTTTATGCTCATAAAATTTCATGACAAATGGACACCATTTGGTCCATGAATGGCATGGTTTCATTTTCGGACCTATTGTACAATACCATGACCAAACCATTGAAATTTCCCAATTTCGACAATTCATCAAATATTCTCTAAATCTCCAAAAATTACCCACTCTAGCTTTTCAAGAATCTCTCAATAGACTCTAAAGGCATGTCAAATTCCATACCAAGAAGAGCTCATCCGGTCATACTTTGACGGAGCTCACCCATTTGGCAGTTTTGGCACCCCATGTGGTTCAAAATGGGTCTAAATGACCTCCCACATGCTCTAATCTCTTTTGGGCAAGTTTAAAAGTACAAACATAGCATATATGAAATGTCTAAGTAACCCCAATCATCATACATTCCAAATTCACTATGCTATGAAAGAAAATGCATCATTTCATATAAGCCTCAAAAGGGCCAAATTCTACATTCTCATTACTTTGGCTCTTTACACAATCCATACATCATTTGTACATATATTTACACGTGCTCACACATTTACAACTCAAAAGTAATAGGTGCATCTTCATTTTGGCACCTTATACATCAAAAGAACCAAAAGGCTATACATCTTCCTAACTATGCTCTACTAGGCTCCATGAGATATGTTTGACTCTCCTTGAACTCCACGTGGATATTAAGATGGGAGGGGAAGGGGATGAGATTCGGGAGAATCTCAATAGCTCATACTCATTCAAGATGCAATCAAGGCATATAAACTAGTCAAGCATGCATACAAGTCACAATAACACCACATATGTGTTCATGCCATGATATCAAACCAATGCCAAGAATAGGCTCTAGGGACTTTTGGTCTAGCCTCACCCGAGTTTTAGGACTTTTGGATCGGCCTTACCCTTGGTTTAGGGACTTTTAGCTCCTCCTCACCCGTCTCAAGGGACTTTCGGCACCACCTCACCCGAGCAATTTCTACAAATCATATCATAAGCATATTGGTACCGATGCATCAAGGCAAAATCAATGGCATATCTCATCATACAAGCACATACACAACATATAATGACTATTACACATCCAAGAATGCAACAAGAAAAGAGTAGAGAGCTACCTTATCGGATTACACAAGTCTTCCCTTTCAATTTCTCTTCTCCCTCTTTGATTTCACACTCACAATTAGATGGAGTTGCTTCCTTTGAGCCTAGGCATAACAAAGAGCATCAAATCATTCTCTCATAGCTTAAATAAATACTCACAAAGCTAAAAGGGTTCTTCTTCGAAGTAAACTCTCACTACCCATGTAAGAAGCTAGGGACTCTCTCTCTAGAACTCTATTCACTCTCCTTCCTCCCTCAAGCCCTCAAGGAAGAAAGCAAGGAAGAAGAAATGAAGATATATGAGTTCTACCCTTCTTCTAGAGTAGTTTTCCCACTTCCCTCTTCTGAACCTAACCCATATTAACTTCTAAAACTATAGAAAGAGAAAGCAAAAGGAGGAGAACAACATGTTAAGGAGAAAAGCTAGGGAAATCTTAAGATTACTCACATCTTTGCTTGATCTCCTTGCTTCTCTAGGTCTCTCTCTCTTCACAGCTCTTTTCTCTCTCCTTGGTCGAAGCTTAGGTCTGTTCTAAGAGAAAAGAAAGTTTAGAAGCTTTTAAAAAGTCAAAATCTCACTTTTCATGCTTTTCTAGACCGCTCTCGCTATAGCGAGTCATTACCCTCGCTACGACGAGCTCGTGTCTGTTCTAGACCTCTGCCTTCGCTATAGCATCGCTACAGCGAACTCGTGTCTATTCCAGACCTTCACTATGGTGTCTCTACGGCGAGCAACTCCCTGGTTTTTGTATGGAATGCCCGCACTCGCTATAGCTAGGAACATTTTCGCTATTGCGAGGAGGAATTCTCGCTATAGCTAGGCCATTTCTCGCTATGGCGAGAAGACTTAGAAAATTTTCAGCCTTCAAAAATTTTCAGCTTTTCTTTTCTTTTCTTTTTCTTTTTCTTTTTTTTTTTCTGGTTGTTACAATATACATGGCCTATGTAACTGTAACATCCAGTTTTCTGAAAACGAGAGAAAACGTGAAAAATGTAACATATAATTTCTCCATTAACGAACAAAACTCATCGGATACAAAAGGAGTCCCCCCAGATGATATAATTAAGGTCCCAAAAAATTTCGGAAGCATTTTAGACTCCTAAAAATGAGAATTTCAAGCTCAGACAGAAGGAAAAATAGAGCTAGAATAAAAAAACAATTTCTTACGAAAAGCTTACGAAACGTAATGGCATTTTTGTAATTTTGAGCAAATTTTGGAATTTACATAGGAAGGCTTTTTAAATGAAATTTTTTGAGTTCTCCAGGGTTCTCAGAGGCCCTGAAAACCATGGAAAGCCCTAGGATAATTAAAACCCCTTCGGTAGATATTTTCTAACGTCAGTTGACCCGAACTTTGACAGATTCATTCGGGAAGGTTTTAGCTCCAATTTGAGTGATTCTAAAGACATTTTACTAAATTTGAAACCTAAATTTTATAATGAAAAAGACGGTTCTCAAAAAGGAGCTAAAACGATGAAGAAACAAAAATGAGAAGAACGAAGGGCAAAATAAAAATTTTTGAAAAGTGTAACTTCTTCCCACCTATATATATGATGAGCCCTTCTTCTCCCTTCATTATGCACGAACATGTTCTGCCCAAAACCAGAAGAAAACCCTAGGGGATGAGGCACACAAGAGGAGGAAGAAAAGGAGGAGAAATTCAAGGTAGAAAGGTATGAATTTTCATGGTTTTTCATGTTCTTTCTCTTCCAAACCTCTTCTCCTTCATTCTCCTTTGTTTTCTATGATTAAAATGAAGTTTATAAATCTGTTTTAAGGGAGATATTAAGGGGAAATTTTGGATTTGAAGAGAGGAGCTCAAAGAATACAAGATTCAAGTGAGAAAAAGCAAGAAAACAAGGTAATTTCTCTTTCTATGGTTGTCATTTTTGGTGCCTTTCTCCACCATTTCACCCCACTTGAGAAAACCCTAGGAGGAGATGATTTTTAGGCAGAACCAAGAATGAATCTAAGGAAAAAAGGATGTGGAGATTAAGAATATGCAAAGGGAATTATCAAAAGACCATTAGATTTCAATATGCAAGTTCTAGGGTTTCAATTGCACCTTGTAAAATCTGATTTTGTATGATGATTCCTAAGCCTAAGTAAGAGTTTAAATGAGCTCCCAATATCCCTCAAAGGCTCCCCATATGCTTCTTCCCTTGAGAAAATAAAGAAAGCTCCATGGAACCCAATATGCTTCATAGCCTCGGCCTAGATGGGTTCTCCTAGCTAGGAAGAGTTTTAAATTTTTCTAAGGCCATTCTTGAGTCATATTTGATAAATGAAAATGAGGGGAGGCCTTGGAAAAAATTTAGAATTCATAGAAAGTGATTTGGTGCCTTAGGTTCCATATTATGACCTGAAGAAGCAACATGATGTTAGGCTCTTTGTTTTAATTGTGTGATGACTCCAAGAGGCGTAAAAGGAGTCAAGAATCATATTTGAAAGGAAAGAATGGAGCCTAAAATTTATTTGAGGAGTGTTGCTTCATTAGGTGCATTTATGGACCATAATGAGGGTTATAGAGCAATCTAGGGTTTAAGCAAATTGTGTAGCCTTAGACGGTGTTTCATGAACCTATTTGGCTCCCATAAATTGTATCTAGGCCAAGAGTAACCATTTCCACCAATTTTTAGGTGTATAGCTGAGGCAAAGGAGGGAAATTCAAGGAGAAAGTTGTGTAGATTTGTACAAGGTAGCTCTCTCGACCTTCTCTCATGCATGGATGTGTGTTTAGCTTGTTTTAGAATGTGTGTATATGTATTTTCAAGCTATGAAAAGTATGCTAGCATGCCTTTATGTGTTATGACTCTTGATGCCATGTTATGATTTAAATGAATCTATGATGTTTGTATGAGTTTACTTGAGTGAGGAGAGGCCAAGAACTCTTCCCTTGGATGAGGATGAGCCAAGAACCCTCGAACTTGGTTGAGATAAAGCAAAGAGTCTCCCAAAAGCAAAGTGGACTCTCAAGAGTATGGTTGAGTCCAAAGTGCTCAAGAATGGGTGAGGCAAGTCCAAAATCCATGAGGAGAAGTGTAAGGCCAATCCAAGCACTTGGTGAGCTCTTAAATGATTTGTATAAGTTGTTCACATGCCAAGTTTGCTTTTGAAATGCCCATGGCTTTTATTTTCTCTATGCATGCATTTATAAAGCTTGCTTTGCACATATTATGTGTGATTGAATGGGAGATGAGCTATTGGGATTCTTTGAATCTCATCCCCTCCTCTCCAATGCTCTAAAATGCTAGGTGAACTAAGTAGATATGCTAATGGGAGCCAACGACAGTAAAGGAAGGAGATTGGCAATCATATGTTTAGCTTTTGCCACTTTAAAACCATGATTGTACCATATGATGTATATGATGTTGTAAATGGTCTATGACCCTTGAGACATATATATATGCTATTATGTGATGTTTAGATGTATGGGTATGATGTATAACCTCTAGCATTTACTTTGAGTATGTAATGCCAAAGGGTGCAATGTAGAAGTTTAATGGAAATGTGCATAAGTGGGGGTTGAATGGCCAAAATAAGATGCATAAGGTTTGGGACCATTTGGGTAGCTCACTTAAATCTCAAATGTACTTTTAGACTTGCCCAAAAGGTGCCAAGACTAAGGAAAATTCATTTGGCAACTTTGGTACCCTATGTGGAGCCAAAATTGACCATTATGGAACCTTATGTCACTTTTTAGCCAAATAAGTTAGTCTTGATATGCGATTTGGCATGCAATTAGATCTCATTGAGAAATTTCTGGAAAGCTAAAGATCATAATTTTTAGAACTCTACAGAATATTTGATGATTTTTCAAAGTTGGCAAAATTTATGTTTTTGGTTTGCTGCACTATTCATTTGGTCCGAAATTGTTTTCTATCACTCGAGCCTCAAATGATGTCCAATTGCCATGAACTTTTTTACAAAGAAACTAGGAAATCATAGTGACTTGTGGCAACTAGAAGCACCTCATTTGGAGGTCTAGAGAGGGAGATATGAATTTATAAAGGTTTTACCCAGTATCAGTAACCTTGCCCGACCAGAAGTACTGTTCCATTGATTTTTGAGTTTTGGGCTTGTTGAACTGATCTAGAGATATTTTTCTTCTCTAGTTGACATCCACAGCTTTCCAGATTGGTATCATTTTCATGGATTGGATTTTTTTGGAATTAATTGGACATTTTTAAAATTCATATCAGTAAACTATGACAGCATCAGGACTCAGTCCGACCTCCAAAAAATTTCGTATGTCAAAAGCTCTGTGTGTGGGATGTTATGACTTGTACATATTTTTATCATGAAGTAGACATCCCACTATTTCCAGAATGACCAAGATTGCATGATTTTGATTTTTCTAGATTTAGTTATGATTTTTCAAAGTTTGGTCAAACAATGGAGCAAATCTGACCAAAATTAAATAAGCTCATTTCATGCTTCCTTTTGGTTTCCATGAGTTAGGAGCATGTTTTTGGGATGAAAATGAGTTTTAATGGTGTAATTAAATATGAGGATGCATAGTATGAGCTCACCCGGTCCACGTGACACCGAATGGATTTTTAGATATGACGAAGTACAAACAAAAGTTCAAATTTTCATGCTTCCTCTATGGGAATTATATATATATATATATTTCATGATAATTATACCATTCAAAGGCATGAGATGAGCTAGATTTATGCTGTTACAGTAACCATCAAAAATCTAGGAAAATCATAAGCAGTGAGCTATATGGCTTGGCTGTGTAATTAAGCTAAATACATGACTTACCATGTAAATAGATTTAAACATATTTAGCCATATGATTTTGAGAGGTTTAAGGATGTTTTTGGAAAAGAAGATTAACCCTAGTCAGTGATGTTTAAAATACATTTAAAAAGGTTAACCCTATACACAACAATAAGGGAAAATGCTCTAAAAGTTGCTGATGCCATTAGAGACTTGAAGGATTCTTCTAGAAGTTATTGACGTGAATTCTAGTCTGTCCTTTATTTTCTTTACTCTTCTTTTCATCATGAACTCTATTAGTTTAATTTTTTGGATTTTATTTTCAAATATGTGTAGCTAAATCCTTAGATTTGGGATTTGGATAGATTCGTTTACCTACTATGATTGACTTGGAATTATTATGAAGTGATTTTTATAACTATTAATCTATTGTTTTGTTTTCAATTTCTTGTGAATGATTGGCCACTATTTATAATTCTGATATATAGTGAGAAGTGCAATAAAAGGTGAATTGTAAAAGTAGATCATAAAGGCAACAAACTTACATTGAGTTTTATAAAGATATAGAGAATACTTAAGTGACTTGTATGCTGTGTGCATGCCAAGTCACTACATGTAGACTTGCATTAAATTCCCATGTTCCTAAAAAGGTTTATGTTAATCTTGTAATCACAAAAGTGGACATAGGGTTAACATAGATACACATGTTTTATTTTGGAAAAGAATCACATATCCATCAGGGAATTAGGTCATTAATCAAAGTAAAAGTCAGTTACACAAGTTAATTCTTGTTCAATTAGAGGAAAGTAACCAATGAAATCTAAACTCCATAGCCCTCTTATAATTAATTTAGTTAATCAATTATTTATGTTTACAAGTCCACTCTTAATTACTAATTAGTTCATTAATTTAACTTTTCCAATTTTTCTAGATAATAAGGATAATTAAAATTTTGGTACTTGATACACCATCCTTGTGGGATGATATTTTACTTATATTGTATTACTTGTTTAACCTGTATATTTTTGAAATTCTTACAACTATGATTTAGCCTTGACTTCTAACATGATTTGAGCATTAAATTATGATTTGGAGGCATACTTGATGCCTTACTCTTTTAATATGTTTTTAGCTTGCTTTCTAGCTCAATTTTGGTCTAAAATATTATGTTCAAATCATGCCTTCTATCCTATTTATCTTGGCATGATTTGAGCTTATTTTTTAACTCAATTTTGAGCTAAAACCCTGAGTTAAAACAATAGTTGTTAGCCCACCAATCTTGGCATAATTTAGCCTTGGTTTTGAATTCTACATTATGGCAAATTATAAGCTAACTTGATGTCTTCTGCCCAAGGGAGTTTGGCTTGCCTTTAACCATGCTTCGAGTTGATTTTGGTTCTTTAAATTTCTCTAAAAGTGCATGCCACTATCCTTTGGGGTTTAGACATATTTTATGTAATATTTTGTATTTTGTTAAGTAAGATAGTCCCTAAAGAATGAAAAGAAATAGTTAAAAAGGGATTCACAAGAAAAAAGAACCAATCGAGACTAAAAGAGCCAATTTAGGTCTAAACAAGGAAAAAGTTAGGGATTTATAAAGTATAAGAATTGACTTGAGAAATGAATATTTCTCACTATAATATCATAAAATAAGACTAGCCGATTAACTAAATGGGATTGTTTTGGCTAAATCCCTTACAGTATGCAAATTAGGGTTCTTGGTAGCAATAATTTTGGCCATATTTTGCATACTATTTTAAGTCTCTGTAACATCTAAAAAGATATTTTTAATGAAGAAGAGAGTCTAAAATTTAGCATAGAATTGTTAGTTTTCTAAAAAGACTGAAAAATGAGCTTAAATGGAGGAATTAAAGTGTAGAGGAAAAATTAATATTTTTGGAAAAGTCATAAAACCCTAGTATATATATGTGTGTGTCACACCTCACCTCTTCTCCTTTCATAACCAACTTAAGCAGCTCCAAATTCAAAATTTTGGTGGCGTGAAGAAGGAAGGAAGAAATAGTTAAGGAAACATGCTAAATTTTTCTATGATGTAGTTATGAAAATTCTTCTACTCCATATACTCTCTCTTATGGTGGTTTTGGCTTTTGCAAAATTTGAATTTTTTGGGTGTTCCCTTGAGTAAAAAGGCTCATTTGAAAAAGCCAATTATACTAAAGGAAAAGAGAGTTTCAAGATAAGGTATGATTATGCTATAGAAAAATTATATTCCTTGGGATTTCAATCCTCTCATAAGTTTGACCAAGAAAGAGAGATAGAGAGAGAAAAAGGCATGAACTTGAGGAAAGCTTGATGAAATCAATGTTTTAGAAGAGTGAGGATTAAGAATATGCAAAGAAATTCACCTAGGAAGTCATAGAATGTAAGATATCTTCACCTACAATTTACGATGAACATGAAAGTTTCAAAACCCTAGGAGGATTATTTAATCTCTATAATATCATAATCACACTAGAAATGAATTATGGATATTCTAAAGATCTTAATTGCCTTCTTAAATCGACAAAATATCAAAAGTGGGCAAAAAAGGTGGTGTCTCAGCCAAGGGAAGAAAATGGTATCTAAGGAAGTTGTTAATTTAGTGTAATGAATTAAGAGGTCTAAATGAGTAATATAGAGGGTAGATAAATCACTAGGTTAAGAAAAAGAATGAGATTTAATGATGTTGAGGTAATGGTTTCATAATTCTAGGAATGGAACCAGTGATCTGGTTAAGCTTTTGGACATGTTTTAACCATGAAAAGTGAGTAAAATTAGATAGATAAATAATGGAATTGCTATATAAAGTGTAGCAAATGGAATAAGTTAATTGAGACACTCAAAATAACCTAAATCATACTTTAAGTCCTAATATGCACATATGTTATTAGAGTGAAATTGAATGTCTTAATTGATTATTTTATACCTTAATTGATATGCCTAGGCCAAGCATGTGGGACCAACCAAAGTGTTTGTGTGAGGCCATGGGATCAAGAGAAAGAGAATATGGGAATTGATTGATAATATAGCATTTCCTTCATTCTTATATATGTGGTTGGTTGCTTGAGTCATTGGTTGTTTGTGTGTATTGTTTGTAATTGTTTAGCTTGTTGATTATTTAGTAGACTATGTAATTGCATGAGATTTACTTGAAATTGTGAGAGGGGTGGCTTAATGCTGGGTGAGACCAAGGAAGTAAGTATGGATTTACTCTACCTTAGACCAAAAGTCCACTAAAGCATGTATTTGCTCTTGCTTGACCCAAAGAAACCCTTAGAGCATAGATTTGCTCTTGTGTTTAGATTGGTTATGATTACGTAACATGTATGCTTGCTTCCATGTGCTTGAGTGAACAAAATGTGTGTTTAAATGTTGGCTTCGCTACTAGGATTTTTTAAATCTCATATTTCTCTATCCCTACTAACCATGGCTAGATGACATGCAAAGCAAAGATAAAGAAGAGTAAAATACCTAAAAAGGCCTATTATGTTAGGAAATTTGGCTTAGGACATGATATTGTATATATGATCATGTAAACCTATATTTTGATGTAATCTAATGCAAAACGTGTAAAGGAGCTAGACTAGGATTTTGTGACCTATAGTTGCATGTATGAAATATTGGAACATGATTTAGCATATCAATATTTATGAAGTTTACATGCATACTCTCGTGTGAAAAAGTGATTTTCATATCTAAGGCAAATTTCATGTGATGAATCATTGATAGTTGATGCATGTATAGATTGAAATTTGCTCATGGCAAGAAATGGCATTTTAGAGCTTATTTTGATACAATTTAGATCCAAATTTTGATCATTTGAACCATAAAATATCCATTTACCCTTAATTGCCTTAATGACTGAATTTGGGACAAAAATTTGGTGAGTATTTAAAGAATATTTAAAGCTTACTATAAGCCAAAATTTGTACATTTTGGAGCTCTATAAAACCTTTGAAAAATTTTCAAATTTGGCTTAAAAAAACTATCATGGTACTAGTACTATTCATAATGCGTAGATCTAGTTTTCATATTCTTTGAAGAGCCAAATGGATTTATTTTGACTTGAAATTTTTATAGTAAAAGTTGATATCCCAAGCTTTAACATGATTTCTAACTTGCCTCAAAGAAGTTGTGTTGTTCAAGTTATGAATTTTTGCAATTGATGCTCTATTATGTGTTCTATGGCCTAAATGAGGAAATAGCCAATTCTATAGGTTTAAGTTCAACATATATGTTAACTTGAATGAAACTAAACACTTGACATAATTTGTGAGTTAGAATCATGAAAATCCATTTTTGAACATTATGGATCCATTTGGTGTAATTAGTATTGAATCTCCACTGCTAAAAGATTGGTTATGCTTACTAGTATTTAAATGGACATATATTTGTATCAAGAATATGAGATATATTAGGGTGAAACATTTTAAGTTTGTGTTTCATGCTTAATTGAGTGCATAACTCTATCCAAGGTGGGTTGTAGCATTACTTGATTTTCACATGTTGTTTTCCAACTAGAATTTTAGACTTGTTTTTGTCCAAAAGTGGGACGTTGTTAATGCTTAGTTTCCATATGATTTTAAGTTTTTTTTTTTGCTTAAATTCTAGTATGTATACTACTTAGACTTTTCCATGGTTAGAAGCATGTTTATAGGGGTTTAAGAACTTTCACTAATATTACTTGATGTATTTTGGTTTAAAATAGGATATAAATTTAGCTTCCTACTAATATTCCTTACTGGTCACTTTCCCCTTTGTGAAGTGAAGTCTATTTGGATCTTGTTAATGCTTATACTTTGTTTCTAGCTTGAGGCTAAGTCAAAATTGTAAAACTACATATTGGTTGTTCTTGCCATCTTTAGCGTGACTCCTGTTGGAAATTGGAAGCTAAAATATGTACAAGATCTTGCTTGTTGCCCTGAAAGGTTTAGGCATGGTTTGGTGATGATTTTAAACCACTTTTGTGCTAAAACAATTTGTATATTTCATGCTCTCAAGTCTTGTTTAATTTATTAGTATTACAATATTAATCATCTTTAAAAAAAACCACAACATTATCGAGACCATGTAATTATAGTGATGAAATTGTTGTTGAAGACCTTTTGGATATATATCTCAAAGAACATAGTCATCATTGTAACACCATAAACTCTAGCTCATTTCATGTCATTCTTATGCATTGTATCATGATTCATGTAGGCTTCCCATAGAAAAAGCAAGAAGAATGGGATTAATTTCACTTTGCGTTATATCTAAATATTTGCAATCGGTGTCACTTGAACCGTGTGCACTCATGCTATACATCCTCATATTTAATTACATCATTACAACTCATTTGCATCCTAAAAACATGCCTACAACTCATGGAAACCGAAATGGGGCATGGAAAATGAAAGTTCATTCTCGGCCAAAATTGGCCTCTTTTCTGGACAAATTTTGGAAAATCATAACTAAATCTAGAAAAATCTGTACTCTTAATCATTCTGGAAAGCTATAGATGTCTACTTTATGCTAAAAATATGTACAAGTCATAACATCCCACACATAGAGCGTTTGATATGCGAAATTGTTTGGAGGTCGGACTGGGTCTTGATGCTATCACAATTTACTGATATAAACTTTAAAAATATCCAATTAATTCCACAAAAATTCAATCCATGAAAAATGATACTAATCTGGAAATCTGTGGATGTTAACTAGAGAGGAAAAATATCTCCAGATCAGTTCAACAAGCCCAGAACTCAGAAATTGATGGAACAGTACTTCTAGTCGGGAAAGGTTACTGATACTGGGCAGAAACTTCAAAAATTCATATCTTCCTCTCTAGACCTCCAAATGAGGTGCTTCTAGTTGCCACAAGTCACTGTGATTTCCTAGTTTTTTTATGTAAAATTTCATGGCAATTGGACGTCATTTGAATCTCAGATGACAGAAAACAATTTCGGACCAAATGAATAGTGCAGCAGACCAAATCCATCAAATTTGCCAATTTCGAAAAATCATCAAATATTCTGTAGACCTCCAAAAATTATGATCTTTAGCTTCCCAAAAAGCTCTCACTAAGACCTAATTTCATACCAAATCTCAGATCAAGACTAACTCATTTGGCTAAAAAGTACTATAGGATTCCATAATGGTCAATTTTGGCTCCTTATAGGATACCAAAGTTGCCAAATGGATTTCCCTTAGTCTTGGCACCTTTTGGGCAAGTATAAAAGTACATTTGAGACTTGTGCGAGCTGCCCAAATAGTCTCAAACCTCACGCATCTCATTTTGGCCATTCAACCCACACTTATGCATACTTTTATCAAAGTTCCATATTGCACACTTTGGCATTACATACTCGAAATAAATACTATGGGTCATATATCATTTTCATACATCTAAACATCACATAATAGTATATTTACACATGTATCAAGGTTCATGGTACATATACAATATCATATACATTATGAACCATCATTATGGTTCCAAAATAGACAAAACAAGGCACAAGATTGTCAATCTCTCTTCTTCATCATGGTTGGCTCCCTTCATCATAATTACTTAGTCCACTTAGCATGTTAAATCATTAGAGAGGAGGGGATGAGATTCAAAGAATCTCAATAGCTCATCTCCCATTCAATCATACATAATATGTGCAAAGCAAACTTTACAAATACATGCATGGAGAAATTAGAAGTCATGAACATTTTAAAAGCAACCTTGTCATGTGAATCAATCATACAAGACATTCAAGAGCTCACTAAGTGTTTGAATTGGCCTCACACTTGACCTTATGGATTTTGGACTTGCCTCACCATTCTTTGAGAGCTTTGGACTCAACCATACTCTTAGGAGCCCACTTTGCTTTTGGGAGACTCTTTACTTTTTCTTAACCAAGCTCAAGGGTTCTTGGCTCATCCTCACCAAAGGGAAGAGTTCTTGGCCTCTCCACACTCAAGCAAACTCAAACAAGCATCATGTACTCATTTAGAAACATAACATGGCATCAAGAGTCATAGCACATAAAGGCATACTAGCATACTTTTCATAGCTTGAAAATACATATACACACATTCTAAAACAAGTTAAACACACATCCATGCATGAGAGAAGGTGGAGAGAGCTACCTTGCACAATTTCACACACTTTTTCCTTTGAATTTAAGCTCCTCTCTTTGGCTACACAACCACAAGAGTGTGGGAAAGGTTCCTCTTGGCCTAGATACAATTTATGGGAGCCAATTAGGTTAATGAAACACATTTTAAGGCTACATAACTGATGAACCCTAGATTACTCTATAGACTTCATTATGGTCCATAATCACACCTAATGAAGCAACACCCCTCAAATGACTTCTAGGCTCCATTATTTCTTCTCAAACATGATTCTTGACTCCTTTTAAGCCTCTTGGAGTCATCTCATCATTAAACAAAAGGCCTAACACCATGTTGCTTCTTTAGGTCATATTATGGAACCTAAGGCACCAAATCACTTTCTATGAGTTCTAAATTTTTTCCAAGGCCTCTCCTCATTTTCATTCATCAATTATGATTCAAGAATGACCTTAAAAAATTAAAAACTCTCCCTAGCTAGGAGAACCCATCTAGGCCGAGGCTATGAAGCATATTAGTTTCCATGGAGCTTTCTTTGTCTTCTCAAGGGAAGAAGCATATGGGGAGCCTCTTAGGGATCTTGGGAGCTCATTTAAACTCTTACTTAGGCCTAGAAATTATCATACAAAATTAGATTTTACAAGGGTGCAATTGAAACCTTAGAACTTGCATCTGAAATCCAATGGTTTTTTGATAATTCCCTTTGCATATTCTTAATCTCCACACCCTTTTCCCTTATATTCATGCTTGGTTCTGCCTAAAAATCATCTCCTCCTAGGATTTTCTCAAGTGGGGTGAAATGGTGGAGAAAGGCGCCAAAAATGACAACCATAGGAAGAAAAATTACCTTATTTTCTTACTTTTTCTTACTTGAATCTTGTGTTCTTTGAGCTCCACTTCAAATCCGAATTTTACCCTCAATTTCTCCCTTAAAACAGATTTATAAACTTTATTATAATCATAGGAAACAAAGGAGAATGGAGGAGAAGAGGTTTGGAAGAGAAAGAGCATGAAAAATTACTAATTTCCATACCTTAAGCCTTTGATTTCTCCTCCTCTTTGCCTTCCTCTTGTGTGCCACTCTCCCTAGGGTTTTCCTCTGGTTTTGGACAGAACTTGGTCGTGCAACATGAAGGGAGAAGAAGGGTGCATCATATATATAGGTGGAAGGAAGTTACACTTTTCAAAAATTCCAATTTTGCCCTTTGTTTTTGGCATTTTCATTTTTCCTTTGTTTTAGCTCCTTTTTGAGAACCGTCTTTTCCATTATACAATTTAGGTTCCCAATTTAGTAAGATATTTTGGAATCACTCAAATTGGAGCTAAAACCTTTCCGAACGAATCAGTCAAAGTTCAGGTCAATTGACATTAGAAAACATCCACAAGAGGGGATTTAACTGTCCCGGAACTTCCCATGATTTTCAGGGCCTTTAAGAATCCTGGAGAACTCAAAAATTTCATTTAAAAAGCCCTCCTATGTGAAATCCAAATTTTTCTCAAAATTACAAAAATGCCATTACGTTTCATAAGCTTTTCGTAAGAAATTGTTTCTTCATTCTAACTTCATTTTTCCTTCCGTCTAAGCTTGAAATTTTCATTTTTAGGAATCTAGAATGCTTCCCAAATTTTTTAGGACCTTAACTATATCATTTAGGGGGACTTCCTTTTATATCCGGTGAGTTTCGTTCGTTAATGGAGAAATTGTACCTTACGTTTCTCACGTTTTCTCTCATTTTCAAAAAACCGGATGTTACAATCATTCTAGCTTAAAACTTGGGAAGAGTTACTTGAAATTTTTAGTAAATCGATTCGAGTGGACAAAGAGGAGGAGGACTCCTAGTCTCTCTCCAAGCCATGTATAGAATAAGAATTCATTTTTCCCTTTGTGATATGAAGGAAATCGCAATCCAAAATGACCCCTTGTTTCGTTTCTCCTTACCCATGAACAATAATTAATAAAGCATGCACTATTTAATATGCCTTTGAGTTTTTAACATATTAACTCTAGGAATGTAAATACTTGCAAGTGTCACTTTGCCTATTTGTGGTATGCTCTGTTAGTTTACTGATTGCCCATCTTTTCGAACATTTCATGAACTATGCAAAAAGAAGAGTTTGACTATTTAGATATTGAAATTGATATTGATAAGGTTGTTTCTTACCATTTGTATCAATTACAACATCTAAATACCCAACCTTATTTGTATTAACGTTCAATATTTTCCTTTTGCAATGTCACTTAAATTCAATTACTTTTATAAATCAAAGAGGCCAATATCTACAAGATGTTAAGATGTATGGACCCTTTTTCATGTAATCTAAAAAGAATGTCATGTTTTTTCTGAGAATTGAAACTCCCATTATATATATTGGATATATTTCATTGTATATAACCTTTGTTATTTATATATTTTACATTTGATTTAGTATGTCTACATTAATTTTTACTAATGTTAATCTAATTTCAATGTACATAATTCATTTCCAAAGTATGGAGAGAGAAAAAAGTATACACTTTTAGCAATGACTTTCGTTGCCACTAAAGGTTTAAACTACTAAATGTCTATTTTAGTGGTGATAAAAATGCAATGCCACTAAATATACACTTTTAGTGATGACCCCTAAGGTAACTAAATGTCCATAATTAGTGGTGATGTGACACCTTAACCTCTAGCTCATACCCAACGTGCCCTCTAGCCCATATAGGCGGTGCGGAACTCATAAGGGAGGCACTTTCTCTACCTTATGCTTACTCTCTCTGTGGCATTATGTGTGGGTAGAGCTCCACTTAGAAGTAGTATGGACCGGTTGAGCTCTCTCTTTGTTTCCTCATGCTCAATTACTCCCTTGAGACTTATTTCAATCCCTACTATATGCTTTAAACTCATGGGAAGCAAAAAGGGATTAGAGACATGCATTTTCGCTATGGGCAGATTTTGCTCATATTCTGGGCTAACTTCGGAAATTCATAACTAAATGCAGAAAAATCGCATCTGCATGATCTAGTCACTCTAGAAAGTTTGAGATGTCTACTTCATGCTAAAAATACTTAGAAGTCTCAATCTCTCACTCATTATGCGTTTGACATCGAAATAGTTCACTGGTCAGAGGGGGCCTCTTTGCTGTCACAGTTTACTGATATGGGTTTTGAAAATGTTTAACTAATTCCACAAAAATCCAATGCCCATAAACTCTATCTCTATGGAAAGATGTGGATGTTAGCTAGAGGTGAAAAATATCTCTAGATCAGTTCACCTAGCCAATTTCCCGGAAACCGATGAAACAGTACCTCGGTTCTGGTTGGGTGTCTGATTCTGGGCAGGAACTTCAAAATTGCATAACTTCCTCTCTAGACCTCTAAATGAGGTGCTTCCAGTTCCTACAAGTCACTGTGACCATCTAGTTTCTGTGTATAAAATTTCGTAGCCATTGGACTACGTTTGCCCCTCGGATGACATGATTTCAAAACTGACCAAATGAACAGTGATTTTCTGAAATCCGAATTTCTGATGTCAACTTTGATACATCATAGAAAATGCTATAGACCTCTATTTGACATAAACTCTAGCTTCCCAGAAAGCTCTAAACATAATCTAGCTACATGTCAAATCTCATAACTAAGAGAGGTCATATGGCTATTCCATGACATCATGTGCAAAGAGGCCCTTTCTTGGCCAAAAGTGTGGCTAATGGGGTCCAATCTTAAGTTTTCTACTTCTATGACTCTTTGAGCACATGAGAAAGCATCTATAGGAGCTATCAATCATGCCTCAAGTGTCTAATAACTCAGATTGGGGAAACTCACTACCCCATGCCCACTTATGCACCCATATTTACTAGGCTATCATTGGTTCTTTCTCATTCAACCATGCTCTTTCATTCATCATAAATCTCATTCTCATACATTCATCATTAATATATACATGGTTTTACAAAACTATGAGGAACTACATCATATACATCATTTACATCTCATGTACAAGATCCATATACAAGAATTCTTTACATTCTTCTTCATCTCTATCCCTAGCCTCATGCTTGGTGGTGGTTGCTCCCATCCCTTATCTCACTTGGGCCACCTGGCATGGTTGGATGATGGAGAGGGAGGGTGAGATTCGGAGAATCTCAGTAGTTCAACTCTCATTCAAACATACATATATTGCATGCAATAAGTCTCATTATGCATGTATGGCATGTTAGCATATAAAATATGATGAAAAACATTTAAAACATGTGAAATGGCCATGGATAACATTCATGAGCTCACTGGGTACTTGGATCGGCCTCACCCCTTCCCTTATGGCTTTTGGATTTGCCTTCCCATACTTTAAAGGTACTTAGACTCACCCTTACTCTTTGGGAGTCAACCTCACTTTTGGGAGACATGGCTCAACCAACTTAGGGCTTCGGCTCATCCTCACCTTGGCTATAGGGTTATTGGCTTTTCCATTCCCTCAAGCAAACCAAACAATCATTTAAAACATCATCTTAATCATACATATAATCATGCTAACACACTTCTCATAGCTCATATCATTCATACACACAAGCAAGACAATGTAAACACACAATTATGCATGAGAGAAAGTGGAGAGAACTACCTTTGTTGGCTATTTACTACTTGCTCTGTCAATGGTTTCCTCCCTTGTTGGTTTCACAACAACTTCTAGATGGGAGAGTTTCTCTTGAGCCTAACCACACAAAAGCATGGAATCAATACTTCAATACTCAATTCTTAAGCTAGGGATCACTTCTAATCAGCTCTACTGAGCTTCTCACTCTAGGTCTTTTCCTCTCACTAGGGTCCATGAGCTATCCCTCTCTTTTCTCAACTCTTAAGAAGAGAAAGCAAGGAAGAGAAGGCTACATGACTTCTAACCTCCCTTAAGAGTGGTTTTCCACTCTCCCTCCTCTGAACCAAGCTCAAAACATAGCTACTTTAACTAATAAAATCGTGGGAAGAGAGGGGAAGGGGAGAAGAGTCACATGTTAAGAGGAAAGCCATGAAAATCCTTACCGTTCTTGTTCTTCCTTCCTCTCCTAAGCTTCTCTCTCTGCCCTTTTCTCTCTCTTAAAGTGAGCTTAAGTCGGTTACAGAGTACAAGCATGAGTTGGGATGGTTTAAAAAGTCAAATTCTCTATTTTCACGCTTTTCCGGACTAACCCTCGCTATGGCGAGCTCGGATAAGTCCCAGAACTCTGCCTTCGCTATGGCGTTCGCTACGGCGAGCAACTCCCTGGATTTTGTATGGGGGTGCCCGAACTCGCTATAGCTAGAAGCTTTCTCACTATAGCTAGAAGGCAGTCTCGCTATAGCTAGACCATTTCTCGCTATAGCGAGCAGGTACATTCGCTATAGCTAGGCTGTAGCTAGCAGACTTAGAAAATTTTCAGCTTCCAAAAATTTTCAGCTTTTCTTTTCCTTCCTTTTTCTTTTCTCATTTCTTTTCTATTTTCTTTTTCTTTTTCTTGGCTGTTACAGGTGACACGAAAGCATCTCTTTTGTGGTGACATGGGTCACCACCATATGTTCTTATTTAGTGGTGACAATAATTTTTGTCACTAAAAGCGCCTTTAATGGTGAACATCATTGCCACTATATATCTATTTTTAGTGGGGAGAACTCCTTGGTCACCAATAAATTAAGTTATTAGTTGCCACTAAAGGTCCCATTTTAGAGGTAACCCTACTAAAAATTAAATTAATGAAGTCGTCACTATATATTAATATTTACTGGTGATATATATGATGTTGCCATAGAAGGTGCCTATTTAGTGGCAAACTCAATCACCACTAAATGTCTATATTTAATGGCAACAATTCTTTTGTCACCATTATATATAGCTTTTAGCTGCAAGATTGTTGCAAAAAAAAATCCCTTTAACATCAACCTCTTTCCAAATTGAAATAAAGGGGATTTAGTGACAACAATTGTCACCGCCATATGCATTTAGTAAATAATATTTTTAGTGACAACTTCCTTGTTGACACTAAAAAAATTTAGATTCAAGGGTTCTTCCTACAGCCTAGCCACAATCCATATGTCACCACCAAAAGCATATAATGGTGACTTTGGGGATGCTGCTAAAAGCATGCTTTTTTAAATAGTGCCTTTTAAAAAATGAATCACAATCTTTATTTTGTGTAACCTTTATATGATTATCTTTATAGACTCCATTAGTACAAGTTCTCTCTCTCCCCCTCCACCCTTGAGATCTAATGAATGACACATCTCTCACATATGACATTAAAAAATCCCCACAATTTTTTTTTTTTTACAAATCCATATAGTTTTCAATCATTTTAGATTCAATCCCTACTATTATCAACTATCATAACATCATGTACTTGTGATTGATGTGGGAAGCAATCTTTAGAGACCAATTTAAAAATTTAAGTAAACTATGGGAACTAAATGATTAATTTTTTTTTAAAAAATTATTTAAAAGTAAATACATGTCATGATTTAATACATATCTTTTAAAAGAGAGTAAATTATTAATAATTCATCTAAATGTTGCTAAATACATCTCACGATTTAATACATATCTTTTAAAATTTTCAACTAAAATTTCCTCTATTAATCTAAATATGTGTTGAGTTTTTTTTTTGGGGGCAAAAATTAGAGGCCATTGAAATATGCACAAATAAAAAAAAAATAGAATACTTTTTATTAAACTGAACAAAGCCTTAAATTTAAGGAGGGTATTGTAGTTAAAAATATTATATTTAGGTTAATAGAAAGTATTTTAGTTAAAAATTTTAAAATTAGATTAAAATATAGTATAACTTTTTATCTTAGACAAAGCCTGTATATATTTTAAAAATAAAAAAATCATACAAGTTTAACAAAATTTAGAGTTGTATAATTTACTCTATAAACTATTACCAAATGCTCCACGTTTTATGATGCCTTATATCTTAAGCCAAACGAACATTAATCACGCTTGTTTTTGCATCTATTTTATAACAGCTTGCTGCAATTCTTTTTCGGCTTTTTTCTCTATTTGATTTTGTTAACACAAAAAAATAAATGAGATAATTAAGCTTTAAGTTTATAATTTGGGCTAAATTATTGAAAAGGTCTGTTTTAGCTGAACAATTCAGCCAATCAATCGCAGGCAATAGGTCCTTTTTGCTCCTATCATCACGCGACGGCCGATTTTATGGTCAATCTTTCCGGCATAAAATCATCCGTTAATATCGTTAAGCTTTTCCAATGTCACTTCTGCCTTACGACAGCCTTTTTCCCTTTTCAACTCAGTAATCGACAAAAGCTCTCGTTGATTGTTCATTATTTTCAATAATGTAAGCGTTTTTCCGTCTATGTTCTGCCACTCATTTAATCAACTTGGAGGCCAAATTCCCTGTTCTCTTCATGCGCTTGCTCTTTACTTTTTTGTTGGGTTAGATTATACTCTAATAAATACATAATTTAATTATAAAGTTCTCTTAAACACAAAACATTGCATATATTCAAGATTTATGATTCAAAAATAAATAAAATCATATTTTAAATTATTCTTAAATATTTTATTTCATCGTCTCACAATATTAATATAAATTTCATGTTTTGAGTTCATATTAATGTGTTTGTGTTACAAAATTTCTAACCATTAAATGTCAAGCCAAGCCAATACGAGGTATAAATTATATATCAATGTGTGATGGAATCTATAACTTCTGGATCATTAAGACCTTTACAGTCTGTTAATTAAGAAAAAGTTGTTTCTAAAAATTTATCTTTGAAGAAGAAAGCATTTTTGTTATTACTTGATGACAATAGATACATACATTCTTTTTTTTTTTGGTAGAAAAAAATCATGCAAATAAAGTTTTAAGACAAAATTAGCATTTGGTCATTAGGTGTGCTTGAGTCATCTTGTGCGTCAACTGATATTAGGTTTCTTCTCATATGATTTTGAAGACACGCCTCCACATCGCCCTGATATATTTAAGGGAATACATTTTTCTACATAAGTTAACTAAAGTTTAAGCCCAATTACTCTAGATAAGGAGTATATCTCCTTGACCATTAGACTAACCCCTTACAGTTATATCAGTAATTTATTAATAAAACATTTCTTCTGTTAATGTAAGGATCATATTGGTGATTAACAATAAACAAGTAAAATACTTACTGAGAATTATAGAAAACAAGGGATCAAACCAAAAAAAGAAAAAAAGTAATTAAATATTTTAAAAATTAAAACATTATTATAATATAATTTTAGTTATAATCATTTTTAATATGTTAGAAAACATAAGCAAATTTCCAAGTGGATTGATCCGTGATCTTAAAAATTAAATAAATTCAAAACGGAAACTTGTACGCTTTATCTTCTTATAAATCCTCATTTTCGGAAGCAAAATTAAGGGAAGAAAAGAAATGAAGTTTAAATATCCTATGACATTTGGCTCCACATTTTTTATGCCTAGAAATTATCTTAGGCATGCAACATTATTAGGCTCGTGAAATCTGAACCCCAAAAGTCAAGGAGGGGCATGTGAAGTGTTGGTCCCTCACAATTTAATTGTATACATACATATGTAGATAATTAAAGGTGCGATAGTGATGTATGTAGGTCATAAATTTTACATAACACTTCAATGGAATTTGAAAGGGACATTTAAACCTTCATATTGAATGCCGTGAATTCTTAAGAAAAAAATAAATGTAGCATTTGAAATTACCGATCCATTCCAATTACACTTTTGTGTCTTCTGAAATGGAGAAATAATTCACATAAAATTTGTGCATGCCATTCATTAAATGCTATTTCCATCACAAATTTACAACTAAGAAAATATACATATAATTAATAGCATTCAATGCATTAAGTTTTCAAAACACTATGCATTCAATGCTAAATTAATTAATTAATTATCAATGCTAAAATACGTCGTTTTAATTATTCTTCCACTTCCATTTGCCCATACAGAATCATTTTCACGCTGTGTTTGTACTCTCTATCTAATCAATCCATGTTCCCCATTCAAATTTTTCACTTTTTTTTACTCTTTTTTTAATTGCTGCTAAACTAACGCAAACTTGGTTCAAGTTATTCTTGGCCAAAAAAAAAAAGTTCAGATTATTCTTTATCGAGACGATTTTAAAAATACGTTTTCGTGCATTAACCTAACGAATTTAAAATTTTTATCCCAAAGTACTCTGAGAAAAGAATTAAACACAACTTATTAAGGAAATATACTATATTTTCTTATCAATTGAGCTAACCTTCGCCGTATTCAACCCTTTTTTTTCATTGAACTTTGTTTTCTCTCAGAGAATCTGGCGATTAGAACCGAAAAAGGAGGTGTCTCCAACTGACAGAGGTTGTCCACTCAACAGATTTCTCTATTTTTATATAAACTCTACTTCTATTTTATGTCCAAGTTTGCTTTATCCTCTTCCTATAAATACTCCAAAGCTATATCCTTCATTCCCATGCCCCCAATCAAACAAAACAAGGCCAAAAACACAAAAATGAGGTCCTCAAATCTTCATCTCATAGCCATTTTCTTCATGTGCTTAACCTTGTCTTGCATTTGCCTAGCCCAAAACACCCCTCAAGACTTCCTTGAAGTGCACAACGAAGCTCGTGCTCACGTCGGTGTGGGCCCTCTCCATTGGAACCATACCCTCGCCTCCTATGCTCAGACCTACGCCAACAGGAGAAGCCATGACTGCAACTTGGAGCACTCGGGCGGGCCATTCGGGGAGAACATCGCCGAGGGCTACGGGGACATGAAGGGCTCCGATGCGGTGAAGTTCTGGCTGACGGAGAAGCCCAACTACGACTACCACTCGAATTCTTGCGTGGATGACGAGTGCCTTCACTATACTCAGATCGTTTGGCGCGATTCGCTTCATCTCGGGTGTGCTAGGGCTAAGTGTACCAATGAGTGGATGTTTGTTATTTGCAGCTATGATCCACCAGGCAACATTGAAGGCGAAAGACCATATTGATTGGGATAGTGAGAACTGAGAACTTAAATGTGTGGATCAGTACTCTGTGGACTGTGGACTATTTATATATTTATATATAGATATCACCCTCAACTATATTATTGGAGAATTAAAATTAAGTCATGCCATTATGTGTGATTCAATGATGACAGGTGTACTCATAATTGAGAATTAGTAAAAAGTCTGAAGTTTAAATTTTCGCTTTGTTCGCCTACTGATAATTGATAATTAGTAAGAAATCTTAAATTTTCGTTTTGTTCGTCATGTACCAAGAAAACTTATACTATAGCTATAGCTTGGTGCTGTTTATTTGATACTTTGATTCCTTGTGTAGTGTGATTTGATTGGTGGTGTGACGATGTGTAATGGGTGCCCCAATTATGATTATAGTGGAATAGGAATTCACCATTTATACATTTTGTTCTTCCAATTCTAGTGTTATTACTTTCAATTTTTTGTAGGTGTTGTTTACACTTGGCCTACCCTACAACAACCTTTTTCCTCTTTTCAACTCAGTAATTGACAAAAGTTCTCGTGGTTTGTTCATTCGTCTGACTAATATAACCGTTTTGTGTCCATGTTCTGCGACAGATATAATCAAAATCAACTTTGAGGAAAAACTCTATTGTTTTCATGTGCTTGTCTCTTACTTTTTCTTGGTATCAAGTGAGAAAATTTATTTTTAAAAATTTATTACTACTAAGTTCAACTGTTTGTTGCTAAACTTAGTGATAATCATCTTAAAATAAATGGTAACAGATTCTTAAAAATAATTTTTTTCACCTTTTGGATCCTTTACTATAATTGTCCCTTTTTTTCTAATACACACTTAATTAAATTATAAAGTTGTCTTCAGTTTCACACAAATGGATACATTGCATATATTCAAGATTTATGATTTATTTTGTTATTTTTAACCTATAAAACATAATAATTTCAAAAATAAATAAAATTGTATTCATGACTAATTACATGTTCAAAATTTTTATTAAAATAATATAATACTTTAAATTATTTTTAGGTGCTTTATATTTTATCGTGTTGTAATATTCATATAAATGCCATGTTTTGAGTCTGTATTAATGTGTTTGTGCTGGATATTTCTAACCTTTAAATTTTAGACTAAGAGAATACGACTTATAAACTATATATTAATGTGATGGAATCTATAACTACTTGATCATTAAAACCTTTATACTTTGTTAATTAAGAACCATTTGATTCTATGAATTTATAGAAAAAGAATGAATTTTTATTATTACTTAATGACAAAGCATTCATACATCTTTTTTGGGTAGAAAAATCCGTACATATATAGTTTTACGTTAAATAAAACTTTTGTTGCTTGAAATTTACAATTTTTTTTTAATATGTTTCTCATTTTCTATTTCTCAAATTTTATGATTTCGCTTAATTATTCTCCATTAATTAAATCAGTCAATTTGCCAACTCTATGTCTGTAATTGATTTTTTTTTAATAAAAGTTATACCTGGGTTATCTTGTGCGTCAACCAACGCAAGATCTCTCTTTTTGAGCAGTTTTGAGGGTGCACCCCCTATATGGACTGGATATTTTTAGGAGAGTAAGTGATCTTAAATGCTGACTCGAAGTTTGAAATCGAGTACTACATTAGTACACCCACCACTAGGTTAAACCCTTGAGGTTACGTTATAATGGATTAATATAGCAAAATTTGTGTTGACATAAGGATTAAATTGCTGATTAATAATGAACAAGTAAAATACTTATTTAGAGGGATTGAAAACAAGCGATCAAACTGAAAAAAAATAAATCTTCTAAGAACTAAGCTATTATTTTAATCTAAATTTAGTTATAACCACTTTATGATGTTAAAAGAGCGTAAGCAAATTTTGAAGTGGATTGATCTGTGATCTTAAAAAAGTTAAATGAACTCGAATTGGGAAACTTGTACGTTTTATCTTCTTATAAACCCTCATTTTCATGCATGTTTAATAGGAAGATCTATAGAAACAAGAGATATTTTAATTAATTTCTTAGAGAACATTTAATTAATATGACAACGTCAGACTAATTAGATATTTACCTAACATTTCTATCCACGATAATTGCTTATTGCCTGAGTTAAACTGAGTAACACTTTTGTCGCAACTTAAATGCAAAGAAAAAAAAACTTAAGGAATAGGGATGTAAAAGTTTGGCTCGCAGGGGATAGAGATGTACGTTCACGGGTCACTAGAGCCAAGGGATACACATGCAAAACATATATACATGTGATCTCTTACCTGCTGCCGAATGTAACAGACACAATTTATCAAAATTTGGTTCATAAGATCGTCAGATGCTAATGGTTGCTCATGTTATTGTCAAGAAATAGTGATGATTCACTATATATATGGCTAAAAGAATAATGACACACTGATTTTTTGTTTTTTTATACATATTTTGTCTCAAGAAAATCATATCGGTTAATAATAACCATTATTACACATGGATGTGTGCTAGTGATTACAAAAAAAAAGTAACTTTCATCAATCTCTAAAACATACATAGTTTAATTATTTAGTTTATAAATTTCAAAAATATGTTATTTAATTTTTAAAAATTGTTTACTTACTACTTGTTAAATTTTGAGACATGTATATTTGCTTTGTTTTTATTTTACTTTTTTACTAACAAGGGATTAACAAATAAGTAAAAAACTTTCAAGAAAAGAGATTAAATTGTGTATTTTTAATAAGACTAATAGTTGAGACATATATTTTTTAAGGACCAAAAGAAGAAAAAACCTTTTCTCTTAAAGAAAGAGATAGAAAACAAATTTGGATAACGCAATATGATAATTATGTGAAAAAAAATTACAAAATAACTAATTAAAAAAATACGCATATCTCTTCACACCATTATTATGTAACATGAAAGAATTCGAATATATGATTAAAAAAATTTTGTAGAATAGGAAATATAAGAGCAAATAATGTTTACATACATCGTACTCGTATTAAAGGTAAAGAACAACATAATGAAATCACCAAAACACAAATAAACTAGCCAAAAACGTCTACTCATCTGGACAAGGTTCCACACATGGTCCTATATCTATTAAAGTTAAGGGTGATTATAAATCAATTTGACCTGGCTACATCAGGCCAAGTTGGGACAACAACAAAAAAATTATAGGGTTGGGTTAGGCCACATCATCAAACCGAGCTAGCCATGTTGGCTGGTGTTCATCCTCTTAATTTAAAAAAAAATTACTTAATAGGGACTTATATGAAAAATATTATCTTTTTAGGGGTCATTTTATAATTTTTGCCACAAATTTCAAAAAAAAGAAAGACCCAGCCCAACCTAGTTCTAGACATAACTGAGCCTAAGATGGAGCTTAAATTTTACAACTTGATGTAAAATCAAGTAAGACACTAAGCTAAGCCAATGCTCGACCCTCGAGGTTTACACAACCCTAATTGAAGTTAACCATTCTACTATTGTTGAGGATGGCACTCCTCAACTGTGGTGGTGGTTCTCCAAGTTCAACAAGGTTTTCTTGTTAGTTATTAATCAACCTAACTAAACCATCTGCTACCTTGTGATCTTCCCAAACAATGTGCCTCATCTTCATTTGAGAAGACTTAAAACTTCCTCATCCAAGAGTTGCATCCCCAACAAATAGTTGAAAGATGATGACTAGGTTCACTAGTTTGCCAACTAAGTCAAAAGCCACTTTTAAGTCAAGCTCAATCTCAAGAAACTCAGTTGTGTGCACAAAAGCAAATTTTAAGACGTGCAATAAACTCTTTAATTACGCAAGAATTGTTTATTAGAAGCTAGGTTTGGCTAAGAAGCCTATAATCCTCCCATATTAGTTTCTAATCACTTCTTTAGCACTACTAGGACTAGGGTTAGGGCACCAGGATCCATCAATATTAAATTAGAACCATCCTTCCTTGGATAGAGACTAATGCACAAGAATGGAGATGTTTGATAGTGAGTGTTGTGACCTAGATGTGAGATAGAACATTTTTTATGATTTCTCACAATATAGATGCCCTAACATTTATAAACAAAAGAACCCTCTTTGAAAGGATCATCTTCAGTGATCATGTAAAGACCTTTTAGCTAATTTAAAATATAGGGTCGGGCATATTGGAAGATTAAAATGCTCCAAATTCTAGACACCTACAAGCACTCCCTAAAAAAGTGTATTGTGGACTCAACAAACTCATTACAAGGGGGACAAGTATTTGAGCAAATGATATGTCTATTTGAGAATAACTGGCACATCAATAGGCTATCATGGCAATATAACCTTGTAAATGCCTTAATTCTTGGATGGCAAGCTAACTTCTAGACCCATTATAAATCTACACAAACATAATTGCTCTCTTCTTTCAAAACGATATAACCTTAAGCTCTTTGAGTAGTGAAATATCCTTTGGCATCAAACAATGAGGTTATGATATCAACAACAATGGAGTTAAGGTTAATAAGGCAAGCATGTATTTTTGCAATAATTTTAAGTGGGAGCTCAACAAAGATACTAAACAGCTTCCAAGCTCCATTGTGATTTCAACAACTATAAGGTTATCTTCATATCTCTGAACCGATCATCAACTGAAGAATGAATCATACTTTTGTAATGTTTATGATCATGCCAAACTTTAGCTTTAATTATTACCATTTTTTAGAACCTACCCAACACCTTTTCCAAAGGATATCTATTACTTTAATAAGGCCTTTGAGATAGATAGACCATAACCTCTTTGCTTGCACTTTTAGCCATAAGAAAAAGAAAGGTAAGTGTTTGACAAACAAGATTTTTCCCTCAAGAATCTCTAAGGAAACTTAGCAAAACTAAGTTTAACTATATATGTGGGTCATTCTCTTGATCCCAAGATCTTTCTTTTAGTGATGTTCCACCTAACTATATGAGTTTTAGTAGACATTTTAGTATAAACATAGAACAAGCACATCCTCAAAACGCACCCATATCACATTGCTTAGGAAGAGATTTAAATTCCTCTCTTCTTCATCAATGCATAGCGGATTGCTAAATATTCCTAACTTCAATTGACTCTTCCCAAGTTTTGAATTAAAATAGAAATATATTCTATCAAATGCACATCTCAATCATGAATGGTATGGCCACTTATACAGATGAGAATGCTATTCAAGATTGGGATGTGTGACCCAATAAAATGTGTTTTCATTTTGGTTCAAAACATGGGAAGATTAAATCAAACTTAGGAACATCTAGTAACCCATTTAGTGTTGTTAAAGAAGGGAGGAGTTTGAGTCTTTTTTTAAGCAAAATTCTTTTTTCCTCTAATGAAGGTTAGCAAAGAAATAGCAAGGAAATTACCTTGCTATATAGTAAGGGAACATTCTCTTTACAAGTAACTTGCTAAATAGTGAAGGAATTGATTAAAATAATAGGGATCAATTGGCAAAGGATTTTCCCTTGCTATTTAGAATAGCAAAGGCAACAAACTTATGTTGAGTTTTACAAAGATATAAAGAATACCTAGGCGACTTGTATGTTGCGTGCATGCCAAGTATAACACCCCAAAATTAATTAAAACTAATTATGGCAGTTAATGTGGATTAACTAGCAAGATTAATTAAGAGGGTAGACTTTTACTTTGGGCTATATAAAAGAATTAATTGAGTTTAAGACTAAATGTATAAGTCTAATCTTAGTTGTGGGAGGATTTAATTCCACTTCCAAATGGCCCAACAACTATATGGTGCAAACCTAAACTAAATGGGCCCTTAAGATAGCCCAAACCCACCATAAACCCTCCAACTTGTGGTCCAATAAATTCCCACTATAACCTAAATGAATTTTTGGGCCTTTAGATCAATACTCTTTTTCCAACCCTAAGAGTTTCTGTATCCCATCTCACCTAACATTAGCCCACTTGAAATAATGGACCTATTGGACCAACCCATCTTTACTAAATCCTTAAGAGGCCTGATCCCCACTTATTTAGTTGCTAAGACACTCATGTTCAGAAGAATAAGGACTCCATTTTCGCACTTGAGAAAGGGGACTAGGGTTTTTCTGCATTCTTCCACCATTTCCCACTTCTAGAGGAAGATTTGGCTAAGGTAATCTATATAAAACATGTCCTTCTCATTCTCCTCTTTATTTTGGCCAGATTAGTTTATGGTTTTAGGCATTTTTATCTCATTCTCAAATCTAAAATTTGGTGTTTGGGTGATTCTTTGCAAGATTTTTAGAGTTGGGAGTTAGTGGAACCACAGGGTAAGTGTTTGCTTTTATTTTATGGTGTAACCTTGCTCAGATTTCATGTTATAAATTGACTTTGGTATATGGCTGATTCTATGTGCGAAAATCCAAGTTGTAAGCATGGTCCATGGTGTGTTCTTGGTAGTTAAGGCTTAACCCAGTCCACTTAACCTCCTAGATGTATAGGTAAGTGTTTCCTCTTCTTTTATGAGGTATATGTGCTGAATTTCCATCATTTGGATTGACTTTTGATGCATGGCTTTTACATGTGTGAAATTGGAGATGTTGGGAATGACCCCTTGTGAATCCTTGGTGTTGTGACCTTAAATTGGTATAATTGACTCTTTAAGAAACTAGGTAAGTAACTTTTAAGTAGCCATTGGTGGTTTAACCCTTGGATATATGATTTATTGCTAGAAATTATGATAATTGCACTTGTTTAAGGCTTGGTGTGCATTTGAATTATAATAGTAGTTAGAGGAAGAGTAATTGGCTTGATTGAGGTAATCGGGGTTATTTTTCCTAATTCTATACATATGCTTATGTTAATTTGATATTTGTTACACATGCTTAATTTTGAAATGCTAAATGATTAGTAGACTACTTGAATTGTTATTGTGATTGGACTTGTGAGTCCATGGTGGTGCTGTGGTACGACTGCCACCCGTGCATGTGTTTCGGTCGAGCACCAGGTTGTAATCAAACCCTGAATGCATTGAGCCCAGGTTATACTTAGGGAGTTAGTGTCGTGGACGGCCCACTTCCGATTGGCCATTAACATGTTGTGTGTGATTGCTGATATGGGATGGTAATCATTGGTAGCTTAACTAGTTCATTTGTAAATTAAATTGACGATTCTGGCATTGATGATATGAAATTACATTGTATTAATTAATCTATACATATATATGGAATTTGCCTCTTATTACTGAGATTGTATATCTCACCCTAATTGTGGGCTAACATTTTTAGGGACCGGACCTCTTAGTGGTAAGGAGAAACTAATGGAAGCTTATTGTATGATTTGGGTAGCACATAGGCTTGGAAACCTTGTTAGATTGTATTATATAATTAGATTACTAGTTTTATGTAATTGCCACATTGCATCATATATTGCCAAGCATAGGGATTGTAATCATGTGGCATATTAAATGTCAACTTAAACTAGTGATGTATGGAACTTTTATTAAGATTTATGTTTGAATGGATATGTGAGTAGTTTATGAACTCTTTGCTGTCATTGATCTATAAACTTGCTGGTTTATGGTGGCTAGAGAGTTAAGGATCCATGTTTAAGTTTTAAATGGGTAATGATAGATGTGTTAGGTAGATTAGGTAAAGGAATGACACTAAATCTTCACAAATTAAGTTAAAGTGGTCTAGAGCGTTACTAGAGAGAGAATTGGAGAGCATGGGATGAAACCTTGGGGGTTATAGGAATAGAAGGTAATTGGTCGCAGCCAAAAGTGACGAAGTTACCCAGGGAGGAAAACAAAGAGGAATTATTCGCGGTGAAAAGTGAAGTTAGCCACAGCAAAATGCAAGAGCTGAATCTAGTTGTGTTCCAGAGGGTAATTTGCCATGGCGTAAAGGACATTTAGCCACAGCGAATTTTGTGAAAATGTGTCAAGTGATCCCAAGAGCAATTGGCCATGGCACGAAGAGTATTTAGCCTCAACGAACATACTCATTTCCTCATAATAACCTAGAAGCCTTGGTTTTCTCTATGGAAAAATTAAGGAATGATTTAGGAATACTTGTAGAAGGTTCTTGTGAGTTAGAATTAATGGATGAATGGATTAAAGGCTTATAATTGCAGGTTTGATTCTCTCATGTACATAAACAGTTATGAAAAACTAATTAATGACTTTAATAACATTAAGGTTTAAATTCCTCACTTTTTTTCTTAATGTAAGTAATTGAAATGACTTCAAACCATGATTTTTGATTATTAATCATGTCTTCAACCCTAATTACCATGATTAGAAGTTAGGGTTGTTACATTTGGTATCAGAGCAATGGTTCAGAATAACTAAGCTAATTTAAATTTTATGGTTAGAAACTTAGCAACCATGATGCATATTTGGCATAGTATTAACTCATAAGAAGAGCTAATTATGTGAACATATGGTTGTTGCTCTTTATGTTCTGGAAGAAAATATAGAGGAATAATGATGTAAGGCTTGTAGTGCTTGTTAAAACGAATGTTTCTTAAATCTTATTCAGAACATCACCAATCACAATGAGTGTGTCCCTAAAAATAATAGAGTATAATAAGATTCTATCTCATAATGCTTTAAATATCACTAATTTTGAGACTTAAGGTTATTAATACCAATGAAAAAGGCTAGAATTTTGCCATTCTTTTCAAAAATTGGGTTACTGGTCTTAATCTAGATAGTCAACCAATTAAGGCTTGTTACCAAATGGCTGCACGATAGATGCACCAATCATTTGTTATGAAGTGTTGGTTGACTGGATGAATGAGACCAGGTAACTGATAAGGATAATGAACAAGGCTACTAATAGTTGTTGTAACTAGTTGATTGGCATTTGCTAAGCAAGCCAACTAGGTACGGCTAACCAGTTGACTGGCCTATCGAAGTAGTCAACTGATTACAACAAGAACAATAATTCTTTACCTAAGCTTTTCAAGGGTCATCTAGAGTGATGATGAGAACTTAGAAGGTAATGGTACAAAGTAAAACACTTGACTAGCTATAAAAACCTTACGGAAGGGTAAGATATAAGCCGTACTTATGATTAGGAAATTGACAATGGAAGTTTGGGAACTAATGTATAATAAATAAGTGTGATGGAATAAATATATGAAGTGATGTACAATCCATATTGAGTTAGAACTATGTAAACTTCAAAAGGTTCCCAAGGCTGAGGCTTTATAGGTATAAAGGTCCTAACCCACTTGCTTGATCCCGGTTAATAAAAAATATAATTACTCGATCCTAACTACCACAATTTGGGCCTAATAAAGAAGGGCAATAAGAGTTAAAGAACATTTCAAATAGTTTCATTGAAACTATTAGAGTGAGAGTAAGCCATCTTTAGTTAATAATGACAAGAAAGGAAGGCAAGAAACACTTAGAATAGCGAATCCATTTTTGAATGGGGAATAGCGACTTTAAAGCAAGAGATTAAAGGAGATTATAACACCATATTTTATAGCTCATTTCCATCATCATTTATATACTTATGTGATATATTGTAAGTAGGAAGCGGAAAATTCTATTAAAATAATAAACTTTCTTGTGTTGCGTTCTAGTTAAAAATTTGCTATCGGTGTCACGTGGACCATGTGAGCTCATACTATACATCTTCATATTTATTTACATCATTACAACTCATTTGCATCTCAAAATCATACCCACAACTCATGGAAACCGAAAATGGAGCTCAAAATAAGCAAGTACATTTTCGGCCAGATTTACTCCATTTTCTGACCCAACTTTGGAAAATCATAACTAAATCTATAAAATTTGAAATCATGCAATCTTGGTCATTCTAGAAAGCTTAGGATGTATCATTCACACTAAAAATATACAAAAATCATAGCATTGATCACAGAGGACGTTTGACATCCAAAATGGTCCAAAGGTCTGACTGAATTCTGGAGCAGTCACAGAATTCTACAGAATAATTTGAAAATTTCCAATTATTTCCAAAAAAATATAATCCATGTAAATGATACCGATTTAGAAAGCTGTGGATGTTAACTAGAGAGAAAAAATATCTCTAGATCTGTTCATCAAGCCCAAACTCCAGAAGTTCATGGAACAATACTTCTGGTCGGCAAATTTACTGATACTGGGTAGAAACTTTAAAAATTCATATTTCCCTTTCTAGAATTCCAAATGAAGTACTTCCAGTTGTTATGAGTCACTGTGATCATCTATTTTCTCTATACAAAATTTTGTGGCAATTGAATATCATTTGAGCCTTGTGTTACAGAAAACAATTTCAGACCAAATGAATAGTATAGCAAACCAGAAACCATGAATTTTTCCAACTTTGAAAATTTATCAAATATTTTGTGGACCTCCAAAAATTATGATCTTTAGCTTTCAAGAAATCTCTCAATGAGACCTAAACGCATGCCAAATTTCATATCAAGACTAGGTAATTTGGCCAAAAAGTGACACAGGGTTCCATTATAGTCAAATTTGGCTCCACATGAGGTGTCAAACTTGCCAAATGGTCTTCCTTTGGTATTGGCACCTTTTGGGTAAGTCTAAAAGCATATTTAAGACTTAAGTGAGCTGCCCAAATGGTTCCAAACCTCATGCATCTCATTTTGGCCATTCAACCCACACCTATATATATTTCCATCAAACTTCCATATTGCACACTTTGGCATTACATAGTCAAAATAAATCCTAGAGGTCATATATCATCTTCATACATCTAAAGATCGTATAATAGTATATTTACACATGTCTCAAGGTTTATGGTACATAGATAACATCATATACATTATAAACTACCATTATAGTTCCAAAATAGACAAAACAAGGCACAAGGTTGTCAATCTCTCTTCTTCATCGTGGTTGGCTCCCTCTATCATAATTACTTAGTCCACCTAGCATGTTAAATCATTGGAGAGGAGGGGATGAGATTCAAAGAATCCCAATAGCTCATCTCTCATTCAATCATATATAATATGTGCAAAGCAAGCATTATAAATGCATGCATGGAGAAATTAGAAGTCATAGACATTTTAAAAGCAACCTTGGCATGTGAATCAATCATACAAGACATTCAAGAGCTCACTAAATATTTGGATTGGCCTCACACTTCTCCTCATGGATTTTGGACCTGTCTCACCCATTCTTTAAGAGCTTTGGACTCAATCATATTCTTAGGAGCCCACTTTGCTTTTGGGAGACTCTTTACTTTGTCTCAACTAAGCTCAAGGGTTCTTGGCTCATCCTCACCAAAGGGAAGAGTTCTTGGCATCTCCACACTCAAGTAAACTCATACAAATATCATGCACTCATTAGAAAACATAACATGGCATCAAGGATCATGGCATATAAAGGCATGCTAGCATACTTTTCATAGCTTGAGAATATATATACACACATTCTCAAACAAGCCAAACACATATCCATGCATGAGAAAAGGTGGAGAGAGCTACCCTGTGTACAACCACACACTTTTTCCTTAGCTTTCAAGCCTCCTCTTTCGGCCACACACCCACAAATTGGTGGAGATGGTTTCTCTTGGCCTAGATACCATTTATGGGAGCCAATTAGGTTCATGAAACATATTCTAAGGTTACACAATTTGGTTAAACACTAATAAATTGCTCTAAAGGTTCCATTATGGTCCATATTGGCACCTAATGAAGCAACACCTTTCAAATGATTTCTAGGCCTCATTCTTTCCTTTCAAATATGATTCTTGATTCCTTTTATGCCTCTTGGAGTCATCACATCATCAAAATAAGAGGCCTAACACCATGTTGCTTCTTTAGGTCATAATATAGAACCTAAGACACCAAATCACTTTCCATGAGTTCTAAATTTTTTCCAAGGCCTCCCTTCATTTTTATTCATCAATTATGACTCAAGAATGGCCTTAGAAAAATTTAAAACTCTCCCTAGCTACATAAACATACCTAGGCCGAGACATAGGGGGTTTTGGGTTTCTTGGAGATGTCTTTGTTTTCTTGAAGGAAGAAGCTTGTGGGGAGCATCTTAGGTGTCTCAAGAACTCATTTATACTCTTAATTAAACTTAGAAAGCATCACATAAATTTAGAAATTAGAAGGTGCACTTGAAACCCTAAATTTTGCATCTTAAAATATAATGGTTATTTTGTTGTTTTCTTTGCATATTCTTGTTCTTCTCCATCAAATACCTAAGATTCATGCTTGGTTGGGCTTGAAAATCAAATCCTCCTAGGGTTCCTAGTGTAGGTCGAAATGGAGAAGGAGTGGGATGAAAGGTATCAAACAATAGGATGCATTTTTACCTTGTTTCCTTACTTAGTTTGGCTTGAATCTTGATTTCTCCAAGCTCTTCTCTTCAAATCCGAACTTTCCCTTGAATATCTCCTTTGAATCAGATTTATAAACCTCATTTTAATCCAAGGAAAGAAAGTATAATGAAGAAGAGGTGGTGAAGATGAAGAAAAGCAAGGAAAAACACCATGAAAATATACCTTAAACTTGGATTTCTTCCTCCTTCTTCTTCCTCTCTTAGGTGCCTCTCCCTTAGGGTTTTGCTTTTGGCTTGGGGCTGAATTTTCTGAAGTTAAATGAGGGCAAGTGTGAGGCGCCACCTATATATAGGTAGAGAAAAGTAACTTTTTCAAACATTCCCATTTTGCCCTTCATACTTTGCATTTTCATTTCTACTTCGTTTTAGCTCCTTTTTGAGAACTGTCTTTTCCATTATGAAATTTAGGTTCCCAATTAAGTAAAATACTTTTGGAATTACTCAAATCAGAGTTAAAACCTTCCCAAACGAATCAGTCAAAGTTCGGGTCAACCGATATTAGAAAACATCCACCAGAGGTGTAACACCTTAGCTTCTAGCTCATACCCATCATGCCCACATACTCATATGCACATGTTAAGCTTACAAGGGAGATAATTAGCTCTACCTTGGTGTTCTTTCTTCTTGGCATTATATATGGGTAGATATTCTCTTTAATGTCACATGGACCGGGTGAGCTCTTTCTATGCATCCTCATGCTCAATTGCTCTATTAAGACTTATTACAATCCCAAAAATATGCTTTAAACTCATGGAAAGCAAAAAGGGATATGAGACATGCATTTTCGTTCTGGGCAAATTTTGCTTCATTTCTGGGCTAAGTTTGAAAATCCATAACTAAATACAGAAAAATCGTAACTACATGATCTTGGTCATTCTAGAAATCTTAAGATGTCTACTTCATGCTAAAAATATGTAGAAATCTCAATATCTCATATATTCTGCGTTTGACATCCGGAATCATCCACTGGTCAGAGGGGGCTTCTTTGCTGTCACAGTTTACTGATTTGGACTTTGAAAATGTCTAACTAATTCCAAAAAAATCCAATGCTTGTAAGTGATATCTCTATGGAAATATGTGGATGTTGGCTAAACAGGAAAAATATCTTTAGATCAGTTAACCAAGCCAAATTCCCGGAAACCGATGAAACAGTACTTCGGGTCTGGTTGGGTGTCTGATTCTGGGCAGGAACTTCGAAATTGTATATCTTCCTCTCTAGACCTCTAAATGAGGTGCTTCTAGTTCCTAAAAGTCTCTGTGACCATCTAGGTTCTGTGTATAAAATTTCGTAGCCATTGGACTACGTTTGCCCCTCGGATGACACAAATCTCAAACTGACCAAATGAACAGTGTTTTCTGAAATCCGAATTTCTGATGCCAACTTTGAAAAATCATAAAAAATGCTATAGACCTCTAAATGAAATTAAATCTAGGTTCCCAAAAAGCTCTAAACCTGATCTAGTTACATGTCAAATTTCAGAGCAAGAAGAGGTCATATGGTTACCCTTTGGCATCATGTGCAAAAAGCCACTTTCTTGGCTAAAAATGGGGCTCATGGGGTCCAATCTTGGTTTTTTTACTTCTATGACCCTTTGAGCACATGAGAAAGTATCTCTAGGGGCCATCAATCATGGCTCAAGTGTCTAGTAACTTAGATTGGAGAAACTCCCTACCCCATTCCCACTTATGCACTCTTATGACCCATACTAACATTGAGCATTTCACATCAAAATTGCCTCTTTATTCACAATAGGCCTCATTCTCATACATTCATTAACTTGAGAACATTCATAGAGAATACATCATATACAATGTAAATTTACAACTCTTGTCTCATATACAATACATTTACAAGAAGCTCTTTACAAATCTTTCTTAGTCTCCCTAGCTTTATGATTGGTGGTTTCCATCCCTAGTCTCACTTGGTCCACCTGGCATGTTTGGATGGTGGAGGGGGAGGGTGAGATTCGGAGAATCTCAGTAGGTCAACTCTCATTCAATCATACATATATAGCATGCAACAAGTCTCACTATGCATGTATGGCATGTTAGCATATAAAACCATGACGAAAGCATTTAAAACATATGAATTGGCCATGCATAAAAGAAAGATATTCTCAACATGTGAGTAGGCCACACATAACATTTAGAAGCTTGCTAAGTACATGGATTAGCCTCACCCACTCACTTGTGGCTTTTGGACTTGCTTCACCCATTCTTAAGAGGTCCTTAGACTCAACCCTTACTCTTTGGGAGTCAACCTCACTTTTGGGAGACTCTTTACTTTGTCTCAACCAACTTAAGGGTTTGGCTCATCCTCACCTTGGCTAAGGGTTATTGGCTTTTCCATTTCCTCAAGCAAACCAAAACAATCACATAAATCATCATTTCAATTCATAACATATCATCATGCTAACACACTTCTCATAGCTCATATCATTCATACACACAAGCAAGACAATGTAAACACACAATTATGCATAAGAGAAGATGGAGAGAACTACCTTGTTAGCTATTCACTACTTCCTCTTTCACTTGTCTCCTCCCTTTTGGATTTCACTACTACTTCTAGATGGGAGAGCTTCTCTTGAGCCTAACCACACAAAAGCATGGAATTAGTTCCTTAATACTTAATTCTTGAGCTAGGGATCTCTTTCTAATCAACCCTACTGAGCTTCTCAAACTAGGTTTCTTTCTCTCACTAGAATCCATTAGCTATCTTCTCTCTTTTCTCAAACTCTCAAGCTTTTACAAAGGGAAAGCAAGAAGGAGAAGACTATATACTTCTAACCTCTCTCAAGAGTGGTTTCCCACTCTCTCTCTTCTGAACCAAACTCAAAACCTAACTATCCTTGCTATCAAAACCGTGGAAAGAGAGGGTAAGGGGAGAAGGGCAACATATAAAGAGAAAAGCCATGAGAATCCTTACCTTTCTTGTCCTTTCTTCTTCTCCTAAGCTTCTCTCTCTCTCTTCCGCCCTTTTCTCTCTCCTAAAACGAGCTTGAGTCGGTTAAAAGAAGAAAGAAGAGATTTAGAAGCTTTTAAAAAGTCAAATTCTCTTTTTTTCGCTTTTCTGGACCGCTCTCGCTATAGCGAGCCATTGCCCTCGCTACGGCGAGCTCATGTCTATTCCAGACCTTCGCTATAGCGTCGCTGTGGCGAGTTCGTGTCTATTCCAGACCTCTGCCTTCGCTATGGCGTCGCTACGGCGAGTAACTCTCTGGATGTTATATGGAATGCCCGCACTCGCTATAGCTAGGAGCATTTTCGCTATTGCGAGAAGGCATTCTTGCTATTGTTAGGCCATTTCTCGCTATGGCGAACTCGGGAATGCGCTATAGCTGGGCTGTGGCGAGAAGACTTAGAATTTTCAGCCCTTTGAAAATTCCAGCTTTCTCTTTTCCTTTTCTATTCTCATTCCTTTTCTTTTCTTTTTTCTTTTCTTTCCTCTTTTCTTTTTTTCTTGGCTGTTACAAGAGGGGTTTTAACTATCCCGGGGATTTCCATGGTTTTCAGGGCCTCTGAAAACCCTAGAGAACTCAAAATTTTGGTTTAGAAAGCTCTCCTGTATGAATTAAAAAATTTATTCAAATTATGAAAATGTTATTACGTTTTGTAAACTTTTCGTAAAAAATTGTTTCTTCATTCTAACTTCGTTTTTCTTTCCGTCTGAACCTGAGATTCTCATTTTTAGGAGTCTAGAATTCTTTCCAAATTTTTTGAAACCTTAACTATATCATTTTGGGGGACTTCCTTTTGTATCTGGTGAGTTTTGTTTATTTACGGAGAAACTATACGTTACGTTTCTTACGTTTTCTCTTGTTTTCAGAAAATTAGATGTTACATTTCTCACCCCCTTAAATAAATTTCATCCTCAAAATTTGGGGTACACTTTCTTCTTACTCTTTTCTTTTCTAGCTAACAGCTATTTTCTTTCCCTTCTTCTTGGCTTTATATGCTTTCTCAGTGATTTCATTCTTTTATATTTTCTCTTAGCCAGGGGATTTTTCATTGCTAGCCTGTAATGAAGGCTTTATGATAATAGAGTACTAGCTAATTGCACTCATAAGGGAAAGAAATTTCTAGCTTTGGAGGCCTATTTTGGGAGAGCTTACTAATTATATCAAGTTAGTCTTAACCTGTTTGTAGGAGTTAACATTTCTTTCACATCTAGGGAGGTAACTCATTTTGTATCAAGTCTCCCATTTTCTCTCTCAATGGCTTCTCATTACATGTCATCATCTGTTCTAATCATTACAGCCATCGGAGGTTTTTGTCTGTCTGCTTATTCATTTATATGTATTGTATATTGTTCATCTCTGTGTTCTTTCTTACTAGCTTATCCCATAAATATAATTCACATTTCTTTCTAGCATAGGCCTCACATCTTAGTTACTTACTAGGATCACAACTCCTTTGAGGAGTTTCTGCTTTGAATGATCCCAGTTTCTCTATTTATTACTATATCTGTCTCTGTAGGTCGGGACTTCTCCTTACTTTCTTTGCTTACTTACAATGGTATTGTATAGTCCCTTATTTCAAGACTGATAAGCCTAACATACGTATCTCATACTAGCACCGAAGAACTACTATCGCTGACTACTGTTGGGCTCTGATGGGATGCTAGCTAGTCTCATAGTTTTGCTCACTGGAGATATACTGTACCACTTACCTCATATAAAAACTGCACCTAACCCCTTTCTGTATATATATATATAAGCTAACATGTGGGGATTTTTCTATCCCTCGGTTAGGGCTACTATCTGCTAAGTAGTGGTTCATCTGGCTCTAACTCTGATAAGCTAATTTCTTGCTTTTTGCATCCCATATACTATGCTCATCTCTAAAGAGAGCTAGTCAATGGTTTAACCCTCTGAGTAAAGCTTTCATATCTTTGCAGCAATGGTTTACTAGACTCAGGAGGTCTCTAGTCTCTTAGACAAAAGCTAACTAAAACTGTACTGGTCTCTGAGACTAACTATTTTGTAAAACTATCTCAGGCTGTCATCTCTACCAGAGATCTATCATGCTGTGGCTAGGGCTCTCTATAATTCTATGAAATCTACTGTGACCCCTAGGTCTACTGCGACCTCTCAGAGCCCTGCTAGGGTTTACTGCAACCCGCTGTGCTATGTTGGGATCTACTACAATCCATCTCTGGGAGACGTCAAAGCTTATTCTCTAGGATCCTATTGTACTAATACTAGGGAGCATTTTAATTTTCATTCATCGCTCCTCATAGGATCCTCAGATTCCCACTTCAGCCCCTTTTTCACTTAGGCTTTCTTTTCTTACTCTATTGACTTACTTATTTAGATATACTCGTTTTGGCCCTCCTCTCATATCTTGCAGTTCTCACTATACCCATGTTCTACTTTTAAGTGCCTTGGCATTAGGGCATCTCACACACTAAATGCGATGAACATCTCTGGCAGGAGAGAGGCTATACACTAGTCCTTATTCATTTCATTTACATTTACTATAAGGGACTTGGGCTATGCATACTGAATTTGAACATTTTCTACTGGGGATTCCTCTCTGCATGCTTTTCTCATTATTCTGATATTATTGGAATCCTTTTATCTTTCTTTTCTGACTTATATCATTCTTTAACCAGGATACCTTTCGATTATCAAGACACTTTGGTGATCGATGTCATTGTTTGCTACGCACTCAAGTCACATTACTACTGGGTTAGCCAGACCCAATATCATGTAACCATTATTACAAGCAAACTATAACATCAAACACTAATACACAAGTGCCTCATGACTGAGCTCAAAGCCACTATCGCCTATATATTACAAGTTTCCCAATAATCTAAAGTATCCTTTCTTGCTTGTCTCTATCTACCCTATTCTCATAAAATACATAGGGAAAGTAGGATTCTTCCTTTACTACATCCCGAGATCTCTCCACATTACCCAACTATTTTTTTTTCAGGCGCTATTATGCTATAAGGGCGTCTATGCCAAGGATAGATGTGCCTTTTTAAGTACTCAAGCATATTAACTGAATATCTATTTTCAATCTAATATATCCTCGGCTTGAACATTGTCATAACTTCTCTTTCTACCTTTCTTATCCTCTTACTTAGGTAAAAGGATGTTTTACTACTAACTATTTCTGTTGCTAGTTCAGGTTTTTCTATGCTCAAGGGCACTTACATTTTCCTGGGATTCCTTCACTTATTTACTTTCTGTAACATCAAGGGGGCCTATTTTTCGTTCATACTCTTACTCTACTCTTAGCTAGACCATCCCTTGGTAAGAAGGATTTTATTTCATATAATCTTAAGAATTTCATTATATGGCACTCTCGACTTACACTCTTCTTTACATAAAACAAGGCTTGCCTTCTCTTTGTTCCCTTGAGCTTCCCTGAGGGTACTAAGGCATTAACTGTCTGTCTCAACTTATTTTTACATTCAGATCAAAGCTGGGCTTTCTCTTTGTTCAGTCTCTTTAGCTCATCCCCAGGAGCATAATATGCTATTTCTAGGGTTCTGCTAACTCAATCCATAACACATCCTTTCAATGTCTAGATTCTACCTCACTGAAACTCATGCTCTACTGGGTGCTCTAATCACTCACATGCTTTAACCCCATATCATTCTCATATTAGGGAGCTCGTTTGACTAATTTTCATACCCCTATCTCTTTACCTTTCTAGTTTAGATTACTCATTTAAGCTTACTCATTTAATCATGACTAAAGCAAGGGTATCTTTTTTGTAGCTAATTTCTCAACTCTTCCTCGCTTCCTTTATTACTATACTTTATGACTTAGGGGTTCTATTTAGGGGAATTTGCTAACCACTACTGGGTGGTTTCCCTGACATAAGGATGTCTCATCCTTCCTTTTTCGATCTAGGGGGAACTCTTACTGAACCTTTCATTCACATATCTCACCTGGAACGATGCTACTGGTCACTTCCCCAGGCTTTAACTTATGCTCAGCCTAGGCTAGTCATTTATCGAACCTTTAGCTTACTAACTATCCTTATTCTTTTCTGGGTCTTTGTTACTGGCTACTCGTACTTACCTTTAGGTGTTACCTATGAGGTACACCTTTTTAGGCCACTCGCTATGTGCCTTACTAATGGTAGTCTTATCTTATGCCACTTCGAGGCTACACTAGTATTTTATCATTCAGTGTCTCACTAGGTAGCATTCTAAGTTAGGGTCAACGCCTCATAGGCGGCTCTCAACAACCTTATTATCCCTGTGTCTAACTTCCTCTGTGTTGAGCTCTTTCCTCAGTCTCATTTACTAAGCCTATGAACTTCTTACTAATCTTTCATAACTATTCTTTTCCTCTACTTATACTAGGAGTTCCTGCTCTCTGTGGGTTGTTTGATCCCTTATTAACTTCTTTCTTAAGTTGGCCTGAATATGACTAATAAGGCGTTCATGGTGCCCTTCGTCGCGGCTAATTAGCCTCAAGTTCACCCTAATTTTCCTATCTGAGTATCAGCCGCGGCTAACTTCTCAATTGGCTGCAGCGAGGGACTCTCTGGATTACCTCGCTGCTTCATAGAATAATTGGCCGCAAGTAAACAACTAATTGGCCACAGCTAATGGCCTCTGATTGGTTTGCTTTTCTACGAATTGGATTTTCATCTTTAGCTACTGACCCAAGCCTTATTACCTCTATATCTGGTCTATCATCAAGCTAGAGAGTTCTACCTCTTGCTTCGTTCATGCATAGCTAGCTATAACCTCTGGGCTGTTAGGGCTCTGAAGGGTGTAGCTTATGACTCAAACTCCTAGCTTGAGGGAATTAACCTTTTGGGCTTTAAAACTCACCTAGACATTTAGGTGTTGTGGCTAGAGGGTGACTCTTTTTCTCATTCCTCTCTAAACTGGTCTTATGCAACTACAGTTTCATTTCATACCATGCTGCATTACTACTTGTCTCTGCATTAAGCAGGATATCTCAAAATGGTCTTAGAATAGCTAGTGGATACTGGGAAAGAGTGGCCTCTAGAGTAGCCTGAGTAAAGCTAAACTTAAGCGGAGCTAAGGGGTCCGATGGCTGGAGCTCTATGTGATATGATAGTACGTCAGGATCAGTGACAAGCCCTAGATATGAACGATGAGAAATGATCTCATTAATAGGAAGAGGCTTGCTAGAGAGAGTATGTGTAACACCATCATTTCTAGCTCATCTCATGCCTCCTCATATTTAATTGCATTAATTCAACTCATTTGTGTCATAAAGACTTGCCTACAACTCATGGAAACCGAAAAGAATCATTAGACATGCATATTCATTTTCAGCCATGCTTGGCCCTATTTTTGGGCAAATTTTGAAAATTCATAACTAAGTCTAGAAAAATCAAAAACATAAAATCTTGGTCGTTATGGAAAGCTTAGAATGTCTAATTCATGGAAAAAATATATACAAGTCATAAAATCCCACATACAACGCGTTTGACACACGAAATCATCTGGAGGTCAGAGTGGGTCCTGATGCTGTCATAGTTTACTGATATGAACTTCAAAAATGTCTAGTTAATTCCACAAAAATCCAATCCATGAAAATGATACCAATTTGGAAATATGTAGATGTTAAATAGAGAGAAAAAATATCTTTATATCAGTTTATCAAGCCCAACTCCCAGAAATCGATGGAACAGTACTTCTGGTCAGGCAAGATGACTGATTCTGGGCAAAAGATTTGAAAATTCATATCTCTCTCTCTAGACCTCCAAATAGGGTTCTTCTAGTTGCTACAAGTTACTATGAATGTATAGTTTCTTCCTATAAAATTTTGTAACCATTGGACCACGTTTGCCCCTTGGGTGACACAATTACCCAATTGACCAAAGGAATAGTGCTAGTGCAAAATCCGAAATTCTGATACCAATTTTGAAAAATCATAGAAAATTCCACAGACCTCCAAATGACCTGATATTTGGCTTCCCAAAAATATCTAAACAAGATCTAATCACATGCCAAATTTCAAGGCAAGGAGAGGTCATTTGGTCAGACTTGGACATCATAGGGCAAAGTGACCAGTTTTTGTGTTAAAAGAGGGTTATAAGGGTTCAACTTTGCTTCTCATACCCCTAAGGCTCTATGAGCATGTGGAAAAGCATTAACATAGGCTATTAAACATGGTTCAAATGTATAACAAACCAGATTTGCAAAACTCACTCTCCCACCTCAAAACATACACCATGTACATAATGTCAAGATCTTGCTATTCATACCAAAACTTACTACATCATTCAAGATAGATATAATTCTCATATATATATGATAAATACATTTATTTACAAGTATTCATACATGCTACGTCATGTACATCATTAGATTACATTTCTTAACTTAACTACAAAATGGTGACAACATGACTATTTCACAACTCCTTTGCTAATTTCCTAGCTTCAAGCTTGGTGGCTCCCATCTCTTGTCTCACTTGGTCCACTTAGCATATTAAGATAGTGGAGAGGGGGAGTGAGATTCAAAGAATCTCAATAGCTCATCTCCCATTCAATCATACATAAAGCATGCATTACTAGTCTCACACATGTATGCATGGGCATAATAGCATGTGAAATCATAAGAAAAGCATTTTCAACATTTACGTAGGCCATACATAACATACAAAGGCTTGCCAAGCAAGTGGATTAGCCTCACCCATTCACTTGTGAATTTTGGACTTGCCTCACCCATTCTTTAAGAGGTTCTTAGACTCAACCTTACTCTTAGGAGTCAACCTCACTTTTTGGAGACTCTTTACTTTATCTCAACTAACTTTAGGGTTCTTGGCTCATCCTCACTATGGCTAAGGGGTTGTTGGCTTTTCCATACTCAAGAAAACCAAAGCAATCACATAAAACATCATTGAAATACATGAGGCATTATCATGCTAGCATACTTTTCATGGTTTAAAACATACATACACACATGCAAGACAATGAAAGCACACATCTATGCATGAGAGAAGGTGGAGAGAGCTACCTTATCGGCAAACACAAGCTTTTCCTTTCTATTTGTCTCCTCCCTTATTGATTTCACAATCACAACTAGATGGAGTGGTTCTCTTGAGCCTAGACACACAAAGAGCATGGAATTACTCTCTTAACACTTTATTCATGAAGAGAAACTAGGGTTTCTCTCTCTAGAATTCCACAAACTCTTCTTCCTCTCTCAAGCTCTCAAGAAAGGAAAGCAAAGAAGAAGAAGTAAAGATACATGAGTTTCTTGCTCATTCTTGACTAGAACAGAGCTTTCTTACTCGACAACCCATGGAAAGGAAGCTTAGAAAGAGAAGAGTATAATCAAGAAGAAGAAGCATGAACAGCTTTCAAGGTTCTTACCTTTCTTCCTTAGCTTCCCTTCCTTCTCTCTTAGTTTCTCCTAGTTTCCCTCTCTCTCTCTCTAGCATTTTTTCTATGCTTGGACGAGGCTTAGGTCGGTTAAAAGAAGAAGAATGAATCTAGACTCTTTAAGAAGTCAAATTTTTTTCACGTTTTTCTAGACTAACCTTCGCTATAGCAAACAATAACCCTCACTACGGCAAGCACGTATCAGCCCCAGACCCCTATTTTCGCTATGCTGCATGCTACGGTGAGCAACACCCTGGTTTTTATATGGGATGCCCGCACTTGTTATAGCTAGAAGCATTTTCGCTATAGCTAGAGAGCACTCTCACTATAGCTAGACCATTTCTCGCTATAACTAGACCATTTCTCGCTATAGCAAATAGGTACATTCGCTATAGCTAGGCCATTTCTCGTTATAGCTAGCAGACTTATAAAATTTCAGGACTTCGAAAATTTTTCAGCTTCTTCTTTTCTTCTTCTTTTTTTCTCTCTTTTTTTTTCTGATTGTTACAGTATGTGAGGCCTAATTTTTCTTGGTAGACCACTAAATGTAACACCATATTTTCTAGCTCATTTCCATCATCATTTACATACTTATGTGATATATTGTAAGTAGGAAGTGAAAAATTCCATTAAAATAATAGACTTTCTTGTCTTGCGCTATAGTTAAAAATTTACTATCAGTGTTACGTGAACCGTGTGAGCTCATACTATACATCTTCATATTTATTTACATCATTACAACTCATTTGCATGTCAAAATCATGCCCACAACTCATGGAAACCGAATTGGAGCTCAAAATAAGCAAGTATATTTTCGGCCAAATTTGCTCCATTTTTTGACCCAACTTTGGAAAATCATAACTAAATTTAGAAACATCGAAATCATGAAATCTTAGTCATTCTAGAAAGCTCAAGATGTCTAATTCACACTAAAAATATGCCCATATCATAACATGCATCACAGAGGACGTTTGACATCCAAAATGGTCTAGAGGTCTGACTACATTTTGGAGCTATCACAGAATTCTGTAGAAAAATTTGAAAATATCCAATTAATTCCACAAAAATCCAATCCATACAAATGATACCAATCTAGAAAGTTGTGGATGTTAAATAGAGAGAAAAAAATATCTCTAGATTAGTTCATCAAGCCCAGACTCTAGAGGTTAATGGAATAGTACTTCTGGTCGGCAAATTTACTGATACTGGGTAGAAACTTTAAAAATTCATATCTCCCTCTCTAGAACTCCAAATGAGGTACTTCCAGTTGGCACGAGTCACTATGATCATCTAGTTTCTCTGTACAAATTTTGTGTCAATTGGACATCATTTGAGTCATGTGAGACAAAAAACAATTTCGAACCAAATGAATAGTATAGCAAACCAAAAACCATGAATTTTGCCAAATTTAAAAATTTATCAAAATTCTGTAGACCTCCAAAAATTATGATCTTTAGCTTTCTAGAAAGCTCTCAATGAGATCTAATTGAATGACAAATTTTAGATCAATACTAGGTCATTTAGCCAAAAAGTGACATAGGGTTCCATTATGGTCAAATTTGGCTCCGTATGAGGTGCCAAACTTGCCAAATGGTCTTCCTTTGGTATTGGCACCTTTTAGGTAAGTCTAAAAGCATATTTAAGACTTATGTGAGCTGCCCAAATGGTCCCAAATCTCATGCATCTCATTTTGGTCATTCAACCCGCACTTATGCATATTTTTATCAAACTTCCATATTGCACACTTTGGCATTACATAGTTAAAATAAATGCTAGAGGTCATATATCATCTTCATACATCTAAACATCATATAATAGTATATTTACACATGTCTCAAGGTTCATGGTACATAGATAACATCATATACATTATGACTTATCATTATGGTTTCAAAATAGACAAAACAAGGAACAAGGTTGTCAATTTCTCTTCTTCATTGTGGTTGGCTCCCTTCATCATAATTACTTGGTCCACGTAGCATGTTAAATCATTAGAAAGAAGGGGATAAGATTCAAAGAATCCCAATAGCTCATCTCCCATTCAATCATATATAATATGTGCAAAGCAAGCTTTACAAATGCATGCATGGAGAAATTAGAAGTCATAGACATTTTAAAAGCAACCTTGACATGTGAATCAATCATACAAGACATTCAAGAGCTCACTAAGTGTTTGGATTGGCCTTACACTTCTCCTAATGAATTTTGGACTTGCCTCACCCATTCTTTGAGAGCTTTGGACTCAACCATATTCTTGGGAGCCCACTTTGCTTTTGGGAGACACTTTACTTTATCTCAACCAAGCTCAAGGGTTCTTGGCTCATCCTCACCAAAGGGAAGAGTTCTTGACCTCTCCACACTCAAGTAAACTCATACAAACATCATGCACTCATTAGAAAACATAACATGGCATCAAGGATCATGGCATATAAAGGCATGCTATCATATTTTTCATAGCTTGAGAATATGCATACACACATTCTAAAACAAGCCAAACACACATCCTTGCATGAGAGAAGGTGGAGAGAGCTACCTTGTGTACAACCATACACTTTTTCCTTAGCTTTCAAGCCTCTTCTTTTAGCCACACACCCATAAATTTGTAGAGATGGTATCTCTTGGCCTAGATACCATTTATAGGAGCCAATTAGATTCATGAAACATATTCTAAGGTTACACAATTTGGTTAAACACTAAATTACTTTATAGGTTCCATTATGGTCCATATTGGCACCTAATGAAGCAACACCCTTCAAATGATTTCTAGGCCTCATTCTTTCCTTTCAAATATGATTCTTGACTCCTTTTAAGCCTCTTGGAGTCATCACTTCATCAAAATAAGAGGCCTAACACCATGTTGCTTCTTTAGGTCATAATATGGAACCTAATACACCAAATCACTTTCCATGAGTTCCAAATTTTTTCCAAGGCCTCTCTTCATTTTCATTCATCAATTATGACTCAATAATGCCTTAAAAAAATTTAAAACTCTCCCTAGCTACACAAACATGCCTAGGCCGAGACATAGGGGGTTTTGGGTTTCTTGGAGATGTCTTTGTTTTCTTGAAGGAAGAAGCTTGTGGGGAGCATCTTAGTGTCTCAAGAACTCATTTATACTCTTAATTAAACTTAAAAAGCACCATATAAATTCAAAAATTGAAAGGTGCACTTGAAACCTTAGATTTTGCATCTTAAAATCTAATGGTTATTTTGTTGTTTTCTTTGCAAATTCTTGTTTTTCTCCATCAAATACCTAAGATTCATGCTTGGTTGGGCTTGGAAATCAAATCCTCCTAGGGTTCCTAGTGTTGGTCAAAATGGAGAAGGAGTGGAATGAAAGGTATCAACCATATGATGCATTTTTACCTTGTTTCCTTGCTTAGTTTAGCTTGAATCTTGATTTCTCCAAGCTCCTCTCTTCAAATCCGAACTTTCCCTTGAATATCTCCTTTGAATCAGATTTATAAACATCATTTTAATCCAAGGAAAGAAAGGTGTATGAAGGAGAGGTGGTGGAGATGAAGAAAAACAAGGAAAAACACCATTAAAACATATCTTATACTTAGATTTCTCCCTCCTTCTTCTTCCTCTCTTAGGCACCTCTCCCTTAGGGTTTTGCTCCTGGTTTGGGGCTGAATTTTTTGAAGTTAAATGAGGGCAAGTGTGAGGCACCACATATATATAGGTAGAGAAAAGTGACTTTTTCAAACATTCCCATTTTGCCTTCATACTTTGCATTTTTGTTTCTCCTTCGTTTTAGTTCCTTTTTTAGAACCGTCTTTTCCATTATGAAATTTAGGTTCCAAATTAAGTAAAATGCCTTTGAAATTACTCAAATTAGAGTTAAAACCTCCCGAACGAATCAATCAAAGTTTGGGTCAACCGATGTTAGAAAACGTCCACCAGAGGGATTTTAACTGTCTCGGGGGTTTCTATGATTTTCAGGGCCTCTGAGAACCCTGAAGAACTCAAAATTTTGGTTTAAAAAGTCCTCCTGTGTGAATTCCAAAATTTTCTTAAAATTATGAAAATGCCATTACGCTTCATAAGCTTTTCGTAAAAAATTGTTTCTTCATTCTAACTTCATTTTCCTTTTTGTATGAACTGGGATTCTCATTTTTCAAAGTTTAGAGTGCTTTCCAAATTTTTTGGGACCTTAACTATATCATTTCTGCAGACTTCCTTTTGTATCCGGTGAGTTTTGTTTATTTACGGAGAAATCGTACGTTACGTTTCTCATGTTTTCTCTCGTTTTCATAAAACCAAATGTTACAGAGATGATGTTTGGAAGGAACTTTGAGAGCTTTGAGGCTCCTCCCTTGGTGTATTAAGACAAGAAAGGGTATGTGAAAAGAGAGGGGACCCCCTTGTGTGATAAGGGTGAGGTCTATAGGCATATGGTGCTTATGCATGTTGTCTCTTTTGTGTGATTCAATTTACTTATGTTATGTGTTGATGAGCATTTGGGTGGTGGTTAAAGGCACTTTATGTGCATGATACACTCGGGGAGTGTAAGGTAAGATTCTACAACAATTTAGTGCCAGAGGCACGTGGGATGTGCTCATTTATCGGCACTTCAATGCTAAGGGCATGCGGGGCACCCTTACTTTACTATATAGTAAAGGAACATTTTCTTTACAAGTAACTTGCTAAATAGTGAAGAATTTGATTAAAAAAATAGGGATCAAATTGGCAAGGGATTTTCCCTTGTTATTTAGAATAGTGAAGGGATGGTAGCGAAAGCTCAAGGAAGGAACTCTCGCTACTTAGCAACCAATATACAAGGGCCTTATTCTTTGGTTGAACTCAAAACTATTATTGAAGCTATGTGACAATAGAGTTGTAAAATCTAGTATTTTCTAATTAGGCCTAGACCTCCAAATAAGTTAAAAGGATATGAGAAACAAATAGAAAACCAATTAAAGAGAGAAAACAGAGAGAAAAGCAAAAAAAGAATAAGTTTTAAAGACATCTGAATAGAAGAATGCCAGAAAAGTAAGAAATACAAGCATTTTAATAAAAAATTAATTGAAACAAGTTGATGTTATTTCCTACTCTATGTATGTTAAATGAGTTATAAAGAATGTCCAGAAAGTATAAAATAGGTCAAAATACTAAGGATACAAAAATAAGAAAGCCAGTACCACAATATAGTTTTGAACTTTTTTACACTATTTTGAACCCCTGTAGCCTAAGAAAGTTGGCCTAAGGAGCCCAAATTAGTAGAAAAATTGAGCTAGAATGTAGAAATTTTAAGTGCAAAAAAATCAAGATGTAGACAGAATTTTTATAAAAGTTTACTAAAGTTGCCCTATTGACCTTTTCTAATTATATGTGTGTGTCGACTAGCCATAATTTCCACTAACATCCAAAATTTTCTTCAAATGGTTTGTGCTTCATCCATGGAATCACATTGAGGGAAGGAAAGAGAAAGCAAAAGGCTATCAAATAAATATAGTTTTTGAGCTCTTTTTCAAGTTATGCTATTTAAAAAAACATTCCTCTCATTAAGAGTTTCAATTTGGTGGTTTCAAATTATGTTTTAAAGGGAGTTGAGCTGCCACCAAGGGGAAAGAAAGTCCTTTTTTCAAAATTTCAATCAGGGAAAAATATAGAACACGAAGCAAGCTTCAAGACAAGGTATATCTTGCTATGGTTTAAACTTTATTTTCTTAAGTTCTCCCCTTCATTCATTTCATTTAAAGAGAGAAATTCCTTCTCTCTACATTCTCTTGCATGCAATTGAGCATATGGAGTATGTAGAGTTCAACTAAGTTGAAGAAATTAGGAGAAATTGTTGCAAGAAATAAGAAAACTCATGGTCGCCCAATGAGTATAGTGTCTCAACTACCCCTTAGGAAATGTGACCAAATGAGCTTGTTTTAATGTTCTAATGGATTTAGAAATCCTCTAGAGAATTATAGAAGCTAAGGGAAGCATCAAATTGAACTATAAAAACCATATGTGAAAGTTGAATTGTTTAGATACCTATGAAACCCTAGCCTGAGTTAATGAGCATATGTGTGTGTGGCATTGTGTTTAAGGCCTCTAATGAGTATAAATTGACTATAATTGGCCATATAAGAAGTTAGAATGAGGTTTAGAGGCATAGAATAGAGTTTATAAAAAACGACATAAAACTACCAAATATGTCAAGTTGAGAAATGACTAAAAGAATAGTGAAATGAGTAAATGCTAATTTTGGTCTTAAAATAAGAACCTAGAGAGCTTTAGTTGTCTAAAAAATCTTGCCTATGAAAAACCCTAAATTAGGGCCTAGATAAAAGGGTAAGCAAAAAGGGTTGCCCTGGTAATATGGTCAATTAGTTATGCCAAAGCATCACGCTAGTTAAGCTAGGCAAACTAATAAGAGAAGCATCAAGCTCCATTCTAAGCCAAATGGTGAGTTAGTTGAGCCCTAGTAATATGGTCAATAAGTTAAGGAAGAAAAGTCTTAAAAATAAAGTCCTAAAGTGCCTCCCAATGGTCAGAATTACATAAATCATAGTTTAAAGAAGCATATAGTTCACATATTGAAATCTTGGCACTGATTTAGATGTAATGTGATATTGTAGGTATTAAAGTAAAAAGGAATCACAGTGTTAATGCTTGGCTAGTACAAAGAAAGATCAGAAGGAAGAGAAGACTAATACCTTTAGCATCAGGGATAAACTCACAACAAGTAGCAACTTCCTCTTCTCTTTCACGTTTTTGATTACTTGAGTGCCTAGTTGTTTGTATATCGTATTTGCTTGATGTTTGATTAAGTTTTATGATATTTTTATGAGTTTCTAGCCTACTAAGCAAAACTTTATCTAATGATAGCTAAGACAAGAATAGTAGCTCTTCCCTGTGCTAAGTATCAAAGCCACTCAAGAAAGAATCAAATAAGCTTGGCCAGATTTCAACTACATGCATGCATATTTTTAGGTGTTAGAAAGCTTTGATGTTAGCAAAGCTGCATACATGCACATCCGTATGCTTGAGTGGTTAATGCACATTAGAGTATGATTATGCTACTGAGATTTTTCCTAAAATCTCACTCATTTACCCACTAATCCCATGCCAGATAGTGGCAGTAGAGTAGATAGAGAAGAGTTATTAGTGCGTTAAAGAATGTGGTGCTTGATTTAATATTGCTTTAAATGCCATATAAATGGATTTTGAGATAGTATATATTTGATAATGATGTAACTCTAATTATGACAGTTATTTTATGGATAAGTGAATGTATGAATATTCTCAGCAATATAGTTACTTATTTATAAGTTTATTAGCATACTAGTATTCTAATGACTAATGAGATTAGATCTAAGAGCTAGTTGATAATTGAGCCCTGTAACCACTAAAACTAAGTATTATAGACCTAAGTCTTATGCAAGTAATTGGTTTTCTTAGAAGAGAAGGTTATAACACCTGGGTAGCATTGGGTTTCTAGTCATTATGCTACCAGATTTTCAATAAATCGCATGGCCATGTGATTTAAGTACAAATATGGGTTTGAAATGTTATATTTGAGTATGTAATGATCTGCAAGAGTGGTATAGCAATGTGTAACACCATAATATCTTAACTCCAATTCATCTTCCTCTAGGCTTGATTCCATATGATTTTCAAAGAAAATGACTAAAACCGTGGTATTTTACAACTTTAAGTTAGGGTTTAACCGGTCATATTTTGCCCTGTAGGTCTCGTGAACCCATCATTCACACTCTCTACTCAAACACTATTTATACAACTTGTACATAGTCTCAAACAACTCAAACCATGGATATGAAGCCAAAACCAAGAAAATACAATTTCTCAAATGAGCCCATAAGTCAGATTTTTGGCTCCAACTTTGGAAAATCATAACTAATTCTAGAAAAATGGAAATCAAGCAAATCATAGCTCTCTGGAAATCTTTGATATTAAATTTACAATAAAAATAACTACCAACCACAATCTCAACATTTGGACCATCTTTGACATTGAAAAAGAGACAAAGGTTCGTCTGTCCTTGGTACTGGTGCAGCTTACTGTCATGAACTTCAAAGCTTCGTAATTAATTCCACAAAAATCCAATTTGGGAAAACTATACCAATTTGGAAAGCTACAGATGTTAACTAGAGGAGAAAAATAAGTCCAGATCAGTTCAGGGGCTCTTGGATCTCGAAAACTGATGGAACAGTAATGAAGGTCGAAAAGCTTCCCTGGTGCTGATATAGAACTTCAGAAAGTCATTTCTCTCTCTATAGACCTCCAATTGAGGTGCTTCTAGTTGTTATACGTCAATTTGGATATCTAGTTTATGCTTATAAAATTTCATGACAATTGGATACCATTTGGTCTATGAATGACATGAATTCATTTTCGGACTTATTGCACAGTACTATGACCAAAATCATTAAAATTTCCCAACTTCAACAATTCACCAAATATTTCCTAGACCTCCAAATATTACCCACTTTAGCTTCTCAAGAAGCTCTCAATAGACTCTAGAGGCATGCCAAATTTCATATCAAGAAGAGCTCATCTGGTCCTACTTCGATGGAGCTCACACAATTGGCAATTTTGGCACCCAATTTGGTTCAAAATGGGTCCAAATGGCCGCCTACATGTTCTAGCATCTCTTTGGGCAAGTTTGAAAGTACAAACATAGCATATATGAATTACTCAAGTGATCCAAGTCATCATACATTTCAATTTCACTTTGCTACGGAACAAAATACACCATTTTATATGAGCCACTAAAGGGCTAGATATCACATTTTTATTACTTTTTCTTTTTACACAGTTCATACATTACTTATACATATGTTTACATGTGCTCACATATTTACAACTCAAAAATAATATATATACAAAAGTACTTGGTCTTCCTATACATCAACCTAGGTGTAAATGTGTAAAAGTGACAAAACAAGGCCTTTTATGCCTCATAGCCTCCACTCTTAGGCTTTTGAGCTCCACCTGGATGTTAAGAAGGGAGAGGGAAGGGGGTGAGATTCAGGGAATCTCAATAGCTCATACTCATTCAAGAAGCAATCAAGATATATAAACTAGTCAAAGCATGCAAACAAGTCACAATGACACAACATATGTGTTTCATGCCATGGTATCATATCAATGCCAAGAATAGGCTCTAAGAACTTTTGGTCTAGCCTCACCCGAGTTTTGGGACTTTTGGATTGGCCTCACCCTTGGTTCAAGGACTTTTGGCTCTACCTCACCCGTCTCAAGGGACTTTCGGCACCACCTCACCGAGCAATTTCCATAATTCATATCATAAACACATTAGTGCCAATGCATCAAGGCAACAACAATGGCATATCTCATCATACAAGCACATACACAAACATACAATGACTATTACACATCCAAGAATGCAACAAGAAAGAATAGAGAGCTACCTTATCGGCTAACCTAAGCCTTCCCTTTCAATTTCTCTTCTCCCTTCTTGATTTCACACTCACAACTAGATGGAGTTGCTTCCTTTGAGCCTAGGCACAATAAAGAGCATGGGATTATTCTCTCATAACTCAAATAAGTACTCACAAAGCTAAAAGGGCTCTTCACCGAAGCAAACCCCTACTACTCATGTAAGAAACTAGGGATTCTCTCTCTAGAATTTTACTCACTCTCCTTCCTCTCTCAAGCTTTCAAGAAGGAAGGCAAAGAAGAAGAAATGAAGCTACATGAGCTCTACCCTTCCTCAAGAGTGGTTTTCCATTTTCTCTCTTCTGAACTAAACCCAGATCAACTACTAAAACCATAAAAAGAGAGGGCAAAGAGAGAAGAATAACATGCTAAGGAGAAAAGCTATGAAAATCTCAAGATTGCTTACCTCTTTGCTTGTTCTCCTTCCTTCTCTAGGTCTCTCTCTCTCTCTCTCTCTCCACAGCCCTTTTTCTCTCTTAGTCAAAGCTTAGGTCGGTTTACAGAGAAAGGAAGAGTTTAGAAGTTTTAAAAGGTCAAAATCTCTTTTTTTACGCTTTTCCAGACTAACCCTTGCTATAGTGAGCCATAACCCTCGCTACGGCGAGCTCGTGTCAATCCTAGACCTTCGCTTTCGCTATAACACACGCTACGATGAGCAACTCTCTGGTTTTTGTATGGGATGCCCACACTCGCTATAGCTAGCAGCATTTTCGCTATAGCGAGAAGACACTCTCACTATAGCTAGACCATTTCTCGCTATAGCGAACATGTACATTCGCTATAGCTAGGCTATAGCTAGCAAACTTAAAAAATTTTTAGCATTCGAAAATTTTCAACTTTTCTTTTCTTTTCCTTTTCCTTTCTCTTTTCTTTTCTTTTCTTTTCTTTTTCTGGTTGTTACACAATGCAAAAGTGGTTCTAGACTATTAAAATTTACCTCAAGTGTTGACTTTAATTTAGTGTATCGTCTAAGCATATAAAGTGTTAGAGCTATGCATATATGATTATTTAATCAATAAAGAGTTCACAAAGAAAAATTTGTTCATGATTATGTGTTTTTATTATATTTTATCATTGAAATTGGTAATTGTGATAATATTATTCACTTAAACCTGATATAGGCATTAATAATAAGGACTAAGTTAATAACTAAAGATAAAGAGGATATTAAAAGAGGTCTGACATGAATAGTGAGGGAATTATCCTTGACTAAATTCTCCTTTTCCTTTTATGTCTTACAAACCTTGTTCATTAGTTGCTAGAAGATTAAATGTTGATTTTCATGAGTTTGCCTAAGCTAGCTCCAATCTTACTTAGAGAAAATCCATTGAAGTACTCAATTAAAAGATACAAAAGTCGAACACAAACCATAATGGTTGCATCGTTAATACCTTAGTCACTAGGATTGAAATTGGACATCCAACTACAAATTACCATGAAGTAATCACCTAAGAATTAGGGTCCTTATGCAATGATGTCTCATTGTTGCTTCTCAAATATAAACTTGATGATGAAGAAGCTCTTGCCTAGCATTGTAAGCAGTGGCATGTTGGGAGTATGCCACATCTTGTCAAGGTATTCCTAAAGTATAGAAGGTTCAAACATCCTTCGTTATAATCTAATAATCATTGCAAATTTCCAAGGTTTCGAAAGATAAGCTTGTTTAATAGATAAAAGGAAAATTTTCCATCTAGTAATGTTGCTACTACTGGAATAATGTTAAGAGATGAACTCGATGACAAAGAGATGTAAATCCGACTACCGCTACTAGCAACCTCAGTCCAAGCTTAATCAAAAGCACCATTGTGAAGAGACCCCAACTTTCCAAACCTTCACTCGACTAACCTTTTTATTGTTGGTGGGTATCTTATACTTGTTCATGCTCTCACTTTGCCAATAGGTGTTGTTTATGAAGAGAATTATGTGATATCTCTTATAATTAACATTAACCATGAAATATTGTTTGTATTCCAATTGTTAGAAAACCTAGATTTAGTGACAAAAAAAAAACACCACTAAATCTAAAAATCCATCACTAATTATTGATTTAGTGATAGATTGGTTCACCACTAAATCTAACACACTTATATATGTCACATATACAAAAATTAAGTGACAGATACACATCTATCACTAATTATATGTAACGAATGGTTTGTCACTAAATGAAAGTAATAGATAGTCTGTCAATAAAAATAGAAATTCAAAAATATTGAAGAATTAAATAAAAAACATGATAAATTTTAAATAAACTTTAAAAATATTATAACTAATAAAAATTTGACATTTAGTGATAGATGTTCTTTTTATTTTAAATTTTAATCATTATTGATGGACATCAATCCATCGCTAAATATGAGAAATTAATATTTTTAATATTCATCACTAATTAATAGATTTAGAGAGTGACAACTAGTGATGTACACCATTCCATTACTAAATATGGAAAGTTAATGATTTTAATATTTGTCACTAATTTGTCATTAATTGATAAATTTAGTGAAAGACAACTAATGACAAACACTAGTCCATCACTAAATGTATAGATTTTGATTAAAAAGAATTTTCAACAGCAGTCACTAATTGGAAATTTTAGTGATAGATTTTATTCTATAACTAAATGTACAATTTTTTTAAAATACAATCTTCATCAGTGATATTACTAATTTGTCACTAATTAAAAATTATAGTGATAGATTTTTATATGTCACTAAATGTGCATATTTAAGAAAATAATTTTCAAGCATTGTCACTAATTTTTCATTAATTTAAAATTTTATTGACAGATGTTAATCCATTCCTAAAAGTGCAAATCTTGGGAAAAAAATTTCATTGATTATTATTAATTTGTCATTAATTAAAAATTTTAGTAACAACTTAGTGACAAAAATTTATCTATCACTAAATGTACAGAAAAAAAAGATAGTTTTTAATAGTTGTCAATAAATCAATTACTAGTTGATATATTTCAGGACAGATTTTGATCTGTCAATAAACTTTTGTCACTAAATTAATTTTTTTAATTGTTTCTTTTTATGATAATTTTTTATTATCGTAATAAATATGAATATTTTAAATAATATAGTATTTGAGATACCATGAAACGCGAAATAACGTGTTAAATGCTTTTCACAATACATGGCCATGTTATACAATCTGCTCCGGGAATCTAACATTTAACATCTTTTTATGTATTTTAATTACTAACTTAAACCAAATATATCTAAAAATATTTCTAATAACTTAAACTTTTGCCATAAACCACTCATCATTTACATAAATAATCTTTAAAATATGTATGAAATGAATGTAATCTGATTAATCATCGTACTGATTCCTTATCCATTTTTATTTTTTTTATTTTTTTATGCATATCTGATTTAAACTATTCATATTAAATTTAGATGGTATGGATTTTTTTTTATATTTTTAACCTTTCTTTAAGGCAGTAAAATATAAAATAAAAATAATTTTTTTAACTTTAAACTTAAAAAAAATAAAGGATTCAAATTTCACCTCGTGCACATCCCTTTTTAAGTCGATTAATCAAGTCATGCAAAGAAAGCGACGAGAGGGTATAGAGGCTGAATTTACTGCTGAATTTATGATCTGCAAGATTTGCGGACGTTAAGGGGGCTGCTAAATAGGTGGGGCCCATCTGAGGCATGGATCCTCAACAATCGTAGTCATTGTGCGCTTTCCCGTCCACTTACGTTTCATGCGTACCTTCTCAAACTTTATTTTCGTTTTGAAAAGAATTTAAACATTAAAATTATTTTAAAACACCTAATGATAAAAAGTTTTAAATTGAAATTTTAAACTGTAATTTTTTATACAATTCACAATTTTAGTTATTAAATTTTTTAAAATAAGTTTAAATTTTAAATTTTTTTAATATAAATATTTTTAATTTAAAATGTATAGCTATAATTTTGTCCATCATTTTCATCAGGGAAACAATAATCTCATCGAAGGAATCTTGCGCGCGTGACGCCTCAATATAAATGGCCACTTTTAGCACATGGGTGGGATTTAAAATTGGACCGTATAACAAGTGACGTCTTTTCTTTCTATTTTTTTTAATAATTTATTACTATACTATTATTTAAAAAAACTGTATATCGTAATTTTATTTAAAAACTTAATAATAATAAAAATAACAATAAGTATTAAAAAATTAAACAATTATTTTTAATTTTTTTTTAATTTGTCAAAGTTAAACAATTTTTTAAAATTATCAAAAATTAAATACGTAGTTGGACCAATGATCTGCTCTGATAATAATTAATAGCTTCTCAAAGGTTAGAGGTAGCAATAATGAAGCCGCCAAGCGGGAGGCCGACCGTTGCCGGTCTCCGTCCATTTTACCTATTTTATTTTACTTTTTTATTTCTCTGTGAAAAAATATTCATCCTCTACCATTGGAAAATTCAGTATTATTATTTATAATTTAATAAACAAATATTTTTTTCTAAAATTTAAAATTTAATTTAATTAAAATTAAATTGTATAACTTTTATGAAAAATGAATTAAATTGTGTGACAAAATATATATAAATGATAATAATATTAAATATTTAATACCACAAGTGAAAAATCGACTCTGATCCTTGGCCGCAGCTATGAATCAGTTTTACTTTTCTCATGCTCATACGTACAACAACAGGCAGAGATTGCACATTTGAAAAGTTTCTAAGTAATTAAATAACTAATAATATTTTAATAAGTAGCTATTTTAATAATTAGCAAAAGTTTTGAAAGAGCATAATATATGTCCTGATAATATATATATATATATATAAGTGTTATATATGACACTACATAATATCTTGTAGCCAGTGAAACTTTTTATTCCTCTTAATTTAATAGTTTAAACTATTAAAATATTCAAAACACATTCGACTATACATATTGTCCAAAAAATTACGTATATTGACCTAATCTGAAAATTTCCGGGTAATAAACCAGATTCTTAATGATAATTATTTCAAGCATGGTTCTTGTTGAGAATTCAAACCTTTCGCTTTATATAATTCTTATATACCCATTGGATTTATTCGCTGAATATTATTTTAGCAAGCTTTTCCACGGAAATTGGTGGAATCACATGCACTTTGGGGACTGAATCCTTCAAAAATAGTTACAGTCTCTGTCTTCAAAGGCCGGTGCCTGCGGAAAAATAAAATATATACACGAAGGGAAATCCGTATATAAAACAAAAACAAAAGAGTAATTTATTATTATTGTTATTATAGAGATATCTAAATTACATTATCTTTTGAAATTAAAAAAATTATATGTAATTTTTTATATTTTTATTATTTAAATTTTGAATTAAAATATCACTAGTGTATGATTTTAATAATAACATGTCAAATATATAATTTTTATAAATAATTCTATGATCTATACATTTCATGATTAATTTTTTTCAAAAGAAGTATACATGTTATAATTTTATTAGAGAATTCTAGAGCAAAATTATAAAGAATTAAACAGTAGTTTAATTTTTTTAAAGTTATATTTTCTTCTCCGAAAATCAAAATTTGCATTGTATTTATTATAATTGCACTTATCTTGACCAAAATATTGTAATATTTATTATTTAAATAATATAACCGGTGTAAACTATAATAAAATTTTAATTTTAATTACTCATATCACAACTTGTGCTCATAAATTTTTTTATGCATTCTATAAATAATAAAAATAATAATAAAACAATAAATCATTTCTCTTCCATCTATACAGCATAATTTATATTTTATGTTTTGTGATACCCAAAACAATACTAATATAGATTTATATTTCCAAAAATATGAATACTATGTGCTACATATAATGAGATTATGATCTTCTGTAGTAACGCACTATGCATTTAGAAGAGGGTGACACAAAATAGTGGAAGTGTGTGTAGGGCTTACTTCTCTCTTTCTATCTATGTGTTATATTCTTCTTATATCTTTCTCTTTTCTTTTTTTTTTTGTGAAAAGAAGAAGGAACAAAACAAACTAGGTAGCAACAAGGCGAGGAAAGCAAACCCCGCTAGTGTCTTCAGAGATGATTGTAGCAATACAAGGAGGATAGGAACCAAAACTATAAAGACTAGGATCCAAGGTGTGAGCCAGGTTAGCTAATCTATTCGCGGTGCGATTCCCTTCCCGATGTTTGTGCCGAAGAGTGACTTGCCAATCTCTTATCAAGAAGAGGTGAATGTCGTGAAGTAGGTTGCTTTGAGCTCTACCATAGATCTACTTGGAATGAACCAAGTTAATCCCTACCGACAAATCTGCCTCCACGATGACTTTCCTCACCCCCGTGTCCCAAGCAACCTGAAGCCCGATAAGGATGGCCCAGAGTTCCGCTTGCACAAGAGAGCAAGCACCAATATTGTAACCAAAGGCTAGCATAAAGTTCCCTCCATCATCCCTAATCGCCTCGCCACACACAGCATGCTTAAAGCGACCTTTCACCGAACCATCCACATTGATTTTCGACTAGCCCAGAGGAGGAAATTCCCAACCAATAAACACCTCCGTTTTTTCGAATGGGCTGGCCTCCCATAGGCAAAGAGTACTTGAAGGCCTCCATTACTTGATTAACTTGTGCTCTTAGCCGTTCCCGGAAGCCTACCTCATCCACAGAGTTGTGGTTAAACACAAAGGAGTTCCTTCGTCTCCAGATATTCCACAGAGCCATGTTAAACGAAACTTCCCAATTCTTGGGCCACAAGTCATGCAATATTTCCGAATTGAAACCAATCCACGCGTTGAGAGTAAGGCTCATAAAATGTTGCCAATGTCTAAGAGTCACCCGGCGAAGCCAAAACGATCTCGCATGATGGCAATAATGAAGAACATGGATCAAGGATTCCTCCATTTGACCACACAAGGTATAGGTAGCGAAGTTAGTGAAACCTCTTTCCTTCCTTTCCACATTAGAGAGGAGCTTCCCGTGGTCACAGAGCAACAGAAAGGTTTTCACATGTTGAGGAACTTGAAGTTTCCAGATCTTCTTCCACGTAGGATCCAGCTGCATGTCCATATGAATTAAAGAGAAATAAGCAAATTTGAAAGAAAAGAGCCCATTATGATTGAACCACCACTGGGGGTCGTAGGAGGGTTTTCTACCATTAGGAGGTCTAATGGTTGCTATACAGTCGAACATTTGATCTTGAACGAAGTTTTTAAGAAGGGTCCAGTTCCAATCACCTGAAGGAGAAGTAAGGTCACAAACCCTCATATCCTCCATCCCAAGAATAAGGGGCTCCTTAAGAAAATTACCCAGAGGTTCCTAGTTCGGCACCCATCTATCCCTCTAAGCCAAAGTTCGTTCGTCATTCCCTACTAACCAAGAGATACCATTACTTACATTATTCCAAACTTTTGTGAGGCCGGTCCAAAGACGAGAACCTTTCCTTCTTTGATCAACTTGTGGAATAACATCAACCCTACATTTGTATTTGGCTCGAATCACCTTGGCCCATAACTCATCTTTCTTCTCGATAAGTCCCCAACCCACCTTCATCAGGAGCGCTTTTTTCTGGTCACAAAGATGACGTAATCCCAACCCCCTTCTATCTTTGGAATGACAAACTTTGTTCTAGGATAGAAGGTGGGCCTTTTTCTTGTCACTAAAAGAGCCCCATAAGAAAGAACGGCTTTTCTTCTCAATGTCATTACACACAGAAAGAGGAAGAGAGGTTGACTGCATTGTGTAATTCGAGATCGTCGAAATCATCGATTGCACAAGGGTGTGCCCACCTGCAAGAGAAAGGGTGTGTGCCTTCCAGCTAGTGAGTCTTGCGCCAACCTTATCAAAGATGTGCTGATAGGAATCCTTCTTTGTTCTACCATGCAGCAGGGGAACCCTTAAGTACCTGCCTAGGTCAGTGGTGATAGGGAAGCCCAGAGCCTGACTAATCTCCGTACACCTCCAATGACCCACATTCTTTGAGAAGAAGATATGAGTCTTAGAGTTGTTAACTCGCTATCCTAAACTTGCATAGAAGTAGTCGAGGCAATCCTTTAACACACCCGCCTGGCTAACGGAAGCCTCGAGGAAGAGAATGATGTCATCAGCGAAAATTAAGTGGGAAATATGTGGGCCTTGCTTATTAAGCCTGATAGGATTCCAATCTCCTGAGTTAAGTTTGCTTTGAATTAGGCGAGCCAATCTCTCTACACAAAGAACAAAGAGGTAGGGAGATAAAGGATCTCCTTGACACACACCACGAGAAGGAGAAAAATGGCACGTTTGATCCCTGTTCCATAGGATTTGCATGGAGGGAGATGAGATACAGTGCATGATGACATGAATGAGATGCTTCGGTAATCTGATGGCATTTAAGGTTTCCTCTACAAACTCCCACTTCAGTCTATCATAAGCTTTTTCGAGGTCGATCTTAATGGCCATGTATCCCCATTTCCTTCTTATGTTTTGCATGGAATGAATGACTTCTTGCACTATGATGATATTATTCGAACCATGTCTCCCCAGCGCAAAGCTGCACTAGCTGGAAGAAATTAAACGGGGCATCAAGAGTTGCATTCTAGTAGTGATTATTTTCGTCAGAATCTTGTATGTGACGTTACACAAACTGATGGGGCGGAAGTCTTTGATACATTCAAGGTGATCAGTTTTTGGAATAAGAACTATGAAGGTGTGATTGATCTCTTTAATCTTTTGAGGCATTTGGAATCCTTCACAAATCAAATGGACAAGCGAGCGAGAGATGCAATCCCATTGAATCTGGTAGAATAAAGCATTCAAACCATTTGGGCCAGGGGCTTTAAGGGGCCCCATAGAAAAGAGAGTATTCTTGACCTCTTCCGTGTTAATTCTTCTGACCAGCAAATCCATGCAAGAGTGATCCAAGGTAGGAAACCCAATGTCAATACTAAGAGGGATTAAACTAGGCTTCTCATTTATGTATAGATTTTGGAAGAACTCGATTGCTAAAGTCTTGATTTCTAAATTATTATATATCCACTCCCCTCTATCGTTTCGAATAGCCTCAATATGGTTCCTCCTCCTTCTAGCCATAGTCGAGGAATAAAAGAACCTCGTATTTTTGTCCTCGTACATATACCAATTGCACTGCGACTTCTAGAACCAAAGCAACTCTTCTTGCATGAGGATGTGCTTGAGATCTTTCCAGAGATCCTCTTGAAATGACTCCAGGTAGCCACAATATCTCTTAGCTAGAGCTTTCTGAATCCCATTAAACCTATATATAATACATCTTTTGTTGGCATGAATATACCCAAAGGTAGAGCAATTCCAAATCCTGGCAGCATCAGTGAAGTTAGCTACATTCACATTCCAGTTTGTGTTAAAAGACCAATTTTGCTTAACTAGCAAACTAAAACTTTATGATTAACCCAGGGGGCCAAAAAACGGAAGGATCGATGGGCTTTGTTGCCCTTGTCTCCATGGTCCAATCTAAGCCAAAGGGGAGAGTGGTTGGATTTGAACTTAGGAAGGTGGGTGATAGAAGTATTACTAAAAAGATTGACCCAAGCTTTATTGCAAACAATCTTGTCAATTCTACTCTCCGCTTCACCATGTTTCCAAGTGAACCTAGGACCTTGGAAACCAAGATCAAGCATCTGGACCTCTTCAAACCATTGACAAAAAGACTGGCCTGGACTACCTTGAGTCCCCCCTACAATTCCGTCTTTCCATCTCCAACAAAATGGAGTTGAAATCACTAGCCATGCACAATGGGCCAACAATGTATCTGCCTAAATCCTTTAAACCAGACCACAACTCACTACAAGCACTAGCTTGGGGGCTTCCATAAACCATGGTAAGAACCCAGTGCACACCATGCCTGCAAATCTTCAAATTGATAAATTGTCTCTGAGTATCCAAGACCTGCACCTGCATTTGGGACTCCCTCCAGAGACAGCAAATACCACCACTGTGATCTGCAGCATCAACTTTAACCATTTTGTCAAAACCTAGAGAAGTGGAGATCCGGTTAGTATTAATGCCAATCTGATGAGTCTCTAGGAGGGCAAGAAAACCCAAACTCTCTAGCCAGATCCTTAACCAACCTCTGAAAACTTCTGGAGCCCGTCCCTTACAGTTCCAGAACAGCAGATTCATGGAAAAACTAGAAGACTAGGAGACCTCACAGTCATGTGCTGAGGGAGGCCCCCCTTCAGAAGCTCCCTTCCCCATACAGCTTCCACTATCATTCTCCATTTCCCCATTAGAGGGTTGCCCACATAAATTCTCCAAACATGTTTCTGCATGCGGCACCTGCTTACATAGAAGTGGATTTGAAAAACAGGGGCCCATAGTATCTAAGAAGCCTTGGGCTCACTCCGATTGGGCTCGAGGAGGGCCTGGGTCCAAATCATGACCTAACCCCAAAGGTTTTTCCAACTGTATAATATTGCCAAGATTTGGACTTGGAAAACATTACTACTGTGAGCCTTAATGTGGGTAATGTCTCTATTTTGGTAATTAAAATTCCTATTGATTACCGTAAACTGTCCTTTATAGCCAGATTTCCCTCTCTAATGAGGCCCCGAAGAAGGAAAACTCTACGACATATTTTTATCCGAGATCCTTGGCCCCACCAATTCTGAGTTCTCCTCATTACTCACGCTTGACGATCCCGTCCTAGTCGTGACCTCCCGAGAATCATGCAACATACTCTGTTGACTTCTCCCGTATCTTCTTATCTCTTTCTAAATACACATTATGCATTTACTTATTAAATTTAGGGGATTTAAATTCAAATACCATAACACTTAATTAAAGTAATAAGGATACTTAGAGATTATAAATGCCTACATGAAAACAATAATGTACTAATTAACATGTTTCTAATATAATAAGATTGAGTCAATTAATAAAATAAACAAGTAACACTAATAATGCCAGACAATTTTTGTATTCTCAACTAAATTTAAGTAGAAAATAACCCTGGAATGCTTCAATATCTATAGCAATTAGGGGTGGTTTCCACCAAATTTTGGTGGACCCTACTATTTAAAAAAGAAATAATTGTTACATCAAGTACAATTTAAAAACAGTATCTAAAAATTATATTTACATATTGATTTTATTATTCTCCGTGAAATATTACTTCCAATCAAGTTTATTCAAGGTGTCACATGCTTTAGTCTTAGTTTCGTCACTACTCATTACTTATTGAAAGCGTAAGTTCACAAGAAGTGGAAGAAAATGGAAGACGTGGAAATATATGAATGGAAATTATACAAACATTACGTACTATAGGGGAATGATGTGGACAAGAAACAAAAGAAATTGACAAAATCAAAGGACCCAGTAACAAACCAGTTTGGAAGATTCTACGCGGAAAGCTACACAATTAGTTTTGCTTGGTCAATAATTTTTTTTCTTTCCTGGTGCCTACACATATACTGTATATTTTAAATGGGTCTCATATGAAATATTTTGTATTCTCTTTCGGTGTCGTTCTGAAACATTATTTTGGCATTATTAGAGAAAAAACTTGATCCCTCATTTCAGAAATGCCACTATGAAATATGTCATCTTTAGAGACACCAAAAAGAAAATTTTCTTTAAAAAAATGAGGGTTAAAAATTTGTAATTCTCTTTTATTTTTTGGTTTTTCTTTTAAATTTTCTATTACCTTTCTCAAAATTTCATTTTTAAGTATCCTCAATTACAAGTTTTATTCTGAACAAGTAAATTAATTACCGGTTTATAACTTGTTTTAGTGAGGTTTCAAAAAGATTACAGTATGAACAAGGAAGAAGTCAAAAAGAACAAAAAATATAAAAAAGACGATGATTTATATTACGAGGTCTTAAAAGATACATACAATTGTAAGACAAAATAACAATTATGTTTCTTAGTCTCAGTAAGTGTACGGAGTCTTGATTGATCACTCATGTTTTGGTCTCATGAAAACTTGAACCATTTTATGATCCTATTTCAGGAATCTCTATTTATAAGCTTTAGGGACAGTGCGTTGACAACGATGATCAGATCAAGGTGCATAATAGAACCTTAGAAACCATCTAATCATAATGGCTTGCTTGCTGTGTTGGAACAATTCCATGCACAACAATTTAAGCAATTAGTTGTATCATTTCTTTGAATGAGCTCAAGAATGGTAACCATTGAGTTGTTTAGGCCATCTAAAATCATATTACACTAGGTTAAGTCAATCAAAATACTTATGGCTAAGGCCAAGGGGCTCCCATAACATCACAATAATTAAGTTCTTATTAATATTTAATACCTTGTTATTTAGTAATTTATAGTTCATGAGAATTCACACTTTTTATGTCAACAATATTATCTAAGCTTAATCTGTTTCCTATGAATATATTGGACACTAGCTACACTGTCGCAAGCTAAATCCTTCATAGTACGCTTATTAGTTTGTGATAATTAACCAACTTCTCCTTCCAAATCAGAGTTCAAGGAAGGAAAACGTTTCCCTTTGTCAAGGAGACCTAGGGAAATAAGGACTGTCCATTTATTATAAAAAAATACACAATTATTTTTTAGAAATTTTATTTAATTTGTCAAAGTTAAACAATTTTTTAAAATTAACAAAAATTAAATACGTAATTGGACCAATGATAAGCTCTAATAATAATTAATAGCTTCTCAAAGTTTAGAGACAGCAATAATGAGGGCAAGCAAGCGGGAAGCCGTTTCGGGTCTCCATTCATTTCACCTAATGTTTTAAACTTTTTTATTTGTCTTTGAAAAAATATTCATTCTCTAATATTGTAAAATTTAGTAGTATTATTAATATTTGTAATTAATAAATACATACTTAATTTAAAATTTAATTTAAACATAATTTTTTTGATATAATTTAAATATAATTTAAAATTGAATTTTATAAATTTTATGACAAATAAATTAAATTATGTGACAAAATATATATAAATGATAATGATATTAAATATTTAATACTACTAGTAAAAAATCAAATCTATTCGTTGGCTGGAGCTATGAATCAATTTTGTTTCTCTCATTCTCATACGTACAACAACCAGCAGAGATTGCACATTTGAAAAGTTCCTGGGTAATTAAATAAATAAAAATATTTTAATAATTGGCAAAAGTTTTGAAAGTGGATAATATATGTCCTGATAATATATTTATATATATGTGTGTGTGTGTGTCTAAAAGAGAGACGAAGTGTTAAATGTGACACTAAGTAATTTCTGTAACCGGTGAAACTTTTTATTCCTCTTAATTTAAAATTTTAAAATATTAAAATATTCAAAACTATTTCGACTATATATATTGACAAAAAAAAATTACGTATATTGACCGAAATTTGAAAATTTCCGGGTAATAAACGAGATTCTTGATGATAATTATTTCAAGCATGGTTCTCGTTGAGAATTCAAACCTTTGACTTTATATAATTCTTATATACACATTGGATTTAGTCGCTGAATATTATTTCCGCAAGTTTTTCCTGGCTGATTGTTGAAATCACATGCACTTGGAGGACTGAATCCTTCAAAGTTAGTTACGGTCTCTGTTTTAAAAGCCCGGTGCCCGTGGAAAAATAAAAATTTATACGCAAAGGCAAATCCGCATATAAAAAAAAACAAAAAAAAGGTATTAACATATATTTTTTATCAAATTTTTTAATTAAAATATCACTAGTGTGTGGTTTTAATAATAACATGTAAAATATATAATTTTTATAAACAATCCTATGATCTATACATTTCACGATTAATTTCTTTTTAAAGAAGTATACATGCTAAAATTTTATTAGAGAATCCTTGAGTAAAATTATAAAGAATTAAACAGTAGTCTAATTTTTTTTAAATTATATTTTCTTCTCCAAAAATTGAAATTTGCATTGTATTTATTATAATTGCACTTACTTTGACCAAAATATTTTAATATTTATTATTTAAATAATATAAAAGGTATTAACTATGATAAAATTTTTTAATTACTCATATCACAACTTGTGGTCATAAAAAATTTTATGCATTCTATAAATAATAAAAAATAATAATAAGACAATAAATCATTTCTTTACCATCTATATATTTTTTTAAAAAAGTATTATTTTATGTTTTGTGATACCCAAAACAATACTAATATAGATTTATATTTCCAAAAATATGAATACTATGTGCTAAATATAATCGGATTATGATCTTTTGTAGTAATGTACTATGCATTTAGAAGAGAGTGTGACACAAAATAGTGGAAATGTGCATAGAGCTTACTTTCTCTCTTTTTATCTACTTTTTATTTTTTTTAATCCTTATTTATTTTATCTTTTTCGAAATACAATTGTAAGACAAAATAAGAATTATGTTAGTCTCAATCAGTGTGCGGAGTCTTGATTGATCACTCATGTTTTGGTCTCATGAAGACTTGATCCATTTTTTGATCGTGTTATAGGAATCTCTATTTACAAGCTTTAGGGGCAGTGCACTGATGATGATGATGATCAGACCAAGTTACAAATAAAACCTTAGAGAAACTGTCTGATCAGAATAGCTTGCTTGCTGTGTTGGAATAGTTCCATGCACAGCAATTTAAGCAATTAGTTGTATCATTTCTTTGAATGAGCTTAAGAATGGTAACCGTTGAGTTGTTTAGGCCATCTAAAATCATATTACACTAGGTTAAGTCAATCTAAATACTTATAGCTAAGGCCAAGGGGCTCCCATAACATCACAATAATTAAGTTCTTATTAATATTTAATACCTTGTTATTTAGTAATTTATAGTTCATGAGAATTCACACTTTTTATGTCAACAATATTATCTAAGCTTAATCTGTTTCCTGTGAATTATATACTGGACACCAGCTACATTGTCACAAGCTAAATCCTCCAAAGTACGCTTACTAATTTGTGATAATTAACCAACTTCTCCTTCCAAATCGAAGTTCGAGGAAGGAAAACATTTCCATTTGTCAAGGAGACCTAGGGAAATAAGGGATTGTCCATTTATTATAAAAACTTTTTCCCTTTCTTTAGGCATATAAACAGGCCTTTAAATTTTTGGATAACTAAACCACTAAATCAAATTTTTTTTTTAGGCCCTATCTAGTAATATTATCACTTTTGTAGTTTCTCAATAAAACATAATCAGTTACTATATATATATATTTTCCATATCAGTGCAAAACAGTGTCAAGTATACAATTCTGAAATATCTCTTCCATTTTTGCAATGATAATATTTTCTTCCACTTTAATTATAATTTTACTTTTTTATATCAAATATTTAGCAGTGCAAGATAAAGTTTTTCAACCTTGTGAAGAATAAGATCTACTATTATCATATGTTTATTTTGGAAATCATTATCAACCACCTTACCAATTACTTTTTTCTTTAAAAACAGATTTATAATACTTTTACTAAACAATATTTTTATCTGTTATGCAACATTTTCTTCGCAACACCTAAAGCACATAAATTTTTAAAGCGTTATAACACTCCCAAGGAACCTTTAATTAGTTGTGAGGTATTTCGATAGAGTAACCAACAAATTAGTCTATGAATTTGTAAATTTACTTAACTTTAATCTCCGAAATTCTCAGAGTATACGACTAAATTCTAAAAAATATTTAAATTGCTACAATTTACTTCTTTGATCGAATGTTCTATTATTACCATCCAAATTTTGTTGTCATTAATCGAGTTAACACATTAAGGTCCACAAGACCCGTTATGGTTTGTGTGAAAAAAGAAAACTCATTTAATATTGCAAAGGGTATATAGAACTCTAGAATTATTTTCTCATATCTAAACCACTGATATTAAACAAATTTAATATATATTCATTATTTCCTTGTCCTAATATGATGCTGTCCAGGAGAAACCATCTCCATTGGGAAACGGTATTGTCAGCAATATTTTTTGTCACCATCCACACCCTTCATTTCTAGACCACACTTCGTAGCATATGAAGCAAGAGTTTTGCAAAAAATTTTTTTACTGTCTGCGTTTTTCACCTCTATATCACATCTAGTTGCTTTAAAAAAATAAAAAAAATCAAATTTGATACCTTATAATATAAGCAAAATTATCTCATATCTTTCTGATGAAATTACTGCTCAGAAAAAAAAAATTACTGTAAACATGCAAAAAGTTGAAAGGCCTTGCACACATGATACTTTGATACACGCTAATGCTTTAAATCTAGTCTTATTTCATTACATCATGACACTATAACTTATTATCCAAATACAAAATCCATGATTCTATTCCATTTGTTTATTCGTTTCCCTTATTCTAATTATTCTTAAGTAACCAGGCAAGCAGTATCTAAACTGCCTTCTTCAGCTGGGTTTATAATTAATGGAAATGAAAACACAAGATCATCATCACTTTCATTTCATCAGTAAGGCCTTTGTCCAACGTAGTTGCCAGGAGGATCATAGTTGCAGCCAATGAAAGTGCCTCCATTGTCACACCTCACTTTAGCACATCCAAGGCGAATGGAGGTCTTCCAAACCACCTGAGTATAGTGCAGGCACTCCCCACCAACGCACGAGTTGCTGTTGTAGTCATAGTTCACCTTCTCGTTCACCCACATCTTCACCGCGTCCGCGCCGCTCAGGTCCCCAGTGCTGCCCGCGAGGTTCTCACCGTACTTGCCGCCGCCTCCCGAGTGCACCAGCTGGCAGTCACCCTTGCGTTGATCAGCATAGTTCTGTGCAAAAGCAGCCACGGTATCATCCCAAGCCAAATTTGGAACACCCACCTCTGATCTTGCTGCATTGTGGGCATTCACATAGTCTTGTGGTGAATCTTGAGCGTGGGCTATGGCTAAGAGACAAAAGAAGAAGAGAGAAAATGGAAGCTTGGATGATAACCCCATTTCTAGTTATTGTGTGAGGTGTTTGATGAAGAAATGGGAGGTCTTGGGTGAGGAATTTATAGGGATTTTTCATGTGGAAAATTGTTAGATATTGATTAGGGTGTAAGCAAGGGCGTGGAAATTTCAAAATAATTATAATGCGTGGAGGACCAAGAAACTATATCAATCTTGTTACTTGTTTATCTTTCTGCAGCCGCCCTAGTCCATTTGCTTTTCCACAAGCACCCCAAAAAAAAAAAAAAAAAACTAAGATACTTTTTCAGGGCATTAGCATCAAACAAACTGCCACTTAAACTGCTGAGGTTGACAAAATAATTTTAAAAAAATTGCTTCACTTTTCTTGCGTCGGTTTCTCACTTAGATTTTTAATCTATTAGTGTTTATACTGTAAATAAATATATTTATACATAAACAAACACACATAAATTAAAGAAAAAAATTTATGTGCAGTTTATTATTAATTTTTTTTAAATATAATAAGTGTATAAATTTTCAATAATAACATACAAGTACATGGTTTTATAATTAAACTATAAACTTGTCATATTTTAATTAAAAAATTATACACTTATTATATTTTAATTAAAAAAATTGATGGTAAAGATATAAAAAATTGCATTTAAGTTTAATTCTATTAAAAATTTTCGTTAATTCTAATTAAGTTACTTTATTTATTTTATTCTAAATAAAACTTTTCTTTTTAGTTAGTTTTAGACAATGTTTTTATGCATTTAGAATTAATTTAAATGTTTTGTTTTAATTAGGATAAGATTAGTTTAAAATTTTTTTAATCAGGATAAAATTATCCTATTTTAGTTAAAATAAAGTTATCCTATTTTTTTAGAGTTATGTCTTTCAGTTGGAGAAGGACTCCACTATCTATTTTATCATCTATAAATATAATGTTGTTTTCATTTACTAAAATAAATTCAGAGGAAATTAAAGTATAAATTTCTACATGATGTTAGAGTCCACTACCAGAATGACGTTAATTTATCAGTTAGAAATTCTAGTTTTCTAACAAATATTTATATCGCTCAATCTATTATTATTTTCATTGTAACTAATTTCTTCTTATAGGTATTTCTCTTAGTATTCTCTCTCCTTCCTTTCATCCTTTCTTATGTCATATTAATAAATATAAATTTATTGTACATGAAAATTTAATTTAATCTAAATATACCAGTATTAAAAAAATAAAATAATTAAAAATAATTATGAAATAACATAAATAATAATTTTAAATCATTTAATCAATTATTTATTTATGAATAAATAATTTTACTAAAAATTTATTTATTTATAAATGATGTTAAAAATTAAAAAAATTATTTATAATTTTTTGAAAAAAGTAATAAAAAGTCAGTTTCAATAGTCTATCAGAAATCATTTCTAACAGCCAAGAATAAATTTTAAATACTAATAAATTAAAAAAAGTTTAATTTTAATTTATAAAAGGTATGATTTATTAATAAATAATAATATGCTTCATCTTATCTTGTTAAAATTTTTTATTATATATATAATATGATAATTAATAATTTATTATATATATTTTAAACAAATTTTATTTTATAATATGATTGTTTATAGTTAATAATAATTTAGGTTACATTTAATTTATTTGGATAGTTTTTGAATTTCCTAATTTTTTCTTTGGGTGTCTTTTCTACGATTCATTAGTTTGATATGTTTTTTGGGCTGTAGTTCAGTTTCTCCTTTAAATTTTTAGACTGTCATATGTTTTTTGTATGTTCCAATTGGTCTTCTCTTTCAAATTATTAGATTTTTGGGTTCTTTCCCTCTCTTTCACTAGTTTCTTAACCCAAACCCAAAAAGAGAAAAAACCAAATAAATGAAATTAAACAAACAAATTAAATGAAAACTAAAAACACATGAAGCAGAAAATAAACGAGATTTAAATATCAAAATTTTAAATATGTAAATAGGGAAATGTTTGCCTAATGGTTGTTTCAAATAATCACCTTAAAAAAGAAGAAGAAATAGATGAAGTCAACAAAAGAAAAAGAAAAATAGAGATTCAATAAAATAGTAATAACTCATAATACAACAAAAATCAAAATAGATAGAAAAACACCCAGACAGTACAACTAGAAACAACTCACAAACAATATTTTAGCAAGATTGAAATGAATCGAATAAATAAGAGAAAAGATAAATAGTTGTATAAAAAAAAGATACAAAGTTGAGAGTTAAATAGCTACAACAAGTGACAAGAAATGAACAAAGATAAATAACTTCAAAAAAATGTCGATAAACAAAGAGGAGATAAAATGAGAGAGTAAAACCTTTATATTAAGAAATGAAAAAAAAAACAAAATAGTGGGCCGATTGTTGGAAATGGAGAAGAGATAAAATGAGACAGTAAAACTTTGAAATTTATATAGAGAGAAACAGAAAAAATTTGGCAAGCTAATAGCTTTGTTGGTTTTTTAGATTCACGTCCGTGTGAAAATGATGATAATTTTTATTATTTTTGCACCTATCATATTATTTGAAATGTTGTGTATTACCCTTTTTCTTTTTCACATTGTGTAATATTTTATAATTTAATATATATATATATATCATATAAGTTGGTGTATATATTATAAGTTAATATACAATTAAATCTATTAACTAAATATATAAAATAATTTTATGAAACAAAAATATTAAATTTAAACAAATTAAGAAAAAATATCTAATATAAATTTAATTATACAAATTATATTATATAACATTTAAAAAAATTTAACAATTGACATCATTCTCATCCTCATCCATATTAAAATGTTTATCTTCATCCTCATTATTTAAATGAGAGGTATTTAGCCTGTACAAAGAGCTTGGCCTAGTATCATCTTAATGGCATTGTTGTGAGAACTGCTGAATAATACTTTTAAATTCATCTAATTTTTGCAGTAGCTGTTTAATTTGTGTTATATGTTCTTCAAGTTGGGTATTATGAGTTTGTTGCAACATGCTTATAAACTCATTCATGACAATTTCTTTGATATAAAAACAGTGAAGATTTGTTAAGTATTGAGTCTTAGTGTATCCAAACATGGAATTTCTTAATATATTATAAGATATACTTCCAATACAATACACTAAGTTTTTCTTTTTCTTTCTTCTAGCAGCCTATAGCCATAAATCCAACTTTGAAACACTCTCCCTTTTACTTTCATAAAAAATTTTAAGGTGTGTATACTCCTCTTGGGAAGCAAATAATAGAAGGGGTTAAAATTGTATAATTGTAATTGCATATATAAATTAAATATAAAACCACAATTACATAGATAGCTTAAGATTCTTTGTCAATCCAAATTAAATCTTTGAGATGATCAACTACTTTATTTTTCTAATTCTTCCAAATCTTATGGGTATTCCTAGGTCTCCAATAAAAATATTTATAAATAAGATAGAGGTTTTAATTATTAAAAATATAAAATACATGATATTGTAATTATGTAAAAAATAATTAACAAAATTTACCTTAAATTCAGCAAACTATAATTTTCTATATTTATGAGAAATGTCTCCAATTATTCTAGGCCTTTCATTTTTTTTAAAAAAATTGTTGTTATAAACCCATAGACTGCAAATTCATTATGGTTGATGAAAATTCAGTGCATTGTAGCATTGGATCAAAACTTAAGTTTAAAAAAGTTAATGAAGAATGGTTATTATTACTGATCACAAGAAACCAATTATAGATTGAAAAAAAAATCATATGTTGGTAAAACCATATGTTGCTAATTAACATGAAAAAATTATAAATTGATGGCTAGTATAAGAAAAATCATAAATTAAGGGTTAGCATGAGAAAACTATATGTTGATGGGTAGTGAAAACCAATATTTCTATCTCACAAAAAGGTTGAGAAAAGGATACCCAAAATCAAAAACTTTACTACAAAGTAAGGAAAAGAAGAAGACAAAGGGTAAGAAATCTAAATAATAATAATAATAATAACAAAAATAAAGAAAATTTTTGTATAACCTCCAAATGCTGAGAAAGAAGAAGATTGACAATGTTAGAAGATTAGCTCCAAGATAAAATATCTAGCTTCAGAGCGAATATTGGAAATTACTATTAATTTTAATTAAGTTATTTTATTTGTTTTTACATTTTATTTAAGGCTTATTTGTTTTTTGTTAGTTTTGAGTATTTTTTATGTGTTTAGGATTAACTTAAGTTTTTTTAATTAAGATAAAATTAATTTACATTTTTTATTTTAATTAGAATAGAGTTATCTCATCTTTTATTAGGATAAAATTATCTTATTTTTTCTCAAAGTAATGCCTTTTTGCTGGAGTAGGACTCTATTCCCTTTTTTATTATCTATAAATGTAATGTTATTTACATCTAATAAAATAAGTTTAGTGGAAACTAAATCTTAAATTTCTTCAAATCCTTATAACAAAAGAATTTTACTAAAAAATTTTAGCTCCGATTTTTTTTTTCTTCAACATAAGTGTCAATATCTAAGGATTCTGATGCAAATGACTTTCATTTAATCCAACTCCATTTGCTATTCCCTCTTCTAATGGCCTTGTGCCTTCTTTGTAAGAGGGGAAAAAAAAGAGGGGGGCCTCTCGAGGGGGGGGGGGGGGGGGAGGGGGGTAGCTTCAAAAATGATAACACAAATCTATTATTTATGTATGCATGTAAGCACTATGTGAGGAAAAGGCTTTGTTGGCTATTATTTTTCTTTTTTATTAGTAGTTTCTAATCACCAACAATGCAAGGACCAACAAAAGGAAAATCAATTTGTTGGTGGTTTAAAACCGCCAACGAAAGAGACTTTGGTTGGCAGTTATTATTACAACCACCAACAAACGATTGACTTTTATTAGTGATTATAAAAATAACCGCCAACAAAAGTTAATCTTTTGTTGGCAGTTGTAATAATAACTGCCAATAAAAGGATTTTTTATTCACGATTTTTATTTAACTGTCAACAAAAGTCAAAAGCTTTATTGGTAGTTATTTTGGAACCACCAACAAAAGATGCCTTTTGTTTGCAGTTTAATGATAACCGCCAACAAAAGTTACCTATTGTTGGCCGTTCTAATTAGAACTACCAACTTTTTCTCTTTTTTTTGCATCTTATATTTCCAGTTTATTTATTTCTTTTCTGTTCTACAATTTTGCTAACCATAAATTATTCACCAACTTAACAACCAGCAAGAATAACTATTATAAAGCATTCAGACGACAATTATAATCAATAATCAAATATTACTAAATATTATAAAACCAGTAAAAATTAACACAAGTAAATTTATTCAACTAAATCAACAAGCATTGTTGGAATATGTATTGAGACCACTCTTCCCTAGGTTTATTTATTTGAGTATTAGAGTATTCTTTGCAATATGCATATGGGAAGTACTGCAAAATGAAATAACAACGATTTGAAGTTAGATGACTAGAATTATTCAAATTTTATAAGTATTTTTTTAAAACAAATTCTATATTAAAAAAGAATCGAATAGTATAATGGCTTAAGAATAGAAATTCTCTGGTCTTAAACTTTCTTTTTGTAGTAAATTACACACTAATACCACCAAATACAACTTGTAAAAGTAGATCACTAGCAACTAATACCATCATATAGTTAAATTTTATTACAGAAGGAAACATAGAGATAAGGAAAATCACCCAAACATTTAAAATAACTGAATTACATATCGTATTTGGGATCGTTGACTATCCGTGTATGGTGATATCTTTCATGAATCTCATCACATAACACTCAGTCTGTTTTGTTAGGTTGTTTGGGACACTGTAAAAATTCAATAAAAAAAATATTAAATTTAGAAAATGGTGTGCTTAATAATTGCATAAATATTGATAAATACCTTTACTTTATTCCATTTGTATAATGTGGTGAGTGTTTTTGATTTTGGCACTTTAAACGCACGATTTGCTTGAAACATCACCATCGCTCTATCAAGCAAGTGGAAAAAAAAATTTATATAACAAATTATTTTGAAATTAAAACACACAACTATATAGAAATCCGTAGAAAATAAATGTATTTGCTTATTGATTAAATAACTCCTACATTTGCTCACGATTTGTTGGATCACCATTCAAAGGATCTATGTAATATATCTTTGGAGCACATGGATTGATGACGATCAACATCCAATGTGCTCTAAAACAAGAATAACACCTCATTTTTGGTTCTTGCAGCAAGCAAATCCACTACTTCTTGTGATTAACTTGTAAGCTAGCTATGCGGCATTTGTGAAGAAAAAACGGCAATGTCATGGGAATTGATAAACACGAACCTCCTTGTAATGTTGTCAAGGACCAAGAACGTATGGTACAAGTACCTGAGATGAAGAAACTAATGGATTAATGATAAATTGATATGAACATAGTGAAAAATAGTTGATGCATGGTAGATGAATACCTGATATATAAATTAATAGCAGTGGTCCCTATCATTTCACGTTGGAAGATTTCATTTATGACTTCTATTGTAAGCACATAATGTGTTTCTCTATTGTAAATCTCTTTATCAAAATTCATAATTTTTATGTTATCATCCCCTAACATTTGTTCTGCTAATGCTTCAAGAGCCAATTTGTATTTGTTTGAAACTTGAGGGTCAGGCTTTGGCTTTGATGGTACGGTCATTGATTTCTTGCTAAGTCTTGACACTTTTAGGTGTTTCCCCTTGGATTGTGCAACAAAGTTTGTCAGTTTAATTTAGAATCAATAGAGAATTATAAGGGAGTGAACCATAAAGAAGTGTTAACTAACAAACTTATCTTGATGGAGCTACCATAATGAGATTGGTAGGCCACGTAACAAAGTTCCCTATTGCTTGTCCTACCATTCTTGCGTCCTCAATAGGAATAGGCAATTGAACATTCTCTTTCATAGGGATATTAATCACTACTTTTATGTGGTCGACAGATAATATTTCATTGTGAAGTGCATCACTTGCAATATTATACATATGACCCTCTGCAACCATGCAACGAGTAGGGGTGTCTAACTATAATAGACAGTCTGCTTCGTCCTAAACAAATCATAACAAAAGAAATTATTGATAAGTAGTGAAAACACTTAACTATTGACATAGTTAAAGAAAGAAATTACCTTAAGGAGATGCTGAGAGGCAAGTGTATAGCTATCTTTACCACTGGATCCAACGTCTACTGCCTACATCCCCATCATCTACATCTTGATTAAATTTTCAATAAGGTGTCGTTAATCTTCTAGTTGCTTTCTCAACTTAGATTACTATTGCTCTTGTCTCTCCACCTTCTCTCTCAACTCGACAACCTCAGTTGAAGAATGCAACTTTAAGCACTTTTGTCTCCCAAAATACTCTCTTTGACTAATGCCAAAACTGACACCCCTAACATGACCAAGGTGCTCCGGGATACCAAGTGCCTTGCCCAATATATCATCACCCCCTGAGAGCACATTGCCTTCTGGGAAGGTATGTGATAAGGCATCTTGTGATGTATAAATTAAAAAATAAATATTATTGAAAGTAGAAAAATGAAATAGACTGATTGAAAATTTTGATAATCAATTAACACTTCCACATTTGTTCCAAACTTCAATGACGCGCTCATTGTCAATTTCGCTAGCTTTATTGACTTGAGCTGCCTTCCAGGGAATGTGACGGGATAATGAGCTAACTTCTGATCCCTCTTGCTCAATTTATGTATTAGGACAAAAAACAAATGTGTAAGTATTGCATCATGATATATATATATATATATATATTTATAAATATGTAACATTTATATTCACATACCATTTGTTGTTCAAGGTCCAAGTATCTCAATTGGCTTTTCCTATATGGGTATTGAATATTCTTTGCTCTTTCTCGATTATTCTAACTTAATTTCTATGAAAAAAATATAATAATCTAATTAATACATATTGTTACACACTAAAATAAATAACTATATATTGTAGAATATAATTACCTAGAAAGACTCCTCTTGTCGTCTCCCAATAAATATATCCCAAGCCTCTTGAGTTAGCATAGCTTGAAATAATTCAAGGGAATGGTTAAGAATCTCTCAAGAATCTACTCTTGAGTATGTGGTAGAATATGTTACTACTATTTCATCCCAAATAGCATTTTTAGTGGCATTGTCAACCCTTCGCTAATCACTTACAGTAATTGGCACATTCATATGAGTCATAACTCCGATGCAGTTGATTAATTTTTTACCATTTTTTTAATTGGTTGACTCTTGACATTCCATTGAAGCTCGAATTTCTTTCCAATACTTCTTGCATGGGTCACCTCTTTTAGGATGGTCAAACCTCATTTAATTTGATTTATCTCCTTCGTCACATCATTTGAAGCACAGTTATGACTATCTAGAGAAGCCATTCACCTATAATGAAATTCAAACACATTAGTTAAAAGAATAAGCAAAATTAATTCTGAGGTTAAAAGTAAAAATATATAAAAAATTCAATGGGACATATAAAGAAATCAAAGAATAAAATAAAATCTACGCATTTAAGATAATTTTTTTCTTTTTCTCATCTGATTTAGACTTCTTTACCCCTTCTTTAAAATCCAAATACCCTTTTTATGATCATTTCTTATATATAGAGCATCATCTTCAATGGAATCACTTTCAAGCAATGTCCCTAAAAAGGGATCATCCTCAACATTGGTATGTTGACTATGTTGAACATCTTTGTCCTCATCCATTTTGTTTGTTAATAGAATGATGGACCACTTCTTACTACTAGGATCGAGGACATAGAACACTTGTTGCACTTGGGATACAAAAATAAAAGGCTTGTCTTTGTACCCTACCTTATTAAGATCCACTTGGATAAACCCTGACTCATCAATCCGAAAGCCATTTTTGTTGTCAACCTATTTATAACCAAAGACCGGCACTCGAAACAAAATGTAGTCCAACTCCCATATGCGTTCAATTATCCCAATGTATGACATGTTTGCATAGATAGGGTTTTTGTCTCTAGCCTTCGAAATATGCATAGATTGAACTATAAGAGTTACACCACTATTTTGCATTGTACTCTGATCATCCTACACTTTTGTATAGAAAGTGTAGCTGTTGATGAGATAACCAGTGTAAGAGAGGACATGTCGAGTTGGACCTCTTGCTAACCATATCAATTTTTCAAAAGTTGCACTAGGATTTGCATCTAACTCTAAGAAAATGTGATTTTTGAGCTAATATATAAAAACCTAGTTATGTTCTTTTGATATCCAACTTTCATTCTTATTAAGGTTCAAGTTTCTAAATATCTCCTTGTGCTTCCACATATATGGCTTAACCTTATCAGAGTTGTGCAGAACATATAGGTGTGCTTGCTCCCACTCTGTACTTGTGATGCTAACTATTTCATTTCCCATAATCCCTCCCCTACCAAATCTTCCCATTTGTCGAGATATCGAAAGTCCAATATTATCGACATTAGATAGGTATTTGGTGCAAAATTCTATAGCTTCTTCGACTATGTATTATTTAATAATACAACCTTCAGGTCGACTTTGATTTTTAACAAACCCTTTTAATATCTTCATATAATGCTTAATTGGATACATCCATCTCAAATAAGCTGGGCCACACATTTGTGTCTCCCTAACCAAGTGAACAGTTAGTTGTACTATCATGTCAAAGAACAAAGGTGAGAAATACATCTCAAGCTCACACAAAGTGATTACAATTTGTCTTTACAAAGACAGCAATTTTGTAGGGTCAATCACTTTACTGCAAATGGACTTGAAGAAGAAGCATAGTTTAGTGATTGTTCTTCGCACCTTTTTGGGCAAAGTGGAATGTAAAGCCACCGGAATTAGATGCTCCATCAGAACATGGCAATCATGCGACTTAAGACCTTTCAACTTCAGATCTTTCATTGATACAAGTCTTCTAATATTTGAAGAAAACCCTTTTGGAGCTTAACTCCATCAAGAAATTCACAAAAATAAATTTTTTCGTTTTGAGATAGAGTATGCGCCGCTGGAGGTAAATAAGTACGACGTCCCTCCTTCATTGGTGCTAATTCTCCTCTTACTCTCAAAGTAACTAAATCTATTCTTGCCTTAATCCTATCTTTGGTCTTTCCTGGCACATTGAGTAACGTACCAATTACATTGTCACATACATTTTTCTTGATATTCATGACATCAAGGAAATGTCTCACATACAAAGACTTCTAATATGGCAATTCAAAGAAAATAGACATTTTCTTCCACCCACTTGTCCTAAGGTGTTCTGCAAAAGGTTTGCTGAAATTATTATCCAAATCCTTTACCTTTTCATGTAGTTGCTCACTAGTCAATGGCAAAGGTGCATTATCTTCCTCTGTCATCCCATTGAAAGCTTTTCTCCACTACTGGTAATGTTCTCTCAGAGGTAAAAAATATGCGATGCTAGAGGAAGACATTTTTCATACAATGTTCCAACCACATGGAATGTGTGCCCTCCTCCCAAATAGGGTATCCACAACCTCCTTTGATACTGTATCTTGACAAATTACCATACGCTAGAAAGTCATTGATTGTCCCAGTAAGCATAGCTCACAAGTTGAATCTTTTCTTCCTATACCCATCATATACCTCCACTCTTGCCTCTCACATTAGCTTCAAATCTTCAATTAGAGGAGTCAATTATATGTCAATAGCATTTCTAGGTTGCTTGGGCCCAAAAATTAGCATAGACAACATCATATACTTGCGCTTCATGCATAGCTATAGAGGTAGGTTATAAATAACCAAAATCACAGGCCATATATTATGGGCACTACTTTGGACACTATGTGAGTTCATTCCATCGGTAACTAATGCAAGGTGTAAGTTTCTATCTTCTTGGCCAAAGTCAAGGTACTCATTATCAATTTTTTTTCTATTAAGGAGAATCTATAGGATGTCAAAGCTTGCCATCATGAATTCTTTCATCAGCATGTCATGTCAAGTGTTTTGCATCTTTTGCACTGCTCTACATGCGTCTAAATCTAGGTATGATGGGAAAATACCATACAACCTTTGCTGAACTCGATTCTTTCTTTTTATATCTAGAGGCATTATACTTTGGACACTTTTCTAACGGTACATATTTATTTCAAAATAAAATGCAGTTATTGGGACAAGCATATATTCTCTCATAACTCATGCCAATAAAGCATAATATTTGTTTAGCTTCATATGTTTAGATAGGAAGCTCATTATCCTCTGGTAGCATATCTTTCAAAAGTGCAAGCAATTTTGTACAACTTTTATCACTCCATCCATTTCCTACTTTCAAGTTTTACAATTTTAACATTGTTGGCAATCTTGTAAATTTAGTATAGCTAGAATACAATAGTTTTTTTGCAACACTTTTCAACTTCTTAAACATTTCAGGACAATCCTTAAGATCCGTTTCAACCACATTTGCCATCTCTTCAAGACGATCAACCTCATATGTATCTGTGTTGAAATCATTTGAGGCACAACTCCCACTATACTCCCAGTTACTTTGCCCATCCATTGTCTCACCATGCTTTGTCCAACATGTATAACTTTGGTCAATCCCATTACATACTAAATGATCTTCTAACTCAGCTGCACTAATTTGCTTCATACGGCAGCAATTCAAACAAGGGCATATGATTTTACTAGATTCTTTTGCATGCTCAACTGCAAACTTAATAAACTCTTTTACTCCATTCTCATATTCCCTAGATAGAAGATTAATAGACATCCATTTCTGATCTATACCTTTTCAATCTAAAAAGAACCAATTTAAGAGAAATATGATTAATGACTCAATCTGCTTGGACTCCTACCTATTACTCTACTAAATATAACTCTGTTTAATTATTCTTTTGTTGCAATCTATATTTCAAAGAAAAACCAGCAGTATGATAGCATAAAAATGCAAGTTTTCTAGGCACAGAATAACACATTCCAACAATCCATAATCAAAGAATAGCGACAGAATAATTTTTCTCTCCTTTTATGTAAGTTATAACTTACATATATTATATTTTGCTAATTCTATCATACCAAAAGAATTATTTTGTAAAAAAAGAAATGGTTCCAAAAAAAGGCACAAATGCAAAAATGGAGGAATGAATGGAGGATGGGAACCCAAAATGGAGAAAAAAAATTACCACTTAATTTGTTCAAAGCAAAAATACATTAATTAAAACAAATTAATTTTGCAAAAAATATTGAAAAATGGGATGAACTTACAGGAGCAGGAATAAGGTGGTGCGAAGGGCAACATCGATGAGGGAGAACAACGTGAGGGCATAATGAGGGGCAAATGGGGGGTTCTTGGCAAGGAGAATGGCGAGCATGCAATGGGCTGAACGGTGAGTGTGATGCAAAAGAACAACAGGGCGAATGGCGGGAGTGTCAAAGCAAGAAGAATGGCAAGAGAAAGAATGGGAAAACTGTGGGTACAACAAAAGGAGAATAGCGACACAACGTAGGGCGAATGGCGACACGATGCAGGTGTGAGAAAGGGAGGACAGCGGGCAAAGGATAATGGTGGTATAAGAAGAAGGGAGTATGCATGCAGTTTGGGAGGAAAGAGGTAGTGATGAAAGTGGACACGAAAAGCATATTGGGAGTTTAAATTAAAAATAGTTAGCAGTTCTACAAGAATCACCAACAAAGGATATCTTTGTTGGCAATTGCTCTAGAACCGCCAACAAATATAAGGCTTTGTTGGCGATTCATGTAAAACTACCAACGTAGGCCAAGGACCTTTGTTGGCGATTCTAGGCGAAATGCCAACAAAGGTAACTTTGTTCACGGTTCATGAAGAACCACCAACAAAGTTTACTCATCTTTGATTTTTGTTGGCAATTTCTATTAACCCCCAACTATACTTTGATTTTGTTGGCAGTTTTGTTGGAACTACCAATGTATGTGTAACTACAAATCCTTTTTCTGTGGTAGTGAAGTATGTAAGTAGACATTCACATCCTTTAAATACCATGCCTGCTTTAGGTGGTTCTTCCATTAATGTTTGGTAAAATAAAGAAGCATGGCACCTGTGTTTAAATCTAATGTATGGTGGTCTTTTGTTGTGCTTGAGGGTCTATCCTTCCAAGTTGGGCTATTAAGTCTCACATTTAAAAAAAAAATGTATGTGTAAGTATTTAAGTAGAACTTTGCATGATTTGAATACCACTCGCATTAGTTGATTCTTTTTCCCCATTAGTATTCAATAAAACTAAATCTGTTATCCTAAAGTATTAACTTATAATGAGTTCTTATCTTTTGCACTTGGTAAATTTTTATTTTCTTTGACTTTAAGGTCAATTGAATATTTAAGAAATAGTTCATGAAGTAGAAATCAACTGATATTGAAATAAAATTCAATTATTTTTTATTTTTTTATCTAATATCATCTTAGAATATGTGATTTTTTAATTTCTAATTAATAGATAATTATGACATTAATTTTGTATACCAAAGTTTAATCAATTTCAATAATAAACATATAATCAAATAGCTGGTTATATGATCAAAATTTAATATACATAATTTTAAAGATATATTAAAAATTATAGAATAATTTCAGATTATTTTCGCTTTGTACAGACATAAATTTTTTCCAATTTTTGTATAGGATTTAAAGAAAGGTTCAATGTCTAAATTTTATAGTTTCACATCTCATAGGCTTTAAGCCATTAGGTATATGACTTAGTGGTGAGAAGTATAGATCATTAGCAAGTTTTATATGTTAAAACCCTCTCTATATAACATACCAAGAAAAATATCTTATAGGCTCTAAAGAATATTTTCTTAAGGGTACACACAATTTTGGTTGGCCAAGTATATCTAATGCAACCCGACCAAATCAAGCCAAGCTAGGCTAATAAGAAAAAGGGCCAAATTGGGCTAGCCACGAGATTGGTCACGTTGGTCAGTTTGGCCATACCTGGCCTAGCCGAATAATAATAATAAATAAGAACTTGAATGAAAACTTCATTTTTTAAGGACTATTTAGTAATTTTAGTTAAAAAATTTTAAAAATATTTTACAAATTATAAATAGTCAAAGAGTCAAGGCTCCTAAAAAGTCCCTCCCTGAGTATGATTGTCGAGATAGAAAATGTATATATTTTGAATTTGATAAAGTTACAAGGATATAAACATTTAAAGTTTCTACTCCTTCAAAGTTTATAAAAGTAAAAAATTGGAGAAGCCAGGTCAGGCTTTAGACTTGGTATAAAACTAAGTTGGACACTAGGCTGAGTATAAACCTAACTTGACCTAGGATATGTTTAGCCATACATTTTCTAAACCTTATGAACAATACTACATTAATTGTGATTAATTCCAAAATGTGTTCTTTTTTGAGGGTTAACAACAGTGGGTGCCGTGTCAACTATACTAACTCCTCTACAAACCATGATGTCTTGTGATCTATTAATATATTTCAGGTAATATATATTTTAAAAAACTCTCTCAAGTTTTATTTTATCCTTTTATTTTATTTTGGTCCTTTGACATTATTTCAAGTTTCATTTTATTCTCTTATTTTCATTTTATTTTAATTTGTCTCTCAACTTACAAAAGTGACTCAATTGTTTTATCCCTTCTAGCATTGCCAAGATGCTTAACCAAGAAGTCTTACATAAATCCTACTTAACTAAGATAAAACCCTTCTCAACTATGACAACTCAATTGTTTTTGTCCTTCTTACCCAGACGTTGTGTTTTGTATTTTTATGGTTTTCTTGTTGACCTCAATATCTTCATTAAAAACTGGATTGACTGGAAGCCTCTTGCCAATTTAATGGAAGCTTATCAATACCTAAAAGCATTAGCAAGGTTCAGGGTTAAGAGAAAAATTGTGTGATTAGTCAAAAAATAATTCCTCTATTGATCTCGCTTCCTTTCTTCAAATGTTAAGAGTCTTTGGGAACAGAAAAGCAAAATCATGTTGACTCTCATCTTTGTTTAACTTTTTGTTTTGTTATTGCTATAATCTAACTAATACTCTCATTCTCTTTCAACTTTTCGTAGACATTGTCATAAGAGAGATTTGATATCTCATATTTACTAAATGCTATGTTTGGCTAGTGATAGGAAGGGTATTATTAGAACAAGTAGATCTAAGCTAACAAAAGATTATTAGAGTTGAGCTTTCAAGGAATTATGTAAAACTATTTTGTTAAGCATTTTGACATTATTAAAGGGAAGAAAACATTTAATTAGTTTTTGAAATTTAAGGGATTAAATTGGAACAAAATTAAATTAGGATACAAAAATGAAATTTAAGATAAATTAAGAAATTTGAATCAATACTAAATAAAATTAAATGGTAAGAATAAACCTAAAATAAAATTAAAAGGCCAAAAGTATAGTCCTACTTATCCATTGATGCCGCTTAAATTTACTAATTAATGCTGCCAAGTTGTTATCACTAATTGCAAGTGTTAGCGTACCAAACGCATTTCATAAACTTTTTGGAAATAGATCCTCGTATTACTGCATACAAGGAATTAGTTGGAGTAAAAAAGAGAGCCCACCTTCCTCTCTCTTTCTCAGTTTAATTGATCCTCTGGGGTGGGATCTGGTCCTGAATTTTTTAGTCATCAAGTTGATTGTTCCATTAATAAACTAAAGTTTCCAAATTTCTATTCTTAGTTTTCAGACTTGGAAACCCCTTAGTTTCAAAATTTCTATTCTTCTAGAATTAGCATCCACAGGAATCTTGTCCAATAACTAAATTAAGAATTTATGTGCCAGTTTTATTGATGCATTATTTTGTGCTGATTAGGAAAAAATTTATCTCTATATTTTTAATTGTTCAAAATGAATATACATAATTAGTTAATTAAAAAAATCATGTGAATATCACTAATAGCAATAAATTCATAAGTTTTGATTTAAGAGAACGAAAAAGATGAAAAAGGAAAAGGAAGATTTGATTTAAACACTTTCTTTGATTTAGTTCTAAATCAAAAAAATTCTGTTTCCTTCCCTTCTTCTCAATGCAAAAAATGCAAATATATCCTTTTATACTTGTTTCTCAAAGTTTTTGTTTATTTGCCTTTGACCTACATTTCTTAAACAAAAGAAAAATAATAATAAATTATTGGTAGTTAATTTCTTAAAGTATTTGAAGTTAGTTGGTCATACTTAAAATCTGAAAATTATATCTATTACTTTTTCATTCAAAAATAATTTTTTTTAAAATATTAAGATTGTCAATTATTTTAATTTTTCATTAGAATAAATTTAAAAATCCACTAATTAAATATGAAAGAAATTGTCTAAAATTTTAACTCAACTGACAACTCTTTTGAGCATAAATTCTAGAAGCTCTTGATATATTGGTGTTTATCTTACCCGAATATTTATCACTGCGTACTCCAAACACCTTATACTTCTTTTGTTTAAGAAAAAAATGGAAGAAACATTTGACCTTGTTTAATTTGTGCCCTGTTTATCACGTTATATAAATTAAAATAAGATGATATGAAGAGATCTTACACAAGCCATTCATTATATAAGGCTATATATTCTTCATTTTCAGTCCAAATACAAAGTTTCGATCACTTTCTAATTACATTTTCAAATACGAGTTACGCAAGAACATTTAGTTTCTCCTATTGGTATTCTTTTTCCGTTTTAACAGCCACAAAACCAAAACGTTTCGTACTTTTCTTGAGTGTACGAGAGACCAAAGAAAATAAAGGTAAAGATGAAGTCTTTTTGCTTTTTTTTTTTCTTTTTTAAATAATCTTGTTTCCCGTGCATTAAGGCCCTTAATTGAAGGGCCAAGCTTGACGACGAAGAGAACGAGGCATATCCAGTGTATAGTGAATGGCCGATTAGGAGTCAATGGTTCTAAGTCCACATTGAAGGCATCAGCTTTTTTGTTTTTCTTTTGGCTAATAAGCCATCAACGTGTTATTGAAGGGAATTTGATCCACAGATTATTGAATGGATCAAGCAAAGAATACACCTTATCTCCCGTAAAATTAAAAACAAAATTAATGTTTTTTTTATAATTACAAATTTCAAATTAATGGGAATAGAGCGTAAAGAGTCACTATTAAGGGGCAATGAAGATTAATATAAGCCTGAGTCTGTGTCGCGTCTCAAGCTTGGCAAAATTACAATAATTTAGTTAGAGCTCTAACGAATTTTTAAAACGTAATATTTTATTTTTTTAATGATGTTTTAAAGCAAATTATTTTTTAAATTATAAAAATAAAAACATTATATATCAATTACTATTATTGTTTAAAAACTACGTAATTTGTCATACGATACCAAATGTCTATCATCTTCTCCAATTTGCCCTTTGCACAATCTTTAACATGCATTTCTCTCAAAATCACATGATTTTTAGACAATAATTTCAACCAATATGCAACATTTTTACTTTTTGTAATAGTTTAAAGGGGATAGAGTGATACATTTTAAAGTTTGGATATGAAAGTTGTAGCCAGGCTAAAGTTCAAGAAATTTATCCCCATTTGATATACAAAAAATTAGAAATACAAAAAAAAGGATTAAAAATAAATATTGTGCCCTTACTTTAAAAAATTTATAATAAAATATAGGTATGTTAAGTAATAATTATAAAAGTATAATAGACATTATTCCGAATATTTTACTTCTCTTTCCTTTTTTCTTTTAGTAACCAGATGAGGCATATATTTAGTTTCTCCTTTATTTTCAATAATATTTTTGATTTTGTATTTGAATAAAAATTTTTAAATATAATTTTTAATGTTTATTCTCAAAATTTTAATAAAAATACAAAAAATAAATATTTTTTTACAACACAGTAGTGTATAATTAAATTGTGTAAAAAGTTTTCTCCATATATTTCATTTTTATCATAGAACCTGCGTAATAAATACTTAAACAACTTTAGAAAAAACCCACTCTTTGCTAATACAACTATACATCTTTTGGGGTTGTCCGTCATTAAATGGCGGGCTAGCCGGCAAAAACTTCCTTTATTCCTCTCCCAGTTCCCTGTCTTCCCCCCTCTGACTGCAAATAAATTACCTTATATTTTCTTTTTATAGAAAATTAGAGAAAAGTCTTCCAATTTGTATTCCTTCACGGTAAATTTAAAAAGTATTTACTCTTTCTGATCCACAAAGCTTTCAATATTTTGACCTACTTTTTTAATTTATTAAAAAATTATTTAGCTTTTGATTAATTTGTGTTTTTGCCTCCATTTAATTGGAACAAATTTTTTTATGGGAATATTATAATATTATAAAAGTTGATGAGCTTAACAAGATCAGTGAATACGCATGGCTTTTTTGGAATAACATCGATCATGATGATGATAATTTTTTATCTCAGTCATGCGGGAATTGGTAGTGTACGCATTGATATTTTAGTTCAATAAAAATTATATACACTATATATTATTATTTATTAGATGTATTTATGATCCTAACGAACATTGCAAGTATTGTCAAACTTATATATATATATATATATAAAACAACAACAACAACAACAACAACAGTGTACTTCCAACTGTATTGAATAATTTCAAATTGAAAACCCAATTGGCAAACTAGAATTGGACCCCAAAAGAAAGAGAAAGATTAGAAAATTATGTCAGAAGCAGGTTTCTTACTAGTGAAGGGCAAAGTGTGATGTGCACCATTAGGGTGAATTTTTGCCTCTCAGTCGAGAACCCTCACAGAGTATTTTGCTAGAATAATGGGTCTCTCTACCATTAATTGAATTGACCCATAGACAATTAATCATTTATTTATATTAGCAATTAAGGTAACACTAGCACAGCAAAGACGTTCTCCCTTGCACAATGAGAATGTTTTAATAAGTTTTTTCTTCTGGGTATTCTTCTGGTTGATTTTATTTTCTTTTGGTTTATATTTAGTGCCTTTGTTGCCTTTACAAAGCTTCGTATGTGAGTGCCTATTTTGCTGATTTTAGTATTTTAATTTTTGTAGTTGGTATTATAAACATATGGTTGTATTGTGTAGAGGTATTTTGTTTAAACTATTGTATGTAAATTTTGAGAGACTTTATTCTTTAAGGAAAACTCTGTCAAAATTTGCAGTGGAAATATTAGGATCATTTGAAAGTCATAGAAAAACCTTGGTTTTCCATAAGAGATTTGATACATATGAGCACACACGTCCCATTCGAAGCATGTGTTATTGTATTGAATCTTATTATCCAATGTTGGACAATTTGAGAGGACTTTTTTCCTACATCTAAACAATAGTATTTATAAAAATGTTATACATTGAACTTGGTGAAATTTTTGGACATTACATTTCCTTTTTTCTCTTGGTGCATACTTGAATGGGTTGATGTTTCATTGACCTTATTGTGCACTTAGTTGACCAGAGGGAAATGCTGTAGGAAATTCGCCAAGTGCAAGATATGACATTTTTATGGTGGGACTAACTAGGTTTGGAAAAGTGTCTTCTCAAATGGGATATGGTTATACCTCATTGTCATAGAGATGATGATGTTGTGCACTAATGTGTTTCAAAGTATTTGATATGAAATGATTTTTAGAATCTGAGACCTAATCAAAGTTGGATGCTACAGGAAAAGGATTCCACAACTGGTTGAGTAACTAAAGATTTTGCAAACAAGGTTGATAATTTCCTTAAGTTTGCATATGAGCATGAAAGAGTGATGGATTATTTGGGTCAACTTCTATGTCTATGTAGAAGATGCAAGAACCTTATTAGGGAGTATTGTACTTAGTAGGAAAAACACTTGTATATGTATGGGTTATGGATGGATATTTCTATTAGACATATTATAGGGAGGGACATTGAGTGACACAATGTTTCAATTGCAAGTGTGGTTACTGATGAGTAAAGAGTGGGAACCCTTATGTTGAAATGTTTATGATGCATTGGGCAACAATATAGAGTATGATGATAGGAAGTTCAAAGATGAATTGAATGAATTTTTGTGAAAATTCTTTGACTTGGTAAAGGACACCAATAAACCACTTTGGGATGGTTGTGTAAATTATCGTAAGTTGTCAGTAATGACACAACTTTTGAATTTGAAGTTAGTGTTTAATGAGTTAGAATATTTATAATTGTATGATTGTCATAATCAAGAGTATGCTTTTCAATTTAAAGAGGTTGTCAAAAAAATTTTTATGTCTAAACAAACTATGAATGAGCAAGGGTTAAGATATAAGAAGATAGATGCATGTCCTAAACACTGTATGCTATATTAAAAAGAAAATAATGAGAAGACCATTTGTTTAGTGTGCTAGCATTTGAGATTCAAATCAAAGGTCAGAAGTGAAAGGAATCAAAAGGATATTTCATTCTCATTGTTGTGATATTTTCCCATTATTTTGAGACTCCAGCATTTACTTATGTCCAAAAACATTGCACAATGTATGCATTGGCAATCAAAGGGAGTCCTAAAGAATGAATGATGTATCATCCTTCAAATGCAAAGGCTTGGAAACATTTTGATGATACCCATCCTAGATTTGCCAAGGAGACAAAAAATGTTCATCTCGACCTTTACATGTACGGGTTCAATCCATTCGGCACCTTGGCCACACTGTACTTATGTTGGTTGTTATTTATAATGCCATACAACCTTCCACCTTGCATGTGTAGATGGAAGGGACATATCTTTCTTACTATGGTAGTTTTTGGGCCAAAGTCACTTGGTAAGAGTTTGGTTGTATACCTAAGGCCCTTAATTGATGGCTTAAGAATGTTGTGAGAGGATAGTGTTAACACTTATGACATGGCAAATGAGTAAAATTTTAACATGAGGGTAGCATTATTGTGAACCATTAGTGACTTCCCTATTTATTGGATGTTTCCTAGTTATAGCACATATGGAAAGCTTGCTTGTCCCTACTACATGGAGAATATGAAGTCATTCATGTTGAAGCATGGCCAAAAATGTTGGTTTCGTTGTCACCACTAGTATTTACCTCTTAGATATCTCTTTTGTTGTGGTAGAAGTTTATTTAAGAACTTTGTACTAGAGAAGTCTTTGCCACTCAATTGATTAGCAAGACAGACATCTTCAAAAATGTATGATGACTAAAGGAGATTGTGTTTGGGGTGGAATCAACTCCACAAAAGTAAGTTGGCTTTGGAAGGGATCACAATTGGGTTAAAAGAAGCATATTATAAGATTTGCCCTATTGTCGCATAAACCTAATATGATAGAATTATGATGTTATGCATGTAAAGGACAATGTGTTTGATAGTATCTTTAACACTATTATAGGCATAAAAGGAAAGACAAAAGACAATGCAAGCATACAAGAAGATATGAAGATGGTGTGCAAATAATTAGAGTTTGAGTTAATGAATGAAGGTGGAAAGTGTAAAAAATAAATGGCCATATACATCCTTAATGCCACCGATAGGAAAACTATTGTGGATGGATTAAACAACTAAAATTTCTTAATAGATATGCATCAAACTTTGTGTAGTACATAAAAATAGATGATAGGAAAATGACAAGATGAAAAGTCATGACTGTCATTTGTTTATACAATCATTAATTCCATTGGCATTTCATGATATGTTGTCAAAACTAGTATAATGAGCATTGACTAAACTCAACCTTTTATCTAAGGAGTTGTGTGTTTGAGATTTGAGTGTTTGACATGGAAAAGGCAAAAAGGTCCATTGTTGAAACTATTTGCAAGTTGGAAAAAATATTTTCCCCTACATTTTTTGATGTCATGAAACATCTAGTTGTGCATCTCCTGTATGAGGCTACGGTTGAAGGTCTTATGCAATATAAGTGCATGTATCCATTTGTGAGATGTATGTTATATTTAAAAAGGAACGTGAAGAACAAGGTTAGAGTCAAGGGCTCCATTTGCAAGACATATGTATTTAAAGAGATCTTTAACTTTGCCTCATTGTACTTTGAACCACACTTGCAAACCAAACACACTTAGGTTTTACAAAATGATGATGGTAGGGATGACACGTGTGGTCAATGCTTGTCCATATTTGCACATCCTTGCTAGGCCATCAAGAGATCTCATAGAAAGTTCTTCACAGACATAGAACTTTCTATTGCCCATACCTATGTTTTGGTGAACTACTCTAAAATTAGGTCTTATCTTTAATAAAGTACACATATATCTTAGTTAATTAGAAAAAATGACATAAATGTTTTGACACTATTTTCATTCATTTGGAAATTTGAAGACTCACTTAGAGAACAAAACCATAACATCACACATGACAAAATATTGACATGTTGCGACATAGAATTTGTTAAATGACTAAAACATCTTATAATTTATATCTTTAGCACAATAATGTAGCATGTTTATCTTATAACTAAGTCTTTTGATGGTTCCTAGGTAAATATGGTGGAGTTGATAATCCAATGATTTGAAACTTAATTTTCAGTTTGACAAGGCAAGTAAAGTGCCATAATGGCATGATAGTCAACGAATATAGATTTCACACAAAAGAATACAACTAAATAAAATAACCATAAATAGTGGTGTCTAGATAAGAGGTAGTTTATATGATGAAGTTGAATTGGATTACCATGCCATTCTTAAAGACATCATAAAGTTATCATATATAGGAGTCCAAAATAAAGTATTTTTGTTCTATTGACATTGGTTTGACCCAACCAATGGTATCAAGGTTGATGACAAACTTGAGTTAGTTCATGTCAAGCCTTAAACAACCCTATAAACCTTTGATATGTTTGTGTTGGCTAAGTAGATGCAACAAGTGTACTACACAAGATACTCACTTGGTAGTGGTAGAGGTAGTGGAGAACACTAGGCAGCTTACAAGGTTAGATGGAAACTTTTCACAATTAAGCCACTCAATGAAAGGGGCAAAATCTATGATGAAATCAATGCCATTAATTACTATCAAGAAGACACATCTCCAAGAGATGTATAACATGTCTTTGCTAGGGATGATGAATTGATAATTGCATTGTTTGATGAACATGCTCTGATGAAAGAAGTTACCATTAATGAAATACATAACCCATCACACATTCACTTCAATAATGGCTTCATTGATGACAACAAAGAAACTGATGATATTGAGATCTTTGAGAAGGAGAAAGATGAGATTGAATTAGACAATAGATATTTTAATAGCTCTTAATTCTAAAGGTATGTTAAAGCTTTTATTACTTTTGCTTATTTCCACATTACATATCGAAAAGGTTGTCTTTTCATTTATGTTACACCTCTATTGTTACATGATTTACCAATGTCAGTATATCACTATTTTCAAGTATACAAATGTCAGCAGATAAGAACTTAAAGGATAAGATAGTGTTTGAAGTTATTTGTGAACATTGTTTTTGGATAATTATGGACTTTTGTAATATAATGTATGACTTAGTAATGCATATTTTATTATGTCAAGTGATGGCTAGCTACTTATATGTTTGTTTCATTGTAGGTTAAATATGAGAATGGATATATAACAAATAAAACATTATAAATAAATAAATAAATATATATATATACACATTTAACCAGCAAGCAAGTAGCAAGGGATTAGCAAAGGATCAACAATAGATTAGTGAAGGAAAATAGCAAGGAAACAAAGAAGGAATAGTAAGGAAATATCTGAATGGGATTAGCAAGGGGATTCAATGAGGGACTAGGGAGGGAAAAATAATGAAGTACTAGCATAGGAAGGGCAAAGGAAATTATAGAGCAAATATTCCTTCTCTGTTCCTTCACTAATTGTAGAAGGAATTGCCATTTGCTAATCCAATTATAGTGACAAAAATGTGTGAGAGAATAACTATTGCTAGTTTTGTCAACAAGGGAATTTATCAAGGGACTGGGATGGAAGTCTTCCTTGCAAATTAGCAACCCTTATACAGGGCATTTCCTTGCTATCTTTTCATGATGTAGTATGATTATTCATGTAATATCTCATTTTAAGCCATGAATTCTAATAAAAATTATGTGATTTCTTATGTTTTATATTGTGTTTTGGTCAAGAAATGTTAGCAGGAGGTAAAAGAGGAAGTTTGTAGCAAAAATAATGATTTTTAGCTATTGCATGTCCTATATACAACCACCCCCATGTGAAAAGATGTAACCCATGCAAATTGCAAGTATAATGCACAAATACATGGCCTCCTATATTTTTGGGCATGACACATAGCCCCAATCATGTGTGGTAATTAAAGTATGATTAGGCTTCAAATTTTTAGGTTTAAGGGCAATATTGAAAAAAGAAATTAGCCCTAATTAGAAAACTCATGCCTTAACTGACGGAAACACTTTAAAAGTTGCCAAGACCACTGGAGACTTGAAAGATCCTTTCTAAAGTAGTTGCCATCAATTTTGTTTCATTTTCTAATTTATTTTTGGCTCTTCTTTATGAATTCTCTTAGATTATTTTTAGGATTTTAGTTTCTAGTATGAATAGCTAAACCCTTTTCTAGGGTTTGGATGGATTCGATTGAACATTTGGTGTTGATTTGTGATTATTGTGAATTAATTCCCACTTATTTAATCTATTACATTAATTACTCTCTTCTTGTGAATGGCTAGATACTTCTACATTGTTTGATATGTTATATGATAAACTAAGGGGTGAAATATAGTATCAAATCACTAAGGTAGTAGACTTAGGGTATGTGTTTTATAAAGATATAAGCACTCCTATGTGACTCATATGACTTATACATGCCAAGCTGTTACATGAGGAATTAATTGATTTCAAGGATCTTAATGGGCTTGTATTAACCCTTGTGATCATGAAAGTAGATGTAAGATTAACATAGGCACACATATGTTGTCTTGAGAAAGAATCACACATACATTAGGGGATCAAGTCATTAATACAAATAGATGTCAATTTCACATGTTTATTGTTGATTAACCAGGGGAATACATTTGATAAAATCCAAACTCTAGAGCTTCTCATAATTAATTAGTCAAGTTATTTAATTTCAGTTTTAAATTGTTCTTAGTTCCTAGTTAATTAATTTGAAGCTTCTATTTTTCTAGATAATAGGGATAGTTAGAATTTTGATATTTGATTAATCTTCATCATGGGATGATACTTGACTCACCTTTATATCACTTGTGTAACCCTTACACTTGCAGATTTTACACAACCTTATACCCTTGCTATAGCCAAACAACAATGGAATAGCATAGAGAATGTTCACTTACTATTTTCTTTTCTTCTTGTGGTGCATTTAGTCTTGGATAAACTTAATGAAAAATCACAAGCCAAAAAAGGACAAAGCCGAAAAATTTTCATGTCCTTTTTTATTCAATCAACATGCCAATTGCAATAATTTGAATAAATATCCAAATATTACTAGAATTTCATTTATAAAAGCAAAAAAGCAAAGAATCAAAGAGACAAAATAGTAGCTCTCGTACCACATGTTAAGCATTTAATCAAAACTACATTCCTAATAGAGAAATATGCATAAATAAAGTATTAAGATAAAACATGTTCTTACAGTAGTTTAATTCATGTAATAAAAAATTCTCATATGATTCATTTTTATTTGTAAGAGTTAATCTCATTTTTACGCAGCTGACTATATATATATATATATATATATATAATAGCGTACCTCCTACCATAGCTAACAATTCCGAATTGGAAACCCAATTGATAAATTAGACATTGGCAAAAGAAGAGAGAAAATTATGTAAGATGTAGTTTTTTGATTAATGAAGGGCAAAGTGTGATGAGTATTATTTGGATAATTTTTTGCCTCACTCAATTGGGAATCCTCTCAGAATATTTTGCCATATTAATGGGTCTCTCTCCCATCAATTGAATTAACCCATAGATTAATCATTTATTTATAATGGCAATTAGGGTAATACTTGTAAGTTAATAAATCTTAATCATGATAAAAATCTAATTCAAATAGCAGATAAAAACAATGCTTTAAAATTTCAAATATAAATATCCTATATGAAATATGATTCAAATATCTTTTAATATTCAAATTTAGATATCCAATAATTATATTAAAATATAATTTCAAATCATTTAAATTTATATTTCAATCCCACAATTATGGGTAGGATGTATACTTTATAGGTAAGTTTAATGTACAAATAGTATTACTAAAAAATGAAACCCGTGAATCAACATCTACGTACAAGTATTGTTGTAACCCTTTCTATCATCACGCAAGTGTTGGAATGGGATGAAAATTTTTAAAGTGCACGTATACCTAGTAATTAAGATTTATTATATACATATATATATATAATAAGTACACATATATAAAGTAAGTTTTGACAGTTAAATATATATGCAATTGGTGTATGCAAAAAATTTTCGCTGTCAAATAGTAAGCTCATTCATGTCCTGTTTGGTGCGTTTTATAAGCTAGTTGAGCTCATAAAGCTAATACAATATAATCTTATATGATGTTTGATGTGCATGATATCAAATTATGGCTTTTTATACGGCCAGCGTCATTACAAATAATAAGAAGAAAGTGAAAAAAGCTTTGGTAATCATGGTAGGATCGATGCTAGAAAAAATAATAATAAATAAATAACAGTGTATTTCTATTTGGTTTAAATTAGCCTTAAATTAATTTTTTTTCTATGCCTTTTTTATTATTGCTTAACTACTATGTCATAATTTTTAATTAATTTTTAACAAAAATAATAATGTAAATATTAGAATAATAATTAATTTTATTGTTAAAATTCTATTCCACAATTTACGGTGGTTAATTGGCATTAATTGACAAAATTAAAACCATCCATTTACAGTGGTTAATTGGACAAATTACAAGAATAAATTTTAATTTAGCCAAAAAAATTCCCTCCCCCTCATTTGCCAATATATCTTAATTCACGTTGTTGCATCTTTCTTCGAAACATATAGGACTCTCGTGACATGGGCATACACAAGGGTACTTGACCTCAGCTATTACTAATGTTGCTTGATATTAATATCACGTTTATATAAAAATATTTTCATTTAACATATAAAAGAATAGATAACTTACAAATTATCTAATATTCTTAATCTAAAAGGTCTAAGATAATTAGTAACAGAAGAAAACATTTCTTTTTAGGATTAGACTTAGAAGTAGTTTTTTATATTTTTACCATGAGGTTTCTCAATTAAAATATGATATGTATATAGTTTTTCAATAATAAAATGACAAGTATATGATTAATTGAAAAATTATACAATCATCATTAAAAAGCATACACTTTATCATATAATTATTGGAAACCCATACACTTGTCATCTTTTATTTAAAAAAACTTGATGGTAAAGGGTAAAGAAGTGCATATAAGTTTTTTTTTTTCTCTTCTTTTTATATCTGGGTTTCTTTAGAAGTGCATTTTGGGCAGATATGGTGCAATGGATTGGCAAGTTCATGTGAAAAATAAAACCCAAACAAAATCAAATAATATTTTCTTACTAGAATATAAAACAAATATGTATTAGATATCATGAAGGGGGAGAATTTTTCTTTTTAAATGAACGAGTTTAAGATAAGTTGGATATTGCAAAGAATAATTACAAAGGTTTGTGTGCATACAAGTTGGATATTGTAGAAGCCTATGACAAGGTGTTATGGAAATTTTTGGAAGTTGTGCTTTGAGTAGTGAATTTCCCATTATCTTGGGTTCAATTGATTATGCAATGTGTTAGTATGGTTTCATATTAAGTCATTGTCAATGGAAATCACACATAATTGTTTTATCCCTAGCAAGGCCTTCACCACTACACCAAGAAAAGACTTTGTTGGTAGCTATTTTACACATTTATTGGCAGATTGTAACTACCAACAATATAATTGCCAACAAAGCTAACCAGCCTTTGTTGTCAGATAATTACAAATTGTCAATAAAGGGTCTTATTTTTATTAGAGGTTGTAACGTAACTGATAACAAAATTAGACTTTTGTTGGCGGTTAATTTAAATAATAGCCAACAAATAAGAATTTGTTGGTGGTTTTACTTTAAACTGTCAACTTTTTTTCTCTCTTACATTTTATGCATATAGAGTGCCTTTTAATGTTTGGTTCAACATTTATTCTTTTAAGAAGAAGAATTACAAAGAACAATTATAGTCATTTAATTAGAAAAACTCTTATTCTTTGTATTAATTAATCAAAGAATAAGAGTTGGAACACGTTGGAACATGTAATACTAGAAATTACAATTAATAATCAAATTAAAACAAAGCTAGAAATTAACACAAGCCAATACTAAACCAATAGACATTGTTGGAATATATATTGAGACCACTCTTTCCTAGGTTCATCTATCTGAGCATCAGAGTATTCTTTGCAATATGTATCTGGAAAGTACTTCAAAATGCAATAAGAACAATTTGAAGTTAAATAATTGGAATCTGGTCAAATTTTAGAAATATTATTTTAAAACAAATTTTATATCAAAGAAAAATTGATAGCATAACATTTTAAAAATAGAGATTCCCCGGGCCTTAAGACCTTTCTTTACAACTAATAACAATAAATTACATACTAATATCACCAAATATAACTAGTAACAGCAAATTACCAGCAACCAATACCATCCTATAATTAAATTTTTGTATACAAGGAAATGTAGAGGCAAGGGAAAGCTATCTAATCACTTAAAGGAACTTAATTATACATTGTGTCCGAGGTCATAACTTGTCTATGTGTGATGATAGCCTTTAATTATACACCGTGTCCGAGGTCATAACTTGTCTATGTGTGATGATAGCCTTCATGAATCTCATCACATAATATCCACAATCTATGCTGTTTAGTTATTTTGGACACTATAAAAATTCAATACAAAATATATTAAATTTAGGCAATGTTGTGCTTAATAATTACCTGAATATTAATAAATACCTTTACTTTGTTCCATTTGTATAACGTGGTAGGTGTTTTTGACTTTGGCACCTTAAACCCACCATTTGTGCAGAATGTCACAGTGGCTTTATCAAGCAAGTGGAAAAAAAATTAATATAAAAAATTATTTTGAAATTAAAACATACAAATATATAGAAATACATATAAAATAAATATATATACTTACTGATTGAATAACTCTTGCATCTACACACCATTTGTTGGGTCACCATTCACTCAATCTATGAAATATATCTTTGGAACACATGAATTGATGACAACCAACATCCAGTGTGCCTTAACACTATTAACCAATGTTAACTAATTCTAATTAAATAGTTGACATTTAAATTACACACGATTGAAAAGTTCAGCAATAAGTGACTCACCCTTGTATGTAAAAGGCCAAGAATAACACCTCATTATCGGCTCTTGCAATGAATAGATTCGCTACTTGTTGTGATTAACTTGTAAGCTAGCTATGCAATATCTATGGAGTAAAAGAGGCTATGTCATGGGGATTGATAAATACAAACCTCCTTGTGAGGTTGCCAAAGACCAAGAATGTATAGTACAAGTACCTGAGGTGAAGAAACAAATGGATAAATGATAAACTAAAATAAACATAGTAAAAAATAGTTTATGTATAGTGGAAGAAATACCTGGCATATAAGTTAATAGCAGTAGCCCCTATCATTTTACATTAGAGGACGTCATTGATTACTTCTAGTCTATGCAGATCCTGTGTTTCTCTATTATAAATCTCTTTATCGAAATCTACAACTTTTATGTCATTATCCCTTAACATCTATTCCGCTAATGCTTCAAGAACCAATTTATATTTATTTGAAACCTGAGGGTCGGGCTTTAGCTTTGTTGGTGTGGTAATTGATTCCTTACTAAAACTTGACACTTTTAGGTGTTTCCCCTTGGACTATGCAACAAAGTGAGTTAGTTTAATTTGGAATCAAGAAAATTTATAAAGGAAGTGAACCATAAGTAAGTGTTAACTAACAAACCTGTCTTAATGGAGCTATTGTAATGAGATTGGTGGGCCACGCAATAAAGCTTCCCACTTCTTATCCTACTGTTCTTGCATCCTTAGTAGGAAAAAGCAATTTAGCATTCTCTTCCATAGGGATATTAACTACTACTCTTGCTTGGTTAGTGAGAAGTATTACATTGTGAAATGTGTCTCTTACAATGTTCAACATATGACCCTCTGCAACGATGCGATGAGTAAGGGTGTCTAACAATAATAGATAATCTGCTTCACCTTAAACAAATCATAACATAAGAAATTACTAATAACTAGTGAAAGTACTTAACTGTTAACTTAGTAAAAGAAATTAATTACGTCAGTGAGATGCTGAGAGGGTAGTGTGTAATTGTCTTTACAACTGGGGCTAACTTCCCTTGCCTGTATCCTTATCATTTGCATCTTCATCAAATTCTCATTGACCTACCATTGATCCCTTAGTTACTTTCTTAGCTTAGATTGCTCTTGCTCTTGTCATTCCTCCTTCTCTCTTAACTCATCAACCTTAGTTAAAAAATGCAATTTTGAGCACTTTTCTATCTCAAAATAGTCTCTTTGGCCGATGCCAAAACCAACACCCTTAACACAACTTGGGTGCTCTGTGACACCAAGCGCCTTGCCCAAGATATCCTCACCCCCTAGGAGCACATCGCCTTATGCAAGGGTCTATGATAAGACATCCTGTGACATATAAATTAAAAGGCAAATGTTATTGAAAATAGGAAAATGAAATAGAATGATTGAAAATTTAGATAATTAGTTCATACTTACAGATTTGTTCCAAATTTCGAGGACGCACTCATTGTCAATTTTACCTACCTTTTTGACTCAAGCTGCCTTCCAATGAATATGATGAGATACTGTGCTAACTTCTTATTCCTCCTACTTGATTAGTGTATTAGGACAAAAAACTAGTGTGCAAGTATTGCATTACATTACATATTTATAAGTAGATGACATATATATTCGCATACCATTTGTTGCTCAAGGCTTGAGTATCCCAATTGCCATTTCTTATACGGGTATTGGATATTCTTTGCTCCTTCTCGATTCTCCTAGCTTAATTTCTGTGAAAAGATATAATAATCGAATCAATATATACTATTGCACACTATAATGAATAACTATATATTGTAAAATATGATTACTTAGAAAGACTCCTTTTAACATCAACAAGTAAAAGCATCCCAAGGCTTCTGAGTTATCACAGTTTGAAATAATTCAGGGGAATGCTGAAGGATGTTCCTGTCAGCATCTTTCAAAAATCTACTACTAAGTATGTATCAGAACGATCACAATGCCTTGCTGGTTGTCCTAAGTTCAAATTTCATCCGACTCTGATCAATATCAAATGATATATGCAAACCAATAAAATCAACTTGTTAGAGCATATATATGTAAGAAACAACATAAACAAAGTGGCAAAGTATGTTACTACTATTTCATCCTAAATGGTGCTCTTTGTGGCTTGGTCGACCCGTAACCGATCACTTACAGTGATGGGCACATTCATACAAGCTACAACTCCCATGTAACTAATCCATTTTTTATCCTTTTTCTTAATTAGTTGACCCTTAGCATTCCATTAAACCTCAAATTTTATCCTAATACTTCTTGCGTGGGTCACCTCTTTCAAAATAGTCAAAACTCATTTAATCTGGTTTATCTCCTTTGTCACATCATTTGGAACACTATCATGACCACCTGGAGAAACCATTTACTTGCAATGAAATTTAAACACACAAGTTAGAATAATAAGTAAAATCAATTTAAAGACTAAAAGCAAAAATATTTAAGACATTCAAGGGAACACAGAAGGATATTGAAAAATAAAAGAAAGCATACATGTTTAAGTCAATCTTTTTCTTTTTGTAGTTTGATTTAGACTTTTTTGCCCTTTTTTTAGAATCCAAATATACTTTTTATGATGATCTTTTGTATATAGGGCATCATCTTCAATGAAATTACTTTCAAGTGATGCCCCCAAAAAGGGATCATCTTTAACATCAGTATCTTGACTATATTGAACATCATCTTTGTCCTCATTTATTTTATTTGTCAATAGAACAATGGACCACTTCTTACTACTAGGATTGGGGATATAGAACACTTGTTAAGCTTGAGAAGCAAAAATAAAAGGCTCATCTTTTTATCCCACCTTATTGAGATCTACCTGGATAAACTCTGATTCATCAATATGAAGGTCGCTCTTATTTATCCCAAAGTATAACATGTTCACATTGATGGGGTTTTTGTCTTTAGCTCTAGAAACATGCATAGATTGAGCTATAAGAGTTACACCATTATTTTTCATTGTGCTTTGATCGTCTTGTGCTTTTGTATAGAACATGTAGCCATTGATGAGATAACCGATGTAAGAGAGGACATGCAGGCTTGAACCTTTGCCAACTATCTCAAATTTTCAAAGATTGCACCAGGATTCACATCTAACTCCCCAAAAATGTGATTTTTGAACCAATCTATAGAAATTCAGTTATGTTCTTTTCATATCCAACTTTGATTCTTATTAGGGTTCAAACATATAGGTGTGCTTGCTGCCATTATGTACTTGAGATGCTAACTATTTCATTTCCCATAATCCCTTCCCCAATAGTTCTTCCCATATGTTGAGATATCGAAACCAAACATTATCAACATTGGATAGGTATTTGGTATAAAATTCAACAGTTTCTTCGACTATGTACCGTTCAATAATGTAACCCTTTAATCGACTTTGATTTTTCACATATCCTTTTAATATCTTCATGTAACGCTCAATTAGATATCTCCACCTCAAATAAGTTGGGCCACACATTTGTGTCTCCCTAACTAAGTAAACAGTTAGGTGAACCATCATGTCAAAGAATGAAGGTATGAAATACATCTTAAGCTCACACAAAGTGATCATAATTTGTCTTTCAATGCTAATAATTTCGCAGGGTCAATCACTTTACTACAAATGGACTTAAAGAAAAAGCATAGTTTAGTGATTGTCCCTCACACCTTCTTAGGCAAAATGGAGCATAGAACTATTATAATCAAATGCTCCATTTGTGACCCTTCAACTTAAGATCTTTCATTGGTACAAGCTTTTTAATGTTTGAAGAATACTCCTTTAGAACCTTGACTTCATCAAGAAATTCACAAAAAGTAATTTTTTCCTTCCTAGATAGAGTATGAGCCATTAGAGGCAAATAAGTACAACATCCCTCCTTCACCAATGCCAATTCTCCTTTTATTCCTAAAGTAACCAAGTCTAATTTTGCCTTGATGTCATCTTTGGTCTTTCCTAACACATTAAATAACATACCAATTACACTATCATATACATTTTTCTTGTTATGCATCACATCAAGGAAATACCTTACAAACAAGGACTTCTAATATGATAATTCAAAGAAAATAGACCTTTTCTTTCACTCATTTGTCCCAAGGTGTCCCGCAAAACATTTGTCGAAATAGTTATACAAATCCTTTACCTTCTCATATAGCTGCTCACCAGTCAAAGGTAAAGGTGCACTACCTTCCTTTATATTCCTATTGAAAGCTATTCTCCAACACCGGTAATGATCTCCCAAAGACAAAAATCTATGATGCCCGAGGAAGACATTCTTCATACAATGTTCCAACCACATGGAATGTGTGCTCTCCTTGCAAATAGGGCATCTGCAATATCCTTTGATATTGTATCTTGAAAAATTACGTTATGCTAAAAAATCATTGATTGTTTCAAATAGCATAGCTCGCAAATTGAATCTTTCCTCCCTATACTCATCATATACCTCCACTTCGAGCTCTCACATTAGCTGTAAATCTTCAATTAGAGGAGCCAAGTATACATCTATATCATTCTTAGGTTACTTAGGCTTAGAAATTAGCATAGACAACATCATAAACTTGCACTTCATGCATAGCCATGGAGGTAGGTTATAAATCACCAAAATTACCAGCCATATAGTGTGGGTACTACATTGGACACCGTGCAGATTTATTCTATTGGTAGCTAATGCAAGGTGTAGCTTTCTGTCTTCTTACCTAAAGTCAAGGTACACATGATCAATTTTTTTCCACTGAGGAGAATATGCAAGATGCCAAAACTTGCCATCTTGAATCCTTTCATCTGCATGCCATATCAAGTGCTTTGCATCTTTTGCATTACTGTACATGCGTCTGAATCTAGATTTGATGGGAAAATACCATACTACCTTTGCCAGACTCGATTCTTTCTTCTTATATCATGAGGCATTATGCTTAGGACACTTCTTTAACAATGTATATTTATTCTAAAATAAAATGCAATCATTGGGACAAACATGTATCCTTTTATAGCTCATGCTAATAAAGCATAACATTTGTTTAGCCTCATATGTTCAGCTAGGAAGCTCATTATCCTCTAGAAGCATATCTTTCAAAAGAGCAAGCAATTCTGTAAAGCTCTTATCACTTCATCCATTTCTCGCCTTACATTTGTACAACTTCAACACCACTGACAATCTTGTAAATTTAGTACAACTAGAATACAATGGCTTTTTTGCATCACTTTTCAACCTCTTAAACATTTTAAGATAATCGTAAAGATTCTCTTTAACCACATTTGCTATCTCTATAAGACGATCAACCTCATATGTACTAGTGTCAAACTCATTTGAGGAACAACTCCTACTATATTCCTAGTTACTATGCACATCCTTTGTCTCGCCATGCTTTGTCTAATATGTATAACTTTGGTTAATCCCATTACACACTAAATGATCTTCCAACTTAGCTGTACTATTTTGCTTCACATGGCAGCAATTTAAATAAGGTCATATAATTTTACTAGGGTCTTTTACATACTCAACTACAAACCTAATAAACTCTTATACTCCAGCCTCATATTCCCTAGATAAATGATTGGCAGACATCTATCTCCAGTCCATACCTTTTCAATCTTGCAAGAACCAATTTAAGTAGAATATGGTTAGTGACTCCTAATATGATTGGACTCTTACCTATTACTCCACTAAATATTGCTCAATTATATAAGCTTTCTAATTATTCTTTTGTTTCAATCTATATATTAAAGAAAAATCGACAGCATAATAGCTTTAAAATAGAAGTTTCTCAAGTTAAGCCCTCTTTTCAAATTAAAACTACAATATTCCAGTAGTCCATAATAACAGCAATAACAGGAGGTGTTAAGAAACTCATGCTTTATAATTTTTACACAAAATGGGCTTTAATAATGACAAGGGAGCTAATGTTTTATTTTAACTCGGCAACACACACAAAAGCCAAATAATTAATGCATGTTTTATTTCAACTCAGTAACATGCACAAAAGCCAAACAATTAATAAAAAACTTGCTACTTGATATGTTCTATACACATTTTGAAAAATGTTAGTGAATGATGTATTTGTGGCATGAACAATAACCAGAAAATCATTCAAAATTAAAGAACTTAAAAAAAAGAAATTCACATATGGGTAAAAGGAGAGCCAAGAAGTATCTTTATATTCTTAAAAAGAGAATGAGCAAAGAGGATTGAGATGTGGAGGAGGTCAAATGAATTGGTAGGGTGCAAAACTAATACCATCGGTGTGGAACCTATAAGAAAAGGAGCGAAGCCCTAAAAATAGGGAGAGAACCACCGAGGAATGGCGTCGAAGACAATGGGTTGGATGGTGGAAGGTTACAGGCTGTGCGCGAGCTTCTGCCTAGAGACCATTAGAAATAGGGTTTTGTGAACTATTCTAACAAAAAAAATGATTTTAAAATGACCTTAGTTGGCAGTTCTATAAAAAACTGCCAACTTTAATGCTATTTTAGTAAGTGGTTTTAGAACAACCGCTAACATTAATTAGGTTTTAGTTAGTGGTTAATACAAAACTGCCAACTAAACTCAATTACATTTTTAAATATTCTTTTAGAAAAAATTGTATAGTTGACAGTTTTAAATAAACTGCCAACTTTATAATAATATAGTTGGCAGTTCTCTATGAACCATTAACAAAAGTATTTTGTTGGCGATTTTTTAATAAACTCCCATGTTTTTGTTGGCGGTTTTTTAATAACCACTAGCAAAAGTATTTCGTTGGCAATTTTTGAAGAACCATCAACAAATATATGCCAACATATCCTATTTCTATGATAGTATACCAAGGTGTCCCACTTTACTTTTATTTATTTTGTGTGTTAATATTTTATCATGTATGATATATAAAGTAAAGCAAAGCAAAATTTGAAAGGCTATTTGGATTGCACATGCATCTGAACTAGTTTCTCACTTGATATAAGCTAATGATACATTACTATTTTTCTAAGCTACAGAGCCAATATGCTATAAGACTGGGGATATTTTATCACATTATAGCCTTTTGTTAGGATTTAGTCTATGTGTGAGGCATCAAGTGAAGAAACAACTCTCTAGTATTTTTGGTGTTAAATTTACTTCTCAGTTTGGAAAATATTTGAGTACTTTATTGATGTAGGATATGGTAAAACTGATATATAGAGAGATGGTGGAAAAAATAAATAGTAGAATACAAGCTTAGAAATCAGTATTATTGTCAGTGGTAGGGGAGATTAACTTTAATTAAATCAATTTTGAATTCATGATTAGCATATCTTCTATTGTGTTTTGATCTTCTTAAAAAGTGTTGTTATAAAATTGATATGAAATTGGTGAAATGTTTTTTAAGGATATTCAAAATCAAAAGCACAGATACACTTGTTAAAAATGGAATAAGATATTATTTAAAGGATCTTGGAATAAAATAAACATATTTTTTTAATAAAACATTCTTGGTAAAGCAAATTTGGAGGTTAATTTCTAATGAGATTGGATTGTTATTTATGTATTTTAAGTCATAAATATTATTCAGATAGCTTTGAGGGGAATTCGACTACACATTCAAACTCATCTTGGATTTGGAAAGGCATTCAAAAGTTGAGTGATTTGACTTGTGAACATTTACAATGGAGAGTTGGTGATGGTGTGAATATTTTTTTATCCAACCACTTTTGGCGCCCAATGTTGGCGCAAACCCACAAGGATTAGATCCCTCAAATCCATAGCCAATGGTAAAGTATAAGCACCCCAAGAAAGCTAAACAAAGGTTTGGTGATCCCTAAGTGTTGGAAGATGAGATAAGGTTGATTAAGCCTGGACAAGTAAGTTAGCCTATAAAGAACCCCAGAAAAATCCACTCTTAAGTCTAGAATCTCTAGAATTAAAATTTTATTCATTCATTCAATTTGATTATAAATGGAGGCAAAATACATGTTTATATAGTGTAATTCACATTTGCCTTTTAGAGGAGAACTAGGAAAATTATCATACCATATTATTTCTAGCATTGATCCTATTATGTGCAAGTAGGATTATACAATTCTTCAAAGAAATCTCAAGAAAATGTATTAAAATAATGAATTAAATTACGTAATGTAGTGGATAAATTTTTCATTTCGTGTCTCCGGGACCCCATGAACTCACCAACAACATTCTCTAATTATTTTCCATTCATACAAATCATAACATTCTCAAAACTTAACACAAACCATGGATCAAGGGTCAAAAACCCTAAAATTCTCTTCATTCATTGTGGCTGAACAATAATAGATTTTAGGGGCAACTTTAAAAAATCATAACTAAATGTAGAACAATCAAAATCATATAAACCATAGCTTGTTTGAAAGCTTTGGGTGTTAAATTTACACTAAAATATCTCATTTAGACCATGTTTTATAACATAAAACATAGGGATGTTGAGCTGTCTAAAAATCTAATACAACTTACTGATATAAACTTTGGAAATTCATAACTAATTCCACAAAACTCCAATCCATGTAATCTATACCAATTTAGAAAACTACAGATGTTAAATAAATAGAAAAAATAGTTCTAGACTAATCTAAAAGTATTCAGACCCTGAAAATTAATCAAATAGTAACACGGGTTTGGAGGTGCACCTAGAACAGAAGATCAACTTCAAAAATTAATATTTCCCTCTCTAGACATCCAAATGAGGTGCTTACAATTGGGACAAGTCATTGGGAAGGAATAGTTTATCTTTGTAAAATTTCATGGCAATTGGACATCATTTGCCCTATGAATGATAAAGAACAAAATTTGGACCAGATGAAAAATACCAGTGGCAAATTTTGAATTTTTAGCCATTTTCAAAAATTCACCAAATATTCTGTGGACCATTAAATAATATCCACTTTAACTTCCCAAAAATCTCTCAACAAGCTCAAGATGCATGCCAAATTTTAGATGAAGAAGAGCTCATTTGGACAAAAAGTGGTATAACTCACCAAAATGGTCATTTTTGCTCCATATGAGGTACTAACTTGTCCAATTGGCCTTTTTTGATATTTGGCACCTCTTGGGTAGGTTTAAAAGTATGAATATGAATTGTGTGAACTGCCCAAGTGGTCTCAAATCCTATGCATCTTCTTCCATTTTACATCCAACAATACACAATTAACCATAACCATACAAAAGGCAATTTTCATGATATCATTGATTTAGGGATACATAAAGTATATATAGTATCCATTCATCATTTTACAGTAGCTCATGGTCTTACATCACAAAAATAATATGTACAAGCTCAATTTGACATCCAACTACAAATAAGGTTACATAATAGACAAAATGCAATCTCTCAAAGTCTTTGACTTGCACCCCTTGCTTCTTGAACATCACCTAGGCAATTTCAAGATAATGGAGGGAAATGGAGTGAGATTCTTAGAATCTTAATAGCTCACACATCCATTCATATACACATTTATGGCATATACACATCAAAGCATATGTATGGAAGGTTTAACAACCATAAAGTATGCAAGGTCACAATTTCCATGACACCTATTTACATTCAAGCCAAGAACATGCTCTAGGGACTTTTGGTTTTGTCTCACCCCATTTCTAGGACTTTTGGATTTGCCTCACCCTTGCACTAGGGACTTTTAACTTGGTTTCACCCTTCCAAGAGACTTTTGGCCTTATCTTACCTATTGATAAGTCCTAAATTGTCATAATTTTCTCAATATTTTAAGGGATTTATCATATGAATATTGAACTTATTTTATGTTTTTTATTTATAAAATTAATAAATGTTAGTTAAGTTAGTATTTAGTAAGTTTTGGTTTTAGTTCTTCACTTTTGATTTTTTTTCCATTTTAGTTAAGTTGTATTTTGTGTTTTTATTTATATTTTTAAGTTGTTAAATTATTTAATCTTTATTAGTAGATTATAAATATTAATTAGATAAATTTTATATTTTTGTAGGGTTACAATTATAAAGAAACAAATTTTGAAATTTTGAAATGCAAAAAACAAGTATTGAGATTTGTTGGAAAATGATCAAAAAGAAAAAGAAAAAGGAAGAAACGAAGAAGAAAAAAAAAAGGAGCAAAAGATGGTGCTCAAAACTATTGCTGAAGAAAATTCAGAGCTGCGGCGACAAAATTAAGCACCGTGGTGCATAGAGAAACAGAAGCTTACTTGGCCGCGGCTTAAAATTTTGCACCGTAGTGCTTTTCACCATTGTTGAAATAAATTCATCTGAGCTGTGGCACAATTCATAAAAAATGCAAAACGTATCCTTTTTTATCGCGTTTTTTAGGGTTTTAAAGGGCTTCCAACACTTCTTTGAAGGGAGGCCACTATTCTAAAGGTTTTGGAGAGGAGAATGAAGGGTTTAGAGCTTTAAATGCCATGGAAGAAGCTTGGGTTTAAGGAAGATTTACCGATTAAATCCGTTTTTATCTTCTTCCCTTGCTTTTCCTTGTATTTCTTTACTCATTTGATTTATGCTCTACTCTTAATGTTGCTATTTCCTATAGTTATAAGCTAAACTTGTTGATTTAGGATTGTGATGAACTTTAGTTTGTAATATTTATATTTGCTCTCTTTATTTGCAATTAATGGTATGATTTAATTACTCAATCCTTATGCTTCATGCTTCCAAGTGTGTGGAAACCATTACATGATTTGGGTAATCTAAATGAACTTGGAAAAGGGATTTTAGGACTTGACCATAGATTGTGTAGTGTGGGTTCATGAAATTTACAATGTTGAGTGGATTGATTTGCTTGTAGGATAGGAATATGCCTACTAGCCTCACATAGCTATATTAGGACATATTGTTGATTAAGTCTCTAATTTAATTGCATAAGGAATTATGGATTGGTTAAGGGAATGCCTGTATGTAATTTGGAAGATGTTTATAAGTAAATTAGAGTCCTAGGCTATTAATGACATTAAGAGCAAGATAAAGAGAGGTAATTAGTTCATATGAAATGCTAGAGGAAGTCATAATCTCAAATCATTTTGCTTTCCAATTTCATCTAGAATGGTGTCTCTCATTTTTTTTATTTTGTCTTTAGTTCAGTTTACTTTCATATCACCTTTTTATTATTGGCTTGATTTAGATTAAGGGGCACAATTTTAATACTTAGCAATTAATTTAGCGACAAATCCTCATGGGAACGATATTCTATTTATCACTTTATTACTGTTGTGATACTTATACTTGTATATACGCTGTCAAAAAGAAAACAACACCTATGCAATGAGACTTTTGGCATCTCCTCACATTTATTAAGGGACTTTTGGCATCACCTCACCCTTATGAGCCATTTCCACAACCAAGGCCATTTAGGGAAACACATTGGTATCAATGTAATGTCAAGGCATCAAGTGACATGTCATCAAGTCACAAGAACATACACAAACATACAATGACATACATATGCACCTAAGAATGCAAGGAGAATGAGGTGGAGAGCTACCTTGAATTTTGCAAGCTTTCCTTTTATCTTATTCCTCCCTCTTTTCAGCCTCACAAGTGCACCTAGGTGGGTTGGTGTTCTCTTGGCCTAAACATCATGAACAATACATCATTACACACTTGAAGCAAGCCAAGACATTAAACTCACTCTTAAACACACACTTAGTTCCATAAGTGGCATAATGGTTCCATAAATGGCCTATTGACGCAACTTTTACAATTCAAGCTCTTGGCTCCTATCTCTTTCCATTTCTAGGCCTCTTGTGTAACACCATCATATCATAACTCATTTCATACCATTTCTAGGTTCTATTCCATGAAACATGTGAGTTCTCAAGAAAAAGACACTAAAATATTACATTTTCATGTGTTGCGTAGCGGATAAATTTTTCATCTAGCATTCCATGGACCACAGGGATTCATTAAACTTGTTCTCATATTTAATTACACTAATACAATTCAAAACGATCCAAGAAAGTGACTTGGAACTCATACAAGTGGGTGAAACACACCAATTTCCACGAATTAGCCATGGTTAGATTTTCAATTTTTCTGTCACAACTTCAAAAATTCATAACTAAATCCACGAAAGTCAAAATCCAACAAACTTTATCATTACAAAAAGCTTTGGATGTCTACCCCATGATAAAAATAATTTTAGCTCTTGAATCATTAAGGAAAAAAAGTTTGACATCCAAAAAGCTACTGAGGTCTTTGCTACCTGGGCCACTATTTTAGATTATTGATACAAACTTTCAAAATTCATAACTATTTCTATAAAAATTGAAATCATACAAATTTGGTCATTCTGGAAAGCTACATATGTTAAATTTATACTTTGCTCAGGACTCCAAATGAGGTGATCTTAGTGGACATAAAAATCTTATTACCTCTAGTTTATGCCTGTAAAATTTCACAAGAATTGGCACCATTTTCCTATTGGAGGACACAGAACACAGAATTGATGGTGCGAACAATGCGTATACCAGAACCAATTGAAAATCCCAACTTTGAAAATTCATAAATAATTCTGTAGAGCTCTATTTTCCTGCCTTTTAGCTTCCTAAAAAGCTCTCAATGAGCTCTACATGTTTGCTAAATTTCATGGAAAAATTCCTTCATTTGGTCAGAAAATGCCATAGGGTGCCATTTGGGTCAATTTAATTCCTATCAATGGTTCAAGGACGGGAAAAATGGCTCCTAAGGTCTTTGTGACCACCTGGGCATGTTGGAATGGCCCAAAAAGACTCTCTAAACTTATCTTAGAGGTGTAGAAACTCAAAACATAAAATCTCATCCTTCATCCCTAAGTCATATGCAAGGAGACATATATCTAAAGTAGCCATACAATACCCAAAAATTCCAACACTTCTCATTTATCATCAATTGTCATGCATATATCAACTATGGGAATATTTACACATGTTCTATTCATTGTACAATCATTCTATCAAAAGATTACATCATTTGCCATTTCTTTGGTTTCAACAGAAGCAAAATCAAGCAATTTAGGGCCCAAGCTTTATCTTCCACATTGGTGACTTCTATTTCCTTGTTCATTGGCTCCACCTAGCATATTAAGATATTAGAGAGGAAAGAGTGAGATTCAAAGAATCCCAATAGCTTATCTCCTATTCAATTATGTATAAAGAATGTAATACAAGCCTTAAAGTGCATGCATGGCATACTAACATTTGAAATGGTTAAATATGCATTCTTAGCATTTACAAAAAGCCCACGTAGCATACTTAGGTTTGCCAAATGAGTGGATTAGCCTCACCCACTTCCTTCAAGGTTTTTAGACTTGCCTCATCCTTTTTCTCAAAGGCCTTAAACTAAGCCTTGCTCTTGGGAGACTTTCTTTTGGTCTCAACCACTTCTAAGGGCTCTTGGCTCATCCTCACTGAAGATAGAAGGTTCTTGGCCTCTCTATATTCAAGCAAACCAATGCAAACATTCTAGGCATCATTTGAATACATAATGCAATACTATGATTCCATGGAACATAGGCATCATACTAAAATACAATTCATAGCTTAAAATACGCATACACATATTCAAAGACAATGTAGACATTCATTCATGCATAGGCGAAAAGAGAGAGAGCTACCTTGTTATCTATACAAGGTTTACATTGCCTTACTCCTTCCCTTTTTCGGTTCCACAAGAACACTTAGGTGGGGTGGGTTTCCTTATCCTAAACATCATGAATAACGCTTAATTATATTCTTAACGCAAGCCAAAGCATTCAATTTACTCTTAAGAACATACTTGGTTCCATAAGTCACATAATGGTTCCATAAATGGCCTATTGAAGCAAACATCATGATTCAAGTTCTTGGATCCATTCTCTTCTCATTCTAGGCCTCTTGACCTCATTTAAGGTCCTTAGAACCATTACATATTCATTTACAAAAGCCTAGACATAAGTTGCTTCATAAGGTCACACTATAAAAGCCATTGCCTCATCTCTCAATCCATAGCTTCTAAATTTTCCCCAAGGGTTTCTCCCACCTTATACCATCATAAGACGTCTCAAAGCAAGGTTTGAACAAATTAAAACACTTTTTAACCTATTCAAGTAGTCTAGGTCGAGATATAAGGGGGAAGAAGAGTTCATGGCCTTCTTGATTTTTCCTTGATGTGAGACACACTTGGGAGGCTTCCTAGAGGTCTTAGGAGCTCAATCAAATACTCACACATGCAAGGAAACTCATATATCAAATCAGTTTTTGCAAGGTGTTCAAGAGCTTTACACTTTTTTAACTTGGAATTCCTTGGTTTTGCTTGCAATTTCTTGGCATATTCCAAGTTCCAACACTCCAATTTCATGGTTTCTTATTAGTTCTAGGTCAGAACTTTCCTCCCCTAGATGGTTCTATTATTAGGCATTACACACATAAGGAAGAGCAAGAAGGAAGAAGCAACAAAAAGCAAGAAATTACCTTGGGTTCAACCTTCTTTCAAGAGTGTTTCTTCTTGCCTTAGCTTCCTCTTTGGATTTCTAACTTTTCCCTTCTAGTTCAAGGCCAAAACAGAACCATTTCACTCACCAAAAACATGGAAAGATGAAGCAAAGAGAGGAGAGGAAGGCTTTAAGAAGAAAGACTATGGAAATCCCTACCTTTTGTTAGCCTTTTCTTCCTCCTCTTGAGCTCTTTTAGTGCATCTCTCTCCCTTGGTCTCATGATCTGTTTTGGGCAACAAGAAGTTTTGTTAATCAGAGGCCAAAAGAAAATGTGCTTTAAGAAGGTGAAGAGTCCACTTTATGTACTTTTCTATTTTGCATTTTAGTCCCTATTCTTTGTTCTTATCATTTTAGCTCAAATTAACTCCTTTTTGAAATCCATCATTTCCTTCATATTCCTTAGGCTCTTAATCATAAGAATTATCTTTGGAATCACTCAAAAAGAATCTAAAACCATTCTAAACTATTCGGTCAAAGTTTCGGTCAACCAACGGCTGAAATCACTCACCGGAGGAGTTTCAACTGTTCTAGAGGTTCCTATGATTTTCAGGGCCTTTGAAAACCCCTGAAAGCTTAATTTTTTGTTTAAAAAGCCCTCCTGTAAGTTTTTCAAATTTTTCAAAAATTACAAAAATGCCCCTACTTTCTTCAGCAAATTTTCTTAGCCCTTCTGGCTCTGGTTTTTAGGCATCTTAAACTCAAATCCTCATTTTTTAATATTTAAAATTTTATCATAATTTTAGTTGGCCACAAATCTTTTTATTTCGGGGACTTCCTTTTATATCTGACCCATTTATGACATTTACGGAGAAATCGAACATCGTGTTTCTCATGTTTATGAAAGGACCAGATGTTACATCTTGGCCTCATTCAATGTTCTTGGAGCCCTCACACAATCATCTACACAAGCTTATAATCAAGTTGCTTCACAAAGTACCATTATAGACACCATTGTCTCATTTCTCAATCCATGGCTCCTAAATTTTTTGCAATGGTTTTTCCCATCTTCTAACATCATATAAAGTCTCAAACTAAGGCTAGAATAAATTAAAACATCCCCTAGCCTAATAAACCTAGCTTGGCTGAAATATGCACCATAATGGAGGTTCATGGAGTTCTTGATTTTTCCTTGATGGGAGAGCCACTTGGAGAGGTTTTTAAGAGTCTTAGGAGCTTAAGGGAACACTTAAATAGCCAAGGGAATTCATATACAAAATTAGATTTCATAAAACCCTCAAGAAGCCTACACTTTTCTTTCTATCTTGATTTCTATTGGTTTTTCTTGTAATTTATTGCCATATTCCTCTTCCTCATGGTCTAAAACCCTAGTTCCTCTCTTGTTTTTGGATAGGAAACTCCTCCTTCATATGGTTCTATATGAGGCCGAAACACACACCAAGAAGAAGCAAGAGAAGAAGGCAACCAAGGTGAGAATTTACCTTAGATTCAAGTGTGTTTTCAAAGCTCTTTCTTCTTGGTTTGTTCCACCATAAGGACTTCGAAATCTTCCCTTAGGTTTTGGACTCAAAATAGAACCAAAAAGCTTAACTAAACCATAGAAAGAAAGCATGGATGAGAGGAGCAAAATTGGAAGAAGATGGAGCATGAAATTCCTTAGATTTCCTTACCTTTTTCTTGATTTTCTTCCTCTTTTTCATCTTTTCTCGGTGTGCCTAAAGGAGCTATTATTTTTCTGTATTTTGGGCAAAAAAGGTGGTGCTATATGAGAGGAGAAAAAGGGGAGAAGTGTGTGGAAGCTTTAAGAAACTCACTTTTCAAAAATTCCAATTCCGTCCTTTTGTAATGGCAATTTTGTTTTGGCTTCGTTTTAGCTCCTTTTTTAGAACCATCTTTTCCATTATAGAATTTGGGTTCCCAATTTAATAAAATTCCCTTGGAATCACTCAATTTGGAGCTAAAACCTTATCGAATGAATCCGTCAAAGTTCAGGCTCACTAATATTAGAAAATGTACACCAGAGGGACTTTATCAGTCTCGAGGCTTCCCATGGTTTTTGAGGCCTCTGAGAATCCTAGGCAACTTAAATTTCCCATTTAAAAAGCTCTCCTATGTGCTTTTCCAAGAGTTGCACTTATTTACAAAAATGTCATTATGTTTCGTCAATTTTCATCTTAATTTGTTTCACCATCTTAGCTCCTTTTTTCTTTCCATCTAAGCTTGGAATTATCATTTTTAAGAGTTTAGGACTCTACCAAAATTTTTTGGGACATTATCTAGCTCATTTTAGAGGACTTGCTTTTATATGGCTCATTTCATAATTCTATAGAAATTACATTCGTTACAAAAATAACTGCATAATCCTAATTAAATGACCTAAAAATCGGGAATACCAAATAATCAAATATTTTTAAAAACTAGAAAGGAAAGAGAATCTACCTAATTAATTCTAATTTTTGTCTAAATAAATAAAGCTTCTAGAAGTCAGCATATTAAGCCTAAAATAACATTATTTAGGTCCAAATGAATCAATCCATGTAATATCTTTGGCCTAAACTTTTTCATTTGCAATATTCTAATACAAAATAGCTCCAACAGCTTCATCTTTAGCCTAAATAATGTTAAGGATGTTGTGATTAATGTTTGATTCAGATTTGTCAAAATTTTGCTTAGTCTAAGTCTTTTAAACACGTCCACTCAATGTTTCTTTAAGTCTTTTAGTCTTAGCCTTTATGATAGGTCCAATTGAAAGATGAAAATGACTATTTAAAGGTTTTCAATTAGCTTGTTCTTTTAAGCTAGCTAAGTTCGTTCAGTGATTCGCATCATCCCCTCTCTCCTAAAAAAGATTTATCTTCAAATCTTCACTTGCATCAAAATGAGATAAATCAATAACATTAAAAGTAGCACTTTGAGCTGGAATTTTGTAGGCATTATTGTTAATCTTCTCAAGAACTTTGAATAGGCTATCCCTTATAAGAGCCAATTTAGATTTTCTTTGACTTGGAAACCTTTCCTTTCTCATGTGTACCCAAACCCAATCACTGAGCTCAAAAGTAATATGCCTCCTTCCTTTGTTTGCCTTGGATGCATATTGCTCATTTTTCTTTTCAATTTGCTACTAGACATGCTTAAAAAGTTGCTTCACCAATTTAACTTTTCTTTTCCCGTTAAGACTTACTCTTTCATCAATAGGCAATGGTATTAAATCCAATAGAGTCAGTGGATTAAAACCATAAACTATTTCAAAAGGAGAAAAAATAGTACTTGAATGAACACTCCTATTATAGGAAAACTCAATGAATGATAAGCAATCTTCCCAATTCTTCAAATTCTTTTGAATAACAATTCAAAGCAATTGAAATAAAGTTCTATTAACAACATCAATTTGACAAGCTACAAGAAACAACAATTTAATGCCAAGCTTTCCCTACAAGACCTCATAAAAATAACCAAGAAACTTTGCATCTCTATCAGAAATAATACTTTTACAAAAAGTATATATCAACAACATAAGTGGCATCACCAGTTTTATGGTATGGAATGAAATAAGCTATTCTAAAAAATCTATCAACAATCATAATTATTGAATCTATTCCTCTTTATGACCTAAGTAGCCCTAAAATGAAATTCATTGATATGTCTACCCAAGGTTCATTAGGTATAGGTAATGGTGTAGACAAACCATATGGTGAAACTCTAGATTTAGCTTTTTTGCATGTTATACATCTACCATAAATCCTTTCAACATGACATGTTATTCTAGGCTAAAAGAAATATTCATGCAACACATCTAAGGTCTTTTTGACACCAAAGTGTCCCATTAATCCTCCCCCATGGGCTTCCTTCACAAGCAATTCACATATAGAACATTGAGGCACGCACAATTTATTATCTCTAAATAAGTAGCCATCAATTCTATACAACTTATCAAATGCTTTCTTTCCATAAGCAATAAATACATAAGTAAAATCGATATCATCACAAGTCCTTGATATGTTCGAATCCTAGCATCCTTGTATTTAAAGAAGTATGAAGAATATACTTTCTAGACAATGCATCTACAACCACATCCTCCTTACCTTGCTTGTATTTGATGACATATAGAAATGTTTGAATGAATTCCATCCATTTAGCATGCCTTTTGTTCAACTTACCTTGACCCTCAATGTGCTTCAAAGATTGACGATCAGTGTGAATCATGAATTGTTTAGGCCAAAGGTAGTATTGCCAAGTCTTTAATGCTTGTATAAGTGCATAAAGCTCATTGTCATATATTGGATAGTTCAAGGTAGTCCCATTTAGCTTTTCACTAAAATAAGCAATTGGTCTCCCTTCCTTCATCAAAATAGCTCTTATACTAACTCTTAAAGCATCACACTCAATCACAAAATTTTTGTTAAAATCATCCGATGTTAACATAGGTGTAGAACATAATTTATCCTTAAGAACATTAAATGCATGATCTTATGCTTTCTCCCATTTAAAGCCAATAGATTTTTTGATGATTTTAGTGAGTGGTGCAGCAAATGTTCTAAAATCCTTCACAAACCGCCTATAAAAGCTAGCCAAATCATGAAAACTTCTTACCTTGGTTATGCTTGTCGGTGTTGGCCATTCTTTTATTGCTCTCACCTTTTCCTCATCAACTTTTACTCCTTTAGAACTCATCACAAATCCAAGGAAAACAACCTTAACCATGAAAAAATTACACTTCTTAAGGTCATCATACAACTTTTCCTTTCTCAAGACATCAAACACACAATGCAAATGATTTAAATGTTTGTCAAGATTTCTACTATAAATCAAAATTTCATCAACATAAACCACAACAACTTTCCATTGTATATATGCAAAACATGATTCATTAACCACATGAAAGCACTAGGTGCATTAGTTAGCCAAAATGGCACAACTAACAATTCATACAATCCATGCTTTATTTTGAATGCAGTTTTTCACTTATCCTCTTCTCTCATCTTAATTTGATGATACCCAGATTTTAAATCAACTATTGAAAAGACACTAGACCCATGCAATTCATCGAGTATATCAACCATTTTAGGTATGGGATGGTGATACTTTACAATAATATTTTTTACAGCTTTACAATCAATCCGCATCCTCCAAGATCCATCTTTCTTTGGCACCACAAGTGTTGGAACTGCATAGGGACTTAAACTTTCTCTAACATATCCCTTAGCCATGAGCCCTTTAACTTACCTTTAAAACTCCTTTACCTCCTCTGGTTAGTTCTATAAACTAGCTAATTGGGAATTGTTACTTTAGGAATGAAGTTAATCTGATGTTCATTGCCTCTAATAGGTGGTAACCCATTAGGAATATCTTCAAGAAATACATCCTCAAATTCCCACAACAAAGAACTAACAATACTAGGAAAAGAAGGGTTAAGGTTGTTAGTGTTAAAAAATGCATCCTTGTAAATAAGTACAAGGAATGACTGTTTAACAAGATATGTACTCCTCACATCACTTTTTTTTTTGTATAAAAACTTAATTTTTCTCTTATTTTCTGAATTTCTTCTTTGTAGCTCTTAGTCTTTCTTTCTTTTTCTTACTTATTTCTTTTTGATCTCCCTTATTTTTCTAATCATTTTCTTTCTTATCTTTCTCTTTCTTCATCTTAAGCTAATCCTTATAACTTGCTTAGATGTCAAAGGTATAAGAGTAATGGGTCTGTTATGCATTACAAATGAACATCTATTGGTAAACTTATATTTAGTTGCCCTTCTATCAAACTCCTGAGGTCTTCTTAAAAGTATATGTCCAACATGCATAGGAATAACATCACACAAAATTTTATCATTATATCTACCAATTGAGAATGAGACTAGAACTTGTCTATCACCTTTAATTTCCCCACATTCATTCAACCATTGCAACTTGTATGGCCTATGATGTCTAATGGTAAGTCAAATTCAATTTCTTAACTAAAGTGTTACTAACAACATTGGTATAACTTCCACTGTCAATAATTATACTACATACTTTGTGTTTATGAGGCAATGTGTATAAAAAATATCTCTCTTAGTTGTTCCATATCATCTTCTTTAACTTGAGAATTCAAAGCTCTTCTACTCATAAAAGCTTCTCCCTCTACTATATATGCAGCTTCATCATCACTAGCATCTTTAAGTGAAGGCTTGGAATCATCACTTTCACTTTCAGTCACCACATCCCCATTTTCCTTCATAGCTATGACTTGCTTGTTAGGGCATTACAAAGATATATGAATTGTTCCCAAACATTTGAAACATTCAATATCTTTATTTCTAAAGGGTTTGGAATCAAATTTATCTTTGCCATTTGTTGAAGCCTCATCCCTAGCTTTTAGAGTTCTTCTTTAATACAACTTTTTCCTCCTTTTTCTAGTTTAGCTTTAATGAAGAACTAAAGCCTAAGATGTATTTTGTTGCTCCATTGTGCTTGAGTTGCCTTTCAATTTTCATTGCCATATGCACCATGTCTTTTAACTCCACATAATGCTATAACTCTACTATGTTAAATGTATCTCTATTCAACCCAATCAAGAATCGAGCCATTGTGACTTCCCTATCTTCCTTCATATTAACTCTTATCATAGCCACTTTTATCTTTTTGTAATATTCCTCTACACTTTTAGAACCTTGCATGAGGGTTGCAACTTTTGATTGAGGTCTCTGTTGTAATGGCTAGGAATAACTCTCCTTCTCATAAGAGCTTTCATTTCACTTCATATTTCTATAGGTCTCTCACCATTTTTCCTCTTATTTAGAAACAATTTATCCCACCAAATGATATCGTAATCAATAAATTCAATCACAACTAACTTCATCTTTTTTCTTCAGAATAATTATGACACTTAAAAATCAATTTTATTTTTTTCTCCCACTCCAAATAAGCTTCAGGATCATTTCTACCTTGGAAAGAAGGTATTTTCATTTTAATCTTCCCAAGGTTCTCATCAACCTTATTTCTGTTTTTTGGAGCATTTTGACCATGTCTCCTTTCATACCTAACTTTTCTAAGCCTATTTCTATCTAACTAAACTACATAATCAAAGTCTTGCTCACTATTATCTCCTACTTTATTTTCAGATTTTGACTCATCCATAGACACATTCCTATGCTAATCATGTCTTCTATGATTAGGACTTACAGTAGGTTGCCTTCTTTGCAACATTGAAATCATTGTATCTTGCCTATACATCTGATCTCTTATTCCTCCAAGGACCACATTGAGGTGTTTAAACTATTGTTGCATGGCTTTTATAACAAAGTCCATGTTCTGCTGATGTAACACCATATATTTCTCTCACATGATCAATTGAACAAAAGGGAATGGAAAATGACATTAAAATAATGCCTTATTTCGCGTTACATCGCGTATAAAAATTCCATTCGGTGTCACACACGGACCATATGAGCTCATACAACACGTTCTCATATTTAATTACATACATACAACTCATTTGCATAGCCAAAGTTGGCCCACAACTTGTGGAACTCAAAGGGGACCATCAAATTCACACTCTTATTTTCGGCCATAATTTTAGTTTTTCTGTCACAACTTCGGAAATTCATAACTAAATCCAAAAAATTTGAAATCCAACAAAATTTACCATTATAGAAAGCTATAGATGTCTACCCCATGATAAAAATAGTTTTAGCTCATGAATCATTAAGGGGAGAACATTTGACATCCGAAGAGTCACTGGGGTTACTGATGTCTGGGCCACTGGTTCAGTTTACTGATAGGAAGTTTCAAAATTTGTAACTAATTCTAGAAAAATTGAAATCATTCATTATTGGCCATTATGGAAAGCTACACATGTCTAATTTATTCTAAAAATATGCCCAGGCCATGAAACATAACACAGAAAACTTTTGACACGTGAAAAGGGGTTAAGGTTCGGACAGCTACTGGTACTGATGCAAGTATCTGCTATGAACTTCGAAAATGTCCAATTAATTCCAAAAAAATCCAATCCATGAAAATAATACCAATTTGGAAAGATATGAACGTTAAATTTGTGGTAAAAATAGACGCAGACCAGAGAAAACACGCTTAGCTACCCAAATTCAATGGAACAGTGACTCAGGTCATGTTGAGCTATTGCTACTGTCCCAGAAATTCAAAAATTCATATCTCTCAGCTCAGACCTCCAAATGAGGTGCTTCCAGTTGGTACAAGTCACTGTGAATGCCTAGTTTCTAACTGTAAAATTTCGTAGCCATTGGACCACGTTTGCCCCTCGGATGACACAATTTCAAAACTGACCAAATGAACAGTACCAGTGCAAATCCGAAATTCTGATACCAACTTTGAAAAATCATAGAAAATTACACAGGCCTCCAAATGACCTGATCTTTGGCTTCCCAAAAATCTCTAGGCAAGATCTACTTGCATGCAAAATTCCAAGTCAAGAAGAGGTCATTTGGCCAGATTTTACTATAGCTTAAGCTTATGGCAATTTTGGTCCCAACAAGAGGCAACTTTGGTTCAAATGAGCCATCCATGGTTCCACACACATTTGAGCAACTTAGAAAGCATAAATATAGCATAAATAAGTCCCTCATAAGGTCTGAACTCTCATGCAACTCAAATTCACCATGCCACTTCCATAAACATACATACACAAATGGGCTCCCAAGTGGTCAAAATACATAATTCTACTCATTAGACTTTATTCTTGATACATACACTAACTTTACATAGTTTTACACTTGTTCAAAGTGTCATGGCTCAAAAATAACATTTACATATCTACTTTTACATTCTAGCCATCATAGTATATCAAAATAGAAAGGTTTGCCAAGAGATGGAGATTTAAGCTTCTTGGCTTCCATCCTTTGGATCTTGAACTCCACCTAGATCATATGAGATGAGAGAAAGGAGGGGTTGAGATTCATTGAATCTCAATAGCTCATACACCTATTCAATCACATTTTCAAGGCATATAACATGTCAAGGGTACAAGTATGCAACTACTCAATCGATGAAGCATTCAATTTCCACATTTTTATGTCACAAACACATGTCAAGAATAAGAATGAGCTCTTGGGACTTTTGGGTTGGCCTCACCCTATTTCTAAGACTTTTAGATTGCCTCACTCTTGGTTCTTGGGACTTTTGACTTAGCCTCACCCATCCAAGAGACTTTTGGCCTTGTCTCACCCATGCCATGAGACCTTTGGCATCTCCTCACCCACATTAAGGGACTTTTGGCACTACCTCACCCTTATGAGCCATTTCCATCATTCAAAGACATTCAAGAAAGCATATTGGTACCAAAATAGCAACATAGCATCAAGTGGCATGTCTCAAACATATAAACATACACACAAGTACACAATGACACCATATGCAACAAGAAAATGCAATAAGAAAAGGTGGAGAGCTACCTTGGTGCAAATTCAAGCTTTACTTTGCTTGTTTCTTCTCCTTTTCGGTTCCACAAACACAAGAAGGTGGGGTTGGATTTCTTTGGCCTATTCACAATAAACAACACTAAATTATACTCTTGGAACAAATTATGACGTCCAACTCACTCTTAAGACTACACTTTGGTCTATTTGTCACAATATGGTTCCATTAAGGACCTAATGAAGCAACTACCATAATTAACATTCTTGGTTCCATTATCTTGCCATATTTAGACCTCTTGACCTCATTTAAGGTTCTTGAAGCCATCACACACTCACTTTCACAAACCTAGGTCCATGTTGCTTCACAAGGTTACATTATGGAAGCCATTGCCTCATCTCCCAACCTAAAGCTTCTAATTTTTTTCCAAGGGTTTCTCCTATCTTCTTTTATCATATAAAGTCCCAAATCAAGCTTGGAACCATTTAAAATACTCCCTAGCTATCTCTAAGGGTCTTGACCTAGTTATGCTTCCATTAAAAACCCATGGAGTTTGGGATTTTTCCTTAATGGATAGGGCACTTGGGAGACTTCCTAGGAGTCTTAGAAACTCATACAAATACTCACATATGATGGGAAAGTCTTGAATCAACCCAGATTTTAATTTATGTTCAAGCACCCTACACTTTTCCAACTTGAGTTTTACTAGTTTTTCATGCATTTCTTTGGTATAATCCATCTTCCCATGCCTTAGTTTGATGGATTCTTTTGGATTATAAAACAAAAGCTCTTCCCTCTTCATGGTTCTGGTTGAGACATCCTACCATGGAAGAGGAGAAGGAGAAAAAGAAGCAACAAAGGGAGAGAAACTACCTTGCAATCAAGCTTCCTTCAAGAGCCCTTTCTCTTCCCTCTTTCTCCTCCTTAAATTTCGAATTTCCCTCCTCTGATCTGGACCCAAATCAGCACCAAAAATTACATTAAAACTATGGAAATATGAAGCAAGAAGGGGAGGATGAAGTTTCAAGAGGAAAGAGCATGAAAACCTTACACTTTCTCACCCTTTCTTTGGCTTTTCTTCCTCCAAAATTTTCTCCCTTTGTGCGCCTAAGACAGCAGCTCCATTTCTGAGTTTTGGGCAGAAGAAAGTCGGTTTAGAGAGGGGGGAGCTGAACGTGGCTTAAAAAGGGAGTTTGGAAGCTTCTTTTATGCACTTTATTTCCATTTTTACCCTTCCATAATGGCATTTTCGGTTTGGCTTCGTTTTAGCTCCTTTTTGAGAACCGTCTTTTCCATCATAAAATTAAGATTCCCAATTTAATAAAATTCCTTTGGAATCACTCAAATCGGAGCTAAAACCTTCCCGAAAGAACCAGTCAAAGTTTAGGTCAACCGACGTCGGAAAGAGTACACCGGAGGGGCTTTACCAGTCCCGGGGCTTCCCATGGTTTTTGGGGCCTCTGAGAACCCTGGGAAACTCAAAATTTCTATTTAAAAAGCCCTCCTAGGTGTTTTTTTAAAATTACACTTATTTACGAAAATGCCACTGGCCTTTCGGCAAATTTTTTGAATCACTCTGACCCTAATTTTTGGGCAACTCAAGGCTCAAATCCTTGTTTTCTATTATTTAAAATTTTATTCAAATTTTATTTGGCCTTGAATCACTCATCTCAGGGGACTTACTTTTCAAATCGGCCCGTTCCAACGATTGTACAACGTACCGGCCGTTACAGCTGACCTCCACTGAATGTTCCCTCCCTGCTAGACATTTTAGAAAGCTTTGAGCAATTTTTTAGTGAAATAAAGTTCCTCATAATTTTTTCTTACATGTTTGCCCTCAAGAGATAACACTCTACACTCATGTTTCACTATTTATAAGCTTTTTTCGATGTTATTCTCACACCCTCTTGCCTTTTTCCACTCTTAAATTCCTCTTTTGGCTTTTCAAAGTAAGTAGTCAACCCGATCAAAGATTATCATAATACTTGCAGGACCAACTCAACACTTAGAGATTTTGAGAGAGCAAAAGATGGGTATTGAGACTTAAGGAATCAAGAATTCAAATGACAAAAATTTTTGTAGAAGTTTAGTCTAAACCAAGTAACATTTCCAAAATAGCACACTTTTTATTTCTTTTTCCTTTTTCTTAGAATAACATAAAATTCTTTTTTCTTTAATTCTTTCCTTTTTTTGGGCTGTATTCCTTCCCTTTTTTTTGACTGGAATATAAAGATAATACGAAAATCACACAAACCAAACACAATGAACCAAATCAATCTGAAATGTTCTGAATGACATGTCTGGTTAGAAATGACTATATCTCACTGTAGAAAACTCTGATTTACATGATTCCAAAACGACTAAAAAGATGAGATTTTGAACTATGAAATGACCTACAAAACATAAAAAGACTCATAAGAAAACATGATGAACAAAGGCATAAAGAAGATAATGTCTAGACATAAAGAAGATAAATAAACTCAAGAACAAAGCACACAGTCTAGAAAGAAGAGAAAAAAAGGAAGACACAAAGAAACACACAGATATGACTTGAATCTAGGACCAAAGTTTTGATACGTACATGGCACAAACCCACAAGGAAGAGATTCCTCGAACTCATAGCTAATGTTAAAGTATACGCATCTTAAGAAAGCTAAACAAAGGTCTAGCAATTCACTTGGAATCCTTGGGTATAGATGAACAAGGCCTACGAGTATTGGAAGATGCCACAATATTGATTAAGCCTTGATAAGTCTATAGTCTTTAGAAGAACCTTAGAGAAAATCCATTCTCACGTCTGGAATATCTAAAATTAAAATTCCATTCATTCATCTAATTTGATTACAAATGGAGGCAGAATCTTTGTTTATATATTGTAAGTCAAATCTACCTTTTAAAGGAAAACTAGGAAAAAAAGACTATATTATCCTAATTGAATGACTTAGAAATTAGGAATGCAAAATAGTCAAATCTTTTTTAAAACTAAAAGGGAAAGAGAATCAACTTAATTAATTTTAAATGTTTTACAAATACATAAAGTTTCTAGAAGTCAGCATATTAAGTCCAAAATAGTATTATTAGGTCCAAATAAGTTAATTCATATATGATCCTCAGTCCAAGCTCTTAATTTGTAATATTCTAACCCAAAATAGCTTTAATAGCTCTATTTTTAGCCTAAAAAATGTTAAGGACGTCTTAATTAATATTTGAAATTGATTTTTCAAAATTTTGCTTAGTACAAGTCTCTTAAACAAGTCTACTCAATGCTTCTTTAAGTCTTTTAGCCCTAGCCCTTATGACAGATGCAACTAGAAGATGGAAATGACTATTTGAAAGTTTTGTATTAGCTTGTTCTTTTGAGCTAGCTAACTTTATCCCATGATTCGCATCAAATGTAGCCATGTCATACAACCCAATATGATAGGGTTATACAATGACTAACTTAAGTTTATTTAGTGAAGTAGATTAGGCAAATTCTCCAAGTTTCATTTTCAATAACAAGACAAAAAGATTCTCTCATATGGATGGAGAATTCCTCTAGTTAATATACAGTTCAAGATGACTACAAATTATAAGAAGTATAATTTTGCAAGTAGTTGTAGTGTTAGGAATGGGTGAAGGTTTAGAAACTTAAATTACCATTTAGGTTGGTTATTTTCTTGTGGTGATTACTTAGGAGAATTCTTTGTTTAACAATAATTCTTTGCCAACATGATTTGTTAGTAGAGAAAGGATGTCCACTTTATCAAGAAAAAGAGGAAATAGTCAATCATACTTTCTTATTATGTCCATTTGCTTGAGTGGTTTGGTTTGCTTCCCCTTTGGGTATATGTGTTGATCAGCTTGAGCCTTTTGATATTCAAATATGGATTCAATACTAGTTAAATTCCAATCCAGTAGGAATCATAAAGGATGAAAGCATCAGATAATTTGCATGGTTACTTTATATGTTCTGTTGTAGTGTCACAATTGAAAAAGTTTTGAAAACAACCAAAGTATACATTACAACTAATTACGAGGCTTTGCTATCAAAATTACCAATGTGAGCCACATATGAGGTTCTTGTTCACATGTTCATAAGGGTTCCTACTTAGTATGGCCATTTGCTTTATGAATAGTGGTACATTTGCTGTCAGGTAGCTAATAGAACACATCATCAATAGAATCATCATATCTTAATGCTTATTTGGTTTGGATGAAGTGTGGTTTAGGCCTAGACTTGTGAAAATAAATATTGGACTCTAAAAGCCAAATTGCTTCTAGAAATGGTTCCACAAGATTTGAATTTTGTACTTCTGCAGGAGCTTGTTATTAATCCTCATGTATTTCCAATTACACTTATATTCTTTGAACACTCATAATGTCTCCAGCTGTAGTACTAGATTCTGATATCATTATAGGTTATGTGTCTTGATATTCAGGCTTTTCTAGGAAGACTCTCATCATTTGATGTCAGATTAATCCCAAATCAAGTAAGAGTTAGTTTTAAGTTTTATTGTAAATAATTATTTTCTACTTTTTGCAATAGTTAATTTAGTTGGGTTGTATGTATAAAAGCAAAAAAAGAGTCAACCTGCAACCAAACTTATTTTTGGCTGAACTTAAGTAAACTTGCCCAAGTTTATGAATAACTAGTTGGAATGGAGTTTTTTATTTTATTTAATCATCATTTTGACTTTTGATTCATCAAATTTTTTTTTTTGTAAATTCTGTTTAACCTAATCCAGCTCAAAAATGAAGAATTTTCACAACAAAGCTTTAAAATATAGCAATTTTGTGTATTTTTCTTTAATTATTAGACAAAAATTGTATTTACTTACCTTGCTCTTTGCTGCTAGTTACAATGTCTCCACTAATTAAAAAAAATTGTAATCAACTCCTTGTTTTATTATCTACATTGTGATAGGCCCTTTATCATCTAAATTTGGAAATTTTAATTATTAAAATTACTAAAATTTTCACACTCTAAAACCAAATATGTGACTGGCATAATATATGAGGGAGAACTTGATTATGTGAGTTTACAAACTAAACCATGGAAATACATAAATATGTCAACTATCTAGGATAATACAAATTTTCATTCAAAAAATTTTTAGAAATTTAGTAAAAGTCTCCCCTAAAAATGAGACCTGCCAAAATTGTACAATAAGTCAAAACAATCATATTTTGAATACATCAATTGAGAACTCCATTGTTAGATATAGCCAAATAGAAAATGAAAAAAGAAAGACAAAAACAAATCACAATTCCTTGCCTTATAATTTTATAGAGCTAGCAATTAGATTACAAATTATATAACAATTCTGTCCACTTGAAGAAGTGTTGGGCTCATCACTAGGAAGATGATTTAGTGTATATTATCGAAGATAGCCTAGGTTAACACTACTATCTAAAACATGTAAAACAAGGAGGGTGAGTTACGAGAATCCAATAAGTAATATGCCATAATAGCTTAAGGAGGACAATAGAAAACTTCCCTTCTGCCCATAATAATTGTCACCACTCAAGAAGGAAACTTTGCCATTAGGGAAAAAAAAGAAAAATCAAAGATAGATATACCATGGATAAATAAATAAACATCCTTACTCAAAATTTATCTAATTCCTGCAAGCTAACTAAGAAATAAAAATAATTTCTCTTTCATCCAAGTTAAACCTAAAAATACAATAATTTTCTTGTGGGGCTAAAATAATTATATAAACATATTCAAAAAGAATTTGATGCCATTAAAAATTTAATATAATTAAAATAAAATATCAAACCCTTAAGTGTGATTATCATGATTAAAGATGTTGTAGCTAGTCCTTAGAAAAATAAATGCACAATAATTACGTGACATCAATACTTAAATAACCTTAAGACATAAATACTACAAATAAGCATATCATAAATTGAATTGTTATGCTAATAATGTCTTAATTTAATAAAATAGATCTAATTTGAACTGTATAAACTTCTTCATGATTAAATAAAAAGTCTAGCCTATTGTACAACTTAAATTAAGTTTCTAATTACAAATAGGTTACATTAAAAGTGTATGGCTAAATATTCAAACTTCACAACAATAAACTTAGTCCTAAAGGAATAGCAAACTAAGCCCAAGATCCAAGAAGCACCCCACTTTATGGAAGCCATATAAAAAACAAGCCCATATTATAATTTTCATTGATGCCAAAAGCCTAAAGCCAAATTTATATGCTCTAGCCAATATGAAGAACATTTAAAACAAATGTGGACTCTAGAAAATGCATAATGTAACAACCAGAAAAAGAAAGAGAAAGCTGAAAATTTTCAAAGGCTAAACATTTTCTAAGTATGCTAGCTATAGCCTAGCTATAGCGAATGTACCTGTTCGCTATAGCGAGAAATGAGCTAGCTATAGCGAGAGTGCCTTCTCACTATAGCGAAAATGCTACTAGCTATAGCGAGTGCGGGCATCCCATACAAAAACCAGGGAGTTGCTCGCTGTAGCGTACGCTATAGCAAAAGCGAAAGTCTGGGACTGACATAAGCTCACCGTAGCGAGGGTTATGGCTCGCTATAGCGAGGGTTAGTTCGAAAAAGCGTGAAAAGTGAGATTTTGACCTTTTTAAACTTCCAAACTCTTCCTTTCTCTGTAAAACGACCTAAGCTTCGACAAAGAGAGAGAAAAGGGATGTGGAGAGAGAGAGAGAGACCTAGAGAAAGAAGGAGAACAAGCAAAGAGATAAGCAAATCTTGAGATTTCCCTAGCTTTTCTCCTTAGCATGTTATTCTTTTCCTCTTTGTGCTCTCTTTCTATATTGTGGTAGTGATTTGGGTTTGGTTCAGAAGAGAGAAGGTGGAAAAACCACTCTTGAAGGAGGCTAGAGCTCATGTAGCTTCAATTCTTATTCTTTTCTCTCCTTTTTAAGAGCTTGAGAGAGGAAGGAGAGTGAGTGGAATTCTAAAGAGAGAATCCCTAGTTTCTTACATGTGTAGTAGGGGTTTACTTCGATGAAGAGTCCCTTTAGCTTTATGAGAGATTATTTAAGTTATGAGAGAATAATCCCATGCTCTTTGTTATGCTTAGGCTCAAAGGAAGCAACTCCATCTAGTTGTGAGTGTGAAATCAAGAAGGGAGAAGAGAAATTGAAAGGGAAGACTTGTATTAGCTGATAAGGTAGCTCTCTACTCTTTCTTGTTGCATTCTTGGATATGTAATAGTCATTGTATGTTGTGTATGTGCTTGTATGATGAGATATGCCATTGATGTTGCCTTGATGCATTGGTACTAATATGTTTATGATATGAATTGTGGAAATTGCTCGGGTGAGGTGGAGCCGAAAGTCCCTTGAGACGGGTGAGGTGGAGCCAAAAGTCCCCAAACCAAGGGTGAGGCCAATCCAAAAGTCCTAAAGCTCGGGTGAGGCTAGACCGAAAGTCCCTAGAGCCTATTCTTGGCATTGATATGATAGTATGGCATGAAACACATATGTTGTGTCATTGTGACTTGTTTGTATGCTTTGACTGGTTTATATATCTTGATTGCTTCTTGAATAAGTATGAGCTATTGAGATTTCCTGAATCTCACCCCCTCCCTCTCCCATCTTAACATCTTAGGTGGAGCTCAAGGAGAATCAAGTGCACATTAAGGAGTTTAGTTGAGAATGTTTAGAGAATTGTGTAGTTATTTTAGTTCTTTTGTTGTAAAGAGGTGTCAAAATGAATATGCACTTATTATTTTTGAGATGTAATTATGTGAGTAAATGTAAACATATGTATAAGTGATGTATGAACTGTGTAAAGAGCCAAAGTAATGAGAATGTGATATTTGACCCTTTAGTGACTTATATGAAATGGTGCAATTTGTCCCGTAGCATAGTGAGTTTGAGTTTTGTATTGACTTGGATCACTTGAGTAATTCATATATGCTATGTTTATACTTTTAAACTTGCCCAAGAGATGCTAGAACATGTAGGAGGCCATTTGGACCCATTTTGAACCAAATTGGGTGCCAAAATCGCCAATTGTGTGAGCTCCATCGAAGTAGGACCAGATGAGCTCTTCTTGATATGAAATTTGGCATGCCTCTAGAGTCTATTGAGAGCTTCTTAAGAAGATAAAGTGGGTAATATTTGGAGGTCTAGGGAATATTTGGCAAATTGTTGAAGTTGGGAAATTTTAATGGTTTGGTCATGGTACTGTGCAACAAATCCGAAAATGAATCTGTGTCATCCATGGACCAAATGGTGTCCGATTGTCATGAAATTTTATGAGCATAAATTAGATATCTACAGTGACCTATACCAATTAGAAGCATTTCAATTCGAGGTCTGTAGAGAGAGAAACGACTTGCTGAAGTTCTGTATCAGCATCAGGGAAGCTTTTAGACCTTTGTTACTGTTCCATCAGTTTTCGAGGTACAAGAGCCCCTGAACTGATCTGGAATTATTTTTTACTCTAGTTAACATCTATAGCTTTCTAAATTGGTATATTTTGCCCAGATTGGATTTTTTTGGAATTAATTACGAATTTTCAAAGTTTATGACAGTAAACTGCACCAGTATCAGGGACAGCCGGACATCTGTTTCTTTTTCGATGTCAAAGATGGTCCAAAAGCTGAGATTATGGTTGGGAGTTATTTTAATATGAATTTAACATCCAAATATTTCTAGAGAGCTATGATTTGCTTGATTTCCATTTTTTTAGAATTAGTTATGATTTTCCAAAATTAGAGCCAAAAATCTGACTTTTGGGCTCATTTGAGAAATGACATTTTCTTGGTTTTTGGCTTCATATCCGTGGTTTATAAGTTGTTTGAGGCAATGTACAAGTTGTATAAAGGGTGTTTGAGTAGAGAATGTGAATGATGGGTTCACGAGACCCACGGGGCAAAATATGACCGATTAAACCCCGACTTAAAGTTATAAAATACCACGGTTTTAGTCATTTTCTTTAGGAATCATATGGAATCAAGCCTATAGGAAGATGAATTGGAGTTAAGATATTATGGTGTTACACATAAAATGGCTTATAGGCAATACTACTCTTAAACCAAAATTTTAAAGCTATGATAATGTGTTTAGCCACTCAATTGTCAACAAGGGGTTATAATAGACAATATATTGACCAGCTTGAAAAACATCTACTATTTACGTATAGAATCTGGAAATTAACAAAAGAACTCCTTTAAAACCTAAATGTACCCATTACCAGAAAGAGGCATTTCGGCTATTAGTAAGAAGGCACTCACATATATACCAATAGCAAATGAAAAACGTTTAGCCAATGACAATAGCTGTGAAGACTATGCAGTACACAACTACATGTGAATCACTACTGGTCAAGAAATTCAAGAGATTACTTATTTTTGATATTTTAAACAATTCCTGAAATATCAATTTGTTATTGATAAACAAAAGAATTTAGAGACAACCAAATATTGAAAATAAAATTTTAACAGTACGTTAGCCAAATATTATAATATGCTTTGATGCCACATCTAAAACTAGAAAGCTATATGTTTACATATGTAAAATAGGGCACGCAGCGGAAGCACATATTTGACATGCAAGTAACTTTTAAGTATAATTATAAATTCTCAGAATTTTCTCTACGTAATCTTCTAACTGAATAGCAATTTTAAAAGATCAAATAGGATATGATAATTGCTAGGGTAAGGGACTATGGATGGCAATCCCATAGGGCAGAGGTGGGAAGGCCCCATGCTGTTATCAACTATTTCTTCCATGCCAATCTCTATTCTTTGTTATGGGAAAAGTTTTTTTTTTTAATTCTCATTCCCCGCAAGGATACAATTCCTTGTGAGAATCTCAAATTTTTTACTAAACTAATAACAAAAGATAAATAATATTAAATAAAATAAAAAAAATTTATATATTTGAAAAAAAAAACTTAAATTTAAAGCTCAAATTTCTTATTTAAGTTCTCCAATAAGCTCTAACCAAATTCAAAATATTTTTAAAAAAATCAAATAACAAGTTTTACAAGAAAGTAGGTAATGGGGAGACGATGAAAAAGGTCAATGAGAATATTTAAATTGATTTTTTTTATTTTAAATTAATATAAATATAAATAAAGAATAAAGTGATTAAAAAAAATATAAGGTTATAAAACATGTATAGGTGAGAAGTATGATCCTCGTTCCTATCCCAAAATTATCTTTAAGGAGATTTTTCCCCCATCCTCATGTTTGTAATAAATAAATAAATAAATAATCCAAGTGCAAGTTCTCAAATGGGGCAATTCCACGGGGATAGGACCATATATATACTACCAATCCACTTGTTGACTTCTACCATTATTAAGAAAATCAATTGCCATAGATCAAGGAAACTAATTCTCACAATAGGTAATAATGGGAATCTATAAATATCATTTAAATGCACCGTGCCACTAATAAATATGGATCTTCCCAAATTTATATGTCCCATTTAATTAGAAAGGGAATCATGAGTAGACTTCAATCATCTTTCACAACAATGGCACCATGTGAAATAGAGGAGGACTTTGTCAAGAAAAAAAAAATCACCCATAATTTCTGTTTGTGTTTTCTCTTCTACTCAAAGAAGAGAATGAGGGAGAGAGGTGAGGGTTATTTTCACGATCACCCACTTTCATGATAAAATTGATCATGCATTAATTCAATTGATAAGTTTCTTCTCCTTTTTGAAAAATGAAATAACTCATTTTTTTCTAATTTGAATTTTGAAATTGAAAAAATTCAAAATTCAAATAATATTAATTAAATAACCAATAAATTCTTGATTAATCAATTAATTTCTTTTCAAGGAATTAGGTTAGGTAATTGGTCAAGTTAGCCTATCTGGGGTGCCTCATTTTATAACATCTCTAACTCACATATGATGAGATGAACAGTACATAACTCTTCATTCTTTATTCCTCCTAGACTTTTATACTAAGCACTCTGCCATAATTGCTCGAGTATAATCTTTAAGAGCTCTTACACTAGAAATCCTATTATAAGACTAACATAAAAAACACATTCCTTTGATGTACTTCATACACTTATTTATCTGCCCTGGATGTCTTAGATTTAACCCATATACATAATATTATATACTCATGAAAAATCTAGTTGCTCTTGAATCTAATTTTACTCTTATTGTCTTTTTCATATACATAGTATCTACGCTAATATTACTAAAAGTAATTCATAATGGGCATACCTCAAACATGAGCATAGTTATGTGTATCTCAAATAATCTTTCTTTTGCCCACATGCAACTTAGATTAGAATCAATTGCTTTCTTAGTAATACTTCTTTATATCAAATTATTATAATCATAGGAATTATACTAAATTAGTAAACACTAACGCATATATTCATGATACTATCTAAGTCATAAAAGCACCAATGAAAGAGTTTGATCCTTTTTGAGACTCACATAGCAATAAAGTATGAATTTATTCACTTGCTTCCTAATTGCAGTTATTAAGCACATGCAGTGTAAATTGTATACTATGATATTTCTTTTATTTTGTAAGAACATACATTGATTTGATTTATTTATCAACATAATATAAATCTTAATCTAAACACACACAATATCTATTTTGAATTCTACCATTCTATTCACCTTCCATGGCATCTTAGAAGAGAATTTATATATGGCTATTGGTATTATAGATGGTGAGAATCCATAATTCAATCCATATGTATTTACATTTTTGGATCTCATCTCAACCTCCCTCTTCTCTTTTTGTCAATTGGGGCAACATATTTATATTGTGTTTCTTTCTATTTCATATTAATGTTCCACTACCACACATGGTGAACACAGGATGTCTTAACTTTGCTCACTCCTTATAAACACTAAAGGCAATTGCTCATATGTGAGAGCCAACCTTATGAACCTGCATGACATATTATCATTGTATATACACTATTTATGATTATAATATAATGCATCTACTTTGTCAACAATTAAGTTATACATATAGTGTGACACTCTATGTTCTATGCTTACCAAGAGATTTCACATTTTCCTTATATAGGTCTCTAAGTATAGGTTTTCCCAAGGGATTAACTAACATCTTATGCATAGACATATTTCAGAATAATACTTTTTTATGTTATTAATCTCTCTCAATATTGTGTATATGTGTTTATACTCTCATTATAATACTCAAGGACTTTCATATAGGTTATGCCTTCTCATCTTTCACAATTGTCAATATTAAACTTAATATCCCACCAATGATCCCCAAGTTCTCAATAATTCTCTTAAGCATATAGCCCTTTTGCATTGTTGTAGAACATGCAGTAAACTCTGCTTCCTTATAAATGACAATACACATGTCTGCTTCTTGTTGTTCCATGATATGATATCATTATACAGCAAGAGAATATATGTAGAAATTAATTTTGCACATATAGATCTCATCTCTAATATAGTTGTAACATCCAATATTTTGTAAAAATACCGAAATGAGTTAGTTTGAAAAGTTAGTCCTTTGAAATGAGAGATTAAAATTAGAATAAAATTTTAAATAACAAAAAATGAGGATCCAAAGTCTAAAATACCCAAAAACCCAAGCTAGGGTTATTTAATAAAATAGCCGAAAGTATAATGATATTTTCGTAAATATGAGCACTTTTTAGGAAACTCACAGGAGGGCTTCTTAAATGAAAAATTTGAATTTTTTAGGATTCTCAGAGGCCCTAAAAATTATGGGAACTCTCAGGATAGTTAAAACCCCTCCGATGTACTTTTAAGTGTCGATTGACCCAAACTTTGACCTCTTCATTTGGGGAGGTTTTAATCTAAATTGAATGATTCTAAATCCATTTTATAAGTTAGAGAACCTAAATTTTATGATGAAAAAGATGGTTCTAAAAAAGGATTTAAAATGAGATCAAACGGCATAGTTAAAATGTAATGGCAAAATTGTAAATTTGAACAATTGTAAAAGTGACCTTTGGCTCCTTAAGGACGTCCCATTCTATTCCAGCTCTCTCCACTATTTTGCTTCTAGTTGAAAAAGATTCCAAAGGAGGCTTGAGTGCCGTGTAACATCCGGTCCCTTCGTAACGTGAGAAACGCAATGTTTGGTTTCTTTGTAAACATCAGAAAAAGAGCCAAATATAAAAGAAAGTCCTCGAAATAGAAGGAATTGGAGCCAACTAAAATTAGAATAAAATTATAAATATAGTAAATGAGAACTTGAGCCTTGAGTTGCCCAGAAGTCAAGGCCAAGTGATTCAAAAAATTTGTTGAGAGGCCAGTGGTATTTTTGTAATTTGAGCAAAGTTTGGAATTCACACAGGAGGGCTTTTTAAATGAAATTTTTGAGTTTTTTGAGGTATTTAAAGGCTCTGAAAACTATGGAAAGCCCTGGGATAGTTAAAGTCCCTCTGGCATTACTTTTTCCAACGACGGTGAGCCTGAACTTTGATGGATTGTTTGAGAAGGTTTTAGCTCCAAATTGAGTGATTCCAAGTTATTTTATAAGATTGAGGACCTAATTTTATAATGAAAAAGACGGTTCTCAAAAAGGATCTAAACCGAGCCTTCAACAGAAATGCCACGGCAAGGGACGAAATCGTCATTTTTGGAACAATTCTTTCTTAATTCCCTTTATATGTGGCGTCCTATCCTTGGCCCTTCTTGACCGACTTGCTACAGTGTTCAAACTAGAGAAGAAAGCTAAAGAGAAGAACACCCAAGAGAGGAAGAAGAAGGAAGAAGGAAGAAGGAAGAAGAAAAGCCAAGAGAAAGGTATGAATTCATGGAAACTTTTGCTCTTCCCTTTAGAAAACTTCTTCCCCTCCTTTCCTCCTTTCTTCCTATGAATTTAGTGAGATGTTTGGTTCTATTTTGAGCCCAAAACAGAGGGGGAAATTTCGAAATTCAAGGAGAGGGTTGAAGCAAGGAAGAGAGCTCTTGAGATAAGCTTGGAATTAAGGTGATTTTCTATCTTGGTTGCTTCTTTTTTCTTGCCCTTTGTGTGTGGAGTTCTACCAAAATAGAACCATCTTGGAGGGAGGATTTTTGTCCAGAAATAAGAGAGAATTGTGGGTTTTAGACCATGAGGAGTTAGTAGATGCAAGGAAATTGGAAGAAAAGCTAATGAAAATCAAATTAGGAAAGTGTAGGGCTCTTGGAAACTTTGTAAAAACTGATTTAATCCATGAATTTTCTTGCATGTGTAAAGGTTTATTTGAGTTTCTAAGACTCTTAAGAAGCCTCCCAAGTATCTCTCCCATCAAGGAAAAATCAAAAACTCCATGGGCTCCAAATGGTATGTCACTTTCGGCCAAGACTAGAGGAATAGGCTAGGGGTTGTTTTAATTTATTCTAGCCTTGGTTTGGGACTTCATGTGATAGAAGGTGGGGGGAACCCTTGGAAAAAATTTAGAAGCCATGGATTGGGAGATGAGGCAATGGCTTCCATAATGTGACCTTATGAAGCAACTTGTGTCTAGGCTTTTGTAAATGAATATGTAATGGCTCCAAGGACCTTAAATGAGGTCAAGAGGCCTAGAAATGAGAAGAGAATGAAGCCAATAACTTGAATCATGATGATTGCTTCAATAGGCCATTTATGGAACCATTATGTGACTTATGGAACCAAATGTTTTTAAATATAAGTTTAATGTCCTAACTTGTTTCAAGAGTGTAATTATCTTTCATATTATGTGTCTAGGCTAAGAGAAATGATCTCCACCAATTTGTAGGTGTGTGGCCGAAAGAGGAGGCTTGAATCCTAAAGGAAAAGTGTGTGATTGTACATAAGGTAGCTCTCTCCAACTTCTCTCATACATAGATGTGTGTTGAGCTTGTCTTAAAATGTGTGTATGTGTATTTTCAAGCCATGAAAAGTATGCTAGCATGATCTTGTTTGCCATGATTTCATGATGTCATGTTATGTTTTCAATAAAATGTATGATGTTTCTTGAGTTTGCTTGAGTGTGGAGAGGCCAAGAACGCTTCACCATGGTGAGAATGAGCCAAGAATACTTGAGCTTAGTTGAGGCAAAGTAAGAGTCTCCCAAAAGTGGGCTCCCAAGAGTATGGTTGAGTCCAAAGTGCTCAAAGAATGGGTGAAGCAAGTCCAAAATCCATGAGGAGAAGTGTGAGGCCAATCCAAACACTTGGTGAGGTCTTGAATGTCTTGTATGACTTGTTCACATGCTAAGCTTGCTTCTTGAATGCTCATGAATTGTATTATGTCTATGCATGCATTTTTAAGGCTTACTTTATATATATTACGTATGATTGAATTGGAGATGAGCTATTGAGATTTTTTGAATCTCATCCCCTCCTCTCCAATGTTCTAACATGCTAGGTGGACCAAGAGAGCAAGGTAATGAAAGCCAACACCTTGGGAGAAAAGAGTAGGATATTATAGTCCATGAAATTGGCTACTTTAAAGCCATATGAATGGAAAATTTTGTAATCCATGGTTGTATATGTTCTATGAGGTCATGAATATGTATAAATATGTTGATGTATCATGTATGAATGAGAGATTATGGCATGTGAATACTAGAATGTAAAATGAGTATGAAATGACCATTTTTGCTTCTTGAAAGTTTGATGCACTAGTGTATATGTGGAAATGGTATAGCCAAATTGAGATGCATGAGGTTTGAGACCCCTTGGGGAGTTCAAACAAGTCATATTCATGCTTTTAGATTTTCCCAAGAGGAGCCAAACATTGAGAAAAGCCATTTGGACATTTTGGTACCCTATATGGGGCATAAATTTGCTATCTTAGAACCTTATGTAACTTTTTGTCCAAATGAGCTCTTCTTGATATGAGATTTGGCATGAGATTAGAGTTTGTTGAGAGCTTTTTGGAAAGCTAAAGAACATAATTTGGTAGGTCTAGAGAATATTTGATGAATTTTCAAAATTGGGATTTTCTATGGATTCTGGTATGTGCATTGTTCACACTAGCAGATTTATTTTCTATGTCATCCGATATGAAAATGTTGTCCAATACCTATGAAATTTTAAAATCATAAATTAGAGGTCATAAGCTTTCTGTGACCACCAAGATCACCTCATTTGGAGGTCTAAGTAAAGAGTTATGCAATTTTGAAGTTGGCTGTCTATAATAGTGGCGCCCCAGGAGTCCAGTCACTATTCTATAGATTTTCAATAGGGAAGCGCATTTTTTTCATTCTGGAATTATTTTTATCATAAATTTAACATTTTTATCTTTCCATAATGACCGCATTTGTGTGATTTATATTTTTATAGAATTAGTTATAAATTTTAGAAGTTTGTATCAGTAATCTGAAACAGCAGCCCAGACAGCAGCGACCTCTGGACCTTTTCGGATGTCAAACATCCTCTGTGATGGATTTTATGGTCTAGAACTATTTTTAGTGTGAATTATACATCCATAGATTTCCATAATGGCCAAGAATATATGATTTCAAGTATTTTAGAATTAGTTATGAATTTTCAAATTTGGTCAGAAAAGGGGTTAAATCTGGCCGAAATTTAATATGCCTATTTTGAGTTCTCCTTTGAGTTCCATGAGTTGTGGGCCACATTTTATGATCCAAGTGAATTGTATTCATGTAATTAAATATGAGCTTGTATGGTGTGAGCTCACATAGTCCACGTGACACTAAGTGAAATTTTTACATACGACACAACGCAAGAAAATGTATTATTTTTAATGAAATTTCTCACTTCCTTCATGGAACATGTCACATAAACATGTAAATGATGATAGACATGAGTTAGAAATTATGGTGTTACATGCCGTACCAAGAGGGGGAGTCAAGGGAAGAAGAGAAAGTCTGAAAAATGTAAGATTTCCTTAATTTTTCATGTTCTTTCTTTTATTAAACCTCTTCTCCTCCTTCTCTCCTCTTTTTCTATAGTTTTGGTGTGTGATGTGGTTTTATTTTAAGGTCAGCCCAAGTAGAGGAAGGAAGGTTTGGAAGGAGAGCTTGGTTGCAAGTGAAAGCCTCTTGAAAAAGCAATCAAACAAGGTATGAATCAAAGACCTTTTTGGCTTCTTCTTGGTTGTTTTCTTCATGGGAATTTTGTCTAGAATCTGACCCATTGAGGAGAGCATTAATTTAAGTCTTAGCAAGTTAGAAATGAGGGATTTAGAGCAAGAGAAATAGTAATTTCCAATTGAAAGCAAAAAAGAAGCAAGAAAATACAAGTTGTGCTACCTAGAGAGTCTAAGTTGCAAATGGAAATATGGCTTTATCCAAGGGTGTTCTAGGTTATATGAGAGTTTAGATGAGTTTCTAAGACCCCTAAGAAGCCTCCCAAGTGCCTCCTCCTTCAAGAAAAAATTTAAAATTCTATGATCCCAAGACAATGCATAATGCATAAGTCTCGGCCAAGCTTGAAGAAAGGACCAAGGGAGTGTTTTCAAATCTTCTAAGCTTTGTTTGGGTCTATATATGATGGAAAAAGATGAGAGGAAGTCTTGAAAAAATTTTAGAAGCCATAGATTGTGAGTTAGAGCTATAAGTGCCATAATATGACATAATGAAGAAACATATAGCCAGGCTCCTCAAAATGATTGTGTAAGGGTTCCGGGGAGTCTAAATAGAGTGGAAAGAATGGAGTCAAGATCTAACATCTGATCCCTCCGTAAATGTGAGAAACGCAATGTTGCCTAGAAATCCAGGCTGAAGTGATTTGAAAAATTTGTCGAAAGGCCAGTAGCATTTTCGTAAATATGGGCACTTTTTGAAAAACTTATAGGAGGGCTTTTTAAATGAAAGTTTTGAGTTCTCTGAGGTTCTTAGAGGCCCTGAAAAGCATGGGAAGCCTCGGGGCAGTTAAAGCTGCTTTGGTATACATTTTCCAATGGCAGTGAGCCCGAACTTTGACCGAATCGTTCGAGAAGGTTTTAGCTCCAAATTGAGTAATTCCAAAGGTATTTTATAAGATTGAGGACCTAAATTTTATAATGAAAAAGACGATTCTAAAAAAGGAGCTAAAATGAAGTCAAACCGAAAATGCCATTGTGAAGGGCAAAATTGGAAACAATTTTAACAAGAAGCTTCTTGAACTCATGCCCACTCTTGCTCTCATTTTCCACCATCTTTCTTCTGCCCAAAATAGAGAGGAGAACCAGTTCTTTTAGGCACACAAGAAGAAGCAATCTTGAAGGGAGAAAAAGCCAAGAAAAGGTAGGAAATTCCATAGAAAATCTAGCTTTCTCCTTAGCAAGTTACTTCTCCTCCTTCTCTTCCTTATTTTTATGGGTTTGATGGTGTTTTTAAATCTGTTTTGGGGGCAGAATAAAGATAAAAAATTTGTGTTTGAAGGGAGGCAACCAAGGGAAGTGAAAAGCAACCAAGAGAAAGCAAGAAAATAAGGTAAAACTTTCATTCTTTGATAGTTTCTTCCTCCCCCTTCCTCTTGTACGAATTTGGCCACCATGAGACCAATTATTAAGGCCTATTTTCTATCCAATTCATGGAGGGATAAGAGGTTTTAGATGGTAAGGATTAAGAAAGAACCAATAGAATCAAGAAAGGAGCATTAGGAAACAAGATGGAATTATTAGGGATCCAAATGCTCCCTTGCAAATATGATTTTATATGAATGTTCTTAGGCTTAATTGAATGTTTAAACATGCTCCTAAGACCCCTATAGAGCTTCCCACATGCACCTCTCATCCAAGAAAGCAAAGAAATTGCAAGAAAAACCAATGAAATCTAAGTAGAAGAAGTGTAGTGCATTTGAAGAGATTGTAAAAACTGATTTGATTCATAAATTTCCTAGCATATGTGAGTGTTTTTTTGAGTTCCTAAAACCCTAAGAAGCCTCCCAAGTGGCTCTCCCATCAAGGAAAAATTAAAAACCCCTTGAACCCTAAATGCTTCCATAATGTCAGCCTAGGACAGATGGAGGGGTTAGAAAATTTTTTAATTTATTCTAGCCTTGGTTTGGGACTTCATATGATAGTATAAGGTGGGAGGAACCCTTGAGAAAAATTTAGAAGCCATGGATTGGGAGATGAGGCAATGGCTTCCATAATGTGATCTTATGAAGCAACTTGTGTCTAGGCTTTTGTAAATGAATATGTAATGGCTCCAAGGGCCTTCAATGAGGTTAAGAGGCCTAGGAATGAGAAAAGAATGGAGCCAAGAACTTGAATCATGATGGTTGCTTCAATAGGCCATTTATGGAACCATTATGTGACTTATGGAACCAAGTATGTTCTTAAATAGAAGTTTAATGTCCTAGCTTTTTTCAAGAGTGTAATTAGCTTCCATATGATGTGTCTAGGCTAAGAGAAATGATTTCCACCCTTTTGGGTGTGTGAGGTCAAGGGAGAGCACTCAAGCTTAAGGAAAAAGTGTGTAAATGCAAGCAAGGTAGCTCTCTCCACCTTTTCTCATGCATGGATATGTGTTTAGTTTGTTTTAAAATGTGTGTATTTGTATTTTCAAGCCATGAAAAGTATGCTAGCATGATCTTGTTTGCCATGATTTCATGATGTCATGTTATATTTTCAAGTGAATTTATGATGTTTCTTGAGTTTCCTTGAGTGTGGAGAAGCTAAGAACTCTTCATTATGGTGAGGATGAGCCAAGAACCCTTGAGCTTGATTGAGACAAAGTAAAGAGTCTCCCAAAAGCAAAGTGGGCTCCCAAGAGTATGGTTGAGTTCAAAGTGCTCAAAGAATGGATGAGGCAAGTCCAAAATCCATAAGGAGAAGTGTGAGGCCAATCCAAACACTTGGTAAGCTCTTGAATGTCTTGTATGACTTGTTCACATGCTAAACTTGCTTCTTGAATGCTCATGAATTGTATTATGTCCATGCATGCATTTTTAAGGCTTACTTTACATATATTATGTATGATTGAATGGAAGATGAGCTATTGGGATTTTTTGAATCTCATCCCCTCCTCTCCAATGCTCTAACATGCTAGGTTGACCAAGTAGTTATGGCAATGGGAGCCAACAACAATGAAGAAGGAAGATTGACAAGCTTATGCCTTGTTTTATCCATTTTGGAACTATAATGATGGTTCATGATGTATGTGATATTGTAAATGTGTTAGGAACCTTGAGACATGTATAAATATGCAATTATGTGATGTTTATAACTATGGATATGATGTATGAGCTCTAGAATACAATTTGAGTATGTAATGCCAAATTATGTAATTTGGAAGTTTGATATAAATGTGCATAAGTGTGGGTGAGAAGGCCAAAATGAAATGCATGGGGTTTGGGACCATTTGGGCAGCTCACACAAGTCTTAAATGCACTTTTAGACTTGCCCAAAAGGTGCCAAGACCAAGAAAAATCCATTTGGCAACTTTGGTACCTTATATAGAGTCAAAATTGATCATACTAAAATCTTATTTCACTTTTTAAACAAATGTGTTAGTCTTGATCTGAGATTAAGTATGTAATTAGGTCTCATTAAGAGCTTTTTGAGAAGCTAAAGATCATAATTGTTGGAGGTCTATAGAATATTTGATAATTTTTTACATTGGCAGATTTATATTCTGTGTCATCCGATGGACAAATGGTATCCAATTCTTGTGAAATTTTACAAGAATAAAATAGAGGTCATAAGCTTCCTGTGGCCACTGAGATCACCTCATTTGGAGGTCTGAGCAAAGAGTCATGCATATTTTAAGTTGGTTGTCAGTAGTAGTGGCACCCAGGAGTCCAGTCACTGCTCCATAGATTTCCAATAGCTAAACGTATTTGTTTCATTCTAGAATTATTTTTAGCATAAATTTAACAATTTTAGCTTTCCAGAATGACCAAATTTGTGTGATTTAGATTCATATAGAATTAGTTATGAAATTTATAAGTTTGTATCAGTAATCTGAAACAACAGCCCAGGTAGCAGCAACTCCTGGACATTTTTGGTTGTCAAACATCCTCTGTGATGAATTTTATACTCTAAAAGTATTTTTAATGTAAATTAGACATCCATAGCTTCCCAAAATGACCAATATTTCATGATTTCTATTTTTTCATATTTAGTTATGATTTTCCAAATTTGATCAAAAAATGGAGCAAATCTGGCCGAAATTAAACAAGCCCATTTCATGCTTCATTTCGGTTTCCATGAGTTGTGGGGATGATTTTGTGATGAAAATGAGTTTTAATGATGTATTTAAATATGAGGATGCACAGCATGAGCCCACATGGTCCACGTGACACCGATTGCAATTTTTAAGTATGACACAACGTGAATGAACCCATTATTTTTGGTTCCCTTTTCATGTGCTCTCATGGAAATGATGATGTGAAGCTTATGAATGTTATGAAATGGGCTAGAATTTATAGTGTTACACAAGATCATGAATTCTTATAGTTGCTTCATTAGGTGCTTTATAGAACCATAATTGAGCCATTTAAGAAAGTGAGCTTTCGTAGTGTGTGTATGGTATTAGAGTTTGTTTCAAGAATGTGATTGGGTCCTATTTGGTGTGTCTAGGTCAAAGGAAACATACTACACCCACTTACAAGTATTTGACCAAAGGAGGAGAAGAGCAATCAAGGAAAAGTGTGTGTGTGTGTGTTTGCATTCAAGGTAACTCGCTAACCTTTCTCTCATACATGCTTAGTTGTTTTCTTGCCTTTGGATGTATGTATGTATGTTTTATTATATGAGAAATGTTTGTAGCTATTTTCTACATGCTATGATGCCATTATGTGCATAATATGTGTTTTATGAATGCTATTGGTTTGTGAAGCCAAAAGTTCCTTAGCAAAGGTGAGGATGAGCCAAAAGTCCCTAGGATTGGGTGAGATAAAGCTAAAATTCTTAAGAAGAGTGAGGCTTAGTCAAAAGTCCCTTCAAAATGGGCAAGGCAAGTCCAAAAGTCCTAAGGAAAGGGGGTGAGACTAAACCAATATTCTTGAAGGCCAACATATGATGTGTATGAGTTTCTTACATATAAAAATGATTCTATGTATGGTTATTAGTAGCAAAATATTCATATATGCATCCTTTAGCTTGAAAGCATGGCTATTATATATGACTGAAAGGGTAAGAGCTATTGGAATTCATATAATCTCACTCTTCCCTCTCCATTGCCAAAACATGTCTAAGTGGACCAAATCAGCAAAGAAATAGAAGCCACCACACTGGAAGATGAGAGATTAACAAAAGAATATGTTATTTAGCCATTTTATAACCATATTTTTGGCAAATGATGTAACCCATGTTGTGAATGATGTATAACCACTTTAAAATATGTCTATGCATGGATATATGATGTATGTATGGAAATTGAAAGCATATGAATGATAATATATGTTTTTGATATTGAGATACATGGATGAGTTCGTAAGATTTTGTGTATGTGAACAAGTGGGATAGTGATTTTGTCATGTATGGATATTTGGACTTAGACAATTTTAATAGACTATTTTTAAGCCTTCCCACATACCCAAGTGGTCTTAGTTCAAGGGGAAGACCATTTGGCACATAAATGAACTATTTTAGGACAAAAAATGACCCTTTTGTGATCTGAACCCTAACCTAACCAAATGAATGATTTTGAGGCTAAGATTTTGTACACATATAGATCTCATATAGATATTTTTTTTAAGAACCGTATTATTTGAAGGTTTATAGAATTTATTATAATTTTTCAAAATTCATATCAGAAGTTGTTTTTGATCTGGGCACTGTTCACTTGATCAGATTATATCTTTGTGTCATTCGAGGACCAAACGAGGTCCATTGGTTCTAAAATTTTACACGAAGAAACTAGATATTTATAGTGATATGTAGCAACTAGAAGCACCTCATTTAGAGGTCTGTAGAGAGAAAAATGAATTTATGAAGTTTTACATCAAAAATAGTGATGCTAACTTTGTATAATGTTTCATTATAAGTCGGTTCCTAAACGAGCTTAACATGGTTCAAAATTATTCTTCCTATAAATTTAACATCTATAGCTTTCTAGAATGGTATGGTTTTTTGGGTTTTGATTTTTTTAGATTAGTTATGAAATTTTGAAATTCATATCGATAACTTGTGACAGCAAATCTAAGCAACTAAACCTTTGGTGCTTTTCTATTCTCAATCATGGTCCAAATAGTGTTTAAATGTCTTGGAATGATTTTGAACCTATATTTGACATTTAGAAATTTCTAGAAAGCTATCATTTACTTGATTTTTATTTTTCTATAGTTAACTATGAATTTTCAAAGTTGATGACAAAAAACTAGAATTTGAACCAAGACCAATCTTGAATTTTCTAGTGTGTGGTCTTCAAATCTGAGTTGTATGGGTAGTTTCATGATGTTTATGACTTGTATGGATGGAATACGAGATCCATGGAGCGTAAAATAAATTTTTAAAGTCCTATACAACACAAAAATAATACATTATTTTATTCCATTTTCCTTGAAACTCATGTATGAAGCTTAGTGTATAGGAAAATAAGGCAAGAAACTTATGGTGGTACAACAGTGCCTAATTTGCTTAAAGTCCTATACAACACAAAAATAATACATTATTTTATTCCATTTTCCTTGAAACTCATGTATGAAGCTTAGTGTATAGGAAAATAAGGCAAGAAACTTATGGTGGTACAACAGTGCCTAATTTGCAATGTCTTACAAGTATCTTAGTACTCTCTTAATAGCACTTTGATGTTATTGATCAAAATTTAACTATTATCAATTTACAAGGTCAATCGCTTATAAATACTTGACATTGTATAGATCATTGTACACAATATCCAATATTGTTAGAGTAAGAGACTTTCTACATAATTTTCAATGTAGATTCCCTTTAGGGACTTATCTCTTAACTTAGATTGTATCACTTTTACTATGGTGATATTGTAGGTTTACAGTCTTTCAAGCTAAATTGCCTAAGGCCTTTTTAATTAATTGTAATTCTCTTATAAAAGAGTAATTAATTTCTCCAAATGATTCTCTTGGATCGTAATTCTAAGAATATAATCTATTCTACTCATATCCTTCATCTAAAATATTACAAGGATAACTATTCTTTAATAACAATTAAATAATCTTAACTGTTCCCAACTAATTGCATATTATCCACATAAAAGATAACATTACAAATTTCTCACAAATCACTTAATGTAAATATAGTGGCCTTCATTAATCATTTGAAATTTATACAAGGTAACTGTTCGATGAAATTTGAAATACCATTGTTTAGATAATTGTTATATTCCATAAATGGACCTTAAAGTCTGTAAACCTTTTGCTCCATTCCTTTTTCAATGGAACCCAATGGTTATTCCATGTACTTTCTTCATTGAATTCTTTATTTAAGAATATAGTTTTTACATCCACTTGATGTGGTTCCAAGCCCATACTTGTAACAATAACTAAGATTAGTTTAATTAAGTAGAATCACACAATAGGTGGAAAGATTTCTTATATATATATATATATATATATTCTATACCTTTCTATTGTGTATACCTTTTAGCAATCAAATGTGTCTTTTATTCCTTAATTAATCTATCCATCCTTCTCTTTATCTTAAAAACTATTTATTCTTAATTGTTTTTCAATTAGAAGAATGATCAACCAAGTCCTAGAGATTGTTTGTCCCCATCAAATTTATCTTATTCCATTGCTCTCATTTAATCTCAATTTTTTTTTTATTTGGAAGGTGTGATTAAGCCTCTTGAACTATGTTTGGACCCTCACTAACTAGTAGAGTACTTCTGAGTGTTGTTCCTTCAATCTTAAAATAATGTTTAGGCAAACTCTCATGGTTACTCTAAAATAATAGAGTTTTCTATGCAACATTCTAGCCCATCAAATGCCCTAGCTCTCACTTCGCTCATCACCTTCATAGTATCTTTTTTAGTTACCTTATATTTTTTCCAATTTTTATCATTTTTACACAAAGACCATACTTCATAACGCTCTCTTTTAACCTTAACCTTATCTTACACGCTTATATCCCACCACCAAGATTCTTTATCCCTAGGTCCAAATCCTTTCGATTTACCAAGTATCTTCTTTGCCACCTTCCTAATCCTTTTAGCCATCTCATCCCACAAATCGTTAGCATTTCCTTGTGTTTCCCAAGATCCTTCCTCTGCAAGCTCTTTTCTTCATCTCCCTTCAATTGTCACAACTTAATCTTTAACACCCTATCTTATCTTTTACTCTTTACTCTTCTCATAACTCGAACATCCATAACTAAAACTCTATGCTAAGTAGTTAAGATCTCTCCAGTTATAACTTTGCAACCCATGTAAAGTTTTCTATTTGATTTCCTTACAAGAAAGAAATCAATTTGAGAATATGCCCTTCCTTATACTTCCTAAAATAAGTGTTAGCTACTATTAGATCGAATGTTAATGAGAAGTCTAGAATAGTTTTACCTTTTGTATTTGCTTTCCCTAAGTCATGTCGTCCATGCATACCCTCGTAATCTTTGGATGCACTTCCCACGTGACCATTAAAATATTCTTTTAAAAAAATATTTTCTTCTAATAGTATTTCCTGAATCAAATATTCTAAATCCTCCCAGAACTTTACCTTGTGAAGTTCTTCTAACCCTACTTGTGGTGCATTAGCACTAATAATATTAAAAGTTTCCCTTTCTACTAGAAACTTTAATGCAATGATTCTATCTCCTAATCTCTTTACATCCACCATATTATTTTTCTAAAACTTATCTATAATTATACCCACCCCATTTTTAGATTTAGCTTTACCAGTATACCAGAGTTTAAAACCTGAGGTATCTAATTTTTTTACTTTTTTTCCTATTCATTTAGTTTCTTGTAGACATATAAAATTAATTCTCCTCCTAATCATAGTATCTATTATTTCCATTGACTTACTCCTAAGTGTAACCATATTTCAAGTTCCAAAATGAATCATACTTTTATGAACTAACTTCTTTACCTACATTCATTCACAAAAGTGTGGGAACTCTTACTTATTTTTCACAGTACCCAGGCATCGATGCAGCAGCTCTTGCTCATTTGTCACTGTATTCGAGCTATACAGTGAACTACTTTTGGGCAACGACCTAGCATTACCTCTAATACATCGATGATCCATATTATAAAGATTCGACAAAGTTTTACATTGGTTGTCGACTGCTTAACACAACCCTGCCTAACACAAAAAGTGATTTTAATAAACATATAAGGAAAAATATATATACCTGCAATTAATACTTAAAATACTTTCAAAAAAGATAATGAAAGAAAGTACTAGGAAATAACATATCCAAATGATCCATAAGTTAATAACCAAGGATCAAGTTATAACAACTAGCATGAATAATAATACAAAGAAATCCAAATTTGCCATATTTTGAGATTTTAATTTGTTGCAAGGATTTTTTATTTTCGATTAGGTTGGCTAGAGAAAATCAGAAAATAGAAAGGTTGGCTGAAATGAAATTCAAAAATAAAAATCAATCCCATGCAATTCATAAAGTCGGGTAAGTTTGCGAGTTTATCCTGAATTAACCAAAAAAAAAGAGTTTGACTGCAAGTTGTTCGTTTTTCTACCTTAAATTTGTCCGAGTTCAGAGAAATTATATCCCACCAATAAGGATGCTAATGATGCTAATGGTTGTAAAATAGAGGTGGGTTAGCTTTCTGTGTTTTCTTCCTCTGCTGTGATACGTTTTGCTTTCTGTTTGTTCAATAAAGTTTATCTTTGGCACAAGAAAACTATAATAAAAGGGAGATATGATATTATTTGTATGTCTATTCAATAATTTCTTAATCAAATTGCCTTTAATATAGTTCTAAGATGGTTGATGTGGACTGAACCATTGGCTGCACTATCCATGTGAACTTACATCATATGAAGAAATTTCAACTTAACGCCTGTTCCGTATACATTGAATTCTGCTTCGTTGCTTCGCTTTCTTCTTCGTAATAATAAAAAACGACCGCAAGTTCAGCCCTTGAATTTGGGGCCTTAATGTATGGCAAAGAAAATTATGTAAAATGCAAAAAGACTTTTCGTGTTTCCCTTTTGTTTTCTTTGGTCTCTCATACACTGAATCTGAAAAAAAGTAGGAAACCTTTGTTCTTGGCTTCTAACCCAGAAGAAAATAATCTTAGGACAAACCAGAAGATCTTGTGAATCTAATTTGTATTTAGAAAGTGATAGAAACTTTGTAGGATTGCAAATATATACATATCACTAAAGTGGTTGGGAGGACCTTTTTTTCTTTGTAGTTACAAAGTCGTATGTATCATCCTCATTTTGCATTAAAAGGAAAAAAAAAAATTGCGGGAGATAAAGGACATATTTCTTTATATTGCCATCTAACAAACCATCAGCATTTATGTGAATTACATATAAATGATGACAATATCTCTTACTTTAACTTTTTTTTTTTGGGCAATTATTCTTTACATGAACAGAATGGAACTTTGCATGATGGCCCCATTTTAATTGGTCTGTGCTTGTGCTAACTGTTGCCATCATTCCAATTATTTTTAAGTAATATGTTTTGGGGACGTTTACATGAAAGTGCCTGCCACTTAATTTGCTAGAGTTTAATTCAACGGGGGATTTTTCTTTTTTCATATATATATATTGCATATTCTGATTTATTTATTTGAATCAATGACATCCTTAATTAGCGCATACCATTTTAAAGGAATTTTTTTTCCTATTTCCTTTAAGAAAATTATAGACAGTCTTGTTTTTAATAATATTTTCAAAGAATTATATTGCTAACCCCTCTTTTCCTTTTTCTTAAAGTCACATATATTTCTTTGAAAAATTCATACTTTGGTCCGTGATATATTAGTGCACTTTTAATTGCTATTTATTGACTTTTTTTAATTATACAATATTTCAATTATTTAAATGATTTTAATCGCTATTCCATCTCTATCCAAAAATAACCACTAATTTAACTTGGAGTAAACAATATTCTTTAAGTGTGTGTTAAAGATGCTAGCAAAGCTATAAACAACTGAGAGTGCAACATATCGGGTTTGGGATTAATTGTGAATGAAAATATTAGTAAAAGAGAAACATTAAAACTATTTTAATAATTAAGGGACTTAATTAAAAAAATTGAAACAGACAGAAGTGCAGATTTTTCTCTAGGTGAAATTTTTTTGTGCATCCTCAAAGATAGTTACATTAGCGTAATCATTATGTGGTATACAAAGACACTTGGCAATACAATGTTAAAATATGTTGGTTGAATTAAAATGCAAATACAATAAATTGTTTTAGATTGACATTTCATCAACAAATTTTGACTTGACATGTTATAACCACGTCTTTTTAAGTATGTTACATAATAATTATGTTGATACAATCATTTTTAAGGATGCATTAAAGAACTTACTTTCTCTGAGGTGACCTAAATTAAGATGGAAAGGAAAACGCCGCGTAAGAGACGGCAAACATGTGCAACACGGCTTTGCCATTACCCTCACGGCACGCACATGGAAACATAAAAAGACTTCCCTGACAATCCTCAACGATATAATGGTTAATTATGTTGTCAGTTTGTTAGTTGTCCGAAAATTATTCATATTAGTGCTTTTGGGAGATTTTGTAACAAATTCTTCTTAATAATTTTTTTTTATAATTTTCACGTGAATAATTTGTTTTTAACTAGATAGGAGAAGAAAAAGTTAAGGGTAGAATTATTTGACTCAAATAGAGAGGAAAAGATACAACAAATTCTCTTGAACCTTATGTCATGCAAATAGTCTTTTAAATTTTTAAAATAGAAAAATAAGTTTAACTTTCACACTCATTCTATCTATTTAAGTAAGCGTTATTTCTTTTTTTTTTTTTCCTTTAATTTTGGGTGGACATGCTGCATTATTGAGGACAAATGGAAATTTGCTACTTCAGTTGCAGAAAGTCTAGTATGGCGCTGGAGTTGGCATTGTTAAAGAAAAAAGAAACAAAAATATATTTTTCTTAATGTGTGATAAAGGATCTATTTTTTTAATTTAAAATTTTATAGTACTATTTATAAATAATTCAATATTCAAAAGAATATGTATATTTTCTTTAAATATAAATTTAGTATTTGAGTAAATTACAATTTACCCCTTCGAACTTGATTTGAAATAATTAGACTACACATCTTACTTTAAAATGTCATTCAAACTACCCCTAATACATTATTTTGCTACTATTTTTTCATCTAAAATTGATTGAAATGATCAAACTATCGAGAATTAAGTTGATATTTGAAACAAATGAAAACGTAAGCTTCAGAAAACAAATATAAAGCTCCTAGCGAAACTTATCAGAAAACAACTTTAAAGCTCCTAGCGAAACTTATCTTATGTGCAAATAATAATAACAATAATGAAGAAAGAAAGAAAGAAAGAAAGAAAAACACTGGAGGAACAAACTGGTTTCAAAGAACATTTGCATAACTGTTTTTGTCAAATTGTAAACGAAGAAACCGTTCAAAAAATTTAAATGACATGCTTGAACTAAATTAATTTCAAGTTTATTATGAAAAAAGAAGTCCAAATTAATGTAAATGAAAAATGCCATAAGATAATTGATTAAGCGATAATGAATTTAGTTAATGAAAAACAGAAACATTAAACTGCCTGAATCCAAAAGCGTGAAAAACATGCTTTGTTGCATCATATGGGATGACGTATATACTTTCCTTTATTCTTCTCATAACTGAGGCCTCTCCTTGATTATAGCCTTCAATCATGGGGTTTCTTTTCCACATGATCATAACTGTTCTCCATTCCTCCCACCCAAAAAAACAAAAAAAAAACCAGTCATTGAATTGGTTGAAATATGGGTTCACAATTCATTATTTTAACCATAGTTAAAAGTAATAATTAAATATATATTTTTAAAATTTTATATATTAAAATTCTAATGTAACAAATAAATATTAATAAATTTTAAATATTTGATTATTAATTCAATAATTTTTAAAATGTTTAAGAGGTCACTTTTTAATTAAAAATCAAAAAACTACTTATATTTAAAATTTAAGAATATTTAGTGTTGAATCTTTAGAATTTCTAAATTATATTAATATTCCATTTGTGATTAAAAATAAATAATACCAAAAGGTCAATAGTAATTTTGGTCAAATATATTGATATTTAAAAAAAATATTGCTAAAAGATGAGATATGATGAATAGCAAATATAAAAAATAATCAAGTATACGCATTTTCTTTCTTTTGTATTCTCTTTTTCTTTCTTTTTTAATAAAACGTCTCTTTATTTCAATCCTTTTTTTCTTCTAGTGCATTCTACTTTTAGTATTTGAGATCTATTCAAAATGAACTATTTTATTTTATAAAAAAAGGAAAACTTAAAAAAAAATCAACAATCAATTCAACTAATTTTAACTGATCCGATTTTGACTAATTTACCTGATTTTTTATCAATTCTTTAGTTAACTGATTTTTTGGGTTAACTAAATGGGATTAAGGATCGATTTTTAGTCTAATCAGTCAAACCAACCAATCTAGTTTTAATTACATTGTTCTTTTTCAACCAATTACCATGCTAAAAATAAAACAAAAAATAGAGAAATTTATATTTATTCTATTTTGAAAAGCTGTTTTTGAAAAATCAACATTGAACGATGAGTAAATTTTAATGTTAGAAAAGATATGTATTCTATAATAAAAATAATTTGTTTCGATTAAACAATGTTATTATACTTGTCCATACACACACAGAGTCCGGTGTCTTATATCCAAGTAAGTAATTTGAATCCTTAACCACACCTGTGCAATTGTAGAAATGGAGAAAAATAAAGGGAGAATTATGTGTAAGGACTCAGAATTAAAAATATTTACTCTAAAAAATTTATTATCATTATTTTAGGGTTGATTACTATTAATTTTAATATAAAATAGTTGAACTCAGTGATAATAGATCATTCAAAATAAATTTCTTTGAATTTGGATCCTCCTTTATAATTCTCCCAAAAATAAATGTGTGGGTCCCACTTTATTTATCTTTCTCCAACTATATACGATACATTATTAACTTGACCCAAATAAGAGATTCTAACAAACTCATTCCTAATCTCTTAATGCACTACAATTCCCTCGTTGCCTCAGGAGTGGCTTGAGTAGTCCACTGATACTCAATGGTTTCAAGGCTAGAACCTTCATGCTTAACCCTCACGGCTAATTCTTTTTAAGAGATTACAATTCCATTTTCCCAACTTGTGTTGCCGAATTGTTTCATATGATAAAACGAAAAATTATACTTTTGGTCCCTATAGTATGCTCAAATTTTTAAGTTGGTCATCATAATTCTTTTTTTCAAAAAATCCTTCCTTACATTTTGATATTGTTTTCAATTTCGTCCCTACCATTAAAATTTTGTTATAACATTGTGACATATAGACAATTTGTTAGTTAATTCAGCTTTAGATTCACAGTGCTATTGCAGATTTTAACAGTAAGGACAAAATTGAAAATGACATCAAAGTGTAGAGTGTGGTCTGAGAAGAAAATAGCCTACAGAGACCAATTTAAAAACTCAAGCATACTATGGGACCAAATAAATAATTATTTCTAATAAAATTAAGAAGAAATTACTTACCTTAATATTTATCTTTAATTGTAATATTCTTCCTAATCTAAAAGAATTGTAACTAACTCTTTGATTTATTAATTCCATTGCAATAAGTCACCTGTCATCTAAATTTAGAAACTTTAACTACATAAAATTATTAAAATACTCTTGTTATAATTTAATCAATATCCTTTTACCGTCCTTTTCATCTTCTCCCATATCACTATAGCTCCTCATTCCCTGTATAATCTTGACATGGCAGAATCGCTTATACAATTAAACGTTGTGAACTTTAAAATGTAATGAGACCATCTAACTTGTATAGCTTGAATGGGTCACTACGGAGTTATACACAGGACCTTGCCATTAATAATTAAGATTTTTATAACTAATTTAATTAGTATCAACGCGTTAGCTGCGGTAATCATTCAATGGAAACCTTCAAGGTAATGTCACTTTCACGTCCAACGTTTAAGGAGAAGGATCTGTCTGAAAATGCCCGTATTTAATTTTTGAATATATGGATATATATTAAAGAGGAGGGGAAAAGAAATATTACTCAAATTATGAGAAATGTATCTTAGTGATTGTATATAGCTAAAGTCTCTATATTTAGATGACGAGATATGTTATTGCAATAGGAATATTCTATCGAAGGGCTGATTGTATTTTTTAAAAAATTAAAAAATATTATAATTAAAAGCAAAGATTAAGGTTAATAAGTGTAATTTTTAAAAAAGTAAATAAACAAACTGTGATCCAAGCTAAGGCTTAATGGCCATAAAACTGTGATCTTCAGTGGCTCATAAAATGGGACAACAAATCTATCCAAGGCCCTCAGAATGACAAGGAGCAAGACCAGCCCAGGTAACTCGTGAAGCCACGCAGCCTGAGGCCTGAGGATGTTTGACCAGTTTAATCAACGTTTAAAAAGTATATATTGTCTCTAAAAATTTACATTAAGTGATACTTCTTGATAATTAATAGAAACAAAATACAAAGCAAATATCTAAATGTAATTAATCCGATGCTGCAGCAATAAGATGTGGAGCAACTACAACTCGATAAGAAATAAATTGAGACATCAACTTCATATCTTGCCGTAGAATGTGATGATTAACAAGAATATGCATATTCCTGTAGCAACTGGTAATCTGACCTAAGGTGCATGCACAAGATGAGCAGATAAATGTGAAGATTTATGATCTGTTGTCGATTGTAAAAAGAAAAAAAAAAAACAGTGCATGCCTAATTGTCATAAGCATAGCTCGACATCTGGCCTTTGTTGAGGGTCATACTAAGTCCATCTATGAAAACGAAAATTTCCAAACCAAATAGAGATGGCTACTCTACCTTTGTAAACATAATGACTTTTCTTAGGGTGCCACACCATTAAGTACCAATTATTTAATAGAAACGAGCCTAAGAAAATGATAAGATCTAGAGGTGAAAGGCATTCTACTTGAATGCCTAAACATGAACCAAACCGTACTGTTCTAGCAAATGGACAAGTTAGAAATAAATGTAAGTGGGATGTGATGAGCAGACACCCTTGTTCAATAGGTATATAATGTTTGTGTAATGTGGTTGCTAACGTAATAGCATTATGAATTAATCTCCCTATGAACACCAAAACCGGTACCCTGAGAGGAAAACGCGATCTCCAAAGAGCATCCCAAGTTTGTAATGGACTTGGTTGCTTTGATACCAAATGCCTTGTTAATATCTTGTATCCTTTCGCAACCTTATAACTACTAGACATCGAACCCTTCCACAGTAGCATAATTAAGAAAGGAGTTTGTAAGATTCATTGAGTCTATTCCATAGAGTACAATTGGGACACAAGTTGATAATTCTAGTGCCCTTGGTCATGCAGAATAAGATCTCCAATTGTATTCACATCTGTTGGAGCATCACACTATAGCTACCATTAGTGGTGGTTTCATAGAAAATCATCATGCTATCTCCTATATGCCATTGAAGATTATTAATAATCAACGATCTAGACTTTTGAATGCCCTTCCAAATCCAAGCCAAACTTGAGTTTGAAGTAAGAACGCCATATACATCTTCCCTATAATGTTTAGGTCTATAAGCCTTCAAAAACATAGGCATAGTTCCCTCTTGTGTTAGTTGCTATACATTCTTAGCTAATAAAACATAATTAAATGACCTAGTATATTTAAAATGAAGCCCACCTTCAGCAACATGAAGACACAATTTTGACCAACATAGTAAGTAAACCTTTGGTTTAGAGGTAGAGAAACCCCAAAAGAAATTTGCAATCTTCATATCTATTTCTTGGCAATATCTTTGTGGAAGCTTAAAACAAGAAACTAGGTATACCAAATTAGAGTTAAGTACCAACTTAATTAGAGAATATCTACTAGCTTAAGAAAGTAATACTTATTTCCAAACTTGAAGTTTCTTATCAATTTTATCCACAAGATCTTTATAAACTTTTTGATAAGCCAACATCACATTCCATACCTAGGTATTTACCAAGGTGAAACACTACCAAAAAAAAAAACAATTTTGCAACAATCCTAATTGCTGCTACAAAAGGGACATTGTGACAGGTGGATCAACTGCTACCATTGAACAAGTGCAACTAAATAACGACTACTGTTTTAGCAATGGTAGCAATCGTTGCTAAAACACCCTAATAGCATTTCTTAGCTTTGTAAAAATTTTTGCTCTCCTTTAAGTAGTGCAACAACAATTCCTTCTTAGCTTACTTAGCTACTCCAACAACCGTTGGACTTTACCACTATTGGGCAACTACCCAGACCCACCCACTACTGACCATTCACCCATCTTCGACTATTCATCTGTATTTGGCATTTTTTCTACATCTCCATCATTTTTCTTCCATTTTCAACCATTTTTAAGTAATTTTTCTCTTTGGTCTTTCATTTTTCAAGATCTACTAGATGCACTACAAAAAAAATGGCTTTTAGTGATGAAAAAAGTCACCGCAAAAAATAACAAAAGTTGCCACTAAAGGTTTATAGTGGCAACAAAAGGTCATCTCCAAATCATGACTAATACTACTGTAGCAGAAATTCTTTGGTGGCGACAAGAAAGATCGCCAATAAAAACCAAGAATCAATGGCGACCCTTGTCACCACTAAATGGTAAAGCAAAAATTGCAAGGAACTATCGCTGCTAAAGACTTGCTAATCAGTGGTGACAATGTCGTTGCTAATTAGCAAAAATTGTTAAAGCATTAATTTTTCGCCACTAAAATGCCATAATTAGTGGAGACATGGTTGCCACTGATTAAGTTTCTAGTGGCAATGAAAGGTCGCCACTAATTATTGCATTTTTTAGTGGCAACTTATAATCGCCACTAATTATTGCATTTTTTAATGGCAACTTGTAATCGCCACTAATTATTGTAGTTTTAGTAGCAACTATTCGTCGCCACTAATTATTGCATTTTAGTAGCGACCTATTGTCGCCACGAATTATTTATTTGGTGGCAACTAATTGTCGCCACTAATTATTTATTTAGTGGCAACTAAAGATTGGTCCTTTTTAGTTTTGTTTTGATGACTTTTGTCGCCACTAAATTTATTTTTGTAGCATTTAATGATGACTTTTGTTGCCACTAAAGGTTACAAATTTTTAAAAAAAAAACATTCTATTTGTAATTACGCGTTATTTACTTGAAAAATGACATAGAATTCAAATGGTTCTAAAATCAACTTCAGAAGATATGAAAAGGCAATGATAAAATCAAAGTACAAAAACTAAATTGAATTACATCAAAAGAAAATTTTCATTAAAAACAAAGAGTAAACTCAACAAAGTCATAGTCAAATACATAATCAATAATGAGGAAACTAAAGTAACAAATTGTACATTCACTGTTAATAGTTGTTGAACTTCTCAAAAAATACAACTAGTAAGGTGGAATAGATTTAATATGCTTTGTTATTCTTTGAAGCCCACTCAACTTGTAAGAGGAAAAGAAAAGTGTTATTGAATTTAATATGAGTAATTACTTTGGGCTAAAAGAGAAACAATAGCAGTTAAAATATCAGATAGCATTTTTAGTTAAAATTTGAACTTTAAACCATGCTTAAATAAATGTTCAAACTAGTAAGAAAGAAGCAGTGATTTATAAACATATCACTATTTATCTAGATTCATTGGCCTAGTTTACTTGAAATATTGCTACTTGAAGGTAGATGTCCCTGTTAGAATTAAAAAAATTGTAAATATCATTTATTCCTAGAAAAAGGCAAGAAGTGTGTTATATACCTGCTACTGCAATATGGACAATAAGGTAGCAACTTGTGCATGAACTTCATCTTGCACTTGTTGGGTCATCTGAGAACAGCTTCCGTTCAAATTCTTCTTGCATTTTTTACTCCATTTCTTCGTGCTCTTGTGCCATTTGGGCACGGTCCTCCTCCCGTTTTCTTTCCATTTCTTCCTAAACTTGTTCTATTGCAGATGACACCCTGTAGTCCATGTCAACTCGGTCAATGGGTCTCTCTTTTGGGGATTTCTTTCCATAACCCTTTCCACGAACAAACCCTGACCGTGCACCCAGTACAATGGATAAAATTTCAGCTCCAGTCATGCGAGATTCAACTTCAAATGATTGTTGTTGAAGAACAAGCTCATGTTGGCAACCCTATAATTTAAGTAACAAATTAAAAACACATACAATAAATTGTAATTAAGCAAAGATAAAAAATTGAAAGATGTTAAAAAGTTATGTGAATCTCTTGTGACTTGGGATCAACCCACTCTATCTCCCCATCCTTTGTTCGACAAGTGTGTTGCGCCTCCCACACCACATCGGGCCCTACTAGTTCACCAGTAATGGGATCCCTCTAAAATATTTTGTAAATAACATTATTTCATCTTATAATAATAGAGAAAACAAAATGGCTATATAGAAGTACACTGATAAATAAAAAATGAAGAGATCGTCCTTACCAGACTATGCTCTACCTCCACAAAGGATCACGTGCCACATGTATGTTTGGTTACTTGCTTTCCTCTATTTAGTTTATTTCTATTACTCACCACCTACAAGTGGACAAAAACATTTATTATTATTTAAAGATAGTTATGAAAATTGCATATAAGTAAATAAGTTCAAACTATACTATAGAACAAAAGTACATTACCTTAAAATCTTTAGTAGCCCAATGCTGGAGCAACCACTCCCAATCTATAAGATGCACATTGTAACATCTGGTTCTTCTGTAAACGTGGGAAACACAATGTTCGGTTTCTCCATAAATGTAAAAAATGGGTCAGATACAAAAAGAAATCCCCGAAATAGAAGGAATTAGAACCAAATAAAATTATGATAAAATTATAAATAATAAAAAATGAGGATTTGAGTCTTGAGTTGCCCAGAAATTAGGGCTGAAGTGATTCAAAAAATTTGATGAAAGGTCAGTGGTATTTTCGTAAATATGAGCACTTTTTGAAAAACTCATAGAAGAGCTTTTTAAATGAAAATTTTGAGTTCTCTAGGGTTCTCAGAGACCTTGAAAACCATGGGAAGCCCTGGGACAGTTAAAGTCCTTCCAGTATATGTTTTCTAATGACAGTATTCGAACTTTGACCAGATTGTTCGGGAAGGTTTTAGCTTTAAATTGAGTGATTCCAAAGGCATTTTATAAGATTGAGGACCTAAATTTTATGATGGAAAAGACAGTTCTAAAAAAGGAGCTAAAATGAGCCTCAAATGAATTAGCCAAGAATGAAGGACAAAAGTGACATTTTTAAAAAGCTTTTATGTATCTCCTTTTGATATATGAAGTGTCCCCATTCTCCTTTATCATAACAGACCCTTCATTCTGCCTAAACTAGAGAGAGAAGCCAGAGAAGAGAGATGCACTAGGAGAGAGCTCAAGGAGGGAGAAAAATCAAGAAAAAAAGGTATGGAAATCAAGACTTTTTCTAGTTCTCTCTTTAGAAACTCTCTTTTCCTCCTTCCCACCTTTCTTTCTATAGTTTTGTTTGATGAAGTGGGGCTATTTTTGGGTCTAGTTTAAAAGGAGAAGAGTAGGAATTCAAGGAGGAGTTTACACCAAGTGAAAGAGGCTTTGAAGGAAACAAGAAACCAAGGTATTCCTTTTTGTTTTGTTGTTTTTCCTTGCTTGCATCCTTCATGAAATTTTCGTTCACCTTAGGGCCCATTCCATAGGAGATAAATTTTGACCATATTGAGGTGGAATTAGGGGTTCTATAATGTAAGGATTAGGAAGATACAAGTGAAATTAATTAAGATGTAAAAGAGAACCAAGAATGAGAAGTTAGGGATTCAAAGACAGGCAAAAATCTGATTTTATCTAAGAGTTCCCAAGCCTATGTGAATGTTTGTATGAGTTCCTAAGACCCCTAGAGAGCTTCCCACATGCATCTCCCGTCCAAAAAAGCAAAGAAATTGCAAGAAAAACTAATGAAATCTTAAGTTGGAAAAGTGTAGTGCATTTGAAGGAATTGTAAAAATTGATTTAATCTATGAATTTTCTTGGCCATTTAAATGTTTCATTGAGCTTCTAAGACCTCTAAAAAGCCTCCCAAGTGGCTCTCCCATCAAGGAAAAATTGAAAACCCCTTGAACCCCAAATGCTTCCATAATGTTGGCCTAGGACAGATGGAGGGGTTAGAGAGTATTTTAATTTATTCTAGCCTTAGTTTGAGACATAATATGATGGTAGAAGGTGGGAGGAACCCTTGGAAAAAATTTAGAAGCGATAGATAGTGAGATGGAGGTGTAGGCTCCATAATGTAGCATAATGAAGCAACTCCTAGCTAGGCTCCTTAAAATAATTGTGTATTGACTCCAAGGGGTCTAAATAGAGTCAAGAATCATAGATTAAAGGAGAGAAGGGATTCAAGATCATGAATTTTTGTAGTTGCTTAATTAAGTGCCTTATGGAAGCATAATGGAGCCATAAACCAAAGTAACATCATGTAAAGTGTGTATAATGCCAAAGTTTGTTCTCGTGAGTAATTCATGTTTCTTTTGGTGTGTCTAGGCCAAGAGAAATGATCTCCATCTTCTTAGGTATGTGAGGTCAAGGGAGAGGACTCAAGGCTTAAGGAAAATGTGTGTAAATGCAAGCAAGGTAGCTCTCTCTCTTTTCTCCCATGCATGAATGAATGTCATTGTCCTTGAATGTGTGTATGTGTATTTTAAGCTATGAATTATGTTTTGATATGATGTCTATGTTCCATAGAACCATAATGTTGCATTATGTATTCAAATGATGCCTAGAATGTTTGCATTGGCTTGCTTGATTGTGGAAAGGTTAAAAACCTTCTACTTTCGGTGAGGATGAGCTAAGAACCCTTAAAAGTGGTTGAGACCAAGAGAAAGTCTCCCAAGAGAAAGGCTTAGTTCAAAGCCTTTGAGAAAAAAAGGTGAGGCAAGTCCAAGAACCTCGAAGAAAGTAGGTGAGGCTAATCCATTCATTTGGCAAGCCTAAGTATGTTATGTGTGCCTTGTGTAAATGCCAAGAATGTATTTGCACCATTTTCTATATTAATATGTCATGCATGCATCCTTAAGACTTGTATTATATTCTTTATGCATAATTGAATGGGAGATGAGCTATTGGGATTCTTTGAATCTCACTCCCTCCTCTTCAATATCCTAATATGCTAGGTGGAGCCAATGAACAAGGAAATGGAAGCTAGCAAGTGGGAAGATGAAGCCTTGACCATAAAACTCTTAATTTTATCTATTTTGTAACCAAGGGAATGGTTTATGATTTAATTTTTTGATAGAATTGGTAAACAATGAATGGAACATGTGTAATTATTCTAATAGATAATGTATGTATGAAATTTGATGATAAATGGAATGTATTGAAATTTTTAGATATTGAATGGCCATTTCAAGTACATGTTTCTTAGCATATGGCTTAGGGATGAAGGATGAGATTTTGTGTTTTGAGTTTCTACACCTTTAAGACAAGTTTAGGGAGTCTTTTTGGGCCATTCCTGTAACATCCAATTTTTTGAAAATGATTGAAAACGTGAGAAACATAACGTATAGTTTCTCTGTAAATGAAGAGAATTTATCGAATATAAAAAGAAATCCCCTGAAATGAGATAGTTAAGGTCTCAAAAAAATTGAAAAGTGTTCTAGACTCCTAAAAATGAGAATCTCAGGCTCAGACAGAAAGAAAAACGGAGCTAGAATGAAGAAACAATTTCTTACGAAAAGCCTACGAAACATAATGACATTTTCATAATTTTGAGTAATTTTTGGAATTCACACAGAAAGAATTTTTAAATGAAAGTTTTGAGTTCTTCGGGGTTCTCAGAGGCCCTGAAAACCATGGAAACCCTCAGGACAGTTAAAATCCCTTTGGTGGACGTTTTCTAATGTCAGTTGACTCGAAATTTAACTGATTCGTTCGGGAAGGTTCTAGCTCCAATTTGAATGATTCCAAAGGTGTTTTACTAAATTGGGAACCTAAATTTCATAATGGAAAAGACAGTTCTCAAACAGGAACTAAAACAAAGGAAAAACAAAAATGCCAAAAATGAAGGGCAAAATTAGAATTTTTTAGAAAGTGAAAGCTTCTTGAACACACTTTAAGTTTCTTATTTCTTCTCCCCTCCATTTGCATGACCCATTCTGCCCAAAAAACAGAAAAATACACTAGCTCTCTTAGGCACACCATAGAGGAGAAGAAAGGAAGAGAAAACGTAAGGAAAAGGTAAGGAATTTCATAGTTTTTCATGCTTGATCCTTTCCAAACCTCTCCTTCTCTATTCCCCTTTCTTTCCTATAGTTATAATAAAGTTTATAAATCTATTTTAAGGGAGATATTAAGGGGGAAATTCGGATTTGAAGAGAGGAGTTCAAAGAACACAAGATTCAAGTGAAAAAAAAGTAAGAAAATAAGGTAATTTCTCTTCCTATGGCTGTCATTTTTTGTTCTTTCCTCCACCATTTCACCCTACTTGAGAAAACCCTAGGAGGAGATGATTTTTAGGCAGAACCAAACATAAATATAAAGAAAAAGGGTGTGAAGATTAAGAATATGCAAAGGGAATTATCAAAAAACTATTAAATTTCAAGATGCAAATTCTAGAGTTTTGTGTGCACCTTCTAAAATCTAATTTTATATGATAATTCCTAGGCCTAATTAAGAGTTTAAATGGGCTCCTAAGATCCCTAAGATGCTCCCCACATGCTTCCTCCTTCAAGGAAACAAAGAGAATTCCAATAAGGCCAAAAAGGGGCTATGTCTCGGCCAAGCATGGATGGAGTAGCTAGGGAGAATTTTAAATTTTTTCAAACTTATTTTTGTGTCATATATGATGAATGAATATGAGGAGAGGCCTTGGAAAAATTTTAAAACCCATGGAAAGTGAATTAGTGCCTTAGGTTCTATATTATGACTTAAAGAAGCAATATGTAGTTAGGCTCTTTGTTTTAATTGTGTGATGACTCCAAGAGACATAAAAGGAGTCAAGAATTATATTTGAAAGGAAAGAATGGAGCCTAGAATTTATTTGAGGGATGTTGCTTCATTAGGTGCATTTATGGACCATAATAGAGTTTATAGAACAATCTAGTGTTTAACCAAGTTGTATGGCCTTAGAGATTGTTTCATGAACCTAATTGGTTTCCATAAATTGTATCTAGGCTAAGAAAAACCATCTCCACAAGTTTGTGAGTGTGTGACTGAAAGAGGAGGCTTGAAATCTAAGAAAAAAGTATGTGATTGTATACAAGGTAGCTCTCTCCACCTTCTCTTATACATGGATGTATGTTTAGCTTGTCTTACAATGTGTGTATGTGTATTGTCAAGTCATGAAAAGTATGCTAGCATGATCTTGTTTGCCATGATTTCATAATGTCATGTTATGTTTTCAAGTGAATGTATGATGTTTTTTGAGTTTGCTTGAGTGTGGAGAGGCCAAGAACTCTTCACTATAGTGAGAATGAGCCAAGAACCCTTGAGCTTGGTTAAGACAAAGTAAAGAGTCTCCCAAAAACAAAGTGGGCTCCCAAGAGTATGGTTGAGTCCAAAGTGCTCAAAGAATGGGTGAGAAAAGTCCAAAATCCATTAGGAGAAGTGTGAGGCCAATCCAAACACTTGGTGAGCTTTTGAACAATTTGTATGACTTGTTCAAATTCTAAGCTTGCTTCTTGAATGTCCATGACTTGTATTATGTCCATGCATACATTTTTAAGGCTTGCTATACATATATTATGTATGATTGAAAAGGAGATGAGCTATTGAGATTCTTTAAATCTCATCCCCTCCTCTCCAATGATTTAACATGCTAGGTGGACTAAGTAATTATGATGAAGGGAGCCAACCACAATGAAGAAGAGAGATTGACAACCTTGTGCTTTGTTTTGTCTATTTTGTAACCATAATGATAGTTCATAATGTGTATGATGTTATCTATGTACTATGAACCTTGAGACATGTGAAATACACTATTATATGATGTTTAAATGTATGAAAATTATATATGCCCTCTAGCATTTATTTTGACTATGTAATGCCAAAGTGTGCAATATAGAAGTTTGATGGAAATATGCATAAGTGTTGGTTGAATGGCCAAAATGACAAGCATGAGGTTTGGAACCATTTGGTCAGCTCACATAAGTCTTAAATATGCTTTTAGACTTGCCCAAAATGTGCCAATACCAAGGATAGACCATTTGGCAAGTTTGGCACCTCATATGAAATCAAATTTAATCATAATAGAACCCTATATCACTTTTTAACCAAATGACCTACGTTTAATCTGAAATTTGGCATACAATTAGGTCTCATTGAGAGATTTCTGAGAAGTTAAAAATCATAATTTTCTGACGTTTACAGAATATTTGATGAATTTTCAAAGTTGACAAAATTTATAGTTTCTGGTTTGCTGCACTATTCATTTAGTCTGAAAATTGTTTTCTATCACACAAGGCCCAAATGATGTCCAATTACCATAAAATTTTGTACAAATAAATTAGATGATCACAGTGACTCGTGTCAACTAGAAGTACCTCATTTGAAGGTCTAGAAAGGGAGATATGAATTTTTAAAATTTCTGCCCAGTATCAGTAAATTTGCCGACTAGAAGTACTGTTCCATTAACATTTGGAGTTTGGGCTTGATGAACATTTTTGGAGATATTTTTCCTCTCTAGTTAACATCTACAACTTTCCAGATTAGTATCATTTGTATGGATTGGATTTTGTTTGGAATTAATTGGACATTTTCAAAGTTTTCTACAGAATTCTGTGACAGCTCCAGAATTCAGTTGGACCTTTGGACCATGTTGGATGTCAAGCGTCCTCTATGATGGATGTTATGATCTAAACATATTTTTAATATGAATTAGACATCCTAATATTTCCATAATGACCAAGATTGTATGATTTTGACTATTTTAGATTTAGTTATGATTTTTCAAAGTTTGCTCAGAAAAGAGGCCAATTCTGGCTGAGAATGAACTCTCATTTTCCATGCTTCATTCTGGTTTCTATGAGTTGTAGGCATGTTTTTGAGATGCAAATGAGTTTTAATGATGTAATTAAATATGAGGTTATATAGCATGAGCTCACACGGTCCACGTGACACCGATTGCAATTTTTAGATATGACAAAACGCGAATAGAGGCCAATTTCCCTTGCTTTTTCCATGGGGAACCTATATGATTCATGATATTATGACATTTAAATGCATGAGATGAGTTAGAATTTTTGGTGTTACAATTCCCACATGCCCAAGTAGCCATAAGAATATTAGCAGCTATTTTGCACACCTTTATACCATTAAAAGGCATTAAAATGATCCAAATGGCACCCTATGGCACTTTTTGAACAAATGAAGGAATTTCTCCATGAAATTTTGCAGATATGTAGAGATCATTGAGAGATTTTTGGAAAGATAAAGTTCAGCAAAAGTGAAGCTCTACAGAATTAGTTATGAATTTTCAAAGTTGGGATTTTGAATTGATTCTGGTATGTGCACTGTTCACACTAATAGATTTGTGTTCTGTGTCATCCGATGGAAAAATGGTGTCCAATGCTTGTGAAATTTTACAAGCATAAAGTAGAGTCATAAGCTTTCTGTAGCCACCAAGATCACCTCATTTGGATGTCTAAGTAAAAAGTTATGCAATTTTGAAGTTTGCTGTCAGTAGCAGTAGTACCCCCTGAGTTCAGTTACTATTCTATATATTTCCAATGGCTAAAAGTATTTTTTTTCATTTTGGAATTATTTTTTTCATAAATTTAACATCTGTAGCTTTCCATAATGACTAAATTTGTGTGATTTCAACTTTTATATAATTAGTTATGAATTTTGAAAGTTCAAATCAGTAATTTGAACCAGTAGCCCAAATAGCAGTGACCTCAGTGGATTTTTGGATGTCAAACGTTCTCCCTTAATGATTCATGAACTAAAATTATTTTTACCATAGGGTAGACATCTAGAGCTTTTCTAGAATGGTTAAGTTTGTTGGATTTTTTATTTTTGTAGATTTAGTTATGAATTTTCGAAGTTGTGATAGGAAAATTGAAAATCTAGCCAAAAATATGTATAGGTATTTTATGCTCCCCTTTGGTTTCCATGAGATGTAGGCCACTTCTGATGATGCAAATGAATTGTATCCATGTAATTAAATATGTGAATGTGATGAATGAATTCATATGGTCCACGTGACATCGAATGAAATTTTTATACATAACATAACATAACATTAGAAAATGCATTATTTTAATCCCCTTTTTCTTGCTTCTTCATAGAATGTATGGTCTAAAGCATGGTAATATGATGGAATAAGCTAGAAATATAAGGTGTTACACACATCAATTGGTTGAATTGCATGCCTATCTTCATCTATATCCAAAAATTTGACAAGATCATGTAACTTTGTCTTCCAACTCCTAAACAATCTCTGTAAAGTGCTAAGAGCGAAGCTCTTCATTAATGACTTAGCTTGGCCCTCTTGTTGTTCAAATTTGTCCTACAGACCATAAACATAAACAGTTATAGTTACATATGTAAAGGTTTAAAATTAAATACTATTTAGTTTGTATAATTGTCTATACACAAATATATTACCTTAACCTTTAACCACATAATGTCCCCATATTTTTCTTGTTGAGCAGGCCAGTCACCATCTCTAAATAAATAAGTGGTCTGGACCACCAAGCCACAATAATTGGAGAACTCTTGAGTGCCATATCCAAAAGCCCGCTCGAAGTCTTTAGGGATATCAATAACAATCTTTCTACCATACTTTGTCTTCAAATCAACAGACATACATTTGTATCTCCCTCGGCCTTTCTTAATAGTGCTATAAGAAGCTGAATGAGACATGTAGGTCATAAAAAATCATTACACCTAGATATGTGTGTGTGTGTGTGTGTGAGGGGGGAGAAAAAAAATAAACCATAATTAAACAAAATCTAAAGGTGGTTATACCTGCACTACTCTGGTTTAGTGATGGCTGTAAGGGTGGAAAATCTTCATGTTCTTGTTGTGTCATAGATTGTGGTAATGTAGGTAAAGTAGACTCCTTACTCTCAAAAACATTCCCTGTGACAAGTCCTGGTGGTAATGTCACATCACCTACGTGGTCACGTCTCAACCGACCACTGCCACGCCCATTCCCTCTTCCCCCCTTCCTCCAACCTTACCACGTCCACCACTTGATATTTCCTGCAAAATTGTAAATAATATGTGAGATACATTAGTTTGAATTCAAATGCTAACTTGATGAGAAAAACATAAGACAATTTATATGTAAGTACACTACCATAAAGATATTTAATCTAAGCTACACTTAGTATCATTTGTGTCATTTGCATCATCCTCATCAAGTATGTCCTCCCTTTCTTCTTCATTAATGGACACATCTTCATCAAGTATGTCTTTTCCATCTTCTTCATCAGTGGATACATCCTTATCATTATCATCAATGAATTCATCCACTACAACAATTACATTTGGCCCACTTGGTCGAGGGCGTTTACTTGAATAGTTTATTGTTTTTGGTTGAATGTCATTCCTATGAAAGCAAACCACTAGGTCAATGCCTACATCACCACTAGTAGTCAAATATACTCCAATTTCAATCTGCTAATAAGCCTCATCACTTAATAATTCCTCATTGTCCCCATCTACGCCATCATCACTCATCACTGGCATATTAAAGAAGTTTTCTAGTTTGTTGTCCAAACCTATATTTTTTCCAGCACTTAGTTCCATATACATCCTAAATCACATTTTTATCTTTAGAAAGGCATGAACCAACAAGAAAATATTACCTTGTTGCTCTAAATCGTGATTGCAATGAGTTGTGAGGAGGAATTAAAGAATCAGTTCTTGCATGCCAAGTTAGACATGCACCCAAAAACAAAAGGAAAAAAATGTCAAAAGGATTTCTAAGCAGAAAGGAAACAAAAAATCAATTCTTCTGTGTGAATGTGGATATATATATATATATATATGCACAGACCTTGCCTATTCAAATGATTAGCTTAAAATTTTCAATCATAGGAAACAAAACTATCATGGCCTTTTTCTATATTCACTTTTCTAGTTTGTTGTCCAAACCTATCATGGCTATCAATGGGATTAAAAGTTGTTCATAAAATACAAGTTTGTTCATAGAAACAATCAACAAGATAGCAACTTACAAAAAGTTGGCAAATACTTGCAAGGATATGTTGACAAGCCAACAAGATAGCAACTTACTTCTCATTTTTGTTCACACATGCATAATTTAAACTTAACCTAACAATCTCGATTTAGTTTAATCTACTAAAAAATATTGGTCACAAGTAATCATAACATCTCTCATTTATTTTTATATGTGACATTTTCTCTAAACATCCTAATTTATATAATTTTTTATATTCCTTGCACCAATACATCTATAATATTGTGGCATTGACCTTTCCCACATTCCATGTTTTTACTTTCTTTTTTAATTACTAGATCAACACAACTCAATAGTTTATATACAATATACTTAAATGTGAATATGACCAAGGATACTAATGATAGCTATCATTATCAATATATAATTTTCTAATAACAGCCATTATTATCTACATATGCATTTCTCTAGAATTCGGTAATCTCAAATATTGAAAATTATTATTATTATTTTTTAATGTTAACTAAAAGCAGAGTCCTAAATTTCTTGGTTAAACCTATACACAATAGATAAGTGTCACACAAATGTAAGGCCCGAAAGGATAACATACCTGTGATAAAATTGTATTATATTACAAGTAATCGAATGGTATTATAAAGGAGGTCAAGAATTACTTGGTTGTATGAGCAAGTCAAGTGGGTCAATTGCTTGCTTAGCTGCCAGAAATTTTAATATACTATAAGTAGAAAATAGTAATTAAACTATATTTAAAATTAAAGAACAAAAAAAATCATTTTATGTTATGAAATTAAAGAGTTTATATTAAATAAAATGTTTGTCATCAAATGGTTTTTCTTTTTTGGGCAGACTATATATATTGTTGACTTCTAATAATAATTAAGGAAAGAATAAATTATCTTGATTTAAAATAAAATTGTTAGTTGCATATATGAACTTCAATATACAAGACTTATTTCATTCTATTATTCTCAAAAATAATTGATGATGTCCAAGGCTAGAAATTCTCCACTGTCTCATGCTAAAATATTTAAGAGATTGTATTATAAATTTTTTTAAATAATTTAAATAATAATGTTATTTAATTTAAAAATAATATAACATTTCTAAAAAATTGAAGTATTAAATTTTTACAGTAATGAATAGTAAATTAAAGAGGGAGAGAGAATGTTTCCTTCCACGTTTTTGTAAAAGGCTAAGTATTACTTGCAACTATTAAATGTTTCCAGTTAATTGTGATGTGTGAAAATCTCTAGGGAAATATTTAATAATATAATTTTAAATTATAAAAAAAAATCCACATATCTTTATTAAAAATTTTATAATAAACATATAAAGAAGTTAACATAAATTTTGTCCTTTTATAAATTAAAATCCTTAATAGAGATCCTTTTATGTTTCTTTTTCATTATATCAGCGTAACTTAGATCTATTTCTTTGATATATTGTGCAGTCAACATTTGTTGTCATAGCACCATGTGTTAATCATCCATGTCTATACAAAAATCAAAATTTAAAACAAAAACCTCATACATCAATCACTCCATCTTCACTATACAGAATCTCCGTTTCTCCTTCGAAGCAATAGAAATTAGGAGGAAAATAAAACAAAACAGAAGCAAGATAATGGTCAAAACCAATAATTTTCATCTTGTTAATGTTTGTTATAGGCGCTTCCAAGACAGAGTATGGTAAAGAATCTTTGCAAGTGACTAGCTTCTGATAAACATGGGATCTTTCATGAAGGTCTACAATGAATTTTTATTTAAGCTTCATCTTCTAATTATCCTATGACACACTTGTTCTACCCTCTCACTCCACTATAACTTTGCAAGGGTAGATCATTCCCAATTATGTTTAATCAGAAAAATAAAATAAAAGAGGATAACTCAGTGACAGAGTATTTGAGAAATGGTAAATCATTCCCTTTTTATGGTCAAGGAATTTCAACTGCTCTAATGTATTATAAATGTAAAGCACAAACACTATTCCTACGATATTACTAAGTGAATAGCTTTACATTTATTATGTCTGATTCTCCTAATTGAATCCGAAAACTACTATCCCTCTTATATTAGTTGATTATAAGGAGTGTATCATTAACATTTGAAAATGAAAATTTCTTTGAATTTAAATAAAAGGCTATTTCTGAACAGCTTCCTAAAACTTTAAAGCCAGTACAGAACAAATCACAAACTAGAAGACCAAATACAATATAACAGAAAAAGAACAAGTGTACTGGTATTAGGAAAAGCCACGATCATGCCACTATTAGAAGAATTAAATAAAATAAATATTGGAAAGGAATTATCACAGTGTTAAAACTTAAATAGCTTTTCCCAAGGACTTACTAAAACACCTAGGTAGATAGCCATTTACACAAAAACTAATCACAAAAGTCCTCCTTTATAAGGCATCATTAACACCTTATAGTTTAGATTCACCTAAGAAAATCAAAAATCCAAGAAATTACCCAAGGAAGGGTTAAGAAATTTAACCTCTTGCACTCCTCAATTTCTATGAACCCAAATACCCTAGTCTATTTGTCCTATGATACAGAGCCCAAAAGCATAGATCTTGCTCCAAAATCCAACAACTTCATTTGACTCTAAAATGGCTAAAGAGTAATGCTACCTACTAGATGCACAATGAAAGGAACACTACAAGTGAAGGAGATCTTGTAATGCTACTAGCGCAAAATGAAGAAAGGATGAAGAATGATTTATAACTAAGAAAGAGGAAGAACAACTAATAAATCAGCGGAATCATTACCAGAGAAGGAGGAGGTTGATCATTGTTAGCGTTGTTGTTGTCGTTGCTCTCGCCGGAAAAGGAGGTTGCCTCGTTGGCTAGGAAAAGGAGAGCTTAGGGCTTCAGAAGGCCGACGGGCTCAGGCGGCTAAAGAAGAAAAGTTGAAGAAACTAAGTCCTAAAGAGTAATTGTTTAGTAAATTATTCCATTTTTAACCAAAATTAAAAAATTATAAATAACACAAAATTAAGAGGAGATGTGTCATATATTTGCTTTTCTAAATACTTACTAATAGTATTTGTTTCCTACAGCATTAAGGCTGAAGCAATATAAATTAAATCTTTTATAATCAGTCTTTGACAAAGATGAAGTGATATAAAAAAATAAAATTGTGTATGCAAATTTTTTTAACATTTACTTTTTCTTTTTTTATTTTTCTTCAACTGAATGCTATGTAATTATTTAGTGGATGTCCTGGATCTACTTAGAAACAGTAGATGTTGATGGAGAATTTAATTTTTTCTGTCCTTACGCATATAATTGAGGGCTTAGGGTCAATAACACATCAGAATAATGAAAGCCAACATCTTTGGCAATGAATGCGTCTTACCCCAAATCTTTAGCATAAAGCACTTTATGTGCAGCACAGCTCAGTGAAAACGATATGTGGTGATTTTCATTTTGGAGAGGCCATATTACGGGGTAATTTATAACTGCACCAAAATAATTTTTAAAACATTATGATTATCTTCAAGTGCTATTTTATACTAAAAAGAAAAAAAGAAAAATTTTATCTATCTTTTATTTTTTTAAAAAAAATGATAGCTATTATTGTTTTTAATGAGCACGTGATACTAATTGCTAAAATTGTAGTTTAAGGACACCTAACTAGTATTTGCCCATTGGTTCAACCAAAAAAAGGAAAATTGATGATCCAAAGGCGCTTTTTGTTAAACTCTTATATCGACATGTAACAGTAAAATATATTAATGATTTAAATATAACAAACTCAAAAGTATTTACATTAGATATAATATATTTTAAAACTTATTTTAAAAAAATTGTGCCAGGAATAACACTTTTTGCTTCAAATTAGATGGCTATAGTGCTATACCACCAAGTTTAAATGTTGTCCGAGAGCATATTTATACCCCCAAACAATACTGGAGAACAATGTTATCAAATTGTGTAAAAATATTATTTATGAATACAATATTTAGTCCATTTTTTACTTTTGATTGAAGATTCATTTAATTTATTTAACTATTATAAATCAGATATATAATAAAAATGATTTTTACGTACATTAACATTTTTTCAAGAAAAAGGATTAATTTTATAAACTTCTATATATGTCTATTATTAAAATTTTCAATAAGAATATGTGGATTTGTTATAATTTACAATTATATTATTAATTTTTTCTCTTGAAATTTTCACACGTCACAATTTTTTGAAACAATATTAAAGTTCATATTTGCTTCTACCAAATATTTTTTAAAACCTTATTCTTTATTTAAATTATGATTAAATGTCAACAATATATACATATATCTAGTCTACCCAAAAAAAATTATCATTTGATGACAACAATTTTATTTAATATAAACTCTGTAATTTTATAATATTATGTTGCTAATGTATTGGTACATGTGGGGAGTAAAACAAGAATCAATTGAGTTTTAAAAATTCAATACTTTTTTTCAATTGGCTTTAATGTTTAAATTTTAATCATCAATATTTCATTGTTATCTGTTTAATATAATTACCAATTTTTATAATAATAATAATAATAATTGATTATTATTATTATTATTACGTTTTTTTAAATAATTGATAGAGATAATGATTATTGATAGACATAAGTAAAAGAGAGAAAAAGTATTTGACTTATTAAAGATATGTTTTTAATTCCTAATCAAACTCTTGTAGACATTTTCATATACTCTATCTTCTTTTTCTACTTAGCTACTACAAAGTTTTTCTAGGAAGCTATTCACTTAGCACTCAAACTTGTATACACATCAATGTAAATTCAAGCCCTAAATGAAATTTAGTGTCTTCCTCTAAAATGAGCATCATCTTGTGCAAAGAAAGGTGTAAAATCACAAGTCCAAAAGATTATGCCTTCATTTAATGAAGTTTCGAAGAAGAGAAGATTAATGGAGTAAGGAAATATATGGGCTTATTATACAGATGAAATTTTTTTCCCTTTTTGTCTTCAGGTCACATTGATCACTTAATAAATTATAATTAAAATTTTAGTCTATAATTTTTTTTAGTCTTTTCTAACAATGCTTTAAAAATAAGTTATCAAAAAAGTAAAGTTTGAAGTGAAACTACTAGATAGGATGAGAAGGTTAATTAGAAGTTATGTTTTATGATATGTTATGAAGAAAAATTTTTTACAATTGTTTCTAATTAAAATGTACATTTAATTATCACAAAATCTTAAACAATTTAATACATATAAGAAGAAACTAAATTTGATATACTTTATCTTTTTATGAATTAAATAATAAAATAAAATTATCTATTTAGTTTGTTTTTTTACTTTTGATTGATGATTCGTTAATTTACTTAACTATTATAAATCAAATATATAATAAAAATGCCTTTTACTTACATTAACATTTTTTCAAGAAAAAGGATTAATTTTATAAACTTCTATATATGTCTATTATTAAATTTTTCAATAAGAATATGTGGATTTGTTATAATTTACAATTATGTTATTAATTTTTTCTCTCGAAATTTTTGCACATCACAATTTTTTTGAAACAATATTAAAGTTCATATTTGCTTCTAACAAATATTTTTTAAAACCTTATTCTTCATTTAAATTATGATTAAATGTCAACGATATATACATATATCTAGTCTACCCAAAAAAAAAATTATCATTTGATGACAACAATTTTATTTAATATAAACTCTTTAATTTTATATTGGTACATGTGGTACATGTGAGGAGTAAAACAAGAATTAGTTGAGTTTTAAAAATTCAATATTCTTTTTTCAGTTGGCTTTGATGCTTAAATTTTAATCATCGATAATTCATTATTATTATTTTAATATAATTACCAATTTTTATAATAATAATAATAGTAACAATAATAAATAATTATTAAATTTTTATAATTAATTGATAGAAATAATGATTATTGGTAAAGATACGTATAAGAAAGTGAAAGTATTTGACTTATTAAATATATGTTTTTAATTCCCAATCAAAATCTACTAAGCATTCTCATATACTCCTTCTTCTTTTTCTACTTAGCTGCCACAAATTTTTTCTAGGAAGCTATTCACTTCTCTTACAAACTGTATACACATCAATGGAAAATCAAACCCTAAATGAAATTTAAGGGCTTCCTCTAAAGAGAGCATCATCTTGGCAAAGAAAGGTGTAGAACCACAAGTCCAAAAGATTAAGCCTTCATTTAATGAACTTTTGAAGAAGAGCAAATTAGTGGAGGAAGGAAATATATGGGCTCATCATACAAATGAAATTCTAATTCTTAACCTTTAGGTATATGTACATATATTCTTTTTTTCCTTTGCATTTGTAGGTCTCATAGATCACTTAACACCTTATAATTAAATTTTTAATTTTTAATTTTCTTTTTATTTTTTCTAACAACTATTTATAACTAAGTTATCACTTGGTAAAGTTTGAACTAAGACTACTAGTTAGGGTGAGAAGGTTAATCAGAAAAAATAAGTTTATTTCTAGTTAGGTTTTGTAAAGCCCGATAATAATTTAACATCTACTAAAAACTCTTCCCAATCTAGAGAATGTCATTCCATTATTTTCTCATCTTGCTATTGCTAGAAGCCATGATTGAAAGGGAAAGTCTAAGGTTATTTTTTCTCCATTTTTTTCATTATCTCATTAATTTGACTTCATTATTTTGCTCCTTCAAACATGAATTTATGCTATTGCTTTACTTATTTGTTATTTTTTTCCTTATTGTTTTATTATTGTTATAATTTTTTAATAGAAGTATGTTATATTTTTACAATGTTTATATCTCATTATTTATGCTATATATCAGAAAAATTTATTTTATTATTACTTATTCAATTATTAATTGATATAAATTTCTTCTTAATATTTAAAAAATTTAGCCATGATTAAAAATTAAATTTCTTATTAATATTTAACATTATTAACTGATTTAAAATTTTTATTAATGTTTAAGTCATTCTTTTATTGAAAAATAAAAATCACCCTTATTTAAATTTTAAGAATACTTAACATTTAACTTCTATTATTCCTAAATTATATTAAAATTCTACTATCATACAAATATTAAAAATAAAAACAAAAAGCTTAGAAATAATAAATAAGAAAATGTTAAGATTGAAATTAAAAAAAATAACCAATTTTAAAATAAATTTATAATTATAAATAATATATATTAGTTTTATTTTTTCTTACATATGTATGCCATATATAATTTTTTGTTACATTATTGTCTTTATATGTATATATAAACAAACTTTTAGTGGCGACAAGACTAAGTCACCGCTAAAAAGATCCTTTAGTGATGACCACATGTCATCACTAAAAGATTTGGAGCAACTTCTTTTAATATTCTAAAGATTTGGCACAAAAAATTTAGTGGCAACCTTCTAATGTCGCCACTAAAACATTTTTTAGTGACGACAAGAACAAGTTGCCACTAAAAAAACTCTTCAGTGATGACAAAATGGCGTCACTAAAACTAAAATTTTTGACGCAAATTTTTTAATATTTTAAAAATTAAGCACCAAAACTTACTGAAAACCTTTAGTGGTGATATAACAAGTTGCAACTAAAATGTTTTCGCGGTGATAAAGTCGCCACTAAAATCCTTTAGTGGCAATACCTACATGGATCCTCACTAAAAGTTTTTTACAAAATTATTTTTATTACCATAAAATTTTTGTGCCAAAATATTTGATTTAAAAGAAAATCAATATGCCATTCTTTTAGTGGCGACCTTATAGCATCGTCACTAAAAAGTTGTCGCAGAATTTTGTTAATTGGCATAAGGATTTGGTAGCGACCAAGAGTTGCCACTCAAACGTGTTAGTGGCGATATGTTTTTTTGTCACTAATAGTTTTGGAAAATATTTTTTCTTAATTTGACAATTGTATTAAACATTAGTGGCGACTTGCGCTTATTGCCATTAAAAGATCTTTTAGTGGTGACTCATTATCACCATTAAAATTTTGGCATAGATTTTTTTATGAGATGGGATTACTTTCAGCCTTTTGTCGCCATTAAATATTGTCACTAAATACTTTTAATGGAAACCTTTTCTGTCCCCACTAAAAAGTCTTTGACATTGTTCTACATTGTTTTAGTGACAATTCTTTTATATCACTGCTAAAAGTTAATTTTTAGTGACAATATTTTTAGTCACCACCAAAAGTTGTCACTAAAAGTCTATTTTTTTGTAATGATGATTAATAGCTCAAAGATTGTTGAAATGCTTAGTTATTATTCTTTGTTGTTCTTAAGTATTTAAAAATTTGATAGGAGGTTGTTTTTATTTACATATTTATATTAATTTGTAGGAGGCTTTAATTTAAATGTTATTAAGATTATTTGATTAAAAAAATTTAAAAAATATTTGTTACTTCACATTTTGCAGCCATAAATTACTTAATTTATTAACCATAGGATATTTGGTCGCACTTTGCCTTGAATGGTGATCAGCTACTGAAATGCATATGCATTTGAAATATTGGATGAGCATACATATCAGTTTCTTTGTTTCTTATAAGACTTCATTTTCCTACTGAAAAATTGATGATATATTAAATGTTATATTTACTTTAGGATAAGGACTAATTTATACATCATAGGAAAAAAGTTCAAATTTTCCTATGTTTAGGAGACTCTTGCAGGCATTTTTCATTACTAATTATTTTACAAGTTTATTCAATAATTAGTTCTTTTCCCCTGTATAGTTTCAAGAAAAGCTAAATGAAAGTATACTTTATTATTCAAATTAATACACAAAAAATAGTGAGATTATCATTTCAATATTGACAGTGATGAAATTAGTGCAATATTAAACTTTATAAAATATTAAAATAATACAATAACGTTATAAAAATATAACAACAAGATAATAACAATTAATTACTTTATGAAGGGCCAAATAAAAATTTTTATTCAATGAATTGCATATCACAATTGGAGTTACAATAATTTTCAGCTCCATTAAGCTTATGAATGCAATTTAACAATTGATATATATATATATATATTCCCTAATTTTATCATGATCTTATGATCATTCTCACAAGAAAAAATACTTCACAGTTTTTTTTTATTATCACAATAAGAGATATTTTTGAATTTTTTCTACTTAAATTATTTTTTGAAATAATTTTGAAGACACATTATCTTTGTTGGTCAATAATTTTATCTAATTTTCAACAACCTATCAGTCATTTTTTTTCCTTCAAAATGAGAGTTCAATTTTTCAAATTTATTAGATTTGCAATTGATTCTACTACATTTGTTCTTGACTTAGTTAATATAAATGCTTTTATCCAGTTGTCAACCATGATGAATTTCCTATTCGATTTCTCTATTCTCTTGTTCTAGTACCCCCCTTTTGTCTATCTCCTTTTGCAAATTTGTGAGGCATGTTCTTTTTGTGAGTTGTAGAAGTTATATTTCATATTTTTAGATTTATTTTTGTGCACTATATATCTTTAGTCCTTTAATTTGCAAGTATTGAAGCTTGAACTTTTATGTCATCTTATACATCATACATTGTAATGTCTTTTTTGGCCAGCTTATACGTCATAGCACTGAAGTATACATGGAAACTCTTTTCTTTGTTTGTTAGATTAAGACAAGATTGGAAAATGCTCTATATCATTGAATTCAGTCATAGTTACCAATTACCATTTTAAAATCTCTCCATACAAATTTCTCTTGCTTTTGAGCTTCACTTAGACATACATTTTATTTGACTTCATTTTCTCTTTAAGTATATATATTTTTTTTGCAAATAGTCCATGCTTATAGTTTTGACTATATGTGGATTGTAACGTCCGATTTTTCATAAAACACCAAAATGAGTCAATTTTCAAAGTAAGTCCCTTGAGATGAGTTATTTAAGACCAACAAAAATGAGAATAAAATCCTAAATAATAGAAAATGAGGATCCAAGATCTAAGATACTAGAAAACCCGAGCCAAATGAGCTAGGAAATTTGTGAAAGAAAGTTGGGGCATTTTCATAATTTTTGGACAATTTGGAAAACTCATAGAAGGGCTTTTTAAATAGAAAATTTCAGCTTTTTAGGATTCTCAAAGGCTCTGAAAACCATGCAGCCCCTAGAACAGTTGAAAATTCTCCGGTGAGTGATTTCGGCCGTTAATTGACCAAAACTTTGACCGAACGGTTCGGAATAATTTTAAATCCGATTTGAGTGATTCCAAAGGTATTTTATAAGTAAGAGAGCCTAAAAATTATGATGAAAAAGATAGATTTTGAAAAGGAGCTAAAATGGACCTAAAATGGAAAAGCCAATAAGAGGGACTAAAATGCAAAAGTAAAAAGTTGCATAAAGTGACTTTTAGCTTCTTCTTATCCACATTCCAGCAGCTTCTCTGACTTAAATGCTCTGTTTCTTCCCAAAAAACCAAAGGGGAGTTCATCCAAAAGTGGCGCACCAAGAGAGCTAAGAAAGGAGGAAGAAAAGCTTAAGAAAAGTGAAAATTTATGGAAATTCCTAGTTTCCTCTTTAGCAACTCTTCTCTCCTCTTTCCCCACTTCCTTTCCATGCGATTATTGGAGTCTTTGGTTTTGTTTTGAGTGTAGAACAGAGAGGGGGAGTTCAAAAATTTAAAAGAGGGCTAAGGAAGAAGAAAAGGCATTCAAAGAAAGTTAGGAAGCCAAGGTAAAAAGCTAGACTCATGCTTCTTCTTTCTTGTTCCCTTTCCTCTTCATTTCATTTTATATATGGATAGCTAAGAAGGAGTAACATTTGGGCAGAACCAAGGGATAAATCATGTGATTTAAGGTATGGGAATCAAGATTATGCAAAGAGAACAAACAACCATCCATGATTTTGCAAGAGTGAAATGCTAGGGTTCCAAGAACATAACCAAAAATATGATTTTATACAAGAATCCCTAGGCTAACGTAAGTGTTTGTATGAGCACCTAAGAGCCCTAGAGACCTCCCCACATGCATCTTCCATCATGGAAACAAAGGAAGCTCATTGATTCTCATTCGTGAAGCTTGTTTCGGCCTAGGGCAGAACCAATACCTAAGGATAGTTTTAAATTCATCCAAGCTTGGTTTTGTGTCATATATGATGGCAGAATATGAGAGACATCCTTGGAAAAAATTTAGAAGCCTTAGAATGGGAGATGAGGCAATAGGTTCCATAATATGAACTATGGAAGCAATATGGACCTAGTCTCTTGGAATTGAGTGTATGATGACTTTAAGGAGTCTCATTGCAACCAAGAGACTAGATATAAGATGAAAATAAAGCCAAGACCCTAGATTCTAATGGTTGCTCCTTTGGATGCCTTATGGATCCATTATGGAACATTAGGAGTAGTTAACTTTTCTAGAGTGTGTGCAACCTTGTTGAATGCTCCAAGTGTATAACTGGGTCCCATTTCATGTATCTAGGCCAAAGGAATCAAGCTCCACCTCTTTGTGGGTGTTTGGCCAAGGGAGAAGAAGAACTTTTAAGGGAAAATGTATGACATTTCAAGCAAGGTAGCTCTATCCACTTTTCTTCATGCATGCTTGAGTGTCTTTCTTATCTTGAATGTATATGTGGATGTTTTAAGTCATGAAATATGTTTTCAGTGAATGATTACATGCCTTGGTACCATGTTGCTATGTTATGTACTTGAAAGATATTTTCATGAATGTTTTTGGTTTGCTTGAACTTGGTGAAGCCAAAAGTCCCCTATCTAAGGTGAGGATGAGCCAAAAGCCCCTAAGATTGGGTGAGACAAAGCCAAAAGTCTTTAAAAAGAGTGAAGTTTAGTCAAAATTCCCTTAAAAATGGGTAAGGCAAGTCCAAAAGTCCTAAAGAGGATGGGTGAGGCTAAATCCTTGTCTTGACAAGCCTAGGTATGTTATTTATATCTTATTGAATGAAGAAAATGCTTTATGTATGATTGATAACTTCATGTTTGACTCACATGCATTTTAGACTTGAAATTTGCATCAAGTATGTGTGTTTGAAAGGGAGGTGGGCTATTGGGATTCCTAGAATCTCATTCTTCTCTTCTCATTACCTAATATGTCTAGGTGGACTAAGTGAACAAAGAAATGGGAGCCACCAAACTTGAAGATAAGAAAATTGGCAAAGGACTTGTGAAATAGTCATTTTGTCACCATTTTGTTGTCAAGAAATGCAATCTAATGATGGTCATGGTGTATGCACTTATGGATGAACATATTGTATATGTATGAGCATTAGAACTATATTGAATGACGTAACAAGTTTTTGGTAAGAATAGCAAGATTTTGGCATTATGTACATGGTGTATGTTTTGGTGTGGGAGAGTGAGTTTTGCAAATCTGGGTTGTTAGACCTTTAAGCCATGTTTGATAGCCTATGTTGATGCTTTCTCACGTGCTCATAGAGCCTTAGGAGTAGGAGAAGCAAATTTGAACCCTTGGAGCCCTCTTTTAATAAAAAAAATTTTCACTTTGCCCCCTTATGTCAACATCTGACCAAATGACCTCTTCTTGACTTGAAATTTGGCATGATATTAGATCTTGCCTAGAGATTTTTGGAAGCTAAAGATAGGTCATTTGGGGGTTTGTGTAATTTTCTATGATTTTTCAAAGTTAGTATCAGAATTTCATATTTATACCAGTATTGTTCATTTGGTCAGTTGTGTAATTGTGTCATTCGAGGGGCAAATATGGTCCAATGGCTATGAACTTTTATAGAAAGAAACTATAAATTTTATAGCAATTGGAAGCACCTCATTTGGAGTCTGAACTAAGAGATATGAATTTTTAAATTTCTAGAACAGCAACAGTAGTACAGCATGACTTGAGTCACTATTCCATTGAATTTTAGTGGCTAAATGTGCTTGCTCTGGTCTGAGTCTATTTTTAACATAAATTTAACATTCATAACTTTCCAAAATGGCCAAGAGTGCATGATTTAAATTTTTATAGAATTGGTTATGAATTTTGAAACTTTATATCAGTAATATAAACCAATAGTCCAGATAGTAGCGACCTCAGTGGCTTTTCGGATGTCAAATATTCTCCCTTAATGATTCATGAGCTGACATTATTTTTACCATGGGGTAGACATTCAGAGCTTTCTGGAATGGTAAAGTTTGTTAGGTTTTGATTTTTGTGGATTTAGTTATGAAATTCTGGCCGAAAATAATAGTGTGAGTTTGATGCTCCCCTTTGAATTCCACAAGTTGTGGGCCAACTTTGATGATGCAAATGAGTTGTATTTATATAATTAAATATGAGAATTTGATGTATGAGCTCATATGGTTCGCATGACACTGAATGGAATTTTCATACACTATGTAACGCGAAATAAGACATTATTTTAATGCCATTTTTCCATTCCCTTTGTGCAACTCATAATGTGAAACTTAGAAATGATAGAAAGCAAGCTAGAAATATATATTATTACATGGATAGCTACAATATCATTTCCTCTTGGTTTTGCAGATGTGCTTGAGGGAGATATATTTCTTCAAAACCTACAAGTATTGTTGTTGCTCATGCCTTAGGTATACAAATTATAGTTTTACTCTCATCCTTTTTAGTCCCCTTGCTCATGCTCATGTTTGTTTGTTGATTAAATATGGTTATTTTTTAACATTTGAGTTTTTAATTAAATCTTTATTGATATGATATATACCTCTATCTCTTAATAACACGTAATAGTAGACTCTAGGTTTGCCCTTCCATTTATAAATGTTTTATCCTAAATTATTGTTACATTATTATATTTGAACTAAAAAAAATGCTTAATTTACCATTGAATGGAAGGGCATTTAATTTTTTAAATTAACGGTTTTAATTATATTAGGTGATATTTATAATGTATTTATTGAACAATATTTTTCTCTTGTAATTTGATTTTTAAATGTTTCTAATAACATTTTACATTTTTAATTTAGGTACTTGATTAAGGGAGTAGAAATCAAGCAAGTGTCATAAAATATTCTCTATTATCTTTCAATCAAGAAGAAGACTATTAGTATAATTATGACTTATAAGATCTTTTGTTAAATTATATCAAAATTGTAGGACTTATTTATTAACTCATAAAACTTTTGTTCTAGATTTAACATTTAATTTTACATCTAATTATAATTTAAAATTTATAATTGTTATGATTATTGGGTACTATTGATTTTTAACTATATTTATATTCAAGTTCACATATAAAAATAGTTTAAAAAATTCAAAAAAAATATTTTAAAAGTAACTGTTGGAATGGTTGCTATAAGGGACATGTCTTTTTGCAATGATTGTATTAAAACTGCTACAAAATTTGTGTCATAACTTGTAATAATTCTATCAATCATTGCAAAAAGTGTTTTGCGATGGATGTTTTCACAGTTAGAAACAACCATAGCAATATGACTCCCTACAAAGCTTTTAATAGTGGATTCTACAATTGTTGCTAAAATTTTTTGCTACGGTTGTAATCGTTGCTATGTCTAAAAAAAAAGGAAAAAAAATTGACACCTAATAAAGCAAAATACTATTTCTTTAATTTATAAGGAAGATTCTGACTAAACACCACTTTTGATTTACTTATATTTATTGCCCAAATAATTTGCCCTAAAGTGCCATAATAGAATTAATATGACTACACATAGCTTCCATAGCTTGAAAGAAAAAAAAAATAGTATCATCAACATATATCAAATGAGATATTGTTGGGAATTATGCACAACCTTGATACCCTTGCATTTTACTTGATGCTCCTCTTTATAGATCATGCATGACAATATATTTGCATATAAAATAAAAAGATAAGGGAATAAATGATCACCATGTCTTAAACTTTGTTGAGGTGGAAAACGATTTGTTAGGTGACCATTAACAATTAACTAGTAAGAAAATGTGCATACACATTGTATAATAATGTGAACCTAATGGGTTGAGATATTCATATGTCTCAAAATTGCTTTCAAGAAATTCCAAGATACCTTATCATAGGCTTTAGCTACTACTAATTTACTATGATAAATTGTATGCATTAATTCTAAAATCAAGATAATGTTATCCGAAATTAATCTACCAAGAAAGAATACATTTTAATTTCATGCAATCACATCCACCAACACCATTTAAATTTTATTACAAATAATTTTTAAAAGTTAGCTTATTGTAATTCACATTGTAGAGGCTAATTGGTTTATACTCTTTGTGAGATTGTGGATAGTGATAATTCCCAACTATTCATGTTATTATATATATTTTCTCTTAGTAAAGATGATGTTACCATCCAATTATAAGGTAAATAATACTTTTATAGATAAAACAAATATACTTAGGATGAATAGTTCTATACTCAATTCTTACTTGAAAAATGATAGTTTTTGTCTTAACTTTGAGTATATTGATAACTAATCACACTTTTTTCTTATTATAGGATGCATGTTTCAAAGAGGATTGAGCATTCTCAAGTGAAAGAGACTTCAGAGCTAGTTTCTGCATTTTTTTGAAAAACTCGCCGATTTTTATTTCATTACGCCACGGCTGAAAGGGAAGAAATTAGAGCAAGTGTACTGGGCAACCTGCACCATGGCGCATCCCATTATCGACGTTGTGAAAATATACTTAGAAGTTGACAACGCTGCAATGAGAATGTGATGAGCCATGGCATTGGTTGAGAGAAGCTAAATCCAGGGTGAGGAAAATGCTAAGCTGTGGCACAAAGTCATACAGAAGCCAAACTCACCATGGCGGAAGTACTGTGTGCCGAGGCAAGGAGCGTACCTTCCATCCAAAAGCCAATTTTTCCGCAGCTCATCCTAATCATGCTGTGGCAAATCTTCACCTAGAACTCAGCTAAGCTGCTGTTGGAATTACTGAGCCGTGGGGCAGAACGAATTAGCTAAATGTAGCATTTTCTTTATAGAGTTTTTGAGGGTTTCTGGCTTCATATGCAAGGGGAATTATAAAGAGCCATCATTCTAGATTGTTTTTGCTTTGTTCCAAGTGTGTGGAGGATAGAGAGAGCTAAGAAGGCATCTTGGAGGAGAGGGAAGCTAGGGATTGAAGAGTGAAGTTGAAACAATCTCCATTTCTGAGTTTCTTCTTCCTTTCTTTTATTCTTTTAATTATTTTTGATGTATTTGACTTTCACTTCAAGTTTGCCTCTAGTTTTCATAATTATGCATAGCTAAACTCTCTAATATATGATTATTAGGAACTCTTGTATGAATTAATGATTAACTTTGCAATTAATGGTTAATATTTGTTCATTCAACTCCATGCTTCATGCTCTCTAATTGATTGACCAACACTTATGGCGATTTGATACCTTGCTTGAACTTGGAAAAGGGAAATGGAGGTTAAATCAAGAGTTAAGTAATCTGAGTATTTGAAACTTGCTAGGGTAAGTGGATGGTTTAGTTAATGAGATAGGAATATATTCATTAGCCTCACATGGTCTAATTAGGTATTATACTATCAATTTGATCCTTGTTGGTTTTATAAGGAATTATGAAATTGATTAGATAACCTTATATGAGATTTGGAAGAATACTTATAGGAATAAGTGAATCTTAGACTAACATATATCATCATTGAGAGCAAAAGTACTGAGTGTTGAGTAAATCGTTATGAAATATAAGAGAAACTAATAATCTTATATGCCACTATTCATCTAGAACATCCAAATACTAACCTTGAGCTTTGTATACTTTTTAATCCATAATCATTTCTTTCTAACACCAACTATTAAAAATTGATTCGCTTGATTTAAGCTAGGGTGTGAATTTTAGTACTTGACATTATTTTGACAACAAATCTTCGAGGGAACGATCTTTTCTTATCACTATACTGCCTTTGCGATAAGTATACTTGCGTGTACGCTTCAAGAAAACAACATATAGCCACACTTAAGAATTAAAGTGGTGTAGGAATGATTTAAGGCTTTTAACAGATAGCCAAAACTGAAAAAAGCATATACCATCATCCTACATAAGTCTTGTTTAATAGCCCCCCAATCATGCTATAAACATTTTGCATTAAAATCATTAGGACTAGGGATATTATCCACATTTAGTTGAAAACATTATAGATTCTATTTCTTCCAAAGTGATCTATTTTTAAAGAATATATGACTGAGAACCTGACAATACTGGAATATCTAAAGAGCTAACTCTCTTCTAACTTGATCCACTAAAACAAAAGACTGATAAAAAAACACTTGCTAGAAATAGTCCTTTGTCATGCATCCAATTTGATTATGATCTTGAACCCAACTTCCATTGTCGTCTCTCAATCGAGCGATGAAATTATTAATTCTTTTTTTCCACTAAACTATGAAAGTATTTGGTATTCCTATCCTTCTTTTTGAGCCTTGGTTTTTAAGTGGACAATGATTATTCACAATCATACCAAAATTCCAATTGGTGACAATAATAGCTTTCCAAATGTTCTATATTATCTGCAATTAGATTGTTCTGAATCTGACCCAATGTAGATTCTAAACTTGCAATACGCTAATGTATATTGCCAAGCTACTTTTTATTCCACATACAGAGACTATGTTTAAGGGTATGCAATTTGTTAACAATTTTAAAAGCAATAGAACCAGCTTTCCATTCATTCTAAACATTACGTACAATTACATTACATTATTGCGGAAATTGTAACCAAAACTTTTTAAAGTGGAAAGGGTGGTTCCTAAAGGGCTACATCTGGTCACCCCATTTGGTAATGGGAAAAACCAGCTAATGAAAGAGAGAGAAAAGGAATCTAGCAATAGATTGTTTAGTAGCCATGCATTTGTTTTTTGAGTAAAATCTACTTTTGGCCGCTAATAGAGAGACTTCCTTTAGATAAGCAATAAGACGGAGACATTTGCTTGAAAATGATAAATGCAAAGTCCCTTTTACCCTTAACTTCATTAACTTCACAACAAATTATGACCCATCCTTCTCAGCCTCTTTTGTTAGCCATGCATTTATTGTGGCTCTGTGTTTTGGTACTTTGTAAATTTTCTTTGCAAGGCCAAAAAAATAAAATAAATATTTTTTTTTAATTTTTTTATGTAAAGATATTATGAATATTTCTTTAATTTTCCTTTTTCATTCCTAATTTTTTTTTATCATCTAAATATATAAATGAAATGACATTCTGGTTCTTTTTTATATCATATCAAATGTATTATAAATTACAATATTTCATTCCATTCACATTTTCATTCTTATTTCAATTTTATTAAAATCCATTATGTGTTTTAAACAAGTTGTACAAGATCTTGATGCATTTGGATTTGATTCCTGTCTCATCTATTTTCCTATTCTCATCTCTCAAAGTCTTATCATTCTCGATAATTTTAAAAAAAAATTGTATATATTCTTCTAAAGTGTAAAAAGTTTTGAATATTGTAACTGTGTATTTTCAACAATAAATTCAGCATAAATGTATTATTCTACTTTCTTTCTTATTTTTTTAATTGAATTTATTATTATTATTATTATTATTATAAAGGAGATCTTAGGAGCAAGTGATGGAAAAAGAGGAAGAACATCAATCATAGCCTACATGAGGATTCTTTAAAACTTGCAATTGGAATATGAAACCCAATTATTTTAATTAAAATATTATTTTATAATAAAAATTGGTTACAACTTTAACTTCTAAGGATAGATTACTTGTAAAAAATTATAAATCAAATATTGAATTTAAATTTTTTATTAAATGTTGATAATCTATTTAAACTTGCCTGACTCATCAGATGAAAAATTACAGCTGGGTATCAACCTCTTATGAAAGACGATCATTAATAATATTTCAAAATTAATAAAGTAATCCACCAGAATTATTCTCTCCTTTTAATCTCAGTCCCAATTATAAAATTCAATAGATACCATATCCATAAGGTTGCCAAGAAGCCACGTCACCATTTAAAATATTCAGCCAACAGACGCAGCGTTTTGGTTCAATTAAAAACCCAAAAAAAAAATTAAAGTAATTAATTTAGTTCAAATTATTTTTTAAAAATTTTTTATAGAATAAAATGAAATGACAAAAAAATCTAAAACTCTTATTTATCAATTAAAATTTTAAAATGTGTGTTCTTCCAAATTAAAATGTTTAAATCCGAATTGAGAGGTTCGAAAGAAATGGAATAAATTAGTGAAAAATATTCTAAATAAAATATAATACAATATAATTAAATTTTCTGTAATTTATTATTTTTAATTCTTTAAAACTTATTAAAAAATTTATACGTTATTTTATTTTATTAAATTTTATTATAATTTTTAAATGATATTAAAAATATATTTTTAATTAAACTCTGAAACAACAAAATATTGCGTCACTTTTTATTGCATTATGAGCTTTTACATTTCAATATATTTTTTTTCCTCAACTCCCAGACAAAAACAAAGACATCAATGTCAACTCTTCACCCCTCTGGCACTTAAAAACCAGAGCGAGACAGCTTGGTAGGCCTTGGTTTCTCAATGGCGAAGGAGTGGGATAAGTTTGAAGCTTCTGGCAATCGCGAAGACGTATATAAGCTAGCCATTCTATATGTAAGGAAAAAGGGCTTTAAGATTACAGAGTAGGGTGCTCAGAAATTAAGGACTTGGTTATGAGGTGGTGCGGGTGACGATGGGAAAGCAGAGATTGTGCTTACTGACAAGTTATTATGAAGGTGATGGTTTTGTTAAGGTGACTCACTCTGTTTTTCGTGTCATACAGGTGATAGGTTAACATAATTAACTTGAATATGAAGTCGGAAGTGAAAGACCACTGAGTTTGACGAAACGCTACGTTTTTTGGTTCAATATTGTAAAATGATGCCATATGGATGCAATATTTATTGAATTTTACGATTATAAATCTATGATTGAGAGAAATTGGCCTTGCCAATTTTTTGGATCAACAGAGAGGGCCTCGAGTCCGGGTGTGTGTGTAGGGTCTATATATATATATATATATGAGAAAATCTTCTATATATATTTTGTAATATAATAGTTGTTTTTTTTTGGAGGAGGATATTATAGCTATTAAACGATATTGTTATTTTGTTCACTTCCTCTCTTTATTTTTTTTATAATTATTTTTCTCGTCTATAACACTGAATGTCAAATTTATGAAGTAGTATTTTAAGAAGCCTTAATAGGTTTTTTTTGTATTAGTGTTTTTGAACACAAGTCTGAGACCTTCAAATTGCAAGTAGGAATGATTTCGTAGAGTGGGGCGGGGCGGGGAGTGTCTCCCAGTTTCCATCTTCACCATCTATTTTTTTTAATTCTTTATCACAAAAAGAATTTTTTTTCCATCCCAATTCTCCAAGTCTCCATGAATCTTTGCCATGGAAAAATAGTTAAGGACTAAAGGTTAGTTCTTATATTAGAATGCTTTTTTTTTAATTATGAATTAATATAAATATAAATAAAAAATTAAATGTCTAAAAAAAATAAAAGTTACCATACATGTAGATGAAAATTTTCAAGTATTCATATAAAATTGACAAGAAGGAGACCCATGAGACGATAGTATGATCCCTGACATTCCCAATTTATGACATTTTTACAATCCCTAGTTGCGAGTTCTGCCTTTTTTTTTTATTTCTCACAACTCTTATTTTATTCATGTATTGTAAATCTTTTTTATCTGCATTCCTGGGCGATTAATAGTCCAAATCAAAGCTAGAACTAGAGCGTTACCCCTATTTTTATTTTGAATGAGTCATGGAATATACTAGTAAATGTTGAATTTGGATGTATGCGATGTCGCATTAAACAAGATATTAAACAAAAACGAAATGGTGTGAAACTTCACTCGATTTTTTTATTCGATTTTCTAACATCAACTAACAACTAAGCTGTATCCTTTTGCCATTGCACGCTGATAGTAAATTATAGAAATCTTATTTTAGGTATAAAAAAACTCTAATTTAAAAATATTTTAATCTTTTATATTTTTGATTTTATTCATTTTATTTCTTATATTTTGAATAATATTAGTTATTGGTTCAGTTTATCTTTTTATTAGACTTTAATAAATATTTTCATTAAGATTTGATATTATATTTATCTTTAAGTTATTAAGAGTTATCTCTTCAGCTCTATATAAAGCTCCTAATAGCTGTATTAGAGACAACATAGCGTTAATTGATAATAAAATAAAGCCTCTGCATCTCCATTTCTCTCATTCCTTCTATCCTTTTATTTCTTCTATATCTCTCTCCTTTCTTCTCTCTCTTCCCTTTTCCCCTATTCATTCCATATTTTCCTACGTTATCTTGGTATTGGAGCAAGGTTCTCCTTGTGCCAATCACGTTTTTGCTGCTGGAAATTCGTCAAAATCTCACTAAAATCTACAAAATAGCTTCTATCTATACCAAATCTCACATTTTCAACCACCAAATCAAGTGAGTGGCTTCTCCATTTGAAGCACAATGTCCAAATTGGCTCATCCACGGAAGCCCATCATTAGAAACCACGACCACATTTTGGCAAAGTTCCTTGTATGTGGGTTTCATGCACCAGACGCTCCAAGAATGATTTTTTTTTTAATCTTTTATCATCTTGATTTCCACTCCAGTTAACTTGAGTTGTAGATAATCATCATTTGGGAGTATTATGGGGGTAATACTAATGATTTTAGCTTTCTAAGGTATTTATATTTTATTTGAAGTCTGTAACTAATTACTTTATTGGAGGTTATTCTAAAAAATTTGTAAGGCTATTTCCTTGAGCCTTTGCTATCCCATACCAATAAAGTAGCATACCCTTTTCCATATCCATAAATTATGTGATCAAAATCAAATCCATTCTCTATTAAATTATGTTTGTTAGGTGTTCAAGAGTGTCAATTTAACTTGTTTATTGTTTTTAGCCAACTTAGCATTGCATTTGTGTTCCTTTACATGACCATTTTGTGACTTATATATCTGTGATCCTTTGTAGGACCATTCATGATTTATATGACAAATAAAGCTTTTTAAAGCAAGAATTAATTGTTTTAAGGATTACCAAAATACCCAAACTTTCCAAACTAGTATGGACAATCTGAAAGAATATGTGGACTATCATTTTGAAGAAATTATGAGTGCCATTAGCCTATTAGATAAACAAATCAATGGTAAAATTTAGAAAGTGTAATTAGGATTCCTAGAGAAGAAGGTGTCAACCCATTACTAATTTAAAACTCTACCAATGAGTTCCAATAGGAATCAACAATCTTCCACAAGTCTTAGTGCTAGGAATACTCAAGAACTTCCTTATAGGACTTTAAATTGACAACTTGAAATGGTAGAAGATCATTGGGTTGATTAGGACTTTGTAGAACTATTCCACCATTACCACTTGGAAGGTTATCACTTGGTCTTCTAGCTCACAATACTCTCCCCTTCCTCTACTCTCTGCTCATAATTTCCCTCAAATTGCACATAATCCTTTAGTAACTCTTCTTCACTCCTCAAAGTAATTCCATTATAGTTTTCCTCATCTTTTATATTTTAGGAGTAGCTACCATATCACTCAAAGGACTCTCTTGTGAACTATTATAAATGAAATTGTCTAATTGACTATTTGAGTTTCCACGTTTCTAATTGTGTTATCTTGCTTGGCCATATGGGCATCTTGCTTGTCCATATAGCACATAATTATTTCTTCCAAGTTAGCATTATGTGCTCGAATGAAAATTTCATCTTGCAATTGGAAATTAGGAGATTGAGAAGGATATATTGCATGTGATGAAGAAACTTGACCCTGATTTTGAGAAAAATTGTGTTCATAATTCCAACTAGGAATATATATGTTATCACAAAAATTATTTGGACTCTCATTAAAATTATCCTCTATCTGTGCATTTTCTACAAAATATAGGCACTATTTTCTTTAGTGACCTTACTCACAATTATCACAAATTATATATAAACATCAGGAATCACTAATAGGGGCCATATAACTAGTGTCCATATAATAATCATCAAACCTCATATCAAATTCAATTTCCTAAATAGTCAAATTAGTTAAGTTATTAAGTTCATACACACTACCTACCTCTTTTGCCAACCATGGGTCATCCATATTTCAAAAAAAGAAAACAACATATATAAAAACCAAACACAAATATAACAACACCAAGACAAAAACAAAACACAAACCAAATGACTAAAAAACATAAAAACAATAAAAAAAAAGAACAAAGCTTAAGTTCAAATTAAGTGAGCTTGGTATTAATATTAAAAAAAACCCTAGTAAACAAATCCCCAACAACGGCACCAAAAACTTGTTTTTTTTTTCTTTTGAAAGTATATGCACAAGTATATGTATTGCAACACTAATAAAGTGATAAATAGAGTATCATTCCCATGAGAATTTGTCATTAAGATAGTTGCTAAGTATTAAAATTATGCACCTTAATCTAAATTAAGCTAACAATAAAAATGATAAGAAATTAAACAACATTAAAGGCATAAAAATAACAAAATAAATGAGAGACACCATTGTAAGTGAAATTAGAAAGCGAAATGATTTGGGATTATGATTTCTTCTAATATTTCATATGAACTAATCACTTTTCTTCATCTTGTTCTTAATGTCATTAATAGTCTAAGACTCTAATTTTCCTACAAGTATCTTCCAAATTACCTATAGGCCATCCTTTAACCAATTTATAATTCCCTATGCAATTTATTAGAGGTTTAATCAAGAATAGATCCTAATATGGATATGTGAAACCAGTAGGTATATTGCTATCTTACACGTGAATCAATCCACTCAAAATTGCAAATTTAATAAACCCACATTACCCAATTCATGGTCAAGTTCTAAAATCTTTTTTTCCAAATTCATTTAGGTCACTTAAATCATCTAATAGCTTTTACACATTTAGAAGCATGGAGTTCAAAGATTGAGTAATTAAATCATACCATTAGTTATAAATAAATAGAGTAATTACAATATATTACAAGTTAGAATTTTTCACAATCTTAAATCAATAAGTTTAGCTTATAACTATAAGAAATAGAAACATTAAGGACAGAGCATAAACCAAATGGGTAAAGAAATATAAAGAAGAGCAAGGAAAGAAGAGAAAAACTAATTTAATTGGTGAATTTTTATCAAACCAAGCTTCTCCTATGGTAAATGAAATTCTAAATCTTTCATTCTCCTCCCCAGAATCTTCAAAATGGTAACCTCCCTTAAAAGAGATGCTAAAACCCTAAAAAATGTAGCTAAAATTAGTGTATTTAACACTTTTTCCAAAATGCACCACGACAGTGATCAAAGTGCCATGGCACAATTGAATTTTTATCCATGGTAGTCAAGAGTGGCGCATTTTGGTTTTGTTTCTCTATGCGCTACGATACTAAAATTTGTCATCACAGCACTACATATTTTTTAGTAGCAATTTTGAATGCCATCTTTTCTATTATTTTTTTCTTTTTTTCTTTTTTTTCCCTTTTTTCATTTTTCTTTTCGATCATTTTTCAACAAATCTTCTTAACTTTTGTTACTTTGCATTCCAAGACTTCTAAACTTTTTTTTAGGTAATTTTAACCCTACAAAAATATATAATTCATCTAAGTACTATTTATAATCTACTAACAAAATTTAAACAACTTAATAATCTAAAATTCTAGATAAAAACACAAAACACAATTTATACCCAATTAATACAAAAATCAATCCAAAACTAAAAAAGTAAAACTAAAACTTACTAAATATTAACTTACCTAAAATGTATTAATTTCATATATAAAAAACATAAGATAAATTCAATATTTATATCATAAGTCCTTTAAAATGTTAAGGAAAACATGATAATTTAGGGATTTATCATAGAACACCACCTTAAATGGTATGAGACAACACATGGGAATGTTCGAGAAGGGTTTAACCCTTAAAAAATGTGTCTAAAAATGGTGCATTTAACACTTTCCAAAATACTCCACAATGGTGATCAAAAGTGCCATGACATAACTCATAAAAAAACAAAAGTGCCACAACATAGTTGAATTTTTATCCATGGTGGTCAAGAGTGGCACATTTTGGTTTTGTTTCTCTATGCATTGTGATGCTTAAATTTGTCATCGTAGTACTGAATTTTTTGTTGTAGCAATTTTTAGTGCCATCTTTTCTCTTTTTTTTTTTCTTTTCTTCTTCTTTTTTTTCTTTTTCTTTTTGATACTTTTTTAACAAATATTCTCAACTCTTATTGCTTTGCATTTCTAAACTTATTTTTTTGTAATTTTAACCCTACAAAAATATAATTCATCTAATTAATATTTATAATCTATTAACAAAAGTTAAACAACTTAACAATCTAAAACTCCAGATAAAAACACAAAACACAATTTATACCCAATTAATACAAAAATCAACCAAAAACTAAAGAAGTAAAACCAATACTTACTAAATATTAGCTTATCTAAAATGTATTAATTTTATATATAAAAAACATAAGATAAATTCAATATTAGTATGATAAGCCTTTTAAAATATTAAGAAAAACATGATAATTTAGGGATTTATCGTAAAACACCACCTTAAACATTATGAGACAACACATGGGAATGTCCAAGAAGGGTTTAAGTGTGACCACAATGACCCGAGTGATATCACTTAGAAGGTTAAGATTAAAGCCTTTGATTATGATGGAAAATTATATCCCAATGCCTTCTTAGATTGATTAGCTAGCATTAAGGATTATTTTGAGTGGTATGACATGAGTGACATTTAATGCATCCATTTTTCTAAAATGAAATTTATAAGGTCTATTTAAAATATTGGCAAATTGTTCAAAGAAACTTAAAGCATCTAGGTTGACCTTAGATAGAGATTTGGGCTAAAATAAAATTGAAGTTTAAAGAAAAGTATTTACCTACTTATTACAAATGTCAATTAATAAACCAATTGCTCAACCTTAGGCAAACCTCTAATGTTTCTAACTATATGACTCACTTCGATGAACTTGTGCTTAGATTTGACATACAAAAAGAGTAATGGACGACAATTACTAGGTTTGTTAATGGCCTTGTGATAGATATCTAAAAAGAGCTTAAGTTAAGCTTCATTGAATCTCTTTAAGAGGCTTATCATAAGGCTTTTATGGTAGAATCTTTATCTAGCTATCCATTTGTAAGGTGTTTCATACCCTAAGGCATAAAGTTATGGGACTTACAGTTTTATCCTTGTAGATCATCATGTAAGGGTGTCCCAACCTAGGGTAAATTATGTGCTTTCTTCAAAACAAAATTTTAGTCTTAAGAGTAATTTTACCAAAGGTAGTGAATCCATAGGTTCTAGTTCTTGTCCTAGTTGTTCTTCCATTGAGTGTTTTCATTGTCATTATAAGGGCTTATTGCATTGAAACGGCAACAATACACTTTACTTCTTGAACACTAAGCTGATGATTTAAATAATATAAGCAATGCAAACATAGTGGTAAAACCCCTTGAATGTCCTTTTGATTTTGGTGAGAAGATCATAGTAGATAGTTCTAACCAAGAATTTGGATGCCTTGGTGTTATGAGATACATTTTGTCTCCCTATTAGTTAATGACACATGGAAAAAGGACTAGTATCATTTAAACCTTTGTGAGACGAGGGAATAAGTTATGTAACTTAGTTATTGATTAGGGTAATACATGAAATTTGATCTCTACATTAAGAGTAACTAGACTTGGTCCTAAACTAGAACTTCATCCTAAACCTTTTCATATAGCCTGGGTAGATGTAACTTCTTTGCCTATCATTCAAGGAAGTTCTTTATGATGTCCTTCCCATAGATGTTGCTCATATATTATTAGAAAGACCATGGCTTTATAACCCTGTTATCATTAGTCATGGCAAGAAAAAATATTTATGTGTTCAAACATGAAGGGATAACAATCTTGCTACATCTTGTCAAGCCTAAATCTAATAGTAAAAACCTCATTAAGTCAAGAGGCAGAGGGATTAAGAACTATAACCTTCACCTCTTAACCCACAAACAGTTTGAAAATAAAAGCAAAAAGGTTAATGTGTTGCTTGTCTTAGTTCCCAAAGTTTCCTTTAAAGTTTCTTATATAGCTAGTGATGAAATGTCTATTAAGATAACCTAACTTTTAGTAAAGTTTCAAGATATTTCCCAGGAGAGCTTCCTCTTAAACCATGAGAGATATTCAACATGCTATTGACTTAATCCCTAGTTCTCATCTTCCCAATCTCCCATATCATAGGATGAACTTGAAAGGTAGGAAAGGTCTTAATAGGCAAGTTAATGGGTTGCTTGGAAGGGGTTATATCTAACATAGCCTTGATCTTTGTGCTATGACAACACTTTTAATTCCTAAAAAGGATGAAACTTAGAGTGTGTATGTAGATTGTAATACCATAAGTTTATACACCCCATACCATACTATTCAACCATTACATACTCGTTTAAGAGGGGTTTGCATATTTAAGCATTTGAAATTTAGTATATGGATACCAAGATTGTTTAATTTTGCTTACATTAGTCATTTAAATTTTCCTCAAAGCATTTTCATCCATACCATACCCAAACAAAGTAGAAACATCACATTTTAGCTCATCCATCTTAGGTTTGGAACCAAGGAACACCAAAAACTCAGAGATGGCTCTCAGTATGCTGTCATAGGTTTCTGACATGAACTTTGAAGATTTATAACTAATTATAGGAAATTTGAAATCAAGCAAATCATACCATTTTGGAAGCTCTGGATGTCTACTAAAAATAAATCTAGATCAAGAAAATGGTGTCTAATCCCTAAAAGTTAATGGAATAGTGCCAAAAGTCAAGTTTCATTACTGGTATTATCATGCAACTTTAAAAATTCGATTCTCCTTCTACAGACTCCAATTGGGGTGCTATTAAGTGCTACAGAAAGTTTGTCATGTCTAGTTTATACTTGTAAAATTTTATGAGCATTGGATATCATTTAACTCTCAGATGATACAGAAAAAAAAAACTAACTATATGAACAATGTTATTACCATTTCTACAAAATTTTTTCAAATTTGAAAAATCGTAATAAATTCTCTAGAGCCCCAAATTGAGTGCTCTTTAGCTTTGTGAAAAGCTCTAGATGAGACCTATATTCATACAAAATTTCATGGGGAAATTCATCCATTTGGTTAGTTTGTGGTTAAGCGTAAGTCTTGGTCATTTTTAGAACCATAAATGGGTCAATTTGGCACCAAATGGTCCTAAACTCATTCCATAAATATTTGGGCATATCCAAAAGCATAAACACAACTTATATAAGCTTTCCAAGTGGTTCAAATCACCATGCATCTCAAAATCACTTTCCAACATGCATAGACATAGAAGGACTCAAAGACACATCTAGGCCTTTGGATGTTAAAAACATACCTACTAGCACATATGACTCCAAAATCCTTTCATTCATCATAAATACATATTGTTACATATGTTCAAGGTCTACATTATATATATATATATATTACACATTTTGACATCAAAGTGATATTAAAAAGCCTATTTCTCTACTTCATTGTCAAAGTCTTGCCCTTCAAGGTGGTTGGCCTCCACTTCTTGGTCCGCTTGACTCACCTAGACATAATTAGGCATATGTGGGAGAAGAGTGAGATTCCAAGAATCTCAATAGCTCTTTACCCTTTCAAACATACATAATGGATGCAAATACATGTCAAAGAATACATGCATGGTATTTAAGCTACTAGTGAACATACATAAAGCATTTTTCTTGTCATAGAAACTTATACATATCATATATGGGCTCTCAAGGCCATTGGTTTAACCTCACCCACTTTCTTTAAGACTTTTGACTAAGCCTTACTCTTCTTGAGACTTTTAACTTTGTCTCACCCAATCCTAAGGACTTTTGGCTTATCCTTACCCATGCTAAGGGACTTTTGGTACAATCATACCCATTCAAGCCATAAAACATTCATAAACTCATTTCAAAGAACATAACGGTACCATAACATGTAAGCATTGGCTAAAAACATTTCTCATTGTTTAAATATATACACAAGCATTCAATGAGAAGAAATCAACCAAGCAATACATGTGAGAAAGATTAGAGAGCTACCTTAAACAAGAACATCACACTTTTCTCTTGAACTCTTCTTCCCCTTTTTGGTCAAGCTCATGCAACTTGGTGGCATTTGATTCTCTTGGCCCAGAACATCAAATGAGACATGATTCAATCATTGGAATAAGCTCTATCTTTATACAAACTCTATGGATGGCTACTTTCTCAAATGACTACATAATGGATCTATAGAAGACACAATGAAGCAACTATCAGAATTCATGATCTTGGCTCCATTTTCTCCTTCAATCTAAGTCTCTTAACTCCATTTAAACTCCTTGGAGCCATCATAATTTCATTTCAAGGAGCCTAGCTATAATTTACTTTTTTATGTCTCATTATGGAACCTACACTTCCATCTCACAATCCCATACTTTTTAAATTTATTCCAAAACTTCCTTTAATGTTCTTCCATCATAGTTAGTCTCTTTCTAGCCTTAGAAAAATTTAAAATACTCCCTAGGTGCATAGGGTTGCATAGGCTGAGACACACGCCACCAATGGCACCTATAGAGTTTGCAATTTTTCTTGAAGGGAATGGCTCATGTGAAGCTTCCTAGAGGTCTAAGGGACTTATATCATATCTTACATAAACTATAATATCTCTAGAAAAAAATCAAATTTCATCATTTGTTTCAAAATCTCAAGTTGTGTCAACTTGAATTTCTTGCTTATCTTTTTTATTCCACTTGCCTATTCTAAAACACTTGTTCTTCCCTTGATATGATCAGAATTCAACTCCCCTTACTTGGGCTAGGTCTGACCGAAACTTCAAGGAAGAAGAACAAATAAAAGAAGCATGAAAGGCTATGAAATTACCTTGTATTCAAGCCCTTTTCAAAAGTTCTTTACATTGCTTCAAGCTTCTCCTTGAAATTTTGAGTTCTCTCCTCTGGACTAGCCATAAACCAAACCCAATTAAGCTATTAAAACCATAATAATGAAGAAGAGAAGGAGGAGAACAAGTTTGGTGAAGGAAGGTGCATGAAAAACTAATAATTTCCTTACCTTTTTGCTAATCTTTCCTCCCTTCTTGGCTCCCCTCTTGTGCATCCTCCATAGTTAGTCTCTCTTCTAGTTTTAGGATAGCAAAATCATGGTTAAGGGCTGGAGCAAGTGGCTGGATGTTTAAGAAACCAAAAAGGTAAAGTTAACACACTTTTTCAACTTTTCCTTTTAGTCCCTAAATCATAGTTTCTCCATTTGGCCTCAATTCAACTCATTTTCAAAATATATCTTTTTCATCATAAAATTAAGGTCCTTTAACTTATAAATTGCTTTTGGTTTAACCCAAATTGGATTTAAAACCATTCTGAACTGTTTAGTCAAAGTTTCAGTCGATCGACGACTGAAATTGGCTCATCAGAAGGGTTTCAACTATTCTAGGGGTTTCCATAGTTTTTAGGATCTTTGAAAACCTTAGAAAGCTCATATTTTTCATTTAAAAAGCTCTCCTATGAGTTTTCTAAAATTTCCAAAAATTATGAAAATGCCTTAACTTATCTTTACAAATTTTCTTAGCTTTTCTGGCTCAAGTTTCCAGGCAACTCAAGCTTTTTATCCTCATTTTTAAAGGTCTATATTATTGCTCTAATTTTATTTGCCCTTAAATCTTTCTATTTAGAGGACTTCCTTTTATATCTAGTAAGTTTCATATATTTACGGAGAAACCAAATGTTATATAGGTGGTCAAGAAATTAATAAGATCACTATCAACTATATGTTTTCTATTCCTAGACTTGAAAACATGCTTGATTTGGTAACTAGCTCTAGTTAATTTTCCAAAATTGATCTTTATAATGGCTACCATCAATTTAGAATCAAATTTGGAGATGAATGAAAAACTACTTTTAAAACTCAGAATGGGTTGTATGAATAGTTAGTAATGCCTTTTGATCTTTCTAATGTTCCTAGCACATCTATGAGAGATATGACCCATATCTTTAGGCTTTACCTAGGAAAATTTGTAGTTATGTGAATTGATGATATATTGATTTATAGCCACTTCAAGAAAGAACATTTGGACTACCTTCTTCAAGTTTTCCTTACCCTTCATCATGACCAACTTCATTTATGAATTTTTATTGCAATGTGCATATTAATTATTTGGCATTATTAGTATTCCTTTGTTGTTGATCTATTCTTATTTTGTCTAACAATTGATTAATGCCATCCAAAAGGATATTATTGAAAAATTAATTAATTTTGTTATGGATTAGCCTTAATTAATTATTAGACTAATCAATAGATAATATTCTTGATAAAAATCATTTTTTATATTTTTCTCTCTTAATTTGGGTATTTTAATAATGAATTAAAACTTAATAGATTTAATTAGAGGATATTTGATTTTATTAGCCTTCTTTTTTTTTTTTTTTGCACTCTAAGAATTAGTTTACAAAATTATTGGATTTTGATGCATAAATTTCTTTTAAATAATTTTGTGAATGTTCCTACTTATTTTTTTCACTGTTTTTGTGTAGATTTTAGGTAAATTAAATTTAAATGTAGGAAAAAAATTTTGGAAGATGATAGATGAATCATGCAAATCCAACCCACACGGCCTTTTTACTCATGTTGAAGCAAGTCTAGCCCACCATTCACACACTCACGTTGCCACATCCCACTTTCATGCAAGAGCCTTCACATGGGATCAACATATAGGTTCCTTATTAAGTGTGGAATAGGGGCAACCATCGCTAATGTGGCTGTGGGTCTAAGTGAGTCGCCCCTGAGTGCTCGGGACAATCTGAATGTGGAGGTGGCTGAGGAGGAGTAGGTGTAGGGCCTTGACTGTCCTTCTCAGCAAGCCATTCCTGTAATTGCATAATAACGGTCTGCTGCTGATCCAAGCGAGCCATGATAGACTATAAGGCTCCAGCTACTGGATCACTAGGCTCGCCTTTATCATCAGCATGAGCCTTTCTAAAGGGCCAACCTCTCCTAGTATTCACCATCTTACTGAAACATCATAACAAACTTTAACATGAAACAGGGAACACTTCCACCATCAACACACTCAATTCATCCATAAATAAGCTCATATGCATCTAGGCAACTCATAAACACAACCCACAACCCACATCAAGAGCTTGAACCTTTGTTTTGATATCAATAAATGTAACACCGTATATTTTCTAGCTCATTTCTATCATATTTGCATGCTCATATGATACATTCCATGAAGAAAGTAAGAAAAATCTATTAAAGTAATACATTTCTTTGCGTTGCGTCGTATATAAAAATTTCATTCAATGTCATGTGGACCATGTGAGCTCATTCATCACTTTCTCATATTTAATTACATGGATACAACTCATTTGTATCATCAAAAGTGGCCTACATCTCAAGGAACTCGAAGGGAAGCATGAAATAAACACATATATTTTCGGCCAACTTTTGCCTCTTTTTTATCCCAACTTTAGAAAATCATAAATAATTCTAAAAAAATTGAAATCAAGCATTCTTAATCATTCTAGAAAGCTACACATGTCTTCTTCATGTTAAAAATATGTTTAGACAATAACATCCAACACAGAGGACATTTGACATTCGAAAATCTCTAGAGGTCAAACTATCTACTGGTGTTATCATAACATTCTATAGCAAATTTTAAAAATATTCAATTAATTCCAAAAAAATCCAATCCATGCAAATAATATCAATATGAAAATATTTGGATGTTAGCTAGAGGGAAAAAATAACTCCAAACCACCTTATGTATGCCCAGACCTCAAAATTCAATAAAAAAATTAACTGAGGTCGGGTGGATTTCTTGATATTGGATAGATTTTTTGAAAATTAATATTTTCATCTCTACACCTCCAAATGGGGTGCTTCTAATTGGCACAATTTAATAGAATGTCTAGTTTCTCTGTATAAAATTTCATGGCAATTGGACATCATTTGAGCCCTGTGTGACAAATTTCATTTTTGGACCTAAGTGAACAGTCACTTGATGAAAACTAAAAAATTTGCCAACTTTGAAAATTATTCAAATATTCTGTAGACCTCTAAAAATTATGTTCTTTAGCTTCCCAAAAAAGTCTCAACAAGCTCTAATTGTAGGCCAAATCTCAGATCAAGAAGAGCTCATTTGGATAAAAAGTGATATAGGATTCTAAATTGGTCAATTTTGACTCCATATGGGATACCAAAATGTCCAAATGACTTTCCTTAGGTTTTGACACCTTTTGGTCAAGTCTAAAAACATAATTAAGACTTGTGTGAGCTACCCAAATGGTCCCAACTCTCATGCATCTCATTTTGGCTATTTCATCCACACTTATACATACTTACATTAACTATTCAAGGACCATAACTTGGCATTATATACTCAATTTACATTCTAGCATTCACATAGTATATTCTTTCATTTATACATCACATAATATCATAATCACACATGTCCAAGAGGCAATAGACCATATACATCAATGGATTACATCATTAAACATCATTATGTCTTTAAAAAGTAAAAACTATGCATATTGGTGTCAAACCCTTCTCTTCAAGGTGGTTAGCTTCCATTACCTTGTCCACTTAGTCCACCTAGCATGTTAGAACATTGAGAAGGAGAGAATGAGATTCAAAGAATCCAAATAGCTTATCTCTCTTTCAATCACACATAACATATGCAAAGCAAGTCTTGAAAATACATACATGGATATAATAAATGACATGAACATTCAAGAAACAAGCTTGGCTTGTAAACAAGTCATATAAGGCATCCAAAGGCTTGCCAAGTGGATGGATTGGCCTTATCCTTTTCTTTATAAATTTTGGACTTGCCTCACCCATTCTTTAAGAGATTCTTGGACTCAACTATGTTCTTGGGAATCCATCTTGCTTTTGGGACACTCTTTGCTTTGTCTCAACCAATATTAAGGGTTCTTAGCTCATCTTTATCATGGTTAAGAGTTCTTGGTCTTACCACACTTAAGCAAACCCAAGAAAACATCATAATATCATTTAAAAACATAATATGTCATCATGAAACCATGGCATATGAAATTATGCTAGCATACTTTTTCATGGCTTGAAAGTACACATATACACATTCTAAGACAAGCTAAACATACATCCATGCATGAGAGAAGGTGGAGAGAGCTACCTTGGAAATAATTACATACTTTTTCCCTTGAATCTCCCTCCCTTGCTTTGGTCACACACACACAAAAGTATGGAGAAGATTTCTCGTGGCCTAGACACAATTTATGGAAGCCAATTAGGTTCATGGACTCAATTCTAAGGCCATATAATTTGCTTAGACACTGGCTTGGTTTATATAACACCTTCATCTCTAGCTCTCTAGCATCATGCATTACATTCTCATAGGCATCTGTGAAGAAGTAAGTGAGATTTTCTTTATTGGATTCATGCATTTACTTAACCAAGCCATATTACATTTAGTGGCATGGTTAAAAGTCACTTTAGTGTCACGTGGACCGAGCGACCTCGTTATATGCCTCCCCATATTACATTGCATCATTACAACTCATTTCAACCTCAAAAACATGATTTAAACCCATAGAAACCGAAAAATGGTATGAGGCATGTAGATCCATTTTCGGTAGACTTGGCCTCATTTTTGGGCTGAGTTTGGAAATTCAGAACTAAATACAGAAAAATCAAAAACACATGATCTCGGTCATTATAGAAAGCTAAAGACGTCTAATTCATGATAAAAATATGTAGAAGTCTCAAGATCTCACATATCATGCGTTTGACATGCGAAATCATCTGCTGGTCAGAGGGGTTCTGTTACTGTCACAGTTTACTGATATGAACTTCAAAAATGTCTAACTAATTCCAAAAAAATCCAATACTGGAAAAAGATATCACTATGGAAAGATGTGGATATTAGCTAGAGAGGAAAAATATTTTCAGATCAGTTCATCAAGCCAAACTCCCGAAAAATGATAAAATAGTACCTCGGGTCTGGCTGGGTGACTGATGCTGGGCAAGAACTTTGAAATTGCATATCTTCCTCTCTAGACCTCTAAATGAGGTTCTTCCAGTTCCTACAAGTCTGTGACTATCTAGTTTCTGCATATAAAATTTCGTAGCCATTGGACTACGTTTGCCCCTCGGATGACACAAATTCCAAACTGACCAAATGAACAGTGTTTCTGACAATCCGAATTTCTGAGGCCAACTTTGAAAAATCATAGAAAACTCTATAGACCTCCAAATGACTTGATCTTTAGCTTCATAAAAAGCTCTAAACAAGATCTAGTCACATGTAAAATCTCAAAGCAAGAAGAGGTCATTTGATCAACTTTAGACATTATGTGCAAAAGGACCACTTTTTTGTTTAAAAAGGGGGCTAATGGGGTCCAATCTTAGTTCTTCTACCTCTAAGACTCTATGAGCACATGAGAAAGCATCAATATGGGCTATCAATCATGACTCAAGTGTCTAAAAACCCAGATTGGAGGAACTCACTATCCCACACCCACTTATACACACATGTGGCCAATGCTAAAATCATACCTTCTCATAACAAAACTTGCTTCCTCATTCAAAATGGTTCTCATTCTCATACATACATGATAAATACATTGATTTACAAGCATTTAGGGATGCTACATCATGTACATCAATAATTTACATCCTTTGACTTAACTACAAAATGCATACAAGAAGCTCTTTTACAATCCTTCATTAATCTCCCTAGTTTCAAGCTTGGTGGTTCCCATCTCTTGCCTCACTTGGCCCACCTATCATGTTTGGATGGTGGAGAGGGGGAGTGAGATTCAAAGAATCTCAATAGTTCATCTCTCATTCAATCATACACACATAGTATGCAAACAAGTCTCACAATGTATGAATGGACATGTTAGCATATGGAATCACTAGAAAAGCATTTGTACATTTTAGTTGGCCATGCATAAGAAAACATTTTCAACATGTGAGTAGGCCATACATAACATATAAAAGCTTGCCAAGTAGATGGATTAGCCTCACCCACTCACTTGTGGATTTTGGACTTGCCTCACCCCTTTTCTAAGAGGTCCTTAGACTCAACCCTTATTCTTTGGGAGTCAACCTCACTTTTGGGAGACTCTTTACTTTGTCTCAACCAACTTCAGGGGTTTTGGCTCATCCTCACCATGGCTAAAGGGTTATTGGCTTTTCCATACTCAAGCAAACCCAAGAAATCACATAAAACATCATTGCAATACATGAAACATCATTATTCTAGCATACTTCTCATGGTTCAAAACACACATACACATAAGCAAGACAAGTAAGCACACACTCATGCATGAGAGAAGGTAGAGAGAGCTACCTTATTAGCTATTCATAACTTTCTCTTTCAATTTGTCTCTTCCCTTGTTGCTTTCACAATTACCACTAGATTGGAGTGCTCCTCTTGAGCCTAGACACACAAGAAGCATAGGATTACACTCTTAATACCTTATTCATAGAGCTAGGGATCTTTTTCTAGCAACCCTGCTAAGCATATCAAGCTAGGGTTTTTTCTCTCACTAGAAATTCACTTACTATCCTTCCTCTTTCAAGCTTTCAAGGAAGGAAATCAAGAAAAAGAGACTATATGACTTCTAACCTCCCTCAAGAGTGGTTTTCCACTCTCCCTCTTCTGAACCAAGCTCATAACCTAACTACTTCCATAATCAAAACCATAGGAAGAGAGAGCAAGGAGAGTAGAACAACATACTAAGAGAAAAGCCATGGAAATCCTTACCTTTTCTTGTTCTTCCTTCCTCCTCTAGGCTTCTCTCTCTCTCCTCCGCCCTTTTCTCTGTCTTAGAAGGAGCTTAAGTCGGTTAGAAGAAGAAAGGAGAGATTGGGACGTTTTAAAAAGCCAAATTCTCTTTTTTCTCGCTTTTTCGGACTACCCTTACTATAGCGAGCCATAACCCTCGCTACGGCGAGCTCGTATTTGGCCCAGACCTCTGCCTTCGCTATAGCGTACGCTACGCCGAGCAACTCCCTGGATTTTATATGGGATGCCCGCACTCGCTATAGCTAGAAGCATTTTCACTATAGGGAGAAGGCATTCTCGCTATAGCTAGGCCATTTCTCGCTATAGCGAACAGGTATATTCGCTATAGTGAACAGGTACATTCGCTATAGCTAGGATGTAGCTAGCAGACTTAGAAAATTTTCAGCCTTTAAAAATTTTCAGCTTTCTTTTCCCTTTTCTTTTCTTTTCTTTTTTCTCTCTTTTTCTTCCTTTCTTTTTCCTAGTTGTTACAGTTTATAACCTCATTATGGTTCTATAATTACACCTAATGAAGCAACACTCCTCAAATAAATTCTAGGCTTAATTCTTTCTTTTCAAATATGATTCTTAACTCTTTTTAAACCTCTTGGAGTCATCACACAATCAAAACTAAGAGCCCTTTAGGTCATATTTTGGAACATAAGGCACCAATTCACTTTCTATAGATTCTAAATTTTTCTTAAGGCCTCCCCTCATTTTCATTCATCATATATGACTCAAGAATGGGTTTAGAAAATTTAAAACTCTCCCTAGCTAGGAAAACATCTCTTGGCCGAGACAAGGAGCATTTTTGGCTTCCTTGGAGCATTGTTTATTTTTCTCAAGGGAAAAACCATATGGGGAGAATCTTAGGGATCTTAGGAACTCATTTAAACTCTTATTTATGCCTAGGAATCATCATACAAAATCAGATTTTACAAGGCGCACATGAAACCTTAGAAATTGCATCTTGAAATCTAATGGTTTTTTGTTAATTCCCTTTGCATATTCTTAATCTCCACACCCTTTTTCCTTAGATTTATCCTGAGTTTTGCCTATAAATCAAGTCCTCCTAGGGTTTCTCATGTTAGGTAAAATGGAAGAGGAGAGGGAACCAAGATAGCAACCATAGGAATAGAAATTACCTAGTTTTCTTTCTTTTTCTCACTTGAATCATGCTTTCTCCAAGCTCCTCTCTTTAAATCCGAAATTTCCCCTAAGTTTCTCCTTTAAATCAGATTTGTAAACTCCATTTTAATCAAAGGAAACAAAGGAGAATGAAGGAGAGGAGGTGTAGATGGAAGAAAGCATGAAAAACTACCAAGAAACTATACCTTAAAGCTTGAATTCCTTCTCCTCTTCTTCTTCCCATGGTGTGTGACAACCCTACCTTCTAATCATTGTAATTATGGTTAAGTATACGATTAATAGTAAATTATGAAGGTTTGAGTGGTTACAATTTATCACGTTGTGAAAATATAGGGAAAATTTGAACCTTGATGTTAGGGTCATCACCATACCACCTCAACAAAATAAAATTTGCATAAAAAAAATCTTACTACCAGAAGGGGTTTATGATTCACCCGTCCATCAGTTTTAATACCCAATAACCTCCCACAAGTGTTCTTATATCATTTCCTACTATTATCGTTGAAGAAATTGGGGTTTCTAGCTTTAATAGAGTGGGTTAGGGACTTACGCCGCGGCCTATACCTTTCCCGCCGCGGCCCAGTTGCTCACTGGAATCGCCGCGACAAGTTGGACCTTCGCCACGGCCAACCTATGTGGTGCCGCGGCGAAAATGCTTTCTGGAACTGCTATTCTCAACTCTCACAACTCGCGCCTCAGCGTAATATATTCACGCCACGGTGAGTTTTGCTTCTGTCTAACCCATTATTAATTTCCTTGACTCGTGCCGCGGCAGGGCATAATGCACCGCGGCAAGTTTTGGTTCTGTTACCGTCTTGGGTGATATTTTTCGCTCTGTGCCGCGGTGAGTTTTACCAGGCCACGGCACTCCTCGCCACTGTCACTTCCCAGACCATTTTATTCCCCTTGCGCCACCGCGGGGTTCGTTGTGCCGTGGCGCCTTTCGGCTCTGTCTCTCATTTGGCCGTGGCGCAACTCCCTCCTGTGACCATATTACCTAATTTCGACCCCCATACTCCAATTCTCATCTTAGGGACACTCTAGGACCACTCTCCCTCCATTTGTGAGCCTCTAATAGTATTTATCTACTTGATTTACCTAGTTAATCTATCCTTATCCCTCTCAAGATTTAAAGCATTAATTTTTACTTACCAAGCTACCACACATCAACAAAATCATAATTTAATGACAGTGAATGTATTCTGGTCACAAGGTGTATGGGGTCAATGCTTAATGTTCATATAAAATTGAATCACTAATCCATTATTAGCCAGTTACAATCAAAATATTCAATTCCATGATAATCAAATTATATATACAATCCCTATGCTTGGCAACTCATGATGCAATGCAGCAATGATACAAAACTAGCAATTTAATTACAATACATTGTCAAAGCTCCCAAACCTATGTGCTACCAAACCATTTAACAAACTCCCGTTAATTTTCTCCTTGCCACTAAGAGGTCCGGTCCCTGAAAATGTTAGCCCACAACGGGGTGAGATATATAATCTCAGTAACAAAAGAGCAGATTCCATATATATGTACAAGTTAATCAATCCAATGCAACTTTTATGTCATCAATACTAGAGTCATCAATTCAATTTGCAAATGAACTAGTTGAACTACAAAGAACTATTGTCCCATACCAGCAGTCATACACAACATGTTAATGGCCAATAACACCAAGAGAGGTCTTTCTATGACACCTATTCCATAATAACCATAACCAGGGCTCAGTGCATTTGAGGTCTGATCACAACCCAGTGCCCGATCAAAGCACATGCACGGGTGGCAGACGCACCACAGCTTCACCATGGACTCACAAGGTCCAATCACAATAACAATTCAAGTAGTCAACCAATCATTTAATATTTCAAAACCATATATGTGCAAACAATATCAGATCAACATGAACATATACATGGAAGTGAAGAATTACCCCAGTTACCTCAATGAAGCCAATTACTCTTCCCCTAGCTACCATAATAATCCAAATGCACACCAAGCCTATAACAAGCATAATTATCATTATTTCTAATCACAATCAAATATCCAAAGAGTTGAACTACTAATGACAGACTAGAGGTTACTCACCTAATTACTAAGGGATTTAATTTCGGATTCCAACTTTCCCACACCAGAAATTGCCATAGTTCACTCCAATTTCTGGGTAATTTCACATGAAACTAAAGACCATATCATAGGTCAACTATAGGGGTCTCAAACTAACAGAAAATGCATCAAAATGGGAAGGATATACTCACTTAACAACAGCCATAGCCTCACTTCTGAAAATCCACCATAGACTCACGAAAATTCGCATTTCAATCATCAAGCCCAGAAAATTGGGTTTTCCACCATTATCTCCTTGTAATTTCACACAATAACAGAACCCATTATGATAATACATCCTTAGGGGCATTTTCCAGCAAAGTGATACACTAAATGGAAGGGAAAAGCTTTCCTAATCCTCCCTCTAACCTCCAAGTCCGAAAATCTTGCAAGGAATCACCCAACATCAAATTTCAAATTTGAGAAGGAGATGAAAATACTCAAACCCAGAAATTAATCGAACCAAAATGAAGAGGAGGATGAGAGAGTCAAGTTATATATAACTCACCTTGGCTAAATCATCCTCAAGGAGTCAAAAATGGAGCCTCCATGTTGGTAGAACCCTAGCCTCCCTTGAACCTCCAAATTTCCTCTCTTGAGTTTCAGCAAAATGAAGGAGAGGCTAAAGAGTTAGGGTTTAGTTATATTTGTGTTGGGTCCCAAGTGGGTTATGGGTAGACCCATTAGCCCAAGGTCCAATTTAGCTCATTATTTCAAGTAGGCTGCAGAAAATTTAAAGCTAGAAGTGGGATGTACTGACCCAATGGCCTAATTCTTTGTGGGTTCAGGTTTTCATTCTTGTTGGCCCTTATTTCATGAGTTGGGTTGCAGAAATTTGATTGGGCTAGGCCAAGTTCCAAGAGTCAATCTAACTTGGGTCTGCATAATGTGTGTTGGGCCAACTATAAGGCCTTATGTAATTTGGGTCTTGGGCCTTCATTCCACTAAATCAAATTGGGCTATTACTAGGTGATCTCTCTTGGCCCAAATTTCATGATAAGGAGTTGCCCTTGCACCTAAAATCATTGGGCCTCTATAAATCCTTACCCATGGCTTGTTCAAATTAACTTTGGGTCCAATTAAGTTTTAATCTAATTGAAATCTTAAACCCATATCAATAACTTATTTCTCTGTAAATTTTCATTCATATAGCTTACCCAATTATTCTATAATAATTATTCTTAATTAGTCTAAATACATTATTAACACCTTAATTAATTTTTTGGGGTGTTACATGGTGTGCCACTCTCCTAGGGTTTTTCTTCTGATTTTGGGCAGAACAATCTGAAGCTAAATGGAGGAGAGAGTGAGGCGCCACCTATTTATAGGTGGAGAAAAATAGTTTTTCCAAAAATTCCCATTTCATCCTTCATTTTTTGCATTTTCGTTTCTCCTTCGTTTTAACTCCTTTTTGAGAACCATATTTACCATTATAAAATTTAGGTTCCCAATTTAGTAAAATGCTTTTGAAGTCACTTAAATCGAAGCTAAAACCTTTTTGAACAAATCCGTCAAAGTTTGGGTACATTGACCTTGAAAAATATTCACCAGAGGGGATTTAACTGTCCTGGGGCTTCCCATGGTTTTTAGGGCCTCTTAGAACCCCGGAGAGCTCAAAAGTTTCATTTAAAAAGCCCCCTGTGTGAATTCCAAATTTTGCTCAAAATTACAAAAATGACATTACATTTCGTAAGATTTTTGTCAAAATTTGTTTCTTCATTTTAGCTCCATTTTTCCTTCCATCTGAGACTAGGATTCTCATTTTTAGGAGTCTAGAATGTTACTCAAATTTTTTAGAATCTTAACTAATTCATTTTAGGGGACTTGCTTTGAAAACATGCCTGTTTCCGTTGTTTAACGAAAATCAAACGTTGCAATGAACATTGTAGGAATTCTTAGACCAAAAAATATTAATAATTGAATTAGGATAAGGATAATGAATATCAAAGGATAAATCCAAAGTTAGTAACATATCCATTTACTTGTTAATTCATACAATTTAATTAGTAGTTAGGAACTTTAATTCAATTAAATGTTAGTTAGTTTAATTAAAAAAAACCCCCCTTTGAATTTGATAGCTTTTAGAATTCTTTTACATTCATAAAGCTTAATTAAATATTAAAATTCATTTTTAAGAGAAATAATTTAGGTTGCACTATATACTGCAAATATTTTTTAACCTAGTTTATTTGAGGTTGCTCGACACAACCATCAATTCTACTAATATCATAATAATTAATTTAATAATAATTACTATGTAAATAGATTGAATTTTGATATATTATGGATAGTTTATCGTAGATGAGCTATCCACAAGCCTATTTAGGAAGAAAGAACCTAACTTACAGCCACCTAGAACAAGTTACCCTGTTTATACTAACTAGAGGTAGGTTTTACATTACATGGTAATTCTGACCTATCCTTTGATTTTTTTTTTAATGAGTTGTACCCCATCATTCATCTTTTGCCATCATTGTTTACTTGATCTCCAATCCCATTATAGATTCAAATTTTGTCTTATATGATTTATAATCTCATTATTTTATAACACATACATCTATTGAAGTTAACCATCGTACTATCATTGAAGACAACATTCCTCAATTGTGGTTGTGGTTCTCCAAGTTCAACAAGGTTCATTTGTTGGTTACGAGCCAATCTAACTAAATCATCTGCAACCTTGTTATGATCTTCCAAAAGAGAAAATGCTTACCTCAGTTTGACAAAACTTCAAACTTCCTCATTTAAGACCTGCATCCATAACAAATAATTAAGAGATGATGACTAGGTTCAATAGTTTGCCAACAAGGTTAATAGCCACTTTTGAGTTAAGCTTAATCTCAAGACATTGATTTGTGTGTATGTAAAAGCAAAATTTAAGCCATGTAATAAAATCCATAATTATGCAAGAGTTGTTGATCTGAAACTAGTTTTGGCTAAGAAGCCTATAATCCATCTCCTATATTAGCTTAAGTGGCCACCAAGGTCATTAGCTTTTTTTTTTTTTTTTAGGAAACTAAGAAGTCATGATCCAAAATTTTTAGTGATGATCTTAAAAGGCAACTCACAGTTGCCATGAAAAAATGCTTTTGTGGCAAAAATGTTGTGCTAAGAAGAAGATTACCCTTTCTGGGATGGTTGAATGGTTTTAGCTTTCAGAGGCCATCTTTAACTTCAAGTTGAGACTAGCACTGACAAATCTGTTGTCGGGAACAAGACCAAACTGAGGTAAACTTCCTTGAGTGCAATTCTTGGGAGAAAAAAAAAATAATTTTCAATGGTCATCATTAATCTATCACAAGTTGAACATTTTAGTGATGACTTAGAGACAAATATTTATCTATTACTAAATGTGTAGAAAAATGACTAGTTTTAGTAGTTGTCACTAATTTGTCACTAATTGATTTATTTAATAATAGATTGTGATCTATCACTAAAATTTTGTCATTAAATTGAATATTTTTAGTATTTTTTAATGATTTCTTTGTTATCGTATTAAATACAAACATTTAACATTTGAAATATTATAATACTATGTTAAATGCAATATATAATGCATAACTATGTCATATAAATGTTTTAATAAATCTTACATTTAACATATTTATATGCATTTTAATTTTTGACTTAAAGTAAATATATTTAAGAATATTTCTAGTAACCTAAACTTTTGATATCAAACCACTCATCATTTACATAAATAGTCTTAAAAATATATACGAAATGAGAGAATGGATCTCCACCATCTCCTACACATGATGTTGGCTTTGCATCTCTTATAATTTCCACCATTGAAGCCATTCGACGATCCATCTATGGACACACATTTAAGACATCAGAACGCATCATTTCAACATGAACGAAATAGTGCATTTTGATGTGTAATTATGGAAAAAAGAAACAAAACATCTAGGCCATCCATTTGCATGCAATCTCCGTCGTCCATTTGAGTACACAACTTATAGCCTTTACATCTTCTTCTTCCATGAAGGCAAGAATTTTTTTGGTTCTTTTGCCAAGTATCTCCTACACATTAGAGGACATTTAGAATTAAAAAAGTTCAACATTGTGGATTTTGTAGGCTAAGCCAACTGTTGCATTTTCTTCTTCCACTTTCTTTCTCTTGGAGATGTTGAGCATTATGGGTTTTGTAACAAAGTTAGCATCTTTTTAAGAGGTGGATAAGGAAAGGCTACTTGGTCCATCTTGTTGTAGATGTTACAGCACATTTGGTGAGACAATGGAAAAGGAAAAGAAAAATGAAAATTTGATGAAAAGTCAATTTTGTCCTCATAATTATTATTCAATTATTATTTAATACTATCTATTAAATATTATTCAATCATTAAAAGAAATGGTATTATAGGTATTTTCTATATACAAACTCTCATTTTTCCTTTCCATTTCCATTTTTATACCAAACTTTTTACATACTAAATGGGTCATAGTTTGTTATATTTGTTATTTGTGAAAAAATTTTGAATTTTGGCCAATGCAATCACTATTATATTATGCACTTGGTATTTGTTCTATTTGGTATTCTAATGCATCACCCTTGTTGGTTCATATATATTATTCACTTGGTTCATAGTTACTCTTACATGACACTACTGGAAGTGAGGATAAGTTCTTGAATAATGTATAATGTTGAGTACTTATAATGAATAATTGACCAAAATAAATTATTTTCCCTTTAAAATCAAATGCATAATGCATAATGTTGAATACTTACAAGATAAGGTCTCATATATATATATATATTTAAAATTGCTGAAATTAAAATATTTTAATCTTGAGCAAAATAAATTATTTTCATTTTAAGATTTGGGACATTTTAATTAGTGAATACTTATAGTAAGAGTTGAACAAAAATAATCCTTTAGACCTAACATTCTTGTCATTAAGTATATAAAAATTTCTTGTTAATGTTAGTGATATATTGCTATGGGATGCAATATGTTTTAATGACAAGAATTTTTTGAGTTGCAAATGTCAATGATTAACAACTGGTGAAGTTTTTGTATAAATCATAAAACCTTTTTTTATCATTTTTATAGTAAATGTCAAATTTTATAGTTTTTGTATAAATCATAAAACCCTTTTTTATCATTTTTATAGTAAATGTCAAATTTTATGTTATTATATTTTTTTCCTTAAGGACCATTTAAGGGAAGATGACTTGGCTCCTAGATTAGGAATGGAATTTGACAAAATAAAAGAAGCATGGAAGTTTTAGGTTGTATATGCGGGGATAATTGACTTTGGTGCGAGAAAATATAATTTTACTAAAAGTAAGTAAGATGGTTCTATACTATCATACATATATGTTTATTGCAAAGAATGTGTCCAGTAAAAAAGACAAAAGGGATAGTACTACCAGTCAATATCGCCCTAAGACTAGGACTACTTGTAAAGCAAGAATGAGAGTTGCACTTGTTGATGGAAAATATGTAATCAATATCTTTGTTGAAGAGATAACCACCTACTTCATCTTCTAAAGATTGTTCACATGTTAGCCTCCCAATGTAGATTAATTGAAGGGCAAGCCCATGAGATTGATTTGGCTAAGGAATTTGGGCTTTAACATAAAGCATCCTTTGAGTTGATGAGCAAATATATCGGAGGAAGAGCTAACCTTGGTTACACCTGATTGAATGCTAAAAACTATCCAAAGTCAAAAAGGCATAGAAGCATGATGTATAGGAAAGCAGGATGTTTATTGTGATATTTCCAAGAATAACTGTTAGAAAATCCATCATTTATCATGCTCATTAGATAAATATGAAAGAACATATTACCAATGTCTTTTAGGCTGATCCTAGAATGTTAATAAACTATGCTTACTTTGGTGAGGTGGTGTCTCTAGACACAACATATAGCACAAACCATGATCATAGACACTTTGCGATACTTTTAGGATTTAATCTCTATATAAGAGTGGTTACTTTTAGAGTAGCACTGCTATATGATGAAACTATATAGTCATTCAAGTGGCTTTTAGAAACTTTGTTAGAGGTACACAAGAAAAAAAGCCTCTTACGATATTCACTAATCAAGATCAAGCAATGACAAGAGCATTGGGTGAAGTGATTCTAGATGTAAAACATGGCTTATGCACCCAGCATTTATAGCAAAATGAGATTAAGCATCTTGGGAACCTAATGAAGGGTGGATTATATTTTTTTTATTGATTTTAAGAAGTGCATGTTTGAGTATGAAGAGGAAACACAGTTTGAGGAAGCATGGAACTGATTGCTTTCAACTTATGAGGTGAATGAAAACACATGGTTGACCTCAACATAGAAGATAAAAGAGAAATGAGTATAGTGTCATATGAAGACTGGGTATGCAGAGCACAAAATTAAGTGAGAGTGCAAGTATAGATATCATAAGTGTGACAAAACTAGACATGGACATCAATAAAATTTTTCAAGCACTTTGAATGAGTTGTAGAGGAAAAGAGGTATAGTGAGTTGAAGATAGAGTTTGAGGCATGGTAGAAAATGCCACGATTGATTATGTAGAGCTCACCAATACTATGACAACTTGCTAAGATTTACACAACCCCAATCTTTGAATTGCTCCAAGAATAATGGGATCTCCATGTTGATGCATGTATAAAGCATAGAAATGAAATAAAGCCAGTGTATGACTATGTTGTCACCATGGTTGACCAAGAAAGGGAATAGAGAGTCTAATATGTCCCCTGTAACTAGTCTATTTCATGTAGCTGTTGGAGGTTTGAAATAGTTAGAATCATATGCTACCATGGTTTGAAGGTTTGTGATGCAAGCAATGTGAAAACACTCATTGAACAATATATTTTAAAGAGGTGGACCAAAGAAGCTAGGAGTGGTATGATATATAATATAAAGAAAATGAGGCCCAAGCAAATCCTAGGCATGAAAGTATGCAACAATATTGACAACTTTGTAGGATAATGATAAAATTAGCAACCAAGGCATTTGACTATTCAAAAATATTCTCATTGGTGCAACAAAGTGTGATAGAACTAAGCAAGTAAGTAACTAAGCTTTGTGCAAACCTATAGAGTCTAGACAATGTCGGTGGTGCCAATAAAGCACCACCAGTGAAGGATGGTGCACAACCATAGGGATTCAAAAAGAGAGAAGGCATAAGGAAGAAGAATTGACCAAAGGATTGGCTAGAGAAACTATTGAGAAAAAGAAGAAAAGTTTCCACAATTAGAGATTCACAAAATCATGCATCTATGATATGTACATATATGTGTTTCTCCATCTTATAATTAATGTTCAAGAAGTCTTATTGTTGTCCTTCTCTTTTAGGACAATAAGATGCAAGAAAGCTCCTCCAGCATTGTACCTCAAGAACTATATTCACCTTTAGCACCACAAATACTAGAGGTATCTCAAGCATTGTATACACCATTAGCCTTTTTTGCCCCTTTAGCATTGTATGCCTCTTTAGCACCATATACATGCTCTTAAATAGCTGAAAGTGACCTTACCTTTACTAAAATGTTACTAGTAAGAGCAATCTACATTTGCTACTTATAAATGTGTTCTAGGTAATAGTTGATTATATATTTATTAGAGTTGCTTTGTTTTGTAAATGCCACCTACATGTCCCATGTTGTCACTTGATGTAATGGAATTTAGTGGAGGCATCTCACATGGTACACAATAATAATGCAACCATAACATTGAAAGAATGACAATAAAATATGCAATTTCTTTGAAATCAATTTTTATTACAACTTAAATTGAGTACAAGAGCTTGTTCATAGTACAAATAGTTGTTCGTCACATTGAAATTTTATTTCTTGTCTCTTTTGTCAAGCTACAACCTATCACAAAACAAGCCTACTTAGAGGGGTTGAAGAGGCAGTCAGTTGAATGTACAAACAAATGGAGTTCTTTCTAGCACAAGTCTTGATATTCTCTTGATGCTTGAATTTTTTTTTTTTTTTTTTGCTTTATGCTCTCATGATATGCCTATATCTTGTTCCATGCTTCATACAACTCAAAATGTATGGCAGATGACATGTAATGTTCCATCAATAACCATTATATTCTTTGTCTGATTTCCTTCATGCTCTTAATGATCCTACAAAACATGCCAATACAGTGCAGTAAATTTCACAACCAAGGAGCAAATCAACTAAAGACATCATTGAACAATGCAGTAGATTGACATCACAAAATTGTAGCACTAAGCTTACCAAATACAACCATAAGACTAAAACCTACCTTAGTATATTAGATTTTATGTTTTGTCCAAGAGGCAACCAGGAAAATTTGTCTTATTGTAATATATTAGGGTAATCATCAGAATTTCAAAAAATAATTAAGATACTTTCCTGGTCATGCTATATGGAGATGAACCACAAAATCTATAGTTGCATATAATTTTGACAAACAAATCCATGGCATAAAAAATAGTATGCATACACAAAATTATTGTATGAGTAATTTTACTTTAAAAGCAAAATATACGATGGATTTACCCACGGAAAAGGACAACTGCTGTAAAGTCTTAATAAATGGCATAGATTCATTATCACATGTAAAAGCAAAAAATATACTCCCATGTGGTGAATTGATCTAGATAACATAGTTAAAAAAGAGGAATCATAGAAATTGATTCAATCCAAATCCCTTACGGCATCTGTGATGTGTGAAACCACCTGTATTAATATCCTAGAAACTTAGTAAATTGCTCATCATCCATACAATACAAGTATGTAGGTAGCAACAAATAAATGGTAATTATAACATGTGTATCACCCAAGCAGTTTTTCCAAGGTAATCGCTCTTAAGTTCCTTCTCAATGACAAACTGAGCAGAAACCAAAGATGATGGTCAAGTTATGAAAATTGCTTGAAAAATGAAATAAATTTCATTTTTCAATGCATTATTCAATCATAGCATATATAAAAGCACTTGATATATTTTTCTAGTGGTGATATTGTTATTCTTTGTAAGTGTGACATCTGGGAAGAGCTCATGATTTCCCAAATCTAGATCACAAGGAATAAAAAGGAAAATATGCCCAAAAAGAAAAAAGAATCATAGACACTAAAACATCAAAAGTAACTGGATTGAGTTTATGTCCAAATAGCCAAATACAATGTTATTTTTTTCTGTCCAATTAAAAAAAAAAATTCCATTTGAAATTTAAAAAGAAGAAATTAATGAGAGAACAAGCATATCAACCCCATATATATATATATTTTTTAAATCGTGAAGAAAAATGTGAAGAGGAAGAGATTGACAGAAGCATGATGGGCATAGATATATGTAGTCCTCCAAGAGTAGATGTGATCCCCAGGTTTCAATCTCTGCTCAAAACAAAGCTTAGAAAATAAAGAAGAAATTATTATTTCTGTGTGGTGATAAGGATACCTGTTGGACAGCAACCCCATCTCTATTTCCTTCTCTAGGTTTCAAACATGAACAGGATTTGATTCCTATAAAAGATTTCACCTGATAGAACGTGATGTGCTTCAGCACCTGTACACAGCCTCCTTCTGTAGAAGAAAATGGTTATAGCTGTGTACTCAAATGGACGGCCTGGATGTTCTGTTTCTTTTTTCCAGAATTGCACATCAAAATGCACCGTTTTATTAATGTTGAAATGGTGCGTTATGATGTCTTGAATGCGTGGCCACAGATGGATCGTCAGATGGCTTCAACAGTGGAGATTGTGAGAGATGCAGAGCCTACATTGCGTGGAGGAGATGCTGGAGATCCGTTCCCATGAAATGAATATAATCAGATTAATCAAGTCATGCTGAGAAAGTGACGAGTGTATTGAGGCTGAATTTACTGCTAAATTTATGATGTGCAAGATTTACGAATATTGAAGGAAGACTGTAACTTTCTCGTCCACTCCCGTTTAACGCCAACCTTCTAAAACGTCCTTATCGTTTTTATTGAAGGAATCCTATGCATGTGACGCCTCAATATAAATGACCACTTTTAGCGCATGGATCGGATTTGAAATTGGACCATACAACAAGTGCCTTCCTTCTTCTTCCTTTCCTTTCTTTCTTTCTTTTTATAATTACTATTCAATTATTTAAAAAAATGTATATCATATTTTTATTTAAAAATATTAATAACAATAAGTATTTAAAAATTACACAATCATTTTTTTAAAATTTTGTTTTAATTTGTCAAAGTTAAATAATTTTATTTTTAAAATTAACAAAAATTACATATATAATTGGACCAATGATAAACTTTATAATAATAAGACTAAATTACACAATTTTTGAATTTTGTTAAAATTCTATAGACTTTCTTTTTATTTTTAAAATATGCACAAAATTTTCATAAAATAAAAAATTATTTTACATTTTAGTTCAATTTTATTTATTTTTTTGACTAAAATATTATCTATTAATTTAAATATATATTTTTTGACTAAAAAATTTTAAATGATGGATGTTTTAGGAAAAAAATTAAAATTAGACTAAAAAATAGGATAATTTTTTATTGTAAAAAAAATGTGTGTATATTTTAAAATTAAAAAAATTTCATAACTTTAATAAAAGTAAAAAAATCAGTGTGATTTGCTCCAATAAATGAATAGCTTCTCAAACTTTAGAGCCAGCAACAATGAGGCAAGCCGGAGGCCGTTTCAGGTCTCCGTTCATGTCCCCTAATTTTTTTTTTTTACTTTTTTGTATGTCTGTGAAAAAATAGTTATTTTGTACTATTGGAAAGTTAGTAGTATTATTACTTATAATTTCATAAATAAATAAATTTGTCTAAAATTTAATTTAACTATAATTTAAAATTGAATTTTATAACTTTCATAAAAGCAATTAGATTGCGTAACAAAATACATACAAATGATAATAATACTAATTATTTAATAATACAAGTCAAAAATCAACTCTATTCATAGGCTGCAGCGGTGGATCAATTTTTCTCGTTCTCATACACACAACAACCAACAGAGATTTCACATTTGAAAAGTTTCTAAATAATTAAATAAAAAATATTTTAATAAGTAGCTGTTGCTGGAGTTAATTAAATTGTTAAAATATATAGATATACACACACACACATTAGAGAAAGTTTTGCAAGTGGATAATATATGTCCTGATAAGAGAGACAAAGCGTTTAATGTGACACGTAATTTGTTGTAAACTGTGAAACTTTTTATTCCTCTTAATTTAATATTTTAAATTATTAAATTATTCAAAACTATTTCGATTATATATGTTGGCAAAAATATTGAGACTATATGACCGTAATTTGAAATTTTCCTAGTAATAAACCAGATTCTTAAATTATTTCAAGCATGGTTCTCGTTGAGAATTCAAACCTTTCGCTTCATATAATTCTCATATACACGTTGGATTTAGTCGCTAAATATTACTATTTTAACAAGTTTTTTCAGGCAAATTAGTGGAATCACATACTCTTCGAGGACTGAATCCTTCAAAGTTAGTTACATCCTCTATCTTTAATGCTCTGGTGTCTGCGGAATGATAAAATATACAAGCAAAGGCAAATCGGATATATAAAACAAAAAGAAAAGGGTAAATTATATTGTTATTATTATTATTATTCAAACTATACAATCCTTTTTGTTTTAAAACAATTATATACAGCCTTTTATATATTTACTATCAAGTTTTTCATTGAAATATAATAAGTATATCATTTTCAATAATAGCATATCAGATATATGATTTTTGCAAATAAGTTTATGATATATATTTATATTTATATTTATGATTAATTTTTTAAAAAATTATAATATTATAATTTTATTAATTAATCTAAGAATAAATATATAAGAAACTACACATAAGTCTAATCTTTTAAAAATTATATTTTCTTTACTAAAAATTAAAATACATTGTACTTATTTCATTTACATTTATTTTGACCAAAATATTTTTATATTTAAAAATATTAAATATATGTTTGATTCAGATAAAATAGTCACTTTTTTAGATTTAAAATAAATTAAAAGAAAATTTGTATTTATCCATTTTGATTTTTGTCCTTAATGACAATGTCCGAGCTAATTGAGAAAAATATATATAACTGATGACTTTATTAGGCCATGACAATAAGCTCTCCATCATCTAAATTTAAGAGATTAAACGATTTTAAATTATATGATACTCTTACTATTATTTAATACCCATTACGTCCTCTTGTCATCTTCGCCAACCACTCATGAACTTCCTCCATTGCCTAAGTATTGTTGAATCGTGTGCAACCTAATGAGGCTAAGATTTAGAGTAAAAGATGATATATTTCTCACAACACAGTAAAGATACGTGGATTGATTCCTATTTGCTTGAGTTCAAAAATGGGTTTAAACCAATAACTTATTAAAATGGAACTGACAAGAGTGATGAGGTGAAGGATTCTGGGGTAGGTAATTTTGAAGTAGTTGCTGGTAAGTATTTGGCTTTGGCTTCACTATTCGAGGCATTGGGGTGTATTTGGCAGTGGAGGAAGGTTATGGATAGATTGCTAGAGAAAATGAATGAAAAGAAATATAAAACAATGGAAGTATTTTAATAATTGTATATCGTTGAAAATTTTAAATTTAGATAGTAGGGGTTGTAGTAATGGAGTTAATAAATTAAAGAGTTGATTTTGATTTATTTTTTCAATTAGAAGCATATTGTAATTCCAGGCACTCGGATGGGTAAATGGAATATTCTCTAATTTAAATTTACATTTTACTACAAAATTAATAATGTTGAAATAAAATTTTAATAAATTATATTTTTAATAAAAAATTAATATTTTAATTATTTTTTAGCTTGAAGTAACATTTTTGTATATTTTCATTAAAATTAATTACATAATTTTTACACGTCTTAAAAGAAATAACAAATAATCCAAAACAAAAAGTAAGTACTCTCTTATATGTTCAATCAATGATATTTTCAAGCAGTTTTTTCTTATCCAATAAGAAAAAAAATTTGAGTAATTTTATAAAATTTTATATGTTCAAATCTATTTACCGCCAGATACGTTGTTGAGATGTGTTTGGTACTTTAACAATTAAACTTGGGTATATTCTGTACACATCTAGCCAAGTACAATGAACATGTGAGATGAAGATTTTAAATAATCAAGAGTATTGTATAATTGGATCACTGGAAGCAGGAGTGTTTACCTGGTGGGCCAAAAATAGATTTACGGGATCAAGTCAGGTAGTAGGTTGGCCGATGTGGCTTGGTCTGACGGGATGCTTCTAATTTTTTTTTTTTAAGTTATATAATAGATATTTATATTAAAATTGTATTTCTTTAGAAGTAAAATATAATTTTACAAACGTTTATGTAATTTTTTCTCAAAGATTATTTTATAATTTTTATCAAAAATTTAAAAAAAAAAACTTATAATGCTTCAATATGTACAATAATTTTATTATTCTCCCTAAAATATTACCTCAAATTAAGTCTATCCAAGATATCACATGTTTTAGTTTTGATTTGGTCATTACTCATTACACATTCGAAGCGTGAGTTGACGAAAAGTGGAAGAAAATGGAAGACGTGGAAATATAACAATGGAAATTATACGAACATTACGTACTAAGAGAATGCTGAGGACAAAATACAAAATAAATTTACAAAATCAAAGGACCCAATAACAAATTAATTTGGAAGATTATACACGGAAAGCTATACACTTTGGTTGGTCAAGAATTTTTTTCTTTCCTGGTACCTAGACATGTACTGTAGAATATTTTTTTTTATGTGTCTCATATGAAATATTTTATATTCTCTTTTGGTGTCATTCTGAAACATTATTTTGGCATCATTTGAGAAAAAAACTTGATATCTCATTTCGTAAAGTGCCACTATGAAATACGTTATCTCTAGAGACGCCAAAAAGAATTTTTTCTTTAAAAAATATTAGGGTTAAAATTTGTAATTCTCTTTTATTTTTCAGTTTTATTTTTTCTAATTTTTCAATTACTTTGCTCAAATTTTCGTTTTTAAGTATCTTCAATTACAAATTTTATTTTGAAAAATTAAATTAATTATATATTTATGACACTAATTACGATCTTATTAATATTTAAAATTTTTATTATTTAGTTATTTATAGTTCATACCTTTTTTTTGCAACAATATTACCTGAGCTTAATTCGTTTCCTATGAATATAATGCACACCAGCTGCATTGTTAGAAGCTAAATCCACCATAATAAGCTTAATAAATTTGTGATAATTAACCAACTTCTCCTTCGAAATCAGAATTGAAGGAAGAAAACGTTATCATTTGCCACGGAGACGTAAGAAAATAATTAGTGATTGCCCATTTATTATAAAATATTTTCCCTTTTATCTAGGCATTGAAAGTGGCCTTCAAATTTAGGGATAGCTAAACGACTAAATCAAAATTTTATATTTAGGCCCCACGTAGTAATATTGTCAAAAGTTTCTCACTCAAACACAATATGCCACTATATTTTCTTAACTATCATCAGTGCATAACAGTACCAAATATATACAATTCTTAAATATCTCTTCCATTCTCCTATGATAAAATTTTCTTCTAATTTAATTTTTATTTTACTTTTTTAATATCAAATAAAAATCGTTAATGGATAATAAGGCTTTTCTATAAATTGTTTAACATTTCAAAATAAAGTTTTTCAAGCATATAAAGTTACAACACCTATAGCACATAAATTTTTAGAAAGTCGCGACGCTCCAAAAGGAAACTTCAATTGGTTGTGACGTATCTGGATAGAGTAAACTAATAAATTAATCTCCAAATTTGTAAACTTATTGAACTTTAATTTTCAAAATTTTTGGAATATACGAGTTAGTTGTTGAAAATATTTAACTACAATTTATAATCCTTTTGTCCAATGTTCCATTATTAGCATTCAAATACTGTTGCCGTTAATTGATCAAGCTGGCATGTTAGGGTTACATGTTTACGCTAGAGAAACTCATGGTATGTTATAAAGGATCTATAGAGCTCTAGAATTATTTTCCCATATCTAAACAATCTAACTTAAACAAATTATATATATATATATATATTACATCTAGCATGGATAGTTAAAAAGAAATTTTATGTTCAAAACTCTTCCTCCGTTGGCCACTAGGTGTGGTCCTCTGGAAAAAGGTGTAGGCAGTTAAAAAATAATAATAATTTGGTGATGATGTCGTAGCGGTTTAAAACAACCATTGCAAAATTTCAGTTTGCTTTTTTGGCAGCGGATGATTTAACAACAGTTGATATTTAAAAAAAAAATTATACCCGCTTAATAGAACAGATCCAGATTTGAAATTTTCTCTCCTGCTCCTCCAACTGCACACACCATCCACCATCAGTCTGTCGTCGCATTGTCCGTCCGCCATCCATCTGCTTCCCCTGCTGTGTTTCAACTCCTTTTCACCATTTTCAACCATTTAAAGGTATTTTCTTCCATTTTTCTCTTTTTTTTTTATGCTTTGATTGGTTGTTAGCGAGAAATGTATTTTTGTTGTGTTGTTTTTGTGTAGTTTTTTTATTCTTGAGAATTTTCATGTCTGATTTTTTTATATATTTCATTCAAATAAATTATTTTTATATGCTATTTATATCTGATAATAGACTTAAAATTTTAGAATAATAGTGCTATAGAAACTTTAACATCATTACAAGTTATATGCTTTCGAATATTTGTGATCTTTCTCCATTTTTTTTGATGTATTGATTAGTTGCTAATTAGAAATGTGTCTTTGTTGTGTTGCTTACTTAGATTTGTGTAGTTTTCTATTCTTTAAAATTTTCAGATCTAATGATACTGCACTTAGAATTTTGAAACAATAATACTTCCTAATGTTTGAGACTTGCAAGTTGTACTTATTTCAAGTTCTAGTAGCATTGTTTAGTTTAATATTTGAGATATGAGACTATCATTGCTTAAAAAATGAATTCAGTTTTGTGTAGATTGTGAAACATACTTGACCATAATACTAATTTTTTTTTAAAAAAAATAACTTCTCTTAAGTTCTTATATCATAGCATATAAACTTATACATGTGTTTTCGCTCTATATTTATCTTTTTCTAACTATATTGAGTAAATCATTTTTAAATTGTGTTAGACATATTGTTTTAAAAAATGTGTTAAGAAATAATAATATTTATGATGAATTTATTGAACAATATTTATTTTTTATAATTTAATTTTTATATGTTTCTAGTGGCATTTTATATTTATAATTTATGTATCTGATCAAGGGAGGGAGCATCAAACAAGTATAGTAAAACACACTTTCATCCAATCAAGAAGAAGATCATTAGTATATTTGTCACTTGTAGGATCTTTTGTTAAACCATATCATAGTTGTAAAAATATATTAACTTGTAGAACCTTTGTTTTTATGACAGTATTATTTCATATATTAGATTTAATTTTTAATTTTATATTTAATTGTAATGTAAAATTTATAATTGTTATGATTATTGTACACTAGTTTCTTTTAGCTATGTTTATGTTTAGATTCAAATACCCCAAAAAATGATTTTTTAAATAGCAATAGTTGCATTAGCAACGGTTGGAAGTGTTGCTATGAGAGATTTTTTTGGGTAGTGATTTTGGTACAACCATTGCCAAATCCATATCATAACTTGCAATGATTGCATCAGCTATCACAAAAACCTCATTGCAATGGCTATTCCCATGATTAAAAACAATTGTTGCAATGTGACACCTAATAGAGCTTTTAACAATGGATTTTGCTATAGTTTTTAGCAATGGTTGCAACTGTCGCTATGTCTAAAAATAACTTAGTCTTTTTAATTTAATAATTGATTAATACTAATATATAATTAAATAAATATTCCAATAGTCAACACTTATCACCATTATATCACATATAGTTACATTGTATCTATGAGTATTTAAGTAGATATTCCCATCGTTTGAATACCATGCTTGCTTTAGGCGATTTTTCCATTAGTATTTGGTCAAAAAAGAAAGCATTGAATGTGTATTCAAATATGATGTATAGTGACCTCTTGTCATGCTTGAGGTCCTATCTTTCCAGGATGAGGTGTCAAGTCTAACATTTTTTAAAAAAAATGTGTATGCAACTATTTAAGTAGACCTTTGCATGATTTGAATACCACTTGTATTAGGTGATTCTTTTTCCATAAGTATTCCATAAAAATAAATCAATTACCTTAGAATTAGTGTATAGTTTGTTCCTACCTTTTCTACTATGGTAAGTTTTTATTTCCGTCAATTTTAAAGTCAACTGAATATTTCAGAAATAGTTAATGGAGTATAAATCAATTGCTATTGAAATAAAATTCAATTATTTTTTTTGTTTGATATCATGTTACAATGTGATTTTTGTTAATTTGTTATCTAATAGATAATTAATAATTAATTTTACATACTAAAGTTTAACTAATTTTGACAATAAACATATAATCAAATAGCTGATCATTTGATCAAAATTTAGTACAAATAAATTTTAAGATATATTTTAAAATTATAGAATAAATTCAGATTATTTTAATTTTATAGGCACATACATTTTTTTTCCAATTATTTTAAAGGATTCAGAGAAAAGTTCAAAGTCCAAATTTTCTTATTTCATATCTCAAAGACTCTGGAGAATTCTAAACCTTAATATCAATATTATATTAATTGTGATTACTTCTAAAATGTGTTCTTTTTCAAGGGTTAATAATAGTCGCTAGTGCCATGTGAACTATACTAACTCATTGGCAAACCGTAATATTAATAAACCACAAGACATTATGGTTTAAAGACTTAATCAATAATAGGTCATAATATCGCATTATAAAAAACTAAACTTTTAGTAACGGTTTTTAGTGGCAACCAAAAAATGTTGTACTAAAAAAATATTTTTAGCAACGACTTTATTAAGTTGTCACTAAAAATTATTACTAAAATATTATTCTTAATTTTGAAAAAAATTTTAGTGGTGACAACAAAAAATTACAACTAAAACTATTTAGTAGCAATACAAAAGTCACCCCTAAATACTTTTATTGACGACATCAACATTATTGCCACTAAAAATCACATTTAGCAAAACATTTTAGTTACAACTAATAGGTCGCTACTAAAACTAACTTTTAGTGGCGACAAATTGATATTGTCACTAAAGGTAACTTTTAGTGGCAATGAGCATTGCCACTAAAAGGTTTATCATAACTTTTTAAAAATTTAAAAAAAATTATCAAACTTTTAGTGATAGTAAAAGGTATCATCACTAAATATTGTTAGTGACAACAGTACTGGTCGTCACTAAAAGGTTTGGCACAAAATTTGTTATTTATTTAAAATATTTGTGCCAAAACTTTTAGTAGCGATAGATTCTAGTAGCTGATAAAAGGTAACTTTTAGTGACAATTATTTTAGTCGTCACTAAAAATTTTGATACAAAAAATTTAAATTGATTAAAAGTTTTGTGCCAAAGTTTTGAACTTAGAATCTTTTTAAATAAACAAATATGTTAAAAAAATAAATTGGACTTGAAAATATAACTTTATCAAAGAAAATAAAATTTTTAATGTTAATAATATTAATTAAACTTTATATACAAATAACTTAAAATAATCATTCCATAAAATTCTTAATAAAACTAAAAAAACATTTTTACACACAAATAAGGTGAAAAAATAAATTATACTAAAAAATGTAACTTTATCCAAAAAAATTTAATAAGACCAAAAAAATATTTTTATATGTAAATAAATTAAAATATATATATAAATAATTATTATTGGTGCAATCACACTTTACTACATTGAGATAAATAAATCATAAATTAATATTTTCACTAGTTTGGTTCACTACATTTAAGAGTTATTTATTTATAATTTAATATCGTATGATAAAGTCTTTTTTGAATTATATGCCTATATCATTTTTTGAGAAAGAGTGTTATAAAAAAATACCTAATTTAATCCTCAATTTCATTATTTTCCTCACCTATCTAATTTCTATTCTATCATGTAATAAGGAAGAGTATCCATCTTCTCTTATCGAATGAGATGATTGAAATAGATAATTATTAAAATATTGTTCAAATTTATGAAAATAATTAACAATGATCTCATTAAAATATATATTTGTTGTATAAAATTTTTATTTTTTATACAATGTTTATTGAAAGTTTCTTTTTAATTATTCTTCATTAAATTTTTAAAATTATCTAATCATTATTTATACATAATAGCACTATACATAGGTTTTCCCCCCCTAAATTAACTAAAGGGAATCATTCAATAATTTTACTCATTAAAAATTGCTGCAATGCTGATAAAGAAAATATTTATAAATAAGTTTAATAACATTGCATATTTAAAAACTATAATTAATTGTTAAGATTAAAAAAATTATATATACAAAACTGTAATTAATAAAAGTAAAAAAATGAATCAAAGAATACATTAGATTAATTTTCCATGATTGAAATTAAATTTAAAAATCACATAAAAAAAGATTTGTCTATTCATGTACTTCTTCTGTCAAATTCAAAATTACATTACTCGTTTGCTTATTTACACACATACTCTCTTCCATCCTTTTTATTTAATCCTCATATCTATATTCTCTTCTATAAGTTATTATATGTCAATCGAAACTAAGACTTAATCAAACATACATTTATTGATAATGTCAAAGTTATATAACATTTATTAAAAGTTTCTTTTTAATTATTAAATAGAATAGCATTATTCAAGGGTTGTCCCCTAAAATACTAATTCAAAATAAAGACTAAAATGAGTAAAAATATATATTTTTAAAAAAGATATTTATAATAGCACTTGTTTGTAAAATGGAAAAAAAAAATTTCTCCTCTAAATTGGCTAAATGGAATATTTCAAAAATTTTATTCATTAAAATTTGTTACAAAATTTATTCATAATTTATTATTGTATGATAAAATTTTAATTAAATGTTCAAAACTAAAGAAAATATGTATACAAAGTTTTAATTAATTGATTAAAATTTTTTTAAAAATAAAGCATTCTATCAGATTCAAAACTTCATTATTTTTTTATTTATTTTGCACCCAAACTCTCTTCCTTTCTCTTAATTCAATCCTCATATTTACATTCTCTTCTCCAGGTCACCTATATGTCCATCTAAGCTAACATTGAAATTTTGTCTACTTATATACTTATTATCTCAAATTCAAAATGTAGATTTTAGCATTATATAAAAATTAATCAAACATACAAAAAAAATCAATTAGATATTATTATAACTATTTAATTTTTAGATAAATAATTACAATCTATTTGTTTTTTTAAAATTTTGATTTAAAAAATTTCATGGAATATATTTATCAATTTTTTATTTATACATTAACAACTAGTAGTTTATTTTTTAAAAAAATTTATTTAATTTTATGAATTATTTAATCATTAATTTAAAAAATAAAAATATAAATAAAATCATCACAAAATATCAAATAATAATTTTTTTTAGTTAAGTTTAAGAAAACTAATAGATTATTATTTATAATTTATTAGTAATAAATTAAAATTTCAAATTTTAAAATTCATATATGTGTGATTTCAAATTTCAATCTTTAGAATTCATTAAATTAGTATATTTGACATTTCATATATCTAAAATTTCAATTTTAATCTCTAGGATTTATCTTATTAATAAAAACTCATCCATCCATTTTTATTAAGTTTTGATGAATTACCTTCAAATTTCAGTTCCCTCCTAGACAAACACCAACGCAGCTCCAGCCCTAAAGTCTCTACTATCCTTTTGAAGTAAACAAAAAAGAAGCAAAGCAAACGAAGGAGAAGAAGAAGGAATGGTTGATTCCATTTATATCGTCTAGGAAGACCAGTGAATACCGAGGACGAGATCACATCATTGCTTAACTGTTAAAACTTCAGTGCTTATATGTATGAAGGTGTAACACCCCATAATTAATTAAGGTGTTAATCATGGATTAGAATTAATTAAGAGTAATTAATATGGGCTCATTGGGCAAGTTAAGTGAATGGAGACTTTAGAGAGATAAATTATTAATATGGGTTTGAGATTTAATTGGGATAGAAATTCTATCTAGGCCTAAATTAATAGATCATGAGAAGAGGCTAATGGAGGCCCAATGGATTATGTGCAGACCCAACATAATTTAGTGTAATGGAAGCCCAAAATCTACCTTGTATAGACTCCTCTAAGTGGCCCAATAATCCTTGTGTAAACCCACACTCTTGCGCTCTTCAAACTTGGCCCAAACCTAGTTAAACTTCAGCAAATTAAGTGTAAAAACTGGCCCAGTAAATTCTGCAGCCCAACACCTCTAAACTGGCCCAACAACCTTAAAAATCTGGAGCCCAAGTAGAGATGGATCTTGGAGCAGACCATGACCCATTTGACCCAACTTAAGCCCACTAACAACCCTAATGCTTCAGCCACTCTAACAAATTTCTGAAACTTGAGAGGAAAATTCGGAGGTTGAGAGGAGGCAAGGGTTTAAGGCAAAGATTTGGCATTTTCTCCCACCTAGAGCAAGATTCAGCCAAGGTAATAGTTATACAAATTAATCCCCTCATCTTTCTCTTTAATTTGACCCGATTAGTTTTTCATTTAGAGCATTTTCATCTTACTCAAATCTGAAATGAGATTGTTTGGAGGTTTTCTTGATGAAATTCGTAGGTTGGGATTAAGGCTGACTTTGGATGAGTTTAAACCCTCCATTTTAATGCTTTAATGGTTAATTTGAGACCCCCATAGCTAATTTATAAAATGGGTATTAATTATGTACGAATTTGCTTAAGATTTTGGGTGGAATATTGAGTTTTTTGGTGGAAGAAACTTAAATCCGAAATTGGGACTTGTTGTGGCTGGGTAAATGATTCTTGGGTAGTCATTAGCATTTTAAATTCCTTGGGTACTGATTATGATTATTAATGATGAATTAGAGTAGTAATTATGTGATGTTATGGTTATAGGAGGAATTCTGCACAATTGGTGATTTTCACAAGTGTCTACAAGTGAGGTAACCGGGTTTACATTAATTCCATGCATATATCTGTGTTAATTTCGTATTTTGCTATACATGAATGATTTGAAATGTTGAATGAATTGGTTGGCTATCTGTTGAATTGTGATTGGACCTTGTGAGTCTATGGTGGAGCTGTGGTGCGGCTGCCACCCGTGCATGTGCTATGATCAAGCACCGGGTTATGATCAAACCCAAATGCACTGAGCCCTGGTTGTGCTCAATGAGGAGTAGGTGCCGTGGACGGGCCTCTCCTGTGTTAATGGCCTTTAACATGTGATAGTATGATTGCTAGTATGGGATAGTAATCATGATAGCCTAATTATTTCATTTACTGATATGAATGGTCTACTGCTGGTGTTTATGTGAAATTATGCATGTATGCGAATTAATATGGAGTATATGATGGAATTGCCTTAGTTACTAAGATTCATATCTCACCCCGTTTCATGGGATTAACATTTCAGGTGAAGGTTCTTCGAGTAAGGATAAGGGTAAGCAAGTGGATGAACATCCATGAGCCGAGGCCCGGTGTGGGGAGCTACACTTGGTCTGAGTAGAATAGGGTAGATGCTAATTTTGTTAAGTCTTGTATAGCATCATCATGTATCTGCATTGCCAAGTGTAGGAGAATGTATTTTGATAGCATGGAATGTAACTAATGAGATATAGGCTTTACTTTAGCTGTTGATGGATGTATGAACCTTGACATACATTTTGAGCAATGAAATCCTTTGATGTTAGATTGTTGACTTGAATCAGTGATGTATGGAACCTTAACGGAATGTTAATTGTTGAGAGCTTATGTAATTCATTGAAATATCCATATGTGTAATTACTGACATAAGGTAGTTGGATGGGCAAGATTTTATACTTAAATTTCAAATTAGAGATAATAAATTAGTTGGGTAATTAAGGTACATAATTACCATTAAAGTTGCATGAATTAAGGTAGAATGGCCCTGGAGTGATATTAGAGAGAAATTGGAGAGCATAAGATGAAATCTTGGGAGTTGTAGGAACATAAGGTAATTGGCCTCGGCCAATATTTAATTGGCCTAGGCCAAATCGTAACAGAGAAGAATTGGCCGCGGCCAACATTTAATTGGCCTCGGCCAAATGTGGCGAACCTGCCAGGGAAGAAAACAGAGAGCAATTGGCCGTGGCGAATAGTGACGTTGGCCGCGGCTAAGTCTGAGAGGCAGATTTGGGGGTGTTCCAAAGGGTATTTGGCCGCGGCGAAATGGGTATTTGGCCGCGGCTAAATGTGAAAAACTTGTGAAGGCGTAAGGAGTCGAACCGAGAGTAATTGGCCGCGGCGCAAGTGAATTTAGCCGCGGCGAAAGTGCTCTATTTCTCATATTCACCTAGAAAACTTAGTTTCTCTTAAGGTAATGATAAGGAATGATATAGAAACACTTGTAAGAGGATTTTAAGAGTTGGAAATGATGGATGGGAGAATCAAAGGCTCCTCATTAATAATTAAATTCACTCATGCATTTGAATAATTATGGTTATCTAGCTAATGACCCTAGCAACATTAAGGTTTTAAATTTCCTCACTTGTTCCCGATGTAATTAATTTTAATGACTTCAAACCTTGATATATGATTATTAATCATGTACTTAACCTTAATTACTATAATAGGAAGTTAGGGTCGTTACAGTTGGTATCAGAGCAATGGTTCAGGCAAGTGTGTTTGTTTTATAACTTTGTGGTTAGGAAACTTGGCAATCATGATGCATGCATGATAGGAATAGGAACATTATGACCTGATAATGACCCTCATATTTGTATATATACCTGCCATGGGTGGAGTTGTGTTTCGTTGCTTTGGACTGTGGTTAATGGGAGATACTTGTGCTTGTGGCATTGCAGAACTAGATGGCCACTCGTAGAGAAACAACTGAGATGTTAAGGGGGATGCAAGAGGGCATGGCTGCAATGGCCAACCGAATGAGAGAACAAGCTGAGGCCCATGAGACTACGGTTAGGGCAATGACTGACCGGCTTCGAGAGCAAGCCGAGGCTCATGCAGCGACGGTGCAAGTGCTGCAACAGCTACATGAAAATATGAATAAGCGGAATGAGGAGGTGCCATTGGAGAATCGTGTGGGGGCTGGTCATAACCTCGGTGTGGGACACCAAGGGGAGGACAATGACCTCTCTATTGCATTAGCCAAATTCAGAAAAGCTGATCCTCCATCGTTCTTGGGGGAGTTAGATACTGAGAAAGCTGAGAGATGGTTGATGCAACTAGAGAAAATCTTTGCGGTTATGACTTGCACCACCGAACAAAAGGCAAGGTTGGCCATTTACAAGTTGGAGGGTGAGGCTGAACATTGGTGGAGGAATGCCTCCAGATTGTTGACTGCAAGGGAGATACCCTTGACGTGGGAAAGTTTCCAAACTGCTTTTGAGAGCAAATATTTCCCACCATCCGTGAGGGCTGACAAGGAAGCAGAGTTTAACTTCCTTGAGCAAGGGGACATGAATGTGGACCAATACGCAGCCAAATTTATCCAACTGTCTCGCTTCTCCTCCTACTTGAAGAGATTTGACGATGAGCCATGGAAGGCTGAAAAATTCGAAAGGGGTTTAAGACTGGAAATCAAAGATAAGATTGTATCTCTACAAATTCGTAATTTTGATGAATTGGTGGAGAAATGTAGAGTGACAGAGAGGGCCATGATGGAAAGTGAGGCCAAGAGGAAAAAGACCCTGGAAGGAAAACGTGAACGGGGTATGGAGCCCTTTAGGGGCGGGAGCAAGAAAGGAGCCCATAGTGGAAGCGGCTCTTGGGGAAGGAGACAACCCCCAAGGAATGTCCCTCAAAGAAGAAGTATGGGACCACCAAGAAATGCAATTAGTGCCCCACCTGCTTGTGCCAAGTGTGGCAAGAACCATGGGAATGGACCATGCCCAGTGTGCTACAATTGTGGGAAGCCTGGACACTATGCACGGACTTGCACGGTGTCACGGGAGTCGGCTTCCTCAGTTAAGCCACCTATCCAAGGAAGGGTGTTTGCACTTACGCAGCAAGAGGCTAGTAGATCCCCTAATCTGATCCGAGGTACTCTACTTGTCCATAATCATGTCGTAGATGCATTGTTTGACTCGGGTGCGACCCACTCATTCATCTCATATGACTGTGTTAAGCATCTGGGTCTTAAAATTAGCCTGTTGCCATTTGAATTATCTGTGTCCACCCCTACTGGATATTCTATGATTACATCTGATGTATGCTTAAATTGTACTGTACAATTGGATAGCCGTTGTACTACCCTTGATTTGATTTGCATTCCTTTGTTTGACTTTGATGTAATCATTGGTATGGACTAGTTGTCAGCTAATAATGTGATACTTGACTGTAACCGTAAGACTGTTTCCTTACCTGCAAATATACCTGAAATTGGTCCTGTGACTGAGCTTACTTGTTTGTCTGCCGCCCAAGCTGGGAGGTGCCTTAGGCGTGGTTGCCAAGGGTTTCTAGTATTCTTTTCATTGCATGTTGAGGTTGACGATGGGTTGGAGGATATACCTGTGATTAGGGAGTTCCCTGAGGTTTTTCCTAAGGAGTTTAGTGGACTACCTCCAGAGAGAGAGCTAGAATTTTCTGTTGATTTGGTACCCGGTACAGGTCCAATCTCTAAGGCTCCGTATAGAATGGCGCCTGCCGAGTTGGTTGAGTTGAAGAGTCAACTAGAAGAGTTACTTGAGAAAGGGTTTATTAGGCCAAGTGTGTCCCCATGGGGAGCACCGGTATTGTTTGTCAAGAAGAAAGATGGTAGTCTTAGACTTTGCATCGACTATAGGCAATTGAACCAAGCAACTGTTAAAAATAAATACCCTTTGCCTAGAATTGATGACTTACTTGACCAATTAGTTGGAGCGTCGGTGTTTTCAAAGATTGACCTTAGATCAGGATATCACCAACTTAGAGTCAAGGCTAAGGATGTACCTAAAACTGCCTTTAGGACTCGATACGGCCATTATGAATTCCTAGTTATGCCTTTTGGGTTAACCAATGCCCCTGCCATTTTCATGGATTACATGAATAGGATTTTTAGGCCTTATCTTGACCGATTTATGGTAGTCTTCATTGATGACATTCTGGTCTACTCTAAGAGTGGTGAGGAGCATGAAGAGCATCTTAGGATAGTTCTTCAAACCTTGAGGGAGCATCAGTTGTTTGCTAAGTTGAGCAAATGTGAGTTTTGGTTGCGGGAGGTCAAATTCCTAGGTCATGTGATATCGGAACAAGGGGTAGCGGTAGATCCTAGTAAGGTAGAAGCAGTGCTGAATTGGGAGAGACCCAAAACGGTGACTGAAATCCGTAGCTTTTTAGGTCTAGCTGGCTACTATAGAAGATTCATTAAGGGGTTTTCTCAGTTAGCCATGCCTTTGACTAAGTTGACTAGGAAGGACCAACCATTTGTGTGGGATGCTAAGTGTGAGAATGCCTTTCAAGAGCTTAAGGATAGGCTTACCACCGCACCTGTGTTAGTGATACCTGACCCTAAAGAGACATTCACAGTCTATAGTGATGCTTCTAAGAAGGGATTGGGGTGTGTCTTAATGCAACAAGGTAGGGTGATAGCCTATGCCTCTAGACAACTTAGACCCCATGAGGAGAATTATCCCACCCATGATTTAGAGCTAGCGGCTGTGGTTTTTGCCCTTAAAATTTGGAGGCACTATCTCTACGGTGCCCAATTTGAAGTGTATAGTGATCATAAAAGCTTGAAGTACTTGTTTGATCAAAAGGAGTTAAACATGTGGCAAAGGAGGTGGATGGAATTCCTTAAGGACTATGATTTCTCCTTAAAGTATCATCCAGGGAAGGCGAACGTGGTCGCCGATGCCTTGAGTAGAAAATCTATTCACATGGCAATGATGATGCTTAGGGAGCAAAGGTTGATTGAAGAGATGAGGGATTTGAATTTATCAATTTCAATGAACCCTAGTAGCATTCTTTTGGGAGAATTAAGGATAGAAAATGACCTTAGGAAGAGAATTAAAGAGGCCCAAGAGCTAGATGCCTACTGGGGAGGAATTAGAGAGCAACTGGGGAGCGGTGAGGTCAAAGACTTTGACCCATCAGAGGATGGTTTGGTGAGGTACCAGGGAAGAGTGTGTATACCCACAGATGAAGAGTTGAGGAACACAGTATTGTCAGAAGCTCATAAGAGTAGGTACACCATCCATCCGGGCACTACTAAGATGTATAGGGATCTAAAGAAGAGTTTTTGGTGGCCGGGGATGAAGTCAGATATAGCAGAGTTTGTTGCTAGATGTCTAATCTGTCAACGGGTTAAAATTGAGCACCAAAGACCCGCAGGTTTGTTACACCCTTTAGAAATCCCTGAATGGAAATGGGATAGTATATCTATGGATTTTGTGATGGGTTTGCCTAGAACATCTTCGGGTTATGATGCTATTTGGGTGATTGTGGATAGATTGACGAAGTCTGCCCACTTTCTACCTATTAGAGCTACTTATTCCCTAGATAGACTAGCTCAACTGTATGTTCGTGAAATTGTGAGATTGCATGGTGTTCCTAATAGCATTGTGTCAGATAGAGACCCAAGATTCACATCAAAATTTTGGCCATCTTTACAGGAAGCTTTGGGTACTAGTCTTAACTTTAGCACTGCTTATCACCCTCAGTCTGACGGACAGACTGAGAGGACCATTCAGACTCTTGAAGATATGCTCAGAGCAAGTGTACTAGAGTTAAAAGGGAGTTGGGATGTGTACTTGCCTTTAGCTGAGTTTGCTTATAATAATAGTTACCATTCCAGTATCCAGATGGCACCCTTTGAGGCACTTTATGGGAGGAAGTGTCGGTCACCCTTGTGTTGGGTAGAACTTGGTGAAAGAAGTCTTTTAGGTCCAGATATAGTGGACCAAACTACCCATCAGATAGAACTCATCAGAAAGAAGTTGTTGGCTGCCCAGAGTAGGCAAAAGAGTTATGCGGATAAGAGAAGGAGACCCTTAGAATTTGAGATGGGAGACCATGTGTTCCTTAAGGCTACTCCAGTGACGGGTGTAGGACAGTCTATTAGGACAAGAAAGCTCAGTCCTCGTTATCTTGGTCCTTTCCAAATCCTTGAAAGGATAGGACCCGTGGCCTATAGAGTTGCTTTACCTCCAAACTTGGCCAGATTGCATGATGTGTTCCATGTGTCCCAATTGAAAAAGTACCACCCGGACCCTTTGCATGTCATTGAGCATGAGAATGTGCATCTACAAGATGATTTGTCTTATGTGGTTGAGCCGGAAAGGATTGTGGACTCAAAAGTCAAACAGCTGCGTAATAAGGACATCCTCCTGGTAAAGGTAGTATGGAGAGGACTTACTCCGGATGAAGCAACTTGGGAAACCGAGGAAGCAATGAGGAAGGATTACCCTGCATTATTTGAGTAAGGTATGTTTAATTTTGAGGACAAAATTTCTAAAAGGAGGGGAGAATGTAACACCCCATAATTAATTAAGGTTTAATCATGGATTAGAATTAATTAAGAGTAATTAATATGGGCTCATTGGGCAAGTTAAGTGAATGGAGACTTTAGAGAGATAAATTATTAATATGGGTTTGAGATTTAATTGGGATAGAAATTCTATCTAGGCCTAAATTAATAGATCATGAGAAGAGGCTAATGGAGGCCCAATGGATTATGTGCAGACCCAACATAATTTAGTGTAATGGAAGCCCAAAATCTACCTTGTATAGACTCCTCTAAGTGGCCCAATAATCCTTGTGCAAACCCACACTCTTGCGCTCTTCAAACTTGGCCCAAACCTAGTTAAACTTCAGCAAATTAAATGTAAAAACTGGCCCAGTAAATTCTACAGCCCAACACCTCTAAACTAGCCCAACAACCTTAAAAATCTGGAGCCCAAGTAGAGATGGATCTTGGAGCAGCCCATGACCCATTTGACCCAACTTAAGCCCACTAAAAACCCTAATGCTTCAGCCACTCTAACAATTTTCTGAAACTTGAGAGGAAAATTCGGAGGTTGAGAGGAGGCAAGGGTTTGAGGCAAAGATTTGGCATTTTCTCCCACCTAGAGCAAGATTCAGCCAAGGTAATAGTTATACAAATTAATCCCCTCATCTTTCTCTTTAATTTGACCCGATTAGTTTTTCATTTAGAGCATTTTCATCTTACTCAAATCTGAAATGAGATTGTTTGGAGGTTTTCTTGATGAAATTCGTAGGTTGGGATTAAGGCTGACTTTGGGTGAGTTTAAACCCTCCATTTTAATGCTTTAATGGTTAATTTGAGACCCCCATAGCTAATTTATAAAATGGGTATTAATTATGTACGAATTTGCTTAGGATTTTGGGTGGAATATTGAGTTTTTTGGTGGAAGAAACTTAAATCCGAAATTGGGACTTGTTGTGGCTGGGTAAATGATTCTTGGGTAGTCATTAGCATTTTAAATTCCTTGGGTACTGATTATGATTATTAATGATGAATTAGAGTAGTAATTATGTGATGTTATGGTTATAGGAGGAATTCTGCACAATTGGTGATTTTCACAAGTGTCTACAAGTGAGGTAACCGGGTTTACATTAATTCCATGCATATATCTGTGTTAATTTCGTATTTTGCTATACATGAATGATTTGAAATGTTGAATGAATTGGTTGGCTATCTGTTGAATTGTGATTGGACCTTGTGAGTCCATGGTGGAGCTGTGGTGCTGCTGCCACCCGTGCATGTGCTATGATCAAGCACCGGGTTATGATCAAACCCAGATGCACTGAGCCCCGGTTGTGCTCAATGAGGAGTAGGTGCCGTGGACGGGCCTCTCCTGTGTTAATGGCCTTTAACATGTGATAGTATGATTGCTAGTATGGGATAGTAATCATGATAGCCTAATTATTTCATTTACTGATATGAATGGTCTACTGCTGGTGTTTATGTGAAATTATGCATGTATGCGAATTAATATGGAGTATATGATGGAATTGCCTTAGTTACTGAGATTCATATCTCACCCCGTTTCATGGGATTAACATTTCAGGTGAAGATTCTTCGAGTAAGGATAAGGGTAAGCAAGTGGATGAACATCCATGAGCCGAGGCCCGGTGTGGGGAGCTACACTTGGTCTGAGTAGAATAGGGTAGATGCTAATTTTGTTAAGTCTTGTATAGCATCATCATGCATCTGCATTGCCAAGTGTAGGAGAATGTATTTTGATAGCATGGAATGTAACTAATGAGATATAGGCTTTACTTTAGCTGTTGATGGATGTATGAACCTTGACATACATTTTGAGCAATGAAATCCTTTGATATTAGATTGTTGACTTGAATCAGTGATGTATGGAACCTTAACGGAATGTTAATTGTTGAGAGCTTATGTAATTCATTGAAATATCCATATGTGTAATTACTGACATAAGGTAGTTGGATGGGCAAGATTTCATACTTAAATTTCAAATTAGAGATAATAAATTAGTTGGGTAATTAAGGTACATAATTACCATTAAAGTTGCATGAATTAAGGTAGAATGGCCCTGGAGTGATATTAGAGAGAAATTGGAGAGCATAAGATGAAATCTTGGGAGTTGTAGGAACATAAGGTAATTGGCCTCGGCCAATATTTAATTGGCCTAGGCCAAATCGTAACAGAGAAGAATTGGCCGCGGCCAACATTTAATTGGCCTCGGCCAAATGTGGCGAACCTGCCAGGGAAGAAAACAGAGAGTAATTGGCCGCGGCGAATAGTGACGTTGGCCGCGGCTAAGTCTGAGAGGCAGATTTGGGGGTGTTCCAGAGGGTATTTGGCCGCGGCGAAATGGGTATTTGGCCGCGGCTAAATGTGAAAAACTTGTGAAGGCGTAAGGAGTCGAACCGAGAGTAATTGGCTGCAGCGAAAGTGCTCTATTTCTCATATTCACCTAGAAAACTTAGTTTCTCTTAAGGTAATGCTAAGGAATGATATAGAAACACTTGTAAGAGGATTTTAAGAGTTGGAAATGATGGATGGGAGAATCAAAGGCTCCTCATTAATAATTAAATTCACTCATGCATTCGAATATTTATGGTTGTCTAGCTAATGACCCTAGCAACATTAAGGTTTTAAATTTCCTCACTTGTTCCCGATGTAATTAATTTTAATGACTTCAAACCTTGATATATGATTATTAATCATGTACTTAACCTTAATTACTATAATAGGAAGTTAGGGTCGTTACAGAAGGTATTCCCTATCTTAGATTATTATTGTTACTATTTTATGCCCCAATCTTTGATTTAATTTTTAATTGATATTATAAATGCTACGATGTTGCTGACGGTAGATCTAAATTAAGGTTTTTTGAATATAATCTTTTGATTGTCTTCCAAAACAATTTCCCATACTGGTTTTTCATTCATTTTTTAAAAGGGTAGTGGAAAATCATCTCTTTTGAAGTGTGCGATTAAGTTAATTAAGTTCCAAGTATTTTGGACTTCTAATTGTTTCTTTATATGTTTGCATATATATTGTCCTAAGACCTTCATTCTATTTGAGAATATGGCTTCTTAGAACCTGTAATATTGGAGCTGAAACTACTAACCTAGGTAAGTGCCATTGCTGAGTGCAAAATTACTAGTATTAGAATGGTGCATGGAATATTCTTTAATAAATGGTTTGATATGATTATGATCATGATCATGATAAATTATATTGTGGATAGATGATTTTATAGAATGTTATGTGATAAATGTAATATTAATTTAGCATGGAACTAGTAGGAAGTAGACCAAATATATGTAGTTTCTTTTGATTTGAAAAGCCAGGCATATGACTTGAATTAATTTGGGAAATGTACCTATGCCAATAAGGGAAGATTTGAGAAGAAATTTAATGCTTTGATGGTCTAATGGTTGGTTGTATTTGGTCTGATAGTTTGATGGTCTAATGGTTGTATTTGATTTGATGGTCTGATGTGGTATTTGGTCTGATAAATGGTTGTGGTATTTGGCCTAATGGTTGTATGTAAAAGCCAGGCATGATAGTTGGTTGTATGATATCTAAAGTTTTAAGTAGCATGGTGACTTATATGTGGTATAAGGAACTCAGGTAGTCATATTTTGATCTAGAGATTTCTTGGGAGTTTGGGAAGTTCTAGTAGTCTTGAAGTATGATTTGAAACTTGTTAGAAGTATTGGGGTGGTTAGTGGAATGGTTTAAGGCCGTCATTTGCCCATATATACTCTTTAGTGTCAAATTTAGAACCCAAATAGAGTAAGTATGGAAAGGGATGCATTTGAAGGATCAAATGGTAGAGTCTAAGTGTAAAACTTGGTAAATAGTTAGAGGATATTTGGAGGTTTAATTCAAGCCTAAGATGGTAATTTTTGGAGTTATTTAGATTATTTTATAAATTTTCAAAATTCATGACAGCAAAAGGTGAATCTGTAGAATTATCACCTAGACCAATTCTATTGTCATGCAATTTTTGAGGAACAAAAGATATAGGATTGGGCCAAAATTTTTACAATATAAAGTAGACATATGGAGCTTTAATTAGAGCTAAAGTTTGCTAAATTTGGAGATCCCTAGCTTAAGTTATAAACTTTTGCATTTTGGGGTTTGAACATGTTCTTTTGAGAAAAAATTAAAACAAAAAATCTCAAATTTGAAGGCCAAAACATGCTTTTTAACAAAAATAAGTAACCAAATTGCCTTTGGTAGTTTGTCATTGCATAGATCTTGAAAGAATACTTAGATTAAAAAAATCACCTTAAACGGACTACGATGCTCAAAGTTATGACTTTTTAAAGTTTAGAAGCTGAATTAAGGATGTAGGAACTTAGGCCGTGACTTGGTTGATTTTTGCCACGGCTAGGATAGTTATTAGACCTCTAAAAGCATCAGAATGTAATCATGCTGCAACGTGGTGGATCTTCATCACGGCTAAAATAGTCACTAGAACCTCTAAAAGTATTAGGATGTAGTCACGCCGTGACTTAGTTCAATTTTGTAACTCTAGAACAAAAATATTAAACTTGCGCCATGACTTAAAATGCCAATGATGTGACTCAATTCCCTACTAGAACTAACATATGCCAAAATCATGATCCTCGTCACGACTTAAGATGACCACATTGTGATTCAGCTTAGTTCGCCATGGCATAACAATATGTGCTGTGACGCTCCTCAATTATGTTTGAATTCTAGCCACAATTTTAATTAGTTTTGATCCTAACTTCTTAAATATTCACCCTAATCATTTAGTACACCCTCTAATGGAGTTCTAGGGCCCTCTTATGGCTAGATCACTTGGTTTTATTAACATCTGGTCTCCTATCTACCTCCCTATACTAGCATTTATTATTTAAGGACTTAGGGATTAGTTGAATTAATTGAACTTTACTATATAACATAACCTCAACCATTGTATCAGCAAAGATATCCATTTCCTTACCAAAATATGCATTTTCTTACCAACAAATCTTAGACCATCTTGAACAAGTTTCAATAGACCAAATAAACATATCCAACTTTTTAAAACTCTAAAATAACCCCAAATACACAATATGCTACTATACATCTCCAATTCACTTATAGAGGTTCTAGATTACCAAAACCATATCTTGAATAATCATCCATTATAAAAATAAACTACTCATTCATTTTTAACAATGCATGTTTTGGGGATTCATTGGTTGGATAATATGGTACTTATGGTAGCAGATAGTTGAATTTTGATTGTTGTTTCAAATTTCTAGGTGTGAAAAATGAAACTTGGTTTTGATTGAATTATAATTTCTTGTTCATAATGTGGCTTGCTTCTTACAACTACATGAGAAATTGAAAGTGTGGCTTGATTAGGATATGGTTCTTATTGCTAAAATTTTACTGCCTATGTTACCTAATGTAGGAAATAGAGAATAGGGATGGATAAAAGTTGGATAATGATAAGGAATAGAGCTGATCCAAGATATATATGAGAAGTAGATAGTTTTCTCTAATGGGCATTTAGTCAAATAAAGGTTAATGATATGATCCGTTTTCCATGCAAAGTGTGTAGAAACACAGAGTTCAAGCTGAGACATAGAGTAAGGGAGGATCTATTAAAGAAGGGTTTTTGTGAGAGTTACCAAGTGTAGGATTCACATGGAGAATTTTGTCATCATGTCCAAAGTCACTTGGAGGAGATTGACAAAGGTGTGCAAGAAGATAATGATGAGGAGGATGACATTATCGAGATGATAAATGATGCATATGGGCATATAGAAAGAGAGGCGGGGAACTATGGCTTTGAATATAGTGACTCGCCAAATATGCAAGCTAGGCATTTTTTCAAGTTATTAAAAGATGCTAAGACTTATCTTTATCTAGGCTATAACAAAACTTTTAAGTTGTCTTTTATTGTAAGACTACTTCACTTGCAATGCCTTAACCATTGGAGTAACAAGTCTATGGATGCCTTGCTTAGCTTATTTAGGGATGTGCTTTCAAAGGGGACACTAGTACCAAACTCCTATTATGAAGCGAAGAAGATTATTTGAGAGCTCGGATTAGACTACACCAAGATAGATGCATGTGAAAATGATTGCATCTTGTATTAGAGAGTGCACATCGATGCCTAAAGATGTCCTAGGTGCAACCTATCCAGATGGAATTCAGATGGCCATAGAGGCAAGAAAGTCCCATGCAAAGTGTTACGCTATTTTCCCATAACGCCTAGGCTACAAAGACTGTATATGGCTCACAACATAGCTAAAGAGATGAGGTGACATAGGAATGCACGAAAAGATGATGGTGTGTTAAGACATCAATTTAATTCCATTGCATAGAAGACCTTTGATGAGGAACTGATGAAGGCTATTTTTATATATTTTAATTCTCTTAACTTAGGTATTTTAATGATCAAATATGGCTTTAGGGATTTAATTAGCTGGATAGTTGATTTTAGTAACCATTTTTGCACTTTAGGAATTTACTTGCAAAATTGTTCGATTTTAATGCATAAATTTCTCTTAAATAATTTTACGAATATTCCTACTTGACTTTTCTCACTCTTTTGTGTAGATTCTCAATAGAAATTCGAGCTTGAATGAGAAATTCAATTGAAAGCTAAAAGTGTGCAACTTGAAAGAGAGAATGATGGTCTACATGTTTAATGAAATCTAAGAAAAATAAAAAAGAAAAGAAAAGAAATAGGGATGGGATGAATCGTATAAGAGGAACTTTCTTGCTAACATGTGCATAGCATTCTGATTAAAGAAGAAGCACTCTCATCCACTTCACTAAGCTATCTCTCTTTCTTACACCTTCATCTTCATGTAGCATGCATGGTTTCTTGTTTTTCCACGTGGTCACTCACACAAAGAACTCATCTAGCATGTCACAAGTTTCATTTCCATACACACTTAGGTTTTCTCACACTTTGATGCATGGGCTAGCACACACATGCATGGCTGGCATTCAGAAAAGAAGCTACGGGTTCATTAAGTTTGAAGTGGAAAGCTGAGATGTAGCCACATTGTAATAAAAGGAGAGAAGGGCTCAAGCATAATATGTGAAATGCAGAACACATGAACAAGTAAAGGGGATCCAAAAAGAAGGAAAAGATGGATCATCTAGCACACATAATGCATAGCGATTGCACAAACACTAATGGGTTCAACTACGGGGCAGCTCATGTGTGAAGAAAAGAAGTATGAAGAAGAGAAAAAGAAGAAGAAAGCCATGGGCTATAGTAGAAACAAGTAAGCAACAGAATAAGAAACTACGTGAACATAGGAGAAAGATGATTCCACGAGTTTAAAGGAGGAGAAGTTATGTAAGGAAGCTACGATTTATAGGAAGAGATGCATGAGGGTAGAGGACAATTAAAGAGGCATATTCAGCATTAGTTTCATGAGTTTATCCTTGTAGCTTGCTTCGTTCAACCTACACATCCTCATCTGGTACAAGTTATACACTCTAGTTTGTAGAGAGAGCCATGCATAGGATGATTAAATTAATAAGGAAGAAGTATGGGACTATATTAAGAAGAAGAAGTAGCCACGGGTTAAAGCACCACAAAAGAAGAGAAAAGCTACTGGAGACAACGCAAAGAAAAGATGAGAAAAGTTGTTGAAGAACAATGCTGTGGGGGAGAGGAAGCTCACAAAGCTAGGAGACGAGGCTTGAGTTCTACATGCATGTGAACAGTACAACGATGAAGAAGCAGCTGCACAAAGGAGTAGCATAAGAGAAGGAACTTAGGTCTGATGTGGGGAAGCATAGCCTGAATAACACATGCAAAGAACACATGTTTATTAAAGGAGTTAAATGAAGAAGCACGTGAGGAAGAAACACGTGAAAAGTTGAAGGCATACACAAAGGCTGAGCACATGAAGAATAAAAGGAGCATGTGATCATTTAAAATAAAAAAAGGGCTGGGGCAGTAGCTAAAAATGGGAGTATCAATGCATCATCGAGACTAACATCCATTCTAATTCACACACATGCACAAGTTTACACAGAGGAGGCAAGGCACGTGATTTTTAATGAGGCTCGTGCAATAGGCAAGAGGCTGGATCAAAAATGCACAAATCATCCATTCATGAAGTGGCATAACATCATCCATATTCCATTGTCATTTTCCACAATCCATCCACTCTCCATCCACACCATAACATTCTTCCATCCATCCTTCTCCATTTTCCCACTCTATCATCCTTCTATCTCCATTCCAATGAAGCTTTAATTCTCCATCTATGATTAGCTTAGAAGAAGACCCTTGGTTGAAGCTTGAATCAAGAGATTTGCAAAGAATTTTGGGCCAAGATACCTATTTTATTTTCTTCTCTTTCTATCTCAATTTTAATTATTTTATCTACTTAGTTAAACTTATAAATGATTAAGATTGATGAAATTTATGATTGATGGCTAGTTAGACATTGATTAGGAAATAATTTGAATGATTATTTGATTGATTTAGAGCTAGATTTTCATTATTCTCTAATTTCTCATGTATGCAATCAAGGTGTTCGATTAAATGCATGAGTGAAATTGTGTGCTTGATTGTTTGATTTGAAGATTTTTTTGGAGTTTGGTTGGTTAATTGAACATCCTAGGGTGTTAATTCAAAAGGTAATTGATCAATTAATCACTCAATTTTAAGTATTTATTGATCATAATGACAAGAATTAACTATTTGATGTGGGATTAAGGTTTTAATTCAACATTAGATTATTAATTTTTTGAATATTGAATGGTAATTCAAGATTATTTGCTATGAATACAATTAAGGACTTTTAGACTAGAATTAATTACAATTGAATTAGGATAAGGAAAGTGGATACCAAGGGATGAATCCAAAGCTAGTCACAAGTCTATTATTCACCCATTAATTCATGCAATTAGGTAGCAATTAGGAAATTTATTTCAATTTCATTTCAATTAGTTTAATTAGACAAACCCCCTTCTAGTTAGGTAATTTTTAGAGTTCTTTAACACTTAGAAAGCTCAAATAAATATTGAATTCCATTTCTAAGGGAGATGACCTAGGTTGCACTATTAGCTATATATTTTTCAACCTAGTTTATTTTGAGGTTATACGACACAACTGTCAAGAACATCTCGACTTCTCTAAGGACCCTAGAAATGTTCACTTTGGCCTAGCAAGTGATGGGTTCCAACCCTATGGTAATATGAGTGCTGCACATAGTATATGGCCAGTGGTTTTGGTTCCTTATAATTTACCACTTTGGCATTGCATGAAATAACCATACTCTATGATGACACTCCTAATTCCAGGCCCTAAGTGTCCAAGTGATGAAATAGATGTATACTTACAACCAATGATTGAAGAGCTACAACATTTATGATGGGAGGAGACATATGATGCCTACTTGCAATCCAATTTTATGATGCGAGTAGTTGTGTTATGGACAATAAATGACTTCTCAGCATATGGAAACCTTTTAGGGTGATTAACTAAAAGGAAGTTAGCATGCCCTTATTATCATAAAGACACACATTCAATTTCTTTACATAGTAAGGTCTGCTTTATGGGCCATCAATGCTTCTTACCTATTACTCATCCTTGGTGGCAAAATAGAAGGGCATTTGATGGGAAGGTTGAAACTATAAGAGCACCTATACCTTTATCCAGAGTTAAAGCACTAAGGCAATTACAAGCATTAGGTAATGTAAACTTTAGGAAAAGACAAAAAAGAAAGTGTGATCGCCCAACCAATGCTTATAATTGGAGGAAGAAGAGTATTTTTTTTCCAATTACTGTACTGGAAAACCCTTTTATTTCGACACAACTTAGATGCCATGCATACAAAATGAAATGTGTCTAAAAACCTTGTTTCAACAGTGATGGCTATGGTTAGAAAAACTAAGGACATATTGAAGAGTCAATATGACTTGGTGGATTTGGAAATAAGATAATAGTTGCATTCAATCGAGGATAGAAATAGAGTATTAATGCTCGTAGTTTGCTATGCCTTGTCCCTACATAAGAAATTGAAGGTGTGCAACTTCTTGGCAAATTTAAAGGTTCCAAATGCCTTCTTGTCAAATATTTCAAGGTGTGTTCATGTCCATGGTTGAAAATTATTTAGATTGAAGTTCCATGACCATCATGTATTATTGCAAGACATATTTCCAATTGTAATGCGTGGTCTATTGCTTAAGGGAGTGTCAGAGCTGATAATAGAGCTGGGTAAACTTTTTAAGAATTTATGTTTTAAGTGTTTGAAAATTAAAGATCTAGAATAACTTAAAACCTAAATTGCACTTATATTATGCAAATTGGAAATGGTTTTTCCACCTGCTTTCTTTGATGTTATGGTTCACTTGCCTATTCACTTGCTAAGAGAGGCAATGCTTAGTGGACTTGTGCAATGCCAATGGATGTACCCTATTAAGAGGTATTATGTTTTAATATACATTTTACTCCATCTCTCAAATCTTATAAATTTTACGTAGGTATTTGTGCACACTTAAATTTTATGTTCGTAACAAGTATCGTCCAAAAGGTTCAATTACATAAGGTTATTTAGCCAATAAATGCCTTACCTTTTGCTCTTGTTATTTAAAGAATATGCCAACCAAGTTTAATAAACTTCCTAGAAATGACAATGGACCTATGGATAATGGCGACAAGTCTATCTTCAACTAAATTAGGAAGGCAAGGGGGCATTATGAGTCCATTATTTTGCCTGAGGTATAGTTCCATCAAGCTTGTATGTATGTGCTGCAAAATTGTATAGATGTTTTGCCATTCATGGAGTAAGTTATCACTCCTTTGCCAATCTCTATGACAACAATTAGTTAGTAAATTTTCCTAACTATCTACTACAATGTAGGGAACACCAATTAGAGATTGAAACTCAAACTTCAACTATTGAGGACTTTCCCAAATGGTTTTATGCACGAGTACATTCCTTTGTTAATATAGTATACTTTGTTAAGTAGCATATTTTGAGTCTTGAGCTTTTGTCCAAATAAACGATAATAGAGTATAGTTAATCTATGCAGGTTTTACAATTACGCATACAAAGGCAAGCTAATGATGACCTCATAAGTCTAGCATTTGGCCCAGACAAAATAATGCATCATTTTTCTACTTATTTGGTTAACAGTTTTAGATTCCATACAATAGATCGTGCCTCAAGGAGGAAAACTGACAACACTGAGTTTTAGTGAAAAGGGATGACTTAGACGAAGGGAAAGAGTATTATGGCATCCTAAAGGACATATACGAGCTTTCATATATTGGGAATAAGAGAGTATATCTCTTCAAGTGTCATTGGTGGGATATGGGTCACTTAGAAAAAGCATACAAGGTTGACAAGTTTGGCATCACAAGTATGAATGTTCAACATTCATTGGCTACGAATGAGCCATTTGTCTTGGCTAGTCAAGCAAAACAAGTGTTCTACCTGAAAGACATCATTAACACGGAGTGGCTAATTGTTTGAAGACAAATCCTCGTGACCTCTTTAGCCTTTCAGAGGTGGAAGAAGGTGAAGAAAGTGGTGAGAATGATGGTCTCCTTCTTGATGAGGCATATCAACAAGATATAGTCCAATTAAACCTAATTTGTAGTCCTCTTACATTGAGATGATGTTGAACCAAAAATACTAAACCATATAAGTATAAATACTCAAACAAGTGGGCATAATGTAATAAGAGTGGTAAATGATTTCATTGATGACAATGATGAGATTGGGTCTACCGACGAAGAAGAAAGAGAAAATTTTCTTAATGATGATGATGCGAACGACACTGTAGACACTGAGTGTGATCAAGATTAGTGTCAATCTTGCTAAACATTTGAAAAATTTACAATTATTGTACAAACATCCCCCTTGTATGATCAAGTGGTTGAAGTTTCATATATTCTTATGTCATATATGTTTTGTATTGTTTGCTTTAATGTTGTTTTACTTTTTTCTTTTCTTTTCTTTTTATGTGTGCTTGTTATGTATGTGTTTTATTCTTTACTTTTATTTGCCATTAATGTTTGTCTCATCGCATCTTGTTACTTATACTATATTTGGACAAAAGGTAGCAAATGTTAGGTTTTGCATGAGGCAGGCTAGAAGGTCGAGGAGGATAAGGCATTAGGCTAGGTAATGGCCAAGGTCAACATAACTCCACTAGAGAGGTGACATCACTCTCACCTAAGCATGCACAAGGGGATTTAGAGTCAGGAGATGCACTGTCACCATTCCCACCACAAAGGGATAGATAAACTATCTATAATGATTCACCTCCTACATAATGATCACAAGTGCCGAGTAGTTCAGGTATTACTTCATGTAAATAATACTTTTTTTGTTACACTTTTGCCATATATATACACCACTGACTAATTTGTTTACTTTTTTTCACATGTAGTAGCTTCTTGCAGCATAACTAAGAAGGGTAGAGGAAAATATAAGAGTATATTAGTAGACATAAAGATAAAATATGATTCAAAGATTAATGTTTACATCCTTGAGAACTCAAATAGACTTGTTGGAGATAGGGCCCGTGACTTTGCCAACTACTGTGGACATGTGGTGCAGACTACAGTCTCTCTCTAAGAGGGTGATTGGGCCAAAGTTTACACTAAATACGGGGACACTTTATTATTGAAAGTAAAGGTATAACATTATATTTGTGGGTCATTTTTCTCTATATGGAATTCATAGTATTCCTCCATTTGTTAATAAGTTTGGTTTCTTATGTTTTATGTAGGGCAAATTGGATGTTCACGACAGGTGCCCTAAAGAAAGATTAAATAGAACTTGTGTTGAGATGATGCATCAACTATATCGATCTTGGAAGGCTAAACTACATGCATATTATGCTAAGTGTGACACAAATGAAGAGAAAGAGGTTGCTCAACTAAGTAACATCAGCTGTGATGATTGGGAGTGGCTAATGCATTACTGGGAAAGTCCAGAGTTCAAGGTAATGTGTTTCTAACATGAATTTGAAGGATTTTTTGTTTTTTGTTTACATGATTTTAAGGTTTCATGATCATAATACCATCTAATTGTAGGCTACGAGTAATAGGAACAAGGCAAATGATATGTATATCTCTTTGCAGAGGTTGAGGAGTCTACGATATGTATTTGTGTTGTACTCAAGGAGTCTATAAACATTTCTCTTTGTGTCATTCCCTCTACCATAGCAAACTATCATCCAATAAATATTATAGAGAGATCCTATCACCGGAGAAGTGGCACCCTCCGACTAAGTCTGGGAACTTCAAACACTCGTAAGAACAAGGATGGAGAGGTGGAATGGGTAAATCTCAAGTCACAAGAAATCCATGTAAGTTGCTATAGATCATTAAGCTTCAATTATTTATTCCATTGCCTTATTGTCTATAGTGTCTATCTATTGTCATACCTTTAGGGGCACATTCAGGAACTAGTTCACAAGCAAGAAGTAGAGGATAATGAGAATCCATTAACGGGAGATCATATTTTGGCCACCGTGTTGGGAGAGAGGTCAGGGTATGTTAGGGGGAAAGGATATGGAAAGAAACCAACAAAAAAGAGAATTGTGGACTCAGCTGAAGTGGATTTGAGGGTTTCAACAAGAATGGAACAAAAGCAGGCTATAAGGTGAGAACATGCTCATGTGAGATAGAGTAAGAATAAGGTGAGAACTTCCATTGGATTCATACACTTTCTTACATGGCGTCATGGTTAAAAATTCATTTCGGTGTCATGTGTCTTGTGTGAGTTCATACTATGCCTCCTCATATTTAATTTTATTGTTACAACTCATTTGTATGATAAAAACTAGCTCACAACTCATGGAAACAGAAGGGAGACATGGGACCTGCATATTTCTTCTCGGCCAGACTTGGCCCCATTTCTGGGCAAACTTGAAAAATTCATAACTAAATCTAGAAAAATAAAAAAAATTAACTCTTGGTCATTCTAGAAATCTTAGGATGTCTAATTCATACCAAAAATATGTACAAGTCATAACATCCCACAAACAAGACATTTGACATGTGGATTGGTCTGGAGGTCGGACTGGTCCTGATACTATCACAATTTACTGATATGAATTTAAAAAATGTCTAACTAATTCCATAAAAATCCAATGCATGAAAATGATACAAATATGGAAATATGTGAATGTTAACTAGAGAGAAAAAATATCTCTAGATCAGTTCATCAAGCCAAACTCTCAGAAATCGATGGAACAGTACCTCTGGTAAGGTAAGATGATTGATACTAGGCAGAAACTTCAAAAGTTCATATCTTCCTCTCTAGACCTCAAAATGAGGTGTTTCCAGTTTCTACAAGTCACTGTGACCATCTAGTTCCTGCCTATAAAATTTTGTAGCCATTGGACGAAGTTTTCCCCTTGGATGACACAATTACACAACTGACCAAATGAACAGTGCTTATGCAAATCCGAAATTCTGATACCAAATTTGAAAAATCATAGAAAATTACACAGACCTCCAAATGACCTAATCTTTGGCTCCCCAAGAATCTCTAGGCAAGATCTAGTAACATGCCAAATTTCAAGGCAACAAGAGGTCACTTGATTAGACTTGGACATCATGGGGCAAAGTGACCAGTTTTTATGTTACAAGAGGGCTATTAGGGTTCAACTTTGCTTCTCCTACCTCTAAGGCTCTATGAGCACATGGGAAAGTATCAACATAGGCTATCAAACATGGTTCAAATGTCTAATAACCCAGATTTACAAAACTCACTCTCCCACACCAAAACATACGCCATGTACATAATGCCAAGATCTTGCTATTCATAACAAAACTTGCTACATCATTTAAGATGGTTCAGATTCTCATACATATATGATAAATACATTCATTTACAAGTATTCATACATGCTACATCATGTACATCATTAGAGTACATCTCTTAATTTAACTACAAAATAGTGACAACATAATTATTTCACAACTCCTTTGCCAATTTTCTAGCTTCAAGCTTGGTGGCTCCCATCTCTTGTCTCACTTGGTCCACCTAGCATGTTAGGATGGTGGAGAGGGGGAGTGAGATTTAAAGAATTTCAATAGCTCATCTCTCATTCAATCATACATAAAGCATGCATTACTAGTTTCACACATGTATGCATGGGTATATTAGCATGTGAAATCATAAGAAAAGTATTTTCAATATTTGAGTAGGACATACATAACATACAAAGGCTTGCCAAGCAAATGGATTAGTCTCATCCATTCACTTGTGGATTTTGGACTTGCCTCACCCATTCTTTAAGAGTTTCTTAGACTCAACCTTACTCTTGAGAGTCAACCTCACTTTTAGGAGACTCTTTACTTTGTCTCAACTAACTTTAGGGTTCTTGGCTCATCCTCACCATGGCTAAAGGGTTGTTGGCTTTTCCATACTTAAGCAAACCAAAGTAATCACATAATACATCATTGAAATATATAAGGCATCATCATGCTAGCATATTTTTCATGGTTTAAAAATATACATACACACATGCAAGACAATGTAAGCACACATTTATGCATGAGAGAAGGTGGAGAGAGCTACCTTATAGGCTAACACAAGTCTTCCCTTTCAATTTGTCTTTTCCCTTCTTGATTTCACAATCACCACTAGATGAGAGTGCTTCTCTTGAGCCTAGGCACACAAAGAGCATGAAATTATCCTCTTAACACTTTATTCATGAAGAGAAACTAGGGTTTCTCTCTCCAGAATTCCACTAACTCTCCTTCCTCTCTCAAGCTCTTAAGAAAGGAAAGCAAAGAAGAAGAAGTAAAGATATATGAGTTTTGGTCTTCTTCAAGAGGGGTTTTCCACTTTCCTTCTTCTGAACCAAGCTCAAAGCCTAATTACTTCAATAACCAAAACCATAAGAAGAGAGGGCAAAGAGAGAAGAACAACATGCTAAGAAAAAAAACCATGCAAATCTTACCTTTTTCTTGTTCTTCCTTTCTCCTCTAAGTTTCTCTCTCTATCCACAGCTCTTTTCTTTTCTTTGGTCAAAGCTTAGCTCAGTTAAAAGAAGAGGAATGAATTTAGACTCTTTAAGAAGTCAAATTCTCTTTTTTTACACTTTTCTAGACTAACCCTCGCTATAGCGAAGAATAACCCTCGCTACGCGCGAGCACATATCAGTCCCAGACCCTTGCCTTCGCTACGGCGCACGCTACGGTGAGCAGCTCCTTGGTTTTTGTATGGGATGCCTGCACTCGCTATAGCTAAAAGGCACTCTCGTTATAGCGAACAGGTACATTTGCTATAGCTAGGCCATTTCTCGCTATAGCTAGTAGACTTAAAAAATTTTCAGCCCTTCAAAAATTTTTTAACTTCTTTTTTTTTCTGGTTGTTACACCTGGTGCTTGCTTGATGAGTATATGACGTGGGTGTGTGTTACGTGCTAAGTGAGGACATGTGGGTTTTTGAATGAAGTCGTGTGAATGAATGGAGCTCCTAGAATAGAGAGAATAGGTCTATGCCATGTGTGTGTGTGAAGGGAAGCTCTCATGCAAGAATCAAGTGCTGTCTACACGTAACGTGCAAGAAGACCACGTGGGTGTGTGATTGTGTGATGTGAGATGCTTGAGTGTTGTGTGTGTATATAACTTGGAGCTATGTGGAAAGTGTGTAAATGTGTGAATGCTAGGTTGGAGGGACGTCCAAGGGAGTGTGTTGATGCACGTGGGCCTCGTGAGTGATATAAGAATTAGAAAGTGGGCTTCAAGCGAGTGTGTTGCCTTCTTCTCTCATTTTTATTTTTCTAAAACTCCATTAAACATGTAGACCATTATTCCATACTTGCCTTTGCACAAATGAACCTTTCATCTTCAACTTTGTAGCCTTTGATTCAATCTTTTGACTTCCACTTCTTTTCCATATTAATTTTCAACCATAAATTGCACTTGCCCATCAAAATCTGCATAAAACGAATTAAAAAATTAAGTAGGAAAATTCAAAAAATTATTTAAAAGAAATTTATGCAAAAAAATTCAATAATTTTGCAAATAACTTCCTAAAATACAAAGATGGCCAATAAAATCAAATATCCTCCAATGAAATCCATTAAGCCACAATTTATCATCAAAATGTCTAAATTAAAGGGGATAAAATATATAGAAATTAGCAACTATCAAATTTCCCCACACTTAGACTTTTGCACTCTTGGGCAAAAAAAACCAAAACTCTAAGAAAAGGCTAATGGAAATTGAAATAAAAATGGAAGTATGTAGGCCACTAAGCATAAGGAATATCATAGCAAATCAATTATCCCAACTCTCCAAGTCATATCACCTACATCAATGCAACAAGAACTATGGCAATACACTTAACAAGAATGAAATGCAATAATAGTCCCCCATCTGGCTTAGTATTTGTCACTTTACTCTCTAGTGTTTAGGATTAAGTATTCACTCTCAAACTCCAACCTATCTAACTTTACTACCATAAACTTAACTATTATCTATATCTCCACCATTCAAAATCAAATGCCAATGTATGAATCAAAAGGTCTTTATAATGGTTGTAATGCAAGCCAAGGTAAGAAACAAGTGGTAAACAAAAGAATGAAGGGAATTCAAAAAGCAAAGTAGATGCTTAAAATTATCAAAAGCATCAAGAGAAGATGTAGAGTGTAAAGAGAGTGCATTTCAAGGCCTCATTCACTACAAACAAGTATATGTACTAAGAGAACAAAAGTAGCTTTTCTTTCCTTTTCTTTTTCTTCTTTTCATTTCTTTTCTCATGCCTTTCTTTTGCTTTTCTATAAATATTCTAATTTTTTTAACTATGTATATTCTTCAACAAAAGAATCATTCATTTTTGTTATTACTTGGTATATTTCTAGAAAGAACAAACAAATGGCCTAAAGTTGATGTGAAAAATTGCACCTACTACCACTTTAGTAAGATACAATGCTCTTAATAATCAAAAGTATCCTAATCAAGGTAAGAAGACTATTTGTTTGCTTTTCATGGCTAAAAGGGGAAAAAGAAAACATGCATGGCTTAATGGCGTTAAGCAAATGGATAAAACACATAAAGGGATAACTATTTGGCTCTAGCTAACACAAAACAAAATAAGAATGAATGCCTTAATCATTTTCATACATGGCAAATGAACAAATGTGGCCTTGAATAAGATTTGAGTCAAGTTTTAGAGCGAAAGCAAGATAAGAGATATACACTATAAATGAATATCAATAGGTCCAAAATCTCACAAGGTAAACTAATCATCATCAAAGTTCATTGAAGCTAAGCTAATTGCCACTTTACTTGCATTCTCAACACAAGATCAATTTCTTATCAAATCGAGATATATCAAAGCTATGATCACCTTATTACTAGCAACTTCCATAAAAACAAAGTTTTTTTTTGTTTAACTAGCTTTAAAAAGGACAAAAACAACACAAAACTCCAAAAGTAATACAAAAGACTAAAAGCCTAGAAAAAATCAACTAACCAAAACAAAGAAAAACAAAAAAATAATTTATTTGAATGCTCCCCCCACACTTAAACACTACATTATCCTCAATGCCAGCTCAAGATCTAATCAACAAATAGACAAGACAATATAAAAGTGAAAAGGGAAAGTATACAACTGGGTAATCAAGGTGGGTCTTAAAGTTAGAGCTCCTCTTTGTCCTTTCTTGTAAGCTCTTCATAAAAGTACTTGAGCCTATGTCCATTAACTTTAAATTTAGCTCCAATCTGCTCATCCACAAGCTCCATTGCACTAAAAGGAAAAACATGAGAAATAATATAAGACCCTTCCCATTTAAAATGAAGCTTACTTGGCATGAGCTTTAAGCAAGATTTATAAAGCAAAACTTTCTCTTTAACTATAAACTCCTTTCTTGCAATCATCTTATCATGGAAAGCCTTTGTATTTTCTTTATAAATTTAGGAGTTCTCATAAGCATCCTTTCTAATTTCTTCAAGTTCTTGCAGCTGACACTTCCTTTCAACACCGGCCTTTTCTAACTCCATATTACATTGCTTCACTACCCAAAAAGCCCGATGCTTTATCTCAACTGGCAATTAACAAGCCTTGACAAATAAAATCCAATAAGGAGACATCCCAATCAAAGTCTTCAAGGCAGTCTTGTACGGCCAAAGTGTATCATCTAAGTGCTTACTCTAATCCTTCTTGTTGGCTTGAACTGTCTTTTTCAGAATCAGCTTGATATCCTTATTAGACACCTCCACTTGCCTATTGGTCTGTGGGTGGTAGGGTGTTGCAACTTTATGTTGGACTCCAACTTACCAAGTAAGCTTTGAAAACGCCTATTACAGAAATGGCTTCCTTGGTCACTAACAATAGCTCTAGGGATTCCAAACTTGCAAAACATATAGGTCTTGATAAAAGAAATAACTACACTAGAATCATCAGTTCGAGTGGCAATGGCTTCCACCCATTTAGAAACATAATTCACAGTTAGTAAAATGTAAAGATAGCCAAAAGATATAGAAAATGGGCCCATAAAATCAATGCACCACACATAAAAAACCTTATAGAACAGAATAGAGTATTGTGGCATCTCATTCCTGTGACCTATAGTACATGTATATTGGCATTTAACATATTGCTTACAAAATTGATATGCATCTTTAAATAATGTAGGCCGGAATAATCCAAAGTCCAAAACCTTCCTAGCGCTTTTCTATGGACCATAGTGACAACTGCATGCCAAAGTGTGACAAAAATGTAAAATAGAAGCAATCTCATAATTAGGGATGCATCTCCTAATAAGTTGGTCACTACCTAACCGCCACAGATAAGGATCATTCTATATATAGTATTTTACCTCACTTTTAAACTTATCTAGTTGATGCTTATTAAGATGAGTAGGTAATACACATGCAACTAGATAGTTAACTATATCAGCATACCATGGCTCAAAAATAGCCATAACACATAAACCATTATCAGGAAAAGTGTCAAAAATAAGGAAAAAAGTTACAACCAATGCTTCAATCCTACTTAAATGATCAGCAACTAAATTCTCTACACCACTTTTATCTTTAATCTTAATATTAAATTCCTCTAGCTGAAGTATCCAGCAGATTAAGTGTGGCTTTGAATTTGGCTTCTTCATAAAGTATTTGAGTGCTACATGGTCAGTAAAAATAGTAACTTTAGTATCCAACAAATATGATTTAAACTTTTCTAAAGCAAATATAATAGCAAGAAACTCTTTCTTAGTGGTAGTATAATGAGTTTATGTAGAATCTAATGTCTTTGAAGCATAGGCTATAACATGAGATTTCTTGTCTAGTTTTTGTCCCAAAACTACTCCAAGTGCATAATTGGAAGCATCACAGTATAGCTCAAAAGGATGACTTTAATTAGGTCGCTAAATGATTAGGATGTAGTCAACTTCTCTTTAAGCTTATCCTAAGCCAACCTACAACCATCATCAAAAGAAAATCAATATCCTTTTAAAGAAGTCTAGATAAAAGCAATGCAATCTTACTAAAATTCTAAATAAAATGCTTATAGAACCCTAGATGCCCTACAAAATATTCTAACTTCTTTCATAGATGTGGGGTAAGGAAAGGAAGAAATAATGTCTATCTTAGCTTTATCAACTTAAATATCCTTATAAGATACAATGTGACCTAATACTATACCCATGCAAACCATAAAATGACATTTTTCAAAGTTAAGTACTAGGTTCTTAGCAATGCATCTTTCTAGAATTCTATCCAAACTGTACAAACAATCATCAAATGAATGTCCATATACTATAAAATCATCCATAAATATTTCTATGCATTTTTCAATAAAATCACTAAAGATGGACATCATACATCTTTGGAAAGTCCCTGATGCATTACAAAGACCAAATGGCATTCGCCTATATGCAAAAGTGCCAAAGGGATAAGTGAAAGTAGTTTTCTCTTGATCTTCTGGAGCAATGCAAATTTGAAAGTAACCTGAAAAATCATCCAAAAAGCAATAGTGAGATTTTCTAACAAGTCTTTCAAGCATTTGATCAATAAAATGAAGGGGATAATGATCTTTCCTAGTAGCAACATTTAGGCATCTATAATCAATACACATACGCCATCTATTTTGAACCCTAGTAAGAATCATTTCACCCTTATCATTTCTCACTACAGTTATGCTAGTTTTCTTAGGTACTAACTGGATAAGACTCAACCAGTCACTATCAAAAATATGATAAATTATACCTGTAGATAGTAGCTTAGATATCTCCTTTTTCACAACATCAAGAATTAGTAGGTTGATGCATCGTTGAGCTTGGTGGAGTAGATGGGCTCCATCATCAAGAAGAATCCTATGTATGCACAGCTCTGGGCTAATATTAGGTATATTAGCCAAGGTCCAACCAATAGCTTGTCTATGCCTTCTAAGAATCTTTAGAAGCTTCTTTTCCTCCTCTAGAACAATATCACTAGCCACAGTCATTAGAATCTTCTCATCATTCTCTAAATAAGTGTACTTAAGAGTGTTTGGTAGTAGTTTAAGTTCTAAGGTAGGAGCTTGCTCAACTGAGGGTATAAGTGGTTTGATTTCAATCTCTTCTATACCAAATACTTGTTTAGACATCTCATAGATAGAAGAAACAACTTTCCCAACCTTGGGAACATTAGTAGCATGAAAATCAATAGAAAAACCAACAACAATAATAACATTAGTTTCACCACCAGATAAACCAGTCATACAACATTTAGTACCATTATCAGTATGCTAGTTAAGAATGGACATAGATGAACCAGCACAATCAACATATCCAGAAGAAATGTAATACCATAATTACTAAGCTCATCTCATGTTATTTCTAAGCTCACTTCCTTGGGTTACACAAGTTTCCAAAGAAAAGTCATTAAAAATATTTAAATATTTTGTGTTATGTCATGTATAAATTTTTCATTCCATGTCCCTTGGACCATATGGACTCATCCATCTCATTATCATATTTAAATACATAAATAAAACTCAAAACTATCTTAAGAAGTGGCCAAGAACTCGAGCTAATGGAGTATATACATGAAAATAATGTGTGCAACCTCAGATTAAACTTTTAGTTTTTTGTTATGAATTTTGAAAAATCATAACTAATTCTAAAAAAATTAAAATCAAGCACACTATACTATCCTGGAAAGATATAGATTTCTACTTTAGTTTAAGAATAATTCCAGACAATAATAGGGACATCTAACTACTAGAAATTGATAGAACAGTAACCAAGGTCGCCTGTCACTACTAGTACTATCCATGAATTTCAAAAATTCATATCTCCCTATTCAGATGTCCAATTAGGGTGATATTAGTGGCCATAGAAAGGTTATTATGTATAATTTATTATTGTAAAATTTCATGAGAATTGGACATAATTTGTCTCTTGAATGACACAGCAAAAGAAATTGACCATATGAACAGTATTTACACCAAATTAACAGAAAAATGCCAACTTTGAAAAATCATAATTAATTCCATAGATCTCTAAATAATCTGCTCTTTAACTTCTCAAAAATCTATAGATGAGATCTATATGCATGCCAAATTTCATGAGTAAATTCGTTCATTTGGTTAGATCTTGACGTTGGGCTACAAATATGCTCTTTTGTGTCATATAAGGATTCCAAATGGTCCATTTTAGCTTCAAAGGCAACCATGGCCACTTGGGCATGTGGGAAAGCGCCAAAATAGTCTACTAAACATGTCTCAAAGGTGTATAAACCCAGACTTCATAAACTCACTCATTGACCCTAAGATATACACAAGAGCACATATACTAGTTCTTGCCATTCAATATCCAAAATGTGCTTTATCATACATATGACATTAAATCTCATACATACATGATATATTTACATATTTACATGTGTTCATAAAGTCATACGACATATAAAATAAGGGATTACATCATATGCCACTCATATGGCTACAAAATAGCAAATTCCCAGACTTTGTTGCCACTTTTCTTCCTTTAAGCTTGGTGGCTTTCATTCCTTGGCTCACTTGGTCTACCTAGACATGTGGGGAGGAAGGGATGAGATTCTAGGAATCCCAATAGCACTTTTCCCTTTCAACTATACATAAAAAATGCAAATCCATGTCTAAAAATGTATGAATGAACATCATGGAGCATGTAATCATTCATGAAACATTTCAAGCTTTTAAGAAGTCATACAAAACATACATAGGCTTGCCAAGTAAGTGATTTAGCCTCATCCCTTCTCTTCAAGGATTTTGGACTTGCCTCACCCTTTTTCTTAAAGGCATTGAACTAGGCCTTGATATTGGGAGACTCTTGGCTTTGTCTCAACCTTTAAGGGTTCTTGGCTTATCCTTACCATGGCTAGTGAGTTCTTGGCTTCACCATACTCAAGCAAACCAAAGTAAGCACACAAGGCATCATTTGAAAACATAATGCAATATCATGGTACCATGGCATATAAAAGCATGCTAAAACATTTCTCATGGCTCAAAACATATATACAAATAGTAAAGACAAGGTAAACATCCACTCATGCATGAGAGAAAGAAGAGAGAGCTACCTTTATCACAAAAGCACACTTTTCTTCTTAAGTTTGGTTACTTTTCCTCAGCCATACACACAAAAGAAGGTGAGACTTGTTTCTCTTAGCCTAGAAACATCAAATGGATGCCAATTATACTCTTGAACCAAATTCTTAAGCTACATATTCATTGGAAAAAGCTAGGAGTTCATATGGCTCTTTTATGGTTCCATAATACACTTAATGAAGCAACCTTAAGAAAACATCATCTTGGCTCTACTCTTTCCATTCATTTATGATTCTTGACTTCTTTTAAGCCCCTTAGAGTCATCACACAATTAATTCAAGGAGCTTAACTAGGTGTTACTTCTTTAAGTCATAATATAGAACCTATGATACTATCTCGCTCTCCATGGCTTCTAAAATTTTTTCAAAGCTTTATGTAACAACCAGAAAAAAGAAAAGAAAAAAAAAGAGAAAGAAAAGAAAGAAAAGCTGAAAAATTTTCGGAAGGCTGAAAATTTTCCAAGTCTGCTAGCTATAGCCTAACTATAGCGAATATACCTATTCGCTATAGCGAGAAATAGTCTAGCTATAGCAAGAGTGCTTTTTCGCTATAGCGAAAATGCTTCTAGCTATAGCGAGTGCGGGCATCCCATACAAAAAACCAGGGCGTTGCTCGCCGTAGTGTGCGCTATAGCGAAGGTAGAGGTCTGGGACTGACACGAGCTCGTGCGTAGCGAGGGTTATGGCTTGCTATAGCGAGGGTTAGTTCAGAAAAGCGTGAAAAGAGAGATTTTGACCTTTTAAAACTTCCAAACTCTTCCTTTCTCTGTAAATTGACCTAAGCTTCGACTAAGAGAGAGAAAAAGGCTGTGGAGAGAGAGAGAGACTTAGAGAAGGGAGGAGAACAAGTAAAGAAGTAAGCAATCTTGATATTTCCATAGCTTTTCTCCCTAGCATGTTATTCTTCTCTCTTTGTCCTCTCTTTCTATGGTTTTAGTAGTTGATTTGGGTTTGGTTCAGAAGAGAGAAAGTAGAAAACTACACTTGAGGAAGGGTAGAGCTTATGTAGCTTCATTTCTTCTTCTTTGCTTTCCTTTTTAAGAGCTTGAGAGAGGAAGGAGAGTGAGTAGAATTCTAAAGAGAGAATACCTAGTTTCTTACATGAGTAGTGGGGGTTTACTTTGATGAAGAGCCCCTTTAGCTTTGTGAGTACGTATTTGAGTTATGAGAGAATAATCCCATGCTCTTTGTTGTGCCTAGGCTCAAAGGAAGCAACTCCATCTAGTTGTGAGTGTGAAATTAAGAAGGGAGAAGAGAAATTGAAAGCGAAGGCTTATGTTAACCGATAAGGTAGCTCTCTACTCTTTCTTGTTGCATTCTTGGATGTGTAATAGTCATTGTATGCTTGTGTATGTGATTGTATGATGATACATGCCATTTGATGTTGCCTTGATGCATTAGTACTAATATGCTTATGATATGAATTGTGAAAATTGCTCGGGTGAGGTGGTGCCGAAAGTCCCTTGAGATGGGTGAGGTGGAGCCAAAAGTCCCTAAACTAAGGGTGAGACTAATCCAAAAGTCCCAAAGCTCGGGTGAGGCTAGACCGAAAGTTCCTAGAGCCTATTCTTGGCATTGATATGATATCATGGCATGAAACACATATGTTGTGTCATTGTGACTTATTTGCATGCTTTGACTGGTTTATATATCTTGATTGCTTCTTAAATGAGTATAAGCTATTGAGATTTCTTGAATCTTACCCCCTTCCCTCTCCCATCTTAACATCTAGGTGGAGCTCAAGAGCCTAAGAGTGGAGGCCATGAGACATAGAACGCCTTGTTTCGCCATTTTTGCACACTTACACCTAGCTTGATGTATAGGAAGACCAAGTCCTTATGTATATATATTATTTTTGAGTTGTAAATATGTAAGCACATGTAAACATATGTATGAGTAATGTAGGAACTTTGAAGCGAGTCAAAACAATGAGAATGTAGAATTTAGCCATTTTGTGGCTTATATGAAATGGTGCATTTTGTTCCGTAACATAGTGAATTTAAAATGTATGATGACTTGGATCACTTGGGTAATTCATATATACTATGTTTATACTTTCAAACTTGCCCAAGAGATGCTAGAACATGTGGGAGGCCATTTGGACCCACATTGAACTATTTTGGGTGTCAAAACCGCCAATTTTGTGAGCTCCATCAAAGTATGACTAAATGAGCTCTTCTTGATATGGAATTTGGCATGCCTCTAGAGTCTATTGAGAGCTTCTTGAGAAGCTAAAGTAGGTAATATTTGGAGGTCTAGGGAATATTTGGTGAATTGTTGAAGTTTGGAAATTTTAATGGTTTTGGTCATGGTACTGTGCAACAAGTCCGAAAATGAATCTGTGTCATCCATGGACCAAATGGTGTCTAATTGTCATGAAATTTTATGATCACAAACTAGATATCCACAGTGACCTACACCAACTGGAAGCACCTCAATTGGAGGTCTGTAGAGGGAGAAACGACTTGCTGAAGTTCTGTATCAGCATCAGGGAAGCTTTCCGACCTTTGTTACTGTTCCATCAGTTTTCGAGGTCCAAGAGCTCCTGAACTGATCTGAACTTATTTTTTTCCTCTAGTTAACATCTGTAGCTTTCCAAATTGGTATAGCTTTCCCAGATTGGATGTTTTTGGAATTAATTACTAATTTTAGAAGTTCATGACAGTAAACTGCACTAGTACCAGGGGCAGCCGGACCTCTGTCTCTTATTCGATGTCAAAGATGGTCCAAACACCAATATTGTGGTTGGGAGTTATTTTTAGTGTGAAGTTAACATCCAAATATTTCCAGAGAGCTATGATTTGCTTGATTTCCATTTTTCCAAAATTATTTATGATTTTCCGAAGTTGGAGCCAAAAATCTGACTTTTGGACTCATTTGAGAAATTACATTTTCTTGGTTTTTGGCTTCATATCCGTGGTTTATGAGTTGTTTGAGGCTATGTACAAGTTTTATAGATGGTGTTTGAGTAGAAAATGTAAATGATGGATTCACGGGACCTACAGGACAAAATATGACCGGTTAAACCCTGACTTAAAGTAATAAAATACCACGGTTTCGGTCATTTTCCTTAGAAATCATATGGAATCAAGCCTAGAGGGAGATTAGTTAGAGTTAAGTTATTATGGTGTTACACTTTCTCTCATCCTCTTCCATCGTATATGACTCAAAATCAAGTTTAGAACAAATTAAAACTACCCCTTGGTGCTCCTTCCTCTTTAGGCCGTGGCTATGTAACCTAAGAACACTAAGTGAGTTTGCTTCGTTTTCTTGATGGAAGATGCATGTGGGAAGCTTCCTAGGGATCTCTAGACCTCATCCCAACACTCATTTAAGCCTAGAAATTCTTGTATCAAAATAGAATTTTAAAGAAACACTTGAAACCCTAACTTTTCTATCTTGAAATCTAATAGTTCTTTTGTTGTTTCCTTTGCATATTCTTGTTCTCATCCCTTATTTTTCTAAGATTCATCCTTGGTTTAGCTAGAAATCCAACCCCTCTTAGCTGGTCTTACATAAGGCGAAACATGCACAAGAGAAGGAGCATGGAAGATCAAGTACAAGAATGGCAAAATACCTAGTTTCCTTGATCTACTTGCTTGCTTTTCACCTTGCTTGGCTCCTTCTCCTTGAATTCAAAATTTTCCTCTCTGTTTTGGTCTTAAAACAGAACCAAACATCTCACAAAATGCATGGGAAGAGAGGGAGAAAGGAGAGGAAGAAGTTTACTAAAGGAAGAACAAGGATTTCCATTAATTTCTCACCTTTTCTTAGCATTTCTCCTCTTCTTTCCCCTTTGGTCTTGTGCACCTCCTTCTCTTGAATCTTCTCTGGTTTAGGGCAGAAATAAAATGAATCAAATGAGGAGAAGAGTGGAGCATACTCCTATACATAGGTAGGGTTCAAGACATACTTCCAAAAATTTCAATTTTGTCCTTCAATCTTGGCATTTTTGTATCTGGCTTGTTTTAGCTCCTTTTTTAGAACCATCTTTTCCATCATAAAATTTAGGTCCTTAATCTTATAAAATGCCTTTAGAATCACTCAAATTGGAGGTAAAACCATCTCGAACAAAATGGTCAAAGTTTGGGTCAACTGACATTGAAAAACATACACCGGAGGAGTTTTAACTGTCTCGAAACTTCCCATGGCCTTCAAGGCCTCTAAGAACCCTGGAGAACTCAAAATTTTCAATTAAAAAGCCCCCATATGATAATTCTAAAATTTTTCCAAAATTACGAAAATGCAACTATTTCGTTAATTTTCGTTTGGTTATTTTGGCCTCTATTTCAAGATACCTCTAGTCTTCTAAGTTCATTACTTATTGTCTAGATTATTATTCTATATTTTTTGGACCTTAACTAATTTATTTTAGAGGACTTACTTTGAAAATATATCCATTTTTATCATTTTAACAAAAATCAAACATTAAAAGAAACACTAATATGCACATCATCTCTAGAACTAGAGCAATTATCTAACCTAGTACAATCATCCAAATCAATTACATGCTGACTGTAATGCCTGGTACGTTGTAAAAACACCGAAATGACCCAGTTTGAAAAGCAAGTCCCTTGAGATGAGTGATTCAAGGCCAAATAAAATTTGAATAAAATTTTAAATAATGAAAAATGAGGATTTGAGCCTTGAGTTTTCCAAAAATCGGGGCTAGAGTAATTCAAAAAAATTACCAAAAGGACAGTGGCATTTTTGTAAATAAGTGCAATTTTGGAAAAACACCTAGGAGTGCTTTTTAAATGCAATTTTTAAGTTTCCTAGGATTCTCAAAGGCCTAAAAATCATAGGAAGCCCTGAGACTGGTAAATCCCCTCCGGTGTACTCTTTCCGTTATCGGTTGACCCAAACTTTGACTAGTTCGTTCGGTAAGGTTTTAACTCTGATTTGAGTGATTCCAAAGGCATTTTATTAAATTGGGAATCCAATTTTATGATGGAAGAGATGATTCTAAAAAAGGAGCTAAAACGAAGCCAAATTGGAAATGCCATTATGGAAGGGCAAAAATGGAAACAAATTGTACAAAGAAGCTTCTAAATGCTCCTTTTAAATCCACGTTCAACCTCCCCCTCTCTAAATTGACTTTCTTCTGCCTAAATCTCAGAAAAGGAGCAGCTGTCTTAGGCGCACAAAGAGATGGAATTTTAGAAGAAGAAAAGCCAAAGGAAAGGTGAGAAAGTGTAAGATTTTTATGCTCCTTCCTCTTGAAACTTCATCCTCCCTTTCTTGCTTCATCCTTCCATGGTTTTAATGCAATTTTTGGTGTTGATTTGGGTCCAGATCAGAGGAGAGAAATTCAAAATTTAAGGAGGAGGAAGAGGGAAGAAGAAAGGCTCTTGAAGGAAGCTTGATTTCAAGGTAGTTTCTCTTCCCTTGTTACTTCTTTTTTTCCTTCTCCTCTTCCATGGTGGGATGCCTTAAACAGAACCATGAAGAGGGAAGAGTTTTTGTTTTATAATCCAAAAGAATCCATCAAACTAAGCCATAAGAAGATGGATTATACCAAAGAAATGCATGGAAAACTAGTAAAACTCAAGTTAAAAAAGTATAGGGTGCTTGAACATAGTTTAAAATTTAGGTTGATTCAAGACTTCTCCATAATATATGAGTGTTTGTTTGAGTTTCTAAGACTCTTAGGGAGTCTCCCAAGTACATCATCTATTAAGGAAAAATCCCAAACTCCATGGGTCTTTAATGGAAGCATAAATCGGTTAAGACCCTTAGAGATAGCTAGGGGATGTTTTAAATGGTTCCAAGCTTGATTTGGGACTTTACATGATAAAAGAAGATAGGAGAAACCGTTCAAAAAAATTTAGAAGCCTTAGGTTGGGAGATGAGGCAATGGATTCCATAATGTAACCTTGTGAAGTAACATGGGCCTAGGTTTGTGAAAGTGAGTATGTGATGGCTTCAAGGACCTCAAATGAGGTCAAAAGGTCTAAATGTGGCAAGAGAATGGAACCAAGAATTTTACTTGTGGTAGTTGCTTCATTAGGTCATTAATGGAACCATATTGTGATAAATAGAACAAAGTGTAGTTTTAAAAGTGAGTTGGATATTATAACTTGTCCCAAGAGTATAATTAAGTGATGTTTATTGTGAATAGGCCAAGGAAATCCAACCCCACCTCCTTGTGTTTATGGAATCAAAAAGGAGAAGGGACAAGCAAAGTAAGGCTTGAATTTACACCAAGGTAGCTCTCCATCTTTTCTTGTTGCATATTTGTCATTGTGTGCTTGTGTGTCTATGTATATGTTTGAGACATGCCACTTGATGCTATGATGCTATTTTGGTACCAATATGCTTTCTTGAATGTCTTTGAATTGTGGAGATGGCTCACAAGGGTGAGGTAGTACCAAAAGTCCCTTAATGTGGGTGAAGAGATACCAAAAGTCTCATGGCATGGGTGAGACAAGGCCAAAAGTCCCTTGGATGGGTGAGGTAAATCAAAAGTCCCAAAAACCAAAGAGTGAGGCAATCCAAAAAGTCCTAGAAATGGGGTGAGGCCAAACAAAAAAGTCCCTGGAGCTCATTCTTATTCTTGACATGTGTTTGTGACATAAAAATGTGAGAATTGAATGCTTCATCGATTGAGTAATTGCATACTTGTACCTTTGGCATGTTGTATGCCTTGAAAATGTGCTTGAATAGGTTTATGAGCTATTAAGATTCAATGAATCTCACCCACTCCTTTCTCTAATTTCATATGATCTAGGTAGAGTTCAAGATCTAAAGGATGGAAGCCAAGGAGTTTAAATCTCCATCTCTTAGCAAATCTTCCCTTTTTTGATGTACTAGGATGTCTAGAATGTCAAAGGATATATGTATATGTTATTTTTGATCCATAACACTTTGAACAACTGTAAAACTATGCAAAGTTAGTGTATGTATCAAGAATAGAGTTTAATGAATAGAATTATATATTTTGACCACTTAGGAGCCTACTTGTGCATGTATGTTTATGGAAGTGGCATGGTGAATTTGAGTTGCATGAGGACACAGACCTTATGAGAGGTATGCTGCATTTATGCTTTTGAAGTTGCTCAAATATGTGTGAAACAATGGATGACTCATTTGGACCAAATTTGCCCCTTTATTGGGACCAAAAGTGCCATATTCTTGAGCTATGACAAAGTCTGACCAACTGACCTCTTCTTGACCTAAAATTTTTCATGCAATTAGATCTTGTCTAGATATTTTTGAGAAGTTAATGATCAGGTCATTTGGAGTCTGTGGAATTTTCTATGATTTTTCAAAGTTGGTATTAGAATTTCGGATTTGCACCAGTACTATTCATTTGGTCAGTTGTGAAGTTATGTCATCTAAGGGGCAAACATGGTCCAATGGATACAAAATTTTATAAGCAAAAACTAGTCATTCACAGAGACTTGTAGCAACTAGAAGCACCTTATTTAGAGGCCTGAGCTAAGAGATATGAATTTGTGAATTTCTAGAACAGCAATAGTAGTGCAACACAACCTAAATCACTGTTCCATTGAATTTTAGTGGCTAAACGTGCTGTCTTTGGTCTGAATCTATTTTTACCATAAATTTAACATTCATACCTTTCCAAATTAGTATTATTTTCATGGATTGGATTTTTTTAAAATTAATTAAAAATTTTTGAAGTTCATAGCAGACACTTGCATTAGGACCAGTAGCTATCTGAACCTTTGCCCCTTTCGCATGTCAAACGCTTTTGTGTTATGTTTCATGGCCTGGACATATTTTTGGCATAAATTCTACATGTTTATCTTTCTACAATGGCCAAGAATGTATGATTTCAATTTTACTAGAATTAGTTATGAATTTTGAAACTTCATATCAGTAATCTGAACCAGTAGCCCAGACAATAGCGACCTCAGTGGCTTTTTGGATGTCAAATGTTATCCCCTTAATGATTCATGAACTAAAATTATTTTTATTAGGGGGTAGACATCTAGAGCTTTCTAGAATAGTAAATTTTGTTGAGTTTCAATTTTTGTGGATTTAGTTATGAATTTTCAAAATTGTGATAGAAAAACTGAGATTCTGGCCGAAAATAATAGTGTGAATTTGATGCTCCCCTTTGAATTCCACGAGTTGTGGGCCAAATTTGGTGATGCAAATGAGCCTAAACACACAAAGAGCATGGGATTACTCTCTTATATTTTATTCATGAAGAGAAACTATCTCTAGAAGTTCACTAACTATCCTTCCTCTCTCAAGCTCTCAAAAAAGGAAAGCAAAGAGGAGGAAGTGAAGATACATGAGTTTCTTGCTCCCCTAGGTCAAAACAAAACTTTCTTACTCATCAACCCATGGAAAAAGGGAGCTTAAAAGGAGAAGAATAAAATGAAGAAGGAGCATGAAGAGCTTTAAAGGTTCTCATATTTCTTCCTTAGCTTCCCTTCCTTCTCTCTTGGTTTCTCCTAGTTTCCCTCTCTCTCTCTCAAGTTTTTTTTTATGCTTGGACGAAGCTTAAGTCAGTTTAGAGAGAAAGGATGGGTTGGGGCACTTTAAGAAGTCAAATTATCTTTTTTTACGCTTTTCCGAACTTACTCTCGCTATAACAAAGAATAACCCTCGCTACGGCGAGCACGTATTAGTCCCAGACCCCTATTTTCACTATGGCGCGCAATACGGCAAGCAACGCCCTGGCTTTTGTATGGGGTGCCCGCACTCGCTATAGCTAGAAGGCACTCTCGCTATAGCTAGACCATTTCTCACTATAGCGAACAGGTACATTCGCTATAGTTAGGCCGTTTCTTGCTATAGCTAGGCCATTTCTCGCTATAGCTAACAGACTTAGAAAATTTTTAGCCTTTCGAAAATTTTTCAGCTCTTTTTTTTTTTCTAGTTGTTACAGTAGATCCATGAACTCTTTTTATATTACATGGTATATTCTTAGGATTAACTTATCAGTCATAGTGTTCATCACAGTATCTACCATCAATTGACCTCTCAGTATGGAGATGGATTAGAAGAAGCCTTTATTGTCACCAGTAAAGCATCAATCAAAAGTTAGCCTATAACATTGGGAAAATATAAATTAATTCAAAGCTTGCCAAACAATGAAGAAGTTTTAATACCAAAACCATGGTATTGGTAAACAAGCATCCCACTATCCCACGTCCCACTACATTACACCCAAAACCCATACCACAGCAATATTCAAATGAAACCAAACCCACCTTTGTTCCTTCACCCATATCCAAAACTATCCACACTCTCTCTTTTGTAACCCCCTTTCCTATATAAATATCTCCACATAACAGTCCCTTTAAAGAATCAAAAGAAAGCAATAATATTCATTATTTAGTGTAATTCCAAAGATTAATGGCTGATACAGTGACGTTGGTAGTACAAAAGTATGAAAGAAGACTCAAGAAAACAAGGAAGGCTACTGGTGGCAGTAGTTTTGAGGCATAGCTCCCATTTGACAAGAGAAAAAAGTGATCCCATAGAAAGAGAAAAGCTCAAAACTAGAATCTGAAGGAGGTGGAAATAACTCGGAACACAAGACATTAAACCGTAGGGATATTTCTACGCTAAATTGTAAAATAGGAATCTCTACATTCTTCTTGTAAATAGCACACATCTATTGGTTTAGGTCATCTGATGAGGTCAATTAAATTCTACAAACCCCATCGATCAAACCAAAATCCCTTCAAATAGAACAAAACCTAGACATCTAAACCCATCTATCAAAAAAATGACACGAAAACAACCTTCATGCTTTGGTTGGATTTCATATTACCAAAAAAATTATGATATTACAAATAAGTACCAAAGGGATGAGATGAAAATATGCAAATCGAGAACATCACCAAAAAAATCATTTCTAGAAAGCAAAATAGAGGCTTGTAAATCGTACCAATGATGAGAAGCGAAAAGAGCACTATCATATCTAAGAACTTGGATGAACAGTGCTTTGCCTCCTCCTCCTTGCGTGCTTGCCACAATGGCCCCTTCTCCACCTTTTTGCACTAGCATAAAGTTCATGGATGCGAGAAATTTTAAGATACCTTTAAATTTTTGGTGCCATCTAGAGGGAACCTGATAAGAGTGAAAATTTGAGTTTTCTTACCCATACTAGATGATACATGAGTAAAATGAGGTAATTTTTAATTTAGACTTTTACCTATACTCTCTAGCCATGGGTAAAAATAATTTTAAAGCTATTTGGATTGTTTGTAACTATAACTTATTTTTACCTACAATTTTTTTATCTGTCATTAAAAATGACTGTGGGTATATGGCAATTTTTTGAAGTGCAAGCAAGGTGAAGATTCAAGGATGAATCTTTTAAAGAGAGAAGGGATTATGTGAATCATGAGACAAAGTTAGCTAGCTCAGAAGAACAAGCTGATTCAAAACCTTTAAATGATCCTTCGCGTCTTCCTATTAGACCCATCACAAGGGTTAAGACTAAAAGACTCAAAGAAGCACTGAGTGGACTTGTTCAAGAGACTTGGACTAAGCAAAATTTTGACAAATTTAATCCAAGCATTAATATGGACATCATTAATATTATTTGGGCTAAAGATGGAGCTAAAGGAGTTATTTTGGGTTAGAATATTGCAAAATAAATAGTTTAGGCTAATAACCATATATGGATTAACTCAATTAGCCTTAAATAATGCTATTATGGGCTTAAAATGTCAACTTCTAGAAACTTTTTGTATTATAATGAAAATTAAGATTAATTAGGCAGATTCTCTTTCTTTTCTATTTTTTAAAAAATTTGATTATTTTGTATTGCTAATTTCTAGGTCTTTCAGTTAAGATTATGTTGTTAGTTCCTAATTTTCCTCCAACAGGCAACTTACACTAGAAATACATATATTCTACTTTCATTTATAATCAGATTGGATGAATGAATGAAGTTTTAATTCTGGTAAATACCAGGCTTGTGAGTGATTTTTTTTTAAGTTCTTCATAGAACTATCAGACTTATCAGGGCTTGATCAACTTTGTGGCATCTTCCAACACTTGAGGTCCTTGTTTGTCTATGTTCAAGGGTTCTAAATGGATTACCAAACCTTTGTTTAGCTTTCTTGGGGTGTATATACTTTAGCATTACTTATGGGTTCGAAGGATTTAATCCTTGTAGGTTTGCACCAACAAATTACAAAGATTAATTGTAATTTAGCCATAAAAGAGTACACTATTCCTCGTTTGCCTATATATCATAATTCGCTTTGTTGCATAGCAACTTTCATCCACATATATAAGACTGTCGTAATATCAGCATCCATAAGAGTGGGGCCTTCTGTTAAAGTACTACCATGTGTTTGTGTGTTTGGGTGTGTTTGTTCATTTAAATAGTTAAACTCTCATCCTATAGTCTTATGAAAGTAGCCTTCTCAAAGCAATAGTTACATAATTTGATAGATAACTTACAATTTTTCTATTATTTTAAGCCAATAGGTCATCTTAGTAAAACAAAATATTTCCTTTTTGTTCATTTATGTTCAGCTATTCTAAAGAGTAGGTGAGGGTAATATGGGACAGTATGCATTTAAAATTTGTTAAAAAGAAAATTTAGCCTGAGCCTTGAGCAAAGTGGAAAGATATCTCTAACTATAATTAAAAAAAAATCTAATATCCTTATTAGTAAGATATAATTTCTTTAAACATGGATAAACTTAAGATATTAAAAAAAACAACTTGTAGTTAAACTCTTGTTTTTTCTTAGTTAATTCAGGATAAACTCGTAAATTTGCCCGAGTTTATGAATTACAAGGAATTGATATTTATTTTTGAATGTTAAATTCAGCCATCCCTTACAATTATTTGATTCTCTCTAGCCAATCTAGTAAAAAATGTAGAATCTTTGCAACAAATTAGAATCTCAAAACATGGCAAATTTGGTCTTTTTGTATTATTATTATTATTCTTATTAGGTATTATAACTTGATCCTTGAATGTCAATTTATGGATCATTTGGATATGTTATTTCCTAATATTTTCTTTCATTATTTGTTTTATTTTTCAAAGCATTCTAAGTACTAATTGTAAGTATATATATTTCCTCATATGTTTATTAAAATCAAAACATTCTAAATCTCATTAGGATTGAGCTCATTACATTATTCATTACATATAGGCATTCTTAGGCCCTTAGCTGATGGATAAAAAGCTAAAAACCATAAACAAACCACAAACACTATCACTTCAACTAGGAAGGTCTTTGTCCAACGTAGTTGCTAGGAGGAACATAGTTGTAACCAATGAAAGTTCCACCATTGTCACACCTCACCTTAGCACACCCAAAACACACCGTATCTCACCAAACCACCTGAGTATAGTGCAGGTACTGTCCACCCCCAACGTAAGAGTTGTTGTTGTAGTCATAGTTAGCTTTCTCGTTCACCTACATCTCCACCGCGTTGGCACCACTCATTTGATCGCCAGAGCTCCACGCAAGGTTCTCACCATAGCACCTGCCGCACCCAGAATGTACTAGCTGGCAGTCGCCTTTGCGTTGGTTGGTGTAGTCCTGGGCAAATTGTGCCACCGTGTCGTCCCAGGCGAGGGGGAACGCCCACCTCCGATCTGGCGACGTTGTGGGCATTCACGTAGTCTGTCGGTGAGTCTTGGGCGTTGACAAAGTAAGCCATGAGGGCAAACCCTAAGATTATGAGAGAAAATGAAACTTGAAATGACGATGACCCCATCTTGGTGTGTGCTTCTGCAATAATTATGCAAGAGAGATAAGACTGTTGGGGTTTGATGGGGAAATTGGGAGAGATTTTGAGGTATTTATAGGCATGTTTGTGGGGAAATTGCTGGAAAAGTGTGTAAGGGGTATAATTAGTCGTTCAAAAGTTCCTAGTGATCTAAAGAAATTAGAGGATTAACTTTTAGCTAATCTACTTTGGCTTGACTACGGGAGCACAAAATTTTAGGAGTTTATTTTTTATACCTATTGTAGTATAAACCAAGTATTGTTATTTATATATTATTACATAATTTATTTTTTCAAAGCCGTACAAGTTAATTTTATATCATGATTAATTTGAGTCTTTAATTTTATATGAGATGACTTATTTATTAAAATATGAATTACAATAGTACTGAATTGTGAAAATAGAATATGTTCAAATTTGGGAATATCTTCCTCCATATGACTGAGATAGAAAAAAAGAAATTGTGAGTGAAGACTAGAAAACAAAGCTTTTGGAAGTCATGACGCATTTTTTACCATCTTTCCCATTACTTTTGAAAGTAATATGTTATGGAGACATTGAGATGAAATTGACTGCCACAGAATTTGTGGAGCTTAATTCAAGGAGATATTTTTCTTTCTTAGCAATGACATGATTATATATTATCAAGGTCCAATTTTGAATATTGTAATACTTTAAAAACTAGTATTCAGTTGTCAAGAAAATTAACTTTACTGTGGAGGAATAATATATATAGCTATTATTTTAATAAATCATATAAAACTATTTTATGGATTATCTTTTGATTTACAAACAAATTTGGTATAAATATTTTTATAAACCACTATTTTAGTATCCACAATTGTAAAACCAGATACTTCAATCTTATAATGGGGATATCAGGTATAATAGTTGTAATTTTTTTTTGCATGGCATCGCCACGCAGAGGATTAATCTGACTTAAGACTATACATATTACTCAAGTGGTTGGAAGGACAGGATTTTTTTTTTTTGGTTTCGGTTACAAAGTCGTATGTTTCATTCTCATTTTGCATTAAGAAAAAAAGGGAAAACCAAGATAATTCGCGGGAGATAAAGGACTGGTTTGTTTAAATAGCCATCTAACTAGCCACCATCATTTATGTGAATTACATATAAAGGATGATAACAATCTCTTAATTTAATTTATTTTTGCAATTATTCTTTATAAAAACGAAATGGAACTTTGCATGAAGGCCCCATTTTAACTGGTCTGCGCTTCTGCCAATTACCATAATGCAGAAACAGAGGCCTCTGTTTGAAAACCTAATCGGGTACTTTCCATAATTTGTACTGTGTCGGTTTCACATTGAGGTTCCTTTCTCCAAAACCAAATAGTCAAGGGCTATTTCAGGCTTAAATGTGATTTTGACATTATCCAGGGTCTGGCTTGTCATATTTTAATGCTATAACTTAAATATGCTACTATGTTTTAAGCATTAAGCACCTAGATTTGAGCTCGTTAATGGGGTTGAAGGTTTTTGATAATTCTGTGGAAAATTTTACATCAGGAGCATGGAATGCTTTAGGAAGTGCATAAAGAGGGGGCACTGATTTAGTTCAAAGGTATGATTAGTTCCTTTGAAAAACAATGAGTTGCACCCATGTGGGAGCCACAAACTTAGTCTTGTCAATAGTCATTATATTATTTGCTGAAATGTCTTATTGGAAGTATATCAAAAGTATTGGATTCTATCATTAAGCTTTTGCATTGCTATGCTAAACTTGGACTTTACATTAATATAGATTTGTTCATTAAGCATAATATCATTTGCATTTGTTCAGTGGTTTTTGGTCTACTCTATCTCTATTCCTAATCATATTTCATATGTCATAGTTGTAAATCATTTTAATAAATATGTGCTTTATTTCTACAACAGGGTGATAGATGAAGATGCACTTGAATAAACTTTATTTGCTGCTGTTACATGTACAATTATGGACCAAAAATTATAAACAAAAGCTTAAAAAAGGATATAGCAGCGGTCAAAACCACATTTAAAAAAATAGCAAATTTTAACAACAATTTAAATAACTGTTGTTAAACCATAGTCTAATCACAATTATTTAGAGCCGCTGTTAGGCCATGGTTTAATAACGGATATGGAAATCATCATTAGATGAGGGACAGTTTTACTAATGGTTGGAGAAAACCATCATCAAATATATTGCCAAAGACAATTGACGTCGGTCAGAGCCTAAGCAACGGTTTAAACCGTCGCTAAAGCCTCAGCAACCCTTTTTTTTTTCTGTGGGTATTAAGGTAAATATGGTGGGGGCAGGTTTGATGGGGAAGTGGGAGAGGCTCAGGTATCCATAGGCATGCATGTTTGTAGAAAAATATGCAATGGTATAGTCAGTTGTTAAAAAAGTTCTTTGTAATCATAAAATTCAATCTGGGCAATGAGAGATATTTGTAATCTGCTTAGGTTTAATATTTATTGAAAATATTTTAAGAATAAATTTTTAAAGGCAATAAATATATGCAAAAAAATCGTATCATCGAATCACAAAAAAATTAGTGTCAAACAAAGTCTTCAGATATCCCATATATATATATATATATATCCTGAGAGGATTACTAAAAAACAAACTTGGAAGTCAATCGAAATTGTTATCATCGATTAATTTTGAAAATAATATGTTTAGGGGGTTTAGATGAAATTGACTGCCACTTAATTTGCTAGAGTTCAATTCCTTGGCGGATTTTTCTTTCTTCATATATATACTGCATATTCTGATTTATTTATTTGAATCAATGACATCTTTAGTTAGCTCATGCAATCTTAAAGGAATTATTTTTTCCTTTTACTTTTTCTTTTAACAAAATTTTAGTTAGACAACCTTTTTGTTAATAATATTTTCAAAGAATTGTTACCTCCTCTTTTTCGTTTTTTAGAGTCACATATATCTCTTTGAAAAATTCATATTTTGGTCCGTGATATATTAGTGCACTTTTAATTGCTTTTCATTGATTTTTTTTAATTATATAATCTTTCAATTATTTAAATGCTTTTAATATCATTTTTTTCATCTCTCTTTAAAAACGAACACCAAAGTTAGTAAATTGTAGACTTAGAGTAAACAATTTTAAGTGTGAGTTAACGATGTTAGGTAAGCTAGAAATATCCAAGCGAGCAATATGTTGGGTATGGGATTAATTTTTGAAGGAAAATATTAGTAAAAGACAAACATTAAAGATGTTTTAATTATTAAGGGACTTAATTTTTAAAAACAAATTGAAATGGATGAGAGTGCAGGTTTCTCTGTAGGTAAATTCTTTGGTACACTCTCAAAAGAAATTATATGAATGTAATCACTTTTGACGATGAATTGAAGAGTTCACTTTCTCTGTATCATTTACGTGGAGTAAATGAAAATGAAAAGAAAAGCGTTGAGTAAGAGAAGGCAAACATGTGCAACATGACTTTGCTATTACCCTCGCGGCACGCACACGGAAATATAGAAAGACTTGCCAAACAATCGTAAACGATGTAATGGTTAATTGTGTTATTAGTCTGAAAATTAATCATATTAGTGCTTTTGGGCAATTTTGTAACAAATTAATTCTTCCCACTAATTTTTTTTAATAATTTTGACGTGAATAATTTGTCTTTAACTAGATTGAAAAAAAAAATTAAACGGAGCATAATATGATTCAAATAGAAAGAGAAAAAAAATACAAATTTCCCTGAATTCTAAGTCACTACAAATAGTTTTCTGAATTTTTATAATCGGAAAATAAGTATTTTAACTTTCTAACTCTAGCAAATTAATAGGTCACTCTATCTATTTAATTAAGGATAATTTTTTTTTTGGCAATTTTTAGTGTACATGCTGGCATTAATGGAGACAAATGGAAATTTGCTATGCCAATTATAAAAAAAGTCCGGTGTGGCATTTGAGTTGACATTGTTAAAGAAAAAAGAGACAAAAAGACCTTTTTTTCTTAAATTGTGTGAAAGGACCTATTTTTTATTTTAAAAATTTATAAGACTATTTACAAGCTAAGTGATTCAGTATTCAAGCGGATATTTATATTTTCTTTAAATATAAATATTAATATTTTGATCAAATTACAATTTACCCCTTCGAACTTGAGCTGAAATAATTAGACTACATGCCTTAATCCAACAGGTCATTCAAACTCCCCCTAATATATCCCTTTACAACTATTTTTTTCATCTAAAATTAATTGAAATGATCAAACTATCGATAATTGAGTTGATATTTGAAAAATGAAAACGTGATCTTCAGAAAACAAATTTTAAATTCCAATCGAAACTTATCTTACGTACGAAAAAATCACTAGAGGAAAAAACTGGTTTCAAAGAACATTTGCATAACCATTTTTGTCAAAATGTAATCGAACAAACCGTCCAAGAAGTTTAAATGACACAAGATAATTAAAAAATGTAATTTAGTTAATGAAAAACAAAAACCGTAGACTACCTAAATACAAAAACGTGAAAAACACCTTGGACTACCTAAATACAAAAACGTTTAAAAAACAAACTTTGTTGCGTCATATTCCATAACTGGGGCCTCTCCTTGGTTATAGCCTTCAATCATGCATTGCGTCATATTCCATAGGTGGCAAATGTTACTTTTGGGCGTCAGTGCACCTAATGTTTGGAATATATTTTCTAACTCTTTCAACCATTCATCAATTGTAGTCAGATTCTACCCTCCATGGAAAGACTCCACTTGGCCCTTTTGAATTTCAACAAACCTTGAGTTGTCAAAGTGCATATCAAAAATCTAGAAAGTGAACCTGAGAGCAAAATACTAATTTTGTGGGACATAGCTTAAAACTAGAGGCTTTTGAGATGTTTTGTGATGTTTGTGACTTGTATGGATTTGTTATGGATAGAAAATGATATTAATGAGTTCACATGATTCATGAAGTATAAATAGAGAAATAAGGCCTTATGTAACGCAATTAAATACCATTAAATATATTGTTTTTCTTGAAAATGTATGAAGCTAAGCATGATTCATGAAATATGAAGGCTAAAGGTTAAGTTATTACAAAAATACATCCAAATATGAGCTTAATCATTTTTTTAGGTTGCTAGACTTCTCACTTAAAAGTCTAAATCACCACTTAAACTCCTAAATTCTCAATTAAACCATTCAAAAATATATCCTAGCACCAATTACACAATAACCATTTGTATAATTAAGCTAAAATTTACAAGTAAAGTATATAGAAAATGCACAACCATTCAAGAAGAATTCATCAAACACTTTAAGTGCAATTATTCACCTCCAATTTAAAAAAAAAAATTAAAGAAATTAACAATCCAAAATAGTTACTACAATCAAGTTTTCATCAATTTAAACCAATCAATAAAACATTAATTAAAGCAACAATGAAAATAGAAAAGGAGATGAAGGAGTTAGCCTATTCTTGATTGAAATTTGGAGCTCTAAATTTTGTCAAGGAGTTGCATCCAAGATTAGCCACCAAGAGAACTTAAGCTTCCATTAAATTGAAGAATTGATGAAGGATTTGAAAAAGGGAGCCATGGTTCTGAAGCTTGAAGATGGATGGAAAAAACTTGAGATCCAGTGCTCTACTCCCCGTTTTCTCCTCTTTCCAAAACCTAAACTCGTAGCTTCTTTTATTCATACACTTGATGACCATGTGAAGAGGTGACCTAGAGCCCATTTGTGTAAATGAAGTAACGTCCGTGTGTGTTAACTGAGGCTAGAATACTGTGGAAATGGGTGTGCACGTGATTGAAAGAAAGAGAGTGTGTGACCTGGACTAGCTATGCAGGTGTATCAAGCCATGTGAAATTGTGAATCATGTGAATCCTAGTGCTTTACCCTTGTGTGTATTAGTAGACCCCTCGTGAGAATAGGTGTGTAAGTGTGTGGGTTGGTGACTTGCTTCATGCGAATAAATGAAGTTTATTTGCCCATGTCATCCTTTAACGTGTCTTGCGTAGATGTGTATTTTTGTTGAATGACTGAATAGAGTCGTGAATGTGTTCTTACATGCCTCCCCGTGTGTACATGAAATGGAAGTGTATAACAACTCCTTTCACATGAACCTGTGGCTCTTCCCTTTTAGATCTCTCCCTCTTCTTTCCTCTCATGAATCATGTGTGCCCTCCTTTCTCATGTTCTCTCTTTCCACTCACATGTATCATGTTCCCTCATGCATCTCTCTAGGTTGTGGCTTTTGTGTGTGATGGATGTGCTTTAAGTGAGGAGAAGGGATGACTTGGTAGCATGAAAATGGGTAGAATGCCTTAGGTGTACACTGCTACGTGATTATATGTGAATGTGAAAGGAAGCCTCCATCATCCATGTGTCTTCCATGTCTTTTCCTTCCACATGTGCTCATCTTCTCGTGGTTGCATGCATAAGTGTGTTACTTTGTGGTAGCCCGTGATGCTTGTGTATGTGTGTTAAATCCTGAGCTTCCACGTCATAAGTCTTGTATACTTCTGGATCTGTAAGTGTGTGCTTCTACCATGTGATTGTACAAATGAGGAATGAGAGGTTTTGTTGCATGGAGATGTTGTTGAGCTCATTGTGTTGAATATAAGTAGCTGCTATAACGATGTAGTCTTCACGATGATGCTCTGTTGGCATGGGAATGCATGCATGTTGTTGCCACATTAATTACATAAAGAAAGAAAAGAATTAAGCTGCTATGATGAGCTTCTATAACATGAAATCAAAGAAACGGAGGCTGCTTAATCTGGACTCCACTAAGAATGCCTCCTACTGATGTATACATTGCTTCCACACAAAGAGCCAGCTGTTATTATTTTCCATAAACCAAAACCAAGAAACATGAAAGAGGTGGCTACATGTAATACTTCCAAACTTTATGGGCTATTATAATGCCATGGTTTCCATGGTCCAAGAATGAAAGGATAGCATGCTATATGGTCCAAGAAAGAGAAATAGACTGGCATTTAAATTGGAAGAAACCCCAGCCTTGCAATTTCCAACTTGAACTTCAAAATTAATATCTTGGCCCTTCATTCTAATTTGAAAATTTGAATTCTTCTTTAGATTAATCTCCATCATTAAAAATCCAATTGGCTATTAAGATTATGCACAATTAAAAGAAAGTTTTTAGTATGAAATAAATCAAATGAATTTGAAACAAGATTTATGCAATTGGAACCCAAAATTGTGCAAATAAATTCCTAGAGTACAAAAATGACTACTAAAATAAAATCTCATCTAATAAAACTCATTAAGCCATGATTATTCAAAGAAAAATATCCAAATTAAAAGGATTAAAATATATAAAAATTGGCATTTATCAGTATTAAATATGTCACGATGAGATTGAACCATCTTCAAGTAACATTAATATTGAACATGTTTAGTAAATGAAGAATGTAGTAATATCTATGAAAAAAATGATCTTTAATGCAATTGGTCCTGATTTTGATACTAACATTAATGAAATAGATTATAATAATAATATTAGTCATATTAAAGAATCTCCCAATGTAGATGCCTAAAAATTCTATGATTTATTACATGCATATTAAGAACCATTATGGCCAAGATGTAGTAATTAGTCTAAGCTATCTATTGCTATAGAAATGTCAAGTATTAAAGCTAATAGTAATATGTCACCGTATAGTTTTAATCAATTTGTACATCTTATGAAAAATAGTTGCTCACCTAATAATGTTGTATTAGATAATTGGTACCAAACTAAGAAACTCGAAGCAAAACTTGGTCTATCTAGACAAAAGATTGATGTTTGTATTAATAGATGTATGTTGTATTATAAAGATAATATAGATAGGACAATATGCAAATTTTATGAAGCATGTTGATTTAAAACTAGTTGACTTGGTTGAAGAAAAAGTTTAAAAAAGATTCTAGTAAAAAGAATACATTATTCGCTAATTACCCCTAGAGTTAAAGGCTTTATTAACACCATAATTCTAAGACTCAACTCATGCAATTTCCATGCCTCATCATCAAGCTATGAGAAGCAACATAATGGCACAGGAAATCATGAATCAAGATACATTTTGCCACGGTAAAAATTTTCTCTCGGTATCCCGCAGGTCATATAGATTCATCCATCTCATTCTCACATTTAAAGACATAATTTCAACTCATAACAAGCTCAAGAAATGGTCCATACCTCTAGCAAAGGGAGCAAATACATAAAACATACTAGTGTAGCCTCGAATCAGTTTTCCAGATTCTGTGTCTGAACTCTGAAAAATCATAATTAATTCTAGAAAAATCAAAAATAGGCATGCTATACTATTCTAGAAATATAAAAATGTATACTTTATGTAAAAATAAATTTAGACCATATTAGAGGTTGCTAGCCACTGAAAATTGATGGAACAATACCAGAGGTCAGCTATCGTCCCTGATACTGATCTCTAATTTCACAAATTCATATCTCCCTGCTCAAAGGTCTAATTAGGGTAATCTTGATGGCAATGGAAAGCTTATCATGTCTAATTTATGCTTGTAACATTTCATGAGCATTGCACATCATTTTGCCTATGAATGACATAGCCCAAGTTTCTAACTATATGAACAGTACCTATATCAGTTCAATAGAAAAATGGAAACTTTGGAAAATCATAATAAATTCCAAAGAGCTCCAAATAATCTGGTCCTTAGCTTCCCAAAAAAATCTAGATAGGATCTACATGTGTGCCAAATTTCATAGACAAATTCGTTTATTTGGTCAGATCTTGACATTGGGTTGCAAAATGGCTCATTTTGTGTCATATAAGGGGTCCAAATGATCCATTTCAAGTTTAAAGGCAACCATGACCACTTGAGCACATGAGAATGCACCAAAATGACTCTTTAAACTTGTCTCAAAGGTGCACAAATCTAGAAATCAAAAACTCACTCTCTCACCCCATGCATACACAAGATTTCACATACTAGCTTTTGCCATTCACTACCCAAATCATGTTATCTCATACATTTGACATCAAACTTCATTCATACATCATAAATTTAGGTATTTACATATGATCATATAATTACATAACAATTTCATCATGAGATTACATCATATGCCATGTGTATAGCTACAATAGAAGAAAAACTAGGCCTTTTCATGTATTTTGATATTGATCTTCTTCTCCTTAGCTTGGTGGCTTCCTTTAACTTTCTCAGTTGATTCACCTAGCATGTTAAGACATTGGAGAGGTGGTGATGAGATTCAAAGAATCTCAATAGCTCATATCCTTTTTAATCACACATAAACTATATAATACAAGCCTTGAAAATGCATGCATGGACACATTGAAACATGTAGCATTCAAGAAACATCTTTGCATTTGAACAAGTTATACATAGCATACATAGGCTGGCCAAGCAAGTGGATTAGCCTCACCGATTCACTTATAGATTTTAGACTTGCTTCACCCATTTTCTCTAAGAGGTTTTAACTCAACCTTACTCTTGATAGTCAACCTCACTCTTGGGAGACTCTTTGCTTTATCTCAACTAAGCTCAAGAGTTCTTAGCTCATCCTCATCATGGCTAGAGGGTTCTTGGGTTCTCCACACTCAAGCAAACCAAGGTAAGCATATAAAACATCATCTTACATGCATAAAATATCATCATGGTACCATGGAATAAAAGTTCATACTAAAACACTTTTCATAGCTTAAAACATATATACACACATTCATGTATGAGAGAAGGTGGAAAGAGCTACCTTGCTTGTATTTATATACTTTTTCCTTGAACCTTGAGTCCTCTCCCTTGACCTCACATACCCAATGAGGTAGAGATCATTTCTCTTAGCCTAGACACATCATATGGAAGCCAATTATACTCTTGAATAAAATTCTAAGGCTATATATTCACTAGAAAAGCTAAGTGACTTGTAATGACCCTAACTTCTAATGATCATAATTAAGGTTAAGTACACAATTAATAACCATAAATCAAAGTTGAAAGTCATTACAACAAATTACATTTGAAAAATGTAGGGAAATTTGAAACCTTGATGTTTTTAGGGTCATTAACTAGACAACCACAATTATTCGAATGTGCAAGTGAATTTAATTATCAATGAGGAGCCTTTGATTCTTCCGTCCATCAATTACAACTCACAAAATCCTCCAAGTGTTTCTAGATCATTCTTTAGCATTACCATAAGACAAAAGCTAAGGTTTCTAGGTGAATATGAAAAATTGAGCACTTTCATCGCGGCTAAATTCCATCGCGCCCTAATCAATTACTCTCGGATTTAACTCCTTACACCTTCATAAATTTTTCACATTTCACCACGGCCAAATATCCCTTTCGTCGCGGCCAAATACCCTCTAGAACACCCCCAGACCTACCTCTTAGACTTAGCTGCGACAAACCTCACTGTTCGCCATGGCCAATTACTCTCTATTTTCTTCCCTCGCAGTTTTGCCACAACTGGCGGAGGCCAATTAAATGTTATCCGCAGCCAATTACCCTCTGTTACTCTCCTTGGGCAACTTCATCGCTTTTGACTAAGGCCAATTAAATTTTGGCCACCACCAATTCCCTTCTATTCCTAGAACTCCCAAGATTTCATCCCATGCTCTCCAATTCCCCCTCTAGCAACACTTTAGGCCACTTTAACTTAGTTTGTGAAGATTTAGTGTCTTTCTTTTACCTAATCTACCTAACACACCTATCATTACCCATTCAAAACTTAAAGGTGGATTCTTAACCCACTAGCCACCATAAACCAATGAGTTCATAAATCAGTGATAGCAAAGAGTTTATACACTACTTACATTTCCATTCAAACAGAAATCCCATTAGAAATTCCATACATCTCTAGTTTAAGTTGACATATGATGTATCAAATGATTACAGTCCTTATGCTTGGAATTCATCATGCAATGCGGCAAATATATAAAATTAGTAATCTAATTACACAATACAATATGATAAGGCTTCTACACTTATATGCTACCAAACCATATAATAAGCTTCCATTAATTTTCTCCTTGCCACTAAGAGGTCTGGTCCCTGAAAATGTTAGCCACAACCAAAGTGAGATATACAATCTTAGTAACAAGAGGTAAATTCTATATATATGTATAGATTAATCAATATAATGCAATTTCATATCATCAATACTAGAATCATCAATTTAATTTACAAATGTACTAATTAAGCTACCAATGACTACTGTCCCATACCAGTAATCATACACAACATATTAATGGCCAATAACACTAGGAAAGGTCCATCCACTACACCTACTCCATAATGAGCACAACTAGGGCTCAGTGCATCTGGGGTTTGGCCATAACCCGGTGCCTGATTGAAGCACATGCACGGGTGGCAGTTGCACCACAATTCCACCATGGACTTACAAGGTCCAATCACAATAACAATTTAAGTAATTAACCAATCATTTAGCATTTCAAAATCTTATATATGCAAACAATAATAGATTAACATGAACATATAAATGGAATTAGGAAATTAACTCCGGTTACCTTAATGAAGCCAATTACTTTGCCTCTAGCTACCATTATAATTTAAATGTACACCAAGCCTAAAACAAGTATAGTCATCATCATTTCTAGTAATAAAATCATATATCTAAAGGGTTAAACTACCAATGGCTACCTAAAAGTTACTTACCTAGCTTCTTAAAGGGTCAATTACACCAATTCAAGGTCAAGACATCAAAGCTCACAATGGTTCACTCCCCACATCTCCATTTTCGCACATATACAAGCCATGCACCAAAATTCAGTCTAAATGATGAGAATTTAGTACATACATCTCATAAAATCACTTACCCATACATCTAACAGGTTAAATGGACTGGGATGAGCATCAACTACTAAGAACACACCATGGGACATTCCCTAATTCGGATTTGAGTCATCAAGGCTAGAAAATTCAGTTTTTTACCTTCATCTCCTTGTAATTTCGTATAATAGCAAAACCCATTATGAAAATCAATCCTTAGGGACATTTTCTAGCAAAATAATGTGCAAAATTAAAGGGAAATGCTTACCTAATCAACTCTCTAACATCTAACTCTGAAAATCTTGCAACAATCATCCAAGAACCATATTTCATCCTAAGAAGAGATGAAAAATTCTCAAAATGACAAATCAATTAGACCAAAATGAAGAGGAGAATGAAAGGGACATGTTTTACATAGACTACCTTGGCCAAATCCTCCTCTAGAAGTGAGAAATGGTGGAAGAATGTAAAAAAACCCTAGCCTCCCTCCAAACCTCCAAAGTTTGCTTTGCCTCTTGTGTATTTTCTACAGAATGGGGAAGAGGTTAAGTGTATTTAAGGTTTAGTTAGGTTTAAGTTGAGTCTTAAATGGGTTATGGGTTGACCCACAGGCTTAAATTCTCATGGGTTCAGATTTTTTATATTTGTTGGGCCTTATTTCATGAGTTGAGTTATAGAAATTTGATTGGGTCAAGACAAGTTCCAAGAGTCAATCCAATTTAGGTCTGCATAATGTGTGTTGGGCTAACTATAAGGGCTCATGTAAATTGGGTCTTAGGCATTTATTTCACTTAATCAAATTGGATCATTGTTAGGTGATCTCTCTTGGGCCAAGTCTTATGATAAGGAGTTAGGCTTGCACCTAAAATCATTAAGCCTTTATAAATCCTTATCCATAGCTTACTCAAATTATTTTTAGACCCAAATTAAGCTTTAATCTAATTGAAATTTTAAATCCATATTAATAACTTATTTCTCTATAAATTCCTATTCATATAAATTACCCAATTATTTCATAATAATTATTCTTAATTAATCTAAATCCATGATTAACATCTTAATTAATTTTAGGGTGTTACATTCTTCCCTCCTTTTAGAAATTTTGTCCTCAAAATTAGTTGTACCTCATTTACTTAGTGTTGGATAATCCATTCTCATAGCTTCCATCTTGTTTGCTCAAAATTTCATAAAAACCTAATACTTTCCCTTCTACTTTCCTGTAAAAGATGTCCTTATTATGTTGCTACCTTACTTATTATCTATAATTCTATTTCTTCTTTGTCAACCCAAGTCAAATGACATACTAACCTAAATATTCCATCTTCTTCCTTTGTCCACCACTAAAGAGATCTAGACCAAGTTATACTTGATCACCTTATAGCAAGTCTAAGCACCTAGGTCAAATAAATCTTAAAATCTCTCTCCCTTTGTAGCATTTGTTTTATTCTATTTTGTCTCTTTCTTTTTCTTTTCCTGCTCCCCTATCTCATTTTTTTGTTCCAAAAGTCAATCATTGAATGTTCATGTTAACTTCCTTTCCTTTTTTACTCTCAATCCATTTAAGAGATAACTCCTAAATACTTTAGCTTAACTCTCCTAAATAGTTGATACCAAGAATTACAAGGAATTCCACTTATTTAGCCTTTTTAGTATTTATTCCACTAATAGCAACATAGGTAAGTAACCTTATTTCATAATGAAGTTTCATTTGTCCTTTAGTTAGATTACTCCCACATTTTTGTAGCCCAACCTTCTTAATTGAAGTGGGTCTTACCTCCTATAGGGTCATCTAATCTAAGTTTCCAAGTCTTGCATTCAATTATCTCATAAAATCATTACACATATTATATCCTCATTTATGGTTCATCAGTAAAAAGTTCATTATTTCCATTAGACACATAAATTCTCTTCTCATCTCTAGTTAGTAACCAAGTTCCCTTTTTTTATTTCCAATTAGTGCCCAAGATTCCTCCTCCTCATTTGTTAAGATTCCCAAGGGTTAAAACTAATATAAAGTCTGATCTTACAACTAATCTCTTGAAGGCACCCAAACACTTTAGGTTCACCTTCCACATAATCGTTCAAGTGAAAATAAACATGATATTTCAGGTCTAGATTATATTTTCTAATAAGACCTAATCTCAAGGGTGAGAGTACCTTGTCCAGAGCATCGAGGTAATCCTTTAGGACTTAGGAATGAATTTCTTTAAATCTTACAAGTTATAGTTTCAGTGGATGGTTTATTAGATAACATAATTTCCATCGCTTGCCCATAACATTAAGAATTTTTGGCTCTTGATGATGGTTCATTATAGACAACCTGATCACCACCCTCAGGAGTAACCAACATAGGAAAATCCTTAATAGGCCTCTTCCCTCTCTCTTTTTTTTTCATAGTGGCAAAGGCATCACCGCAATCATATACATGTGATTCTAAAGATTACCACAATCAATAGATTCAAATATTTCATCTTAGTTTTCAACTACTACTAGCATTAGTAGTCTACTTAATGGCATCTATACTTGTTTGATGTCAACTGAACATCTCTTTGGGTTTTATGTCATTATATAGTCCTGAAAGGCTACGCTTTCGAATCTTCTACCCCTAACTAAGATATTTTCATACAAGTATAGTCATTCTTCAATTAGCATACTTCTTGCCCTTTTTTGCGATACTTTAAATTTTCTCAAACCTCTTCATATACAACTAAGTTTTTTTTTTTATATTCTCTAGTTTGGAAATTCATAATAATTCCTAAAGAGTAATGAGATAATATCTTGTCAACAAGGTTTAAGATCATATCAACAAAATCTTGTATTCATTAATGTAAAATCTGAGACCTTGTCAATAAGGTTCTCTGACAGCAAGTACAAGGTCTTTTGACCATATGTTATAGCATATAATATGAGATGGTATGATAGTTTTCGTCCTTGCACAATGGCCTATGCTAACCACAACTAACTCTTTCACTCCCCTAGAAGTTTTTAGGCCTCAATTCCTGCCTGACTATTAGGAATTAAATTAACATAATAAGGAGACTTAGTGAGTCTTTTCATTATTAAACATTTCCTAATTATCAATAGATCAAGTAGGGATTCCCAGTGAGAGAACTTAAGTATCATTTACCACTAGTGTTTCACCCTTCCTCATCAATCATTATACTAAGGTTTTATTGTAATAACATAAGTTAGTTGTATTACTACCACCTCTCATTCATTTCCCCCAGGTTATTATTCTAGATCAAGGAGTCCTCTTTCAAAGTTAGGGAGTTTTACTATTATCCTAATATTAGTCCATCTCAAATTCCCAATGTTGTCTCTATTCCCTTAATCACACCACATGTGATATATGACAATAAATTACTAGTGGCAGAATCAGGCTTTGCCTTTAATATTAATAAGAAATTCTTTTCTGTGGCCATACACATGCTCATCACCCCATAATGACTGTATCTCAACCACTTGTATGCACACGGGTACCATTTTATTCTCTTGTTAAGTGGATCCTTACTATTAAGATCTCTTCTTAACCTTTCAGGTAGAAAGTCTACTTAGTCTAGTTTGATGCCAATTTGGTGGTCAAAATTCATCAAATCATATGATAAGTGGCATGCCCTGCATGCCTCAAGTATCAAAGTTCTAAAAAATGAGCACATCCCATATGCCTTTAGCACCAAGGTGCTGTAGAATCCTATTTTACACTCTCCAAGTGTATCAAGCACGTAAAGTGCCTCTAACCACCACCCAAATGCATGTTAACAATAGCATAAGTAAACTAAATTACACAAAAGAGACAACATGCATAAGCACCCCATGTCGGTGCACCTCACCTTTATCACACTATGGGGTTATCTTTGCCCTTATCATAATCTCCCTCTTTTGCCATAGGACACTAAGAGAGGAGCCTCAAAGCTCTCAAGATCCCTTCCAAAACATCATCTCCCTTAGTCTTTTACTTTAAAGTTACTATCCCCCATTTAGAAATGGATTTGACAATCCTAAGGGTTTCTTACCTTTCTTTCTTGTCATCATTAACTAAAGATGGCTTACTCACTCCAATAGGTTGAATAAAACTATTTGAAATATTCTTTAGCTCTTATCATCCTTGTTCATTAGGCCCAAGTTGCGGTAGTTAAGATCGAGTAATTGCCTTCTTTATTAACCAAGATCAAGCAAGTAGGTTAGGACCTCTGTACCTATAAAGCCTTAACCTTGGGGACCTTTCAAATCTAGATAGTTCTAACTCATTATGGATTGTACATCACCTCATATATTTAGTCCATCACCCTTATTTATTATACACTAGTTCCCAAACTTCTATTATCAATTTCCCGACCATAAGTAAAATTTACTCCTTACCTCCTATCAGGCATCCATAACTAGTCAAGTGTTCTACTCTGTATTATTGCCTTACAAGTTTTCAACATCACTCTAGATGTCCCTTGAAAAGCTTAGAACTTTGCTAAGGTAAAGAATTGCTACTCTTGTTATGATCATTTAACTACTTCGATAAGCCAGTCAACTGGTCAACCGTACCCAGTTGACTTGCTTAGTAAATGGCGATCAACTGATCACAAATACTATTAGTAGCCTTGTTCATCATCCTTATCAGTTGCCTGGTCTTATTCATTTAGTCAACTGGTGCCTCACAGCGAGTAACTGTGCATCTATCGCATAGCTAGTTGGCAACAAGTCTCAACTAGTTGTTTATCTAGACTAAGACCAGTAACCTAACCTCGGAAGAAAAGAAGGGTAAAATTCTAATCTTTTCATTGGCATTAACAATCTCACATCTTAAAATTAGTATTACTAAAGTGTTATGAGGTAAAATCTCATTACATTCTATTATTCCCAAGGGCATACTTATTGTGATAGGTGATGTTCTAAATAAAATTCAAGAAACTGTCATTTTAATCAAGCATTACAAGCCTCATATCATTATTCCTCTATATTTCCTTTTAGAACATAAAGCACAACACCTATATATTCACCTAATTAGCTATCCTTATGAGCTAATACCATGCCAAATATGCATCATGATTGCCAAGTTTCTAACCATCAAGTTTAAATTAGAACAATTTTCTTAAACCATTGCTCTGATACCAAATGTAACGACCCTAACTTCTAATCATCATAATTAAGGTTAAGTATGTGATTAATAACCATAAATCAAGGTTGGAAGTGATTACAACAAATTACATTGAACAAATGCAGGAAAATTTGAAACCTTGATGTTATTAAAGTCATTAACTAGACAACCACAATTATTTGAATGTGCAAGTGAATTTAATTTTCAATGAAGAGCCTTTGAATCTTCCATCCATCAATTCCAACTTACAAAATCCTCCTATAAGTGTTTCTAGATCATTCCTTAGCATTACCATAAGAGAAACTAATGTTTCTAGGTGAATATGAGAAATTGAGCACCTTCGCCGCAGTTAAATTCTCTTGCACCATGACCAATTACTCTCGAGTTTAACTCCTTACACTTTCATAAATTTTGCACATTTCACTGCAGCCAAATATCCCTTTTGTCACGGCCAAATACCCTCTGGAACACCTCCAGTCCTACCTTTGAGACTTAGCTACAGCTAACCTCACTGTTTGCCACGGCCAATTACTCTCTATTTTCTTCCCTGGCAGCTTCGTCACATTTGGCCGAGGCCAATGAAATGTTGGTCGCGACTAATTAAATGTTGGCCACAGCCAATTACCCTCTGTTACTCTCCCTAGGCAACTTCGTTGTTTTTGGTTGAGGCTATTTAAATTTTGGCCGCGGCCAATTCCCTTTTGTTCCTATAACTCTTAAGATTTCATCACGTGCTCTCCAATTTCCCCTCTAGCAACACTCTAGGCCACTTTAACTTAGTTTGTGAAGATTTAGTGTCTTTCTTTTACCTAATCTACCTAACACACCTATCATTACTCATTCAAAACTCAAAGGTGGATCCTTAACCCTCTAGCTACCATAAACCAATGAGTTCATAAATCAGTGATAGTAAAGAGTTCATACACTACTTACATTTCTATTCAAACATAAATCCCATTAGAAATTCCACACATCACTAGTTTAAGTTGACATATGATGTATCAAATGATTACAGTCCTTATGCTTGGAATTCATCATGCAATGTGGCAAATATATAAAATTAGTAATCTAATTACACAATACAATTTGATAAGGCTTCTACACTTATATGCTACCAAACCATATAATAAGCTTCTATTAATTTTCTCCTTGCCACTAAGAGGTTCAGTCCCTGAAAATGTTAGCCCACAACCAAGGTGAGATATACAATCTCAATAACAAGAGGAAAATTCCATATATATGTACAAATTAATCAATACAATGCAATTTCATATCATTAATACCAAAATCATCAATTCAATTTACAAATGAACTAGTTAAGCTACCAATGACTACCGTCCCATACCAGTAATCATACACAACATGTTAATGGCTAATAACACCAAGAGAGGTCCATCCATGGCACCTTCTCCATAATGAGCACAACTAAGACTCAGTGCATCTGAGGTCTCTGATCACAACTCGGTGCCCGATTGAAGTACATGCACGGGTGTTAGTTGCACCACAGCTCTACCATGGACTCACAAGGTCCAATCACAATAATAATTCAAGTAGTTAACCAATCATTTAGCATTTCAAAATCTTATATATGCAAACAATAATAAATTAACATGAACATATACATGGAATTAGAAAATTAACTTCGGTTACCTTAATAAAGCCAATTACTTTGCCTCTAGCTACCATTATAATTTAAATGCACATCAAGCCTAAAACAAGTATAGTCATCATCATTTCTAGCAATAAATCATATATCCAAAGGGTTAAACCACCAATGGCTACCTAAAAATTACTTACCTAATTTCTTAAAGGGTCAATTGCACTAATTCAAGGTCAAGACATCAAAGCTCACAATAGTTCACTCCCCACATCTCCATTTTCACACATATACAAGCCATACACCAAAAGTCAGTCCAAATGATGAGAATTTAGTACATACATCTTATAAAGGGAGAGAAATCACTTACCCATACATCTAACAGATTAAATGGACTGGGTTAAGTATCAACTACCAAGAGCACACCATGGGACATTCCCAAATTAAGATTTGAGTCATCAAGCCCAGAAAATTCAGTTTTTCACCTTCATCTTCTTGTAATTTCACACAATAGCAGAATCCATTATGAAAATCAACCCTTAGAGACATTTTTTAGCAAAATAATATGCAAAATTAAAGGAAAATGCTTAGCTAATCATCCCTCAACATCCAACTCTAAAAATCTTGCAACAATCATCCAAGAACCATACTTCGTCCTAAGAAGAGATGAAAAGTTCTCAAAATGATAAACCAATCGGACTAAAATAAAGAGGAGAATGAGAGGGACATGTTTTACATAAACTACCTTGGCCAAATTTTCCTCTAGAAGTGAGAAATGGTATAATGCAGAAAAACCCTAGCCTCCCTCCAAACCTTCAAATTTTTCTTTGCCTCTTGTGTGTTTTCTACGGAATGGGGAGGAGGTTGAGTATATTTAGGGTTTAATTGAGTTTAAGTTGAGTCCTAAATAGGTTATGGGTTGACCCAAAAGCCTAAATCCTCATAGGTTCAGATTTGTATACTTGTTGGGCCTTATTTCATGAGTTGGGCTGCAGAAATTTAGTTGGGTCAGGCCAAGTTCCAAGAGTCAATCCAATTTGGGTCTACATAATGTGTGTTGAGCTAACTATAAGGGCTCATGTAAATTGGGTCTTGGGTATTTATTTCACTAAATCAGATTGGATCATTGTTAGGTGATCTCTCTTGGCCCAAGTCTTATGATAAGGAGTTAGGCTTGCACCTAAAATCATTGGGTCTCCATAAATCCTTATCCATAGCTTACTTAAATTCATTTTAGGCCCAAATTAAGCTTCAATCCAATTAAAATCTTAAACCTATATTAATAACTTATTTCTCTATAAATTCCTATTCATATAGATTACCTAATTATTTCACAATAATTATTCTTAATTGGTCCAAATCCATGATTAACACCTTAATTAATTTTGAGGTGTTACATGACTGATAAGGCTCTTTCATGGTTTTATAATGCACTTAATGAGGCAACCTTAAGAAAACATCATCTTGGCTTCATTCTCTCCATCTATTCATGATTCTTAACTCCATTTAAACCCCTTAGAGTTATCACACAATCAAATCGAGGAGCCTAGCTAGGTATTGCTTCTTTAAGCCATAATATGGAACATACAAGGCCATCTCACTTTTTATGATTTTTGAAATTTTTCCAAGGTTTCCTCTCATACTCTTCCATCATACATGATGTAAAACTAAGCTTGGAAGGAATTAAAATACTCCCTAGGTGCATAAACTCTCCTTGCTCGAAGCTATGCTTCCATATGGTACCAATGGAATTTCTTTGCTTCCTTTGATGGGAGAATAATGTAGAAAGCTCTCTTGGTGTCTTAAGAGCCTATATAAACTCTTGAACATCATAAAATATAGCTAGGGTTCATGGTAGAGTTCAAGGTGCAATCAAAACCCTAGCCTCTCTATCTTACAAATTCATGGCTTTTACTTAAATTTATTTGCATATTCTTACTCTCATCCCTTAAATTCCTAGAATTCATCCTTGGTTTTGCCCAAAATTCAAGCCCTCTTGTAGTTACATATATAGGGTGAAATAGGGAAACGAAGGGGGAAGAAGTAGCTACCATAGGATGAAGATTTTACCTTATTTTCATAGCTTTTCTTGCTTGTTTCTCACTTTCCTTGGCCTCCTCTCTTCAAATCCGAATTTTTCCCTCTATTCTTCCCTCAAAATAGATCCAAAAACTTCAATAAAACTATAAGAAAGAAGTTTGAGAGGAGAGGAACAAGTTTAGAAGAAGAAGGAGCATGAAAATCCATGAAATTCCTTACCATTTTCTTGCTTTTTCTCCTCCTTTCTTCTCCTCCATGGTGCGCCTAAGAGAGCTAGTGTTTTCTCTAGTTTTTAGGTAGAATAGGTCATGTAAATGAAGGGGAAGAAGAAACAAGAAACTTAAAGAGTTTTTAAGAAGCTTCAACTTTCTTAAAAATTTCAATTTTGCCCTTCATTCTTAGTATTTTCATTTCTAACTCATTTTAGCATTTTTTTAGAACTATCTTTTCCATTATGAAATTTAGGTTCCAAATTTAGTAAAATGCCTTTGGAATTACTCAAATTAGAGCTAAAACCTTCCTGAACGGATCTATCAAAGTTCGGGTTCACTGTCATTAGAAAATATCCACTGGAGGGGTTTTAGCTGTCCTGGGGTTTCCTATGATTTTTAGGGCCTCTGAGAAACTTGGGAACTCAAAAGTTTCATTTAAAAAGCCCTCCTTTGAGAATTCCAAAATTTTTCTCAAAATGATGAAAATGCCCTTACATTTCGTCAATCTTTCGTTCGAATTTGTTTTTTCATTCTAGCTCCATTTTTCTTTTCGTCTAAGCTTGGGATTCTCATTTTAAGGAGTCTAAAGTGCTTCCCAAATTTTTTGAGACCTTAACTAAGTCATGTTGGGAGACTTGCTTTTGTATTCAGTGAATTTCATTTGTTTACGGAGAAACCGCACTTTACATTTCTCACGTTTTCTCTTCTTTTTAGAAAATCAGATATTACACTTTATGCTTTAATGAGATTTGTTGAGCTTATGCAATGACATTGGAATAGTAGAAGGTGTGAAAATGTACAGTTATCCATCTGATGGAGAAGTATAGAAACATTTTGATAGGGTATATCTTGATTTTTGCTATAGAACCACAAAATGTTTGACTAGGTTTATGCATTGATGGGTTCACTCCATATAACTAGTTTGCTTCTCCATATTCATGTTGGCCTATGATAATTACTCCTTACAATTGTCCTCCTAAGTTATGTATAACTTCTCCTTACTTATTTTTTAAGGCAATCATTCTTGGACCCCAAAATCCTAAGGTCAAAATTGATGTATTCTTGTAACCAGTAATTGATGAGTTAAAATTATTATGGGAAGGAGTATCTACTTATGACATCTCAAAGAAGCAAAATTTTCATATGAGAGCAATATTAACGTGGACAATAATTGACTTTCCAATATATGGAATGTTGTCTAGGTGGAGTATAGATGGAATATTAGCTTGTCCTTATTGTATGAATAACTCAAAAGCCTTTACCCTAAAGTATGGGGAAAAAACTCTTGGTTCAATTGTCATCGACAATTTCTACTCATGCATAATGTATTTAGCAGGAATAAAGATGCTTTTAAAAAAATAAAGTTGAAAATGATCCCCTCCCCTAAGATTGGATGGAGAAGAATTGTGGCAACATGTGAAGATCCATCCTAACATAGTAGATGAAGAAGATTTTAGATTAGCAACCTATGGGTAATATCATAATTGGATGAAGTAGAGTATATTTTGGGAGCTTCTATATTGGAAACATTTGTTAATTTAACATAATTTAGATGTCATGTATATAGAAAAAAATTGTATTTGACAATATATTTAATATTGTTATGAATGTCAAAGGGAAGAACAAAGACAACGTAAAGGCCAGGATGAATTTAAAAGAATATTCTAAGCGAAGAGACTTAAAGCTGCAAGAATTAGCTAATGGAAAAGTAGTGAAACCAAAAGCTAAGTTTACGCTCACGTTAGATCAAAGAAGGCTATTTGTTAGTGGGAACAAAAATTGAAAATGCTCGCTGGGTATTCTTCAAATCTATCAACATGTGTAGATTCAAAAAAAGGAAGATTATTTGGACTTAAAAGTCATGATTGACACATTTTTTTCGAATGTTTGTTGCCAATTGTGTTTAATGCACTTCTTAAGCAAATCTAGAAGCCTCTAACGAATTAAGTTAATTCTTTAGAGAACTATGTTCAATGACATTGAAGGTTAATGATATAATACAAATGAAGCAAAATATTCCTATTATTCTTTGTAAGTTAGAAAGAATATTTCTACTAGGATTTTTTGATTCTATGGAACATTTACTAATCTACTTACCATTTAAAGCTAGGGTTGGTGGACCTATTGATGTATCCCTTTGAAAGATAATTGCTACTTATATAGTGTTCTAATAATTTCTAATTAGTTTATCTTATATCAATTTATTATCGTGAATAACTACTTGTTTACTATTTTAGTTATAAAGGTTTTTAAATAGATTAAAATATATAGTTAAAAATAAAGCTTGTGTTGAAGGTTCTATATATGAGACATATTTGTCACAAGAGGTCTCGTACTTTTATTCATATTACTTTAAGTCATATGTAAGTTTAGTGCCGACTAGAGTTAGTCAAAATGACTATGTTAATGAAGCAGAGTCATGTGAGCTAACTTTATTAATTTTTACTGAAGTTGGTTATTTGCTTGGAAAATGTTTAACTTGTTATCTAAGTGATAAAGAAATGGGTATCACTCATATTCATGTTTTACTGAATTTTGATGAAGTCAAGCCTCATCTCGAGTAAGATTTAGATTTGTCACTATAACTTGTTTAGTATGTGATTGGACCTAACATTTATATCATCTTACAGGACCTTTAAGAAAGAGTTGAAAAAAGCAAATCCATACATTAGCTTCAAGGAAATCAATGCCAAGATTGAGTAGCAATTTATTGTGTGGTTTAAGTCTTACGTATGTGGTAATAATATTATTTATTTTATATTATAAATATGGGTATACATTTATTCATTCATTTACTTATATCATTATATCTTAATTCTATTATGCCAAATAAGTTCTTAATCAACCATTATCTAAAGATAATATATATTTGAAAGATTTGGCTTAGCGACCTTTTAAATAGGTGCAGACATGGCCAGGATACTTTGTAAATGGATACAAGTTTCACATTGATAATTGGAGCATTGGAAAGAATAATATAAATAGTAGAATTTATGTGAAAAGGACAAGAAAAGATGGAGAGAATGACTATTTCGGCATTCTTAAAGAGGTGGTACAGTTACAATATCCGAAAGAACCTATAAAAAAAATTAGTACTATTTTATTGTGATTGGTTTAACCAAGTTATAAATCAAGGGATGAAGATATATAAAGATTATGAAATTATTGAAGTTAAACACACAAGGAGATATAAAAAATTTGATCCATTTTATATTTGTAGAATAAGCTATCCAAGTATATTATGTGCCATATCCTAAGAAAAGTACAAATAAGCTCAATTGGTGGGTTGTCTTCAAAACTAGAGCAAAGAGTGTGGTGGATGATAGTAATACCTTAGAGTTGGCTTATCAAGATGATGAGGTATATGTTAGTATAGTAGATGGTGAAATATTATCTGGTATGTTACGAGAGTAAGGAGAAATGGAAGACGTGTATTTGCATATAGATTTATCAGTTGAAGATGTAAATGTTCAAATCGAGGTGCAAGATAAAGCCACTGAAGAAGATGAAGACGAAGACTAAGATGAAAATGAAGGTCTTGGAAATATATCACAAGAAATAGAAGGAAATCTAATATCCAATTTTAAATACAAAGTGCCAAATTATGAAAAGAGATACGCAAACGATGTTAGAGCTATATTTCCTTTAGATGAAACACATCCAAATATTGGCCCATTACATCTTGATGTTGGTAATGTATTACATATTAATACATATAAAAGTTATAATCAAAATCTTTGTAATGAAAATAATAATATATAAATTTTTTATGTTTACATTAATTTTTTTATAATTTTATAATTAATTATATATAAATATTTGTGTATTGATATGATGTTTCAAGTATAGTACACTGAGTTTGATTAGATTTATATGTTTGTACTTTTAATATTTGATACTATATATATGTGTATCTTGTACATTATGCTTTCACAAATTTCTTTCATCTCTCTCATGTCTTTCACAAATTTCTTTTATCTCTCTAACATCCTCCCTTCTTTTGTCTCTCTCACACCCTCACTTCCATTATCTCTCTCCCACCCTCACTTTGTCATTTGAGGTATAAGGCAATTAGCATCATCAACGTATAAATCATAAGAAGTAAGAGTTAAGTTATTTTGATTTCATGTTTTAAGAAATTTATTCACATAAATTTGTTGTCTTTTACAAATTAATTTATTTAAATCTATCAACGAGAATCATCTTCTAATAAGAGTCACTCGTGATCTTAACATATTATTTCAGAGTCTCAAAATCCAACTCTTGAGAGAGTTTCAACTTCTATTTAAAAATAATTTTATTGAACCTGATGACGATGAGTTATTATTTAATTTTTAAATATCATTTCAATTTATTTTGATTTTAAGTATTTTTATAATTAAATAATAAATATTTAATTTATGTATATTTAAACCAAATAATAATAAAGTTTGAGCATGAATAATAATTATTTTTAAAAGCAAATATGAAAGGTGTTGGAGAAGTTGGAAAGATGTTTCTCCTAAATACGAAGTATTATGGCTTATTAAATTTAAGGTAAATTTTGTTACTTATTTTTTTATATAATCATAACATCATGTATTTTATATTTTTATAATTATAATCTTTAACTTTTTTTAGAAGTATTATGAATGGAGGCTTGACAACACTAATAAAATTTAGAAGAACTAAATGAAATAATGTGGTTGATCAACTTAGAGATTTAATTGGTAATACATGCAAGATAGGCAACAACCCTAATTAGATTGAAGAATCCATTTGGGAAGAGTTATGTAACACCTGTTATTTTAAAAGTCGTAAACCAAGTGGATTACTAATGGAAGTTCCCTAAATTGAATAAACAGAGGGCCAATAAAATTAGAGCAATAATCTAGACAATTAAAAATAGGGATACAAGGTTTCAGATACCCAGAAACCGAAGCCAGAATAGTTAAACAAAATTAGACGAAAGTGCAGTGACATTTTTGGTAATTTTGAGTAACTTTTAGAAAACTCAAATGAAGGATCTTTAAATGGAAAATTTGAGTTTCTTGGGATTTTCAGAGGCTCTAAAAACCAAAAGAACCCTTAGAATGATTAAAACCCCTCTGATATACATTTTAGAGTGATGGTTAATCGAAACTTTGACTGATTCTTTTAGAAAGATTTTAAATCCAATTTGAGTGAAATCAAAGGCATTTCATGAATTAGAGAACTAAACTTCATAATGGAAAAGATGGTTTTAAAAAATGAGTTAAAATAAGCCCAAATAGAAAGAACAACTGAAAAGGGCAAAATGATAATGTTGAAAAAGTGTCAAAACTTAGCTTACTACTTTATAAGTCATGCCCTACTTCTTCCCTTTTTCATGGCCGACTTTCATATGCTCCAAAATAGAACCCAAGGCTCCTTGAAGTGGCATATCAAGAAGAAGAAAAGAAGGAAGGAAAAATCAAGGAAAAAGGTAAGAAAATTCATAGTTTTCCATACTTCCTCCTTCACCAACCTTGTTCTCCTCTTTATCCTCTCTTTTCCTATAGTTTTGATAATTAATTTAAGGATGATTCATGGCTAGTTCAATGAGAAGAGGAGAGACTTTGAAGGAGAGAATAGAAGCAAGTGAAAGCTCCTTGAAAAAGCTTGCAAATAAGGTAAGCCATCATGGTTTCCCTTGCTTCATCTTGTCTTCTTCTTCTATGGTGATTTTTGGCCAACCCTAGACCACCAAGGAGGATTGATTTCTAACCAAACTAAGCAAGAAACAAGGGTTTTAGAGTGTGAGAAACAAGAATATGCAATTAGATTTAAAAGAAAAGCTTCATATTTCAAGTTGTATAACTTAGAGTTTTTGTTGCACCTAGCCATTCTTGAAGCTTTCTAAGGATAGTCTAGCCTATGTAAGAGTATGTATAAGTTCTTAAGACATCTAGGAAGCTTCATAAATGCCAATTCCCTAAGAAAAATCAAGCAAACTCCATGGGTCTATTATCTTATGCATGTCTCGACCAAAACTAGAAGTAGCCCCTAAGGAGCTTTTTTTTTATTCCAAAGATGGAAGTGGCCTAGATATGATTGATAAACATCAAGGGAAGCATTGGTTTGAATTTAGAAATCATGGTTTATGAGATGGAGGTTTAGGTTCCTTTATAAGACATAAAGAAGCAACTTGAGTCTAAGCTCCTTAAATTGAATTTGTGATGAATCTAAGGAGTCTAAATAAAGTCAAGAGACTTAGATTCAATGAGAAATTGGGGCCAAGAACTTGAATCCTAGGGGTTGCTGTATTATACACTTATATGGAACCATAACCATGTCTTATAATAAAGTAAGCTTGCATAGAGTTTGTGTGAAGCTAGGACTTACTCCAATGATGTAATTATGCCTCATTTGATGTGTCTAGGCCAAGTGAATCAAGCCCTATCTAGTTGTATGTGTGAAGCTGAGAAAGGGAAAGGAAAGACTAAGGAAGGAAGTTGTGATTTTTGATTCAAGGTAGCTCTTTAACTTTTCATGCATGTATTTCTTGGATGTTTGATTGTCTTTAGATGTTTGTGTGTATGTTTGAACAATGAGAAATGTTTATAGCCATTGATTTCATGTTATGGTATCACTATGCTTCTTGAATGAGATTTTGAATGTAAAGTGGCTTGAATAGATGTGGTTATGCTAAAAGTCCTTTAGAATGGGTGAGGATGAGCCAAAAGTCCCTAAGAATGGGTGGGACAAAGCCAAAAGTCTCAAGAAAAAGTAAGACTAAGTCAAAAGTTCCTAAAAATAAGTCTCAAAAAAGAGTGTGGTTAAGTCAAAAGTCCTTAAAAATAGGTGAGGCAAGTCTAAAAGTCCTAAAGAAAGTAGGTGAGGCTAGACTAATATCCTTTAGAGCCTATGTTTGATATGTATAAGTTTCTATGATATGAGAATATGTTTATGTATGCTTACAAGAAGTGTTTATCACATGCTTGAATTTTTTGACATGAGAATATACCATACATGTATGTCTAAAAGGGTAAAAGAGCTATTGAGGTTTCTTGAATCTCACTCTTTCCCAACATATGTCTTACCATGTCTAAGAAAGCCAAGTGGAGTAAGAAATGGAGGCTAAGCACTTTAAAACATGGAACTTTGGCAATAAGATAGGAAATATATGAATTTTGATGTCAAAGTTTGTAACTAAATGACATTTATGATATGTAAATTATTAAGCAGGAGTGAGAGCATGTAAATATGATGTATGAATCCATTTTGGAACCAAATGTAAACATATGTGAGTTTTTGCCATCCATGAACCTTGATGTTTGATAAGCATGATTTTTATATTTTTTAATTCTTCTAACTTAGGCACTTTAATAATCAAATATGGCTTAATGGATGTAATTGAATGGAATTTGATTTTAATTGGTCATTTTCCACATTTTAGGAATTAATTTGCAAATAATTGGCTTTTAATGCTTAAATTTCTTTTAGAATAATTCTGCATTTATTTCTACTTAATAGTTTTGATTCTTTTTCTGCAGATTTTGTGGGCAATGGAAATTCAAAGAAGTGAAAGCCACATGATTAAATCAAAGGGGCCAAAAAGTTGAAGATAGAAGCTTCATATGTTTCATGGAGTCTTAGAAAATGAAATTTGAAAATGGGAAATGAGTGGTAAAAGAATAACACACATAGAATCATTTCACTCACATATTCACATACTCACAATCATACACATCCAAGTCTCACACACTCATGCACATGGGATTGGAGGTACAATCCATTTACACAACACTCCACTCACTAATACACACATAACACTTACACAAGCTTACTCTATCCATTTATATGTCATCCAACTCTCTCACATGATGCATAGAAGAGATGTGATAGAGGCTTAAGATTAAGGTGAGACGTGATCATGACTCAGGATTGGTAAGGTCCAGCACATGAAAACATGGGGTTGACACTCACACACTCTTTCACGTAGCAACAAGAAGCTCACAATAGTAATACATGCATGGAGCTTACATGTGCACACTGATTAACATAGACTTAATAGATCACGTGAGAAGCTAAAGCTTGAGCTATTAGTTGTAGAAGCATGAATTAAGCTTAGAGAGCACGTGAATACTAGAGGAGAAGGAAGCTCAAAATAAAGCTCACTCATACGTAGATTCGAGAGGAAGCACCATCTACTTGACGTGGTGAAAGGGATTAATGTCAAAACACAAAGAAGCTATGGGCAGAACATGGTTTGTGAAGAGAGGAAAAAGCTCATGAGGAAAATATGGTTGAGGCAGAGGAAAGTTACGAGTTTGAAACGACTGTTTGAAGGGGATTAAAGGATGAATTCCACGAGGAGAAGAACAACACAAAGAAGCCATAGAACCATGCATGAAGCACTCTCGAGTTGGGTAGCATGTTAATCCATCGATAGACCTATCCACGCTACACACTTCATTCCCCACACATCATCTGAAGAAAACACACAAGAGCATAACGAACAATCAGCTATAGGGCACAGGTTAGCAAGATTTTTGATGTGGAATGGGATGAAGAACACATGAGGAAGCATGAGCTGGATTTTAGAGAGGAAATTGACATGGGCAGAATGTGAAAGTAAAGGAGAAGGAACACGTAGAGCTAACTTGGGAAATATAGAAGAAGAATAGATGAACAGTAAAATGGAGGAGGATGAATACATGATACAAAAAGAAAAAAAGAAGTAAAGTCATGTGGAGGAGGATTCATCCATTCATTCATGTTTTAACACCTGATCATTAAAAAGCTCACATGAGAAGCACATGGGGGAAGAAAAGAAGCTCGGGCAGCTTCAGATCAAGGGAATTGATTCATCTCATGCCACACACATTATTCCATCATCAATCATCTAGAGAAGAGAATGAGAGCACATGATTAATAATGGAATAAAATGCATGTGCTTCTCACAAGGGAATTAAAAAAATACATTTGGGCAAAGAGCATCGAGGGGGGAGGCACATTATATTGAATAAAAAATACACTCCCTTCATCCATCGAAAAACACTCCATCCATTCCATTCACATCTTTCGTCCAGCAGCAACTCCACACCATTTGCACTCCATTCTCCACCATTTCTCAATTCCAATGAAGCTCTAATCCTCCATCTTATGATTAGCTTAGAAGAAGTCCTTGGAAAAGCTTGAATCTATGGAGTTAATCAAGGGATTTTTAGCTAAGAGTTTCATTTTATTTTATTCTCTTTCTATATCAATTTTAATTATTTTATTTGCTTGGTTAAGGTTGTAAATGATTGAGATTGATGTATTTCATGATTGATGGCTAGTTAAACATTGATTAAGAGAGATATTGACTGATTAATTGCATGAATTAAGTACTGAATTTTGCATTTTTCTTTAATTTTTCATGTATGCTATCAAGGTGTTTGATGAAATGCATGAGTGAAATTATGAGCTTGATTGTTTGATTTGAGGATTTCTTGGAGTTTGTTTAGTTAATAAGCATCTTAGGGTGTTAATTCAGAGGCTAATTGATTAATTAATCACTCAAATTTAAGTGTTCATCGATCCTAAAGGCAAAAGTTAGCGATTTGATGTAGGGTTGAAGTTTCAAGTAAACATTAGATTATTAATCTCATGAATCTTGGATGGTAATTCAAGATCATTTGCCATGGACACTGTAACACCATCATCTCTAGCTCTCTAGCATCATGCCTTATATACTTATACACATCTAGGAAGGTTAAAATGAAATCTCCTTCATTCAATTCATGCATTTTCTTACCAATGTGGCATGGTCAAAATTCGCTTTAGCGTCACGTGGACCGAGTGAGCTCATTCTATGAATCCTCATATCTCATTGGATCATTACGACTCATTTCAATCTCAAAAACATGCTTGTGGCCCATGAAAACCGAAAAGTGGTATGAGACATATAGCTTCATTTTCGGCAGACTTGGCCTCATTTCTGGGCTGGGTTTGGAAATTCAGAACTAAATACAGAAAAATATAAAACATATGATCTTGGTCATTCTAGAAAGCTTAAGACGTCTACTTCATGCTAAAAATATGTAGAAGTCTCAAAATCTCAGATATCGTGCGTCTAACACGCGAAATCATCTACTGGTCAGAGGGGTTCTGTTACTGTCACAGTTTACTAATATGAAGTTCAAAAATATCTAACTAATTTCAAAAAATTCCAATGCTTGAAAACGATATCACTATGGAAACATGTGGATGTTAGATAGAGAGGAAAAATATTTCCAGATCAGTTCATTAATCCAAACTCCCGGAAACCGATGAAACAGTACCTTGGATCTGGTAAGATGACTGATTCTGGGCTAGAACTTCGAAATTGCATATCTTCCTCTCTAGACCTCCAAATGAGGTGCTTCTAATTCCTAAAGTCACTATGACTATCTAGTTTTTGCATATAAAATTTCGTAGCCATTGGACTACGTTTGCCCCTTGGATGACACAATTCTCCAACTGACCAAATGAACAGTATTTCTGGAAATTTGAATTTCTGATGCCAACTTTGAAAAATCATAGAAAATTCTACCGACCTCCAAATGACTTGATCTTTAGCTTCCCAGAAATTTCTAAACAAGATCTAGTCCCATGTCAAATCTCAAGGCAAGAAGAGGTCATTTGGTCAAGTTTGGACATCATGTACAAAATGGCCACTTTCTTGTTTAAAAAGGGGGCTAATGGAGTCAAATCTTGGTTCTCCTATCTCTAAGACTCTATGAGCACATGAGAAAGCATCCATATGGGTTATCAATCATGGCTCAAGTTTCTGACAACCTAGATTTGTGAAACTCACTATCCCACACTAACACATGCATCCATGTGGCCAATACTAACATCATGCTTTCCATACCAGCTTACTACATCATTCACTATAGATTCAATGCTCATATATATATACATGGAATACATTCATTTACAATATTCATATGTGCTACATCATGTACATCATATCATTAGATTACATCTCTTGTCTTAACCACAAAATAAGAACAAAAGAGCTCTTTTACATTTCTTCACTAATCTCCCTAGCTTCAAGCTTGGTGGCTCCCATCTCTTGCCTCACTTGGTCCACCTAGCATGTTTGGATGGTGGAGAGGGGGAGTGAGATTCAAAGAATCTCAATAGCTCATCTCTCATTCAATCATACAAACATAGCATGCAAACAAGTCTCACAATGTATGCATGGACATGTTAGCATATGGAATTACAAGAAAAGCATTTGTAACATTTGAGTTGGCCATGCATAAGAAAACATTTTCAACATGTGGGTAGGCCATACATAACATATAAAAGCTTGCCAAGTAAATGGATTAGCCTCACCCACTCACTTGTGGATTTTGGACTTGCCTCACCCATTCTCTAAGAGGTCCTTAGACTCAACCCTTATTCTTTGGGAGTCAATCTCACTTTTGGGAGACTCTTTACTTTGTCTTAACTAACTTGAGGGTTTTTGGCTCATCCTTACCATGGCTAAAGGGTTATTGGCTTTTCCATACTCAAACAAACTCAAGGAATCACATAAAACATCATTGCAATACATAAAACATCATTATGCTAGTATACTTCTCATGGTTCAAAACACACATACACACATACACACAAGCAAGACAAGTAAGCACACACTCATGCATGAGAGAAGGTAGAGAGAGCTACCTTATTAGCTATTCACAACTTCCTCTTTCAATTTGTCTCCTCCCTTATTGATTTCACTATCACCTCTGTAATAACCAGGAAAAAGAAAGGAAGAAAAAGAGAGAAAACAAAAGAAAACAAAAGAAAAGGGAAAAGAAAGCTAAAAATTTTCAAAGGCTGAAAATTTTCTAAGTCTGCTAGCTACTGCTTAACTATAGCGAATGTACCTGTTCGGTATAGCGAGAAATGGCCTAACTATAGCGAGAATGCCTTCTCGCTATAGCGAGTGCGGGTATCCCATACAAAATCCAGGGAGTTGCTCGCCGTAGCAGACGCCATAGCGAAAGCAGAGGTCTGGGACAGACACAAGCTCGGCGTAGCGAGGGTTATGGCTCGCTATAGCGAGGGTAGTCTGAAAAAGAGAGAAAAAAGAGAATTTAACTTTTTAAAATATCCCAATCTCTCTTTTCTTCTTCTAACCGACTTAAGCTCCCTCTAAGACAGAGAAAAAGGCGGAGGAGAGAGAGAGAAGCCTAGAAGAGGAAGAAAGAACAAGAAAAGGTAAGAATTTCCATGGCTTTTCTCTTAGTATGTTGTTTTACTCTCCTTGCTCTCTCTTCCTATGGTTTTGATTATGGAAGTAGTGAGGTTATGAGCTTGATTCAGAAGAGGGAGAGTGGGGAACCACTCTTGAGGGAGGTTAGAAGTCATGTAACCTCTCCTTCTTGATTTCCTTTCTTGAAAGCTTAAGAGAGGAAGGATGATTAGTGAAGTCTTAGTGAGAGAAAGAACCCTAGTTGTATATGCTTAGTAGGGTTGCTAGAAGACATCCCTAGCTTTATGAATGAGGTATTAAGAGTGTAATCCTATGCTTTTTGTGTGTCTAGGCTCAAGAAAAGCTCCCCCATCTAGAAGTGATTGTGAAACCCACAAGGGAGGAGATAAGTTGAAAGAGAAAGTTGTGGATAGCCAATAAGGTAGCTCTCTCTATCTTCTCTCATGCATGAGTGTGTCCTTACTTGTCTTTCTTGTGTGTATGTGTGTTTTGAACCATGAGAAGTATGCTAGCATAATGATGTTTTATGTATTGCAATGATGTTTTATGTAATTTCTTGAGTTTGCTTAAGTATGGAAAAGCCAATAACCCTTTAGCCATGGTGAGGATGAGCCAAAAACCCTCAAGTTGGTTGAGACAAAGTAAAGAGTCTCCCAAAAGTGAGGTTGACTCCCAAAGAGTAAGGGTTGAGTCTAAGGACCTCTTAGAGAAGGGGTGAGGCAAGTCCAAAATCCACAAGTGAGTGGGTGAGGCTAATCCATCTACTTGGCAAGCTTTTATATGTTATGTATGGCTTACTCACATGTTGAAAATGCTTTTCTTATGTATGGCCAACTAAAATGTACAAATGCTTTTCTAGTGATTCCATATGCTAACATGTCCATGCATACATTGTGAGACTTGTTTGCATACTATGTGTGTATGATTGAATGAGAGATGAGCTATTGAGATTCTTTGAATCTCACTCCCCCTCTCCACCATCCAAACATGCTAGGTGGACCAAGTGAGGCAAGAGATGGGAGCTACCAAGCTTGAAGCTAGGGAAATTAGTGAAGGAATGTAAAAGAGCCTTTTGTATGTATCTTGTAGTTGAATCAAGGAAAGGAAATTAATGGTGTACATGATGTAGTACCTATGAATGTTTGTAAAGCAATGTATTTATCATGTATGTACGAGAATGAGATCCATTTTGAATGAGGAAGCAAGTTTGGTTATGAAAAGCATGATGTTAATATAGGACACATGAGTGTATAAGTGGGTGTGGGATAGTGAGTTCCTCCAATCTGGGTTTTTGGACACTTGAGCCATATTTGATAGCCCATATGGATGCTTTCTCATGTGCTCATAGAATCTTAGAGGTAGAAGAACCAAGATTGGACCCCATTAACCCCCTTTCTAGCCAAGAAAATGGCCATTTTGCACATGATGTCCAAAATTGACCAAATGACCTCTTCTTGCTTTAAGATTTTACATGTGACTAGATCTTGTTTAGAGATTTTTGGGAAGCTAAAGATCAAGTCATTTGGAGGTCTATATAGTTTTCTATGATTTTTCAAAGTTGGCATCAGAAATTCGGACCTTCAGAAACACTGTTCATTTGGTCAGTTTGGAATTTGTGTCATTCAAGGGGCAAACGTAGTCAAATGGCTACGAAATTTTATATGCCGAAACTAGATGGTCACAGTGACTTATAGGAATTGGAAGCACCTCATTTGGAGTCTAGAAAGGAAGATATGCAATTTCGAAGTTCCAGCCCAGAATCAGTCATCTTACCAGACCCGAGGTACTGTTTCATTGGTTTCCGGGAGTTTGGCTTGATGAACTGATCTAGAAATATTTTCCTCTCTAGCTAACATCCACATCTTTCCATAGTGATGTCTTTTGTAGGAATTTTATGTTTTTGGAATTAGTTAGACATTTTCGAAGTTCATATCAGTAAACTGTGACAGTAACAGAACCCCTCTGACTAGCAGATGATTTTGTGTGTCAAACGCATGATACGTGAGATCTTGAGACTTCTGCATATTTTTACCATGAATTAGAAGTCTTAATATTTCCATAATGACCAAGATCATATGTTTTCGATTTTTCTGTATTTAGTTATGAATTTCCAAACTCTGCCCAGAAATGAGGCCAAATCTGCCGAAAATGAATTCACATGTCTCATACCATTTTTCGGTTTCCACGGATTCTAAGCATGTTTTTGAGATTGATATGAGTTGTAATGGTATAATTAAATATGAGGATGTGTAAAATGAGCTCACCTGGTCCACGTAACGCTAAAGTGAATTTTAACCATGCCATAATGATAAGGAAGTGTGAGTATCTAAGGAAGGGAGATCTCACTTTAGTCTTCCTAGGTGCATATGAGCATGTAAGGCATGTAAAGCATGAGCTAGAAATGAAGGTGTTACAACCTCTAGATGGGAGAGCTTCCCTTGATCCTAACCACACAAGAAGCATGGAATTACACTCTTAATACCTTATTCATAAAGCTAGGGATCTCTTTCTAGCAACCCTACTAAGCATATCAAGCTAGGGTTCTTTCTCTCTCTAGAAATTCACTTACTATCCTTCCTCTCTCAAGCTCTCAAGGAAGGAAATCAAGAAAAAGAGACTACATGACTTCTAACCTCCCTCAAGAGTGGTTTTCCCACTCTCCCTCTTCTGAACCAAACTCATAACCTCATTACTTCCATAATCAAAACCATAGGAAGAGATGGCAAAGAGAGAAGAACAATATTCTAAGGAGAGAAACCATGTAACTCTTACCTTTCTCTTACTCTTCCTTGCTTCTCTAGGCTTCTCTCTCTCTCCTCCATCCTTCTCTCTGTCTTAGAGGGAGCTTAAGTCGGTTAGAAGAAGAAAGGAGAGGTTGGGAGGCTTTTAAAAGTCAAATCCTCTTTTTTCTCGCTTTTTCGGACTACCCTCACTATAGTGAGCCATAACCCTCGTTATGGCGAGCTCGTGTCTGTCTCAGGCCTCTGCCTCCACTATGGCACGCACTATAGCGAGCTACGCCCTGGTTTTTGTATGGGATGCCCGCACTCGCTATAGCTAGAAGCATTTTCGCTATAGCAAGAAGGCACTCTCGCTATAGCTAGACCATTTCTCTCTATAGCGAATAGATACATTCGCTATAGCTGGGCTGTAGTTAGCAGACTTAGAAAATTTTTAGCCTTTGAAAATTTTCAGCTTTCTTTCCCCTTTTCTTTTCTTTCTTTTTCTTCCTTTCTTTTTCTTGGTTGTTACAGACACAATTAGGGACTCTTAGGCCAAAATTAATCACAATTTAATTAAGATAAGGATAGTGGATACTAAAGGATGAATCCAAAACTAGTTACAAGACCATCATTCATTCAATAATTCATGCAATTAGGTAGAGTTTAAGAACTTTATTTCAATTTCATTTTAGATAGTTTAATTAGATTAAGAAACCCCTCCAAATTAGGTAATTCTAGGATCTTTATATACTTAGGAAATCTAATTAAACATTGAACTCCATTTCTAAAGGAGATAACCTAGGTTATGCCACTGACTATAAATTTTAATTCAATCTAATTTTATTTTGAGGATTGCGCGACATGACCAGTCAAAATTTGGCGAATTAGATTCTCAATTGTTTGAGAAAGTTTTCTAGGTGTTTTTACTATGTTTTAGGTCTATTTTGGTTTGATTTTTTTCCCTGTTTTGAACTTGGATTTTGGACTTTTCAATGTAGCGTGACAAGAGTATGCTTGTTGGAATTTTTGTTTGAGGTGTCCAGAAAATTCTTAAACTTTGTTTTCCAAGTTTTGGGGTGTTTTAAGCAAAACTAATAGCATAGCTATTTAGTGCACCATTTTTCGGCCAAATTTCAACGTTTAAGGCACTTTTTAAATTTTTTTAGTATTTTCTCGAATTTTTTAGGAAGTTTTCAATTTTTTCAAATTTAATTTCTTTATTTTTTTGTGAGTTTATTTTGTGTGATTAACCTCTATTTTAGAGTATTTTTTATACTTAGGTAAGTCTTAACTTCATTTGAATTTTATTTTATTGATTTAGAGTTAATTTTAGTTATAGTTTGTCAGTAATTTGTTTTGTGCTAAATTTAAGCGTGCTTCTCATATTCTTTGCCTGAAATGGATCCTTATTATTCTAATCAAGGTGTTTATGATTCTTATGCAAATGATAAGATTTGCCGAAAGTTGGATGAAGTCATGTCAATGCTTTATGGCATTCTTGAACAACAAAGACAAGCACAACAAGCCAACAATACTAACAATTCCAATCACCATGCTACCAACTATACTATCATCCATATGAAGTTCACCCTAATTACCACCATCATTATGCGCCATACCACAATTATAATACGCAAAAGCCAGAATATCATCTCTACAACTATCATGAGGGGTACATGCAACAAGAGGTCTAGAAGGACTAAGTTGGGAAGAAAGGAGGATGCAACAAATGGATGCCTACAATCTTCAATTCCAATAAGAAACTGAATGGTTGCATCTTCAAAATCAACAGATGATTATGAAGGATTTGGGAATTCAAATGAATCAACCTACTTTAAGTGCTACTGAATTGACTGAAGAGCAAATTAAAAAGGAATGTATAGAGGAGGAAGAATCTTATTCACTGGGTAATATCCTTCCATCTTCTAATACATTGCAATTTATTGGAACTAATTCTAGTATACTTGATAGCATTGTGATTACTAATGCACATAATATTGTTGATTCTAAATTGCTTAAGGATGATGAAGTAGATGAGGAAACTATTGTTGAATCTCCTAATTTGGTTGATTGTGGTAATGCATTGAGCAAAATTGATACATTTGTTGATGTTCATGAGTCCTTGTGTATTAATGCACTTGGTATTTCTACTCTTAGCTGTGACCATAGTGATGAATTCATTTCTGAACTAGCTGATGACCCTATTGAGTCTATGGTAGGAGATAAGTATGAGGGTGATCTTGAATGTGATGATTATTTTGTTCCTAGCTTGGGATTGGTTGATAAGCCTGTTGATGATGCATCTTCTGAGTTTAGGGATAGCATACCATATGGACCATGTAATATAGTTGATTTAAATGATTCTCTTGATTGTGTGTGCGCTAGATCCACTATATGTGATAAATGCTCTTAGATTAATTCTTTCATTGAGACTAATGAGTTCCTCACATATACAGATCAACATGATTCCTCACTAGCATGTAATGACATGATTGCTGAAATAGTGAATGTAGCTAATAAATGCTAATTTTAGACATATTAATCCTCCAAAACTTAGGCATTTTGATGAGTAAATATGGCTTTAGGGGTTTAATTAGGCAGAATTTGATTTCATTAACCATTTATGCACTTTATGAATCAATTTGCAAAATTATGACGTTTTAATGCATGAATTTCTTTTAAATAATTTTGTGGATAATTTTACTCAATAATTTTCATTCTTTTATGCATATTTTTTGTTTGCCAATTGGAGCTTTGAATGAGAATTTATCTTGAATAACAGGAAGAGAAGAGTTGGGATCAAGTACACTTTTTGTTAGGCAATAAAATTTGAATGGGAGAAATAAATCACATGTGTAATTCAAGATGGAGAAGCAGCTACAGGTTAGACCTTGCATGAAGAGAACACAACACTCATCCATACACACATCCTCCATGTGATCCACTTGTAGCAAACACACACCATCATGTAGCTTCACATACTCCCCTGTAGCTTCACCCATTAACCCACATGACACACATGCATGACTTAAGAAGGAAGCCATGAGTCCATCCTTCATACACCAACACTCACTTACACATGTAGCAGTCCCATCAAATCACATGGAAAAACACAGTCATAGCTCCATCTTTACATTAACACTCACATGCACTCTTCTAGTAGCTTCAGAACATACACACAGGTCACAGGTTGCTCATCATACACATGCATGCAGGAGCTTCACCTTAATCCATACATCCACGTAGATAACAATTTCACTCACCTTGTATCACACACAAAACATATGTAGGGGTAGTAGCGAAGATAGGAAGAGAAGTTAAGTGAGTAAAATAAAGTATGTAAGGGACTGAAGTTTATGAAAAGATGCTACAGGTTGGAAAGAAAAAGAAGAAACTACATGAGTTGCTTATGGGAAGAAGAAGTCATATGTTAGACTAGATTTAAGAGAAGAAAAAAAACGTAGAAATAGCTATGGGTTCCTCCATGCAATTGCTACATGAGAGGAGAAGCAGGATGGTTTTATTTTGAAAAGGATGAAGAAACTACACAAGAGCAGAACTGCATGTTAAAGAAACGTGGAAAGTTGAGTTGGAAAGAATGAAAAACCCACATGAAAAAGGGCTTGGTTCTGATGTGAAGAAGCTGGAAGCATGCCACATCGAAGAAGCATGAAGGAGTAAAACGAATGAGGAAGAAGCAGTATAAGGCTCGAGTTTTATGTGGAATGAGCTAGGAGGATTTAGCTATGGGCAAAAGAAATAGAATGAGGCAGCATGTGTGGAATGAGGGAGCATGAGAAGAGCATGTGATTCATTAAAACACTAGAGGCATTCATCCAATGGAGGAGCGTGAATATTGATAGAAAGAGCTAGAGATTAATGTAGCTGTGGGTTGATGTCTATTAATGAAGCACAAGCTGGATTGGAAGCTATAGACCACATGGAAATAAGAAAAAGCTCAGGCAATTTACACACACAGAACACGTGAGCAAGTATGGGCTGATGAAGATAAGGAGAAATCCATGTGATAAGTTAACGTGAAAAAGAATTAAATTGAAGCATCATGGGCACATGACTTATTAAGAAAAGATGCTGAAGCATTCATCGAATGAAAGAAGAACAACGTGAGAAAAAAGTGAGCTGGGAGAAGACAAACTGGACGTAAAGAAAATGCCAGAGCTCCAGAGAGGGAACGAGGAAGAATTTCTCAGTGGTTTCTCCATTGCCACTGCTCATTCCATCGATTCTCTTCCTTTTAAATTGTCCATGGCAGCGTGAATCATTCTTGGTGGCTAGCTGAAGATTGAAGACTCCCATATGCATATTTGAGCTCCACATTTCCTTACTAAATTAGATAAAAATTTCTTTGCTTACTCTTTTAATTCTAGCATTAATTCTTTTATTAATTCAACTAGGTCCAGTTTATTAATTTAGGAATTTAATTGCTAGAAATTACTGGATTGGTTTGATTTGTGGGTTAAGTATAATTTGCTCTTTGGAATGTTAATTGTGATCATTACATGTTTGTAAAAATTCCAAAATTAGTGCTGTGCAAATTACTTTTAATTTCCTCTTGATTATAGGCCAATTGATGCAATGGTTGTTAAATTAAGTGGTTGAAATTTTTGTGCAATTAATTGTTTGATGAACTCATTAATATAATTGGTTAATTAGCATATTAAGTGGATTGTGCAGCAGATTTTATTAATCAATTAGAATTGGTTATATTGTGTTCTTGTTCTTAATTCAATTAATTAATTTTTCAAGGTTTCTTGTGGTTGCAAATTCCTTGAATAATTGATGAATTGAATCTTGGATGGTCATTCAAGAGCTTTTATAGGGAATACACTAATGAGCAAGAAATTGAATCCAAATTTGGTACACTAAAAAGGGAGCAAAAATAATTGAATTCTTGGGAGTCCATCTAAAGGCTAGTGATAAGCATGATATTTTATACATTTTATTCTCCTTAATTTAGACATTTTAGTTCCAAATATGGTTTTAGGAGTCTAATTAAATGGAATTTGGTTTTAATAGCCATTTTCTACATTTTAGGAATTAATTTACAAATTATTGGATTTTAATGCATAAATTTATCTTAAATAATTTTGTGAATATTCCTATTTGATTTTTCCTACTCTTTTGTGTAGAATTTTAAAAGGTAATTAGAACTTGAATGAGAATTTGTTTTGAAGAAGAGGAAGAGAAGAGTTGGGACCAAGTACACATTTGTTGGGTGATAAAATTTGAAAGGGAGAAATAAATCCCATGTGTAATACAAGATGAAGAAGTAGCGTGTTTGGCATGTGGAAAATACATGGAAGCAGGACACAAATGAAGTGAACTCGAGCTTGTGTGGAAAGAAGAGAGAAAGAGCATCGAGTTGAAGGAGCTAGTGTTAAGTCAAGGGAAGAATAAACTCCAGAACAGCAGCTCGTGTAAACAAAGCTAACGTGAGAGCTAAACGAATAAAGCATGCAGAAGCCTGAGCTTTGAGTTTAGAAAACAATGTGGGCAGCTTGAGTTTATGAGCATGCAAGAAGAAGAGGCTGGAAGAGCAACACGAGTTAAAGAGGAAGCTACGAGCTGAAGGTCAAGCCACGTTCTGAATTCGAGCAAAGCAAGAAGCTCACAAGTATAAGTAACAAGCTGCTGCACGACCAAAGAAGCTACGTGAAAGAGCTGAGCTGAATGAGCAGTTAACGTGAAGAAGCACGAGGAAGCACCAGCTGGGCTCACACTCATGCAGAAACAGCTGAAAACGAGTTGAGGAAGACGATGGGAGACGCTGGAAATGGAGGCAACAGATGAAGCTGGGCTGAGCGAGCTGAACAAACGCTGGACTGGGCAAAAGGGTGAGATGCACAAAGAAGCTTACACGAGCTGAAATAACGAGCTGGAGAGAACTCGAGCAGAACAAAACTGCACGTGAAGTTTAAAGGATGCAAGTAGATTATTATATTCACAGCGGGGCCCACTCTCATACACACATCCATGTAGCTCCACCTTATATATATATGAAGAGAATCCACGTAAAGCTGATATGAAGGTGCATTCGAAGAAAGCAACGTGAGAAGTAAAGAGCATGAGGAAGGAGACGTGGAGAATGCAAAAAAAAAAAAAAAAAAACTCAAGGAGAGGCTGGGCACGTGAATAATAACGCGAAGAAGGAAATAAGAAGCTGCATATGATTCATTAAAAAAGCACGTGAAAGGAAGCAGATTCCATCGTCCAGACTTCATCCCATCTCACGCCTCTACACTACATTCACGTCTCTATATCCTAGTCCATTCACAATTCATCCATCTCACGCCTCTGCAAGTCACTCACGTCTCTATAATCTCGCAGCCCCTCATGCCTATATATATCAAGCCATTCATGGGGACCATTCATAAACCATTCATCTACCATTCATCACACCACTCATCCATCCTTCCTCCATCCATTCCAACCATTCATCATCCATTCATCTCCACATCCCATGAAGATCTAATCCATCTTGTGGCTAGCAAGGAAGAAGACCTTGGAGAAGCTTGAATCCATGGATAAGCTCAGAGTTTTTGGCTAAGAATTTTCCTTATTTTTCCTACACTTTTTCTCTTTCATTTATTTTCTTGGTTAAGATGTATTTGATAAGGAAATTGTGTAATTATAATTAGTGGCTGGTTAGACACTAATTAGGAAGTATTTTTATTGATTAATTGATTCGAATATTATCTGAATTTTTCATGTATGCTTCGAAGGTGTTCGATAAATTACATGAGTGAGCTTAATTGTTTAATTTGAGGATTCCTTAATGTTTAGTTGGTTAATTAAATATTAGGATGATTCAGAGGCTAATCAAATTAGTTAATCAATCAAATTGAATGTTCATTAATCCTAAAACAAGAATTGACAATTTAATTTGGATGTGAGGTTTCAATTCAACATTAGATCATCAATCTCTTGTATCTTAAGTGGTTACCCAAGATAAATTGTTATGAACATAATTAGGAACTCTTAGACCAGAATTAATCATAATTGGATTAGGATAAGGATAGTGGATACCAAGGGACGAATCCAAAGCTAGTCACAAGACCATCTTTCATTCATAATTCACCAAATTACATAGCAATTAGGAATTTTAATTCAATTTAGTTTTTACTTAGTTTAATTAAATCAAAACCCCCTTAGTTTAGGAATTTTTAGAGCCTTTTAATATTTGGAAAACTCAATTAATCATTGAACTCCAATTCCAAGGGAGATGACCTAGGTTGTGCCACTAACTATATATTTTATCAACCTAGTATTATTTTGAGGGTTGCACGACGAGCCACTCAGCTAGCTACCACATTTTCTTGATTGTTCACTTCATTTAGTCTTAAGTTTTTTATTCTTGTCATTTAAAATTTAGTTCAATTAAATTTTAGTAATCCAAAACCCCCTAAACAATCTTCATTTAGTAATACTTGGAGCACTCTTTTTATAAACAAATTGAGGCATAAACTCCTTGAGAAATGACCTAGGTTGCATCATTACTTGCAAAATTTATCTATCTACCTAGTTTTTATTTGAGATTACATGACACAATCGTCAAATTTGGTGCAATTGTTGGGTAGTTTAGTTTCTTAATTGTTTGAAAGGGTTTCTTAGTATTTTTGCCCTATTTTTGCTCTATTTTAGTTCTGTTTTTCCTTTGTTTTAAGCTTGGATTTGGACCATTTCGCTGTTACATATCAATTATCCTAGTTGATGGAATTTTTGTTTAAAGTGCCCAAAAAATTCTCAAGCTTTGCTCATCATACACATGCATGCACAAGCTTCGCCTTAGTATTTTTTTGAATTTTTTAGGAATTTTCTAATTTTTCTAGATTTATTGTTTTTTTTCTTTGTTGATTTTTTGTGTTCCTTCTTAGTTTTTGCTTATCTAATTAGTTTATGACAAAGAGCTTTGGTGAAAAATTAATTGATTTAGATCCAAAAATTGAAAGAACCTTTAGAAGACAAGTAAGGCTTAAGAAGAACAAGGATAGTGTAGGAATCAGTAGTTCTATTTCTTCTACTTTTGATTGTGTGCAAGGAATTAATTGTGTACTTTAATTTGCTGGTGATAATATGGATGAACAAGATTAAATGAATGCTAACATGACTATACATGTTCAGGCTAACTTGAATGTAAATGCCAATTTGAATGATAACATGCATGCCAGAACCATTAGAGAATTGACAGCTCCTAATGTGCATTATCAAAATCTTTGTATACAATATCCATAATTAGATGCAAATTTTGAGCTTAAATCTGGTTTCATTCACTTACTTCCTAAGTTTCATGGACTTATAGGAGATGACCTTCACAAACATCTGAAGGAATTCCATGTTGTCTGCTCTACAATGAAGCCACAAGGAGTCTTAGAAGAATAAATTAAGCTCAAAGCATTCCCTTTTTCCTTGGATGGTTTAGCCAAGGACTAGTTGTACTATCTACCCCCTGGTGCCATCACTTCTTGGGACCAACTGAAAAGGCTCTTCTTGGAAAAATTCTTTCTTACTTCTCGCACTGCATCAATAACAAAAGAAATATGTGGGATCAGATAGAATGGTGGAGAGACTTTGTATGAGTACTGGAAAAGATTCAAGAGATTGCTGGCTAGTTGTCCTTACATCAAATTTCTGATAAATTACTTATTTAGTACTTCTATGAAGGGCTGTTGAAGATGGGTAGAAATATGATTGATGCTACCTCTGGTGGAGCCTTAGGTGATCTGACACCTACAAGGGCCTGGGAGTTGATTGATAAGATGGCTTAGAATGCTCAACAATTTGGGTCCAGGTCAATGCAGACAGTAAGAGGAGTCAGTGAATTGTATGCTCCAAGCTATGGTCAGAGAATTGAGAGCAAGATTGATGTAATGTCTTTTGTGCTCCAACAGCTTACTTTAGATCGACAGCAGCCACAGTCATCCTCTACTCCTTCTCAGACTTGTACACCACAGTCCTACCCTACTCAGACATATTCTTATCCACAGTGTTATGCACCTAAGCAGACATCTACCTCTACTACCTTGGTGGGACCCCTGTATGATATATGCTATTTGGCCACACATGCTATTGATCAATGCCCTATGTTAGAGGACAGGGTAGAGACTTGTGCTAGGATGTTTCTAGTCAGGCTAATGAAACAAGGACAGCAAAAATATGATCCTTATTCTAATACATACAATCCAGGATGGAAGGATCACCCCAACTTGAGATATAGGGGAGGGCAATAGCAAAATAGATACAATGTTGGAAGACCTAGTGCGCAGTCTTCCTAACCTATTAAGCAATCAGTTCCCATCCAAGAGGAACCTAGAAAAGATAACAGCATGGAGTTTATGATGAAGCAACTCATGGAAAAGATGGAACAGAGTGAGGCTAGACACAGATAAGAAATGGATAACATGAAAACTCAGAACAAGCATGTGGAGAATATGATTAGTGAGTTGACTAACTCTCTCAGTGAGGTAAAAAGCCAAGGATCAGGCCAATTACCATCACAGACAGTTGTTAATCTAACAAATAGTAACAATGTTAGTGCTATCACTCTTAGGAGTGGAAAGGAGGTTCAGAGATCCTCAGATACCAATACTATGGATAAGCCGACATCATCAAAAACACACGTCACATTAAATGAGCTTAAGCAAGAAAAAGAGCCAAAGAAGATCTTGCCTTTCCCACATAGACCTACTTTAGGAAAGAGGAAAACTAAAGCAGATATTGAGAAAGAAATTCTTGAGACTTTTAAAAAGGTTGAGGTCAATATACCCTTATTGGATGCAATCAAGACCATCCCTAAATACACCAAGTTTCTCAAGGAAATATGTACCAATAAGAGGCGTTTAAGAGGGAATGAAAGGGTCAATTTTGGTAAGAATATTTTAGCACTCATACAGCCAACAATGCCCACTAAGTGTCAAGATCCGGGCACTTTTACAATCCCATGCACTATTAGGAATTTTGAGTTTTTTGATGATTTGATTGATCTCGGTGCTGTTATAAATGTTATGCCTAAATCAATGTACTTATCTTTGCAGATGGGAGAACTGAAACCTACTGGAGTGGTTATGCAGCTGGCAAACAGGAGCATCACTTATCCTTCAGGAGTGTTAGAGGATGTTCTAGTTAAGGTAAAGGATTTGATTTTTCCAACTGATTTTTATGTCCTTAACATGGAAGATGATAGATATAGATCTAATGGACATGCCCCGCTCATCTTTGGTAAACTTTTCTTAAAACTGTAAAAAAAATTATAAATGTGCATGTGTAACACCTTAACTTCTAGCTCATACCCATCATGCCCAACATACTCATAGGCTCATGCTAAGCATACGAGGGAGATAATTAACTCTACCTCATGCTCATTCTCTATGGCATTATGTATGGGTAGATATCTATTTAGAAGTAACATGGACCGGTTGAGCTCTTTCTATGCTTCCTCATGCTTAATTTCACTATTAAGACTTGCTTCAATCCCAAACATATGCTTTAAACTCATGGAAAGCAAAAAGGGATTGGAGACATGTATTTTCGTTCTTGGCAGATTTTGCTTCATTTCTGGGCTAAGTTTGAAAATCCATAACTAAATGCAGAAAAATGGTAACTACATGATTTTGGTCATTATAGAAATCTTAAGACGTCTAATTCATGTTAAAAATAAGTAGAAGTCTCAATATATCATGTACAAGACGTTTGACATCGAAATCGTTCACTGGTCAGAGGGGGCACCTTTGCTGTCACAGTTTACTGATATGGACTTTGAAAATGTCTAACTAATTCCACAAAAATCCAATGCTTTCAAACTATATCTCTATGGAAATATGTGGATGTTAGCTAGAGGAGAAAAATATCTCCAGATCAGTTCACTAAGCCAAATTCCCGAAAACTGATGAAACAGTACTTCGGGTCGGTTGGGTGTCTGATTCTGGGCAGGAACTTCGAAATTGCATAACTTCCTCTCTAGACCTCTAAATGAGGTGCTTCTAGTTCCTATAGGTCACTGTGACCATCTAGTTTCTTTTTATAAAATTTCGTGGCCATTGGACTACGTTTGCCCCTCAGATGACACGATTCTCAAACTGACCAAATGAACAGTGATTTCCCAAAAATCCGAATTTCTGATGTCAACTTTGAAAAATCATAGAAAATGCTATAGACCTCTAAATGACATGAACTCTAGCTTCCCATAAAGCTCTAAACATAATCTAGTTACATGTCAAATTTCAGAACAAGAAGAGGTCATATGGCTAATCTATGACATCATGTGGAAGAAGGCCTTTTCTTGGCCAAAAGTGGAGTTCATGGGGTCCAATCTTAGTTCTTCTACTTCTATGACTCTTTGAGTACATGAGAAAGCATTTCTAGAGGCCATCCATCATGGCTCAAGTGTCTACTAACTTAGATTGGAAAAACTCACTATCCCATGCCCATTCATGCACCTACATAACCTATGCTAACATTAAGCATTTCACATTCAAGACTTACTTTCTCACTCAAAATGAGTTGCATTCTCATATATACATCATCTTACATACATTGTCTTACAACATTTATAAATGCTACGTCATATACATCATTACTTTACATCACTTGTCTCATGTACAATGTATTTACAAGAATTTCCTTTACACTCTTCTTTAGTCTCCCTAGCCTCATGCTTGGTGATGGTTCCCATCTCTAGCCTCACTTGGTCCACCTGGCATGTTTGGATGGTGGAGAGAGAGGGTAAGATTCGGAGAATCTTAGTAGTTCAATTCTCATTCAATCATACATATATCGCATGCAACAAGTCTCATTATGCATGTATGGCATGTTAGCATGTAAAACCATGATGAAAAACATTTATAACATGTGAATTGGCCATGCATAAAGGAAAAACATTCTCAACATGTGAGTAGGCCATACATAACATTTAGGAGCTTGCTAAGTACATGGATTAGCCTCGCCCACTCCCTTGTGGCTTTTGGATTTACCTTACCCATTCTTTAGAGGTCCTTAGACTCAACCCTTACTCTTTGGGAGTCAACCTCACTTTTGGGAGACTCTTTACTCTTGTCTCAACCAACTTAAGGGTTTGGCTCATCCTCACCTTGGCTATAGGGTTATTGGCTTTTCCATTTCCTCAAGCAAACTAAAACAATCATAGAAATTATCATTTCAATTCATAACCTATCATCATGCTAACACACTTCTCATAACTCATATCATACATACACACAAGCAAGACAATGTAAACACACAATTATGCATGAAAGAAGGTGGAAAGAACTACCTTGTTAGCTATTCACTACTTCCTCTTTCACTTGTCTCCTCCCTTGTGGATTTCACTACCACCTCTAGATGGGAGAGCTTCTCTTGAGCCTAACCACACAAAAGCATGGAATTAATACCTTAATACTTGATTCTCAAGCTAGGGATCTCTTCTAATCAGCTCTATTGAGCTTCTCAATCTAGGTCTTTTTCTCTCACTAGAGTCCATTAGCTATCCTCTCTCTTTTCTCAACTCTTAAGCTGTTAAGAAGGAAAAGCAAGAAAGAGAAGACTATATACTTCTAACCTCTCTCAAGAGTGGTTTCCCACTCTCTCTCCTCTGAACCAGACTCAAGACCTAACCATCTTAGCTATTAAAACCGTGGAAAGAGAGGGGAAGGGGAGAAGGGCTACATACTAAGAGGAAGCCATGAGAATCCTTACCTTTCTTGTCCTTTCTTCTTCTTTTAAGCTTCTCTCTCTCTCCTCTGCCCTTTTCTCTCTCTTATGGCGAGCTTGAGTCGGTTAGAAGAAGAAATAAGAGATTTGGAAGCTTTTAAAAAGTCAAATTCTCTTTTTCTCGCTTTTCTGGACCGCTCTCACTATAGCGAGCCATCGCCCTCGCTACGGCGAACTCGTGTCTATTCTAGACCTCTGCCTTCGCTATAGCGTCGCTATAGCGAGATCGTGTCTGTTCCAGACCTTCGCTATGGCGTCGCTACGGTGAGATCGTGTCTGTTCCAGACCTCTGCCTTCGCTATGGCGTCGCTACAGTGAGCAACTCCCTGGTTTTTGTATGGAATGCCCGCACTCGCTATAGCTAAGAATATTTTCGCTATTGCGAGGAGGCATTCTCGCTATGGCTAGGCCATTTCTCGCTATGGCGAGAAGACTTAGAAAATTCTCAACTCTTCGAAAATTTTCCAGCTTTCTCTTTTCCTTTTCTTTTCTCTCCTTTTCTTATCTGGGTTGTTACAGCATGAGAGTACTCTTCAAATGGAGTTTGCAGGCAATGTGATACAATTTAATATATTTGATGCCATGAAACACCCCTGTGATGATTACTCCGTTTTTAGTATCAGCCTGATTAATATGCTAGTTGATAATGTCAGTGCTGATTTTAGAGATAGTTTGTTAACTGATTCCTGTGATATTACTGACTTGGATGATTCTCTTGATTGTATATGTTCTGAAACTACTATATGTCATAGATGTACCCAAAGTAGTGCTTTTATTGAGAATAGTGAGTCCCGTACATATACTGATTATCATGATTCTGTGATCTCCTCTATTTATGATGATTTCACTATTAGCCAGCCTATGACTGATTTGGATGATTGTACTGGTCTAAGTCAATCTTCTTGTTCTAAAGATGATGTGCATACTGTTGTTTTCCCTGATTACTCTGATGTTACTGGATTTCTTAGTTCTCAAGAGGTGTTGCATGTTGATGTCACTTCTGGAAATGTTAATTGTGTTAGTTCATTTATGCCCACTCGTCCCTTACCTATTGATAGTGGTATTAGATGCTGTGTAACAAGTTCATCCAATAGTGATACTGATGTTACTATTGTTGTTAGTTCTCTTATTGATATTCCTTTTGCTGATGTTCCCAAAGATAGGAAAGCTGTTTCTTCTGTTTGTGAGTTGTTTGAACAGGTATTTGGCATGGAAGAGATTGAAATCAAATAACTCATAACTTCGGTTGAGCAAGCTCCTACCTTAGAGCTCAAACCGCTATCAGACAATCTCAAGTATACCTATTTAGAGAAGGATGAGAAGCTTCGGTAATTATAGCTAGTGACATTATTCCCAAGGAGGAAGAGAAGCTTTTAGAGGTCTTAAGGAGGAGAAGACAAGCAATAGGGTGGACCTTGGCTGACATACTTGGCATTAGCCCTAATACATGCTAGAATTCTGTTAGAGGATGGGGCAAAGCCAGTAAGGCAACCTCAAAGGTGACTGAACCCACTTATTTTGGATGTGGTTAAAAAGGAAGTTTCCAAACTTTTATTTGCTGGTATTATATATCTTATTTCTAATAGTCAGTGGATTAGTCCTGTGCAAGTGATTCTAAAGAAATCAGGAATAACAGTTGTCCGAAATGAGAATAATGAATTGATGCCCACCCATGTATAGAATAGTTGAAGGGTTTACATTGACTATAGGATGCTTAATTTAGTCACTAGAAAGGATCATTACCCCCTCCCTTTTATTGATCAAATGCTTAAGTGTTTAGCTGGAAAATCTCATTATTATTTTTTGGATGGATTTTCAGGGTATTTCCAGATATGCATGGCCCCAGAGGATCAAGAGAAGACAACATTCACATACTCATTTGGAATATATGCCTACAGACGAATGCCTTTTGGTCTTTGCAATGCCCCTAGAACTTTTCAGTGATGCATGGTTTCTATTTTTAGTGATTTCCTAAAACACTGTATAAAAATTTTTATGGATGATTTCATTGTATATGGGAACTCTTTTAATGATTACTTGTGTAGTCTGGATAGAGTCCTAGCAAGATGCATAAAGAAGAACCTTGTACTTAATTTTGAAAAGTATCATTTTATGGTTCGAAAAGGCATTGTATTGGGTCATAGTATATCTAAACAGGGCAGAGAGGTTGATAAAGCTATAGATGTTATCACTTCTCTACTATACCCGACATGTGTTTGGGAGGTCCAACTTTTTCTAGGTCATGCAAGTTTTTATAAAAGATTCATTCAGGATTTTAGTAAAATTGTTTTGCCACTGTTTAAGCTATTACAAAAAGATGTTGATTTCCATTTTGATGATGCATGTAAAATAGCCTTTGATGATCTTAAGAAAAGATTGACTTCCCTACCCATTATTTAACCCCCTGATTGGAACCTCCCATTTGAACTTTTATTTGATGCTTCTAATTTTGTTGTAGGTGCAGTTTTGAGCCAGAGAGTGAATAAGAGGTCCTATGTGATAGCTTATGCATCCAAGACTTTGGATGGGGCCCAAGCAAATTATACAACCACAGAAAGAGTTTCTTGCTATTGTTTTTGCTTTGGATAAATTTAGATCTTATTTGCTTAATACTAAAGACATTGTTTTTACTGATCATACAACCTTGAAGTATTTACTGAAAAAGCCTGATGCAATGTCAAGATTGATCAGATGGATGCTTCTACTTCAAGAATTTGATATTGAAATATGGGATAAAAGTACAGCTGAAAACTTGGTGGCAGACCACTTGAGCAGAATTGAGGCTCCAAAGGTAGATTTCTTACCTATTGATGATGATTTTCCTGATGAGCATTTGTGTGTTGTGCATAGTTTCTACCCATGGTATGCAGATTTAGTGAATTATCTAGCTGCTTCTGAATTGCTTATTGATTTGAATAAATATCAGTTGAATAAGTTTAGGAGTGAAGCTAGGTATTATATTTAGGATGATCCATGCTTGTGGAGACTATGTAGTGACCAAGTGATTAGACGTTGTATGTCTGATATAGAATTTGATTTTGTTTTGAATTTTTGTCACACACTTGCATGTGGATGTCACTTTAGTCCAAAACGTATAGCTAGGAAGGTTCTAGACAGTGGATTGTATTGGCCTACTTTGTTTCATGATGCTTTTGATTTTTGTAAAAGATGTGTCAAGTGTCAACAAACAGGTAGCATATCTAGGAGAAATGAAATGCCACAAAATCCTATTTTGTTTTGTGAAGTATTTGATATATAGGGCATTGATTTTATAAGACCTTTTCCTATTTCTTTTGATTTTTCATACATCTTATTGGCTATTGATTATGTTTCGAAGTGGGTGGAAGTAAAACCTACTAGGACTGATGATTCTTCTGTAATTGTAGAGTTTGTTCGCTCTCACATTTTCAGCAGGTTTGGTATTCCCAGAGCCATTATCAGTGACCAGGGCACTCATTTTTGCAACCAGAGTATGCACAACTTGCTTAGCAAGTATGGTGTTGTGCGTAAAGTAGCTACTCCATACCATTCTCAAACAAATGGCGAGGCAGAGACTTCTAACCGAGAGGTGAAGCAAATTTTGGAAAAAACAGTGTAGTCGAATAGGAAAGATTGGAATAAGAGGCTATATGATGCACTTTGGGCCTATAAGACTACCTACAAGGCTCCTATTGGCATGTTACCATATCGGCTAGTATTTGGAAAAGCTTGTCACTTACCGATAGAAGTAGAGCACAAGGCTTACTGGGCTGTGAAGAAATGCAATTTGGATTTGAATGGAATGGGATCTCACAGAAAATTCCAACTCCAAGAGCTTGAAGAAATCATGTTGGAAGCCTATGATAATGCAAGGATCTATAAAGAAATGACAAAGGCATTCCATGACAAGATGATTGCAAGAAAGGAGTTTGTTGTCGGCTGAAAAGTTTTCCTTTATAAATCCCACTTAAAGCTTATGCCAGGTAAGTTTCGTTCTAAATGTGAAGGTCCATACATAGTTTTTGATGTTTTCCCTTTTAGTGTAGTTGAGCTTTTGGATGAGCAAACGGGAGCTAAATTCAAAGTTAATGGACATCGGCTCAAGCACTTTCATGAAGGAGTTCCAAGAGATGACAAGGAGGAGCTCCAGCTTCATGACCCACCCTGATCCTTGGTTGTACTCTTTCCCTTTCCCCTTTTATAATGTGTTGTCTTTATCTGTTTACTAGATTTTGTACTAGCATTGAGAACAATGTAAATGTTTAAGTGTGGGGGGGATACAAATAAAATTTTTAGTTTTGTTTTATTTTTGTTAGTTGATTTTTCTAGTTTCTAGGTTTTTAGTCTTTTGTTTTATTTTTGGAGTGTTAAAGTTTTGTGTTATTTTCCAGTTCTTGAAAGACAAAAAAAAAAAAAACAACTATGATTTTTATGGAAGTTGCTAGTATTGAGGGGGTCATAGCTTTGATAAAGAATTGACCTTGTGTTGCGAATGCAAGTTAAATGGCAATTAGCTTTACTTTAATGCAATTTGATGATGGTCAATTTACCTTGTGAAATTTTTGAACTTATTGCTTATTCATTTCTAGTGTGTAGCCCTTATTTTGCTTTTATTCTAAAACTTGGCTTGAATCTTATTCAAGGCCGTATTTATTCATTTGCCATGCATGAAAAGGATTAAGGCATTCATTGTTGTTTTATTTTAGCTAGAGCCAAAAAGCTATCCTACATGTGTTTAATCTATTTGTTTTACCCCTTTTGAGCCATATATGTTTCCTTTTTAGCCTTTTAACCATGAAAACCAAACAAATGTTCTTCCTACCTTGATTAGGATGCTTTCGATTATTAAAGGTATTATATCTTGTTAAGGTGGGTGGAGGTGCATTTTTCACATCATTTATAGGCCATTTGTTTGTTCCTCTTTGAAAATATTCCAAGAAAAAGAGAGAGGAGAAAGAAAATAATAATAATAATAAAATGAAAATGAAAAAAAAAAGAAAAAAAAAAGAAAAGCATTTGAAATGTATAAAAAAAAAGAGAGAAAAGAAGAAAAAGGAAAGAAAAGTTGTTCTCTTAGTGCATATTTTTGTTTTTGGTAATTAGGGCCTTAAGATGCACTTTCATTCCATCCTTATTCTTATTTTAATGCTCTTGATGATTTTTAAGCATCCAATTTTCTTTTTGAATTTCCTTCATTCTTTTGTTTTTCACTTGTCTTATACCTTAGCCTACATTACAACCATAATAAAGACCTTTTGATTCATTCATTGGCATTTGATTTTGGAAGTGGAGATGTAGATGATTGCCAAGCTTATGGTAGTAAAGTTAGATAGGATGGAATTTGAGAGTAAGCACTTCATCCTAAACACTAAAGAGTAGAGTGATAAACACTAATCCAAGTGAAGGACTTTCATTGCATTTCATTTTTTATTAAATATATTGCCATGGTACTTGTTGCATTGATGCAAGTGATATGACTTGGAAAATTGAGCTATTGATTTGCTTTGAGCTTCCTTGTGCTAAGTGACCTATGCAAGTCCATTTTTCTTGATGTCCTTTCCATTATCCCTTTCTTAGAGCTTTAGTTTTCTTTTGCCCGGGAGTGAAAAAGCTTGAGTGTGGGGGAATTTGATAAATGCTAATTTTAGACATATTAATCCTCCTAAACTTAGCATTTTGATGAGTAAATATGGCTTTAGGGGTTTAATTAGGTAGATTTTGAATTCATTAGCCATTTATGCACGTTATGAATCAATTTGCAAAATTATTGAGTTTTAATGCATGAATTTCTTTTAAATAATTTTGTGGATAATTTTACTCAATAAATTTCATTCTTTTATGCAGATTTTTTGTTGGCCAATTGGAGCTTTGAATGAGAATTTGTCTTGAAGAAGAGAAAGAGAAGAGTTAGGATCAAGTACACCATTTGTTGGGCAATAAAATTTGAATAGGAGAAATAAATCACATGTGTAATTCAAGATGGATAAGCAACTATAGGTTGGACCTTGCATGAAGAGAACACAACACCCATCCATGTACACACCCTCCACATGATCCACTTGTAGCAAACACACACCATCATTTAGCTTCACATACTCCCCTGTAGCTTCACCCATTAACCCATATGACACACATGCATGACTTAAGAAGGAAGCCATGAGTCTAGCCTTCAGATACCAACACTCACTTACACATGTAGCAGTCCCATCAAATCATGTGGAAAAACACACACACAGCTCCATCTTCACATTAACACTCACATGCACTCTTCCAGCAGCTTCAGAACATACACATAGGTCACAGGTTACTCATCATACACATGCATGCATGAGCTTCACCTTAATCCATGCATCCACGTAGTTAATAATTTCACTCACCTTGTATCACACACAAAACATATGTAGGGGCAGCAGCGAAGATAGAAGGAGAAGTTAAGTGAGTAAAATAGAGCATGCAAGGGACTAAAGTTTGTGAGAAGATGCTACAGGTTAGGAAGAAGAAGAAGCAGCTACACGAGTTTCTTATGGGAAGAAGAAGTCACGTGTTAGACTGGATTTAAGAGAAGAAAAAAAATGCAGAAATAGCTATGGGTTCCTCCATGTAGTTGCTACATGAGAAAAGAAGCAGGATGGTTTTATTTTGAAAAGGATGAAAAAGCTACACAAGAGCAGAACTGCATGTGAAAAAAACGTGGAAAGCTGAGTTGGAAAGAATAAGAAACCCATGTGAAAAAGGGCTTGGTTCTAATGTGAAGAAGCTGGAAGCATCCCACATCAAAGAAGCATGGAAGAGTAAAACAAATGAGGAAGAAGCAGTACAAGGCTTGAGTTTTATGTGGAATGAGCTGGGAGGATTTAACTATGGGCAAAAGAAATAAAATGAGGCAGCACATGTGGAATGAGGGAGCATGAGAAGAGCATGTGATTCATTAAAACACTGGAGGCATTCATCGAATAAAGGAGTATGAATATTGATGGAAAGAGTTTGAGATTAATGTAGCTGTTAGCTGACATGTATTAATGAAGCACGAGCTAGATTGAAAGCTACAGAGCATATGAAAATAAGAAGCTCAGGCAATTTACACATACAGAACACGTGAGCAGTCATGGGCTGATGAAGAGAAGGAGAAATCCATGTGAGAGGCTGATGTGAAAAGGAATTAAATTGAGCATGATAGGCACGTGACTCATTAAGAAAAGATGCTGAAGCATTCATCGATTGAGAAAAGATCAACATGAGAAAAAAACAAGCTAGGAGAAGGCAAACTGGACGTAAAAAAAAAAGCCGGAGCTCCAAAGAGGGAATGAGGAAGAATTTCTCATCGATTTCTCCATGGCTACTGCTCATTCCATTGATTTTCTTCCATCTAAATTATCTATGGCAGCTTGAATCATCCTTGGTGGCTAGCTGAAGATTGAAGACTCCTAGATGCAGATTTGAGCTCTATATTTCCTCACCAAATTGGATAAAAATTTCTTTGCTTACTCTTTTGATTCCAGCATTAATTATTTTATTAATTTGACTAAGTCTAGTTTATTAATTTAGGAATTTAATTGCTAGAAATTACTGGATTAGTTTGATTTGTGGATTGAGTATAATTTAATCTTTGGAATGTTAATTATGATCATTACATGTTTGTAAAAGTTCCAAAATTAGTGCTATGCAAATTACTTTTAATTTCATTTTGATTATAGGCCAATTGATGCAATGGTTGTTGGATTAAGTAGCTACAATTTTTGTGCAATTAATTGTTTGAGGAATTCATTAATCTAATTGGTTAATTAGCATCTTAAGTGGATTGTGCAGCAGATTTTATTGATCAATTAGGATTGGTTATATTGTGTTCTTGTTCTTAATTCAATTGATTAATTTTTTAAGGTTTCTTGTGGTTGCAACTTCCTTGAATAATTAATGAATTGAATCTTGGATGGTCATTCAAGAGCATTTATGGGAAATACACTAATGAGTAAGAAATTGAATCTAAATTTGGTACTCTAAAAAGGGAGCAAGGATAATTGAATTCTTGGGAGTCCATCTAAAGGCTAGCTACCGCATTTCTTGATTGTTTACTTCATTTAGTCTTAAGTTTTTTATTCTTGTCATTTAAAATTTAGTTCAATTAAATTTTAGTAATCCAAAACCCCCTAAACAATTTTCATTTAGTAATACTTGGAACACTCTTTCATAAACAAATTAAGGCACAAACTCCTTGAGAAATGACCTAGGTTGCACCATTACCTGCAAATTTTATCTGTCTGCCTAGTTTTTATTTGAGATTGCGTGACACAATCGTCAGTAGCATATGATGAAATTTAAGATAATGAAATTGTTAAATAGCTTGTTGTTGATAATTCAGACCCCACTCTTAAATGCTTATATGATAATATGCATACAGGTCCCGTATGTGCTCAGATAGATGAGTTTTTGGAGTCTGATAAGTTTGTTAAATCCAACGAGTCCTTTGTTTGCACTGAAATTCTTGATAAGACTGATTTTATTGATCATACTAGTGTTGATAAGAGTATACATAGTGATAGTGCTAATATTCAAAAGCCTACTAATCCTTGTGCTATTGTTGACACTAGTGAAAGACTTAATTTAGCTGTTGATCATTGTTTAGAATCTTATGAGCCTATTGATGTCTCTTTGGTCAATAAAGATATTGTTTCTCTTACTGAGAGTCTTAAATAGATTCATGAAGTTAGTGAAGTAGTTCCCAACAATCAACAGACTCTCTCAGTTGAGATTAAGCAATTTCCAGATGCCTTGAACTTGAAAGACTGTGAGAAGTTGCAATTAGATTTTTCTATGGATGCAATGGCTCTTACTAATGGGAGTCCAATAGATTTTATTAGTTTTGATATATTTCTAGAGAGTTTAAAGTTTAAATTTGATTTTAAATTTTCTTTCTTTAGTTTTGAATGTCCTAAATCTTATTTTTCCTCTTTCATTGTTCCTGAACATGCTGAATATGACTTTCTGAGACTATTGATGGTTGAGGAAGTCCATGAGTCAATACTACATGATCAATCAAAATTCTTTAAGGTAGTTAGACTCAAATTTGTTCAGTTAAGGAGAAATAAAGCTATTTTAATTCTGGTTTTTTATACTTATGATTAGTTGGTCTCTAATAGCTCTTTTTAGTTTAGGATTTAGTTTTTTTCCTTTTCTGCATTATTGCTTGCTTTATTTTTGTTTGTAGGTAATAAAAGGTTGCTAACCAGCTACAGGAAAATCTGAGCCACCTTGGAATCTCCATTTTCAAGTTCATCTAGTTGTACACTTTCCTTCCACTCTTCTTATATTGTATTATGTATCTATTAATTGGATTGTATGCTAGCATTGAGGACAATGCAACATTTAAGTGTGGGGGGAGAGTCATTTCATTCCATTCCATCTTTTCCTTGTTTTGAAAAAAAAATGAAACTTTTTTAGAAAAATTTTGAGAAATAATGTGATTTGTTTCAATTTTTCTATAGAAGTTGCAAGTTGAGATGATTATAGCTTAGATTCATTTAGACATGGTAAGTAATAAATCTTATGTCTTAATTCAAGTGAATTGGTAATGAATTTGATTTCGATGAATTATTTGATAGCCATTAGCTGGTGAGAAATTGAGCCATATTTGTTCATTTCTAGTGTGTATTCGCCTATCTTTACTTTCACTCTAGAACTTGTCTTGATTCTTTGTTGAGACTACATTTGCATTTGCATGCATGAAAATGATAAGGCATTCTTTTTTATTGTAGATAATAACCAAAATGCCAACCTTAACATGCACTTTATCTATTGTTTAACCACTTTGGGCTTGCTTTTCTTTTCTTGTTAGCCCATAATCATGAAAGAAAAAAAAATACACGCCACCTTATTTTAAGATACCTTAGGGATTTCAAGGTACATTACACTTTTTTAGGATAAGAGAATGTATGTTTTGCATCCATTTAGGCCATTATTATATAAAAAAAAGTTGAGGAAAATGTTCCAAGCAAAGAAAAGAAGAGATAGAAAAGCAAAAAGAAAACAATGCATAAAAAAAAGAAGGAAAAGTCATTGAAAATCAAAAGAAAGAAGTCTTTTGAATTAAGTTTATAGTTGCCTATACTTGTAGGCAATAAGGCCTTGAATGCACATTCTTCCTTATCCTAGGTCTTATTTTATTACTCTTGAGGTTCTAAAGTGTTCTATTTATTGTTTGCTTTTCCCTTGTTTTTGTATCCATTCATTTCATCTCCTTGGCCCCATTACAACCTTGAATAAAGTCCTCTTGATTTGTGCATTGCATTTGGCATAGGTGGTGAAGATTTAAAAGCTTGACAAGCCTATGGTAGTGAGTTTTAATTGGTGAATTTGAGTAATATACATTGCCTAAACACTTAAGAGTTGAGAGTAGACACTTATCCATGTGAGGGGCTATGCATTTTAATTCATTCTTTTCAAATAAAATTGCCATGGAACTAATTTCTTGATGCAAGTGAAATTAACTTTGATTGTTAAAGTGTTAAAGAGTTGTGATTAGTCCTTAGCTTGTGATTTTTTGCTTTCCTTTTTCATTTTCATTCTCCACTTACCATTTCACCAACTTTTTCTTGGATTTTTAGCTTTGCCTAGGAGTGCAAAGGTTTAAGTGTAAGGGAATGTTCATGTGTATAAATTCAAGTAGAAAGGTGAGAATGAGTTCCATGATGATTTGAACCATTTGCATTGCTTTTATATGCTATATTTATGCTTTTGGATGTGCTCAAATGGTTGTTGAATAATTGGAAGACCATTTGGTACAATTTTGACCCCTTTGTAGTTTCAAAATTGATATAATCTTGAGCTGAACCACAAATTGACCAAATGGATAATTTTGTGCATGAAATTTGGCATGATTATAGGTCTCATCTAGAGCTTTTGACAGATTGAAAGAGCACCTAATTTGGAGCTCTATAGAATTTATTATGAATTTTCAAAATTGGTCAAATTATGTAGAATTGTCTCAATTACTGTTTATATAGTTAGTTTGTATTTCTGTATCGCTCAATGGGCAAATGAAGTCTAATACAAATGAAATTTTATAGATATATAATAGATACCATAAGCTTTCTATAACCACTAAGAGCGCCTCATTTAGAGCTATGTAGAAGGAGAAATGAATTTTTGAAATTTAAGGTTAGTTGCAAGATATATCAGTGACTAGTGTTGCTATTCTATCAGTTTTTGTAGAGCAAACCTAGTTGTTTTTATCTAAAATTTTTATGGTAGTTAGAGGACATCCATAGATTTCCATAATGGTATAATTTTCATGATTTTAATTTTCTAAAATTAATTATAATTTTTCAAAATTTCATATCAGATTATGAAAATCTTGAAAAATTGCCAAATGAGATGCCATTTCGTGTTGCATGGCTTGGACTCAAATTTTGAGCTTCAATTTGTGATAGTTTTGGTTGAACAAATGTGTTATGGATGAAAAATGAATATGGTAAGCTCATATAGTCCCTAAAGCCAAGAATGAATTAATTGATCTTTCGATGTCGGTTATTTCCACTGTTAAAAGTGTGATTTTCATACACATAAATGCCATAAGCTATTTATGCTATAGATTGAATCCTATGTAGTTATAGTATTATATTTGTTGGTATCAGAGCAAAGGTTCAAGCATTTTAGGATTGGTTGTAGTTTGAGAACATAAGATTGCCAGTTATATATGATATGCATACGGATGAAATTGAGTGATAACTGTGGTTTGTGTTAAAATGATATTGAATTGTTTCAGATAAGATAGTGAATACCAAGAGAGGTAGGCCTACTAGAGAGGCTTGATTAGAGCTAGAGACTAGTGATCCAATGGCTCGAGCCTTACAGGCTATTATGGCTCATTTGGATCAATAGCAAGCTATGATTATGCAGTTATAGGAACGACTTGTTTAGAGAGATAGTGAGAGGCCTGCTCTCTCTTAGCCATAGCACTCAAATCATCCTGATCATTGAGGGGTGACTCTCTCAGGTCCACAACCACAAATTTAGCAAGTTCTTCGGACTCCACCAACTCAGACACCTCCTGTTCCTGAGTAACCTTCTACCAGGTAGATCATAGCCTAATTCAGGAAATTTAAGCCTCCCACCTTTGATGGTGAGTTGAGTATAAAGAAAGTAGAGGCCTGGATTTGTAGTTGAAGAAAATATTTATAGTGATGGAGTGCATGTCTAAGCAGAAGGCCATGATGGTCGTATTCTAATTAGAAAAAGAAGTAGCCTATTGGTGAATGAGCACTAAACCTATCATTAAATCAAAGAACCTCTTTATCAACTAGGAAACATTTTTATTGGTATTCTATGACCAGCACTTTCCCAATTCTATTAGGGATGTGAAAGAGTCAAAGTTTGTACTTATAAGGCAGACAAAAGGGATATAAGTATATCAGTACGTGGCAAAGTTTGTAGAGCTCTATAGATACTCCTCCTCTTTGTAGAAACAGAATGATGAAAGATAAAGAGTAGATAAATTAGAGAAGAGGCTACTACCTGATATCAGAGATAGAGTGGTGTACTAAAGAATTAGGGATTTCAATGCCCCAGTTGAGGTTTGCAAAGTCACAGAAACAAATTTGAGGATAATGCATGTAGTCCCGAGTGCTAGACCTCTCCTCCTTAAGAACAAAAGGCCACATGAGGAGTTACTAGCCACCGATAGTAGTAAAAGAGGTGTAGAGTATAATGGAACAGAAGAGGAAAGGGCAGAAAGAAACTAGCTTAGTCCGATAGAGGCAATTTCACCCAGCAGCTTACAGTTAATATGGAAGAAATCATAGAGGCAAGTCGTGTTATACAGGTTAGAATGTGTGCTACAGGTATGGTAGACCCAGACACATAGCTAGAGATTACACACAGTAAAGGGAGGTAGCTCCTACACCTAGACCTCAGACTCAGGGTAGAGTTTTCACTTTGATATAATAGAAGGCTAGTAAATCTCTAAGTCTGATTCAAGGTACTATTAAGATTAATGATTGTACTATAATTGTATTGTTTGATTTAGGTGCTAGTCATTCTTTTATATCCTATGACTATGCTAGGAAATTGGGTCTAAGTATGTGTATATTGCTCTATGATTTGCATGTATCTATCCCCATAGGAAATCGTGCTATTACCTCTCATGCATGTTTGAATTGTGTGATACAGTTCAATCATTATTTTACCACACTTGACCTGATTTGTATGCCTCTGATTGATATTGACTGGATGCCTATAAACAATGCCACGCTTGATTGCCATAACAGATGTATCTGAATGTGGAACTGTGCTTAGTATTAGGACTGAGTTGGCCTTTATAACCACCTCCCAGGCTAAGAGATCCTTAGAACATGGTTGTTGAGGATTTCTAGTTTTCTTTTCTTTACAGACTGAGGTAGAATAGGGTATAGAAGAGATACCGATTACGAAAGAGTTTCTAAAGGTGTTCCTTAAAGAAATTAATGGACTACCCCCTAATAGAGAAGTAGCGTTTCTTATTAACATTATACCTGGGGTAAGTTTAGTATCTAAGGCCCCATATAGAATGGCTTCCACCAAGCTAGCAAAATTGAAAAAGCAAATAAAAGAGCTATTGGAGAAGGGTTGTATTAGACCTAGTGTCTCACCATAAGGAGCTCTAGTCTTATTTGTAAAGAAGAAGGACGGGGAATCTTAGATTGTGTATAGACTACAAAAAGCTTAATAAGATCACAATTAAGAATAAGTATCCTTCCTAGGATAGATAACCTCTTAGATTAATTGGTAGGAGCATCAGTATTCTCTAAAATTGATCTTAGGTCAGGATACCATTAGCTCAAGATTAATGTTGAAGATGTCCCTAAGACAGCTTTTAGAACTTGATAGGGTATTATAAGTTTTTAGTTATACCCTTTGAGTTGACGAATGTATCTGCAGTATTCATGGATTATATGAACAGAGTGTTTAGGCCATATTTAGATAAATTTATAGTTGTCTTCATAGATGATATCCTCATCTATTCTAAGACCAGAGAAGAATATGAACAGTATTTGAGATTAGCCTTAGAAACCCTGAGAGAAAAGTAGTTATATGTTAAACTTAGTAATATGAATTTTAGCTCACTAAGGTGACATTCTTAGGCCATATGATCTACTAAGCAAGGATCATAGTAGATCCCCATAAGGTAAAGGCAATACTTCAGCGGGAGAGACCTAGGATAGTGACAGAGATAAGGAGCTTCCTAGATTTAGCAGATTATTACAGAAGGTTCATTCAAGGCTTTTCTTAGATAGCTATGCTACCAACTAGGCTTAATAAAAAGCATGTATCATTTATGTGGGATTAGAAATGTAAGCAGAGTTTTCAAGAATTGAAGAGTAGGTTAACCAAAATCCCAGTTTTAATGATCTCTGACCCTAAAGTGACTTTTGTAGTCTACAATAATGCTTTTAAGAAAGGCTCAGGATGTATGCTTATACAAGGAGGCAAAGTAGCAGCTTATGCTTCTAGACAGTTGAAACCATATGAAGAAAACTATCCTACTTATGACTTAAAGCTAGCAACAATGGTATTTGCTCTTAAGATATGGAAACACTACCTGTATGGTGCATCCCTAGAGATTTATAGTGGCCATAAGAGCCTTAAGTACTTCTTTGAGCAGAAAGAGCTAAATATGAGACAAAGGAGATGGTTAGAATTTTTGAAAGACTATGATTTTACTTTGAAATATCATCCAGGTATGGCTAATGTGGTCGCAAATGCACTAAATAGAAAATCCATACATATAGTCTATATGATGTTAAGAGAGTAATAACTCATTAAGAGATTTAAGGATATGAATCTCTCGTGTCAGGTGTGTCCTGGGAAATTAATGATGAGTGAGACCCAAATAGAAAGTGACTTGAGAGATCAAATAAGAGAAGCCCAATAAACAAATGAATATGTGAGAAAAGGTAGAACCCAAATGTCCCAATGTAGCACTTCAAACTTCAATTTGTTTAAGGATGGAATAATAAGGTACAGGAATAAGTTGTACGTGCCTAGAGATTCAGAATTGAGAGAAAAGATATTAGAAGAGGCACATAAAATTAAATATATCATTCATCCAGGCAATAATAAGATGTATCATGACTTGAAAAGAATGTTTTAGTGGCCTAGGATGAAAACAAATATAGCTAAGTATGTCTCACGATGTTTAGCATGTTAGAAAGTTAAAATAGAACACCAGAAGCCAGGTGGGTTACTGCAACCCCTAGACATCCTTAAGTGGAAATAAGATAGCATAACTATGGATTTTATTATGAGTTTACCCAGGACATCATCAGGCCATGATGCCATATGGGTGATAATGGATAGGTTAACCAAGTCAGCTCATTTCATAGCAATAAAAGCTACTTACACCCTAGATAAGTTAGCCCAATTGTATATAAAAGAAATAATGAGACTACACAGCATGCTTAAGAGGATAGTGTCAGATAGAGATTCCAAATTTACTTTAAATTTTTGGAGATCATTATAAGATGTCCTAAGAACTAGATTAAGATTTAGTACGACCTATCACCCTCAGACTAATGGTCAGATAGAAAGAACCATCTAAATCCTAGAAGATATGTTAAGGGCTTGTGTCTTAAAACTAAAAGATAACTGGGATAGTAACTGTGCATTAATAATAACTGTGCATCCTCGAACTCTATATAAGTGTTCACAACAAAACGGGGCATGGCGTAGAATTCATGGACGATGGGCACCATTGCAGCTACTGGCTCATAACAGAATGTTCTTCATCTTCTGACAGAGATTTGACCCGTTACTTCTTGACTCTCGATAGGTGCAGTACTGAATTTCCTCCCGGGAATCAGAGCTCTGTGAAAAGTGACTTCATTGTAGCACTCTTGAGCTACCAAGGAAACAAAGTGAGAGCGATCAAATGAAGTAGAAGAGGACGATGATGCTTCACCCCGTGCTTTCTTCTTTGGAGCCATTAGAAAGAAACCTACCAAAAGAATTTATAGACAATTAACATGGGCAATTGAGCAATAAGGATGAAACAAAAGCCCTAGGCTCATGCAATTTTAGTTTCTACTAATCAATTAGGATCCCTTCTAAATGTAGCACAAAGTGAACCTATAGATGACCTTTATGACGCACAAGGTGATCCAACTAGCATGCCAAAACCTCAACTTAATGAGATAATAAACATATGAAATAACTACCCTCACTATCCTAAATAGAGTAAAATCTTATCTAGACAATTCTAACCAAAGGAGACACAAGGAGAATTCATTATTGCACACAAACAGGAGCAAATCAAGGAATAACTTTCTTTCAAGCATTAAAACAAATAGTTAGTGTATAGGGTGGCAATTTCAAAATTTGAAGAATTCTAGACATCCATGAGGCGTTATCCATCAGCTATGTACAAACATGGAGGTAGTAAATGAACAAAAGAATGCAGAAAAGAGCTACACATACTATAATTTCATTCAGGCATTTTATCAAGCAGGTGGTGAGCATATGCTTTCTTCACAATTGCAAAAGACATTTGCCTACACAAAGCACTACCTAACCAATTGTTCTCAGTTAACTAGCAAAATGTACAAAACAAAATCAAGTAGCACTCGCCATTTAAACAATGAGACAGATTATACCTTCCCATTTGCAAAGGAAATTAATTGTCTGAAATACATACCTGCAACATTTAATTGATGGAGAAAATTTCGAGGGAACACTACAAAGGTGTATCTCTGCATGACACAAATGAGAGGAAAGTGAGCCTTAATTCAAGGGAGAAGCCATGGCAAACTGGAGAGGAAGAAGTATTTTAGGGTTGTGCAAGGTGAAGGAGGGGAGAGCCGCAGTAGAGAGAAAAGAGTAAGGTTGATGGGAAGAATGGAAGGAGAGGATGAAGTAGATAGGGATAAGGCAGATGGCTAGGGCTCAGATTTAGGAAAGAGGATTGGGGGTTGAGGGAAACATTATGGAGAAAGTGGGAGGATGGTACAGCAGCGGAGATGGCTAGGCAAGGCAAAAGAATAAGGGTGAAAAGAAGTTTCTGTCCTTTTTTTTTTTATGACATAAATCACGTCGCACTTGTACTAGTGTGTCGCAGTGTGATTCACCTTGGAAAGCACCTCCATACTATTCATGCCACGGCTCAAGTTTATTGGCCATGGTGAATATCAATACTATCTCTCAAAGGAGCCTCGACTATGCTTTTCTGAGGCGCAGCTACATTGCCCACTGCCTATATGAGAAATTTGCCATCATATGATTCACGCCACGACCTGAGTTTATAAGTCATGGCAAATTTTGCTACTGTCCTCATGAAAGCTGCAACAATTATTTTTGCGCCACGGTGACATTAGCTCCTAACTTCAAGTATGTCGTGGCATAGAATCATTGAGCCATGGCACAAAACTACCCTGATGCATCCATTCAAAAATTATGTCTATTCTTATAGCTGTAACACTATTTTCTTGCATTGAACACACCAGGTTTTGAAATTTAAAGCACAAAATAGGCAATAAGCCAATATCATAAAGTTAAAAATACTCTCTCTTTTTCTTTTTGGCTTTTGTGTTTTTGACTTCACTACTGTATGAATTGTTTAGAACTCTTCCCATGGCTCCACATGATTAGCACCCATCACTAGATTCTCCTAAGACCAAAAATATGTAACCAAAAGTTACCAACATGAAATTCTCATACTCTTTAATCTCAAAAATAAAATTAAAAGGAAAGGAACTTGGGTTGCTTCCCAAGAAGCGCTAAGTTTATAGTCTTTAGCCTGACTTTCAATGGCTTCACATGCAATCCTCCAGGGTGATCGTGGACTTTTGACAGTCCACCTCTCCTCCTTGATAGTATTTGTGTCTTTGACCATTAACTTTGAATTTTCTATTTGACTCCTTTTTCATGATCTCCATAGCACCAAACAGAGAGATATCAACTACTTCAAAGGGTCCTAACCACCGTGACTTGAGCTTGCCAGGAAAAAGCTTAAGCCTTGAGTTATACAGCAATACTAGTTGACCAGGCTCAAACTTCCTCTGTAAAATTTTCCTATCATGCCATTTCTTTGTAAAGCTTAGAGCTTTCATAAGCATGAAGTCTGAATTCGTCAAGCTCGTTATGTTACAACAGTCTTTTCCTATAAGCTCTTCTCAAGTTGAAATTTAATTTCTTCACAGCCCAAAAAGCATTATGCTTGAGTGCGACTAGTAGGTGACTAGCTTTACCAAAGACAAGCTTGTAAGGAGACATACCAATTGGAGTTTTGAATGCTATACAATAAGTCCACAAAGCATCATCTAACTTCTTAGCCCAATCCTTTCTTGAAGGACCTACTATTTTCTCCAAAATCCTCTTTATCTCTTGATTAGAAACTTCATATTGGCCATTAGTCTGAGGATGATATGCCAATGCCATATTGTGTTGCACTCCATATTTCTTTAGGAAAGCTTTGAGCTGGCGATTGTTAAAATGAGTTCCTTCATCACTAATGATTACTCTAGGGGCTCCGAATCTAGTAAAAATGTTCTTCTTTAGAAATTTCACTACCACCCTCGCATCATTAGCATGACAGGCCATTGCCTCAACCTACTTTGTCATATAATCCATAGCAACAAGTATGTATTGGTTGTTTTGAGAAAAGGTAAAAGGCCCCATGAAGTCTATCCCCCAAACATTAAATGCTTCCATTTCCAAAATATTATTTAGAGGCATCTCATGTCATTTAGATATGTTACCAGCTCTTTGGCATTTGTCACATCTCCCTACAAAAGTATGAGCATCCTTAAACAATGAAGGCCAATAAAAGCCCGATTGGAGGATTTTTGCTATAGTTCTTTGCCCATTGAAATGCCCTCCATACTCAACTACATGACATCTTAGTAGGATAGATTCTTGCTCCTCATCTAGGACGCACCTTCGCAATATCTGATCCACACACATTCTAAATAGGAATGGCTCGTCCCAGACATACAACTTTACATCATGCAAGAATCTCTTCCTCTAGTGTGAGCTTAAATTTAGAGGCAATACATGGCACACCAGATAATTCATATAATCTACGTACTATGGCACTTTGTTTTTGTAACATCCGGTTTTTTGAAAACGTGAGAAATATGACGTACAGTTTCTCCGTCAATGAACAAAATTCATTGAATACAAAAGGAAGTCCCCCAAAATGAGATAGTTAAGGTCCCAAAAAATTTGGAAAGTATTCTAGAATCCTAAAAATAAGAATCCCAGACTCAAACAGAAAGAAAAATGAAGTTAGAATGAAGAAACAATTTTTTTACGAAAAGCTTACGAAACATAATGGCATTTTTGTAATTTTGAGTAAATTTTAGAATTCACATAGGAGGGCTTTTTAAATGAAAATTTTGAGTTCCCCAGGGTTCTCAAAGGCTATGAAAACCATGGGAAAGCCAGACAACTAAAGCCTCTCTGGTGGATGTTTTCCAATGTCGGTGTGCTCGAACTTTGACAGATTCGTTTGGGAAGGTTTTAGCTCCGATTTAAATGATTCCAAAGGCATTTTATTAAATTGAGAATCTAAATTTTATAATGGAAAAGATGGTTCTCAAAAAGGAGCTAAAACAAAGGAGAAGCGAAAATGCAAAGAACGAAAGGGCAAAATGAAAATTTTTGAAAAAGTGCTTTTTCCTCCCTTATAAATAGGTGGTGCCTCATACTCTCCCTCATTTAACTTCAGATTATTCTGCCCCAAATTAGAAGAAGAACCCTAGGAGAGTGGCGCACCAAGGGAAGAAGAAAAGGGAGAGAAAATCCAAGCTTAAGGTATGTTTTCATGGTAGTTTTTTATGCTTTTCTTCATCCACACCTCCTCTCCTCCCTTCTCCTTTGTTTCCTTTGATTAAAATGGAGTCTATAAATCTGATTCAAGGGAGAAATTCAATGGAAAATTCGGATTTGAAGAGAGGAGCTCAAAGAACACAAGATTCAAGTGAGAAAAAGAAAGAAAACAAGGTAATTTCTCTTCCTATGGTTTTCATATTTGGTTCCCTTCTCCACCATTTTACCCCACTTAAGAAAACCCTAGGAAGAGATGATTTTTAGGCAGAACCAAGCATTAATCTAAGGAAAAAGGGTGTGGAGATTAAGAATATGCAAAGAGAATTATCAAAAAATCATTAGATTTCAAGATGCAAATTCTAGGGTTTTGTGTGTACCTTCCCAAATCTGATTTTATATGATGATTCCTAGATCTAATTAAGAGTTTAAATGAGCTCCTAAGATCCCTATGATGCTCCCCACATGCTTCCTCCTTCAAGAAAACAAAGAGAATTCCAAGGAGGCCAAAAAGGGGCATAGTCTCACCCAAGCAAGGTTGGGGTAGCTAGGGGGAGTTTTAAATTTTTTTAAGACTATTTTTGAGTCATACATGATGAATGAAAATGAGGGAAGGCCTTGGAAAAAATTTAAAACTCATAGGAAGTAATTTGGTACTTTAAGTTCCATATTATGACCTAAAGAAGTAACATGTAGCTAGGCTCTTTGTTTTGATTGTGTGATGACTTCAAGAGGCTTAAAAGGAGTCAAGAATCATAATTGAAAGGAAAGAATGGAGCCTAAAAATTATTTGAAAATGTTGCTTCATTAGGTGCATTTATGGACCATAATGGGATTTATAGAAGAACCTAGTGTCTAAGCTAGTTGTGTGGCCTTAGAAATTATTTCATGAACTTAATTGGCTTCCATAAATTATGTTTAAGCCAAGAGAAATCTTCTCCACACTTTTGTGGGTGTGTGGTCAAAGCAAGAGAGGGATTTTCAAGAGAAAAAGTGTGTGATTGTGTGCAAGGTAGCTCTCTCCACCTTCTCTCATGCATGGATGTGTTCTTAGCTTGTCTTAAAATGTGTGTATGTGTATTTTCAAGCCATAAAAAGTATGCTAGCATGATTTTATATGCCATGATTTCATGATGAGATATTATGTTTTATATGACATTTTGATGTGTGCTTGGGTATGCTTTGGTGTGGTGAGGCCAAGAACCCTTAGGCATGGTGATGATGAGCCAAGAACCCTTAAAATTAGTTGAGATAAAGCAAAGAGTCTCCCAAAAGTAAAGTGGGCTCCCAAGAGCATGGTTGAGTCTAAGAATGTCTTAAAGAATGGGTGAGGCAAGTCCAATATCCACAAGAAATTAGATGAGGCCAATCCACTTGTTTGGCAAGCCTTTATATACTATGCATGACTTTCTCAAATGATGAAAATACCTCTTAAATGTTTGCACATGTTAACATGACCATATATGCATTTATGAGACATGTTTACATCCATTATGTATAATTAAATGGGAGATGAGCTATTGGGATTCTTTAAATCTCATTCCCTCATCTCCAATGATCTCACATGCTAGGTGGACCAAGTGGACAAGGTAATGGAAGCCGGTAATCTTGAAGGAAAGAGTTTGACAACAAAGTGTTTGAGTTTTGTCACTTTAAGGCCATAGGTGTGTCAAATATTGTAATCCAATGGTGTATATGGCCTATGACCTTTTAGACATGTATAATTATGATCATATGTGATGTATAAATGAATGGACATGATGTATGAACCCTAAAACATAATTTGAGTATGAAATGCCAAGCTATGCATTTTGGAAAGTTTGATGTAATGTGTATATGTATGGATGAAAAGGCCAAAATGAGATGTATGAGGTTTTGGACAATTTAGGCAGCTCACACAAGTTCTAAATATGCTTTTAGACTTGCCCAAAAGGTGCCAAGACCAAGGGAAAACCATTTGGCAACTTTGGTACTCCATATGGAGCCAAAAATGACCATAATGGAATCCTATATCACTTTTTAGCCAAATGAGCTCTTCTTGCTCTGATATTTGGCATGAAATTAGAGTTTATTGAGAGATTTTTTAAAAGCTAAACAACATAACTTTCTAAGGTCTACAGAATATTTAATGAATTTTCAAAGTTGGCAATTTTTTTAATTTTAGTCTGCTACACTATTCATTTGGTAGGGCCCGAATGATGTCCAATTGCCACAAAATTTTATACAAAGAAACTAGGCATTCACAATGACTTGTTACAACTAGAAGCATCTCATTTTGAGGTCTAGAGAGGGAGATATGAATTTTTGAACATTCTGTCCAATATCAGGAGTTTTACTTGACCTGAGTTACTTTTCTATTGAATCCTGAGGTCTGGGCTACCTGAGTTAGTCTGAAAATATTTTTTTTTCTATAGCTAACATCCATAGATTTCCAAATTGGTATTATTTGCATGAATTGGATTTTTTTGGAATTAATTGGACATTTTCAAAGTTTGTTGCAGAATTTTGTGATAGTTCCAAAATGCAGTTTGACCTCTAGACCTTTTCAGATGTCAAACGTCCTCTGTTATGGATGTTATAGTTTGGACATATTTTTAATGTGAAGTAGACATCTGTAGCTTCCCAGAATGACCAAGAATGAATTTTTTTTATTTTTCTAGAATTAGTTATGATTTTCTAAATTTTGGATAGAAAAGAGGCAAAATCTGTCTGAAAATAAACCTCCATGTCTTATACTTCATTTCGGTTTTCTTAAGTTATGAGCCACATTTTATGATACAAATGAGTTGTATTCATGTAATTAAATATGAGAAAGTATGGTATGAGTTCACACGGTCCACATGACACTGAATGAAATTTGTATACACGACGTAGTGCAATTAAATGCATTATTTTAATAGACTTTTCTACTTCTTTCATGGATTTGAGGATGTGATGCATAAGAATGTTATAAGATGAGCTAGAAATTATGGTGTTATAGTTTTGCTCCACAAAAAATAAGCTCTCATTCGGAATGGTCTCGTTGATCTATTTCTCTTAGTCATCATAAGCTTCAATACTCAGTCTAGACAAATGATTAGCTATATGGTCCTCACTAGCCTTTTTATCAACAATCTCCAGATCAAATTCTTGTAGAAGAAGAACCCACCGAATAAGCCTTGGTTTGGAGTCCTTCTTCTCAATCAAATACTTAATGGCTGAATGGTCTATGAAAATCATAACCTTAGTGCCTACTAAATATGATCTGAACTTCTTAAATGGATACACTACTGCCAGCAACTCTTTTTCGATGGTGGTATAATTCAATTGGGCATCAAATAGAGTTTTACTGGCATAATATATCAGATGAAAGAACTTCCCTTTTCTTCGTCCTAATACAGCCCCCACAGCATAGTCACTGGCATCACACATCACTTCAAAGGGCTTGGTCTAGTCAGGTGCCACAATAATAGAGGCAGATACTAATTTCTTTTTCAACCCTTCAAAAGCAATATGACATTGATGGTAAAAATTGAATGGAGTGTCTTTCTCAAGTAGTTGGCAGAGGGGCTTGGCAATTTTTGAAAAGTCTTTAATAAATCTTTTGTAAAAGCCCGCATGACCCAAGAAACTCTGAACTTCTTTTATACTGGTCAGAGGTGGAAGTTGCTCAATTAGAGAAATTTTAGCCTTGTCCACCTCAAGGCCTTTACTTGAGACTCAATGACGAAGTACTACACCTTCTTACACCATAAAATGACACTTTTTCCAATTCAGGACTAAATGAGTTTCCTCACATCTCTTTAGAACTTGCTCTAAATTAACAAGGCATTCTTCGAATGAGTCCCTAAAAACTGAGAAATCATCCATAAAGATTTCCATGGTCTATTCAATTATATTAGAGAAAATAGACATCATATATCTCTTAAATGTAGCTGGTGCATTGCACAGTCCAAATGGCATTCTTCTGAAAGCAAAAGTGCCATAAGGACATGTGAAAGTTGTCTTCTTTTGGTCTTTCAGGGCAATAGTAATCTGATTATATCTTGAATACCCATTCAAGAAGCAAAAGTAAGCTTTCCTAGCTAATCTATCCAACATTTGGTCAATGAAGGGCAATGGAAAATGATCTTTCCTAGTGGCAGTATTTAGTTTTCGATAGTCCATATATACCCGCCACCCTGTCACTATTTTAGTGGGAATCAGCTCATTGTGGGTGTTAGCCACTATAGTCATGCCTCCTTTCTTAAGGACACATTGAACTGGTCTCACCAATGTGCTATCTGAGATTGGATAGATAATCCCAGCATCAAGCCATTTCAAGATTTTCTTCTTGACCACCTCTTTCATTATTAGGTTGAGCCTTCTCTGATGTTCAACAGACTTCTTGTGGTTTTCTTCCAATAGTATCTTGTGCATGCAAATGGAGGGACTTATCCCTTTTATGTCTGCTATTGACCATCCAATGGCTCTCTTGAAACCTTTAAAGACCCGAAGAAGCTCCATTTCCTGTTGCTCACAGAGAGTAGCAAAGATGATTACAGGTAAGGTACATTCTTCTCCAAGGTATGCATATTTCAAATGGGATGGTAATGGCTTGTGCGTCTAGAGATAGAGGTTCCTTTATTGATGGTTTTAGCACAAATTTGACTCAAATTGATGCATTGAGTGGTTCAAACTATTGAGAAGTCTTGGAATGCTTTTGAGTAGCTTCTAATAGCTTAATACATTCTCTCACTCCATTATGCTCCTTCCTAGCCATTCCAACTAATGATGCTTCTAGAGGATCCTTAAGGGTTGATTCAATGAACTCATCATTTACTGCATGGGTAATTAGATGCACAAAACAACATTCTTCTGGTTCACCCAGGCTCTTCATTGCCTTGTACATATTGAATGTCACCTCCTAGTCATTCACTCTCATAGTAAGCTCTCCTTTTTATACATCAATCAATGTTCTTCCGGTGGCCAAAAAGGGTCTACCCAAAATGATAGGAATATCCTTATCTTCTTCATAATCCAAGACTATAAAATCTGTTGGAAAAATTAGCTTGTCAACCTTCACCAGGACATCTTCAATAACCCCACTGGGGTAAGCTAAGGATCGATCAGCTAGTTGCAAAGTGACAGTTGTTGGCCTCGCCTCTCCTAATCCAAGCTTCTTGAAAGTTGATAGTGGCATTAGGTTTATACTTGCCCTCAGGTCACACAAAGCATTTCCAATGAAATGTTTCCCAATGTTACAAGGAATGGTAAAACTCCCCGGGTCTTTCATCTTAAGTGGTAATTTCTTTTGCATAATAGCACTGGATTTTTGAGTTAGAGCCACCGTCTCAAATTCTCCAAACTGCCTCTTATTAGATAGCACATCTTTCATAAACTTAGCATAACTTAGCATTTGTTCCAAAGCTTCTGCAAATGGAATATTAATGTGGAGCTGCTTGAAGATTTTTAAGAATTTCTGATATTGCTTATCTAGATTTTTCTTCTTGAAGCGTTGAGGAAATGGTAGTGGAGGAATGATTCTCTTTTGACCTTTCTCTTGACTATTCTTCTCAGCATTGTCTTTCCTTTTCTCCACCACTTCACTCTTCTCTTCCACTAGTTTCTCCTTCTTAACCTTCTCTTCCACCTTGCCTTGATCTGGGTTAGACTTGTTGGCTTGCTTTGATGGTAACACTTCTGGCAACTCTTTGCCGCTTCTCAATGCAATAGCCTTACATTTCTCTTTACCTTCTCTTTTGGGGTTAGGAACAGTGTCACTTGGTAGCACCCCGAGCTGTCTTGAATTTATAAAAGAGGCCAGATTTTTCTTCTTAAAGCATTGAGGAAATGGTAGTGGGGGAATGATTCTCTCTTGACTATTCTTCTCAGCATTATCTTTCCTTTTCTCTACCACTTCATTCTTCTCTTCCACAGGTTGCTCCTTTTCAACCTTCTCTTCCACCTTGCCTTGATCTGGGTTAGACTTGTTGGTTTGCTTTGATGGTAACACTTATGGCAACTCTTTGCCACTTCTCAATGTAATAGCCTTACATTCCTCTTTGTCTTCTCTTTTAGGGTTAGGAACAGTGTCACTTGGTAGCACCCCAAGTTGTCTTGAATTTATAAAAGAGGCCAATTGACCAATTTGCACTTCTATATTCTGGATTATGGTCTCATATTTTGTCATTGTTGCCTCTTGTCTGGCTAAGATGGCATCTTGCTTAGCCATATATTGCATGAGCATTTCCTCCATGTTTAGCTTCTTTTCTGGCATCGGTAGTCTTCCTTGAGCAGAAAATTTGGGGTGATGAGAAAGTCTCATACTAGAAGAGGATGACTGGGCCTAATTTTGTCCCTAGCTTTATGAGAAATTTGGATGATTCCTCCATCCTGGGTTTATATGTGTTAGAATATGGATTGTTTTGATTTTTTCCATAGTTGCCCATGTAGTTGACCATTTCTACTAAGAAAGGGCATTGATCACTATAGTGCTCTTCCCCACAGTGCTCACAAGTGATGACTTAAGCTTGAATAGCATTAACCCCCATTGGTGCACTGAAGCGTGTCTTAAAACTGTCAAATCTCTTGTTTATTACAGCCATCTAAGCTGAGAGTGTGGTTAGAGCATCAATTTCATATACCCCAACCACTTTTTTCTTATGAGGTCTAAATGCAGACCATTGGAGAGAGGTTAGCTGCCATATTCTCCAGCAAATTATATGTGGCATCAACAATTAAGTTGCCTGTGATACTCCCATTTGAAGCTGAGTCAGGATGGCTTTTGTTTCAGGTAACAATCTATTGTAGAAAGTTTGCACCTGCACCCATTTAGGAAATCCATAATTTAGGCACTTTTTCAACAATTCCTTGAATCTTTCCCATGCTTCATATAATGGCTCATCATCTGTTGCATGAAGGAGGTGATGTCATTTCTCAACTCTACTGATCTAGCTGGTGGAAAAAATCTGGCTCTAAATCTTGTAACTAGATCATCCCAAGTAGCTATGGACCCATCCGACAATGAGTTGAGCCATACCTTAGCCTTGTCCCTTAATGAGAGTGGAAAGAGCCTCAACCAATTACATCATCCGATACTCCATTTTACTTAAAGGAATCACACACCTCTAAGAAGTTGGAGAGGTGAGTGTTTGGGTCTTCAAGAGGGGAGCCATTAAATTGCCCAGCCATTTGAAGCATCTACAACACCACTTGCTTCATTTCAAAATTATTTGCTTGAATGGCTGGTCTTCTTATACTGGAGTGGTATCCTTACATATTCAAAATAGCAAAATCATTTACTGTGCAGACACGATTTTCATCCTTATGAGCCAGTTTGTGGTTGAGTCAGAAGTTTCACTATTGTCTCTCTGGGTTGATTAGATGCTTCTTCAGATTCTTCTTGAAACAAAACCACTTCTAAACTTACAATTTCTTGCATATGAGGTTGTGCACTCATAGAAGGTAGTTACTGAAAAATAGAATAGAAATGAAATTGAAAAATATAAAGTAAAAATATGCACAATGCTTATGTTCAAACTAGGTATGCTAGTATCAATATTGACAGGGAAATATTTTGGCACACAATTCCCTAGCAACGGTGCCAAAAACTTGTTGCTTTCTTTGAAGCATACACACAAGTATACGTATCACAAAGGCAATATAGTGATAAGAAAAGATCATTCCCTCGAAGATTTGTTGTTTGTTAAGTACTGAAATTCATACCCTAGCTTAAATCAAGCAAATCAATTTTTAATAGTTGGTGCTAAAAAGAAATTGTTTATGGAACAAAAGCTATACAGAGCTTAGGAATAATAGTTGGATGAGCCAGGTGATTAGTGGCATCTAGGATTATTAGTTCCTCCTGTATTTCATAACGAATTGCTCAACACTTAGAATCTTTACTCTCAATGATAATATATGTTGGCCTAGGGTTCATTTATTCCTAGAAGTATTCTTCCAAATCTCATATAGGGTTATCCAATCAATTTCATAATTCCTTATAAAATCAACAAGGATCAAATTACTAGCATAATACCTAATTGGACCATGTGAGGCTAATGAGTATATTCCTATCTCATTAACTAAACCATCCACCTTCCTTAGCAAGTTTAAGTACTCACACCACTCAACTCTTGATCTAACCTCTTTTTCCCTTTCCCAAGTTCAAGCAAGGTATTAAATCACCCTAAATGTTAGCCAATCAATTAGAGAGCATGAAGCATGGAGTTGAATGAACAGATATTAACCATTGATTGCAAAATTAAAGTGAAGATTAATCATTAATCTATACAAGATTCCTAATATCCTAGATTAGAGAGTTTAGCTATACATAATCATGAAAATTAGAGGCAAACTGAAGTGTAAATCAAATACATCAAAAATAATTAAAAGAACAAAAGAAAGGAAGAAGAAAATCAGAAATGAAGCTTGTTTCAGCTTCCTTCTTCAATCCTTAGCCTCCTTCTTCTCCAAGATGCCTCCTTAGCTCTCTCTAGCCTCCACATACTTGGAACAAAGAAAATACAACTAGAATGATGGCCCCTTCCTCTCCTCGCATATGAAGCCTCAAATCCTCAAAAAGTTTAAAAACAAAACCCCGCGTTTAGTTAATTTGTATTGCGCTGTGGCTCAGCATTTTGCATCACGACCAAATTGAGTTCTTGGAGAATATGCGTCGCAGTCTGAACACACACGCCGTGACAAGATTGGCTTCTGAAAGCTTCTGAGTGGCATGCACGCTCCTCGCCTCAACGCATAACATTTTCGCCACGGTGAGGTTTGCTTCTGTGTGACTTCGTGCCACGGCTCAACACACTCTCACCATAAATTTGGTTCCACTTGATTAGCGCCATGGCTCTCATGCTCTCACCGCAGCATTGTTAAGGTCTGGTTAGGGTTTTGCCATGGCAATAATATGATCCGTCACGACGTAAGTTGCATAGCACTTTTATCCTTAATTTCTTCCCCTTTTAGCCGCGACTTGATAAACTCTTGGCTGCAGTGAGATTTCAAAAATACCAACTTTGAAGCTTTTTTCATCTGAGATTGCTCAATGTTCTCTGAAACATGCATCCTATAAGAAGAACAAAGTGCGATTAGTTATCAATATACTCAAAATTAAGGCAAAAATTATCATTTTCTAAGTAAGAATTGAGTATAGAGCTATTCATCCTTAATATGTTTATTTTTTCCCTATAGAAGTATTATTTACCCTATAAGTGGAGGCTAACATTAAATTTACTAAGAGAAAATATGTACAATAACATGAATAGTTAGGAATATCAGAGCTCCAGTCTTATTTATAAAGAAGAAGGATGGTAATTAAGAATAAGTACCCTTCCTAAGATAGATGACCTCTAGATTAGTTGGTATGAGCATCGTTATTCTCTAAAATTGATCTTAGGTCAAGATACCATTAGCTCAGGATAATGTTGAAGATGTCCCTAAGACAGCTTTTAGAACTTGATAGGGTATTATGAGTTTTTAGTTATACCCTTTGAGATGATGAATGCATCTGTAGTATTCATGGATCATATGAATAGAGTGTTTAGGCATATTTAGATAAATTTATAGTTGTCTTCATAGATGATATCCTCATCTATTCTAAGACCTAAGAAGAATATGAATAGCATTTGAGATTAGCCTGAAAAACTCTGAGAGAAAAGTAGTTATATGTTAAACTTAGTAATGTGAGTTTTGGTTCACTAAGGTGACATTCTTAGGTCATGTGATCTCCCAAGCAGGGATCATAGTAGATCCTCATAAGGTAAAGGCAGTACTTCAGTGGGAAAGACTTAGGACAGTGACAGAGATCAGGAGCTTCCTAGATTTAGCAAGTTATTACAGAAGGTTCATTCAAGGCTTTTCTCAGATAGCTATGCCACTAACTAGGCTTAATAAAAAGCATGTATCATTTATGTGGGATGAGAAATGTAAGCAGAGTTTTCAAGAATGAAGAGTAGGTCAAACATAATCCAGTATTAGAAATCTCTAACCCTAAAGAAACTTTTATAGTCTACAACAATGCTTCTAAGAAAGGCTTAGGATGCATACTTATACAGGGAGGCAAAGTAGTAGCTTATGCTTATAGACAGTTGAAACCATATGAAGAAAACTCTCCCATTTATGACTTAGAGCGTAGTAGTGGTGTTTGCTCTTAAGATATGGAAACACTACCTGTATGGTGATCTCTAGAGATTTATAGTGGCCATAAGAGCTTTAAGTACTTGTTTGAGCAGAAAAAGCTAAATATGAGAAAGAAGAGATGGTTAAAATTTTGAAAGACTATGATTTTACTTTGAAATATCATCCAAGTATGGCTAATATGGTCGCAAATGCACTAAATAGAAAATCCATACATATGGCTTATATGATGTTAAGAGAGTAATAACTTATTAAGAGATTTAGGGATATGAATCTCTCATGTCAAGTGTATTCTGGGAAGTTAATGATGAGTGAGACCCAAATAGAAAGTGACCTGAGAGATCAAATAAGAGAAGCCCAGCAAACAAATGAATATATGAGAAAAGTTAGAACCCAGATGTCACAATATAGCACTTCAAACTTCAATTTGTTTGAGGATGGAATAATGAGGTACAGGAATAGGTTATTGTGCCTAGAGATTTAGAATTGAGAGAAAGATATTAGAAGAGACATATAAAATTAAATATACCATTCATCCAGGCAGTGATAAGATGTATCATGACTTGAAAAAAATGTTTTAGTGGCCTGGGATAAAAATAGATATAGCTGAGTATGTCTTACGATGTTTAGTAAGTTCAGAAAGTTAAAATAGACACCAAAAGCCAAGTGGGTTACTTCAGCCCCTAGACATCCCTGAGTGGAAATAAGATAGCATAACTATGGATTTTATTATGAGTTTACCCAGGACATCATCAGGCCATGATGTCATTTGGGTGATAATGGATAGGTTAACCAAGTCAGCTCATTTCATAGCAATAAAAGCTACTTACACCCTAGATAAGTTAGTCCAGCTGTATATAAAGAAATAATGGGACTCACAGCACCTTTAGGAGGATAGTGTCAGATAAAGATTCCAAATTCACTTTAAATTTTTGGAGATCATTACAAGATGTCCTAAGAACGAGATTAAGATTTAGTACAATCTATCACCCTCAGACTGATGGTCAAATAGAAAGAACTTCCAAATCCTAGAAGACAGTTGAGGGCTTGTGTCTTAGAAATAAAGATAACTAGGATACCTATTTGCCTCTAGCAGAGTTCGCCTATAATAACAGTTATCAATCTAGTATTCAGATGGCACAGTATGAGGCATTATACGAGAGGAAGTGTAGGTCCCTAATATGTTGGGTTAAACTTGGAGAAAGGAGCCTTATAAGGCCAGAATTAGTGGACTAAACCTCGAGACAAATAGAAGCCATTAGAAAGAAACTTCTAACAGCATAAAGTAAACAAAAGAGTTATACAAATAAAAAAAGAAGGTCGTTAGAGTTTAAGGTTAGAGACCATATATTTATTAGAGTGTCTTCAATCACAAACATAGGTAGTTCCATAAAGAGTAAGAAGTTCAATCCAAAGTACATTGGTCCATTCCAAATTCTTGATAAAGTTGGACCTATGGCCTACAAACTTGCCATTCCCCTAAATTCTGAGTAAGTACACAATGTATTCTAACTCAAAAAGTATCAACCTAACCCCTCACATGTCATGGAATATAAGAATGTGCAATTATAGGAAATCTATCTTATATAGTATCACCAGATTAGATTGTGGATGTTAAGCTAAAGTAGTTAATAAACAAGACAATACTGCTAGTGAAAGTGGTTTGAAAATGGCTATCTCTTGAGAAAGCTACCTGGGAGCTGGAAGAGGAGATGAGGAAGAAACATCTAAAGCTATTTTCCATGAGATATGTATCTAAATTCGAGGACAAAATTATTTAAAGGGGAGAAATGTAACACCCGTTATTTCAAAAGCCGTAAACTAAGCGGATTACTAAAAAAAGTCCCTTAAATTGAATGAATAGATATAACATCTAGTTTTTCATAAAACAACAAAATAAGCCAATTATAAAAGTAAGTCCCCTAAAATAAATGATTTAAGGCCAAATAAAATTAGGGATAAAATTCTAAATAATGGAAAATGAGAATGTGAGTCTTGAGTTATTCAGAAATTAAAGCCAGAGTGATTCAATAAAATTGTCGAAAGCATAATGGCATTTTCATAAATATGTGTACTTTTCAGAAAACTCACAGGAGGGATTTTTAAATAGAAAAATTGAGTCACCCAGGGTTCTCAGAGGTCCTAAGAACCATAAAAAACCCCTAGAATGATTTAAACTTGCTCTAGTGTATTTTTTTATTATGTCAATTCACCCAAACTTGGCCCCTTTGGTCGGCAAGGTTTTAAATCCAAATTAAATGATTCTAAAGCCATTTTACAAGTTTTATGATGGAAACATAAGTTCAAAAAAGGAGCTCGAATGAGCCTAAAATGAAAAAGTCAAGGAAAGGGACATAAAAGGAATTTCTAATGAATAATTTTAAGAAGCTTTGTCTTATAAAGTAGCGTCCCATTCTTTTCCTACCTTAACTGACTCACTTTCTACCTAAAATAGAGGATAGAGCTCACCAGAGATAATGCCACAAGAGGAGATTAAGTAAGGAAAACTAAGGAAAAAGGTAAGGAAATCATGAAATTTCAAACTTCTTCCTTATTTAACTTTGTTCTCCTCCTTTTCCTCTTTCTTTCTATAGTTTTGGTGTTTGATTTGGGGTTATTTTGAGCCTAGTTTAGAAGGGGAAGATTGGAATTTGAAGGAGAGGCTTATAACAAAGGAGAAAGCTCTTGGAAAAGGCTTAGAATCAGGTAAATCTTATAGATTTTCTTACTTTCCCTTTGTTGTATTCCTAGTGGATGGTTTAGCCAAGTAGAGAACATATAGAAGGGAGTAAATTCTAGATAAGAGCAAGCAAGGAACCTAGGGTTTTAGAGTGTGGGGAAACTAGAAAATGCAATGAAATCCAAAAGAAAACCATTAGAGAACAGTTGTCAAATCTAGGGATTCACTTACAACTTAACATGTATGAAGCTTCCTAGGATAATTCAATTATCTAAGAGTGTGAATGAGTTCCTAAGACATCTAGGATGCCTCCCAAGTGCCATGCCCTTCAAGAAAACAAAGTAAACACCATGAGTCCTTATATAAAGGGGTGTCTCGGGCAAACATAGATGGAGCACCTAAAGAGTATTTTAAATTTTTCTAAGCCTAAAATGGGAGTAGATATGATGGAAAAATATTAAAGGAAGTCTTGAAAAAAATTTAGAAAGGCTAAATTGTGAGATGGAGGCGTAGGCTCCATAATGAGACATAAAGAAGCAACTAATATCTAGGCTCCTTAAAATGAGTGTGTGATGGCTCCAAGGAGCCTAGATGTAGTCAAGAGTCATAGATTGAAGCATAAAATGGAACCAAGATCATGAATTCTCATAGTTGCTTCCTTAGGTCTTATATGGAACCATAATTGTGCATATAAGAAAGTAAGCTTCCCTAGAGTGTGTGTGATGCTAGAGCTTGTTTCAATGATATAATTGGGTCTTATTTGATATATCTAGGCCAAAGGAATCAAACTTCACCTCCTTACAAGTGTCTGGCGAGAGAAAGGAGATTAATCAAGAGAAAAGCTTGTGTTTTGCTTCAAGTAGTTCTCTTACATTTCTCCCATGCATGTTGGTATTTTTCTGTCTTTGGGTGCTTAGATGCTTGTTTGTGCTATGAGAATGTTTCTAGATATTGCCTATATGTTATCGTATCATGATGTTCTTGACATGTGTTTTATAATGTGTTTTGGCTTGAATAGGTGTAGTGGATGCCAAAAGTCCTTAGCAAGGGCGAGGATGAGCTAAAAGTCCTCTAGGAATGGGTGAGACAAAGCTAAAAGTCTCAAGAAAGTGAGGTTTAGTCAAAAGTCCCTTAAATTCGGTAAGATAATTCCAAAAGTCCCAAGGAACATGGGTATGGCTAAACAATGCTTTTGAGAGCATATGTATAATATGTAATACTTTTCTTGAACATGAAAAAGGTTTTATGTATGTTTACTAGTCGCTCAAGTTGCCATGTATACATCCTTAGACTTGAAAATTCATCCATTATGCATGTTTGAAAGAGAAAAGAGCTATTAGGATTCTTATAATCTCACTCTTCCCCCTCCAATGTCTAATCATGTCTTGTGAACCAAGTGATTCAAGAATTAGAAGCTAACAACCTTGAAGACCAAGATTGACAAAGATTTTGTTATTTAGCCATTTTGTGGACATATGGATGTCAAATGATGTAACTATGGGATGTATATATGATGTAGATACTTGAACACACTTAAATGTATGTAAATATGATGTATATAATGATTTTGGAATCATATGAATGAGTATGTATGTTTTTGCCACAAAGGACCTTTTTTTGTGTTATGAGTTCACGTGTATTTTTGCAAGTAGCACAGTGAGAATGAGCTCCATGATGTTTTAAACCAATGGCATGCTTCCCTAGGTTGTGTTTGTGCTATGGGACATGCTCAAGTGGCTATGGACATTGAAAGAGTTCATTTGGTGCCTTAAAAACCATTTTGACTTCAAAAGTGACCAAATTGTGAGCTAAACCAAAGTCTGACCTAATGAATGAGTTTTTGCATGAAATTTAGTGAACAAGTCTCATCTACAATTTTCATAGAGCTAAAGAGTACCCAATTTGGAGCTCTAGAAAATTTATTATGATTTTCAAAGTTGAGGAAAATTCTGCTGAAATGGTAACAACACTATTCATATGGTCAATTTATGTTTCTGTGTCACACATGAGTCAAATGAAATCCAATGCTCATTAAATTTTATAAGCATAAACTAGACATCATAATATTCTATAACCACTAAGATCACCCCATTTGGAGCTCTATAGAAGGAGAACCAATTTTGAAGTTGCATGATAGTACTAGTAATGTAGCCTAACCTTAGGTATTATTCCATTAGTTTCTGTGGGCTAAATGCCACTGCATTGGTCTAAAACTATTTTTAGTCTTTAGTTAACATCCATAGCTTTCTAAAAAGCTATCATATATATAATTTTAATTTTTCTAGAATTGGTTATGAATTTTCAAAGTTCACAGTAGAAAGTTATGACAGAAACCCGAGAACAAACCTTGAGTTTTCTGATGCATAGCTTCCAACCCAAGATGTATGAGATATTTTTATGATGTTTATGACTTTTATGGATGTATTATGGATAGAGAATGATATTGAGAAGTTCATGTGATCCATAAAAGCATAGATAATTTTAAAGTCTTATGTAATGCAATTTAATGCATTAAATATATTGATTTTCCATAAGACATGTATGAAGCTAAGCTGATTGTGA